>OW028707.1:12150000-13477500 GCA_932294345.1 Pandemis cinnamomeana
AAACCGTGACATACTAGCACAGCGCGCAAATCTCGCTGGATACAGTCTCCTAGCATTACAATCCCGCTCATACCTAAGTAGTACGAAATTCTTACAAAATTACACAAGCTTTCGTTTCTTCGTAACGTTTCATAAAGATAAAACGTATAATACTTTCGTACAAAATGGACTACATTGACTCCGGTAACAAGTCTCGACATTATTAAAATAAATTGCCTTGTAACAAGTTTGATATTCGAAAAGTTTGACTAAAACGGGATTAGACAGAATGAGCAGGGGATTAATGTTTCTCAATTTAACTGCTATCCCTTGATAACAATTATAACAAATTTTAAGTTATTAACAATTGATTCACTGAGCGTAAGAAAACATTAATTCAAAATACAAATTCACGATTATATAAAATTTACAATATGTAAAAATGTACACATAATTATACTATAATTACAAAATTAAAGTCTAAATTGAAGTTAAAATATCACTTAAATATGCCCGACAATAACACGAAAACAGAACATTTAAGTATAAGAGAGGAAGAAGTCACTATTAACCCTCATCTAATCACTGAAGATAATGAAGCTCTTTGTCGTTGCCGTATCTAATTTAGTGGTAATTCATTGAAGAATGCTTTTTATTTTACGGTCGACAATTATGAGGACCGGCACTGAACAGATTTGAGTACCTACCTACTCATAAATACTCTAAAGTGCGGGTATCTTCACACGATGTGCTACGCTAGATCCTGAGCACATTTTTAATCAATGTATGTGTTTGCTTCTGACAATAAGTAACATTCGTGATTTACTGCGAGATATTCAGAAAACGCCACATTGGAACCAAACATTCCCTTAATCGCGATCGTGTAATACGAAACCAACGTTTATAAATCTTCGAACCATACAACTACGGAAACCATAGACGTAGTTGTTTCATTCCGAGCACGAACTCAGTGGCCTTCACATCTCGATAACAGCTTCTGGAAACATAAACGACCAATTAAGCAAAACCCCTATACCTCCTCTATTACTCTCCAAATTTCTCCATCATTTGCATATGTGGGAGGGGTAGCAGAGGTCAGCGTATACTGGAGATCGGTTAAGGGTTATGGGTAATTGTTATGAGGAAACTCATTGTGGGATCAAGTTTAAGAATTAATGTCGGCGTTGATAACACTGACCCCAGGGTGAGGGTTTATCGCGACAGATTTTAATTACCTACGTATTTTTCTACAGCGGGAATTCCGAGTTATTTTTGTGTTTAAATTTTAAGACAGAAACTTCCATTGTATACATACATACATACATACACAAATCACGTCTTTATCCCTTCCATTGTATACTTGATTAAAAAGACATCGACTACGATTGAGTTGAATGAGCAGTCTAGTTTGCCGAAGACTCGAAGATATCTCAACATTAATCAAGTTAGATTGCTCCGTTGCTCCAATATTGAAACTGAAGTTATTTAATTCGAACAATGGTTAAATTATTCGTTTCAATCGTTTGACGCTTTTAGTGGTGCCCCTGAATTATTTTCTGAAATCATTTTGAGCTTATTATACTTTACATAGTACAATAATGTAAGTTACAGCAGAGTGTAAGAACCGGCTATGTGCGAGTCAGACCATTAAGCATAGAATTTAATACCATCATATGAAAAAAAACTTTGCATGATTACCCTGATTAATTTTTAACTATATTTTATTTTTACTATTAAATTTGATGTCTTACACTCTTTAAAAACATGTTTTTGAATCAGCCATTACTTTGCGGAGGTCTATTTCAATGAACAAAAAATAATTACCTTGCTATTCCGCTACTCACGTTTAAGATAACCAAGCTGTGCGAAATATATATGTTTTTCATGCAATACCACCCTCCACAACTGCCACATAAAACACATATAAATCCCACAAACTTAATTATCCCTAACACCACACAAACACTGACGCGTTTCGATCCCAGGCTTTACCGATATAAAAGCAGGCAGGCAGGCAGGCTTGGTTATCTTGCACGTGAGTAGCGGAGTAGCAAGGATTTTTTTTTCACTACTATTTAAAAATGTCAATAGTCCACCAATTACAATTTAAACCATTTGACAGTTAGACAAACGGATCGACGGACAAGTAGACAGACAGTGAAGGTTTATTAATAGGTTTCGTTAGATATTCAAAGGTATAGAATCGTAAAAACTGAAACTCTACCACGGATAAAACCGTTTTGTACCAAACGGCAATCCTATACATCGATTTGCGGTTTTCGGCCGAATTGGCATCGTGCGGCGCCCACTACTAGACACTTCAAAGTTAAAACACAATTTTGGAGAGTTTCGAAGCTCCTCCTATACTATTATCTGCTGTGTTTTGTTTCTCGGTTATTTAATGAAAAAACCGTCATAATTATTTAGTTCGGATATATAGATTGATTCATTACTTCCATTTGTAAATTACATTATATTTTTATGTCAAAACATAAGAATGTCACAAAAGATCGTCAATTGTAATAGTAAATAAAAGAAAAACATAATAAGGTAGTACTTTAAAATATTTAATTTAAAAAAACAGAAATCCAATAATAAAAACAAATATCAAATTCAATGTTAAACTGACTAAAATAAAAACCAATATACTTAATAAAATTATGCAATCAAATGCGATAAAATGTCACACAATAAAAAAAACTAGGTAAGTTACAGTCAGTATGTCACTCGGTCCATATACTTAATTAACAAATTGATTGACACCTCATTCATCAAAAAGGCCTTGACGAGCAGGTTCGGAACAAACATTTATCTTGATATCTGAAATCATAACATAACCCTTCCTATTGTCTCTGTCGAAATCGTGCAAAATAACTTAATTTACTTCTACACCACCTATTTACATACAAAGTATTTGTTCCCAGCTCCCCTTGAACCACTTACAAATGCATGAAAAAACCTAAACAATAGTTTATCAGTCGGTCACGGCGCAGTTTTGTTTGCCGCCGATAACCCACTTCGGCTCGACACACGATATGCATAAAACGTGACTTCTCACATTTTCAACAAACCACTACTTTGTGTTTGTTCTACGGACAGGAACCAATGCCACAATTTCACTATCGCTGAGCAAGCACCGCTGTCAATTTAGGTACGCTCCTTCCACCCGAAAGACAGTTTAAGGCGAATTTCGAAGCAACCTTTATCAGAGACTTTGTTAGCTTTTCGCTTACCGAGCAATGCTGGAGTCAAGACAAACTTTAGCAGGTTTATTTACCATTTTCCCGGGGCATTCCCTCGCGTTATAAACTTATAGGTTTGTTTTTATAGCCTCAGAAAAAAGCCTTTATGCTGATTCTGGCCTATCCTGCAATGATATTCAAGTTTAAAGCTGGAACAACTTAAGTAACCGCTTTCATATACTAACTACATATAAAAACGGATACCTACTTATGCTAGGATAGACTTCCATTGAAGCTGAAGGTAGACCTGTCGAATTGACCAATCACATTAATCCCTTGTTTCTTCATTCAGTTTTTAAAGCTTGGTAGAGATCACTCTGAAACTACTTACCTAATAATTTTCTCTATGTACCTGTTTTCTGTATTGTTAATGTTAGCAGTACAATCCAAGTGCCTTTACCTTTTTGTTACTCTTCTATATTTGTCTATTCCGTGACGTCTAAGCGAGAGTACACGCAATTCAAACCTTAACAGTTTTTTATTTAATTTATCAGGTTATGGGCCCAGAACAGCCCAGGAATTATCAGTGAACCCCGTAAAGTGTTTTTCTCATAAAATTTCGGTATAAATACTCGTATAAAAAGACTAAAATAGTAAATTACAAAAGTGACGTATCCCGAAGAAAAATCCGTGTTTTGTTCTGTCAAGCTTGAAGTTCGTTGAAATTTGAATTGGGTGATTTTCCGTGATTTTCGTTTTCGATTTTTATGCAAAAGAAATGGCTTCGAATAATTCACTGGCATTAATAGAGAAATTAACCGGCCGTGAAAACTATTCTACTTGGCAGTTTGCAGTGAAAACGTACCTTCAACATGAAGAGTTGTGGGACTGTATCGAAAATCCCGACCCATCGGCAAAAGTAAACGAAAAACGAGACATCAAAGCGAGAACAAAAATTATTCTTCTGGTTGACCCGATTAATTACGTTCACATAAACGAGGAAAGCACGGCCAGAGGAGTTTGGTGTAAGCTGGCAGCGGCATTTGACGATTCCGGACTGACACGCCGAGTTGGACTGCTGCGTGACCTGTGCAATACCTCGCTCAGCGGATGTCAAAATATAGAGGAATACGTGAGCAAAATAATGTCAACAGCTCACAAGCTTCGGAACATTGGCTTCAAAGTGGATGACGAGTGGCTCGGTACACTGCTGCTCTCTGGTCTACCCGAGTCTTATCAGCCAATGATTATAGCTATTGAAAGCTCAGGCACGAAGATATCTGCAGATTCTGTGAAAGCAAAATTATTACAAGATGTCAGAAATTTAGAAAACAACACAACAGCTTTTGCAGTTAACAAGAGGAATTTTCGTAACAATGAAAAGAGACAGTCCAAGGGTCCAAGATGCTACTCCTGTAACAAATATGGACACAAGAGCCCTGACTGTAAATCGAAATCTAACACCAACGTGCAGAAACCAACCTCTTCTTACGCTGCTGTGTTTGTGGCTTCGTCTTGTTATGATGACGCCTGGTACATAGACTCCGGCGCCTCCGCTCACATGACGAACAGCAAGAATCTCTTTCTGACGGAAACATCTCCTGTAATAAAGAATATTAGAGTTGCCGACAATAAGATACTATCTGTGCAAAGCTCGGGGCAAATAAGCTTAGATGTATTTGATGGAAAAGGCCAGGAAAATAAGATTCTGTTTAAAAATGTCTTATATGTCCCAGGATTAGCAACCAATTTGCTATCTGTGAGTCAGATCACTCAAAATGGTGGCCATGTAAAATTTGACAAGTCCGGCTGTGTTATCTTGAACAGCAAACATCAAATTGTTGCAACTGCTTGTATTGTCAACAACATGTACCGGTTGAATATGCCAGGAGGCAGTACATACATGTCTGAAGTTGAAGAACAAGATGCTTATCTATGGCACCAGAGAATGGGACACCTGAATTTTCAAAGTCTGAAGAAAATGCCTGAAAATACCGAGCATGTAATTTTCTCCGAAACAACAGAAAATCTGACATGTATAACTTGCAAGGAGGGCAAGCAAACACGTTTACCTTTTAAAAGTGAAGGATTAAAGGTTAATAAACCCTTAGAGTTAGTTCACTCCGATATATGTGGCCCGATGGAAACACAATCTCTTGGTGGCGCCAGATACTTTATAACCTTCCTTGATGAGTACTCTAAAAGAATTTTCGTTTATTTCCTCCGAAACAAGTCTGAAGCCCTGGAAAAGTTTAAGGAATTTAAACAAGAAGTTGAAAATCAACTAGATACTCATATCAAGATTCTTCGAACAGATAACGGGCTGGAGTATGATAACAAAAATTTCTCACAATTCTTGAAAAGCTCTGGAATCATACATCAGACAACTACACCGTATTCACCTGAACAAAATGGGACTGCTGAACGCATGAACCGGACATTAGTGGAAAGAGCCAAGTGTATGCTACTCAATGCCAATATGCCAAAATTACATTGGGCTGATGCAATACATACTGCAGCTTATGTCATCAATCGTTCACCAACTAAGTCCTTAACGTTTAAGACTCCTATGGAGATGTGGTCTGGTCTGAAACCAATTGTGAATCACATGCGTATTTTTGGATGTGAGGCAATGGTTCACTTACCCAAAGAAAAACGCAAGAAATGGGATCCAAAAGCACACAAAATGATCTTCATTGGATATTGTGATCACACAAAAGGGTATAGATTCATATTACCAAATTCCAGAAAGGTAATAAAAAGTAGAGATGCTATATTTCTTGAATCAACCGTTAAGAGAGACTTTGTTCCCGTAGATATGTCTGCGAAGAAATCTGAAAAAGAAGAAAAATCTGAAAAAGAAGAAAAACCTGAAAAAGAAAAAGAAAGTTTAATGGATGAAAGTTCTATTTTAGACAGTTCGTATGAAACAATAGTAGGAAACAGATCTTCTGACAGTGATTACAAACCTGATACAAGTCTTGATTCTCCTGTAATAAGCAGTATGAAACTAAGATCGAAAAACAATCTCAATAGCAAGAATTTGAATCTAGCGAATTCTCAAGAAAATTCTTACCTGTGTTCAGTCACATCTGATGTTCCTGAAACCTATAAAGAAGCAATTAGCTCACTAAATAAAGAAGAATGGATAAAGTCGATCGATGAAGAGTTATATGCTCACGAGAAGAATGAAACTTGGACATTGATAGAAAAACCTCCAAATGTCAAAGTAATAGGATGCAAGGGGTTTTCCGAATAAAGGAGGAGTCAACGGGTCTACGGTTCAAATCAAGACTGTGTGCAAAGGGGTTTGCACAAACTGCAGGTTATGTTTTTAAAGGGTCTTATGGGTGTCACCCAGTTAAGTTTTTTGTTAGAATTAGAAGACTTGGATTTAGAGGGAATGTTAGCAGTACAATCAAAGTGCCTTTACCTTTTTGTTACTCTTCTATATTTGTCTATTCCGTGACGTCTAAGCGAGAGTACACGCAATTCAAACCTTAACAGTTTTTTATTTAATTTATCAGTTAATTATGTAGTGGTCAATAAAGGGACATTGTATAGTATTGAATTTTATAATTTGAAATTCATCATCGGCCTATCTGACTGTAATCTGAAATCACTGCAGTAAAACACCACACAGCAAATACGCTACTTTATACCCGGTTGCTAGAGTTTCAAATCGTTTAATGCCTACAAACAACCGAACCAATATGTCTCGTCAATGGAGTCGCTCAGGCACAAAATATCGGTCGCTGCTTCAATGGCGCTTGTTCGGGCTACAATTGTACTGGAACATTGTTCTCAGTGCAGTTAACTACTATTACTATTTAAGTGCTGAGGCGACTAATGGGAAACAACTATAGTATAATCTTCGATTTTTCATAATCCGCCAGCGGCCAAAATGTTGCTACGGCTCCGTCTGCGCAGAATATGCTTATCGCTATCCCGCGGGAACTACGCGTTTTTTTGGTTGGCGCCTTCTATTTGCATGTGTGTGTAAGACCTAGTATCTGTATAGGGCCGTTAGTGACACCAGCGTTTGTACAGATATTCTCCGAATTGGTGCATTATTACCCTCTGAATGTAGTCTCAAAAAATCGGCCGTTTTAAATTGTGTGCGCAAATCAATTGATAATCTATAAGTGTTCTAAGAATCTTCTAAAAACTACAAAAAACACACATCATTGATTACAGCGCCATCTAACGGGACTTCTTCAATGAGCTAACGCGAGCATCCGCCTTAAACAATGAATATGGCGGCACGGGCGGCTACGATTAAGATAAAGATAGACGTATATGACTTATAGGTAAAAACTATCCTATGTCCTTCCCGTCACTTAAACTATCCCTATACCAAATTCCCACTAAATCAGAATAGCGGTTTAAACGGAAAGAGTTCGCAGCCAGACAGAGACCTTTGCACTTATATTTATTAGTATGTTGAAGTCTAGATACAATGTTGTATTTTATTTATTTATTTTAAATATTTTTAGATATTGTTTCGCGACGGTGGTTTACTTAAGCTAGTTTGTTCCTCTTTGTGTCATCCGTGGGCCAAAAGGGCAGGCAAGCTTTATTGGTAGTTAAAAGAGGTAAATAAGTAGAAATCTTCAGTATTAATGTACATAAGTAAACCTGTTTGAAGCCTGTACACTGAAATGAATTGAAAAGTAAAGTAACTACTTAACAGAGTTTACGAGAACTACCTAGTTCTGAAGCCTAGGGAGCAGAACTACGGAGCAAACTCAAACTTTTGTGTAAATTCATGAATTTTAAATAGCGCGCCGCGTAACTGCAATCATATTGAAATTTCGAATTTTAATTATTTTAACTTGCATTAAATTCTAGTAAATTACCAACAACTACAAATTCCACGTATTTAATAAAGTGGATAATAGTAAGTAAGTAAGCAAGTAAATGCTTTATTCTACAAATATAAAGGAACAGATACAATTCAGATAACATTAATAACTTACGACCCGCGAACTTAGCCCTATAAATAATATTCTGTGTGTATCTGTATATCAGTCAATAAAGTTTTCTTATTCTTATTCTTATTCTTATAAGGGACCTCTACCAGTTAAACTTTGAGTAAAACAAAACAGTATTCCTAAATACGCACATAGTAGCAGTGTCTCACAATAGGTTTCAAGTTCTAACAGATGTATCCCATATTTTAGGATACAGAAAAAGATATAATAAATAGTAGCAGACTGCCGTACAAAACTCGTCTTGACCACGAAATACAAAAGTTATATTTACCGACATATATCACAAGACGAGAGCATATTTTTTTGCATTCGTCACTTGAAATCTATGTTAGAGTCCACAAGAAACGAATCTTTTGGACGTACGTGGACCTAGGACCGGATTACCAATTTATACGAAATTCATAAAGTTGATCCCCCGGGGCTAGATCAAACTACGGACTCGAATATTCTGGCTCCTTTTTGCTGTAAATCCGGCGTGATGGCTAAGAGCCTTTCATTGTACTACAGATAATGTATCAAAGATTTTGCTACAGACGTATCAAAGATCAAGGATCAAAGTACAGTTGGAGTCGGAAGTGGATCGGATCTCGGTTGCTGATATAAGACCCGACGCTAATTCGGTTTCGCTTTTCGATATTTGAGGGCGAAATTCCAAGGGCAGGTGGGTTGGCGGCGAGAGGGAATCAAAAAAACATCAAGGTGTGTAGGCAATTTAGTAACCATTTAAGAATGACAGTCACATTTAGATACACCTCTAATCAGTAGCTTACCGTTAGTCTCTATTTGTATCACATTACGAGTATTTGGTTGAACTGAGTTTAAGAGCCCACATTAGATATGAGATATGAGCGGGGCAAAACTTTCTAACCCAACGTTTAATATCTTCAGACATATTTTATACATTACCTTTATGCAAAACCACACAACGTATAGTCATTAATATTAATGAAGTTGACAAAGCTGCAGTTTTTAATGTTTAACAAACCGAATTTCATTTAATGAATACGAGTACCTATGTTTCCCTATTTTCATCTTCTCGAAATGTTATTTTGTTGTTTACTATATTTAAATAGTCATTTTGCAAAATGTGTTCTGCCATTAATAATATTTTTGATAAAAATGTTAAAGAAGAAAGGGAAAATATTTTTTAATGGAACATTTAAATGGAGTACCCTCCAAGACTGCTAGGCAAAAGGTAACAAGGGGCATGTAGAGCTCTTCCCAGGCGGGCATACCCACTAAGATCTCTTATTCCTTAATAATCATAGTAGGTAGTAAGTCACGGTCACATGAAGCGACGACCGCGACGCCTGCAGAACGCCCCGCTCTCTCACCCTCATGTTCTCTAAAAGTGCAGCAAAGATATGACCGCTACTGTCATCAAAGGGGCTACTGCTGCCTCTACAGCCCTACTGTCATCACTGTAAGCCCTTTTGTGGACCTCATCATCATTATAATCGGCCTGTAGCAGTCTGATAGGCCTCGCCTAAAACGCGCAATTTTACTCTGTCTTCGGCTTGTGACATCCAGTCACTGCCGAGCCACCCTCTGCAAATCGTCACTCCCGCTAGCTGGCGGAATTGGGTCTTAAGTGGACCTGCTGACTCGGATTCCACGCAAACTAGTAAAACATTTTGAATACATAATCGACGCATTTCAGTGGGAAAAATCTATGTTCTGTCGGATAAAACTTTTGACGAGAAATTGGCTCGTGAATACAGGTTTCTCGTGATTATTTTTCATCATCTACTTCTTTGACCCAAATATTTATAAAAATGGTTCCCGTTATATCTAGACAGAATGTTGTGCCACATCGCAATAACCCCAAACTGAATTGGCTTCTACATTTAGCCACAACCTTGTCACATCGGCAGACGACAACACGCTTAAATAAGCGACCTTAGGGGCAGGCACGTATATTGTGACTGCTGGCTCCACGCCAGACCAAATACATTCTGTGATTTCTGTCATACGTCGTTAGGTGTTGATGTGTTTGCGATTACTGATTATGTTATTTTTTGTGCGAAACCTTTTGATATGCAATGATTACATTTGCGCGATTTCAATATTATGATGCTTAAGGCGAAAAACAAACCTGTAGTTTCATAAATTTCATTCGTGGAACTTATCACACAGAGGAAGGTGGGTAAACCGTGGGTTATCCGCAGGTTTTTTTATTAATGGAAATAACCTAGTATTCATTCTTTGGTGTTCAGTGAACAGTCGTCGTTATAGAGGTATATCGGCATTGCATTATTGCGCCTCATAATTTCGGCTTGATTGCCTGTGTAAAGTTATCCATGTCTCTAGGAAATCAAAAGCATGTTGTCAACTACTAGTTGTAATCAAGGATCTACATCCATCCGCATTCGCCCACGTTCGTGTTCAACACGGCACGCCTGCCACTCCCATCTGAGTTATTTTTTCTACTGTTGAATATATTTTGTGTATGTAATGAAGGTAGCTCATTAGTAAATGGGAATTTCGAAGCTTTTTTTTTACTTCACGTGATAATACAGAGGGTAAAGCAACAAAGATATTTTTTGTCAGCATACGTACATTAATACACTCACAAAAACATAAATCACGTCTTTATCCCTTACAGTAAGTTAAGTAGTGTGGTGAAATCATAGAGGAGTTAACCAACAGAGTAGAAATGTTACATACGTTGCTCCACAAATTCACCAAACCAGTGCGGCGATTACTGTGCTCTTTTTAGTTTGATTCTTGAATGTCAAGTAACACTTTTTTTTTATATGAATAGGAAGGCAAAGTTGGGCAAGAACTAATATGATCGATATCGTAAATGTTTGTAATTACGAAACATGTAGTAAATAAAACTTAGTTGTATTTAACGTAAAACAAAAGTGATTTTGTGCCAAATAGAGTATAAAGAAAAACCTGTCGAGGAAAAACTAACGCTTTTGCGGTATCAATAACAAATCACTAACGATTTTCGCAATTGCAAAGTCTGTAAAACTGTATTGGTTAATTCACCTACGGGTGAAGTGATCAAGCGTATTGTAATGTAAAACATGGAACACCCGCCGCCGCCCCGTGGGCTTTGCAATATTCACAATCACTCCCACAACCCTAACAAAGTAGAATATCGACTACAAATTCAACATCGTACAACATAGGGAGTAGCTATATGCAGTGAGCAGCATAGCTAACAAGTTGTGTGAAGCCAATATGACAATGTAAACGAAAACAATTGAAAGTTTGCGCCTTTCGTAGAAGAAAGACGTAAGTCGTATATATACGTCCTGATAGAACGTACGTCTTTCTTCCACGGCTGGTGCATTAAAGTTACGTAACTAAATCAAATCCTATAAAAATCCAATCATAAATAAATAGAATGTTGTGACTATTATCTTTATAGTACGCTTGTACAAGTCTGCATTTTCAAGCATCAAATTACATCTCTCGAAGGTTTGTTCAGTCAAACTAACTATTCCGAATCAATTTTAAGACCCCTTATGTACGTTCACATTTGTTTGGTAGGCCACGTATTTCTTCACTAAAGTCCTTGTCTAAAATAATAGCTAATCGTGTACTTTTTTGGCACGAAAACTGCAGTCACAAAATTAAATTTCGTCAGCAGGAGACCATTATCCAGAACAATGCCATTTGCCACGCAGCTCTGTAAGTGAAAAACTTTCTTCATACCCAGTACCCAGCAAATAGATTGTTTGAACTAAAAATTTTAAGTTTTCCACATTTGTATAGTCAGTGGTGGAGCGATAACCGCTCTCCAGCAAATTGCCTGGATTCAGACATCTTATGTGGTAGGTACCTACTTCGTAATCGTTTTTGGCAGAGCTTCAAGCCAACCTAACTATTTTGTTGCGATAAATTTGTGTAAGTTCGGACTTACAAAATCAGCGAGCGTATAGGTTCTCCTGCTAGGAATCTTAAATTGCTCATCTAGTTACAAGTGAACGCGAGTTATGATCTTGGTCTAAGATCGGCCTTCGCCACCTGTTTACGACTAGCTTATAAAAGTGATTACAAATCCAAGATGATGCGTTTCTTACATCGCTAGTCCCCGCGTATTATATAAAGAACAAATTAACATTAAGAATAACTGACAAATTATTCAATTAATAACTTAGTTTTATTTAGATTATCTATAAATAAATATGCTTTTTCTTTTTCGCAGGTAAATATTTACACTTCATGGGCTGAAAACTGCAATGCCACAGTAAAATTCTTAGGACTAAGTAAGTAAACTAACATTGTTAAATCATCTCTAAATTTATAAACAAACCTGTTTCAGGGGTTACGATTGAAAACCGCTTTATAGTCATAGCTCTCTCATTTTCTCTATTATCGTCCAAATCCCATAGCAGAGACTATTGAGAAAACTGTACCTACTTCTAAAGTTTATAAAAACTTGGAGGCAACGACAAAACCTTGCAATCTTTATTCAAAACATGGTTATTAATTATACAATATTATTTATAAAAGTGAACTATACTGAATCACTATAGTGCTTCGTGTTAAACGTTTATTAAAAACTAGGAAGCAAAAGCGAAATAAGTATCTCTCTATAAGACGGTCATTATATACGCATTAAAGGTAACTTAAAATACTTCCATGCTGGTCTGGGAGCAAATTAAAAACATAGAATGTACCAGTTGCTTCTCTTCCCGCGCAGATGGTAAAAGCCCATCAAGGGAATGGGCGAAAATCATAGGAATCATGTTATAGGCGATGCGGCTAGCAACCCATCACTATTTTGATTACATTTCCATCTATATACGCCCACAAACTTGCTAAACGTGGCCTGTAGGTCTTATCACCTTAAGCTCTGTCGACCCCCTAAGGGATAAAGACGTGATTTGTGTATGTGTATGTGTGTATGTAAAATAAAAGAAGGAAAACTATAAAATAACCCCGAGGTGTATGGGAAAATCAGCTTTTGAATGGTGGGCCACGTTTTGCAAAGTCAATTAAGACAAGCCAATTTTGTGAACCTTCACATTTCCGAGGGAAATCATATTATAGGCGCCTCTGAATAGGCCCCGAAACAATTAGGTGCCTTAATTAAATTAACATATGGGGTGCTCCTTAGATATAAAGACTAAATTAAAAATGTTAGCTCTTAGGATTCTGAAAGCAATTTCTTAGCAAAAACTGAGTACCTTTTTTCTCAAATAATGTTTACAGCACCTAAAAATTGTGGCATTTTAATAAAATATCTTGTGGTGTAAAAAACTTTTTTTTAGTAAGCTTATATTGACGTCAATTGGTTATATCACTGTTATCTGAGCTCTGTACGCGTACCAAGTTGCAAGTGGTGTGATTCTATTTTCATTGTATTGTTATTCTTTATTTTATGACACTTGTACTATATTATATTTCAGTATAAAATGCCTGCCTATTATAGTTCAATGTAGCCGTGTACACACCACGGACAAGGGACAAGAGGACACAATTCCGATAAAATTCAAGAGTTCCACAAAAACAAAACATTAGACAAGCAATTATAAGTTATTTATTACATTCTGCTTATTGTCCACATTTACAAAGGCTGAAACTTGAGCAGTGTGGGCAGCCTTAAGGAATTGTGGACCTGAGGGACCAAACCGTCTGCAACTTCTAATAGCTCTTTGCCACTTCAACATCACTTTTAGTTTTTATTTCTCTGGTTAGAAACTTAATGTAGCCTTTGGTCGATTTTAAGAGTTTTCTGTAAATTGTAATAGCGTTTGTGAATTTCTACAAATGTAAAGTCAATATTCAATCAGAAATGCAGTTATTTGTGATGTAAAAAAGTATGTTAATCGGGTGGTCGAATATTTTTTTTTGTCTAATGTAATGTTTCATAGAATGATCGTTTGGTCTAAACTGAATAATGTCGAAACCATCGACTTTTCCCGAAAATTAAAAAATAATCTAACCTAGCCCATGTATAATATTCTCAGTTTCAGCTGGAAACATTTTAGATTAAACGAAAATTCAACCAAACAATACGTAAAACTAAACAAAGTGTGCAAAGGGGAACTTATCCCTTCAAACAATTTGTTCCAGTTAATTTAAGAGTAAAATATAAATCGCAAACCTTTACATTATTAGCACCATTTAACAGAATTTTCACTACCTGGCGGATTAGGTAGACTGCAACAACAAAAGTTGTTTCTTTACAAAAATATTCTAATTAATCTCTATTTACCGCGATCCTCAGAACGCTTACTTTATCACGTTTCCACTTAATTGTTGGCGACGAGCATTATTTAACCCCTTTTACTTTTAGATTTTTTAACTCCATCTCCTTATACCGAGAGGGAATCTAACTTTCTTGCAAACAACGTAACAGGGAAGTTATACAAAAACTTTTATTTAATTCAATAAAAAATAATAACAAACGGAATCTTTGCTTAGAATTATTTTCGCGTTCATTTTGAAAGTTATTCGGAGTAACCTCGCTCGTTATCGCTTTGAGCAATCTACACTGAAAAACCCTAATTTCCGGTAAACGAAACTCAACATCCCAACTTTGTGAGATCCTGTTTTATGAAAAACCTTTTTACCTCGTATAATAATGGCAGTGTTTTCATAAAGATTTTCTATGGACGTATCTCGAATGAAAAATTGTTTTACATGTGCAAATAATAAAACACGACGGAGGAAAGACAAATGCGTCATACGCATTGGATTTTCTCGGGAGACTGCTGGTTTTTGTCGGAATTCTACGCAAAGAAATAAGATTCGACAATATTTTTATCGCCACAGTTAATATAACTTTTGGCTGGAAATCGTCCGTAGGCGCAGAATTATATTTACGGATAGCCAATTTATTGCAGGTTACTGGTACTGCAAGTGAAGTATGTTCAGCGATGTCATATATTTGCTTGGATAATGTAAATAAATAACCATTTTGACAACGATCGCCTACCGCCCGCAGCAGTTTGTAAATCAAACACAAATACGTGAAACAGGATTTACCGGTTGAAATTAATAGGTAGGTAGGCATAATATTCCGTTGTCCAAAATGTTTTTTTTTTTTTCAGTTAGAACGGGTTGTATTTGCTCTGGGCCTCTTCGACTTCATTTCATTGACTACGACCTGAATTGACCAGTATTTCCATCAGTAGATAGGTTTTGTTGCTCGTAATAGAATCCATCGTTGAATCGAGCTAGGGTTATAATAATAAAAAATATGATTTCCGTTAACTATAACTGTGAAAATTTACAACTGACTCGTGCCATAAACATAAAATTATTGTCACCCAAACATATATAAACAACTTATCATCCCTTATAGCGCTTGCGTCACTGTCGACCCAAGTTCCGCGACGGAACTGCAATAAAAAGGAGTCGGGTATAAAAAATCCGTTTATAAAGTAGAAAAAGTTTTTCAGTTCAGGATGTTGGCAGCGCGCCACGCGGGCTGGCCGCGAGATGGCTCGCACGCGTTCTTGAATACGAATTACAGATTTATGAACGCATTTTGTGTTCTATTCACTGCTTTTGAGTCGCCTGTTGACCTCTCGAGTACCATGGATATTTCTTTCTTAACTTTATTCCAAATCCGAACTGTTACGTATGGTGAAAAACAGGAAGAAGTTTGACAGTTGCTCTGTGAATTGATTATTTGTAGGTATTTATGTCAATATTATGACTATTAGTCTTCAGATTACGCTTTATTGAATAGTAAACTTAAAGAAACAAGTTTAGATAACGAGTTTTACACAAGATTCCTCATATTTAATGGTGATCCTTCCGACCGATTTCGGCTATGGCGACAACTTCGACTCCTAGTTAATATATTAATATATGTTGTGGCACCGAACGTCTTTCAACAGAATTGTGTCAACACACGTAAGCAAGTGACATGAACCTTGAAAGTGTATCATGATTATCTCGTACAAACAAGTGTAATTTGTCTTAACTCAATTTGGAATGTTGAAGACAACTTACGTTTACGATCCAAGGATTACATACGCACTATGTAGACGTCCCCGGCGTCGGTACAGAAGGGTTAAATCCCAAATTAGGTTGAGTCGGAGCCAGCCCACTCATGTTTGCGCGGCTTCAACCTGAAAATTTACAAAGCCGTATCCGTACAACATGAAAAAGAAATTTTCAGTTCAGACCTAATCTTTTCCATAAATAAAATATTTGGATGCACATAATCCCGGGGCGTTCTCTGTGGAATTACGGCTTATTCGTGAAAGTGGGGCGTTATTCGAGTGAATGAGAAAAATTCCGTCGGCTAATACTTCCGCGGCTTATGAATGGAGATGGATTCCCAAATAAAGATACATTGTGGAAGTAATTTGATGGTGAGCGCCCGATTCGACCATAATTGCATTATGTCGTTAATAAGATAACTAAAGCTAGTAAGTGCCCGGTCTCGCACTAATTAAGTTGCGTTACGACATAATGGGGCGTGATTAAAGCAGTCAATTGAAACCTAGTGGCGGGTAAATTAACAACATAATATTTTGTTAGCAAACCAATGTAAAAATTACAGTAGATAAAAACAAATGAATGCAATTAATTAACAGAAACTTGACAAGCTTTTATAAGTAAGTTAACTCTTCATTGTGCAAAATAAACAAAAACAAATACAATTGACAAACACAGATACATGCACAAAGACGGACTTATTCCATTAAGGATCTCTTTATAAATTAGAGATTTGATAATTATATGCTTGTCTACACTAATCCATGAAAGTGAAAGAAATTTCTAGAACTGGAGACAGCTTAAGTGTCGTTGAGAGGGACATAGCTTATACTTCAAAATGAATTCCGTAATTCTGTTAAGTTTGCAGGAACACGAGGCTCTTACTTAAAACTACGTCGTCGCGCACAATTTCGTGTCTCAAAGTTTTGTGTTGCCTTTTTATTTTAACACGAAAAATTAATTATGACATTGTCATTTACTTACATAAAGAACGCTTAAGTTACCAAATTAATGCATTCTAGTTAGTCTTAACTAATGTTAACATTTAACTTATTAGTTTATAAGTAAGTAAGGTTTTGGAACGATTAAATCATCATCCAATGTTGACCAAAAGGTGATTTACTACTATTATTTTATACCAGTCCCTGCTAACATTTATGTTTTTTCTTTGCGTTCTAATTTCAGTATAATTTGGAATTATAAAGGTCGATTCTCACGCAGATTTGGAAGTCAACGCAACTGTAAATAGTATTGTAAGTAAACATTTTCCAGTTCAACAGCATATATCTCTTGCGTATAAGAAAAAGACAGAACTAATTGACATGAACAAAACTTAGTTACCAGATTAACATCTTGATAACACGACGTCCGAGCGTAACTCCAGATTAAACCAAGACGAGTCCGGACTCCCATACGATGCACGATCGTAGTGCTTCTCATTACGTCATTTGGGGCAATACACGCCATCTGGGGACTAGCGAAATGAGCCACTCTCGTGTATGCGTAAGTAGTGTCCTCCACGCGAGTGCGGACGGCCGCTAGTGGGCGAAACTACCACAAAAAAGTATAAATCCCTTGTAAGGGCGTAATAAATTGGTGTAACGAGCGCCGGGAATCTTGTTAGGGTCGAGGCGGGCCATAAACCGAGCGGAGTCCGCGACTTGCTACACGAGCCTCTCGTCCGTCCTGCGGGATTGCCTCCTTACGGGCGCCGTAAATGTTAAAGGTTGGGACACGTGCGAACCACGGCTAAATGTACAGACGTACACTACACATGCCCATTTTCAGGTACCGGCGTACTAGAGAATTTGTACTGTTTGCGAATTGTTAAATTTCATGCGCGCGTGAACTCGAAATGCTTCCAGACTCAGCATGACGTTGCGGCGGAGACATTCGAATACCAGCAAGCAAATGACACCGGCACATGAATAATGTTTTCGTAAAGCTTGTAGTCACGTTTTATATGATTTATGTACGAAACACAAGAAACGAACACTTCTAGTAACATCTGCTTCACGTAAGTTAGTGACAACTTTTGAAAAGGACGGCTGTTTTTATCAAAACTTTTGTCTAAGTTTTTCAGCGAAGATTTTCTATTGTCTTCCTATCGAATGAAAAGGGCTTGTAACGGTACATAGCGTATTTTACCGTTAAATTCACAAATATATGATTGGGCGTTGCCTATAGTCAATTAATAATATTAAATTTATCCAATTAATATATTATGGAAGACCTTTCCTATGATAGAATAAATAATAATTAATCTGGAAATCCTGTACGAGGGTGATAGGAATTAGATAAATAAGGTTGCGCAGGAAGGTACTAAAATACTGTATAAACGCTGAGTAAACTACGCAGGTAGTATATGACACTAAAATGTTCGATAATGGCGTAAACAGCATCGTACGCGCTTCCTCGCAACTAGAATGAATTGACGTAATTTTCATTGATCGTGTTGTTTCATGTTGGTTGTATCTGAGGTGCGTTCTATCTCGTTCACACACCAGCCTAACCACAAAGCAGGTGTGTATGTATTTGTAAGTATGTGGTCCGAGACTCACGGGGAATAGCAAAATTCGACCTTATTGGGTAGAGCGTAGGGTTCGTTCTTGTTTAAATGACGGAAATGACGCAGATGAGGCTAATGAGGCTAATGAGGCGGATGAGGCGGATGAGGCGGTTGAGGCTAATGAGGCTGATGAGGCGGTTGAGGCAGTTGAGGCGGATGAGGCTGATGTCTGAGATGATGCAGACTTAACGAGTATAAAAGGGACGGTTCTTCCAGGAATCGGGATGACTTGTTTTCGGAATTTCTTCAAGCGAGGTCTTGCTGTTGTAAGCGATATCGGTTCGCAGTTTATTTACTTTGACAAAGTTTAATTATTCAGTTTAATTATTTAACTTAGTTTAATTGTTTAATTATTTATTGTGCTTCGCAATCAGTGTTCGTGAACCAATTACCATACCAACCTCACCAATATCCTTGATCCTTCCCTAATCCGATTTCTCTGTGGCCAGGACACCTTTAGCCGTCAGTATCATGATCGGTGCCCTGAGTCCGGGGTATCGGCAGAGAAATTACCACCATCATCGTCATTGTCATGACGTTTGATTATTGGCCATGAATTCTGATTGTGTGTTCTAATTCTGTCACGCTTGAAGTAGGGACTTTACGGGACGAGGTTCCCGGCCCCAAGGCAACCTTGCGGTGTTAACAAAGCTTGGGGTTTAACGTCTTTCGGGACGGAGTCAGGCGTTGGGAATCGACCTGGCGCTCGTCTGCCGTATGGGAGTCGGGAAACTTCCCCCTAGAGTTATCAGGCTCTGGGTATCTGCTGGGTTCCTGATTTGCGCAGCTGCCACAGAAGAAATACTGAGTGAGTGTTTTCTTTGTTTTGTGTTACTTTGTTTGTGATATGTGAGCTTAGGCTGATTTTATGCAGTGTCATTTATTCATTATGTCTGTATTCAACGGTCATATGAATTACTTACTTTTGAATCATTTACTTTCAATATTTGATGAATTTGCCTTGGCTGGATTGTTTTGAGGGTAGATTAATCAACACCTCATTTGAAACCAATTTTAAATCGTCAAGACTCGCATGTAGTTGTTTTACCTAGACCGGGAAGCACTACAAATGCATTGAGAGTCATCACCTTCATCATCATCTGAATTATGATCAATTAATAGTGGAAATGGAATCTGCTATTATCATCATCACACGATTAATTTACCTTGTGAAGCTATTCTTTGCTATCGCAAAGTTACTACAATAACAGTGTACATGTTATTTAATTAGACTTGTGAATTGAAGTCTTTATTAAAGTGAGTAATTTCATATCACTATTGAATCATGGACGGGGAGACCATACCTCATCCGGTAGCGCATTGGTTTGGCTAGTTGCCTATATAGAAGTACAGTATGAAGTCATACAGTAGTGAAGGATTACTACTCGAAATCAAACTCAGACTTGCTGTTCTCTATGGAAGGGAACTCAAACCCATGCCTATGAAGGTCTACTGTGACGGTCGGGGATAAGGGGGGGAAATAATTAATATATCACATCATCTTTTATGACTGTGTTTAACGCGTGCATTTCTATTTCTCGTCTACAATCTGATTTGTGTACTTAATTACCTTCTAGCAGCGGATTCCCTTAAGTTGATCATAAGTTGATCAAATATTTTAGCATAACATGTAATAGACTAATTTACAGGTTCTTTACATTCCATAGATCTCCATGAAACTTTAATCAAAAGATTTTCCTTGCTACGCTATTAGCCATCGACTTGCTTACTTTTCCGTATACTACTATTATGACGAACTTCATAATTTATTAAATAATGGTTGACTTGTTTCCATACTTGCCCAAATGATCACTTAACTATTATACTTTATGCTTCATTAACTATACATAAAATACCTTCCAATCAGAAGGCTTAATCGCTATTTTCTTTAGTTAGCGCAAACAAAATCCTTAGGTAATGTGTTGCTAGCCGTCGCGTATGTATGTTAGTTTTAATTTGTAGGTAGATCAATCTTTACTCGTCACTAAACGTTCCCAGGGTTACGTAGGATGCGGACACAACGAAGGGTATTTAATTTAATTACTAGACGATTCACGCACTAGACGATCACATGGCCATTTCTTCAATATATCACGTATCACGACCAGTATAGTTTGTTAGGCTTTCACGACATAATATAACTTATTAGTAGGCGTCTTTATTTACCTCCTATATTAAGTACGCGTTGGATTGAGCTATGTATAGCTTAGGTACGTTAGGCGCTTTAGGCGCGTTATTCGAATTATTCGAAATTATTTGAATTAATTTACAGTTTTTTTAAATATATATTTCGACCATTTAATAAAATTTAGACTAGGGGGGGGGGAGGGGACGTTTTGTTACAGTGGTGCCGTGACCAGGATTTAGGATTATCTTAGGTCCTGGTGTAGTTAGGTCATATATCAATACTTGTTAGCTGATAATACATAGCTCAATTCAGGTTGTTTATAATTTCTTATCGTAATAGGATGATACTTTTAGCTCGAATTTTATAAGTCTGTTTGTCTCTTAAACTTTCAACATAGGTAGGCTACCTAGGAATTGTCCAACAGTTGCTTTTTTATAAAAAGTAATTGTTGGACACAGTGTTGCCGTGTAATGGAAAAGTGAGAGTAAGGATTGGTATCTTCTATAGGTTACTAAAATATAATATTAGTTGGATATAGTTCAATAAAACAGTCACCCTTAGAATAAAATTTTAATATTGATCTTTACATAATTTTCTGAATTATTACAGAAGCATTATTTTCGCGACACTTATTATAAGCACTCATAATTCAAGTTCTGTAACGATATTTGATAGTCACGTTGTGTCACCTTGTTCACTTTGCACTTAATATTACCTTAGCATTATTGTCGTAAACTTTCATTGGTCCACTTCATTCCATAGTTCCGTTGGTTCATGATTCCGTTCATTCATTGCGTCCCGTGAAGATTTTTGCAAATTTTTATCCTCTTCGCACCCTTACTTTTAGAATAAACAACATCCGATGTAGGTAGGATACCGTTAGCTAACTAACAGCCATTTTTGCACTTTACGTTGTAAACTCTGTTCCTTTTAACTAAACTTGTTCAGTCCACTCGTAGTTGATGTAATCATTTATATATTACGTTCGGTCATTATTGTTGTAAATTTAATTTATCCACTTGCACTCTTACTTTAATCGACGTCTGTTGTAGATAGGATACTGCTAGCTAACTGACAAAAAAAATCTAGCACTTTACTTTGGTAGGATTATATTTTAAGGAGCAATTACACTGTTGCGTTCGCTTTATTGAGTCGCCGAACTTGTCTCACACTAGGTTAATCAACTAAAGTCTTGTTAGGCAGCATTTTTGCACCTACGTTACTTTAGGTTTATCTTATCTTAATCTAGGGGTCCCTACTGATACACTTCGACTCATGCGGGGATCTTTTTGTGTAATTATTTTAGGTTTATTACTATTAAGATAGGTGCTGTCGATCTTTTAGGTTGTGTTTTTTTACTTTCGTAGCATATTATGGTATTTTAATGTCTCTTTCTCTAATGTTGTTATAGGCTCTGTTTACCCCGTAGTGGTATAGACGTGTTTTGCAATATGTGTATGTAATGATTTTACGCTGCAAGACGTATGCAGAGATAGGCTTAGTGTATTTGCCCCTTCATTGGAAATTATAAGTATTAGCCGATCAAATATAGGTAGACTTCTCGAATTGTCGATTCATTTAGGGTAGATTTCGGTTTGGTTAATGTGATACCTACCTTCTTTATAAAAGTTGATTTAGGGTTCCCGGTGTAGATGAATATTTTTGTGACTTAAGAATGTGTTAGAATATTTAGCTGGTTTGTAAACGAGTTGCTATTTTAGATGCATTATTAAATTAAAACTGAATGTTCATTTGACTATAGGTAGAATTATGATTATAGTGTTTTTTATATCCGGATTTATAAGATTGTAATGACAGGGGGGGTGCATAGTTAATTTTGAACGATTTTCATTAGGTTGAGAATACTGGTAAGGGTTTTAAAGATTGCAAGGTCGGGGGGGTGTAATAAATACATTTGTTTTTAATTACGGTGATAATAGTAAGCTAGTGAACGGGGGTAGTGTTCTTGTGGGGAAAATTGATATTTTTAACAGGCTCTTTAGAGTAGTTCGTGACCGGGGTTTGACATTGAGGAACCCTTGTTATATTTGTTAGGAAACATTGCTACTGAGGTAGGCTCATGTGCTAAGGCATAGAGGGTAGACAGAGACTTAAGTGTATGTATTCACCGTGATAGCAAACGAAATTAAGTTTTCGAACGGTAGTAATGACTAGTATGTACCTATGTTGTGTTTACAAATTAAAAATAGGAATGTTATAAAAATAGTGTTCGAAAATAGGTGATGTTGAAATTACAGCTATGGCTGTGAGAGTTTTATGTTTAGTGACAGTTGCACCTATCTCGGAGCATTTAGCTTGGTTTACTATATTAGTGAATGTACTCTTGTTCATTTTGATTTTTCATTACGGTTGTATGAGCCTTGTAGGTGCCTGTGAATACTTGGCGATAGTTAGTTATGTGTGTATATTGGGGTATTTTAGTCAGAACATAGAAGTCATTTCATGGGGTTAATTAGAGTGCATCATTTTATTACATTGAAGTATGTGAAATGTTTCTCTTTCCTTCTTTCTTTCTTTCTTTTTATTGAGTGCGAGTTAGTTTTCTTTCTTAGGCCTCCCAATAAAGACTGGGGATGTCTAGAACTTTTACCATCTTTAGTTTTAATATAGCTCACAAAAGTAGTATCTACGATATCATTAGGGAGGGGTATCAACTGGTGACAAAGTTATATAATAGATTGACTCTGTTTAGTGTAAGTAGGTATTACACTATGTGGAGGCAGGATGACTATCGTTGGTCGTAGGGTTGTCTTTCTCAAATTATGTCCTAAAAACTGTAGCGATTGTATATAAGTATAGTCCAGTAAGTGTTTCTCTGTAGGAGGTGTCGGTTGATAGGACACGATCATGTCATTGTTTACTCTGGAATACTATTAAGTCTACGTCAGATTTTATTGTAGAAATTTAGCCAAAGGCAGACTTTAAGTAAGTTTTAGTTGGTATTGAAATGCTTTCTTGTCCGTCATTGATGCTTTCCTTTATTATTTTATGCTGTAGGAAACAATAAAAAATACACTGACTCTAAGCACGTATGTATTATGGTTGTTTCAAAGGTTGATTTTACTAAGAATTTGATAAGGTACTCGTAAGATCAGTAAATTAGGTATACAATACGGTGGGTAGGCCCGTTCAGGTGCCTTGGTAGGCGTCCTCTCATTCGGACAGGGGTTCTGTGCCCAGCGGTGGGACGTGAGTGGGCTGATGATGATATGATGACGTTAGTTGTTAGATAATGATGATGATGATAGTGATAATGATGGTAGGTAGGTCTGTTTAGGAATGTGTATTACCTACGTTCTTATAAAAGTTTATTTATTGCGCAAGCTTTTAATCTTGCAATCTTCATAAATGTTTGTTTGTTTGTTGGGTAGAATAGGTCGTGGCTCATTCACTTCAGGTACTTTGTAATTATAATATGTACGTATGTTTGTGTTGATTACACAAGTTATAGCCAAGTGAAGTATATACTGTCAGAATAAGAAGCTTCTATTAAAAATGTACCATCTTATTTGTTAATCCTACCGCCAAGCAGCAGTACTAGCGCTGCTGTGTTCAGCCGTAGGATAGTCAATGAAATTACTGGCACAACACTCCAGGTATTTTACCCTTACTCACTGAACCGGTAACGCATCTGCAAATGCTCCGGTGTTGCAGATGTCCATGAGCGATGATGTTTGTTTACCATCGAGTAACCTACTTACTAGTTTGTCTTCCTTGTTGTACATATAAAGTAGATGTAGGAAAAGACTAGCTGCATCTTGCGACCTTGTCTGCAAAGAGTTTGTTTATTGCTAACTCGCCAGAGTTACGCAGGTTTAGGGATAAAAGGCACGCGTTATTTCAGTCTATAATTTATCGTTATGCCAGGTTTCACCTACGTCTGTCCAGCCGTTCTGACGTGGAAGTGGTGGCACACATTCATTCATACATTTATGCCACCCACGCATCCATACCACCCATACATCCATACCAACCATACACCCATACCACCAATGTACGCATACATCCTCACAAGCTTTAGAACTTATATTTTTATTAGTAGGATAGTAGAATAGAATAATATAGGGTAGGATAACATTTTGACGATATAATATCAATTGACTAATGATTCACGTTTTCTACCTTCTTTCCACAAGTTCGATTAATGGGAGATCTCGCTTTGGTTCTAAATACTTAGTGGCTATTCATACTGCAGGTCGGCAAAGTAATTTATACATAGTGTATTTACAGTTAGCTCCAGAGGTATTTGTATTGACAGTAAAAGTTTGTATATTCATTAGTACGCAGGGGCGTCATATAATGTATCAGTTAAATTTTAAACTCATTAATGTGCATTTGTTATGGCTTTTCCAGATTACATACAATTCTATATTTAATGAATATCATTGAAGTTGGTTCAGCAGTAATTACTAGGTACTTCAAAAATGTTAAATGCTTACATCATGACTTTGATAATACGTACGTATCATCACGCCTCTTTCTCATAGGGGGTAGATAAGGCTTGCAAAGATATGCCTTGTTTCACTTGCACAATCCTGGCAAGATGATTATAATAATTTTGAGCTTTAGCTCAATAGAATGTAGAAATCCCTGTCTTTTGTAATTAGTACGAGTATGCTCTGTTTTGTTATTGTGAATTTGTCGTGTAATGTTAAACATTTGCGGAGCCGAATATATTTCAAAATAAAAATAGGTTCCGTACATAATTGTAAGTATGTAATTATGAGTAGGTATGTATGTGTGTATGTATGTAGTTAGGCTAGTGAATATAGCGATCCAGTGATATTAGTTAACGAAACGAAGCTAGTGTGCGGTAGTTTTATATTTGTAGATTATGAAGACAGATAGATAGACATGGAAACGTGGCTAGTGCAAGTTTATAGGTATGCATGTACATGGTTAGGCTGGTATCTAGTGTTCACTATGATCAGTCGTATTTATGATAGTCCAGTGACAAAAGGGCCCTGTCCTTAAGCAGAATGTACGTAGTGTGGACTCATTTTATATTGGTTATTGGCATGTAAGCACATGTATGGGGGATCTGGTAGGTCGCTGCAGTCATTCTCAGGGTTTGCTCTCCTTTCTAGTTTCTCTATCAATTCCTGCCTATATTTAGGTCTAGTGCAACGCAGGGCAGAATGACTGGTTATTTGATATTTTTAACTATAATTTTATTGTGTCCGTTACGATACTAAGGTGGTAAGCGAATGCTTGTCCTGAGGGAATGACTCGATATAAATATATATACAAAAGCGTAAAACTAATTGATAGGGGGCAGCACTGGTGCTGCACGGTCCGGCGCAGTTTGTAGAGGCGCTTAAAGCTTTCTTGAATTATGCTCGGTGTTATGTTTGATAGTTCGTGTGATGTTCGCTAGGTGGCCCGCGGTGCGGGAGCACAGGTTTTAATAAATTATTTATACTACACAAATTCTTAAACTTTTATAAATTTTCCTGTAATCAATAAATAGAGTACCTAATTACGGGGTGACCAATTGACGGACATACACACTAAGAACTCGTAAAACTCAACACTCGAATTAACTTTAAAATCTTGTTGTTTTCTTTTGTGTAGAAATTTCATTCCCACTTATCTTATGATTTCAGAAATAATTCTAAGCATTTTATTATCGTTCAGTTCTTATAAATAAATTTACCATCGCGGTTGTTGTTTAACGGTTTACCAAGGTGAGCCTTACTATAGCTATAAGATGCGAACAGATGTAGTAACCGATTACTCAGGTTTTCCTTTAAAGTACAGATAGTACGGAACTATATAAAACAAAAAAATGAACACACTTGGAAGGGAGTCTGCCACTCGCATTCAACTTTGATATGTTTGCTTCCTTTGCGTATTGTAATTCAATTCACAGTTTATCGTTTAATTCTTGAGGAAATTTACTCTTTGTTAATATTGCGTCAGTTACTTAACAGTATATCAAGTAGGCCTTTGCTATAGCGTAGTCATTCACAAATACAAGAAGCGAACATAATTAGTAACCCAGTATGTCCATTACTTAAGGTCGAGTTTCGTCTAACAATTAATGACTAACACCGTGGCAGAGCGCTCGCATAAAAAAAGGAAGGGTAGTTTGATCAGACCGGCACAGTGCAGCGCATGCCTACCCTTATTTTAAATGATTACTATTGAATTGAAATTGCGTTTCGTTTTATGTCTTTCGATTGATAACTTACAGTAGGCTAATTTTAAACAAAATTAAAATAGTTGTTTATTTTAAACGTACTTTTCATGGTAAGGAAAATAATTACATATTTTGAAAGTTATTCTTATGAAAAGGTTCGATACGCATCAACGTTAATTGTTGTAGTTTTGTTCATAACGCCCTCTAGTGAGCATAGTTGATTTTAGTGTAAACTCGGTTGGCGGTAACCTGAGCAAAAGGTATTTTGAATATTTTAGGTAGATCACTGCGTTGATTGATTATCACAGTATTATCCATTTGAAAAAAATATACATGAATTTGTGTCAACTCTAGGGAAGTAATGATTATTTTGACGTAATAGGTACTTGCATGAGTATTGCACTCACCTTGTTCTTTCTGTTCTAAATCTTATTCGTAAGTGCGTACACCATTATGCACGCATTACCTATCGGTTTCATACGTTATCTACCTGTAGTCTATCTGAGTTTATGATTGAGTTGGTGGTTATTTGGGCATAGTACCTAGAGTATTTTAAATGTGTCTGATCTGAAATTAATTAGGTTCCTTATTACTGGAAATGTAGGTAAGTGCGGATGTCTTGATCTTAGCGATTATCTTTTCTGGATATTTTACATTAACATTTTCAGGATTAAATATTTTTCTTAAGTATTTAGTTAAGTCTATATCCAATTGTTCAACGACATCGTCTAGGTTCTGCGCGGGCTTTGTGTGGGTTGGAGACTCCACCTATTAATTTGCTCCGCGGGTTTTCTCACGTTACCTTGTTTGAATTCTGGAAGACTCTGGGGGGTGCGAACCCTGCCACGAGTTGGGTCGCAGGCTAGAACACTGAGCTACCACGGGTTTAGTCTAGTTATAAGTCTTAGCTTTAAGATCATAGAATTAATTCATTAAGGCTTACCATAAGGTCATTTTAAGCTAATCATAAGAATAGAGTAGATACAAGTGCGAGAAAGTAATTTAAAATTAGTAGATTTGACTTGTGCAGGTGGAAAGCTATTGGCTCTTACAAACAAGTAGGATGGATAGATGAATTATTAAATTAAGTTAAATTGATTTATTTAGGATGGAAACGGTTGCCAAGGCAAGCTACTCCGTAACATAGGGTGCCGGACGGCTTTGCCTGCGTGTTTTATATTTTCAATTTTCAAGTTGCGTGTCAGTGCGCATATTGTACAGACAAGGTTGTTTTGCACTTGTTGCGAGATGTGGTGATGTAATTGTTTTTGTCCATTAGTATGAACCTTCGAAAAATAACGACTGTTTCAGTCCGTTATATATATTCCACTTACGTCTAAGTTACCTGATGAAATTGCTGATTTGGTGTAGCTAGGTATGAAATTGCGATTGGAATGGGGAAGGAAGAACAAGGTTGTGTATTGACTTCTTGACGAGACCATAAATGACGTTTTGCTATAGTATGAGGGGCTGCAGCAACTTAGCAATTTTGGGGATAATAAGGATGGTTTATTGGCATTCAACCCCTGAACAGCACACTACAAATGATTTTCCAGTGCGAATGGAGTTAGGTTAAGTCAAATTGACATCAGCTATGAGGCTGGCACTAGATAATCATTACTCTACATGCGGTGCAACCTAGCAGAAGCTAGGATGCGATGCTTAAATCTTCACACACTACACACTCACCGAAAGAATAGCGATTATTGTATTGAAGGGACCTTTCGAATGAGACTATTGATTAACGGATGGTTATGGCCCAATATCTATTAGCGTACTCTAGTTTTGGAAGGGATTTTTCCGGAATTTCCATATTCGGTCGATATGCAGGAGCAAGACTGGTATGGCGGGACTGGTAAAACGTGCTACTAGAGCCGGGGATTGTTCTCACAAAACAGTTTCCCTATCTAAGACTAGACTGCCTTGTGAGGGTGATATTCGTTCATAATTATTTAGTCGTGAGCTTGATGGGTTCAGTTGTTACCTTGGTTACTACCTTACGGTCTAAAAACACACCACACATTCCAAATACACTCATGGGAAAAATGCTAATAAATTAAGAGTGATCGATTTTGAAGGATCATATATTTGTGAATACATGAGATTTTAACTGTTTACTTCAGTTTATCAGCTTGTCAGCTTTCCACTTGCGCAAACATTGGGGGGTGGTTGTAACGGTACATAGCGTATTTTACCGTTAAATTCACAAATATATGATTGGGCGTTGCCTATAGTCAATTAATAATATTAAATTTATCCAATTAATATATTATGGAAGACCTTTCCTATGATAGAATAAATAATAATTAATCTGGAAATCCTGTACGAGGGTGATAGGAATTAGATAAATAAGGTTGCGCAGGAAGGTACTAAAATACTGTATAAACGCTGAGTAAACTACGCAGGTAGTATATGACACTAAAATGTTCGATAATGGCGTAAACAGCATCGTACGCGCTTCCTCGCAACTAGAATGAATTGACGTAATTTTCATTGATCGTGTTGTTTCATGTTGGTTGTATCTGAGGTGCGTTCTATCTCGTTCACACAGCAGCCTAACCACAAAGCAGGTGTGTATGTATTTGTAAGTATGTGGTCCGAGACTCACGGGGAATAGCAAAATTCGACCTTATTGGGTAGAGCGTAGGGTTCGTTCTTGTTTAAATGACGGAAATGACGCAGATGAGGCTAATGAGGCTAATGAGGCGGATGAGGCGGATGAGGCGGTTGCGGCTAATGGGGCTGATGAGGCGGTTGAGGCAGTTGAGGCGGATGAGGCTGATGTCTGAGATGATGCAGACTTAACGAGTATAAAAGGGACGGTTCTTCCAGGAATCGGGATGACTTGTTTTCGGAATTTCTTCAAGCGAGGTCTTGCTGTTGTAAGCGATATCGGTTCGCAGTTTATTTACTTTGACAAAGTTTAATTATTCAGTTTAATTATTTAACTTAGTTTAATTGTTTAATTATTTATTGTGCTTCGCAATCAGTGTTCGTGAACCAATTACCATACCAACCTCACCAATATCCTTGATCCTTCCCTAATCCGATTTCTCTGTGGCCAGGACACCTTTAGCCGTCAGTATCATGATCGGTGCCCTGAGTCCGGGGTATCGGCAGAGAAATTACCACCATCATCGTCATTGTCATGACGTTTGATTATTGGCCATGAATTCTGATTGTGTGTTCTAATTCTGTCACGCTTGAAGTAGGGACTTTACGGGACGAGGTTCCCGGCCCCAAGGCAACCTTGCGGTGTTAACAAAGCTTGGGGTTTAACGTCTTTCGGGACGGAGTCAGGCGTTGGGAATCGACCTGGCGCTCGTCTGCCGTATGGGAGTCGGGAAACTTCCCCCTAGAGTTATCAGGCTCTGGGTATCTGCTGGGTTCCTGATTTGCGCAGCTGCCACAGAAGAAATACTGAGTGAGTGTTTTCTTTGTTTTGTGTTACTTTGTTTGTGATATGTGAGCTTAGGCTGATTTTATGCAGTGTCATTTATTCATTATGTCTGTATTCAACGGTCATATGAATTACTTACTTTTGAATCATTTACTTTCAATATTTGATGAATTTGCCTTGGCTGGATTGTTTTGAGGGTAGATTAATCAACACCTCATTTGAAACCAATTTTAAATCGTCAAGACTCGCATGTAGTTGTTTTACCTAGACCGGGAAGCACTACAAATGCATTGAGAGTCATCACCTTCATCATCATCTGAATTATGATCAATTAATAGTGGAAATGGAATCTGCTATTATCATCATCACACGATTAATTTACCTTGTGAAGCTATTCTTTGCTATCGCAAAGTTACTACAATAACAGTGTACATGTTATTTAATTAGACTTGTGAATTGAAGTCTTTATTAAAGTGAGTAATTTCATATCACTATTGAATCATGGACGGGGAGACCATACCTCATCCGGTAGCGCATTGGTTTGGCTAGTTGCCTATATAGAAGTACAGTATGAAGTCATACAGTAGTGAAGGATTACTACTCGAAATCAAACTCAGACTTGCTGTTCTCTATGGAAGGGAACTCAAACCCATGCCTATGAAGGTCTACTGTGACGGTCGGGGATAAGGGGGGGAAATAATTAATATATCACATCATCTTTTATGACTGTGTTTAACGCGTGCATTTCTATTTCTCGTCTACAATCTGATTTGTGTACTTAATTACCTTCTAGCAGCGGATTCCCTTAAGTTGATCATAAGTTGATCAAATATTTTAGCATAACATGTAATAGACTAATTTACAGGTTCTTTACATTCCATAGATCTCCATGAAACTTTAATCAAAAGATTTTCCTTGCTACGCTATTAGCCATCGACTTGCTTACTTTTCCGTATACTACTATTATGACGAACTTCATAATTTATTAAATAATGGTTGACTTGTTTCCATACTTGCCCAAATGATCACTTAACTATTATACTTTATGCTTCATTAACTATACATAAAATACCTTCCAATCAGAAGGCTTAATCGCTATTTTCTTTAGTTAGCGCAAACAAAATCCTTAGGTAATGTGTTGCTAGCCGTCGCGTATGTATGTTAGTTTTAATTTGTAGGTAGATCAATCTTTACTCGTCACTAAACGTTCCCAGGGTTACGTAGGATGCGGACACAACGAAGGGTATTTAATTTAATTACTAGACGATTCACGCACTAGACGATCACATGGCCATTTCTTCAATATATCACGTATCACGACCAGTATAGTTTGTTAGGCTTTCACGACATAATATAACTTATTAGTAGGCGTCTTTATTTACCTCCTATATTAAGTACGCGTTGGATTGAGCTATGTATAGCTTAGGTACGTTAGGCGCTTTAGGCGCGTTATTCGAATTATTCGAAATTATTTGAATTAATTTACAGTTTTTTTAAATATATATTTCGACCATTTAATAAAATTTAGACTAGGGGGGGGGGGGGACGTTTTGTTACAGGCTTTCAGACCTTTTTGGCCTTGGCACTTTTATTGTAAGTTGATAAAAACATTAAAAGAGGGGAATTAAACATACGAAAGGCAGCTCGAGAATTGTAGAAGTGTCCGCGGATATTAATCATGAGATCTTTCGACGTTGTTTAGATTGCGGTCCGGTCCGTGTTTGTTTATGTTCCAGTGCGATAAATGAAAACAAAAGCATGCTGGGATTGAAACGAGATTGAAATATTGATGGAAACATCCAAGGCTAGCTGCACAAAGGAGCCAATTATTCTTTGAACCCACAGCCATTCACGATCGCAGCCGGGATATCGCCCGCTCCGGATCCACGCGCAACACGTCTCGGTGTTATATTTCTTGGAATTATACCATCACGCCTCCTTCGTAGGAAAATGAAGTTTTCTCCCAAGCATAATACTTCCAAACAATAAAGCGCTAACAACTGGCTTTATTGACTGTCAGCGAAAACGGCGACGAATCCATTTTCAAATTCTCCTTTTTCCTGACACATGGATCGTGAATATGCTTTTTAGCTCCTTTAGCTTTACGCACGGAGTGACACAACGAGCTTGCGTAGGCAAAACATTGCCTTCGCTTTATCAATACCTTGTAAAAAAATTGATAAGTATTTTACATGCCAATAAGTGAACAGTTTTCAATATGGTTTAGTACTTTTGAAAAATAGTTTAGTTTAATGAACAAAAAACATTTATATTGCTACTCCGCTACTCAAACACATGCAGTGTGGCTTTGTTCACTGAAATGGACCTCCGCGACGCCTGATTCAAAAAATCGTTTAGTTTAGTTTATTAATTCATTCAATGCCTATAAAAAATAAATAGTTTACATAAAATGTCAAGTTAAGATAAGTTATATATAAAGTGGTCGAAAATTAACAAAATTTATTATACAAGACTATAAATGTCACAAAAAAAATTGTTTCAATGAGACGAGTCTTACCGGTAGCTCTACGAGTTTCTGATGTATAAAGTAAGTTAAAACTTCACAATTAAATGGAGAGCTACTAAACAATTCTTCAACACAAACTCATAACACTTTATACTAGTCAAAAACAGCGTATTTTCTAGACTTTGAAGGCTCTGAGGAGCTTGTTTCCAATAGAACAATACAAGATCCCCCTGCGTCCCTAGCCGTTTGATGTCTGCGTGTGCTGGGAACAGGGTTACCATCCATCTCCGACTATCTGTAGAAGTCCAAACTTTAAACCTTGTTGGAATTTATACGGTCTATTAATTTTCCAAGATTTTTAGTTTAGTAGTTCTGACCATTACCTGTCGTCCAGCACGTCTATTATTTTGAAACATAAACGCGTATGGGATTTATTGGTTAATTTTGCGATGTTCACATTCCAGTTCGTATTTTTAATTATTAGAGTCAGGTCTCTCAAATGAAAGAATGGCAACCCTAGTTGGGAACGTGTAGACTTATTGTTTACAAGCTAGTAAGGCATGTACGTTTATGAGATTGTGACATCGTTTGCCTAGGGAAGCTTCACTGTGACATCAGTAGACATTACTTGATGTGTAGGTATATTTGCGATATGTATTGTACAAAGAATTGTTGGCCTACAATTAAAGAGGCTTGCTATATTAAAATAAGGGAGAGCCTCTTGCAAAGCAATATCTCTAGGAGCTAATATAAGAATACTTAACAAGATTGGGAAATAAATTTTAAATTAAAATGAACATAATTATTAGGTTAAAGTAATAGATTTATTATTTTCACGTCTTTGCATATTTTAAATCTGTACAAATTCCGAACAAGCAACAAAGTTCCAGATGGAAACGGTCGGTTACCTCTGTCAAAAGTTGTACCGTCCTGTTCCCTAAAACCTTTATTTAAAACAACAAAGTTTTACGTAGTTGATCATTCCGAGGTGACAGCGTACCAATATTAACTTTGCCCATACATTGTTGAGATTTACGTTGTTTTGGAATTTTTAAATATTAATTTTCCATACCTGTGCGTCGCACGTCGCACCGGAAAGTGAATTATCAGAGTTATAATTTGATACTCGTTTCGTTGTCGTGGTAACAGTAACACGCGCGCGACCTGCCGGCGGTGTTACCCGAAGCAAAGAAAAGTATGTACGAGTATTGTTACGTTGCGAACTTGCTAAACCCGGGGATCAAAATTGACATTAAATTTAATTAAAATTAAAATACTTTCGAGACCCGGGGGACTGTTCGTTCAGCTTTCTTGGGGCGTCAGTGATATGACATTTATAGTGTATAGATCAAACTTAGCTATTCGCGGCTGTCATACTCAATTAATTTCTACTTAAGATGCACATTCATTAGCTACAGCATTTTCTTAAGTGCAAAAACTGGGTTAGGTATAAAGTAGAAAAAAAGTTAACCCTTGATTACAGTTGTTATAAAAGTGGTGAAGCGGGGTGGCAAATAAAACGTGTAACAGGGAAAGTGTGAAGTACCTCTGAAAGTCGAAATATAAGGTTATCACCGTCGTGTGTACCTTCAACTGTTATCGACACTCCTATAAAGGAGCAAACACAATTTTCCATTGTACATTTTCAAACGTCTTGCCACGAGCGTATCTTACAGCGGGTATTACTGTTGACCCTAAAAACAAATTGCGAAATAAACAATTGTGTTGCGAATCCAACGAGTTTATTATCAGGCCTTGCACGTTTTATTGTGTTTTTATTCGACATCCACGTACGTAGGTGCAGGGCAAATGTGTTGGATTTCCTTTATGACGGCTGTGGTTGTGCCCATAAATCCTTAGGACATGGGACGCGCAATCCTCCGCTTGACTATTCTAAATGTAAGGATATAACGGCACCCCGACTCTTCCCGTGGTTTTTCATGAATGTTTTACCAGTATTCTGAATGGCAGCGATGAATATTATTAGTACGGCTTGTACTAGCTCCCATATGCATAGGCACCGAAAAAGTAATAAAATTTAATCATAACCCCCCACCAGTCTATTCGATTGGCAGCTCCCCTTGTCAATATCAGTCCTTCCACTTTTTAATTACACTCAGATTATCTTCAGGAACGTCCAAAAACAATGGAATTTAATTCGTTCGTTTCCCCCGAGTCATTCTCTAACTTCGAATCCAAATTGAAAACGAGAAAAGTATTAGTGAAACGGAATTCTAATATTTTATCGGATTCGCGGATCTGCGAGCGCTTAGGCGGTAACATGGAAAAACTTTCAAAAGGTCGCTCTTTGTACTAAGTCAGGTACGAGTGTATTCAGGTAGCTCCGCCAATAAGGCACGACGGCGGAAGGCTTTGGGTCGTAAAGGCTCACTAAAGTATTTCATTTCAGAGCCTGAAAAATAACAAGTAGTACTCGTAATATTAATTTTATTATATTAGTCCTTATTTCTGCACAACAATTAAAGCTTGTAATAAATGTGAAGAAATGAGCATTTTGGGGAAAAAAGCGTTTAAACTTAAAGTTACCCTCTTACGCAAATTAATAAAACTTATCGATACTTTAACCTTTTTTTGTGTGTTAACTAACTCAATAATAATTACAAGTACTGAATCAATGACGGAAAAATACCGAATTTATCAAGAGAAGCAATCTCTACTTCATCATGTTGTCTTAATTCATCTTCTTCAGAGCTAATTGACAGCCACTTGCTATACAAATACTGTCTTAGACTAAACATTTTTAATATCTTTCGTGTAAATCAAGCATAATATGTAGATATTATATCCGTGCATGGCGGGAAGAACTTGATAACTCCAAAATGGCAATTTTACAGGGCAGCGATTTTAAAGTTTGTCATTTTCTCCAAAATCCGTTTTTATCTCAAACTCATATCTATAGCTTGATTTATGGATAATTTTATGTAATCTTTCAAATTATGTTACGTATTCTCGTGAATTCTGCTTATTTTGTAAGATATTAGACTTATCAACATACTGCCAAGAGACTTATCAACTTATTACCCATACATTAGTGCTCAAACCAGTGAAAACATTGTTTAATTTAATTCCTAAAAATCAGCTTTTCAGTGTAATTGAAATGTCTAAATTGATCTAAGAGTAATTTTTGATGGTTTTTCAAATATGGTTATGTTTATCTTTGTTACTATCTTATTATTCATAATAATTGACTTATCAACATGTTCACCGATGACTTATCAACTTATTCACCATAGAATTGGGTATCAATAATACACATTAATCGTAATAAAACTTTAATAATTTGGGAATGCAAGCGCACTTTTTGCACTACCTAATTTGAAAAAAAAACTAAAAATTAGAACGACTTCTGTTCTCATAATTATCTCGGGAAAAGTAGTATGCGACATTATCACGTGAAACATGCGTGGAATTAATGTACTTGGGTGTCCATTAATTCTCATATACAACTATCTTCTGTATCTGGATTATCGACGTCGAGATCAGGATCCGTGGAAACACAGTTCGTGGTCTTGATGTTTGAATAGAATTCACGAAATGGCTCATCAATTAACTGCATCAAATCCAATAAATCTTTTTTCTTTTCTGCACTGATTGGCAATGGATGAGTAGATATTTGAGTCAATTTAAAAGAATCTGCAGTAATCTTCCCTCTTTTCTTAATATTGACAGATTTAAAAGGAGTTTCACGATCAAGGTTGTGTTTGAATAGTATTTTTCCGATACTGTCCTTATTATATTTTAACCATTTAATAGGTTGCCAGAGGAACGCTTCTCCTTGCTCATTTTGTTTTTTCAGAGAAAAGGGCCCTTTTTTAGTTCTTAACTCGGTAAAATCAAAGAAATCTTTTAGCGTCATAGCCACAACCTTAAATGGTTTCAGAACTTTACATGTTCTTACCAGCTGAATCCAATCATTTAAATGGTTTATTTTCATCTGGGTCCTTTTCTTTACCTTTTCTATGATGGCGTGGTCAGAATCGCATTCCATATGAGTGTGTCCACTTAACAGAAATTTATGATGTATTGTTTGTAATGTAGGGTGATTGTTAAGTAAGTACATGAACATCATAGCGACAGTGTTATTTTTATTCTGCCCGCCACACGTGTCTGAATAAAATATTATTTCTATTACATCTGATGGTAAACTCTTACAGAAATGCCACAAACAAGACGCAATTTGATTGGATCCACGAGCTCCAATGGTTTCGTCCCACATATAGCATGAAGCTTCGTTGTTTGATAAGTCATGTATAGTTAAATTAAAACTCCAAAGTTGCCGTTTGTAAAACGAAACAGAAGTTTTTAAATAAGGTGTTGGCAAGCACTGTTGAAGGTCGAATGCGAAAGCTCTAACAGAAGAGTCGCTCTTTACTGTATCTTTGTCAACACGCTTTTCAAAATAAGCTTTTTCTGCCTGAGCTTGGTGCTCAGCTAGCTCTGCAATTAATTGTATCTTATTATTCTCATCTGCAACCTTAATTTTAGCTTGGAAGACATCACAAGTATTACACGTGTCTTTAGAGGGTGGCTTAAACGATAGTTTTAATTCATGGAAGCCTCGTGAATACAGTTTAAGCGAAACTGGAGTTGATGTTGTCAGTTTATACTCTCGGTACATCTTTGCGATGGAGAGGTCAGGAGATAGATATTTCTTACCAGTACTTTTCCTACAATAGTGGCTTTCATAACTAGGAAAACTAAGAATATGATCTTTTACTAACGTCAAGTCTTCAATGCTCTTTTTATTGATAGGAGTATTCTTACCTCTCAGATCAATGTCTATAATTCCAGTGGTGGACTCTTTTTTCTTTTGTATAACCACATTAACAAATCCTACGGTTTCACCCAGTAATTTACAGAAACAGTCTTTGCAAATAGGTCTTTCTTCATTACAAATCTGTAATTTGTACACACAATAGCAGTCTCTATTTTTTGAATGGCTCGCAGTTGTTTGGGTTTTTTTCGGTAATATTGTTACAGATTTCGATACGAATGCGGCTCGTCTCTCCCTTTGCCCTAAATTCCAATAGTTTTGAAAACATTCCTTTTGCTCATCTACCGAGAACCTTTCTGCACATTTTAATCTACATGAACTCTTCAGTTCTTTGCTTTTTCTTTCAGGGATCACTAAACCTCTTACCGAGACGTAACTTTTCCCAAAATTCCTTAGTTCTTTTGATTCTTTTCTCGCTTTTCTAGTTGTTTTTTTTGTAGTTCGCTTTTCTGTTTGGTCAGTTTCGGTATTTATGCCATTTGCGTTTTGATTTTCTATCTCTGCATTCTCAATTTCAGTATCATCTGTATTTACTTCAACACTAAAATTTTGTGTTTCGTCAGCCCGAATCGAATCTTCGTTATTATCATCTGTAGTACTACGGAGAGCATTTTGTGTATTATCATATACCAAGCTCGTAACATCTTCATGTAGTTCTAAGTTGGTATTATTATTGCACGTCGTATTTTGTAAAGGTAGCTTTGATTGCGGATCTGTTTCGTTTGCGGCCGGGTCCGAGTTTGTTATTTCGGGCTCTTTAATGTTATGTATAAGGGTACTATATTCCATATTATGGGAAGAATCACTTTCAGGATCTGATTCAAATACTATGCGTTGTTTGGGTCGGGGGAGATTAAAATCTGGGTCTAACAGACTGTCATCAGTATCACTAATTTCTGAAAATTCTCTTCCTGATAGTTGGTTGTACAATGTTTGTGTTTCTGGGGACATTGGTTGTAGAGGGGATGATGCTGGATCATTGTTATTTGCTAATAGCTCTGTGTCGTCCATATCTGAAATCACAATAATAATTTAATTTATCACGCAGTAATACCCATTAGTACTAGTTTCTGTGTCATATTTTTATTTAATACAACAATTTTACAATACAACAATTTTCAATTTTATTAATATCTACTTACTCTGGGACATGGGTTTTGTTTGAACTGCCAGAGGAGTCAATGGAGAATACGGTGGTGGAGAAATAGAAGGGGCCTGAATAGAGTACGGAGTACGAGGATTACATTCCCCTGAAAAAAGTAATAGTTTTTCTATAAGTACTTGAAAGAAAAGTGATCAATGTTCATTATTCATATGCTTTTCAATTCGAGACTATTGGTCGCTAATTAAAAACTTATTTACGTACGTACGAAAAAAACTCACTTTTAGGCCAAATAAAGACGAAAAATTATAGACACCCCTAACAGTAAAAGAGAAAGCCCTCGATCGCATATTTATGTTTAAACTTTGTCTGTAACTCGGGCTACAAGCATCTGAAATCTCGGGCTTTCTTTATTTTACAGCCCTAAATGTGTATGTGTGTGGGTCAGGCGTAGGTATAGGTACGTACCTTGTAATAGGTTTTGAACATCATTTTCACTTGTTTTGTTTGGTGCAAGTGGTAAAGTAATCAATTCTTGCTCTCGTATCGTCGGGCTCTGCTCACTGCCTTTATCTAAAATAAATAGCAGAATGTGACATTACACACCTGTCCTGGGGCGGTATTATAAAGACGGCATTTAAACGTACGGCCTCCCTCATAGTCTGTAGGTACCTATTGGCGAAGAACAATCTCAATACAATTCTCAATTTAATTACAATAGATTTATAATAATAAAATCTCACCTGTTCCTACGCCGTCTATTTGTTGGCGAGAGGATTTCAACTTAATTTCTTCTCGAAGCTCCATTAATTTGCGTTTTCTTTCAACTAACTTTGTCAACATCTCATTCTGTAATTAAAAACGCAACAGTTGAAGTAAAAACTAAATAATTAGACATATATTTTTATTATCCTAAACTTTTTCTTTGAGTTAATAGTAACTTATCATTTTGCTAGGTTATTTTCGAATATAAAACTTTTCATGAACGTAACTTACCTTTTCCTCATCATCCATTTTAGAATACAATGTCTTACACTTTCTTTCTATCAATACAAACACTTTATTATCCACAACACTCAAAATATACAATATTTTGCTAACAAAGTGCGCGAAACCGTGGCAAACTGACGAATGCTTTGTTGTTGTGAGATAGACGAGCGCTTATTGCCTATGTAAGAGAGAGACGCACACATCCGCACGTCGAGCCGCGCTTGTCGGCGGTAATGGTCTTTGAAGTGCCGACTTGTTGCCGGTTGCCGCCAAAATGCCTAATCCGTCGTACGATGATGCCTAAAGTATTATAGTGAAAACTGTTCTTAAAATTATACTATGACAAGTGTATTTATAACTACACATTTTCAATAGGGTTGATATCAATATGACCATGCTTTTATAGGTATATAGATATATCATAGTTTGAAAAAATACAGTAACTGGACAACTTTATGTGTACATTTTATTTTAAAGAATATAAAATAGGACATCTAAACATAGCAATTTTTAATGAGCCGCCTTAACTTAGAAATAACATGATATCTAGAAATAATCAAGATGAGGCAATTCCGTTGTCCCGTGAATATGTTGACAAGTCGAAATGTTTACTCAAAATATTTGGAATTCCAACAGGTTAATCAATAAAGAACATATTTTTGATTTGACCCGGTCTATAAATGTGAAATTACTAAGATAAAACGAGATATCATATTCCGTGCATAGCGTTAGTAACTTGATAAGTCGAAATATACGTTTACAGAAATTTGAATTTAGGACATAAGTCTTGTGGTTTTATTTTGTTCAGACTATACTGACGACATAAAACATATTTTTGATTTGACCCGGTCTATAAATGTGAAATTACTAAGATAAAACGAGATATCATATTCCGTGCATAGCGTGAGTAACTTGATAAGTCGAAATATACGTTTACAGAAATTTGAATTTAGGACATAAGTCTTGTGGTCTTATTTTGTTCAGACTATACTGACGACATAAAAAATTATTCACGCTATGCACGAATAGGTATCCGTTGGCAATAACTTAATATCTAATTATATCAACAAGCTGAAAAAGTATAAATTGACATATCAAGTTACGCACGTTTTTATCGGTAGTCGAGTATAAGTAGATAAAACAATATATTAATTGTTAACTTTATAGTGTAAGTATAAATTGACATATCAAGTTACGTTCGTTTTATCAGTAGTTAAATATAAGTAGATAAAACGATATATTTATTTGTTAACGTAATAGTGTGTTAGTCGTCGCTTTGATATCTGGTTTTGTCAAATTACGTACGCTAGATCGGTTTTTGAGCATAAGTTAATGTGAGGATGTATTACGTTTTTTTTTTTTTTTTTGTGACTCATCGCGTACATATCTCGTTTCGTTAAATAAAACACGCAGCGTATGGATATATTCAAATACTCACAAGGCAATATCTCTAAAAGTATCGTAGATATCGAGTTGAAAATTTTTTTCCTACAAAACCAATGCTGTAGGAAGCCATTGCGACGATAAAAAAAAAACATGTAAGTTGAGTTATCAAGTTCTTCCCGCCATGCACGGATATGTAGGTGTAGATTATACTTAGAATATGCTACAATACAGAGACTTTTATTGGGTGCATTTTCTTCTCTGTGGACGGCCATATTTCTAATCCTTAAGTATAGATGGAGAGGACTTTGACTTAAAGGCATAGTGAGAACTTTTCAAGGCGACAATGTTCAATTTTGTACATCTCTGTCTTGTCCTGATATCGTTATTTTCATTTGTTTTTTGCGCAAAAAAGAGCCTAATACCTACTTACCTAAATACCTACTTGTATATACATACGTTGTGTAAGCACATGAATACAGTGATGAAAATGATTACTTGTTTTCGTCGAAATAAATGAATATAATTAAATTTCTAAATGTCTATGAAAATTAGAACACATAGAAAAATCCGAAAAGTAAAGCTATGGCCGGGAATCGAACCCGGATCCTCGTCATTCCGTGACGCGTGCTATACCCCTACACCACCCATAGCAGGTGGGTAGTCTCCGAATTTTTCTACCTGTTACTAACTGTCACGTGACCTTTGTTACTATGCGAATTTTTTGTCGCTAAGCGTCATCTGTTTGAATGATGTGTCTGTACGACACAATTACAAACTCCCGTGGAACATCTACTGCTCACCAGGGACGAGAGAAGGCGCTGTTTTTTCAAATGATAGGCACTATCAAATGAATCAAGAAATTTTTATTTCTTGATTTTTATGTTTACTTTTACGGTTTTGCCGTTAGAAATTCAATTTCTAAATGTCTATGAAAATTAGAACACATAGAAAAATCCGAAAAGTAAAGCTATGGCCGGGAATCGAACCCGGATCCTCGTCATTCCGTGACGCGTGCTATACCCCTACACCACCCATAGCAGGTGGGTAGTCTCCGAATTTTTCTACCTGTTACTAACTGTCACGTGACCTTTGTTACTATGCGAATTTTTTGTCGCTAAGCGTCATCTGTTTGTAATTGTGTCGTACAGACACATCATTCAAACAGATGACGCTTAGCGACAAAAAATTCGCATAGTAACAAAGGTCACGTGACAGTTAGTAACAGGTAGAAAAATTCGGAGACTACCCACCTGCTATGGGTGGTGTAGGGGTATAGCACGCGTCACGGAATGACGAGGATCCGGGTTCGATTCCCGGCCATAGCTTTACTTTTCGGATTTTTCTATGTGTTCTAATTTTCATAGACATTTAGAAATTGAATTTCTAACGGCAAAACCGTAAAAGTAAACATAAAAATCAAGAAATAAAAATTTCTTGATTCATTTGATAGTGAATATAATTAAGTATGTATACTGACTTTAAAAACGTGCATAATAATATATTGTTAAAGGAACAGCTGCGCAGTTTCATTTTATTGCTCAATCTTAGATTGTTAGCTTTATTGGACACTTCAGAGCCGTTTTATGCGTAAATTACACTCTTGCTAGTCCCAAATCATACCTTAATATTCAATTGCCTTTACATGAAAACCTATCATTTGGAAGGAGAAACAGGGAGATCGTACTTAGTAAATAGAGCGTATTTGAACAAAAAAATCATTTGAAACAGTGGTACTTGCTAAAAAGTAATTATATGATCGGAAGTTTAAACTTTTTAACTTTGGAAACAAAAATACCGGCAAAGTATTCAAAGCTCATTGCGAAGTAACAAATTAAACGGCGTAGGAAATACTTCGTAACTTTTACTCGCTCGCTCTTTCGCGATGTTTCAGGATAAGTTAAGTGAAGACGTTCTGGAAACTTGAAATAAACGGAACGGTTTTTTTTTGCTTTGTTCAAGTACTTAAAATAACAACGAAGTCACTTTATTGAAATGTTTTACGGCAGGGGCGGGTTCCGAGTTTCGGAGTGCTAGAGAAGTGACGGCGTTAAGGCTACGTTACATTAAATAGTGGGTTTGAGATTGCATTGTACCGCACTGAGTGTGAGACATCTTTAATTGCAATATATCCTTAAGATTTCACAAAACACCAACTCAGATCTGTAGTTAAAATTCACACATGTACAAAGTATAAGCACTCCAGAGAATAGTTATTTGTTATGCAAGGCTGCAAAGTGTTTGTTTGGCGCGAGTGCCTGAATTGAAACTCGAGCAAGCGAAGGACTCTATGATTGAACCTCGAGCGAAGCGGACGCGGATGGACGCGTAAAGTGCTGCGAGTGTCTATGGACAGTGGTGATTATTTACCATCGGGTGACCCACTAGTTCGTTTGTCTGGCCTCTCTAACATAAAAAAAAAGATATATTTTTAAAAAGAAAGTTAAAAACTCGCACTAACGAGACTGAATTAAAAAAAATGGAGCGCATTCTGAATTTGCATCATAATATCTGTTTTTTCCTGCTTGGTTGCTATTTTTGTGGTTAACCACAAATTAAAATAATTAATAAAAACCAATATCGTTTTTTCTTTTAGCAACGAAAGTTAGCAAATCTTGAAAATAACTTAGGAAGTAACGGATTTTAAAATAAATTAACAATGGATACCGGATCGCGTTTCTGAACGTGACATTATGTTTTTTTTATCAGATGAAAAAGTTAGGGTCTGATAACAAGTTCAACATTTGAAGTTCGTATTATTCCGTCCTTCTCATTCACCTAATTAAGTACTATTCGTATAAGCGAGACGACAACATACGAAGTTCAAAGTTCTAATTTCTGAGTATATGAGTAGGTGGGCAATGGTGGTCATCGTCACGTTCGAATTTCAAAAACCTTTTCCACGCAAGCGGGGAAAAAGCACTTTTCCACTCAGATTTTAAAGGAGAAAAACAGCCTTTTCGAGCAAGTGAGGTGAAAAGAAATTTATAAGGTTTAAAAATCACGAAAAGCTTTCTGACTTTTTCTATACAGAGCCTTAGGTACCTGGCCATCTATTCCGATTTATCGATTTGTAAATAAATAAAAAACGAGTTTGCTTTCGATTTACACGTCCGTTTTTTTCAGAAATTCGAAAGAAATCAATCCTCTGAAAATGAGATAAAAGTCACCCCGCCAGCGCCGATAAAGTCTTTCGCGACTTCACTCCCGATTTATTGTTGGTCTCTGACCTTTCCCCGTTTACCCAAAATGTATAAAACACATAGGTTATCAAAGCAAAGAATGACATTATCTTAAGCTTTCATTCATTCCCAACAAAAGGGCAGTAAATGAAGGTATATAAGCACACTTGAAATTAAATAACAACGCCTTCTAGTAAATCTTATTACCGCGAGGATAGGGCAGCCCTTTCAGAATAAACAACGTCTATCAAAGGGAATTTTCTCGCAAAAATGTTTTATCTGTATCCGTATAAAAGGTTTTGTAATAAAATTCAAACTATGTGCTTTACGCTTCGCCGGTTGTTTGTAGTAAAATGTTATGGAATCTTTGTTTAAGTAACATAGAGAAAAGCTGAGTTAGGGTTTGAACACAAAATTTTCCCGCAAGAGTATATAGGTAGGCTTCAAGTATAACAGAAGGCAAGCCGAAGGTAATTTATTTAGCCTTTTCCTCTAATTTTGCACAATAAAGTGCCCAACTGCCTTAAAAAAGGCAAGCCGGTGGGAATCGAGTTCTATGGACGCCACGCCATTGATAGGTAGTGCTGTAACTTGAGCAATGAAGTTTAAAATTCGAAATTTCCATGAAACCTAACTGAGTCTACCTGCACTAGTTTTGCTACCAACTTCCTCCGTGATGTTACTTGCTAGTGTTAAATATTGTTACACAAAACGCTGAAAGTACTTATAAAAAACCTGACTGACAATATAGTTAACCTACATGCAGAAAAACAACTGTAGGTTTTTTCAATAAAATTTTTTTGGAGTTGTTTTTGATCAATAATAATTTAGTACACTGTTTTAGAAATATGCAAATTAATCACTAAAAATCTAAACCAAAACTAACCTAAACTTAAATAATAGGGTTTATTTTAAACTTTTTAAAATGATGTTGGAACTAAGTGCCTACCACCGCTTTCCTTCTGCGCAAACATAATTATGAGAGTGGTAGGTTGCTAACAAACTTTAAAATCCTAACTAAATCGATCCATATCCATGCGCTTGGTTTCTAGACCATCTAAAAGCATTTCATATTGTAATAGAATTCCCAACATTGAGATATCTTCGTGGGTTCCCAATAGGAAATCTTTGAACATTTATTTTTCACAACAACTCTAAAACTCCTCAGCATATTCTTACTTGCTTCAACTGTCTATCATTATGTACTAAATATTCCAACTTAAACACAGAACAGAGCTGAAATTTTGCAAATCAACCACATCTCAATTTGTCTGAAGTACAGAAAAATTAACCAATAGGGTAATACGGCGCGGTTTACGGGGCGGTTTAAGCAATATTTTGCAACAAATTAGTGAGTTATCACTTACGTAGTTTTTCGCGATACTTTTCCACTATACCTACCTGTAAGAATTTTTGTTAAGGTATTCTTATGACTAAACAATTATCTACAATCATAATATTATTATCGTATACATGTCTGCTCGCGCAATTCTATAGTCTGACTCGACCTTTGTGCGAACAATCAGAGAGCAGTAAATAATCGCAGCAGTAGTGTGGCGAGAAAATTTCAAACAAATAGTGCGACATTTCCACTCTTTTGGTAATTACTCTGCCAGCCTCGAGTAACTTTGATAGACCAACAACTAAGTAGGTTATTTATTCATGCCTCCGCCGCTCACTTAACATAGAATCAGCAACACAAAGCTGCGGTAATTAAACTTAGTATAGCTTGTGAAGCATATACTCTCAATTATAATTGTGCAGAGGTTGTATAAGAATTAAGCAAGCTATACTCGTAGAGGAAAATTTCAACGAAACTTTGTTATATTAATGATTTATACCACCCTTTGCAGGGATGTTAAGAGACCTTCATATATTTACTGGAAGGCGTTTGATTTACTTATGATGCGATAAATGATTTACAATAAGTACCTGTTGATTTAATACTAGCTTACCCCCGCGACTTCGTGCTCGTTGCGAAAGTCACTGTCCTATGGGATTTTCGCAAAAGCCGTCTTAATTCCTTGTTAATATCATAAAGGGAACTTTTATGCAAATTTTCAGCTTTCGATGTCCGAGACTTTGATCTGATCGTAGATGATTTAGTTAGTCAAAACTATTTCATATTTATTAAGATTTTTGTAGGGAATTTTATATTATAGTCGCTGTTTTGTGAAAATTTTAAAAGTCACCTAATTCTTAAAAATTGTCCTACCTCTTGGGCTTCAATGCACTTTACGAAGGGCATTAGTTAATTTTGAACAATTCAAAAGGATTTTAAATCTATCTCTCTCCCTCCAAATATGATACCTGTGTATAAAACATTATTAACTTCTTAACAAGCATTTTTATTTCGACGTAATTTCTTGCAGTCTTTTATAAAGGCAAATTTAATTTATTTACTATAACATTAAAACCGTTTGATTCACGAAAAAACCGCAACCTTTACTTTCCTCTCCCTTTTTGCATATTAAAGAAAATCTAAGTCAAATAAGGATTTTGGAGGGTAAGCCGTTGTGGACCTGACTTCAAGCGGAATAATTTCACCGCAAGATTATCGCAGATAATCTCTTTATTCGGTGATAATAATTTTCTTACAATATTTATATAATGGCCCATTCACTATTACCTCCACTTAGCTTACAGCTAGATCTTCACTATTTTTGTAATGCCAACTTTAGTCTATAAACATACGCTTAAATTTGTAATGAATGTAACTATAGTTTTTCTGTAAATGAAAGTAAAGGAGTATTTTGTGGTAATGACTTTGCACTGAACCAAATTATGAATTTCATTGTAAGTAAGCCTTTTTTTACATAGCTAACGTAAAGTCTACGAAGTTCTGTGGACGCCAATGTGAGGTCATTGTAAATTACGCCTTGCCGCATGCTCGTGTGCATGTTTCCACCAGAAATGCTTGTGCTTAAGCGGCTTGGCAGAGTGCGTAAAAGTAGGTACTCACACGCTAAGGCGTAGTTATTACCTGCCTTACTTCCCCATTCGTAGTACCTGTCTACCTCGTCCTGACTTTTTATTTGCTCTGACTAGAAAGGAACGAGGATGTTGCAGCGGATGCATACCGTCATTTACTTTTAATTCCTCTTTGTAGCCGAGAGCCTCCTAAAAGCTTTGTTTTATGCATCGGTGCGGTATCAAGCAAAGGTTTTCACAAAAGTGCAATACATTTAAAAGCGTAGGTTGAATTCAGTTCAGAGACAAGTGTTAGAAAGCGGGAGCAAACGTGGCAGGGTAAATGCAAGTCATGTAGCATAATATGTTCGCGAGAATACAAAGAACTGCGAATTTCGGCTAGGTACGACTAAGGACGAAATCCGGTCCACGAGACTTGAAAATATTTCATTAAAGTATTAAGGTATTTGATTAAGGTATTGCAGTATGTAATGACACCGGAAAGTGCATGAAAGGGACAACTGTACCCCGGACTGATCACACCTACAGAAAACCGATGAAAACGGCCTTTCGTAGTCCCTTGATTTCCTCTTTCAAAACGGAACCGATTTTGATTTTCTTTTCAGATATAATACAATAGGGACTTTGGCTGTGGCTCTGTTTTCCTTTTTTTTATTTTATTCCCTAGCATCATTTTATGCACGTGAGAATTATGGGTACCAAATTCTGTAATTTGAGTGATTTTTGAAGGACTCTAGTTTTTTAACCGACTATTAAAAAGTAGGAGGTTCTCATTTCGGTTGTGTTTTTTTTTATACTTAGTCAAACGAAAACAACATCAACAAAACAGTTACATAACATACTACAGAAACACAAAGATAAAAGCATATTTAAAGACGCAGGTGTAGGTTCACGACTATAAGACTCAAGAACAAACATCTGCACTCATCATACATTGTCTGTCCTGACTGGGGATCGAATCTCATACCTTAAGCTTTGTGGACAGGTTCTCTAACCACTAGGCCATTGCCAAATTTGATTATTCTAAGTGTAAAAACGCACCATCCACGCCTGTGTGACAATCTGTCAGTAACAACATGGCTAATTACTGCAAAACATTTAGCTGCATTCATACGAGCTGCCCCCCTGCACAGATTTTAAGAGGATTTGCAATTTTGCACTGTGCAAGCCATTATCTCCAGCTTCACTTGTGGGAAGAGCATACAGATTAAACTAAATAGAACAAGACTGGAATAACAATTTTCAAGCGTATTTAGATGAAGCTCTGAACTAATACATACAGCATATCTTTGACTACATTTTATTACCACATCTGTAGGTTTATTACCTAACTCGCTCGCAATCGCCATCGTGTTCATTTTGACAGTTCATGTATGGGCTGACAGTTGGCATCAGAATCAGCTAGCTGTCACATTCGTACAAGAACTGTCAAAATGAACACGATGGCGATTGCGAGCGAGTTAGGTAATGCCTACTGGCCGGTTTCCGCGGATTGTAGACCACGATTGCCTGCGAACTATCATGAGTTCGAAGTCCCTGTGATTATATAACCACATGAAAATGTCGGAAGCTCATGAATGAACACTAATTATTACTACTTTAATTTTATCTAATAAAAAATAGCGGTCTGCGAAGAATTCATTCATACCTATCCTCTTCCTCGGGACTCAAGGTATTTCCATACCAAAATGAGTTTGACAAAAGCAAAAGTCACAGACACAGTTACAGAATGTGACTATGACTTAAGAAAAGTTCATAAAATATGGGGATAAGTCGGCCCTTTCTTAAAATCTGCTCTTAAAAGATGACAACGTAATATCTGAAGTTGTTTTCCGTCTTCTCAATTTTCCTTCACAGGCGGCCCCGTATCAGTACCCGTTGACAGTCCCTGAAAATTCAGAAAAGTTCATTCAAAAGCTTTAACTCTCCCATTACTTTTATATGATTGCCGTCTTGTTGTTTTATAATTCTCCTCTCTATTAACAGGGGCTTTACACCCGGTTTATTACGGCGCTTTGAAATTAAAAACAACACCAGGAATTGAAAAAGTTTCTCGCTGCAAATTAATTAGGGAGTTAATTATTATTAAACAAAACGTTTCTTTGTTTTTGTTTGTTCTATATGAAGCTAAATTAAATCTTACATATTTTTAAATATTATATACTTTGAATATTTCTGCCATGGTAATTTTTTTACCGTTAAGTTCCTTTGTAGAACTTGATCAATGCCATTTTACCAATGGATTATGGAACAAATGAAATCACAAAAGCTATTATTTTTAACCAACGAAATAACCCAGAATGTCACAGGATATAGTCTAAACGTATCGTAAACAAGAGCTCCGAATGTATTTGCCATACGAAACGCTATTACTCAAACAGTCATTGTTGCCCGAACAATGTAATCTTTCCCAAAGTCGGCGAACTTAAGCGTACTTACACAGTTACCCTGCTTTCGACGAAATTTCTAAGTACCCAGTGCCAACAACATTAGTGTTGCAGACGAGTTTCTCGAGTTAAAGCTGGTTTAGACGGCTCAAAAGTCTAGCTACTACATGGGTTTAAATACACCAGCTGGAGAAACACTCCACACTTGCTAACCCATCCAAACACGATCCGGTGTTGGGCAGTGAGTGTAGAATACCAAGTGTTGGTACAATATTTCTTGTTACTACGTTTCATTAGTAAACTATACTGGTTAGGTACTTGCCATGTCTTTTCCGTATACCCAAAGGACGATAGAGAGAAACGAACAACAAAAGACAAAGCCATAACGCAAAAGTAAAAAACCTTTTTAGCTGACTGTATTTTTTTTTGTTGCGTAGCTGCGTTGTCTAAACCTTGAACGATGATAGGACTAGGCATGGATATGCAACATGTATACCTGAATTCAAGTCAATATATTCACTGGAAAATGATGAAAGATGTCCTACTTCCAAGATTGGACCTTAAGAAACTAACAAAAAAATATTGCAGTTACTTGAATGAAAGATTCCCAGTACTACACGCAACGGCAATGAAAATGAGAAGGATTCTAAAATTTCCCTGATATACCGACTAAACTGTATCCGTTCAAGTAGAAGTCTACTCGCCTCTTCCAACGGCAGCTTTAATAACTCCTTGTGTCGCTGCACTCACACACTCGTATGTCAGTTTATTGCTTAGCTCGAAACTTGTTTAAGGCAAGTGATGTCTCTTTTAACTTTGTAAGATATTTACTGTGGTAACATTATCTGATGAATTAAAATTTTGATTTCACTCAGTTTGCGGACCATTTACTAACCCTACATAAGTACAAAACGACAGAGTTTCGTTATATCGCGTTGTATCAAGTCTTCGGATTTTACACCTCCACTGAACTTAAATTATTTTTATTAGTTTTTATTTTCTCTTTCTTATCACATACTTTGTTTCGCTTTGACCAGTAGAGACTTTATACATCTCTACTATAGACTAATATAATTTAAGGTGCGAACTTAACTTGGGGACCTTATACATCCATTTTATAGGTAACTCATAAGTACTTAAATTCTACTTAACTTACCTATAAGTTATGTAGAATTTAAGTACTTAAATTCTACTTAACTTACCTATAAGTTATGTAGAATTTAAGTACTTATGTACATCTATTTTATTCTGAAAAAATGACTTTCTGCCAATTTTCTTGCGCCATTCTTCTTGACAATGATGATCTTTCCGAATGCGCTGGTAGTTTCAAATTAAGACATTTAAAAACGTATATAGTGGGACAAAAAATGACGGTGTTACGCCACACAAAAATAGTTCGACATCCTAAGCCGTACAGATAACATTGAACCTGGGTGATGCTTCAGATTTTAAATATACCGTAGCCCGTAAGCGTCATGATCATGTATGTTAACTAAGAAACCAATTTAACGGGATTGCCGCAGATCTCCGTGCAACATCGGGGATTACGACACGTGCTGAAGCAAACCGTGTGCCTTGTGCTTGTGCTTATATACAGAACCTCGTTACCGTGATGGGATAACGAAGTTATAATACGACGTATAATATTAATAGCAGTGGGTTTACTCACTGAGCCAATGGCACGTTAAAGGTATGCATTAAATGTCAAATAGTCAATGTGCACATTTTTTGCCTTAAGCAACGACGAAAATAGACGAACAGTTTGAATAAGGATTAGTCTAAAGTTCCATAAATGTGAAAATTGGAGACAAGTTCAATATTAAAGATACCTATGCGTGGTTGTAGAATTTTATTCGCCGACATAAGAAATGAAATCTAAATGAGTTCCAACTTCCAAGAATATCCTGAATTTTAAAAATCCTAACCAATATCATTAAAACGAATGTGAGTTTGTTTATTTATTACGCTTTCAGTAGTACGCACTATTAAACCGATCGTAATAAAATTTGGTATTGGAATAGTTTGAGACCCTGGGAAGGACATATGATTTCATCTCAGTAATATGCACTGTAAAAATATTTCACGCTGGCGCGTGATAAACGAATTCTCCGCAGACAAAGTCGCGGGCAGCAGCTAGGTCCGAAGCGCCCAAGAGCAAACGGGCCAAATTATGGTTGCCTGCCAACAGCGAGGACTTCACGGACGACTTTCATTTAAATAATCAGACCCCTATCTGTCCTATCTTGTTCAAATTCGATTCACGCACGCGTGGCGATCATAAAACACTACCTTATTGTTCAATGAGATGTGATTGATGCTCTAATTTGAAATTAATCCAGGGTACTCCAATTAACTGGTGTTTTATTGCTTACAGAGCTATTCCGGTTTTATTGCGAGCCTACTTCATTACAGCAGTAATGGACGCTGTTTAATCGTCACATTAACCTTAGGTGGCTTGGAACCATACCTACTTACATAATTATTAAATTGAAATTGAGACTAATTTTTTTTAGCTTATTGTGGCGTCTCACAGCTGGAAAATAGCCTTGATAACGTATCAATATATTAGCTTTACAACGTAAAGTATAGACTTTTAGGTATTCTCCATCTAAAAAATATTTGCCACTGATTAACAAAACCGGAACTGGAAACTTCAAAACATAGCGTTGCCAACATAGACACCAATAAACTAAATCCTCCTTTCTAGCCACAATTCAGCCTAAACATTTGCATTGCCATATTATTGTAACAGTCCACGCCTTATAAATAATTATGCCATCTACTGGTGCCTTTAAAGACAAACTTTCATTTTATTTTGCTGGATTTTACTCTACGATTATTAAATATATGTACGCCATGGGCGAGAAACTTGGCCTATGCGGTATAATCTGCTCTAGCCAGTTTGCGAATTGTTTACAATATAAGTCCGCCGGTTGGCATTTGATTGAAAGCAAGTTGGCGAACTAACTCAATGTTGGGATAACCACGGCATGACCTTCATTTTGAGCTTTCGAGGTATCAATATAACTAAAAGTGAACTAGCCAAGGTAAATGAAACTTTCAGTTTTTCATATTGCTTCAATCACCTGGTAACCATTTTAAAAATCCTCTTTTGCAATGTGTAACTTGACGTGTTATTTCACGCAAACACTCGAAAAACTATTGGCAATTTTATTCTTGAAGACACTTCCGTAGATTGCTGCGTAAACGGAAAGTCGGTAAAAGGCGTTAAACGTGTTTGACCATAAAGAGCGATTTTCAAACGTAAAAATCCAGTGTTATCCGCAATTTCCTCTTGTACTCCATTCTAAATGCAAATGTCCCGTTTCATATAATTGCGCAGTCACACGGCCGTCAAAAATAATAAACATTTTGGCGTAGTATCAAAAGAGCTGATGTTTCATACATAACTTTTAAACGTAAAAATATCTAACTGAGTACGCGCCTCAGCAAAAATTTTATGAAATACGTAAAAGTTTATTGAGGTTGTCTATGGCAGGTCAGCGAAGCCTTTCGTATTCCGACATTTACACTCAGTTTTTACTGGTTCACGAAACTGAAAATATTCATACTTTCTACTTTGCAACTATACTTCCCTTTAAAATTACGGAGAATTCTTTTCAGTTGTATTATTACTTATCGCTTAGTTTAAATAAAACTACAAGAATTAAGCACAGAAACGACCACCCAACTTTTACCTAACAGTGATTTCACATTTCACATGGTTCTCCAGCGCGAACATAGGGAGCATATTACCATGACAAAATAAGAATTTCTTTCACACCACGTCACTGTTTAATACTCTTATGCAAAACATGGGGTCCGACTTGACCTCAGTTTCGCTTGATGGGAAAGGGATACCGTATACCTCAAAAGTTGTCTACTCACTCTTGTCTTGAACACCGTGGTCATAAATTTCTTTCCGGCAATAAATCCAAATTTTAGTGGTGTTTCGGGGGATTTTAGAATTTCAGCGAAAAATGTCGCTCGATAGCAGAAACAAATACATGCGAAGTTCAAGATTAAAAAATTAAGCGAGTGTAGCTGGAATAGTTAACGCAACCCAAAGGTCAAACCCTTTTTGTGTTTGCACAGTCTCCTAATGCGGTTCAAGAAAAGAGTTTTGGCAACGGGAAAAATCATCCAACAAGTTATCACCATCAATTAAGAGATCAATCATTATTTCCGCTAATACACCACAGCGTTAATGACATTCCTAGAAAAGCTTCCCACCTCAATAAAATCGCATTTCCTACATACAAAGCTGGCAAAATGTTACAAGCGTCGCAATCTCATGTGTAACTTAGTCAGTCTCACTTTTTTCTTATCAATGCATTTTTCGAACCTAAATCACACGGAAAAATAGTGCACTCCAAAACCCAAAGCCGCTATAATGTTCGTTAGGTCGATGTCGTCACTTGATAACATTCGCTTAATAGGCGTCACGCAGCAGCGTTTGTCCATTATATCGCTCGCGCCGTTTTATCGTAGCACCCCACGGCGCTTTATGACAGTTATACCACACCAAATTGTTTATCACAACATACGAACCCCACCGCGTTGTTTATGGGGCGAAGACAGCACGCGGTTGCATTAGGTAGGTACCTCCCATGGCGCCTGAAACAAATGGACTGCGTTTCCAGGTTAACTGTTTTTATGGTGACATAAAAATAAACAGTGTACTGTAAAATGAAACGCGTTACTCTTTAGTGCACTAAAATTTCCGAAGCTATTGCAATTTAGCACATGCCGAGAAGGCATTCCAAAACTCATGGCATTTTAAAGAACGGAAGTCAACTCGTTACTGGAGAAATGTGCGCAATAAAAAAGCAAACAGAAAGGAGGTAGAGGAAAATAATGGCAAACATTGTCTACCCGAACGTACCTAACTGACTGAAATACGGACCGATACAGTTCACTAGGCGTAACGAACAAACAAAATATCTAAACTAAATGGGTTAGTAAAGAAATTAATTTATTCTGATAAGTTTTGGTCACTGTCTCCATTTTGTATCGCTATTGGAACATCACAAAAAAAATAGTGAATACGTTAAAAGTTTTCCCAGAACAAACAGTGTTGGAAAGAAAATTGTAACAACTTGGTTCTTTGCCCGGTTTCACATTATTGATGCTTTTGAAGCAAACATTTCGACGTTTATACTCCTAAGCCTAACATTAACATATCTGTTAATGTAAAAGTTAAGTGTGTCTTACAAACACAGTCACGATTTTCAAGAAGCTCCACACGTTTCCCGAAGGAATGAAAATAATTGGACTTAGTCTGCATTACGTGCAACGCAGACTCGACAGGATTCTAATCTCGGTGATTTATGACCATAGGATATGTGTGAATCGCAAATACATCGATAGCGATTATCTACAAACGAGCGAGGGGAGATAACGATCTTCTATCGGAGCACAATGCGTGGACCAGTCATCCCACTAATTATTCGATGGACCAACATACAAATAACGGCGATTGCGAAGATTCCCCTCGACGGCCATCGGGAGTGGCTATGTGGCCTAAATGCGCCCCTCTCTATGGCGAATTCTTTGTTCTTCATAGACAACATAACAGCTATTTCTGCCATTTAAATGTCACGAGAGTCAGAAAAAAACATTTACGGTATACCTACATGTTTATTATTAAATGAATCGAAGTAACTAGAAAAAGTAAAGAAAATCTAGCAAGGAATCTTCATAATGTTATAATAACATGCTGTGTTCGTCCCACGATGTCGTCTTTGTTATTACAGCGTTACTCAGACATTTCCTTTTATGCTTATTCAAATCCAAAAGTTCCTTGAAGTACCAAGAAAATACACGTAATGTTTATTTAATGTTCACAATACGATGAAAAGGGTTAATGTATGGCTGAACACTTGCCCAGCGGCTGGCGCTGTCTGAAGTTCGAAGGACCCATTTTCGCAGCGCTAAAAGCCACAGCGACAAAGTTTCTGGACACAATTAAATTAGTTGCTAAATGCGAACGATGAACGCGTTTTGCTCCTCACTCAGTTGTTTCTATTTTGTATTACGTATCTGCCTAAGTGACATAGGGACGGTCAGTGTTTGCCTGTTTACTCTTAACCGTAATCATACCTGTACAGAAGTCTCTTGCATGATGAATTATTATCAAACAAAATTTTACGCATAAACATGGTCCTGTTCTTTACGATAATGTAGCGTACATGGCGTATCCTTGGAGTGGCTGAAAAAACGCTGAGACGGGTATTTATTGGTATCGCAGACTGAATAACTTTTTAACTTCAACATTATTGAATATAGAAATTAGTTTAGTTTTTAGTTTATTTAGTTATTAATTCGTTTTTAATTTAATAGTTTAATTTGTTTTAATTCCATTTATGACATATTTTTTATTGAATGAATAAATTATACAGAAACAACATATTATCAAGAATTAGAATCAGAATCGTATTTCGTTACCGTTGTCTTATACTCCAAAGTTGAAGAATTGTCTATACATATTAAAATCGTTGAGACCAAAAAATCTGTACATTGAAGATTTAAAAAAAAAAACCGACCAGGGTGACTTAAAATCGGTAACTGAACATAATAAAACCATTTTTAAAATTTTTGTTTGTTTGTTTGTTTGACTGAGCATCACGTAAAAACTGCTGAACGGATATTATTGAAATGTTCACAAATCGATTTCTATAAATTCAGAATAGGATATAGGCTACAGAAATTTTGGAAAATTTTGGAAAAAGGTGGTGAAAAGGGGGGTTAAAGTTTGTATGAAAAAAGAAAATTAGATTGTTCTAGAATCATGAAACTCAGAATAAATACTTAGTAATAAAAATAAAGAAATACCTGTTTTAGCATTTTTTTTAATCTCATCCAGAGACGCAAAAAAGAGGGTTTTGTGTTTAAAATTTATTAACTTCATACACCTATACAATAAAAACCAATAAAGTGTAACCTTTTAAAGTTGCTACATAATACTTCCAATTTAATACAGGTAAATATGATTTCTCAATTTTCTTGAAATTTGATTTTTGAGGTGATTACGCACAAAATAGCGGAACTCAAGAAAATCAGCTTTCCTCGGTATAAGTAGTTGGCAATAGTTACAAACAAAGTAATACTACATTATTCACAACGCGTTCGGTTTTTGAACGCACTCTTATTTGAAAACCTGATATTATTATGAGGGCGGCGTGAAACGCTTGGCTGACATGCTCTTAGTACCTTTGCCTATAAAAACCAAAATCAAAGGGCGCGTTTACGCCCGCGCTACGAACATGTCAGAATTTTATTGTGAAAAGTTGGTGCTTTTAGTATGAATCTGACAGCGAGCGAACCTAAACTGAATCGCATTAAGACATCATGGCAAGGCCCCTGTAGGTAATTAATTTGTAGAATGATAATAAGTGTTAATAATCTGTAATTACTACTTAAACCAAGAAAATAAATTAAAAAAGCTTCTGCTAGAAAAAATTGAGTCGCAAAATATTAATTAAAACGGATTAGTAAATGAATTGTTAGTCGTAAGGTAAAAACAGGTAAACATTTAACAGGTAACAAACGACCCGGCGAACTTTGTTCCGCCTTAAATTTGAAAAAATCCAGTGGGCTGTGCTATCCCGCGGGAACTATGCAATTTTCCGGGATAAAAACTATCCTATCTGCTTTCCCGGGACTCAAACTATCTGTATACCAAATTTCAACTAAATCGGCCCAGCGGTTTAAGCGTGAAAAGGTAACAGACAGACAGACAGACAGAGTTACTTTCGCATTTATAATATTAGTAAGGATAAGGATAGTAAGGATAGTAAGGATGAGGATTAGTAAGATTTTTTTTTTTAAATTAATCAGGGTAGGTACAAATATCGTTAAAGTGAGCGCAGTATTCGCCAATAAGCGTCATAGTTTGGCGAAATTAATAGTGATGTAACCAACTAAAACTGTACTTAGCTTTTTTTGAATAAAGAAACTATAGATAAAACTATTTGTAAAATAAGGTATATGTCCAATAATAAATGTGATGAGTCATTAACCAGTTTACACCTGTTTTTTTTTCAAGATTCCGTGTCGCAAATTATTATTTTCATGACGTAATTCTAAAAGTATAGTTTCCTACACACTTTCAGTGGTTCACGTGACGAAGTTAATAGTCATAATAATGATAATTTTGATATCGAGAAAAGCCGTAAGTATCACAAAAACACACGCGGACGAAGTCGCGGGCAACAGCTAGTTTTCAAATAAATCTAGGAGAGCGTTTCTGTTCCGTAAGATGTTCTTGATTGCGACAGGCCAATATAGCTGGAAACTATTATTCGTCATCCCTAGTGGCAAATTTGTTCGAAACAGTTCCATTGTCAATTTAATGGATCATTGCTTCGGCTCGCTTTGAATTTGTTTCGTTATAGGTTTCATGGGGTCTTCTCAATTGAGTGTATTTTTAATTCTTCCTTTTAAACCACTTAAAGGATATTTTTCTATTTTAGTCTCTAGGTATTTTTTTTTGATAGAGCACCCTAGGGTGACTCCTCGATTTTTTGAAGTTTCTATTTCTGATTTCATTGCAAATGTAGTTTCGCAATTTAAGGATTACCTAGTATTTTGTTATTCTTCCATAATTGTCATGTCTCTGCTATCAGTCATTACCAGTTCCTTTGATAATACATGTCTCTCAAAATATCGCTTACCATATCGCACAATGAACATTGTCACGAAACAAAAAAGATTTGAACGAAATGGTTGCGGTGACTAGGGATAAAGTAATATTTTATTGTTCTCCCATAGTACAGTCGAGCAAGTGCTTTGCCTTTTTTATCCCATTTCCTACATCAAAAAAAAAAGGCTGATTGTCACATTGGCTTTTATATGAAAATAGCCCTTTGTTATTAGCCGTTCAAATGGCATTGAACCTTAGGGTGGTAAAAAAAATTCTTGGTCGACTATAGCAATGAAATAATAAACAGAAATACATTGGCAATAGAGGGGTCAAAACACGGAAAGAAGAAAACATCCCGGATTAGGGATTTGTCAAAAAAATACGGCTGCATAGCCGTCTAGGTATCCAATTCAGAGCACGATCAAATATTCATAGATGACTAGAGCACAAAGGCCTTGCACAAAGAGTGCGGCCCGTATTGGCGGCCGCTGCACGTCAAAGCAAATTGTGACGCTTTGTATCCACTTGACATTCAATTTGGTGCAGCATTTGAACAAACTTGTGGTGAAAGGAATATTTCTGAGGAAGGTGCGTGTTTGGAAAACTACGACGGATGGAAACCGAAAATGTCGGTACGTGTACATTGAATAAATACAACGTAAACAAATTGAATAGGTAACATGAGAAAGGTATGGTAAATTCTGGAGAAGGTTAAAAGATGTAGAAGGAAGGGAGGAAATGTCCGAAGACTCCTGAATTTGAAATGAAAGATTGAGCTTGTATTGTGTAGAAGGTAGGACCGTTGAGTAACCGACCGTACGAATATTAAGCATAAAATTAATAATCATAAAAGAAAAACAATTCTTTTTATTTTTGAGTGGCACTAAAATTTTGCAAAAGAAACTGACGTTATCGAACAAATACAACCTTAACATTTCGATAACAAACAGCAGCCTGTTTCAGGTAGCTCTATCATAATGGAGCTAACTTTTAATCAGCAAACAAATGACAGTCCGTTATCTGTTGACGCAGCCCGGCAGTTAGCTAATGGCGGGGATTAGTGTAAGCCGACTCATTAATAAAGTAATCCCCGTAAATTTAGCCTCAACTTGCCAGGTGGACTTAATTTTCAGCAGTAAAATAGTGATAGAGCCTATGATTGTTCCAAATTAGATAATGGCAATTTAGAACTCGATAAGCTCGCAGTACTGATCACTGACAGGTAATGTCTGCACGCGTGTCTAAAGGCAGTGATTTCGTGGCATGTTGATGGTGTCGTCGTTTATTTTGTTTTGACCCGATGTCCTAGGCTGCCGGTAGAAATCCAATTTAATTTTATTTATTAGCAATAACAAAGGAAAGTAATCGAATTCAACCCAATCAATTTGCGTAATTGATTAGAAGTAAACAGATTTGTTAGAAAATGCTTTGTTCATTTACTGATTTGCGGCGTGATTTGTCGAGGTCACTTAGTTTAATTAAACGAGAAGACCTTTTTAAGACTTAAGGGTTTTTGAATTATTTAGAAAAATTTAAACATGTACCTATTTGAGTTAATTAAAGTCGTCGCAAAATAAAAGGCCCGTTTTGACATTTGTCTTCGCGACGTAACTAGTGATGTAACCATACGACTCGGTACTCGATACTCACGATAAATCGATTCAAGTTTGCATGAGTACTTGATCGATTTGAATATATATTGTAAAGTGCATTGGATTAAAGTTCTGTTTAGAAAATTTAACTTCCACTGATGTTGTAGATTTTGAAATGATACAATGTTACAAGCTCATAATTTTCAGTAAAGATTACTACACAGCTGGTGAAAGTCAGTAATTAATTGATTGATGAACACTAGTATTTAATTAAATAAAACCGGCCAAGTGCGAGTCGGCCTTAAAAAAATATCTTGATCGATTTATTTTTTTCTTTAACCGATTATTATTAGTCTGTGGACAATATGAAAAAATCGTTATGCACAGCACTTAGCCGAGTGGGCGGTACCCATCAATGAAAAATATAATTACCTTCAGAACATTTCGTTCGGTAAAAAATAGAGAACTTCATAGGCGTGAACTGTCAAAACGGGCCTTTTATTTTGCGACGAGTTTAGTGTGAAGAACAAGTGATGTTTTTTAACCAGCTGGTACTACAGTCATGATAATACCTAACTTATTTCTTATGGAACAAACTTTTTTAGCTGATTAAAATGTCCTACTGGTAGACAAACGCCTGCAAAATGTCTAATACATATATAATACTCATATTTAACACAATAGTCCGAAGATATAATACAGACTAACATCGAAGCAAATACATTATATTCATAAACAAAATTGTAGTATAGTTTGTCACAAATCAGACTATCGTTTTAATCCCTTTAATACATTTTTGAACAACCCATAGATCTAGCTAGGTAGGTACTTTAAGCAAAAGTAATTCGTTCAAGTGATAGCTAAATACATAAACCCCTAGATATTTTTTGATAAATCCGCCAGCATTTCGCAACGTATGTGACCCGGCGGCATATTGAAATGTGTCGTATTTATCTTCGTGGTTCCGCTGTGTGAAAAATACCGCCAGGCCGTTGCCGAGCACCGCTCGAGTGCGTCAATGCAGTACCGCGTATAGTCAAACTCGTTTCAGGAAACATAGTTCCAAATTTGAAATTCGGAGTCCGTATCACATCGTTCCTCTAACCTATCATATACATATAAACTCAGAACGACACGAAATTCGAATTTATGTTTTCGAAGTTAGTCAGAATATTTTTCCCAATAATACCTGTATTCATGCAATCGTTCAATATTTGAAAATATCACGTGATTGTAAAACCACTCTTAATTAATCTTTATGCCAATGATTAGGTACCTATGTCACAGTACGCTTAAGAAATCTTAAAAAAAAATTACCTATAACCTAGTATGAGTCCGACTCCCCTTTTCTCTAATCGTTATCTCAACCTACAACTTATGGACGTAAATAATTTGAGTTCAAATTTAAAACTTGCAATTTAGAAAAACATCCGAGTGTACTACACTCTGCAAGTGCTGAAACCACGTTACTCCTGCATCGTGGTCCTCCGAGGAAATCCCGGCGCTACCCAAGCGTAATATTGCCAATAGGACACGCGGTCGACTGTACCCAGAGCCGGGAAATTCAATTTCTCGCCGAATAATTTGCACCTTTCCCATCTTAAAAACGTTTTAACTGAATTAACGCTCTGATTAATTTGACACGATTCTCTTTCAAGAGAAATGTTTTTTTTTTTTAATGCAAAACACTGGAAAGGTATGTAATTATTTGAGAGTTCATTATAAATTCGGGTTGGAGCGATAAACTTAATTAGCGGAATTAAAACCGATGGGTCTTTTTTATCGCCACTACAGAAACACAACATTCTTGTTTGACGTAGAACTTTATTTAGTAACAGCGTCTTTAATTAGGGCTTTTAAGACTTTTAAGTAATTGTATGTATGTACAGGAATTGTTGCTCTTTTAGAAAAACAAGTAAATTTTTCAAGAATTAAGGTTTTTGAGGAAGGTCTACCTACATTCCACTTTTTGGTAAGCGGTTGCCACTCCAGATGCTTTATTGTCTTACGCACTTGCATTACGATCGAATTCACCATTCCTTTCTGTCAAAGGGTAAAGGATGAAGGATAGAAAAAGACGGCTCGCGCGTTCGACAATATGACCTGACCTTACGGCCTCAATCCGGCCATCAGTTCTGCGAGAAATGTGTCTCGCCCACTGTCGTAAACGGTCAGCAATTTATGGGGCAATTACACTGAGTCGATGTTGCACCAATGCACAATGTGAGGATTACGAGTGTTAGCCGCATTCGGCAAGACTAACGTGAAGTACCTACGACGTTCATTGGCCGAAAAAGTATGAATCAAGTTCGGCGATTTAGGCTTACGCAGTAATGTAATTGCCCCATTACTGTCAACAATCTTGTGGAGACTTCAAAATAGTGGCAGAAATTTTCCAAATGTTGTATGACAGTGTATCCACATCCAATAGAGAGAAGGATTTCCGATTCGCTGACTCTGTCCGGACGAACCCGGATTTTTAGGTCGAATCCGGATCATATCCAAATATTGAAATTGAATTTCAGATTGTATCAAAACATTGTACCAAGTTTGGAACAATACAAAATTATGTCAATACATTACGTTCGGAAATTGGCTTTTCAAGGAAAAGAGGTCGTACCTTTTATGGTAAGATAGTAAAGTAATAAGTATTTTGCGCCAAAAATGAGTAGAAACAAGAAATGCGAGGTATAATAAAGACAAAAAACAAAACGGACTACCATTAGTGAGTATGTAGTAGCAATACGAGAAGTCTCCAAAAACTACTAGGAACACACAAAACAGGTTCTTTTTAAAACAGACTGGACAAACACTTTAAAAACAACATTACAAGTGTACAATGACATGCACGCACCTCATCACGCAAATTATAATGAAAAAGGTGTTTGTAACCAATTCGGTTGGAAAACTCGGCACCTGGTTTTCAGTGTCCGACGCAGGTGCATTCACGAAAAACTTATTCCGACCACGTACAAGAGCTGCACCCAAAACTCGAGAGCAAATATTACACTACTCTTAGGATTCTGGTCTAGTGAAATATCCTAAATCTTGACTGGTTTCGACAATACTTTAAAATGGTTACTATTTTGATTCGTGACACTTCTAGTAGTCGGATAGACGTGAAATTTGGTATGTATGTACCTATATGTTAAGTAGGATGATAATCCAATAGATAGATGACAAAAAAAGTTTGTTTAGTGTATAAAATTTATATCAAAAACTTATTTATTACAAGCTAAATAAGTAGGATGATAACTCAAGGAAAGACAAACGATACATGACAAAAAAAGTTCGATTAATTTATGAAATTTATATCAAAAACTTATTTACTACAAGCTAAATTTATATGTATTTAGCACAAATCTAGCTGGTAAAATTGGATCACTCTCTTTCAACAAACATATTTTAAAGTTGTAGTTAATCGATCAATGGGATCGCTTAGGATCATTAACATAAACCAGTATCTAGAATAGAATAGAATAGAATAGAATAGAATTTTATTACCACAAATAGAGTCTACATACATTTATATAAAGTAAATCAAACTTAAAACTAAGCGTGGCAATTGGATTCTACAATAAGAAACCTTGGATGCGTTATGTTTAAAACTAAAAGTATCAGTATAAAATCTGTTGTAATCCAATAAAAGTAGGTTTGTTGCTCTATAACAGATATTTATGATCTTTAAGAATAGTTTATAATTTGTTTTTGTCAAAAACTCTCATTCCGACAATACACAAGATTGGTTACTCCATCATAGTTTTCTTTCTTAATATTTAAATAATTATCCAATTAACAAGTGGTTATGGGTCCTTACTGTTAGTCTGGATTTTTTTGAAAGAAATATATAATAAAACCGTGACTTCAAAAATAAAACGTTGTTTCAACAACGGCAGTGAAAAAAACGGGAAACAAAATGGAGGTATCGTTGTCAACCAATTCAAAATTCAACGGCGAGAATTGGCCGTTGTGGAAATTTGAAACGGAAGTTCTATTAAAAGGTCGAGGACTATTTGAGCTAGTTACAGGAGCCATATCAATACCAAAAGATGGTGAAGAAGGTCGTAACAAATGGGTTATGCTCGACGCTAAAGCCCAAGAGCTTATTGTCATGCGAATGCAATACGGGCCTCTCGCGCACATTCAAATGTGCGGAACGGCGGCGGAAATGTGGTCGAAACTGAAGACAGTGTATGAGAGAGAGTCTGTCGTAAGTGTCCATCTTCTCCAACAAAAATTTTTCACTGTTGTGTTTGGCACAGATTCCGTTTCGTCATTTGTATCAAAAATTGAGGACATTCGCATAAAACTGAAACAAGCTGGCTATCCGATTGATGACAAGATGGTCATCACTAAAATCCTAATGTCGTTACCTGAAAAATTTAAACATTTTCGTTCAGCATGGGAGTCTGCTCCAATTGAAAGACAAACACTCGAAGAGCTGGTGCCACGTCTATTGTTAGAAGAAGAGAGAGCCAATGCTGGAGACGAAATGGCAGTTGCACTTGTAGCTCAGCGCGGACAAAACCAGAGTAGAACGTCCACAGCATGTACCGTTTGCGGCAAGTCCGGTCATAGCAAGCAGGACTGTTTCAAAACCAAACAATGCGGCTTTTGTAAAAAGTTGGGCCATCCAACGAAATATTGTTTCTTTAAAAAGAAGTTAAAGCTGAAGAACGATGACAATAAACTTGCGCTAATGACGTCTGGTGTTGATAGCATACAAGATGTGTGGTACATGGACAGTGGTTGCACTCAACATATGTGCAGAAGTCGTGCAATTATGTCTGACTACGAAGACTTAAGCGAACATCCTGTGCACCTTGGTGATGGAACACCTATAAAAGCTCTCGGCATGGGAACCGTCCAATTGGAGGCTTACAACGGAAATGAGTGGCAGACCGTTAGTTTAAAATCGGTTCTGTATGTTCCTGATCTAAAGGTAAATCTTTTTTCGGTAACAAGTGCACTGGATAAAGGCTTACAAATGGTATCGAACCAAAACATTTGTAAGTTCATTAAAAACAAAGAGGTTGTAGCTCTTGCAAAACGCGATGGCCGTCTATTTCAAATGCTGTTTAAAAATAACAACGCCTGTCAAGTCTTGTCAACCGAGTCTAATGAAATTTCGTCTGACGTTTGTAATAATATTGACTGCGAATTGTTGTTATTTCATAAAAAGCTCGCCCATCAGAACTTCGCTTACATAAGAAAAATACTCTCGAAAAATAACGTGTCGCTATCTTGCACAAAAAAGCATTTTTGCACTGCATGCGTAGAAGGAAAACACAGCCGAACGCCGGCTCATTCCAGCACCTCTAAGACGAGTAGCAGAGGCGAAGTTGTTCATGCCGATCTTTGTGGCCCTTTTGAAGAAGTGTCGATTGGGGGTTCACGCTACTTTTTGCTGCTTAAGGATGACTTTTCACGGTATCGGACTGTATACTTCCTTAAAGAGAAAAGTCAAGTCTTATCGAAAGTAAAAGTGTATCTTGCTCTATGCGAAAATGAAGGAAAACCCGTTCAGATTTTGCGCACGGATTGCGGCGGTGAGTTCATAAACGCCGAGTTGAAAGCCCTGTTAGAGTCTAAGGGAATCAAGCATCAAACGTCAGTACCGTACACCCCTGCTCAAAATGGGAAAATAGAGCGCGAGATGAGAACTGTTGTAGAAGCTGCCAGGACGATGATTAAGGCTAGTCAAGCCCAGAAAAAATTGTGGGCTGAGGCAATTAATACAGCCGTATATGTGATCAACAGAACTGGCGTAAGTTCGCTCGAAGGTAAAACGCCGTTTGAGCTCTACTATGAAAAGAAGTTTGACCTGTCTTCTATAAAATGCATTTTCGGGTCTGAAGTATGGGCTCATATTCCCAAACAACGACGCCGAAAATTAGACAGCAAAAGTAGAAAGGGATTGTTTGTGGGCTATGGCGAAAATACAAAAGGCTACAAGATATTCTATCCTGAGAGTAATTCTTTTTCGATGGAAAGAGAAATAATATTGTCGCCTCACCGTGAGCCAACAATTATTGAAAATTCTGTTACTAGCGTAACTGTAACTGCAGCTCTGGATGATCATGATGGTAAAGAAAACGCTATAACTCAAAATGATGGTGATAGTAATACTGATAACCAGAATGATGACGATGATAACGCGAACGCTATTGCTGACGCTACTTCAAGTGTAGTAGATGACGCAAACACTAGAGTTTTGCGACCAAGAGAAAACTTAAAACCTCCTATTGCTTTACAGGACTATGACGTTTCTTATTTCAGCTTTTTAGATACCGAAGAGCCTACGACTCTAAAAGAGGCTATTTCTTCCCCAAATTCTGCAAAATGGGAAGAAGCTATGAAGGCGGAAATGAAGGCTCTATCTGACAACCAGACTTGGTCATTTGTCGATAAAGCTGAAGACGGTGTCCTGACTGTAGATAGTAAGTGGGTATTTAGAATTAAACGTAAGGAAAATAATGAAATTGCGCAATATAAGGCAAGGTTAGTAGCAAGGGGTTTTATGCAAACAGATGTTGATTACAATGAAGTGTATTCCCCCGTAGTAAGATTAGCTAGCGTACGAACCTTGTTGTCAATCTCGTGTAAAAATAACTGGCCTGTTCATCAAATGGATGTATGTGCTGCGTTTTTGCACGGAGATATTAATGAGGATATTTATTTAAAATTACCCGAAAATTTTGACGTACCAGCCAACAAAACGTGTAAGTTAAATAAATCTTTATATGGCTTAAGACAAGCACCTCGTTGCTGGTATGATAAGTTTCATAACTTCATCATAAGTCAGAATTTTCAGAAAACATTTAGTGATCAGTGTATGTACTGTTTCAGAGACGGTTTAAATACAATTTTTGTTTTAATTTTCGTGGACGATATTTTGATCACCGGAATCGGTCCAGTCATACAAAATATCATGGATGAAATGTCTAAGGCTTTTAAAATGAAATATCTGGGGTTGGTGAGTAGCTACCTAGGTATTCAAATAACTCATGACATAGAAAAAGGCATCATGTCTCTAAATCAGACCCAGTATCTGAAAAATGTTTTAGACAAGTTTAAAATGTCTGACTGTAAAGGCGTGTCCACACCGATGGATCCTAACTTAGATCTATCACACTTGGTAAAAGATAAATCTGAGGATAATTCAATTGAATATCGGTGTAGACAAGTCATAGGCTGCTTAATGTATGCTATGTTAGGCACTAGGCCTGACCTATGTTTGAGCATAACTGTACTCTCAAGATTTCAAAGCTGTGCTAGTCAGGATTTGTGGGTATGTCTTAAACGTGTCCTAAGGTACGTTAAGGCAACTATTGATTTAAAATTGACTTATCACAGATACGAAAATAGTGACGTTCTTGTAGGCTATGCTGACGCAGACTGGGGCGGAAATCCAATAGACAGAAAGTCGACCAGTGGCTATTGCTTCCGTGTTTACGGAAACCTGGTGGCTTGGTATTCGAAAAAGCAGTCTACTGTAACTCTGTCCTCCTGTGAGGCAGAATATGTTGCTCTAGCGGCTGCCGTCAGTGAAGCGTGCTGGCTTCGATCTTTGCTAATTGAAATGTTTTTCTCAGATACCATTGTTGTGACTATGTACGAGGATAATCAATCAGCTATTCGTTCTTGCAATACTCTTATACAGCCAAAACGAATGAAACATTTGGATATTAAGTATCACTTTATTAAGGAAAGAGTACATAAGGGTCATATCAAAATCAGTTATGTCTGTTCAAAAGAACAAGTAGCCGATATTTTAACAAAGCCTCTATCGTCTCCAGTATTTAGGAATGCTAGAGATCTTTTGTCACTTGCTAACTAGTCTAAGTACTATGTTGTCTTAGGTGTTATAAATGCCTGCCTATTCTTTTGTTTTAAGGTGTCTATGTTGAGAAGTTGCCTGTGTACCTATGTTAAGTTGTTTTTGTTAATTCTTAATGAAATGCTTTTATTGAGGGGGGATGTTGTAATCCAATAAAAGTAGGTTTGTTGCTCTATAACAGATATTTATGATCTTTAAGAATAGTTTATAATTTGTTTTTGTCAAAAACTCTCATTCCGACAATACACAAGATTGGTTACTCCATCATAGTTTTCTTTCTTAATATTTAAATAATTATCCAATTAACAAGTAAATCAAGGATACTTGATTCCGAAGTTAGATAATTTGACAAATTCTAAGAATAACTCCTTCCCTTTAGAAATCAAATTCATGAAGGTTTCCGTCCCAAACAAAGTTTCACATCCGAAAACAAGTTAATGCGCGGTTGATAGACGTTTCACTTGAAACGTTAATTCTGTAATACGAAGCAATAGATGCATGCAATGCAAGTAAAGACATACCGTTCATCAAGCTCATTAAAAATAAGACAAAAGTAACCGCTACTGAGATTCAGGCGTATTTTCTTACGTCATCATCAGTAGCTTAGTGTAAGTTTTCGGTCACAAAACACGTCTTTATCTCGTTTTCGTTGAAATGTCAAATACTACGAGAATTGTTTGTTGCCGTTTCGTTCCGCTAGTGGCGCTAACAATTTTTCCGTAGTCATTGGGAAGTTTACGTAAACTCTTTGATACGTTTCGCGTGTCAAAAACTTACTCTAGAGCCTTAGACCTTTTAGAATCTAAGGGCTTGTGCTTGGTAGTTCCCACGCGGGCCGACTGTAGATTACGAACTTCACATACCTACACCATTGAACTGCTTCTCAAGGAAAACCTTCGAAATCGTAAACATAAAAATTCATTTTAATTTATAACTTACAGCGTAAAAAACAGCTATATTATGGCCGCCTAAAATATTTTAATAAATTACTTCGTCCCAGATTTCATCATCTAGATTTATGTGACGACCTGAACACCATTAACTAATGACACTTAAAGTGGCTACGGCCTCGCGTTTATTTGGTAATATCGAGAATGTTTCACAAAATACTACGAACTCCCAGGAGCTTAATTAAACCGATACGGAAAATTTGCAATTTATATGCCTATTCTGATAGTTTAGGAAATGTGTTCCCGTTGCAAATTGCTACGCATTCAAGGGTTATCGTAATATTTAGAGAACATTATCATCTGCAATTTCTGAAACCGTTTATTGCGACCATGTTTATTGCCGCAAAGAAGTAGCTAACAGGCTAAAAGACAGGGTAACTTCCGCAAATTCATTATCAGGATAAAGCGTGGCATAAACACCTTACGGTTAGCTGTACCGATTCTCTCTGAAAAGAACAGCATATACATAAATCAAATAGGAAATCCTGGCCACCACCCAATTGTTCGGACTAAAAGCAAACCCTAACCTAAACAATAATTAATTTCGCCTAGAATCAAAAACGAAATAAACAAGCCGTCTGCCATGTCGGCGTGACAGCGGCCATCTTGACCCCGGAATGGACCCCGAAACACGGAAATGCAATTAACCTCTAATTAAAAACTGAAAAGATCGCATTAACGCGTCTCTCGTCCACTATGCTTCAATTTACGATTTTTAATCTATGTCATTATTAATAGAACAAGATCGTGATGGTAAAATCACGTCTTGGAGGAATTTAAACGAATTATTTTCCGTTGCTTTCCGGTTTACACGTAGCTTTGAATAACGTCCTATTTAAATTACACTTCGCTATTTTTGTTTTTATACGGAATGAAATACATCAAACTGTAGTCAATGTTTCAAATAAACACCTAAAATTCTACACACGCACATTATCATAATATCCTTAACTTTATTACAACTGATACATAGATTACTCATCACTTAATTAAATACGCTGAGAAAAAACGAACCAAATATTGGCTTGATAAGACTATGAAGATTTCAAAATACTTGTAGTTACCTACCAAGTTTGTTTCCTTACACTCGTTTTTGAAAACAAACGGTAACAATTGTACTTGCAAGTTTTAAAACAAAGCCAATAGAGAAAACAAAGTCTCCAACAGTTGTTATCAGTTTCTAGTTAAAATATAGAGTACCGCGCTTTTCCTGTTAAAGTTTCTGAACGCGTTTTGCACGCCTCAGGTCAGCTGCAGATTTATTTGGTCTAACTTTTATTAGCCAGCTGTGCAGTTCTAACTGAGCAAACAAACTAGACCATTAGCTACACACCTACACGTAAAGTTATGTAAGAAAAAGGTTGCCTAGGAATTTAGGCTACTTTTAGTTAGGTACCTATTTAAAAAAGTAATTGACCACGATTACCGCAGTAAATGTCGTCAAACATCGAAGCATACCTGCATTTTAATTAGGTACCTGGAATTTTTGATTAAATTATGATTAGTATTTTTCCTAGAACTAAAACAACGAAACTAAGATGATTTAGGAGAAATAAGATTGTGAGAGGTTTCTGATACCACGATCCCTTATTTTCTCCCACGCGCTTCACATAGATTAGATAAACGGCCGTGTATTTCGACGGCGGTAACACGCTGCCGTAATGTCGGTTCAGAGCGCTTACAAGTTTTAGTAAACTTGAAAATTACATTAATTCCACATGAATATCGATGTCTGGGAAGTTGGATTATTGAATTATTCATAAAGGCCCTTCGTTTGTATTCAGATCGCAATAAGCCGGAGTAACGGACACGTCTGTAAACCTCGACGGTTGCCGAAACCCCAAATAAAGCCAGACAGATCCTATTTACATTGATTTCATGGCGGAAGCGGCACAAACCATTGACACACTGCCACATCGAGAAATCGCCGGCTATTTTAGGGCAAAATATTGACGCGACCAAAAGCGGAATGCTATAGCGCTCTCCAACAAATATGCATAATGGTAAACTTACTTTCAGGGCACGATACGGTAGAACATAAACGCATCATAAAAATGGGGATATACAAATCAGAAAATATGCGTGCACTGCATCTAAAAATCAAGACGTGTTGCTAATTACTTTTGACTATATCGCTACTAACATAATACAACAATCGATCTCTATTATTTTTGTTACTTTTAATAATTCAACCCAATTAAGAATGTCTGTAATACTAGAATGTAATAAGTCTTCACTAGACAGAAAAGGTCCTTTTACATTCAATGTCGGCACGATGCCAATTTTTTCTCTAGTTTCAGCAAATAAAAAATAATTCAACTAGATTTATCTACTACGTTCAAAGTACCTTTCAAGAACCATGCTCACGTACATTCTTGAAGAACTAGTTCCAATTAACACAAACTGATTCTTTTGTAACAAACTTTAATAACTTACTCACGTCGTACTCTTCGTTAGAATCCTATTTAATTTCTTCAAAGGAATCTAGAGTACATTACTTCTTACCTACCATAAAACTGAGGCCGACTTTCTCACTTTATTGTGTTTTACAATTCAGAAAGGGATATAAGCATATATAAGCATATGATATTTATGTTTGTGCAAAAATACGGAATAGAACGTTTGTTTAAAAATCTAAAATTTGAGCATCTTATTCTCTTTCTATGCCACCTTTTTTTTAAAAAGTGCAATGTAAAATAATGCTATTTATCTATAATTAAAAAAATTTACCTTGCTACTCTGCTATCACAGAGTGAATGTGATGGCCGAGTATGCAATTTTAGTTCAATAATGGTTATATTTGATATTTACTTAAATCAGGGATACCTCTTTTTCCGCAGAACTAGGTTCGGTTTGTTATAGGTAGAAGAACTGCGTATCAATTTTGCTTCGTAATGTTAGCTTAGGACGAAAACTAATGTAACTACAGGAATAAGTAGGTATATTCAACCCGGCATGATTTCGGTAACTAACTCGTTTCGCAACAGGCAAAAAAGTAATTAATAAGGTACCTCAACGCGAGGCCGAGGGGATGTTTGCAGTGAGTAATGGCTCTGTAACATGACACTATATAATAGATGATTCCACGCACATATCTACGGAACGAATGCGACACGTTTACATCAAGCTTGTAACCTCATTTTCTGGAATTAATGCGAAAATTTGAACTTTGGCATTTATTTTACGCCAAAGGAAACGCTCGCATCTGCGAAGCATTAAAACCATTATATGCGAATCCTTTGATCTGTAGTGGTCTAAATCTTCCGTTGGAGCCATCTCCTACTGGAGGTTGGCGATCATCGACATAGACAAACATGAAATACATTAATTTGACGCATAAGACGTTGCTTTGAACAGCAAGAGTGTAGGTACTCGTCCTGAACCACTGTCGAAGGGGTACTAACTAGTTATCACATTTTACATTGAAACTTTTGTCATAAATCGTAATTATGGGAAATAAAGTAATGCTCGTCCTGGATGTTTTATCTTAACACCTTATACAAAATTTGGAGAAAACTTATGTTTGAATATTTGTTTCCGTCACTTTCACTTGAACGTAAAAAGCCTTTGAAAACAACTACAGACCCTTTAGTAACAAGAATCCACAAACAAACTGCAAAATAAGCATATAGGGTTCGTTAACTCAATACTCGTATAAAGTAAACGCTGATGTTGGGAAACGAAACAAACTGAACCGCGCAAATACTGGAAGTGCTGCGACATGCAAAATACTATTAGTGATTGCGGCCTTCTTCTGCACACATTAAATTTAAATTTTAAAAATGATTGCGTACCTACAGAACATTTAGAGCAGATATAAAGTAATAAAATACAAACTTTTTAGATTTACTGTATGGGTCGATGCATTTCAAACTAGCGTAAGTCTTCAAACAGAAATAGCGCATTTTGAACTTTATTTGTTACAGAGAACACTCGTTATGATACCAATTGGTATGGATTTAGGAGACTTTGATATTTGTTGACAATGTTCGTTTTACTGTGCCAAGTATTCTGTTTCCATTGTGAAAATATGGGTTTGAGCTACTTTATTCTTGTCTGTCTCACTCACTTATTCAATACTGTGACCTGGGTGACTTTCTAAAACTTAACTAAATATTAACAAAGTCCAATAAAAGGTTAATAAGCTTAACTCCAACATAGTTTGGCCTCCGCTTTGAACTATGACTTCATAATTACCAGTGCCTTTGACTGTTGTGTTGGCAACATTGACCAAGGCTTGATTGAAAATTAGTTGAATTACTTTAACCATTGATAACTTTTCATGAGACCCAGATACTTCGATCCACTTACATTCATCATGATCACGGGCATAAATATGTACATATATATAAAATAACTTTTCTGTGTCTACGTTACCAAGACGTCAAAAACATCTATACATCACACCATACGCCACAAACAATAAGGTCGGTGACATAAGTATATTTGTCATGATGGCTGTATCGATATTTTATGCTCTCGACTGTACGTAATTGCGTCTAAATATGGGGAGTTTATAATATCTCATCCCATTAATAAAATACCTAATGTAAATTTAAAAAAAACATTTAATTTACTACTCCGCTACCGCTGTTTTTTGTGATAGAGTAGTAGCAAGGTAAATGTTTTTTGGTCATTATTATGGTCTTAGAACCTCCGCAAAGCAACGCCTGGTTCAATAAATATCTGCTGTTGGTATCTTATCACACATGCTAATGAACTCGTGTCGTTTAAAAGTTCTAATACTGAATTTCGCCGTGTACCTACGTTACGCGAGTTTACGGAAGTAACGAGATAATTTTAGTGCAGTCTACCTCAGGAAAATGCGGGTAGCCGCAAATTTGCCATACTGCTGCCTTCTATCCCTGACGGGCGCGGGCTGGAAATTTATTCCTAAGTAATGAGAAAATTCTACTCAAATACCGCTGTTGATTTCATCATGACATCAACAAAGAATTTGTGGTAGTGTAGGTGCTTCTTTGGTAAATATTTTAACTTTTTATATTTGTAATTAAAACACGATGAAGACTTGACCAAATCATGACAGCTGACCTACAAAATCATTAATAGATACTGTCGTCCTTCAGCTTTGAAATCGTCGAAATTTGATGATTACAATCAATAAAATAATTTGAACCAATTTTTCGACAAACTCTACAGGAGAGATTCAGGTATTTTCTTACCTACTAAAAACTAGTTCGTACCCGCGGTTAGGCTTCCATTACATAACTTAATATTCCGCAGGAGTCATCAAAAACCGACTCAATTATCATGAAAATAAACTTCTGATAAGTAAACAAGTACTTAGATTCACCCTTAATTTTCTCGCTGTCAGGTTTAATGTTAGACATAATCAAACCGTATCAGAGACCTTCTAACTACAGTTTCCCAAATTTGCACTAACCATATATTAGCAGGGTTCAAATAATAACTTTGTCTCATTAAAGCACTAGCGAATTCCGTAAGTTTCAGTGCCATCCACATAAACTCTGTTGCCAAGGCCGACCCGCCCATGCGACAAACTCGCCTGTTGTCCGACATTATAACACTAACCTTGCTCTATTTTACACTGGAGTCGGACATCTATTATAGCTATATAGACTATTTTTAAAGACCGGATAGCCTAGTGGTTACAGAACCTGACTAAGAAGCTTGAGGTCCCTGGTTAGATCCCCGATTCGGTCAGTATTTTGTATGAAACATACGAATGTTTGTTCTGTCTTAGATGTTAGATGTATTTATCTATTTAATTACATTTATCCGACACCTAGGCTAGGTCAATTGGTGTCAACTGCCCCATGATAATTATTTATTTTATTTATTACAGAGCTTCAACATGAGGATGAGGTGCTTTACATTACCTACACAGAGATAACAACGTCAGAATTAATAGGGCATCGGCAGTTTTCTTTTTAATTAATGTTATGCAAGACATGTTACATCTAACAAAAACATAACAGCATGCAATCCTTTTCAAAACAAAAAACATTAGAGGGTGAAGTGAAAATTACTTCCGCTACAATTAAGGTTTTAATTAAGAAACATCTGAAAAAAGTTAAGACGTGCCAGTGGTTGCGTTCAGATTCTTCCTTTTACTTCAAAGAAAACTTAAACTGAGACTTAAGCTAAGATATATTTTAATTAACTCTCTAACTTTTTAAATAGTTTTACTACGGTGATCTTTTATGCGGAGAGTTGCAAGATAAGATCTGTTCCGGAGGAACGGCTAAAGCAAATTAATTAATGTTACTTACCTTCATAATGAAATTATTAAAGTTATAAATTGTTTTCTTGGCGAGATTTTAATGGTTGTAATTTTACATTTCGTGATTTGGTCAAATAAAACCGCGCATTGGAAATGTATTATACATATTGTTTTCAATCAATCAATCAATTATTTATTGCAGCCCCGGTATATTTAATGTAACATTATGTTATTATAATCTATACAAGTAACATTTTCCTTAGCATTTTATCGCGTTGCCGCGAGACTTAAAAATAACTCGTTAATATCGGAGTATGTAAGATTATTTTTTTATTTTCTGTATAATTTTTGCCAAACTAGCCATTTTCTGACAGTTTGCTAATTCATCACATGGACAGGCTTCGAGAGGGCGGGTATTCTAATTGGTTCAGTTGGGCGATCTCCAAGTCGTCACGAACAGACTTGCACCAAATGAACTAAATTTATCGCCAATATTCACTTCCCTACTACCTTATATCTAGGACACTGTTTATTATTACTCGGTATGTCACGCTGTATCTGAAAAGCCGCGGTATAATTTATAAGGTTTCTACTTATAAATATATTAGAGTAGTAACTGTTCGATTTCAAATAGTATTGATTGTTTGTAAACTAGCGGAGTATTTGCTTGATTAACCGACTTGACATTTTATGAATAGCATCCAGCCACCAGACTATCAGTCACAGTCTTATTAAACATTACGAGAGGCATTCGCAACTCCTAAATAACCATAATATCTCTGGTATTGAGTGGATTTGGTGGTGATAATCACTAATCAGTTGGTGATCGATTTGCTCTTTTACCTTTCTTCTTTCACAATAACACCACAGATGACTATTGAAAATTCCTCGCCAAAGAACGATGTTAAGAAGGTTACGAACGCGTATCCCAGCACAGCGACAGTGTTTCAAACTTTTGACTAGAAATACGGATTTACAAGAAAAAGGCTACAAATTGAGCTAGATTGTATTCAAACAAACTGTTATTCAACAAGATAAATCTTATGACTGCTACAAAAAGATTTAGTAACGGTCCGGAGCAATTGGTTAGTCATTAATGTCGGCATTTGGTTTTAACGAAGCATTAGCGGCTACCCGTCACGCCGGTACCATTTCCATTTTAGGTTCCAGTCGGTTCCAAATTAGCCGATTTGTCGTAATAAATGTCAATGTGTTTTTTTACAAATAAAGGACAAAAGCCAAGTAGCAGAAAAATTGCTATAAGTGCTAACCAAATTGCAGTCTGCAACATTATCATATGATTTAAATTTTTACCTACGACAAACAAGACTAAAGTAGGTAACATTGTTTCACATGTCAGTACATGATATTGTTATATTTAGAAAGTAAAGAACTAAATGCTCCAAATTTCTGGAGCTGTGAAATATGTAAAGAGTATAACTTTTCTATTGAAAACTTTAGGAACCTGTAGCAAACCTATAGCTTTATTAGCAAATCTTGTAGTGATTAATGTATGCAATACTTAAAGCTCTGCCTTGCTCAAGAACAATTTATAACTTCTTAGCTTCAGCTTTAGGATTTGAAAAATGAAATATATTTACATTCTATGCTATATCTATTTCAGAGCCGTCGTTCTCACATAATATTCGAATACATCACACTTGACAAGCAATAAGCAGATATTTGCATTTTCTATCCGAGTCTTAACTAAATCGAATTTGTTATTTAATCCTACTTTATCCACGCGAAGAAATATGACGTTGAATGTAGAGATTCATCTGTATTTATGAGCCATAAAGTTCCAAAGCTTTCTTCAATTTTCTTTTCATATAAAATGTCGTGTTTTGACATTGATTCTTCTGTCTTTTCAGGTAAGCCGAAACGAGCAAGTTGTTTGGAGTTCTGGTAAACAAAGGTATTCCACTTGATAAGTCAAATTAATAAGGATGATTTCTGTAGAAGACTCGAAAAGATGAATATTAAAAGTCCTTGGATGTTTAGCTATCGGGTAATCTTATGACAATCTGTCTCTTGTTTTCATATTAACCTATATTATACAGCTGGCTATTATTGGGTCGGATTATTATCCGAGATCTAGAACTAAAGCTCGGTTCAAGTTAAAAATAATATACTATTTAATATACTCTTAACGTTTTATGAGTGATATGTGAGTATTTTTAAGTCCTTATCCAGCTTCGTAACCAGGTTTTCAAAATCCGAATGGTGTTTAAGGAACAAAGAAAACTGTCCACTTTTTTCATTCATAATAATTTATACTTCCCATTGGCAGTCAAAACAAGCGTCTTCCAGCATGATTACGCCAACGCCCGCATTTTGACAGATGCCCCATAGATAATTCAACTTTTAGAGGCCACAACACGTCAGTGTTCGATCATTCAAGGATCTATGCATTCCTATAAAAATCCTGCATGTTTTTATTGTCTTCGAAAATTATTCAATCTCGAAAAAAAAGCACTTAAAACTTTTCCCTTGTAAAAAGATTTCCTAATATAAAAAATAAGATATTCAAATGTGTCTTAACTTCTCTTCATATACGAAAAGATACACGAAGAGCTGAGGAAATGAAACAATTGAGAAAATATTCCCAAATAGATCCAGGAAGCATTCTCTGCTAATAATAACCAAAAAAAACATTATCATACACGCTTGTAACATAATATCTTCTCAAAACATACGTACTTGTCAAATTTTTAGTTTGTAGGCTTTTCGTCTCAAGAGACTTTGTAAGAAACCTGTATGTGAATAACCTGTATGTGCTAAATTGCGTTATAAGCAATTTAGCCCCACTCGTTCTCGCTGTTAAAATGTAAAAATAAATATTTATGCAGAGTAATAAAAAGGGAAGTAAACAGGCCCGCAAACACCTACCTGCTAACTAATTTAGATATAATATGACATTATGTGAATAAAAAATAATTTTTGATCAATTTAATTTACTAAATCTCTTTAATAATAATATTTTAAATGTAAGTTATTTATTAATATACAAACCATTAAAAACTAAACATTTACTAAATTACTAATATCACATATACTCGTAGTAAATGCTATATTTCCCTCTGCTGCGACTGCAATCAATCCTCCCCTAAAGTAAATCAGCACTATTCAATGAGATTCATTAATTTCACTTTAACAATAAACCATTCCGAATAAATCGGCTCAGATTTGACATCGGAATTCACGTTGATTGGCTTTTGGCGACAAAATGGCTCGGCTTTACGGGCTGTTGCGGTGGTCAGGCAAAGTGAATTATACGCGAATGTAAATGAATAACAAGTAACTTTGTTCAACCAGCTGCTATGCCATCTGAATTCTCACTTTACTTAGCAGTCAAACTGTCAAATTAATTTAAAACTTTCAGGAACGCAAACAAAATACAATTAATGAAACAATGGCCGGCTGATGATTATGGCTGCACGAAGAATAAAACGTTAATTTAAAAGTCCTTTGCGGGAACAATTCTTTAGGAAGCGAGCTCCTTTCAATCATTTCCTGTTAATTAGCATCGTAATTAAGATGAAACGTCTGTTTTGCTTTGTACTGTTTGTAGATAGCATTTAAAGAAAAACTCGTGTTTCAACCACATTTCTTGTCGGGCATGGTTATTTCTGATGAGAGATGAGACTTTAATCATGGCCACGTTCGCAACGTAAAGTAAATTAAATTGGAGGCTCATTCTTAAACATCTTAATCACCCAAGTGGAGTAAATACGCGACTTTTATATGTAATGGCCGCAGAAAGAATATAAGAGCATTTTTTCACTGTCAGCGTGCATGATACATACAGCTTGTTAAGAATTTTTCACATGAAATACTTCACAACGCTTGTGCGGAATGCCGGGATGTAAAAAGGGCTATTATGCTCAGCGAGACAGGTACAGGATAAAATATGGAGTCTAGTGCAAATAAGTTTACGTTCACTTTTATTGTAGAAGTTGGCCAAACGTCGGTTCTTAAGTAGTTAAAGTTATTGCTTAGTTTAAATAAGTTTTAAAGCGAATAAAATTTCTCGAAGTCTAGAAATCAAATAATTATTAGATTAATAACGTGAGCTATTCGAACACAATTAATGATTTGTCCCCATGCTGTTGTTATTACTAAAACAAAAAACAAGTTACATTTCTAAATGTCACTGAAAATTAGAATACAGAAAAATCCGAAAAGTAAAGCTATGGCCGGGAATCGAACCCGCTATGCTATGCTTCTGCTATGGGTGGTGTAGGAGTATAGCACGCGTCACGGATGACCTGATTCGATTCCCGGCCATAGCTTTACTTTTCGGATTTTTCTGTGTTCAAATTTTAAGTGACATTTAGAAATTTAATTTCTAACGGTAAAACCGTAAAAGTAAACATAAAATCCAAGAAATAAAAATTCTTGATTCATTTGATAGTAAAAAACATGGCTAGAGACAAAATCTCTTTCTATTATCGATAATGCAAAGAGATTAAAGTTAATTCGAACGGGATTATTTACCGCAAACTATCGCAATTACACGTAATTTAGAATGTATTAGAGCATGTTCATTCTGTTGTATAGGACGCTCGAGTATTACCCCGATACAGGTACCCCAAACATAATCCGATTCTATTCTAGATCTACCGTTATGTCATAGTTCAAGACACCTAAAAAGAATAAACTCGGATACCCATAATTAACAAGGTTGCCTATAAATTCTAGAGATCTACCTAAATTATATGCACAAAATTTCAAGCTGCAGTTTCTATTATAATTATAGAATATTAACTTTAATAGAACTTCTAGCTGCCGCAGCCCCAACAATTGGAGCGAAGCGATGCCGGGAACTAGAGGAACTATCTATGTATGTCATAACTTGAAATACCTGTTTCGCATGCACCTTCTATGATTCAGCATTCCAGTCATATTACACTCTGAATGCTTTCTAAAGACACGCGAAACTCTCAATTAATTTGCGTATTAACTTTCCTAATCATGGCATTAATTAATTATCCACACGAAAAGATCACGCCATAGGTGACCCCTGGTCTGACGTCGTTGTCTTTCAAAGAGAGATAATGCGGCCGTCTATGCTTGAGGCGGAAAATCTTGCCGACATAATATTATGTATTTTACTTTGTAGTTTTAAGTAATTTATTGAATGAGGCGTTACTTTGTGGAGGTCTATATTAATGAAAACAAAAGTAAAGTAAAGGTGGTTTTAGCTGTTTGTAGTTTTAGGTTACTTTATTCTATGTTTTTTGTCACATATTTTGGCACATTTTTCTCAATAACTGCAAGTTTAGGTGTAGGTAAGCCTATAACTCCTTTTGTAGAATAAATATAATTTTTAAACTATAGAAAGATCAATAAGCTCACCAAAAATAAAATATAAACTATAGAACTTACTTCAAATGTCATTGAGAATATCCTTTTCAGCAAGGAGTTCAAAAAACGGTAAAAATAATACATATCTTAGTCGTAATTGAAAAAGAGTCCATTATTCATATTCCACTTGATATGTAGATACGAATTGTCATTCGCATCACTGAAAATTGAATCTCACTCGTAAAATGCCAAAGGTTATCAAAACCCTCTGAAATGCTCGGCAAAAGCTCTGAATGTTTTACGTTACTCACATCATAATATTTTTTGTGAAAATTTAAGAAATGAACACACAGCGTATTATTTTTAACTCGAATCGGTGTTACCAATTTCGGAAAAACGCATTTTCCCGGAGATGAAACCTAGCTAGATTAATTTTTCGCCCCTAAAAGCCCCCTAATCCCCCGAAATCGGTCGGAAAAGTCATCATCATCATCATGCTTACTACATATTAATCACTTTTTTATACACTACACTTAGATTAAATTATTTATTCATTCAATGTCAAGTGTCAAGTTACGATAACAAGTCAAGTTACATAATTATTTCGTTTAAAACTATAAGGTAAGACTCCTATAACCTATTACAGAGTAGTTTTTTTTCATTGCTTATTTAATTATTAGAAATTCATTATGGAGTTTACTTTATTCAAAGCTGGTTTGAAAAATCCTCCCCCTAAGAGTCCTAAACATGATACTTTTTTACGAACCATAATTTTTTGTTCAGTTTTTTTTTGTCAAAAAGTTTCACGCCTACTACACAATAACTTCGAAGCCCAGTTCACTGATCCCCATGCAACGGAAACAGAGCTAGATTTATAAAAACCGGCCAAGTGCGAGTCGGACTCGCGCATCGAAGGTTCTGTAAAAAATCAGCAAGTGAATTTAATGCAGTTTTAGAAGAGCCCCGTTCCTAAGCAAAATTTAAGCAGAGTGCGGTCAGTTCATATTGGTTACGTACGTAGTCTGTCTGACATTAAAAAAGTGTGATCTTTAGTATTTGCTGTTATAGCGGCAACAGAATTAAATCATCACGGTTCCTGAGATACAGCTTGGTGACAGACAGACAGACGGACAGTGGAATCTTAGTGATAGGGTCCTGTTTTTACCCTTTGGGTACGGAATCCTAAAGAGGCGATCCACAAAGCGCAGGCGGCGGCACGCGACGCGAACAAACACGGCGTGTTAACGAGCTCGCTGTTGACGCGTCGCGATGATGGATGGCGTAACGCGTTTCTAACCTCCTTGTTTAGTTGGCTTATGGATTACGAGACGTGATTAAGAATTAGTGCGATAGTGACATTAGCATTAGTATTTATTATGTGGTTATGTCAGAGAACATCTACTTAATTATCAATTGAAGTTACGAGTTAGTGACTGTAAAGCTAAATTATGATCTTACGAGTATAAATTTTAGGTTATAATGCAAGATTTTTTATTGCTACAATTGCATTTGTAAGATAGATGTTACATTCTAACATTTTAAATGCGAATGTGAGTTTGTTTGGGAACTCTTCAACGGTTGCTCCGATAGACTTGAAATTTGGTACACACAATATTTAAGACGAATGACAATGCAAGTAACAGTCAGCAAGACACAGACAGAAACTCATCATCTCCATTTTGTAGCTAACTCTGGTTAACAGCTTGACAGCACCGTTACGTTTTGGCACCAACTTTTCCCAGCAAGACGACTTGTTACACTTCTGAATTCTGTAAAAGATGACAAAGTAAATCCTTTTACAAACGAAGTGCATAAAACAGCAACATTTTCCTTAATTTATCCGCCTTCGACGCCGGAGAGTCCTTCAGCCTGCTTTGTGCACCCGTTAATGGGCCATTAGGAGCTGCGCCGGCGTCGACACCTCGCCGCCTCGTTTGTCACGCCGAAACCGCAAAACGACCGTCCGTATACCGTTATTAAGAACACATCACACGCTGGAGCAAGCAGCTAGAAAACGGGTATACGATACGCCAACTGTGTCGCCTGTGTATACGGAACCTTTTGGCTATCAAGAACACGATTTAAGAGTTAGTGCTAGGTAAACAAATAGCATGAAAGTTATGCAGAAAAGATTGTACTGAAAAAGACTTGAATACAATTTGTACATGCTATTTCGTAACTGAAAGAACTTAATTAGGTAAATCGTAATAAAGCTTTATTAATCCAACATAGAAAACTTTAAATCCTTTTTTAGGGTTAAGTTCGCTTTGCGTGCGCTTATTTCTGTCTATTTGTTGTTGTGTGTGGAATAAAAAGTTTACATACTGTAACATAGTAAACCTCCGCGACGCGCCAAGCGCGCACTGGCCGCTTACAAATAAAAACTAAATTCAAAATTCTAAGTTTACGATTGGCTTTTGTTTTTTCCTGTGACTCGCTCGACTATTTGGCAGAGTATAAGCCGCATTTTGGTATTATATTTGAACTCTATTTTATTAAACTGAAGATTGCTGCTTCAATCTTTTTTTTTTTTATGAATAGGAAGGCAAACGAGCAAGTGGGTCACCTGATGGTAAGTGATCACCACTGCCCATAGACACCCGCAACCCCGGAGGGATTGCAGATGCGTTGCCAACCTAGAGGACTAAGATGCAATGCCTCTTGTGCCCGTAATTTCCCCGGCTGTCATACTCTCCACACCGGAACACAGCAGTGCAAGCACTGCTACTTAGCGGCAGGATTAGCGAGTAAGATGTTGGTAGCGATCCGGACGGACCTTGCACAAGGCCCTACCACCCGCCTACCTAATTATAAAAATGGCTGCCACTATTGCAGGTAGGTACTTGTAAATATTAGCTTTACTGTCCCTAGTGTTTATTGTCTTATAAATATTTTGTATACATAAATAAGTAAGTCAGTATGTCAACAAGGAAATGAACTGCATTTAGATCATGTAGTTTCAAGTTGAAATTGCAGTATTCCAGCATGAGTAAGCCAGCCGGTGAAATATTGGCACGAGGCACATCTTTGCCGGCAGGCTGGATAGTACATCAGTAATTCTCTGCAGATGGTGTCGCGGGTGTCCATAATGGTCGTGCTCAACTTATTATCAGGCAACAAGATCGCTCCCCCTGTACCCTTAAAAAAGGAAAATAAGCTGGTCGCTCTCGACCAAAGAGGAATCGATGCGTTTATTAGGCGGACGTAATTCAATATACAGAGTTATTGGACTAGCAAGCAGTAATCCAGCCTCTTCTCTTAATATACGTGCCCAGAAATCTAAGTAGACAGCTAAACAGCCTCCAGACTTTTATTGTGCAACTTTTGCACGGAGTTGGGCCGTTGAAACTGTTCCAGTACTTATTCCCTGTGACCGGAATATCTTCACTTTGGGAATGGCTTTATAACTTTTTTTAGCTCAAACTTTTCCCATATTAGAACTTGATAACAAAAGGATCTTTTAAATGATGCTTGCACGAGGAGGCGGCCATCAAACAAGGGAAGCAATATTCCAATAAAATATTTGTTTGGAAGTAAAGCTATATCTTTTTACGACAGGGAGATAAATCTACATCTTTTTGGAGAAAACTACACATTTATTAAATTCCTTGTTAATTAAACCAGTATAAGCCAAAGTAATAATTGCCTCCATAATTTAATTGATTATCATCGCGATGATCGAACACTTCCAGCATTAAAAAACTTTTGACTTCATCAATCAATACCTGACACAAAATAATTCCAAATGTGAAGCGTACGTACAGAACAACCGGGAAGTGATCAGAGCTACATCTATTCAGCTGACCCATGTCCTGGGCGTTGGCATATAAATTAGGCTTTAGCCTAACAAGCTGCTGGTATTAACTACCTCCCACCTTGCCCCACTCCCAGCGACTCTAATAACAATAAATTGTAACTCAATTACCATAAGATCGCAACTTGGTAACTGGTTTTCAGCGGAAAGTTTTGTTATGACCAGAAATTTTCCGGTAATGAACGAACTAGGGCTATTAATGCAGTTTTAGTAACGACCGGCGGTGCCACTTTATCTTTGATTCACTGATTTGGCGAATAGTAGGTACTGTTGGTTTACGTTTAAGCTGGGAAAAGGATAATTAATTTTATTTTAATGTTGAAGTAGTGAACAGTTCTGTTATCAAAATACTCGTATGTTGGCAAACCCAGTAGAAGCCATCTTTGATCGCATAAAGTACGTGATATGACGTTATTTGAATCAAATATATTTAAAAGTTCATGTAGCCACGGCCAACAAAACACCTATTAGTTTATACGATCAAGTCTGCTAGACTATGCAAATACCAAGTAGAAGCATCTTAAATTCAAACCACGGAGTTGAATGTTAATGATATCAATGCACAGTCAATTCCCGTGGCTTCAAAGGCATTTGATTCAAGGCATCGACAGTCTGCAAACACCCAAGATAGTTCGACTACTAGTATGCTTCTGACATCACCTGGTAACCCCTTCGTATTGAGTTACTGTAAGTTTATGTAAATTTCCAACTCGATCTACGCCGACAAGATTGACAGAATACAGGGCTGCGTCGCCAAATTTTGATGCCGGGATACATCCCTTAACAAATTTAATTTTAATGAATTTTGCCCGGAATTGAATTGCATTTCATTAATTTTGGTTTCCGTTGAAGATTGTTTTCGGCATTTTCGCGGTAGGTATTAATATATTGAATTTTCTTTCGGGCGTTAAATATTTATAAATCTCAATACTTAAAAGATACAACAAACGAAAGCGAAACGTAAAAATCAGAATGATGCACAATAAAATTGCACATCAATCTTGTATGCATGTCTTATTTCTTTGTGTTATCTTTCTACTTTTTGAAGTCCAATTAAGCAAAGCAAGTAGTCTTTGTTTATTTAAGCACTAACATTTTAGAGATCTAATGTCCTGTGACTGTCACATCTGGGGCATAGATTCAATACCTATCTAAACCATTTATTTATACTGTGGTGTGACCACAATACAGAGATCTCTCTACTGGTAGATGTTATGCTAATCCTGAGGCGACTGCCCTAGACAAGAATACGACTGGCTAATCACCTACTACTACGAATACAATACATATTCAAGAAATAACAACAGTATTAAAAATTATCGAATTTATGAACTGCTGTGATATGCGAATAGCTAACGCAGGTGACCTCAATTGTGTTCTGCACCGCACTAACTGAAGTTTCTTAACTCGGATGCATAATAACAACTTCGGACTTCGGGCTAAAGGGATACATCTATAGTTGGAGTCTTTGCAAGAGTCCCGATCTCATTAACAGCCTACCTTTTAAAGCACCTTTTTTCGCAGATAAGCAATCACTCTTATCTACGATGCATTCAATTATGAAACATAATAACAAAGTTTTATTTAAAATCGTTATTTAATGAGCTATTTTATCTCATATTTCCGTTCATATTAAACTGAGGATTATGCACTTGAGGGCACAATAGAATACAATGGCTTTGCTCAAAAGGTAGGCTGATGAGATCGGGACTCTTGCAAAGATTCCAACTATACCTAGAGATAAATCTCCCTATTGTGGCCTCTCGCCACAATACATGAAATTTAGTATTTAATAAAGAAACGTTTTATGCAACGAATACCTTACTCTTGTAAATTGTAACGAAACTCAACTTCACTATTTATTATCAGTTTCCCAATCCTCGTACCTAAATTGTATTCTAACCTAACGCGGAATCGGCCTCTATTTATAAATAACAAGCTTCTGCCCGCGACTGCTTCTGCGTAGAATTATACAAGTAACCTTCCTCTTAAATCACTCTATCTAATAAAAAAACCTCATCAAAATCCGTTGCGTAGTTTTAAAGATCTAAGCATACAGGGACAGGCACCGGATAGCGACTTTGTTTTATACTATGTAGCAATGTTGCCGTACTAACCGCATTTGCTTCATTAGAGCGACAATACGTGACACTAAGGTAAATCTGCCGTTAACCTTTTGTTCAGTAATGTGACGACCATCCACTATTAATATCATTAGACGGCTGTAATAGCGGTAATAAGTCGACAAGGGCACATAAACGCACGTCAGCGTGCTTGCGCGAGAGATTGCTCTCGATCCATCGTTATCACCTACGATGTAGTTGATTTAGACACAGCACATCCAGTAAGACTTGATTTTGTCTAGGCATTTTTCCTGTCGGTGATCGCCATTGTTTGGTTACAGCTTCCATTACACAAAGGTATATACTTTAAGCGTAAGAATATTCTTTAAGCGTGTCTTGGTGTTCAGTGATTTGTAAAATAAACTGCGTGTTTTAGAGGCATTTGTGACTAAATGTAATTGTTAATTATCATGCATAGGTGCAAAAAGAAGGACTGGCTTTAAAGCCGTTTCAAAGTAAAAAAATCATATAATGTGATCCTTTATCTTTGCTTGTTGGTGTACACAATTAAGTAGATTAGATATATAACGATCTAACACAATAATTTTTCCGTCCAACATTTAAACGGAATTAGAAGCCGCGACGCTGAAAGGTAAAAACAAAACACTAAAGGTGTCGCTCGTTTAATGCCTACTTTACTCTAAGTAAATCCTCTTATTTACTTATTACGCGTCACCGAGGCTCTTCGCAATCTACTTTTCTTATTTGAGTTTTTCTGCTTTATTTATTCGCCCTTAAATATGTACTTAGGCTAGTCTGTCTTGAACAATAATAAAATCATTTTTGTTTGTCATGTCTCGAACTTTTCACAATGTTCTTGATTTTTGAATGTTTTCTTTTTAACGCATTCTGTGGATGAAACGACTCCAAATACCTTACAGCCGGCTAGAATTTTAATGTAATACTATTCCAGGACGCGAGCAAAATTCCATTCCTTTTCCTTCACAGTCCGCTTCGCAGTCGCTATTAAGCGATAAGATCCCCTATTGTCTACTTTGTTCTTTGTTTCTGTATTGTTTTGTACTGATTTGTGGTGTTCAATAAAGAGTATTTGTATTGTATTGTATTATATTGTCCGCGTGAATATTAGCTCAACCCTAGCGTAAACGCTAAACGCCGCGAGCGAAACTATATCCTGCGTTACGAAACGTTGCTGTGACTGTCATATGTCTTGTCTGCCGGTATGAGACATACTGTATTTATGTCCACTGTACTAGTGCGCTATCACCACTCGGATTTATCTCCCTGGGAGTTCCTTTAGCTTGCAAATGACTCGCATTACTGCAAAATGGCTTCATTAACCCCGACGCATATCGGCGGCTCACGTGCGTGCGCGACGCGATCAACGTCTTCCTTAAGTAATGTGCGGCGCTCAAGATTACTGGCTCCCGTTTGAGGATGTCAGCGATTGGCATGGATTAGACAGTCAATATTATCGTGATACTGGTATGTCAATATAGGATCGTGGATTTTAAAATAACCGGATTCGCTGCGATACGCATCCATATTTCGTAACATTGCTTGTGATATGTATTGATCGTCATGCCATTACATTTTTTATGCATAGAGGAAGTTCACTGCTATTTTGACTTAACTACAAATCTAGCTCCTGAAAATGATAGGACGTTCCAGCAGTATTGGATTTTATGTCCATCTTTATGTCTCTCTGCGGCTTGTCTGAAAGACTCTTTGTAATTTTAGAAAGCTGTAAATGAATGCTGGCCACAGAGTAATAAAATGATTTTCGTTTACCCCTTTACTCTTTGAATAGGTGGCTCAAAATAATGCGAGTGTGTGAAAAGCTAAGGCATGAAGGCAGCATGACGAACAAACCATGGTGTAAACTGGATACGTACACACTTTAGTAGTTTAGCAATTATCGAATAGATCCATATGTAATGAACAAACCAATACACTTGAAAACTACTCAAACAACTGCCGAGTCATAGTTCTAGAGCAACAGTCTGTTTATCCTCCCTCTAATAAGGAAAACAAGCGCTGCCAATGTTATATGAATGATGATGCAAATTAGAGAGATAAGTAACTCCGACAGTTAATTAATTCCTAATGAGCCACTCCCTCCTAATGGAATACAAGTTAAAGAAAAAGAATCTCGACGGCACTCAAGTTATTCACAAAATTAAAGAGCTCCCAACTTTTTACTGAAAAAAAACCTTGGCTTGTTCCTGCATAATAAACAATTAAAATTTAGCATCTCGCTAACATAATCAGAGGAGTCATAATTACACAAAATTCCGCTCAAGTTGAGAACGTTAAAGTGAAATTGAAATTTTCAGTTATTATTCATACAGCGGAGAGGTTTAGGACGCTTCAAGAGCCGGAGCGCGCACATTCATAATTCAATAACGTGTGTCGAGCTGTCCGATGGCAGCTGCCTGTGCTCAATCCAAGTCTCCGTAGATAACGTACCCCGCCCAACAGCATCCGAGGTATTCTACTGTCACAGTACAAATTCAATCTGAGCGCAGTCTCCGCTTATTTAAACAGCACACCAAGATAATTTATTAAGAAAACGTCCGAAGCAAGCAATAAGCCCACGTATCCGAAAGGCTGCGAGTGTTTTAAATAATTTCCCTCGACATCAGTGGAGCAATTTGTCAACGTCGGAGGTGCACTCCATGTGATGCGAAGTGACTTCGCCCTTCTACGCCTGCCGTATTCCGAATCCCTCGGCGTCGACTGACAGCCGTCGACGACAAGGATAAAATGGAAATACCGCAAAATACATTTGAGTTGAAAAAAGACAGCAATACTTTGTGACTATTAGAAAGTCGCGGATCTTTTCTGAATCGGGACGTCTGGAAAAAGACGATTCATTGATTAAGTTTAGTTTATTGTAGCTTTTTCGACTTTGTTCCGTTCTGTGGTGATATTCGTAAATCTTGAAAATAAATTGCGCTTTGAAAAATAAATTAGATCTACGAACTGTAGATAATAAAAATCGAATTAGGGTTCTATCGGGGCAGTATTGGTGAATAAATTGTGAGCGTGGTTGTCTCGTGGGTGAGGTGTGTCCTATAAATTAACATCGCTTAATCGGATGAAGCGGGTCCAGGTACTTAGTGAAATTAAGCGGCGGCCCGGGTTAACGAGGACGTTGTCGCTGAAAGCCTTAATTGAATGCAATTTGCCTTTGTAAGAGTTCGCAGTGAAACTGAAATCAGTTTAAAATTAAAAGGAACTCGATCTTCACACGATCTCAAGTAGTTGGCGCGCGATTTAATCATATCAAGGGGCATAAAGGGGAAGTAGTATGGTGCGTGCAATACGTAGCTGTATTTCTTAAGCCTAGCACATATGTGATGGTTCCAAAGTCGTTAATCTTGGTGGCACTTAAAAGTATTAAGAATGCAGTAAGTACCATATTTGCCTTATTAGAAATGCCACCTACTGTTTTTCAGTTGCTGTTTAACAATTTAGGTTAATAGAGCTAAATAAATAGACAGTGATAATCTATTTCCATTGTCATATCGGTCTAGTTTCTGGAACAGGGGGAATTATTCGATACACAGAAAATCTTATAAAAACAAAGCAGATTATTAAAGATAGCCCGAGTGCGTACTCAGACACGCACAAAAAACATTTCAGGTCAGACTTTTCCTTTCTTCATTGTTGTCAAATACCATTGATAGCCACGTGAGCAATATTATATTCGAAAAAATGCCTCTGGTATCGAGGAAACAAAGTAAAGTACGTACGCTACAAGAAAATTGGGGCCACCCAACAAAGGAGCCCCCCGGGGAGCAATCGGCCCTTTCTTTTTTTCTGGTAAAAACCCTAACACATCGACTGAGACTCTTGACCGCCATGCCGAGTGATTCATTAGGACGAAACTCTAAGCCCTGTTCAGGCCGATACGACTACAACCCGATGTCAGGCAAACCGTTTCACAAGACAGCCGCGATACACGCGAGTTTGCAGTGATGATCTTACATCAAATAAAAAGTTAAGATATATTGCTGCGGACGGCAACATGAGGCCGGTTTCAAATACGCCTAGCAACGTGCGCATGTGCGTGTCTCAACAAGTTTACTTGGCAAAGTTTGGTTGTGCAAATATCTATTTTTATTTCATATTACTATCATTTGACATATCACTGATTTCATATAATAATCATTGGGTACAATCGTGATTTCATATAAAAATACATTTCTGGTAGCACTTAGTTTTGCGCACGTGCAAGGGGTTCATATCGCGGGGCTTCTATTTCTGCTCTGAGGGTCACAAGGTAACTTACGAACCTACCCAATTATATCAAAAATTGTTATGCTAACTGATCTGTTAACATTATACTTAATGTATGTTATATGAAATTTATTAGATTCAATGATCGTTATGGAAATTGATAATTATACTATATTTAAGTAAATATGTTAAATGTTGTTATATGATTCAATAATTATCAAATGATAAATATCAAGTGAGCGTTATAGTGACTAATATTATAGCAAACATTTTTATACTCATCGTTATGAACCTAGCCTACCTAGTGCTACCCAAGTTTTCGAGCATTTGCCAACAGAATTTTCTAAGAATATTAAGCTTAAAATTGTGAGGAATTATTACTCTAAAATAGAGCTCAACTAACTAGTTAGGTACTCAAAAACGCATCAAACCGTAAGTGTAACTGCACGATTACATATTTCAAGCAACTCTCTCGCTCTTCCCGACTTTTCGGAATGTGATTTTGTGTTATCTTAAAACTAGTGCAGCCGCTTTCGTAACATTGAAATTCACGGCGGGTTTTGAGAAAACATACGATGCACTATTTTCTAACCTATTCTGCAAAACGTTTCAAACAACGCGAACGAATTCGTATGTCTCGCGTTCCTCACAAACGCATTGAGTGGATAAGGCTTTACTCCACTTCATACGTCTTTTGGCCGTTATAAGTACTACATTATTTTACGGTGTTGAATTATTTATGACTCTCAGCGTAATTATTTTCCACTTGTTCTGCGGAATGCGTAAAGCATGGCTCCGGCGCCAAATTTGAATTCAGCGCGGTTTTGCGGAACGCACTTACTCGCGATTACCAAGAGATTTAACAGCGAAATAAAAAGCGCTTTATGCGCCATGCTCGTGTATCTCAGTTACTCTTTAGTCATTGCTTGTATTCGGTACGGTATCGGTTTTTTATTTCTCAAAAGACAGAATAATCCGAGAATTCCTTATTATTTCTTATATCGGCAGGGGTCCGATTTTTGAAAGCACATCGTGCGACAATTTTATGTATTACTTCCAAATTACAACACTATCTAACCAATTTTTCGCTTAGTTCATTTAATTAAATAGAGCTGTTATTAGCTTCGTTTAATTCATTAATCTGTGTTGCCGAGGATGCACCGGCCTACTCCCCTCAAAGCCTCTGCCAAAGAAGTAACGCTCACAAGCAACTTTCCCGACTCGTACACCATTCTAGCCAAAACCAAAAGAAAAATTTGACATTTCAAAGTACTCAACAAAGTCAGTGAAAATTTTGAGAGTTCAAAATCATTTATCATCTGCGCGAACGTTTTACGGAAGTTGTCTCAAGATTTAGAAATTGTTTCCTTGCAGCACAAGTTGAGCGAATATTACTCGTAGCGTGGGTGGCATTTAAGGTACGTAGGAAACATGGAGCTAATCACCAAGAGAGTGGTAATATGCCACCCAATTTTGCAACACGTTACTGACGTGACAACACTATTGGGACCGAGCGCGACGACAGCGCCACGTGATAGGCGGCCATTATGGACAATATTGTCACCGCTGTCAAACAAGAAGTAAGTAAATATTGTGAAAAATATTAATGAAATCTTGTGTTATTTTACTATATTACACAATTTTGGACAATGGTAGTCAGTAACATTATTGCCAATAATATTAAAATTGTTTTCAGTGAAATTTTAGAGGTTAGGTAACTTACTTTTTTTTTCTTACGGCAAATATCCACTTATTTCTTTGGTCTCGTTTCCACCATGGTCTTGGAAATTGGTAAAATTTACAGTCGCTATTCTTCTTGGTGTTATTACAATTCACAACAACACATCTTACCAGGACCATATTTTTATCTCAAAAACGATTAGAAAATGTTTACTGCAATATGGATTTGACAGCTCAAGTCAGCGACAAAAATGACAATTTTAGCCGTAGCGAGCGCTGTGATCGTTTAGGCTACCCCCTCCACCCGCTTTGCACTCTGCCAATACTAGCACTAATTTTTCGCTTTAGTCTTTGCTTCATGCCCACTAGAAGGAACGCAGTAAATTTTTGTTATTAGAATTAGAATTATTTTTCCATAAAAAACAAGTGAATCATGTTCACTGCGCTACGCAATTGCCAGGCCTTCTATACGTAATAATTATGTATGCTTCTTCAACTTTAGTCGCCTTCTTGACTTTGGGTCAGCAAGATAATCCAGCGTGTAGAAATCGTGGCAAATTTAGTGTTACTTTTTTAGTTTACGTTTATGACATTTTTACTCTTTTGGACGATTCCTCGGCGGTTGTAAATAATGCTGCTCTGTAGAAGGTAAGATTGTCCGGAAGAGTTGGCCTGCTGCTTCTGGTTTGAAATGCAAATACATTTCCGTTTTTTACTCGTTGTAATATTCTGCATATCTGTCCTGAGGGGAGAGTGTTGTAATAAATATGCCAACTGTCCTGTCTAACTTCACCGAATAACACGAAAATCTTCTCGAAAAAAACTCGTGAGATAAATAATAAAAACAAACGGGTTTTTCAGCTGAATCAATTCAACAACACAGCCCATGGACATACGCAAAAGCTGTCCCGAGCTAGAGAGCTAATGTAAAAGGGGTAAACGGGGTAGACAGAGCCTAAGGTAACAGGACCTAAAGGCCACGCTCAACATGATTGTGGGCGTATAGCTGGAAAGGGGGAATCAAAATAGTCATTCGTCGTTTGAAACGGCGATTTTTCTTAGGTCTTAGCGACAAAATTATCTAGTGACATTATCTGGCGACTTTTGAGATCGCTTTAGCTTTCCTTTTACTATAATAACTTTTTGATAGTTTACCTATGGTTGATATTCCAATTTAAGCCCAGAAAACTTTAATACAAAAGACACACAAAAAAAATGTATACCTAGAGGAAAAAGTCCATTCTTCATTCATCAATTCTCCCATAACATCGATATGACATACCAAGTCATAAATTTAAGCGAAAATTACAAATACAACTGCTTCTGAAACCGAAGCCAACGGGGTCAACGTTTGAAAACTGCTTATTACAGAAGCCGACCATGACAATAAAATTTTATCTGAACAGTAAATACGACGTTTATAAATATCATCTTATATTATTTTCTGGCGTATCGAAAAAACGAGAATTTGCGGATCGCAGACTTCACTGTATTTGGTTTCGAGAACTAAATGAAGATGCTAGAAAGACTTCTTAATTTAAGATTAAATGGTAAAGGAGTACCGAATGGCAAACGCGTACCTATTTATTAATGTAAACTAAAATTATTAACAAGGAAGCAGAGATATAAAAAAGAGCCAGCCCTATTACACACACGGTCACACCTGTGTATCATAACTTTTTTTTATATATTTTGGAAAATAATAATGTTATGGCGTGTAGGTAGTCGATTTGACAGGGTAGGCGAAAGGGAACTTTTAAATAGTGCACATAATTAGCAAATTATAATAGTTTTATTAATTTGCTTAACGAATCCCCAAAAATGTAATCAAGGTGGAGAAAGAAGCGAAGTCGCGGGTAAAAGCTGGTAGGTAGTAGTAGTTTACTTTTTTTAATTTCACTTTTTATTCACACGTTAACTTTTGCGGGTTAATGTACACATGGAACCGCTTAAAGCTATAAGTGATTGTGAGTATTGTATTTCTCAACAACTCGTGCCTTAACGATCTCGAACATGGTATCCCCTTATTTGCTATAAAATCAATGGCTATAAAATCACATTCTATAAAACCATTTGCTATAATGATTCACTTTCTATAAATTCAGATGCTATAATCATTGCTTGCTATAATGCTCACTTGCTATAACACTTAAATTCTCTAAAGTTACTTTCTATAAATTCAAAATCTATAACATTCATTTGCTATAATATTCATTTGCTATAACATTCATTTGCTATAATATTCATTTGCTATAACACTCATTTGCTATAAGGATTAGATGGTATAACATTTGTTTTCTATAACTATTGAAATCTCTAAACTTTACTTAGGCAGCGGTACTACAACTGAAAAGTCGCGGAAAAGGGGGTGTGGGGGGCTCGGGGGCGCAGCCCCCGCCATTAGAAAAACACGTTACCAACATCCAATTTAAGACAGATAGGTTTGTTAGTTACCTTGTGTCCTTCAGAGCAGAAAATAGGAGCCCCGCGCAGCGGGGCTCTTTCGACCTCGCATTAGGATGCCTGGCTGAATTTAAGGAATCAGTAGAGGAAATAAAAAACAAATATAACAATAAAGAATATATTTATGAATCTTATTTACTTTAATTTTAAATTTGATGCTAAGGCTCTGAGAAAATCTAAGGGGCTGTGGTAATTGGCTCTGTTTTATAGATTTTGATGCTTATAGAATGTGAATGTTATAGATTTTGAATGTTATAGATTATGAATGTTATAGAAAATAATCATTATAGAAAACAATTTTATAGATTTTGAATGTTATAGATTATGAAATTATAGATTTTGAATGTTATAGATTATGAATGTTATAGATTTTAAAATTATAGATTTTGAATGTTATAGCATGTGACTTTTATAGCAAATGAATGTTTATAGCAAGTGATTTTATAGCATATGAACTTATAGATTTTAAATTTATAGCTTTTGATTTTATAGCAAATAAGGTAGACCCCTCGAACATACTAAAGCCGCAGTGAAATTGATTGATCGACCATCCGCATTAATGGGAGCACGTGTTAACGTAAATAAATAACGTATTTTCAGGATTTGCTCTACTTAACTAGCATACTTCATGAAATCTTGGTAGCAGAATGCGTCGTTGAGAATTATATCCAACGAGGAACTAAAATTTCTTATTTGACGGCGATTCTCCAGATTTGGTGCACTGCGACTGAAAAGTAAGTGACGTCTTAATTAGATGGGGCGAACAAATTTGAGAATGACGAAAACGTTCTCCACATTCATAGGTAAAAAAAGTTTTGAAATGCAATTGAAAAAAATATCTTAGGAGGTTAGTTTAGAACAAACGAAGAGAACGACAAAACATTAATTTTAGATCTTTTTTATTAAAAACGTAATGTAACCGTTTGTATATGAACGTTTTTTCGTATCCTACAATCCCTGGGCAGACTTATGCGGTAGTCACTTGAAGCTGCTTTGGAGTTAAATTACAAACTGGAATGGAGTTTAACCCAGACCATTTTCAATCAGCCGTTTACTGAATAGCCATTCCGTCTCGAATACGCAGTAGCTAGAGCTATGCTACAATCGTCGCGTCGCTCTATCCCGACACATGCATCTGTTTAATTCTCCCTCGATCACGAGCCGTAAGATTCGCAGCGCACCGCTTGAATGCAGTGAATTTCAATGAAGTCCTTATAGTAACTTACATACCTATTAAACCGAATCAGAATGAAGATTTGCACAAAATCTGTTTCGATTTTGATGAATGGTTTGTGTGCAAGTTGGTTTAATTCTGTTTACGCTCTCCAAACACTGAGTCGTTCTATACTGTGTTTAGTACGTATCGCTCTTAACACACCACTTCGTCGTAAAGCAGTTTCTAAAAGCACTTTCCGCTCAATCTTTTCACAACTATTGCCTGAAGAACTAAACACAAAGATTTCTCAATACTTGTTAGCGGAAAATTTGGATTGAAAATAAGTTCTCGTAGTAAAAAATAAACTAGTTTGTAGTATTGGCGATTGTTCGACTCTGTCGTCTCTTTAATAGGATTCCGCTCGACTTCGGCAGTTGAGTTCGATAAGTTTAAAATTTCATCAACGGTGCCTTTGACTTTGTTACAAAGTTCTCTTGTTATTGCGTCTCAATTGTCATCATCGACATTATTGATATTTTGCTTGTTGTATTTCAGTGAATACGAAATTTCGACTATTGACACCCTTTTAATTTCGTTACTTTTAAAGCCAGTATTAAAATTACTTCAGGAATCATTGGTGTTAAAAGTTAGTTTTTCCTTATGTCTGTTAAAGAAGAAAATAGTGGAGATTTTCGGGTCATGTATAATATTCGCGTACAGCCCCAAAAGATGCGATAAGAATGACTAATGTTAGCGATATCTATTAAGATTATACATAGCTGTCACGAGGCAGGCAGCCGACCGGCAACTTGTTAAGTAACTTCCCATTGTTCCGACATTTTTCTCCAATGACCCGGCTCTTGACAGCAAAAGCTAATTAAGGATCGTATTGCTACTTAAGTTCGCAGCTTAAACTTAGCTCGGCGGCGATATAACGGGTATTGTTGGCAAAGATTTTGCAGTGACTCTTCAATCTAGGTTAGTTCACCGATAAACGTCATGAATTGACTTTTATTTTGCCTCGAAAAATAGGATAAAATATTTACGGAAGTTGGACTTATGAATGCAAAAAACAAATGGATTCCTTTGCAACATCATGACGTGCTCCATAAAATATTTCCAGTGATCAAAAAAGTGAATACAAAGGCGTCACAGTGGCGGCGCACAGTCTGCTTGGTGGGTTTTCCTCCATTGTCTGTAAACAACGAAAACTGTTATGTCAACCAACAAAATGTCTCTGTTCCCCAAACTAAACGCTGTGTAGTCGCTTAGTGTACCGAGATAAAACGCCCCCCATGTTTGCAAGCGAAAATATTTTTTCCTTCAACATTTTATCGGCTGTTTGATCGATTATTCAGTGCTGTTTGCTCAGTTATACTTATAGTACGTGTTCATTTATTTGATTGAAGGGGACAGAGATTGAAATTGTATATTATGGTTTAACGTTCCAATTGTTTATGTAACATAAACGTTTACTGAATAGGTAATATCATCTTTCTTTGGTAGGTTTCTTTTGTATTATGACCTTCATTTTTGGTAGTAGCGTAATCTTCGTTCACAAACACAATCTTCACATCCAAAGTCTCTGTAAAATGTTGTGACATGTAATACGTTTTTAAAGTCTTTTGAACATTAAATATCGCGTAAAATTATTACAGGCCCGACATATACGGTGAAACATAATAGAAGTAAAAACAATCACGCAAGTACAAAGCCAGTCTTCAGTTCAGATGTTTGAAGGTAAACAATGGTAACAACAGAATTTCTCCTCGCTTAAATTTCAATGTCATTTTCCAAATACAAAGACAAGGGTGTATAATATTCCGCTAAATATTGTTTAAATAGGAGTCCTTTGAACTCTTTGCACAAAATTCTGAGTTTACGAGCAAAGGGCCGAGAGGCGTCGCTAGTGGCCATGTGGTTTGTATTTATAAACTCCATAACTGGCCTTATGGCTGCCGAGTTATTTAGGGTGGTGCGTTAAACTTTCAATAGGTCAGTACGTTACTTTCAAATAGCTCTTATGCGACGTACCTACCCAGGACAAAAAGTGAATGGAGAAAAACTTTTTTTATATTCTACTTTTGAAGAAATACCAGGTGGAAAGGGCTTTACTAAATATACAGGCTGATCAATCCAAATGGGTTAGTAGAGAGAAGTCAAAAACTATATTGAATATTTGGTTATTTGGTATGTAATAGTTATTTATTATAAAACCTATTAGGGTAAAGGCACCAACATTCAGGCCGTAACCTATAGTCAGCCTTTTAAGTCTTTTATGCGTTGAACATACAGGAACGATTACTAACAAGCAAAACCAGGTTTGTGCTGACTTGAAACCTTGGGTTGCCTTTTGATAATTGATCCTCGAATAAAAAATTCATAAGAATTTGAACTCAAAACTTTCCTTAAAAGGCTGACTATAGGTTCCGGGCTGACTTCTGGTGCCACTACCCTATATATATTATATTTTTATATTATAGAACGGGAGCATCACTCGCAGCTTTTTGCGTCCGAATATCCTGGGGCCACTCCGAAATTCAAAATTCTAATGTTGTTTCACACCATCCTTCTCACTCTCATATTAATGTAATGATAAACAAACTCCTAATTTAGAATTACAGAGTACAATCTGATCTTGAACCAAATACAAGTCCCGCGTGCATATCTAAATTAGCCGTACATAAATAGGCTCACAATGAGCTTTAAATATGCCCAAAGCGCAAACTAACCGGCTCTAATGAAACAAACGCTGGATAGGGTTTAATTTAATCCGCGCTGAATACAGACAAACCGATTAATTCCGACACCGTTTCACACTAGCGCTATTCAATGCGTTCGGAAAACACTCGCCGGCTATCAACACCCGAAAAGCCTAATTCGTGCCAAAAACTACCACGATAGGTACTTGGGATATTTAATTTAATAAAACAATTAAATTATTATAGTATTATATCTACCCCGTAAGAGATAGAGATGTGCTTTTTGTATGTATTAAAAAAACTACATTGTGATAATTTTATTATTCTATCTATTCACTGAAAACCGTGGTAGCGTAGTGGTTTGACTTATGGTCTCACAAGAAGAGGCTTTCTCGGAATTCATGTGCGATATTACATCGTGGGGAAACCTGTACACATACATACATATACACAAATCACCTTACGGGGTAGACAGAGCCTAAGGCGGCAAGACCTACAGGCCACGTTTAGCAAGATTGTGGGCGTGTAGATGGCAAAAAATGGAATCAAAATAGTGATGGGCCGCACCGCCTATAATATGATTCCCATGCACACACCTGTGAAAAAATTTAATAGTGTGTGTGAACTACCCAACCCGCATTAAGGCCGCGTGGGAACTGTAGCCCGAGCCCACTAATTCTGAAAAGCCTATGTATTGGGATGTATTAGGCTGGAGATGATGATGGCTGGAAAAATGTGAAGGTGAAGTAAGTAGGTAGGTATGTTACGTTCATGGCAATTTGTCTTCGCAGATATGATGCGCTGCCGTCATAAGTCATAACCCGAAGCATCCGTACGGAGCCGTCGCGTTCAGTATTTGAAATCAATCATGCACATCGGAATATTCAGTGTAGGTATTTATCAGTGGGCCGCGTGCGTCGGCAAGTCGGCAATCATGCAAGTATTCGGCGAATCGACGCAGGAATTTTTCGATTAAGCCTGCCTTTCCACTGCAAAGGCCACCGTCATTGTATTAGACATGACTCGACACCTACCGAACCCTCCAACGATTTCGACGCGCGTGGTTGAAATTAGAATGTTGTTCGAATAATGAAGTCTGAATTTTCGAGCCATTAAGGAAAGAGTTACTTAAGTACTAAATAATTGTTGAGTAATAAATAATAAATATCTTGGGACAAATTACACCAATTGACCTAGCCCCAAACTAAGCAAAGCTTGTACTATGGGTACCAGGCAACAGATAAACATATTTATATAATGTAGATAAGTACATAATTAAATACATACAACCATGACTCGGGCACAAACATTCGTATTCATCATACAACTGTCTGCCCCTACCGGGATTCGAACCCGGGACCTCTAGCTTCATAATCAGGATCACTAACCACTAGGCTATCCGGTCGTCAATGTAAAGTAATGAAATCTTGTTTTACACTATTTGCCGACTACTGCTCATTTTTGTTTGTTTTAATGCGCGTTAAAAAAAATTAACACAAAAGACTTCATTGAAAAGGTATTTTCGTCGCTAAAGTCAGAATTTGAGCATTTTATTTCCACAGCACAATCCAATGGGAATCGTCGCTAGAACCGTGCCGCGTTGGAGTCGCGCCAAATGAGAACTCGCAGCGAAATTAAATACCCAAATAAATCTATTGTGGTCGGATATTTTACGTAGCTATTAGTGAAACTTAACGAAAATTTAGTCTTTCGGATAATTATCAAAGTTAAATTTTAATTATTTACCGGCGTAACGTAATACCAAAGCACAAAGGGATACGTTGCCACAATAAATCTAGTACTGCGTATAAATAAGGCAACGTTGGAACAAAAGCTTTGGAAGGTTCTCATCCGTTCCCTTGGGAATTTTACAAAGTAGGTAAGTTATAGCGCGGGTCTTTATCGCCTTGCAGCCTGATGCCTAGGCCGGGCCCGGAGGTAGCGTGATCTATGGTCTAGACACGAATTTACACCCAAATCAAATACAATTTATGGAAGACAACATACAATGGGTTTAGCTTAATGTGACGGGTACGTGGCTTTCTTTACTGTAACCTATTAGAACTCCGGCGTTCAAACGAATTTCAACTGTGTAATCAATTCTGTCCTGAAAATCTCATTGAATGTGGAAAGAAATTTCAATGAGAAGACTGGATTTCTAGCTATATCTGTATTCGATTAGATTTCGTTGGACAGTCCAAATCCAGTCTCATCGTGTAGCCAGCATGAAAAAATCACCGCAACATTCTTACATATAATCACATACATACACAAATCACGTCTATATCCCTTACGGGGTAGACACTGCCTGAGGTAACAAAACCTAAAGACCACGTTTAGCATGATTGTAGGCGGAAAGGGGAATCAAAATAGTGATGGGTTGCCAGCATCGCCTATAACATGATTCCTAAGAATTTCGCCCATTCCCTCGATGGCCTTTTACCATCTGCGCGGGACGATAAGCTACTGGTATATTCTATGTATTTCCTTGACTCCCAGACCAGCATGGAAGTACATATAAATAGCTTCCATAAATCAATCTTCACGGCTAAATTAGCCTAGATTAGCCAACCGGCCTATATTTTTGACGTCACAACGTTCCTGTTCATTGAACAGCGCTGCCGCACTACAGACAGCGACACGAAACAGATTGGGCATAAGTCGCAGCATTCATTGTCATTACTCACTGTCACAGGCAGAGCTACATAAATATCATTCTAAGAACAATACGTAATATTTTAAGAGCCGGTCGTATGTATTGGTGATAAACGAGTCGTCGGTACTAACGGGCTCACTCGCTCGCTGCGACGTCGACGTTGAGCTTTGAGCTTTGAGCATGGCTTGAGCGTGACGTCGGATCAATTTACTCGACTTACTCGTACGAAACAAAAGAGAATCTAACCAACCTTTTATTGCCAGTTACTACATACTAGAGCACTTCTTTTATGCCCTTAAATGCGTGGTGTAGAATACAACCTATGTGTACAAAACCAAAAAACCTTTAATTTTTGGAAAATTTTAGTATTGTTCCGCTGTGTTGGATCACTTAAGTATCGATTTACAAATACAATTCATACAAATAATTTACTATAAACCACAATTACAAAAGTTTTTAAAAGTGTAAAATTTCAGCACAATGAAATCAATACCATATTTTATATGGATATGGGGTTGCTTCCATGCTGGTCTGGGAGTAAAGAGAAAACATAGAATGTACCAGTTGCTTCTCTTTCCGCGCAGATGGTACAAGCCCATCGAGGGTATGGGCATAGGAATAGTGTTCCCATCGCTGTTATGATTCCCCTTTCCATCTATACGCCCACAACCATGCTAAACGTGGCCTTTAGCTCTTGTTACCTTAGGCTCTGTCTAACCCGTAAGGGATAAAGACGCGATTTATGTATGCATGTATCGTATGGGTAACCATTCCTAAAACCTCAGAATCATTAAAACTTTCATTACTGGGTTAACCAAACCGCCCACAAGTTTGACCGGCGTTGCAAAAACCACAGAACCGGAGCATAGGCCTAAAAACAAAAGGCACTCACAGTACGGTACGGTCACGGGTCCCATAAGTCAAGCACGAGCAGTCTGTCAGGCTCACCGACACTCCTCGTTTGCAACCGGCTCCAAATAAATCGACTACTTTAATTCGTTCCCCATCTCCTTTGTCGCCAGAGACAAACTGATGTGATTACATTTGCACGAGAATGAGAAAAGGTTTCGTTATAAAGTAGGTTTGACCGACAACCGAGTCGCGTTTGCGATGGTTGCGATCGCGGTTCTCTTTTGCGTGAGCCTGTGTTTTTCAGTTGTTTTGCGCTCCTTGTGGACAGGGAAGTGAGAGTTAACGACACGAGGTCGTTGACATTTTGAAAAGTTAATACACCGAACTAGTGAAGTGAAAGAATGTGTAACATAATAGCGAACGATATGATATTCTTGCCATAATAAGGTACAGTTGAGTCACGAACCACTAGAGATCTAGAGAATGTATGCGCAGTAAATGACAAGATATTTTCTTTGCCCAGCTCTGCAATGTCACTTTTAAAAAGTCTCTAATATACGATAAGTACTTCATTTGCATTTTTTTATAGATGTACAAAAACAGTGTGGATTTAAAATTGTAGATACAAATAAAAATACACCTAAATGTAGTAAAGAGTGCCAATCGGATCCAAATCCTGTCAGTTAAGATAATTTATAAAAAAAAATACCTACTTAGGTTATCTTAAATTATTTATTTTGGTAGAAATGTTGTACGGTCAATTGCAAAAATAAGTATCGACACAAACTTCTCAAGAATATGTCCCACGACTTATTATACGCTGGTGTAAGAGCGTATGGTACTTATTTTTGAAACTTTGATTACATACATATTATTACACTTTACTGTACATAATAATACTCCTTTGACATTTGCTTGTTTTTTAAGAGCCAGTAGCATCCCTTTGTGTGGCTATGTGAGGAAGACAAATGACTTGCTCCCTCGGTCCCGCTCGGGAATACGTTACTGATATCGGAAGACACGGGAAACGGAGTTGATCTTTTACTAAGATATGATAAAGGAAACACGCAAGAACAATACAGTTCATTAAGTTAATTCCAAAATTCTGCAGATGACTATCAAATAAAACTCTACTAATAAATTAAAATTATAAAAAAACTGCAAAAAGGCTCCTACGTCATCAGTTGCTTAAGAAACTTGTTCTTCAAGTTTAAAGGCATTTTTTAAATTTGTCGATTTGTAGTACATTTGCTAAATTTGATGAGAAGTAAGATTTAAATGAAACGTATTTACTCTAGACCTCTTACCATAGGTACACATAGAACTATAATCATGTACGTATATCCAAAGCTAAGCGCACACCCAGCTAAATCATCGTAATTTAAATTACACACATAGTCGTAAAGTTTAGTGTGTAGATTACAACTGTTGGTGGTTTATCTAGCCGTTCTCTAATATAACTAACAGACGTAATTTATTAAACAGCCTACTCGCTGTCACTCACTGAAGTAAAATGTCGATTTCGAATATATACGTAAAATAACAACATTTCTTTGTTATATTACTTGCCTTAAAAACCTATACTTACCAAACTTAAGATATGTTAATATTTATGAAGAAATTACCAAAGGAAATGAAGCAGTTGAAAAATTCGTAGAGTTTTAAAACGACAGTATTTATTCAACAGAGCGCTTTACCGTCAAGTTTTGCAAAAACAGAAGTCTTAATTGTTATCTTAGAAGACATTCCTGACTTGGCTTTACAAATTACTGAAGCTTAACAATCTACCTTAAGTCCTACATTTTTAATACAAATGGTTCCCAATTTAGTTTTTCTTTTAGTTTTGCCTACAATTTATTGGTACCCATAGAAATCTTTCACGCAAAAAGTATAAAATTATATAAGTATGGTGTGTAGGAACACAAGTGACCCGAGTAACTTAAATATTACTACTAAGAATATCAGCCGATGCTTTACGATACAGTACGAAAATTGTGACTTGTATTTTTGCTTCACTGTATTGTAGGCTTAATTAACTCTAAATACATTGACGTTCTTTCAAAATATTTATTTGAATAAATCAATCTCAAAATTGCCTTTGCCCTTTTATAATAATAATAAAACATAAACGATCATAGCGACGGCTGTCCCAAAATAATATCTTTCAAATATAAATCTGTCCTAAACCAATATAATTTAATGATTTCACCCTTTCTTATCGTAAACCGTGAACTGGCCATTAAATCGATCCATTTTGGGGTTATATGGCTTGAAGATAGTTTACATATCTATCGGTAAAAACCTTATAACGAGGCTGCGTAGAGTTAAAAGGCTTTTGATGTGGCTTCGGATATGAATTTGATATTAAACCTTCTTGTGAGAGGATAAAGGTCTTCAACGCACTTTTGCCTTGCCGCCGACCTCGATGTATATTTAATGAGTACACACTAATACATAAAATATGTAGACACGAAATTTAATTGGTGAAATTTGGAGTTAAAAAGAACATAATGCCATGCGACATGCCTTGATATTCAAGAAAAGAAACTTGATTTTGTCTTAAACGATATTTCCTATGTCTAACTAAAGGATAACCTGAACCGTGTGATTACCATACAGCAGTTCCAAAATTCAAACAGAATCTCATCGACTAGGAGCTTAGTCGGTGTTTAATAAATTCGCGAACATCGTCTTGGCTTGCCTTTAAAACATTACATACTTATTGTTCTTCCATGCTGGTCTGGGAGCAAAGAAAAAACATAGAATGTACCAGTTGCTTCTCTACCCCCCATCGAGGGAATGGGCAAAAACATAGGAATCATGTTGTAGACGATGAGGCTAGCAACCCATCACTATTTTGATTCCATTTTCCACCTATACGCCCACAATCTTGCTAAATATGGTCTGTAGGTACTTGTTACCTTAGGCTCTATCTACCCCGTAAGGGATAAAGACGTGATTTGTGTATGTGTATGTATGTATACTTATTGTCGAGAGAACACAGTTTACCTTTGCATGCCTACTGTATGGCAGAGGTTCAGTGTCCAAAGTAGATGAAGTGATTGGTGTACCTACAAATAAAGCCTCCGCCCGGGGTGCGATAAATTGGCATAACGAGGGAAGATCCCGTAACTCGGCGCTATAAAACTGACATACCGACTTTAAATGCACAGGGTGATATATTACTCAGATCTACGTAAGAAAATGCCCATCTGTGCCATGGCAGTGAACTTCTTGAAACCATTTTGTGAAACCAATTTCGGCTGAAATGATTCAAAGACAGCTAAATCTTTCCAATGAAACCTTACCGTAAAATGGGATACAAAAATGTTTATTTAAAATCGGAGAGCTTTTCTACAGTTTTTACCAAGTACATGTCTTATTGAGAAAATATAAGTCAACCCCTGAAGTCTGAATTGAAAATATTACTGACTGGCGTGACTACATTGACAAAGGGAAATTAGAAAGCTAACAATACTTTATTATTAATATTAATAATTTCAATGAATTCTCCAGTGAGAACAGCCACAACAGCCTTTATATTTGCCCGTGGCAAATAAATTCAGTGAATATTTAAATAAAGACAATGTTTTCTTAACTCGACGTTTGTTAGATTCAATGCTTCATTTTCAGGCACTAGATAAAGTTTTAGGGATCTTTCAGTAGTTCCACGCCGATAAAATCTGAAACACAAAATTGAGGCCGCAACTAAAGTTTGCAGACAGGACGCTCAAGTACCTACCCGTCCACAGACTGAGCTGATGTTATTTTCACCTCAGTATTTTCACCAAAGTCGTTGAACACTTTAACAACACAGCTAAAGGGCACCTCTTTGATTAACCTTGAAGATTATCTAAAAATGTTATCTTTACTTGCTAATTACATTTATGTTTCAAATTTAATAGCGACAGGCGGTATTGATTACGGAAGTTCATTCAGACGATATTTAATATTGAACGTCAGAGACAATTATTAAAAGTACTGTTTACGTCGTAAATTCATAATTAAAAGTTAAAGCTCTGGGCTCCTTTGTAGGGTATTTGTAAGTATGTGTGTAGATGGTAAGTATAATATTAACCATCTTGAACACAATCTACTTGTAACGGGAACAGGCAACTTACACACTTTCCCCTATAAAGTTTCCACATGACCACTTTATAAATTTATACTAATGTGCATAACATATATAGACAAGTGTCACCCTCTATGTATTCGTAAACACCCCCTTCAAAAATGGCATAAAAAGCGAAGTGTAAAAATAAGCTACTAACTACAACTTCCATCATAATTCCCTAATTACTTTATGTCCTAGAAACGTTTTCCTAATACGCTGGCGCCGCCATCAATCGCTTTGGCTATTTCTTTTTATGATGATAGAAAGAGACCGTGGTTATGGGGTTTCTGGTTAGAATCTACCGTAAAATCATGCATATTATGAAATATAAAACAATTTAAAACTCGTAACCAGTACCAATATACATACAAAAGTAAGCTGAAATTAAATTAAATTATAAAAAGAACTCCTAAAATCCCTACCATTTTTTATTACAGATCAGAAATAACCTAACAAAATTCTACTTCTAATTTCGTTCTCGTCCATCCAACCAAATTAAGTCCTCGAGACAACGTTACTACCGAATAATTGAGTGTTTTCATTTCAAACATTTACACAAACGTTAAAACTAATTTAATTTAGTCCAAGATAAAGTTAAACAAAGAAGCGGAAGCTGTTGCGACAGATTTTCCGGCTGCGGCGGAACGCTAATGATCCCTAACGATAAGGTCCCCAGGCTCCGTACTAGAGTAATTAATACTGGTAGAGTATAGTTGCGGGCTCAACGGGCCGGCTGGAGCGATCGTACAATACATTGCGTGCGCTGCCAATTAATTAATGTACGGTGAGCCTCTTAACCTTGCAATGGACGAGGAAATTTGTTCCAACGCTGCCGACCGCGCGTTAGTTGTGACCGACGTAAACAAGATGTATAAGCGCTAACGCTTGAAGTCAGCCAATTCTATTTCACTCTCTGGGCCGTCCAGAAAGTTAAAAAAATAATACGAATAGAGAATAAATTATTGTTTCAGCCAGCTGAAAATTTAATTCAAGCGTTATTGTAGCAATAAACCTCTTTCGAGTGGTACTTTCACAGGTGAAAATAAAAAATCAGCTCAGTGGTAAAAATCGCGAGAAGCCATTACATACTTTTACCTTTTACTTTCATATAGGCTGAATATTTTTTTATTCACGCAGTTTAGAATCTATACAGTATTTCGCAAACAAGTTTTCCGTGAAAAATTGGGAACATATACTTACTTTAATAAAATTATTCGATGGTAATCATTGGATGTTGAGCGCAAGCACTTTGCACTTAGACTGAAAACACTATCTACTAAGTAATCGTCTTGAAAGTTCTAATCTAGAGTAATTTTCGGAGCAGAGTTCAGTCTATCCTCTTTAGTATAGAGCCTGAACTCGTGCCCGGGCAATTGAGCGGAGAGGCCTTTGACCGCTGCCTAATTATAGGCACAGGCAGATCTGCGCCAGGCACAGATAGAACGTGCCGGAACATACATAATGAAGAGTAGACTGTTCTGAGCCCACATGTAATATGTACAAAAGAAAAGCGCTGGCCATCGCTGAGCTGTAGGCAGAAAACAAAGCACCCCATGTGCATTTTTTTAATTTTTTAGGCTTTTTAGTAGATAATTCTTTCAACTTCGTTCGCATGGACTGTGTTCTTAGGAGTGTATTTCATATTTGTATTTTTCAAGATCACCGTGACGGATAAAAAAATCCTTTTTAGTAATACCTACATATTTTTAATGTAAAATGTGTTTTTGTCAAATGTCATAAATTTTTTAATTACATTGTAGGTATAGATCTCGTTAATTTAAGTCCACATAATTAATTACAGCTCAATTAAATGTAGAACTAAAAATCATTGTGTATTGGGTATGTAAGGCTATAAAATAATTTCCTCATGTTTAGTTCAAAAATAAACTATATTCAAATATCGCAACATTCGCGTTTACACCTGGTAACTGTGAGATGTTTTCAGATAGTTTTTATAAACATCCACTTCTCTCCAACCCGCATAAATAAATTCACACGCGTCAGCTCAGCAAGTAAGTGTATTATTAGATTAACCCGAATGGAAAACGCAAACACTGAAACATTCTTGTACGGCAAGCCATGTGTAATCATTATCTTGTAATTTTGTGTATAATTAATGTAATACTGCTTATTCACGCCCGAGAATCCGATCCTGTGTTTATGTTTTCAAAGAATTCAGAAATATTAGGTTTCATAACAACATAAAGTAGGAAATGTTGCGCAACTGAACAAATCAAAACGGAACGAGGCGATATCCTCTTACCACATTTTTTTCTTAATCAACTATAGAATTACCTTAGGCTCTGTTTGCTTTTAAATGGAAAAAGAAGTGATTTACGTATGTAAATATGTATGTTTATAGCTTTTTTGCTATTTTATGCTAAAGATACATAACAGTTTATAATAATAGTGGCAAATACTTACTTACCTACATTTGTTAACCTACTGACATAAGTTCGGTATAGTGAATTCAACACGATGCCAAACTCTTGCGACAGCATTTCCTTTCTACTATTAAAATACAACGTGTTAAAAAAAACAGCAGGGGATGAATCAAAATTGCAAATCACAAAACATAATTAGCTGTCGAGTTTTATGGATTTAAAATTTGATTAAATGACCATTTTCGATGATAAATTTTCGATAATAATAACAATGATAATCGTGTTTTTATTCCAAATTTATTGTTAGTTGGAGATCCTTTACAAGTGCAACCCGGATCGCGCATCACAGCATAGACTTTTACCATACTTGAGTATTCATTATACATCGGAATGACGGTAATGATACTCGTTAGCCCAACATCTTTCGTATTTTCACAATGTTCTCAGTGGTTGAACATACTGACACAATAACGATACAATACATGTCTTCCCTATCCGGATAAACATGTCAGATGTTCATCAAATCGCAGTAAAATAAATACGTTTTTTCCTCAAGTAATATCTGCCCGCTTCTGAGGCGTAAAATAAATTACCTTATTATTATACAGCGCTTTGTGAGAGGGCTGTAAATATTTGCGTTTCCAAAGGAAAACAAAAAAAGAGGGCAAGTGTGAATCGGGCTTGTGGACCGAGGGTTCCGTTTCCAATTGAATAACATAGTATGATCATAAACTATGAATGCACCAAAAATTGCTCTAACGAAAAGATAAGTTAGAAGGTACGACAAACATAATTTGTTAATTGAAATAATTATTTAATAACGATTTACGAGTACCTACGTTCGTCTGCTTACTTACACAAATTTGTGGTTCTGTAACTCAAAAAGGAAGAAGGAACCTGTGCAGGATCTGCCACAGTCACGCAGTCAACAGACATAATTTTTGGAAGATATTTTTATTCTAAAACCATAAGAACCAAAACGAGGTACTTTTAAATGAGTTGCGTGTTTCCACTTTTGCGGTACAGAACCCTAAAAATGGGAGATATCGTTGAAAACGAGAAATATCGTCTTATGGAGAAACCCATCAATGGATCAAGAGGTCATAATAAAATGATAATTGAATTTTTCAGAGATAATTTATTCAATTGGGCACGATCACAATTTATTTAACTGGCTAATGGATGACTCACTGTAACAAGGTTCTCTGAACAAATATTAAATACCTACATACCTGAGCGTACCTGTTCAAAATATAAAGAGTCAAAGAAGAGTCTTAATTTACGATCACAAATAACGATGTTCAAACTAACCCAACCATCAGCTGAACCATTCCAAAACTAAGACACCTTTTATTAGATAGATAAAGAAACTTTATTTATTAATATACAAACCACTAAAAACTAAACAATAATAAGGATAACTAAAACTACGGAAGTTGATTAAAAGTAAATTATGTTAAAAATTATTAAAAATTAGCCTAAAAAATGTCCCCCTGTTTCGTGCCTGGTTCAAAGGTTCCCATAATGCTGGCCGCGTTGCCTCTTTGCACTGCAATGGCAACCCTTTGAACCAGCCACGAACCAGAGCGGGGATCGCAGCCCCTGTCTTTTAGTCTGCGGCCCAGCTCCCTGAAAAGCTCCTTAGCCTCCGAGCCCCAGGGACCCGCTGTCTCGACGGCGACCGGTACAAACTCGTACACTGACTCTAAGGCGGAATATTTAGAGTGCTTTAGCCTCGCGGCAGCTTCAGCTGCGGAGCCAGCTAACCGCGAGGTCTGTCTCAAGTGGGAATTTGTGTAAGTAAGCAGACGAACGTAGGTACTCGTAAATCGGTAGTCTCATAGTTTTTAGATAGATTATAAACATAGATAAACACGTAAATAATATAAACAAACATAGAAGCGTCACTGGTTTAAAGATATGAAGTAGATAGACATCTAAATAAATTACGATCGAAGATCAAATAGAGAGTTTGATTTTGAATTGACTGAGTAATTGTTATTTGAGGAAATCGTTATTCCAAGCGCATTCATTGGGTCATTAATTAATTCGGCGATGTTGGTTATTTCAAAGTGTAATCCTGCAAAGTTAGATGTAGTTAGTCTTGGGTCACTGAGCAATGAACAATCAACGACCAGCCAATAATTCACGGACTAAATCTTTGTAATTATTGGCAAATAAATTATTATAAGTGTGAGCAACCATTTGCCGATACTAAATATTATTTAAATAAATATAAACTAGGTGGTTTTTAAGAAGCTTGCGCTAAAAAGATCTTCTTGTTTTGCTCTCCTAAAAAGACCTCTCTAAAAAGGATTCAGAATTGCGTATTTTTTTAAAGCAAACCGTTTGTTTTCCTTACATTTTCTGGTTAAAACCAGGGGCGTTAATAAATAAGAACGCACCCGGGACGGATATTGGTTGGACCCCGATGACCACAATTCGCCGCCGGATCCTCGTACAGACAGCAACAATATCTAAGGAGACGTAAAATAAAACGCGGACGAGCTATAATTAAGATTTCCTCTTAAATTTTTGAGTGAAGGCTTAAAGGATGTCAAAACAACGTTGTTGGTTTCGTGTAGAATTATAAATAAATATTAGATATTTTTTTAACCTTTAATTATTATTATTATTATTATAGCCTTTTTATTCCGAATTCGCTACAATTTCAGTAGTATGTTGTTGTTTTTTTTTTTATTATTATTCAATTGTCGCGTAATTCGGCCTTTCAACCTTTAATTGGAAGTAATTAAAAAAAAAACATAGTAGCATAGTTATAGTAGAGTCCCAAAAATTCTATGTTAATAAATGAAAGAAAAAGATATTCTTAGACCATGTTCATTGTAGAGCACATTGTCAAATTTAGGGTAAAAACCCATGGTATCTTGGTGGTTTGACTAGCACCCTCTGAACTAGCTTTTCGGTGAAGGAAAATTTCGTGGGGAAACCGGCACTCACCTGCGAAGCGATTCAATGGTGTGTCCGAAGATCCCGATTCGCACCGGGCCCACATGGGAACTGCAGCAAGCTCTCTCATTCTGAAAGGAGTCCTGCGCCCAGCAGTGGGACGTACATAGACTAGAGATGATTGATGAAATTTAGACACCATTGAACGGCTTAAAGGACGGACACAAATGAGAATTTGTGTACGGGTTCTCTCGCGATATTTTCCTTCACTGAAAAGCTTATGGGAAGTTTGAAACGAAAATTCGTACAGTTTTCGCTTATGATGAGAAACCCACGCCTTGAGAAGCCATAGGTCAAACTAATAGGCTACCGCGGCTTTGCCGGTACTGTTATTATGACGCTCATTCCTTAAGCGTCTATAACTATAACTACCTAAAGGAGTTTGTCTTTGGATCCCTAATAGCTGTCATCATATTCGTAATGATACTCAATGGGTTGCAGATGGCTCGCAGTTAAAGAGCTATTAGCGCCTTGGACCCATCATCGTGGTCCATTTTAATTTTATTACACAGTGATAATATTTATTATGATGACATACTTTAAATGCATTTACATCAAATTATTAACTCTACCACTAGTTTAAATAGTACCTCTATCAACTACGCCTTGTGACTCTGCCTTTTGACTGTCTATCCTAACCCTCTAGGCTGGCAACGCATCGGCAATCCTCTAGTGTAGCGGGTGTCCATGGGTCGTACTGATAGTGCACTTAACGTCAGGTGACCCACTTGCTCGTTTGCCTCCGTTAACCGACTTAAAAAAGGAGGTGGTTCTCAATTAAGTTGTATTTTTATTATTATTTTTTTGTAATAAAGACGAATATTATAAAAATCTGTGCTTTTATTTTAAGTGTTACAATTAAATTCAAATTTTTGACACAAGCGTTAACTATGTTGCTATCTATACCGTGCTACTCGTACAGTCATGGTATATTTATCACCACTTAATTCTCGCTTACAATTTGCTGAAAAGTTTTTAGGTAAAGGAAATTTGGATGCCAGTAATTACCATTTCACTATTAGAACAACTCTGAATAACTTAAATAACTAGGTACTTAAATCATGAAAATCTTTTAGCTTGTAATGTACAACTTTTAGCTTGTGCTACGACGCCTACGCCGTAGCGTTCGTAGCTTATTGTTTTGTAGCTGCATCTTACGTAGCGTTCATTGACTCAGTTCACAGCCGTACGTTTTCAGTGTGATGAGCTTGTGAATATAATATTATGAAGAAGAATAGATATATATATATTATATTATAGAGCTACGTGGTGAAAGAAACTTGCAAAAACCAGTGAAGCAATTTAATAATGTTTGGGAAGAGGTTTGTGCCCGACTGGGGACGTGTAGTAGACTGATGACGAAAGAGACTTGTTAGTAGTACCCAGTATTCATTTAAAGATAAAAAAAATCGAGTTACTGAACAACTTTGAGAAAATAAGCAGTTGAAAACCCTCTTACATTTCTTTGAAGAAGTCTTTTACTTAACATTTTGTACTTTCTTTTCAGATTTACGACGAGGCGTGCTCCGCCTCAGGTCAGTACTCCTTTCAACAAATGAAGAATTAGGTCATCGCCTCGCCCCGATAGGAAATCCTTTGAATCTATTTAAGGGGGCCCTGAAAAAGTGGTTACTTTGTATACACGAGCCCTCGCCACCCCGCCGTCGTATAAATAAACTTTGTAATCTTTTATTTCCATAGACACTTACGGAGCGCTTAGGGCGCTTTCAGACTGGGTACAATTTTACGTACCTACTCAAAAGTTCGTATACGTGACGCGTCAGATAGCTGGAATACGTGCTTAACGGGCCATTTAGAAGATGCGAGAATTATCCGCGTGTTTCGCTACACTGCGCGGGTGCACGGCTAAGAGTTTATGAGTGATCGATCATCGCCAGCAATGTAACGCAACTCGCGCGTATATCTCGCACGATGCATGCAAATAACCTTTAAACGCACACACCTGATCTCCGCGGAGTATCGGCGCCCGTTTGGACTTTTTGTCCCGTTTTCACGTTGAACCAAGGTCAGCCAGCTTGGGGAACGTCATTACACGTTAGATTTGACTACGTCCCTTAGTTGGTGGATATACTGGCCAACGTAAAAAGTCAGCTTTCCAAGACAAGGCCATTTGATGGAATAGAGGCAACCGCGACAAGAGGCGACGACAGTTCTATTGCAGTTGGTACAACAGCACGCCGCACTGCGATTGAAATGAGGCTGACGGCAGTTATAGTTAAGTTGCAGTTGGAACGCAATTCATTTGTATAGCCTGACAATTTACTATTTGGCCCTGGGATGGATTCATTACAAACCGTTTACATATTATGGCAATAATGTGTAGCACTTTAAAATGTCAATACCGGGCATGTCAACGACCAACTTTAAAACATTGTTTATTGAAATGTTATGCAAAAATATTTGAATACAACATTTTTTTTTACAACTGAGAATATATTTTGCCATTTTTGTGGTAAAATCCTACTAATATCATAAATGCGAAAGTTTGTGAGTGAGTGAGTGAGTGAGTGTGTGTGTGTACCGCTGAAAATCCACAACATAGCGAAAGCCAAATATAAATATGTTAGGCTATAATAGCCCGTAGTGCTTGTTCGTGCGTAGTTTATCTGTAACCGCCCTTACGAAAGAAGTAATGTCCCAAATGGTGCTCGTACCCTTATTTACTGCTGCCCATCACTTAACAGGGCTTTTTTTAATAAATTAACGCTGACTGACTGAAGAATGCCATTAAGTCCACTAGAACCTTCGCAATGTTCAATTTCGCGATTCGCCATTTATTTCTGAGATTTTTAACGATCCACTGATTTAAGGACAACGTTAAGTGTCCCCAGTGACTTAGACTTGCCATACAAATGTTCAGTATGCTAAAACTTTGTTCAAAAGTGTGCAGGTAAAATGTATGCAATGGATTTTCAATACAACATGAGTTAGAAACGTAATAAGATAAAAGTTATCTTTCCTGTAGATGTAAAGTGTAACATAGTCTATCTATTGATTTCTTTGCATGGGCTCTTTGTGCCCTAGCGCCGCTCGTGCGCGTAAAAAAATATTAAAATATTGACTTTCAATCCCAGGAAAGATAATAATAAAATTTAGAACCAAAGTTTCGTTTGGTTGTTGGGTCGTAAATCATCTTAACTGACAATCATTTACCTTTTTAACTCTCAAAACCTTGACGTTGTAATACAAATGAAACTACTAAGCAAAAATACCTATACAACATGTATTTTTCTCGATAAACTTTGGTTTAACCTCCGTCTGTTTTTCCAATTTCCATACTGCCAGGTAAGCTATCGATTGCTATAAATTTCTAATCCACAAACAACATTCCGGTTAAAATAATGAGATGTGACATATCGAGCTTGATAATTGGGTTCCCCAAAAAAGCAGAATAGGAAAAGTTAAACGAATTCGAAGTTTTATTTGAGAACCTTCCTTTAATCTTTTCTGTTTTATGATTCCCCGAAAAAAGCCAATTACCGACCTCGATATGTCTCCGAATAAATTTGCAGTCTCATTTCGAACTGGCATGTCATTTAAATTAGTACAAAATTACGGATACGGAAAAACGTTCGCAAATTAAATCACGAGTACAGTCTCGGCCTACCTGTTGTTTCCTTTGCTGACATAGGACTAGCTTTGTGCTTTTCTATTACACTAGCTAGCTCATTGAAATATCTTTTAGGTATTCTACATAATATCCTGAAGCCTAGTTTGTTGCGTATTCAACTTATACGAAAACTCTCAAAAGGTCGCGCTTTTAATGAGATGAATACATTTGGACGGGATAAGCCTTTCAGAGTCGTACCGTCTCGAATGCTTTGCCTTTTACTTCGGATGTCTTTTGTTGGTCTGCTTGTCGTATCCGCTTCCAGCTTCTATTGACACATTTTTCCTCTTCCCGATACGATACTACAGCCTTTGTAATCCTTGTTTGAGTTAAACACGCAGAACAGAAAGTCTTAACAGCACTCAATTCTTTTGCAAGACATTCTCTATTAAAAGATGTAAATTATTTTGATGAATAAATACGTATGTATGTATGTAAACTCTTTATTGGGCAAAATAAACAAGACAAATACAATTGACAAACACTGAGATACATGCACAAAGGCGGACTTATCCCTTTAAGGGAATAAATAAATAATTAAATGTAATTCACGCTTAGGAAATATACATGGTCACTTTGGCTGTTAGCTGAATACCATAAGAGTCTCAAAAATTAGCTGCTTTCAAAATACGTGGTTATATTACGAGTAATCACATTCTACTATTTTGGACGATACAAAAAAAACATGCTTAGTTAACAACACGCGATTTTATTCATTCAGAAGTGAAGGCTTAGCTATTCAAGCGCATCTTTAGCGGAAAACTCGTAACACGTTCCCTTGAGATCAGTGAGGGAATAGGTAGCTATCGGGTTCCGTGTATCCTACAGGTGTCAGTATAGGTGTGGCCCGCTCGAGCCGGATTACATGTCCGGCCTGAGATGTGCACGTCACAACCGTGGACACAAAGCGAAAGCGAAATTCGGAGTATTTCAGTTTTGTTCGGAACGCTCGTTTTTACGCGGGAGGATTGTTTCTTTTTTTATTGTTTTAATTGGTAATGGATTGCAGGCTCGCGTAGAATACCTCATATTTTTATTTGTATCTGTCTCTCATCAAAGATTATAATCAGTGATTGTAATCATCATATCATTGGCAAGTTATTCATTTTTAAAACTAATTTTACGCGTGATAAGATTCGTAAATGATAATAATCCATTTTTGATATTGACTTTATTCCGTAGCTCGAGCCGCGGTAGACTTAATTTTATCTGCCAATACTATTGAAATTTCGCTTCAGCAAAGATAATAATGGCACTTAGAAACTCCTAGAAAATTAAGGGTATATCAATAATCATCCTTCCATAAATTACGCCGTCGATCAAGTTCGAAGGCTTTTAACGTTTATTATAAAATCAATTAGCACGGACTCATCAAACTCTGCATTATTACAAGACAATCACGAAATTATACTTTTCTCATCAATCTCGGCCCTGAGAGGCCGAGGGCCGGATTATGAGAGCCTCCCGTGCTGCGCCCATTCAAGCGATTCTTTTAAACGATTCACCGAAAGTTTTACGCCGAACAATGAATAAGAGAGAGATTTTATCCTCGATTTCTTGACGCTTTCATTTAAATGACCTGATGAGATTTAAATTCAACCAGTATTTTACAAAACTGAATTGAACAAGTTAAATCTACCGACTACACTGCGTCTATTTAGAATATTATTAAATGAAAAACTGAAACTCGAATAGTGCAGCGAATTCGACTTAAAAAAACCTGGCTTTGGCAGTTAGTGCTCTATTAAGTTGGAAATTGTACATTTGCTCTACAATTTATAGCAATTTACCTCAGAGCGGGAAATGCGGGAAAACTTGTTGTAGAGTCGAATTTCGTTTTATGATGTAAAGGTTTTTGTGATTCGGTAAATTTCCAACAAAAAACGAGCATTCTGCGCGGTCCTTCGCTGGGTCTTTGTAGTCCAGTTTCATAAAAGTTAATGAATTCGTAGAAGGATGAAGGAGGTATTGGATTTACCACGGGGTATTTGCGCTCTCGGCTATTTTAGCCAAAAAGTTTGTTCTAAATTATTTGTGTGTTTCAAAACTTTACGTAGGATACAGATTTGTAGATGGATATAGAAACGTAGACACGGTGAGGTTAATGAATTCTACAATTACTTATTTTACACGCATGCGAACGGTGAAGTGGGGAGGCCGGCCAGACTTTTCGCTTCGAATTCTCAGACTATACCGAGTTTTTAAAAATTGTCTAATATTTCTTTAAATCGGCTCGAAATTCGAAAGCTTGAGATTAATTATTTTGTATTTCGCATAGTTCATTTGTTTCCACACCAAGACATCTACAAGCATTGCAATTTGTACATATACATACGACTTTAGTCGCTAACGTAGGTACGAGTGGGTATATTAATTTTTGCTAACTTTACAGAGGTAAGTATGTAGACCGAAACTCAAGTTAAAACTATTTCCTTAAATGGCTTTCCGCTCAGTGAGGCTAACTGAGTAAAATAATGAACGTTATCCGGGTTTGGTCAACGACGAAGTAAGAATAAAACACAATTTGAATAGAGAATCTATTACGATAGTAAAATCGTGTTTTATCGCAGCACCTCTGCCTCGGATGGAGCTTTCAGCACCATTGTTGCCAGTGCAATAAAAACAAATAGGAGTACGTAGATGGGGACATTTCTGTGAATTGCTGCCTGCAAAACGGATCTGAAAAAAACTGTATTAAAATCCCTTTCAGCTTAATGGAACTTAAGTAAGATGATGAAAATTGTAAACTATTGTCAGTCGTAATACGTAGCGTTCGTGCAATCGAGTCATATTTAGAATCCTTCTCGTTAATATTTGAGCTGTGTTTAAGTAAAGAAATATGTGCCTATTGCTATTTGTGAAATTCTTATTTAAATATTAAGAAACTCAGTATCAATCTCAGATCAAATAAAAGTAAAGACGGACTTCTGTCGTAGTTTAAACCGATCTCGCTTCGGCGTTCGCCAATCCTGTCTATACTTTTTATTTGCTCTGAAGCTCTGAAGTATCAACGAGCAATCAAAAAACACCGAAACATTTTATGAAAGAGTCTAATTTGAAAATTGCGGAAAAATCTTAACGAAACACCACAGGAAAGTCCTCTTTTAAAAATCGTCGCAAAATTGAAAAAGAACGGAAATAACTCGCCGAAAAGCAAACGAGTAAATTAATGAGGGGGATGGAATTCGTTATTGAATAATTCATAAAATCCTTCCGATTAGCATTCCAACTCAAGCTGTCAAAAACAAAATGGAAATGAACGTCACGTTGTATTAGCCTTTTAAATCTCCGACTGAATACAAAACTGATAATAATCAATCGAAATACCTACTCGGGCAGGCAAGCACGAACAGCGCGAGAAAGATCATTGATAATGGACAGTTTCAGTACAAGGTGTCTAAGACTTAATCCAGAATTTTTCAGCAAATGGTTGCGTTAGGTTGACTTAACGGCCCAGTAAATGTTTATCAGAATGTTTTAGTGTGGATGATAATTCCTTGCGTTGATGGATGTTTCAAAATGTATGCCGACAAAGGGGTGACTTTATTTTGAATTCAAAATTAAGATGAAAAACTTTCACAGAAGTGTTTGATCAAGTTAATGCACCAGTTGAAATGTTCTCCAATAATTCTAAGACACTCTATAGAATGTTTTTTACAATAAAATATGCAGCATCTGACTGAGACTGCTAGATTGTTATACTTGCTGACAAGTTCTGAACAAGATGTAAACGTCAGCGTAAAGTGCCCAACTTGGCGGAGATAGGTACAATGTTCCGGCAAAGTTCGCGAGCTACACGTGTACGTTATAAGAAATTTTCATGGATTACGTAGCTAACTCGCATAGGGGAATATGGCTACGCAAAGATGGTATGAGCACAACATCGATTACCTATTTATGACACATTTTGTGTCAAGTAAAATTTATGAATACGCAATATTTACCTAAACAACTGGTGTAGGTACCTAATATACTTATTTTATAATATTTATTTCCAAATTTGTGACAGGTAGAGCAAAGCTTCCTCACAAGGAACATGCTAGAGTGGTTCGAAAATACGCATAAGAAATCAATAAGAAATCCATCATCGGAATTTGCGGGAGGCAACATCTATTTGCCGTAAAATGGCTTTTGTTGATTAAGCTACTTATGCAAATTAAACCTCTCAAAGGAAATCTTGGCCTTTCATTCCGAGGAATTTGACGTTGGCCAATTTGCCATTAGGCGAGACGAAAAATCGCTGATGGTTTAATCTAAATCATTTCTGCTTGATATCCTTATTGTTACAAAAATATGGCTATAGTGTAAATATTCGACTTTAAGATGTATAAAAACTTTGTGACTTTAAATTTGTTTCGTTCCACTGTCGCGGTGGAAGCGGAGAACTTTATTAATTACAAGCTTTATAATAACTTGCAACGTATGTAAGTTTGTATGTTTTTCCGGGTGGAGTATTGCGACTTAATTTTGAAGCAGATATCTTCAACCGATTGAGCTGAAATTTTGCAGACTCGAGTAAGTCAGATGACGATACAGTGACCCAGCCAGGATAGTCTCCGTAGGAGGGAACTCTTCAACGGTTGGTTGGATTGACTTGAAATTTGGTACACATACGTAGGAAGGATGACAATGCAAATACAGTCAGCAAAAAATGCTTGTCACAACGCCCTTATAAACTCCATATTTAAATTCCATTTTTCTAGAAGGATATAGAGGCAAATCTTTGATAGCTTACATTTCGGAAATTATACCGTTATTATAAATATATTTTTGTTACGTAGATGAGCTTTTAATGAAAGTCATGAAAAAAAAGATGGAAATTCCCTATTGTTTCCAAATCATAATCTAAAACCATAAACAATGTCACAACCAAGATTTTTGAGAGATTGGACAGAGAACACGACTGGGGACAATAGTGGGCCGGGCATCTGTAAAAGTCAGCGATAGAATTCATTAATCATTTAGTTAGATGAGAAGGCAAGGGTCAACTCGTGTTTTTCTCTTCAAATTCAGTGTTCACTTTTCTCTTAAAATCTGAAAATGTCTCGGCCACAGACATTTCTTATTGCTCATGTCATCTATGGCTTTGTGGCTTAACTTAAGCTAAGTATTCTAAACTTCAAAAGGTTGAACATCTCGCGAAAAATTCAGCTGACTGTGGGTGTTCCCAGTTAAAAAGGTTTTGTAGTAAACTTATGTAATATGTATATCCAAGAGCTTTTCAGTTCTTTGAATATATTTATAATTTTTAAATACCTATCTATCCAGCTTAAAACGAAAAAAATGCCTAAGTATCTACTGGGTTTAGCATTAAGCGCCAAAATGTTTACGTAGTAGTGTAGACATACAACTGACATCATCTCCTCATTTACCTAATTAGTTTTCGGCTATTAAATAACGAATATCTAACTAATGAACGACTATTTTATTACGTAGGAGTGAATAATGTATGAGCTCGATTCGAGCAACAGCTACAATAAATGATAGTGTGATAGTAATGGAAAGGACGCTCCACCATCCTATTAATTTAATTCTTGTGTCTAAACAAATGACTGGTCGGACTAATCTAGGCGACGGGTAAATTAAGCGCAATGTCTCGCAGATCTCAGCGAGCATGCAACCCCTCGCGGGATCACGTGAGATTCGTCTTCATTCCGCAACGTATACAATGTTCGGTGACCATAAAGAAGTGGAATTTCAAAGAGACCCTCAGAGAAGCCGTTTCGGCGAGGCTCGAGATCGCACTCGAGCGCCCTGAGCGACGCGTGGAATAACTCTTGCGGCCAAGATTTACGCGGCGCACTAAACCCTCCGCTGCTCATTTTAAATTCACACAAAGGCCAGACTTTAATTAGTTTCCTTTATAAACAGAACTGAAATTAGATTCTGACCAACTTTATATTTATTACCCCTAACAAAGAGATTAGGCGCCATTAAGATGATGTTTTGAACAAATATTTAATGGACTATGAAAATTTAGATTTTTCATTCAAAGCTTTCTCCTAATACCGAGATATGCGCAAAATCTCCCTTAACGGTCATAAATATTTTCACAAGTGATTTGTGGGTGTCGACGGGCGAAGATTTTAACATTAGCGCCTAAAGCGTTGGCTCTAAATTGAACTGCTTTAATGGGCCATTAGGAACGTTAACACTTGGCAGTGGGTTCAGCTCAAACGAAACTGATAACTTTTGGACACTTGGCATTGTTTATGGCACTGCAGACTGCAACCCGGTAAAAATAAAAAACAGATCAAGTGCGTATCGACCTATTTTGACTATGGAATTCAAAAAACCGGCCGAGTTTCAAAAGAGTCAGCCGTGTGGTAGATAGACGGACGGACAGCAGAGGCCTAGTATTAGGGCCTGTTAAATAAATAAAATAAATATCATGGGACAATTTACACCAATTGACCCAATCCCAAACTAGGCAAAGCTTGTACTATGGGTACGGGGCAACGGATAAACATACTTATAAAATGTAGATAAATACATACAACATTTATGACTCGGGGACAAACATTCGTATTCAGCATAGGTACAAATGCCTGACCCTACCGGGATTCGAACCCGGGACCTCTGGCTTCATAGTCAGGATCACAAACCGCTAGGCTGTCAGGTCGTCAATATACGTGACTAAGTCGTCGGTCATCAATATAATTACGTGATTAAGTCCCGAGCCGCAATTATAGTTACAAGTGAAAATAGTTTTGAAAATGGTCTCAAACTAATACTCGTACCTAGTAAACCGTTGGCACTCGTATGAAGTTTAGTTTTAGTTTTTGCAAACGGACCCATTGTTCGAGGAACGTCGACAAGGAAATCCCCGATTTATCGCTTTAATTTCGACCGCGAAGCGGGAAGTTACATCGGCACTTTAATTAGTTCCTCTCAAAAAGTTCCGCGCCACGCCATTGCAGGGATTCTATCTCCATTGCAAACATTGGCGTATTCTTTCAAGGCCTTTTGGATACACAATTTGTCGCTACCGTTTTATAAATCATTTGAAGATAAACGGCGGAATGGCTTTCTTTGAAGTTTCGATTCCGGGAATTATATTGTCTTGCTTCCGGTATGTCCTAGTAAGCTATTTCCTTTTGTGAGATTTCGCCATGTTTTGTAGGAGCTAAGCATTTTGTAAGTTGTTATTGTTTCAATAATAAATATGAAAACCTAGATAGGTAGGTACCTGTTTTTTAGCACTTTACTTAATTTTTCATATAACTTTTACATCGTGCCTTTTTCTGTACTCTTATATATATAGTAACTTACATAGAGTTTTTTTAGGCTAAACTGAATAGGGTCATGCTTAGCGAGTTACAGCTTTGTCTTCATCTGTACTTTCGATCAGGTCAGGTCATCAGTCTTTAAGTCTTGTCTTTAGATCTGTCTACCCCTAAGGAATAAAGACGTGATTTATGTATGTATGTATGATATAAGGGTTATTCGTTGGAAAGATAAATTAGCCAAATAACTCTGTAGTGTCACTCGCAACTATCAACTTTATGTTGTCTAATCAAGGTGTATTTTACACTGCATGTACTGATTTTATATCTAGTCAATGGCGGCGAAAAGGTCAAAAATCGGAACGCTGATCACTGATCACTAGGTACACTATAGCCAAACTTAAAGATATAGTGAGCATGTAACATTTCGTTTAAACACCTCCCGCTTTCAAGTCATCATTGTTTTAAACCACAACTTTATATTTTATTGAATCAGGCGTTACTCTGCGGAGGTCCATTTCAATTTTTTTTTTTTTTTTTTCTTTTCTATGTAATCTGCTATCAGTCCGAAAAGACTATGATCAGATGTGTTGCAGGCTTCTTCGCGTTTTGGAGTGTGCTCTCCAGTGAGACGCAATCACTCATTTGAGGTACCTAACCGAAATTAGAGTCGTGACTTTAGTTCCTGGATGGTATGTCTTTTGAGTCGCCTCTGATAGTCAATCATTGTTAGCTGCCGGGCCAGGACATTCGGATGGTATTTAAGTCGTGTTTGATATTTTTCAGCTGACATGCGTATTTCCTCTTTTACTGTAAGGATTTTTTCCATTTCAATGAACAAAATATTTTACTTTTTTTTTCTTTGAGTAGCAGAGTAGCACGGTACAATTTTTTGTTCACAACTTTATGTTCTCTATATTGCAAACATCTGTCCTACCCTCAAAGCCGGCAGCAATCAAAGCGCGTCTGTTTGTAGTCCGTTCAGCGGAAGGCGCTTGGTCCTCCGCTTGGTTGCCGAGACTTTTGTGCTCAGGCGCTCGTGAAATCTTTCACGGATACGTGTGTCTGCTTTTTAAAACTGTAGACATACAACATACTAGCTGTTGCCCGCGACTTCGTTCGAGCAAAATTAAATATAGCCTATGACACCCACAAATATAGCTTTCTATTGGTAAAATAATCTTCAAAATCGGTTCAGTAGACTAGCCAGTAGCGTAACTATAACGTCTGGGAACCATGGCAAATTCGTTAGATGGGCTTCCTCAATATAAAGAAGTGCATCAGCGTCCCTTCTGTACTCTAAACCAAGCCAGTCCGGGGCCCCGTAGAGCTAGGGGCTCGTAGCATTTTGCCACCCCTGTCACCCTATAGTTACGCCACTGAGACTAGCTGTTGCGCGCGACTCTGTCTGCTTGCAATTCGCTATCACTGCTGAATGCGAATTTCCGGGATAAAAACTACCCTGAGAACTTCTTTCTAACTCGTGAGAAACGCTAAGTAAATACCTACCAAACACCACAATTATCACAAGACGTCCTCCCTGCAAGTTTAGTGGTTTTAAAATAGAACACGTTCAATTTAAACTTGAAAATTGAGCCTTACACCTTGAAAAGTAATGGAACCCCTTTTACCCAACAAATAAGGAAGTATGAAAGAAATAACAAATTGAATCTCCGGGAATCTCCGCCGGCGTCCCCGTGGATGCTCGAGGCAGCGCCGTAATCCCGTGCAAAGCCCGCTGAGCCGCGCCCTGCCTGACCAGCTTAGATACCAATAGAATTTACCCGTGAAAAATTAGTCAAGTGAGGGCAGAGATCCTTCAAGGGCCACAGAAATCCCGGATCAACCTCGCCTAGGGACCCGGAAGGGACTTTGTGCCCGCAAGACAACCCTAAATTTATTTAGTTATCTTGCCTACTTCATTTATTTGCGTTATAAGTTTAGTAGTAGGTCAGGTCAGGAGTACCCGAAATTGATGAATGCGGATGAAGCGAAAGAAGTATGTCAGGATCGTAGCAAGTGGAACAAAATAGTCTCTGCCTACCCCTGTGGGAAAGAGGCGTATAGGTTTAGTGAAACCATTTCATTGGTCAGGATACACCGCCACGTCCGCCACCGCATAAAAATCTCGCAGCAAGTGTCTGAATAATTTACCGTATTAGGAGATAGGATGTCATTTGCTGTGAAAAGGTTCCACAGAATGTCAAGGTTCATTATTAGTACACTTATCTAGTCAATAAACGTATTATCACTTCAAGAGGATATTATTCATTGCAAATCTTACTTACTATTTTACTCCAGAATAGTTCTGTGTTAAACCAAGCCATCACCAAATAATTTTATTATCGAGATAGGAAACTGAGCGAGCGATCAAGTGACTCATTATTTTAAAGCGCGATGTTTTTTTGAAGAGAGTGGCGACATCTGTTGAATCTTTTTCGAAGTAAATGATTCTTTAACTTTAGTGTCATCTAGCAAACCTTGTTTGAACTACTTGGCAGTATTATTCAGTCTGTTTTCGTTGCACATATTTAGGATCAGTCGTTTTAATTATTAATTCAATAAATGTAACTGGTCATGCACTAACGATTACTCACTAATTGTCAATTAATGAGCATTCTAGTTTGTAATGTTATAATAAGTTCGAGAAATCATTTCGTCCCGTGATTGGCGTTTTTAAGACAGCCCGTGAAACCACCAATAAGAAACGTTTGATTGTAGTTGCCTGCCACGTAATCGAGAACGCGCTAGCTGTGTCAAAAACAAGTTCATGGGGATCTGTCATTCAGATGACTGTACAATCAGTGTATCCGCCTTGAAATTAGTCGTTTTATTGTGAATAAAAGTAAGTAAAAGCTTCATCTATCAATGTATCCTTATACTTTACTGTGTGTTAACTCATCTATTAAACTTTCGCATTACCGGTAGCTGGTTTCCTCTCATACTGCTGCTCAAATTGACGTCATTGATTTTCGTTATAAAACGACATAATCTTGCTTTGTTGTAATTCTTTTCACAAGAAATGACTGTAATAATCTGATAAATACGCCCTGTGACAGCGTATGGCGCAGCGGCGCAGTAAACTAGTTACGATTAATGTTACGCATTGGCAGTCACAATAAGGTAGAATTTAACGCTATTCTTGGCAGGTTTCCTATGTTATTGTGTTTTTGCATAAAAGAAAGCACTTTAGAATGTCATTAGTCCACTTTTCTCAGTTATTCGGAAACCATAACACAAAAGGAGTAGTAGTTTTAGTCAATTGGTATTTGTCAGGCATGCTTAATTGGGGCTATTATGAATATGTGTCAGGTCGCTCGCGGCGCGGCGGGCAGACGCCCCAATTTATACTTTTCACTAACGCTCCCTCACCAACTGTTAAGATTATGTTTATCACTACATGTGTATACTCCCTACCTTTCTAGATAACACTGATAAGATATGATGATCCTACATACCTATGCATATGCTATTCATCACTTTAAACTACTTAGGTCTTACTGCAATAATGTGTTTTGAAATTGTTGTAGGTAAAGGAGTCCCAACATGGCTCAAGTACAAGCGTTATATGACTTTTCGGGGGAGCCGGGCACCACTGAGATGTCCATCACTGCTGGTGAAGTTTTGACGCTGCTCAATACTGAAATTGGTGAAGGTTGGTGGGAAGGCAGAAATGCTCAGGGTCTCACAGGCTTATTTCCTGCTGCTTATGTCAAAAAACTAACCCCAGAAGAGTCAAACCAAACTAAAGCTGCCCCAGCTGCGCCGAGATATGACCATGTTTCTGATGACTGGGGTGATCAGAACTATAGTGCTGGAGATAACAACTTTCAACGCAATCCATCACAGGAAGACGGTTGGGATGATGACTGGGATGATGACACTTACTCAGAAATTGGCCCGGGAGCACAACAAAAATCACAGTACAATCACCAGACTCCGCTGGCACCTCTCCCTGGCATGCCCATCAATGAGTACAATCAAAATATTGATGACACAGCTTCTACCTTCAGTTCATCAATAGGCACTGTTAGAAAAAGCAAATTTGCACCGTCTTCTAAAGTCAGTGGAGAGAGCTACCTCCTTGCCACTTTAAATGTAGAAGTGCCAGATTCAGAAAAGGTTCACATAGTCCAGAATGAAGAAGGCTATGTTTGGGCTCCTATCAATCTGCCTTACAATGTGTTAATTGCTTCTCCAAAGAAAGAATCCAAATTTAAAGGCATAAAAAGCTTCATTGCATACCAGCTAACCCCATCGTTTAATAACATACAAGTTTCCAGAAGGTACAAACATTTTGATTGGCTCCATGAACGGTTGCAAGAGAAATTCTCCTTGATACCCATCCCGCCTCTGCCAGACAAACAGATTTCAGGCAGGTATGATGAACAGGTGATTGAGCGCAGAAGAGTACAACTTCAAGAGTTTGTTGACTGGATGTGCAAACATCCTGTGCTATCTAAATCAGAAGTATGGCAACACTTCCTCACATGCACTGATGAGAAACGTTGGAAGGCTGGCAAAAGGCAGGCTGAAAAAGACATTTTGATAGGCCTCAACTACTGTATATCTCTGGTTGTTCCAGAAAAAGCTTTATTACAATCCCAGGTGGATCAGATTGTAGAACAGTCCCACACATTTTTTTCCAGCATGGATACGTCTGTGAAATTCCTCACAAACATGTGTATAGCACAAACTAAGAAATTTCAGGGTCCTTACAAAATTGATTGCCAGAAGACAGGAGAAGCATTCTATAATTTGGGAAACGCTTTGAGTTTAGATGAAGGTTCAATAGTGTCTACATCCAAACTGACGTCTGCAATAAAGATGACCGGTGGAGCATACATTGAGATAGGAAGACTGTATGAAGAGCAACCTAAGTATGATTGGGAACCTCTGGGTGATAAATTCCACCTGTACAAAGGAATCGTCGGCAGCTTCCCAGACGCTTTGGCCAATCATAAGGGTGCAGTGCAGAAGAAGCGAGATTGTGAAAAGCTCACTGCAGAACACAAAATGGAAGTAGCTCAACTCAATGAGGTATTGAGAAGGACTGATGTTATTTCCTATGCTCTTCTTGCCGAAATCAACCACTTCAAGGCAGAGAGAACAGTAGACTTGAAAGCGACAATGCAAAAATTTTTGACACAACAGATTACTTTTTACAAGAAGATTGTAGAAAAATTAGAGAGCACCCTTCATCAATTTGATGACTAGCAGCTTTAAATATTAGTTACGAGCGTTAAGTTAGGACTTGTGAAACACCTAGATAAAAAACAAAATCTAAGTTTTAAACTGGTAAAGACATGCATTTTTATAATCCAAAGGATTTGTACGAATTTGATTTAAGTGGATGAATGAATTTACTATGTGATGAAATTATGGACTGAATGTACCTACTAATTGCGATGTATTTACGCTACCTATGGTATAACGAGACGGTTCTGTATATACATATTATATATCATAACATAACTCTTATGAGGTCTTGCAATTGTGTCTGAAATCATATTTTTTATCAATTTTTATATATATTTCAAACTGTACTGAAAACTGCAAAACAATTATTTTGAGACATTTTGTTATTATCTAATTTAGAAGTAAGTGTTGTATAATATTCCATTTTTGTAAGATAATTTAGGCTTCTAATAAATACTGTAATTTTTCTCTCGTGTTTTAATATCTTATCCAATAATTTATTGGCTTGTTTGAGCAAGGAAGCCAAAGGAGTTCCTTTTCCACATTGTCCCTGAGTACTTGTTTCACTAATACGTTTTAATCCGAAGCATTAGCTGTAAGATGTCTAGTAAGTACTTTTTCGCATACAGGATTATATAATCCCCGTGAGCGGAATATCACATGGTTTTTTTTCTACCTTTCAGGGTAAAGGATCTAAAGATGACAAGCCGCAGGTGAAAGAAGATCCATATTAGCCAGCAATCATGGCAGAGGAGAAAAAGAAAGACGGAAGTGCACTTTTAAGCAAAAAGAAGAAAGTAAAGCCGCGAAAGTCCAGAGACGCAGACTGCTGTAGTGTAAATTTCCTTAAGTGCGTACTGCACATATTTAACGTGGTGTTTTTGGTAAGTTAACTAGCAAAAGAGTACTTTATTCAGATTATACTCAGACGCAAAGCGAATTTACAATAAACTCTTATCAGCGCCCGTAGATCATTAAAACATCATTATCATTAACTTGCATGCAATCGATCGACAGACTTTATATATTATCTTCGAAAATAGTGTTTTCAAATATTTGGAGAAAAACATATTGAATGATAATGACAGGATTAATTCCTCTGTTTCAAACTGACCTACCAAATAGTATTTGGGTGTGAATACTTAAAAAAGATCAGTGTATATTGGTCATATCCATATCACGTTTTCTACTTGGTATCCCACCGAGTTGCATCGAAAAATCCCATCACTGGTAATCATAAAGAGTTTTTGCTAACAAGAACGTGCAAATGGGGCATCAGTGGCGTAACTATAGGGTGGCAGGGGTGGCAAAATGCCAGGGGCCCCGAGCTAGTTTGGTTTAGAGCACAGAAGGGACGCTGATGCATTTCTTTACATTGAGGAAGGAGCCCCTGACGAATTTGCCACGGGCCCCAGACGTTATAGTTACTCCACTGTGGGGCATCGTAGCAAGTGGATCAAAGTACAGTCTGTGAGCGCAGAACGGCTTTCGGGTTTGTCTTGCTGTCTCACTCATTTTATGGGCTTAATACTTGAATCCACCGATGGTACTCGAAAACTGAATGTTGTTCTAGCTAAGAGCTTTCGGACTGTAGTCTATGCCTACCACTACCAGAATGAGGCGTGACGGTATGTATGTATGTATTTTTATACGCATCTTGTCAGGAACGCAAAATGCCAGTTAGACAAGTGACAAACGCAAAATAACAGGAACGCAAAATGCTAGGAACGCAGAAGGCCAGAAAATGTAAAAACCTGCCGAACAGTGAAAAACTTAAGTAAATGAGCTGTTGTATGTAGTAGTGTACAGAACTGATGAGATTTAAGTCATTTTTCTAATTTGGAACGTCAATTTGTCTATTCGCACACATTACTCACACATACAACAGGTCATTTACTTAAATTTATCACCTATACTCAAGACAGGACTGGTTAAAGAATTACAAAATTTCTTTAGGACATAAGTTTTTATTCATTTCTTTTCCAGTTTGCAGGCATAGGCGTGCTATGCGTGGGCGCATGGACGGTGTCGTCGCGGCATCGTTACGTGGCGCTGCTGCCGACGCCGACGTATCCCGCGATAGCGTACCTGCTGATAGTGGCGGGGGCTTCGGGCGTGCCCCTCGGAGCCCTAGGCTGCTGCGGACTCAAGACTGAGAACAGAACCAGTTTACTATGTGTGAGTACTTACTTTAAGAAACGGCCAAGTGCGAGCCGGATTCCGCGTCCGACTTAGACGTTTTATGTGTTATTGAGTTCTTTATTTTATTTTTATCTGTAGTAACTTCCTTGCTGGTCTGAGAGCAAAGAAAAAACATAGAATGTACCTACCAGTTGCTTCTCTTCCCGAACAAATCGTAAAAGCCCATCGAGGAAGCGGCAAAAATCGTAGGAGTCATGTTATAGGTGATGCGGCTAACAACCCATGACTATTTTGATTCCCCTTTCCACCTATACGGCCACAATCATGCTAAACGTGGGCTTTAGGTATTGTTGCCTTAGTGTATGTCCACACCGTAGGTAAGGGTTAAACACGTGAGTTAATGTACGTTAAAATAAAAATAACAGTTTATATTTGAATAACGTTTAAATGGTAAAACAATGTTTTTTATCGGTATTGATTACGATTACTCATTACGCTTAGGAAAAAAAATGAAAATAAAATGTAATGAGTTTTTCTACATACATACATAGTTTTTTATGACGGTACTTAATTGTTATATCTCTATGGGATGGGATGTACCAAAACAAAGAGCAGAAAACGGGTGAAAGATTTAAATTTCTTGTCGGTGATATCGCTACTTCGGGGCTCAATTGTCGTATAAGCCATTTTGACGAAAATGAGATTTGAATGCAGTCTTGCTCAGTTTTTTTTTCTCTATCGATCTGTGTATTTAAAATTCTCCAAATCCCAAAAAAATATCGAATACAACCTCCATTTTCTGTAACTCTAAACAGGAAATTTAAAAAAAACGAGCTATAAAAGCCAGCTACTCAGAGTGTGAAAAAGGCAAAGGTATTATTGACCCTAAATCAAGATTTATAATTGGCATAAAGGACATTGCTTATCAAACTTGGCGTATACGACCTTAACGATTTCTGAAAATTGAAGAAAGTTTATTATACAACCTGCCATTACGTTTCATTTTTAAGATGTATAAGCCACCACTAAACCAATTTGGTGAATACGACCTGAATTATTTCCAATAACAGAATAAAGTTTGGTGTACGCCCTGCAGTAGCATTTCATTTCATGGCAATAAACGCCAACAAAAAATAAATTTGGAGTAAAAACGGCGTTAAACACATAACTTTTATAAAAAAGATTGTTTTTAATTGAAAGAGATTAGAAGTATTAAATGCTATTATTCTTGTTGCTATTTTTCATTTTTATCGTTTTATGTGGTACTTGAACAATCTTTTTAATAATAACAACGTAATTTGTGTTTTTTTTTCGATGGCATTGATGTTTTACCTTCAGCAATATATACTTTTTCTATACGAATTTTTTGTTACTTACCAAACCCTCAAACCTTTTTAATATGAATGGACTTTGAAAGTTAAATACGATTCTCAAGCTGATTTGGTTTATACCTACCTTATCATCATTATCGCAGTAAAGTAGTTTGGGGTGTATATACATGATTTATTTTTTTACAGTAAAGTACCTAACCAAAAAAAGAAAACCGGTGACTAATACCTTTGATTTTTTCACAAATCGTAATAGCTGACTTATACGTCCTAAGTAGCATGTACAGCAACTATTATTTTGGGTCATAAACGTCATTCTGTTTGCTTTTAAGAAGCGTATAAGCCATCTATTTTCTTTGTTATGGGTTCTATCTTAAATATTATGAATTCATATTATTCTACTCATAATTTTAAGAACTTTCATCCTACGAAGCTTCTTTATAGCAGTTAAAACAAAAGAGTTACAATTTTTTTTTGTTTTTCTTTTTAGTTTTTTGGCTCTCCTGAAAAATCGACTTTTGGCTTATACGACAATTGAGCCCCGAGGTAGCGATATAATTCGAGCATTTCAAGTCAAAAAAATGTGCCAGTTGCGAAAAATTACATGATATCAGTTTGAAGAGTGCGATACATGGAAGTTGTATTTCCATCTGTGTTGACTTTACGTGCCCATACGAAACCTCAAGTCGTTTCAGCATTATTTTTAAAAATGACCCGTTTTTAAAAATGAATGGGCACACACCCGCATGTTAACTAAAATGCTCGTAAAAACGTTAACCTGTGTGGTAAAAATAGCTTTCATCGCCTAAGACACTGTTTCGAGGCCTCGTAAAATCAATAGATAACTCGTATCACGAACGCTCGAACGTTACACTCTCGAAGGTTGACAAAATAAAGTGAATATGAAGAACTGTCGTAAATATACCTGTAGAAACAATGAGTCACCAATACTTGGTGTATTTATTTACTTTACAATTTAGTTCCATTCATGCGATGTCTGAGTACTGCGGTGACTCAGAAGGAGCGTCATTTTAAGGCCGCGAACCTGACCTTTGAACAATGTTATCAATCAATTGACCTTCTCTCATTATGTGCCTTATAACATGAGGTATAATTGATTCTTGAACGTTTAGCGGGATCTTCTGCTAAGAGATGACCTAGAAATCTGCTGGCTACTGATGTTACGTTTTATGAATTAGTTATGTTTATAAAAACATTAAAGTACATACACACTAGGTTCAAGTTTTTGACACAAAGTAGTTCAAACGGCAGCGCCTTGTAGTAGTACATATCAACAACGAACTATTCTAATAATATTTGACACTTTAATGCTAACACATTCGAGACGTTATCAAAAAATATATGTCGGGGTAACAAATGGCTTTTGTGTTACTCCAGAGATCCTAACTACCTACATAGTTACCAAATTTCATTCAAGTCCGTCCAGCCGTTTTAGCGGAAAAGATTAACAAACTTACAAACAGAACAGACAGTCTGTCATTAGCAGGATAATGAGAACAAATAAACGTGATCAGTACTTTCCTGCCTGTAATATAATGACAGTTCAACAATATATTTCCCACCTTGTGTAATTTACATGAAAAACGCGTAAACAAGGCCAAGCTAAAATTAATGCAGGTACGCGGCGTTCATGATACATCTGGTTACTCTGGAAATGATGGATATGTTGTACAGAACCGACAACGAATATATAATATTTAGTAAACAAATCTACATTTCAGACGCTAATTCGCCACGTTTCTTGTTGGATTTAAAAATAAACATTGATAAAGTGCATGCTAGACGGTCCGGAATTTCTAAGTTACAGTAAAATTAAACAAAAGTGTCCGTTTTTCCTAAAATAGGAATATTAACCGACTTAAAATGTGACTAAAATTGTTTAGGACGTGTTAAAATTGTCCAAACCGTTTAATACAATTTATAGAGGACCGATATTCAAACTTTTTTGTAAGATCGCTCTCCACTTGTTTCGGTTTTCGGCATAGTGCTTTATGGAAGATTTATGTCCGTCTGGGGCTGGGCTTAACAAACGTTTAAAAAAATACAATTCGATTGAGAACCTTGTTCCGTTTTTTGTTGTTGTAAATATAATATAAACACGACAACCAAAATCTCCGACACCAGAGGTTTGCCAGCAATGCCAGCCTAGAGAGCTAACATGGATAAATCGTGTATACCAGTAATTTTACCGGTTTCCTTACTCTCCACAGTCTCCACGCAGGAACTCAGCAGCGCAAGCATTGGAGGCGGAATTAGCAACACTACTTACAAATGTCATGTTTCTCTAAATAAGTTCGCTGGAAGAAATAACCAAATGTTTAGGCCACTGTTCTAACGGCCTCAATTCTGATGTCTCAAGGCTTGCAGGCTAATCTAAGCATCTTGTTGTTTCAGTACACTTACTTCCTGCTAATAACGTTCATCTTGGAGGCGGGCGCCGGCGGCCTGGCCTACTACTACGAGGTAGCCGTGGAGCCGGAGTTGAAGGCCGAGCTTAACCACACCTTCCTGTCCAACTACGCGCTCGACACCGTCGCCACCGACGCCATCGATCGCATGCAGATAGAGGTAACTAAGTTCTCTAAATAACATTTTTTTTTAAACCAGCTACCTATAAGTCGTGTAATCGTACGTAAATAAAAAATAATTAAATTTTACGCCTAAAATGCTATACATCATTTCGGAAAAGAGCTGATACTCTGCAAACTGCTGGACCGAGTTTTACCAAACATGGCTAACCTAACAACCACCGCAAGAAACTGGCTTTCGAATGAAAAAAACCGCATCAAAATCGGATAATCCTTTTGAGAGTCAAACTTATGATTTTTTGCGTCGGGGGTTAAAAAACTTTGTTCGCGAAGTGATCACTGCGCTTTACAAATCATAACTTGACCCGTACATTCGTAGGTATTATGCGCAGTCATGTCTGGTTAACTGGTCAATGCATGACCAGCGACAAAAGACTTCTGACTGTATAGTGCCTACCAAAGAACGGGTCAAGCTTTTTTAGCGGGCCAGTTTTTTTCATACTTATAGGTGCGTGCATAATCAATCATTAATATTTTCCATAATACATTATTAGCAATTGACAGTGGAACGTGACATTATTAAAATTAAAACGTATTTGTTATCATCTAAGTACACAATCTGAGTTAGTACCTACTTCTAATAGACTTGACAGCACGTTCTTCTGACTAGTTCCGTCTAAGATAAAATACTTCTGTTATGTATATTAAAAACTGTATCAGAGATATTATCCCATTCCTTGATCATAGAAATTTGGAAAACTATTACTTAATTTAGCTCTTCTCTCATGTATGAGAGTGGCAAACGAGTGGCAAAAATCTATTTGTACAAACGGCTTGAAAATTATACATTATTCCGCCGGTAAGTAAATGGTGTGGTTCGTATTTTTGAAGACTTGACCGTACCTACAGTCGGCAAATTTCTTGATAATTGGTCGTGGGCGCCTTGGCCTTTTTTTTAATTCTTCCAAGGTCATGCACGGAATCTATGGACACAAGAAGTGAGTAAACAATTATGATTGTAGTCTGTTTACATCCGTGACTATTTTGTTTAGTCAACGTCGCCTACATTACCAACGAAATAGATAACGTAGTCAAGATTCGATAAAACCAGTTGCAGTATCCTGTCCCTTTTTGACATAAATTGATGCTGGTTATCAGTGCTCTAATTAACTGTTCCGTACGTCTAAACAAGATGACTTCTGCGTAGCACGTGTAAAACGTGTGTGTAAGGTTTTCTCGCTCAAAGATGCAGAAAAGTCTGTTTTCTTGGCTGACTTCTCGTCACAAATAGAATTGTTACACTAAACTTATACTTAGGCGTGATTGTAGTCATACGCTATATCCCACTTCATTAACGAGCTACACGCCTTGAACGAAATTGTCACCTCTTACAAGCAAGCATTACTTAAAAAGGGGATAAAATTTCGCTCGGGTTGCCGTCGCTTAACTTCTACAACCCGTGAGCTTTTAGAACGCCATTAGGGTTTGCTTTACTCTCTCTTATGGGTTTGATACTTGCATTGGCCGATGGTACCCGAAACCCGAATGACCTAAGAGCTCACGGACTATACAATACCCGGCCATAAAGATTGTACTTCGGTCTTTGGAAAGAGACAATTGGCGTCACCTAAGTTAGAGCGTGACAACGCTCTACGGAGCCCAAATTATTTTGATGGCCGGGTACTGTGCGCTGGAAACGCAGCGTGTATCGACCACCTAAATGTTCGATTTAAGACTTTATTACAATAAGGGTGGTGTTTATTGAGTATCTCCTTTGTCACGCTCTGCAGCGCCAACGATTTGGTGGATAATATTGCGGTTGAATTTGTCCCAACTGTTGTAGTGTCAGGACTGGTATTTCAGTTGACTAACACTGGCTAACAGTGTCGTTTTTTACGACGACGAACGGAACGGAACAGAGACGTGTAAGTAGGTATGCCTTTGGGGTTAGAGGTTGTGTGTCTGTTACCATTTTTCTCGAACACTACAAAACTGATGACGATGCGGCTTTTTACATTGTATTGGTATATCAGCGCGTGTTATTGGATAAATTACACGCTTGTAGGCCAACAGGCAGTGCCGGCGTTAGGGGGGGGGCGCGATGGGGTGACGGCCCGGGGCGCCAAATTTGGGGGGCGCTGAGGTCTGGGGCCTCGGCATCCTGGCTCACCGGCTGTGTACCCTCAATACTGTCCTTAAGTGGGCGCCTAAATATGCCCGGGGTGTCAGTGGCCCTAACGCCGCTGCTGCCAACAGGGGGCGCTACAGTAGCCATTATTGTTTTGTTTCAGTTTAAATGTTGCGGCGCGCTGGGGTTCGCGGACTGGCGGCGCAGCGCGTGGCACGAGCACGACCCGCCGCTGCTGGTGCCCGACTCGTGCTGCAAGACGGTCACGGCTCGCTGCGGCGCGCGCGACCACCCCTCCAACATCTACTACACCGTGAGTCTACCTTAACCATAAACAAAGTGTCTTAAAACTAATCCAGAATATTTCAGGTGGTTGGGTTACTTTGACTGAACACTTAAGATGAATGGAAACATTTTTTTTGTTAAATACATAACCCTTTTTGTTTTTCCTGTAGTCGGAAATTTTTTGAAGGTAGTTGTTTGTGTACAATAAAAATCATAAATAAAAGGGTAGTTTGGGAAAATATATGAATGTGGGTACATTATGTTTATTTATATGTTTTCAAATCAGTAAGACGTTGGTTTGCATGTGTAACGATCCCGTAGAGGGATCGAAACGCGTCAGTGTTTGTGTGGTGTAAGGGATAATTAAGTTTGTGGGATGTATATGTGTTTTATGTGGCAGTAGTGGAGGTAGGGATTGCATGAAAAGCGTATATGTATATTTCACACAGGCCATAACCAATATCTTGCACGTGATTAGCGGTAGTACGTGAGTAGCAAGATAAATATTTTTTGGTCATTGAACACTACTGATTAGATTTTTCATTATAATTAATGATTTAAATTAAGTCGCCCTTTTGACAGGGACTTACCCGGTCAACTTAATTGGTCCTACTAAAAATATTACTTACCATTATTTCGAATCACTCATTATTATTTTAATACAAAAATAAGTAGAATACCCAGGAAATACCCAGAAAAAGGAGATCCGCCCGATGGCTGATTGATCTTAAGAAATTCCCTACCCCAGGAAATTCATACATGTGGAAACAGACAAATGCAACCCGTATTTAATTTAATTTATTGTAATTTACAATCCATTCAATCAATTCATCCAATTATCTTCCGTGCTGGTCTGGGAGTAAAGAAAAAACATAGAATTCACCAGTTGCTTCTCTTCCCGCGCAGATGGTAAAAGCCCATCGAGGAAATGGGCGAAAGTCTTAGGAATGTTATAGGCGATGTGGCTAGTAACCCATCACTATTTTGATTTCCATTTCCAGCTATACGCCCTTAATTATGCTAAACGTGGCCTAAAGATTTTGTTACCTTAGAAAGAAAGAAAGAAAGAAGACATTTATTCCTTTTTGCAAGACACACAAGTATAAGCCTTTGTCTACCCCGTAAGGGATAAAGACGTGATATATGTATGTATGTACGTATGTGTAATACAATAGTATTCAAGTACTCTTTATTGAACACCACAAATCAGTACAAACTATTAGTAGTTTTAATTTCATTGTAATTTTAATTTTGTGTGATTTAATTGAGAGGCCTTGTTTTTAGTAAAGCAAATGCTTTGACCTCTGATTTACTCATTCATTCAATATAAAGATATTTTTCTTCCTCAATTTACTGTTTAATAAAAACAGGTATTCGAAGTCCCCTGAGAAGCAAATACATGCCAAAAATAATGTAAAGCATTTACTTATTTAAATTCCAGGGTTGCGTGCGACACTTCATAAATCACATACGGGACCACCTGATAATCCTGGCGGCTGTGGGCGTCGGGATGTCAGTCATACCTATCTTCGGCTTCCTCTTCTCCTGCATTCTCTACGTCAAAATAAAGCACGTGATCGACTGACCTCGGCCTAAGCCCTCGTCCACGAAGACCCGCAAGGTCTTCGACAAGTCCGCTTCGGCCGGCGACTTGTCCAAAACCCCCGGACGGGGCTCGCACCGAATGCCACCGAAGTTGCCCGAACGGAGCCGAACGCGACGCAGCGTCAAACGACCGCCTTGCCCTGTGCATCCGGACGGGAAAGAGGAATTGCCTATATCGACCATATGCGATAATGTCAGTAATGTCAGCATATAGGGTTTCAGTTTGGTGTAGAACATCTTACATTATGTTACAACGCAACCGCGCTAAACTGGCGTGTTGTGGTTATTTATTGTGTGTAAGTTGTAACAGAGCTTTAGTGTTTTCACATAAAATTTACATGAGATTTCGCAGTTTTTTTGAGTTGATCTTATTTAGGTAGATCTGTAAGAACATCATTTTTATATGCTTAACAATTATTATATTTACAGTCCCACAACCATACACACAGAGCAACTGTAACTGAAAGTAGTCTACCCCGTAAGGGATAAAGGCGTGATTTATTAAAACGAAAATCCAACCGAAATGAACGAAACAACCTACTTTCTTCTGTTTTTAAGATATTTCAATCATTTACCTAAACATTGGTTTAAACAAAGAAAAATACCTTGATCACATCAGAATCTACCAACTAACACAATGTTTGAAACGGATGATTCCAAGATATTCTCGACTTCTCCGTTGAAATCAAGCGGGTTGAGTTGCAATTTTATTTTGCAATACAACTTTATTTATTGAATCGATTCGCCTATACTGAATTCCATAGAATAAAGAGATATAGTATAATTGCGATAAGTCGCTTTCGCTAGGAAAACCAGTGTCGCCAAATTTTGACATTGACAGTTTACTCATACCTTGAAATCTTAGCAATTATTGGTTTTAGCTTTTCTATTACAAAAATGTTATATGTTCTGAATCGGTATTATAATTTGAACTTTTCACCCATTGAATATTGCTTAAAGTCCATTGTACCGGTATATAAACACCATCTAGCCAAAAGATAAGTCTGAAAATTCAGTTGTCTAAATAATAGTTTTGCCACTGCACAACGGATGTCCTTAAAATAACTGCGTTGCAAAATGAACTCTGCAGAATGGTATTTAGGTTTACATGATTGAAAATCTAACTGATGACAGCGGAACACTCGAGAAAATCTGATTCTGGCAGAATCATAAATTCTGCTACTCGAACCGTTAACTTCAATCTGATGTTCATACGTGCAATTTTCCGCTTATATGTGTCTCGCGTCTCGTTGGCATACCACCTCTAGGTTCTTTCTTCTATGCTGAATTCTTACAGCATTTCCAAGTAGGTTTTTGTCTGATCTTGAATCTCACTCGAATAAGTTCTTGCTTTCTCTGCCAAGGTCAATATTCAGCGTTTTACGGCGTTTCTCGTCATTGTCTTCTCGGCAAATATTGTTAAAAGAGAAGATCAGAGTTAACATTTTATGAGAACGAAATGCAATACCGATGCTGCGTCTAATTTGTTCAAAGTAGTTGCAACTTATCCTTCCGTGGTAGGATAATGAAGTGTGATAGCTATATATTCAAAACGCTCGAATATTCAGCCAATGATGTAATGTACCCAGCCATAAATATTACACATCGGTCTTTGGAAAGAGACGATTGGTGTCACGTAAGTTAGAGCGAGACAACGCTCTACGAAGCCGAAATTAGCCTAGAAGACCGATGTGCAGTCTTTATGGCCGGGTACTCTACTTTTTGTAATTTATTTTTAGTTAAGCACTAGCTTGTATATGTGTTCACCGGACGTCACATCACGGTATAGAATCTAAAAATATTCGTACTGTTCATGTCTAGTTATTAGAAATTTAGATAAAATACATGACCGAATTTATATCTACATGTATCGAAACAACACCCCAATAAATTGTGTTAGGACGTTAGAGATGTTTAATATTTGTAAGATGGTGCTATATTTTGTTATCAATAAAAGTTGGTCACTGTTCATAATGGTAATGTAAAAACATCGATTGATTTCAAATGTAAGCGATTCGTGTATACTAATAACGGGTATTTACGGCAATAGGTTTGAGTTTCTTCTTAATTTACGAGCATCTTGATTAGTTATGACAAGGTTTACGGTAACACGCGTTTACTTGTTTTATAAGACACGCAATGCAAATGTGAAATGCAATCATTCAAGTATTACCGTATATCATAATACATATATCAATACAACATGTGTGTACGCGTTATGTATAACATAGAGAAAACAGGGCAGCGTGAGGGGACTCACATTCTAGAGAGCGAGGAACTGGGATATTTCTGGCGGTTTTGATTTGAACGCTAGAAATTTTTGAGCACCTAGACAGCATCGATGTATTGAATGGCGACTGTACACAGTACAGTACGCGATATTTAAAACACAAGACATGTCAGCGTTACTTCTTTGACGTGTGTACAAAAGTGTCGCCCTTGTATTTTTCTTTTTTAACTCCACCGTGTTATGTTTTCTCGAATATTGTACACTGGCCAGTTACTAAATAAATCCAATAATTAATCAAACATCTGTAATCTTATCATAGTCATTAGTGTTACAAACAAACTGCTTGCAAAATATTGTTCGTAAATTATAGTCGAATTTTATAAGAGTATATTAAGCATAATTTATAAACTCACGAAAATGGGAATCTAAGTACTTGAGGTATTTTTTCTTTCACTGTTTAACCTTTTCAGGCGCCTTTGCGTCTAAAATAAAGGTGTTTTTAATGTTTGAGAGGCATACAAATAAACCTTCATGCGCTGTCATAAAGTTCAACTTCCCCCTTTGCAAAAAACTAAAACATTGATACAGGCCTACGCCTGTATCAATGTTTTAGTTTCTGTTAAAAAGGTTAAAATGGTAATTATCTAGGTACTTTTTTGTTTTGATTATTTTGATGTCATTAGGTACCTATATTATTTGACACAATGCAATTTTAATGTGTACAATTTTTGTATTACAAACAATGTAAGCTTGCAATATTTATCTTGTACGTCTTTGGCAAAATTATATTCATGAGAAATTATGCAACAAAGTCTCACAATCAACTCCATACTTTTGGTTTAAAAAAATAGTGTCCTTTGTTTGATATGTTATTCAGTGCCCTTACAAAAGCATATTTCAGACAGAATTAGCTCTATTTTTTGTTTTTAATCTGTGACTCAAAACTAAAACAGCATAACCAATTACATCTAAGATACCAGTGCCTTACTAATTATTAAGGTTGTAGATGTTGTATAGATTAGCATCGATTTATGAACTATAGCATAATTGTAATGTTTAGTTTCTTATGTACTAACCTCCTTATTCATAAAAATTGATACATGTCAGGTTAAGTTTAGCATTTTATTTCACCAGACAGACAGAAGATACATTTTTATGTAACAACTTTTTATGTAATAAGGATTAAGGTTACTTTTACCATTATGTGAAACCAAAAATTTTAACCAGTCAGTAGTTGTTAAGTTTGTGGCTAACGACAACATTCGCTTACCCAGGAGGATTGCTAGACCTACCCTATTGTTACAAATTTTATTTTATTTCACCCGTTGGCTCAGACCAATTAAAAAGTAAAAACTTGCGAACAGCAGAATGAGGATAGGTTTGACTACGCCTCGCCTTGCGCACGTGTGTGTAGCTCAACCAGTTTGCTTGGTGAAGTTGAGTTGCACTTGTGTGCGTGCAACGGAATGCACACGGGGAGGCGTAGTTTAAACCGTACTCAGACTTCTTATTTGATCTGAGTTTGATAGTTGATTAGTAAAGTCATAGCAAATCGACATTGAAGCAGTAAATTTGCCGTGTTCGGATTTAATTACATATTTGTAGTCGTACGTCTACCCGACGGCAATGCAATAAAAAATTGCATATTGCAAAAGAAACGTTATAAGACCGAGACCCTAAAAATATTTTTTTAGGCTTTATTAATTCATCCTCCAAACCACAACCAGTTAAAAGCGTAGGTATTTTACGCACAAACAAAAATATTACGAGTGTTATGGGTTACTTATAACAAAAAGTTTCCGGCAGTGTTCTGCGAAACGACCTCACTACGCGAGTCGAGTGGAAAAAACCTACACTTACAACTTTTTGTGGCCACGTTTGCAAAGTCATTAATAATCGTAGAGCCACTTCTAGCAATCCTGCTTTTCTCATAGTTTATTATGTTTTTACAAACGGTATTCTTACTATTTACAAACGTATTAAGAAAAATGTTGTCGTGTGCTAATTTAAGTGGCTCTATTTCACTTGTCTGACCGCCACAAGCTATGGCGTCTACAGCAAATGATTCCACTTTATTCACTGTCACTTATCGAGTTTACACTATGTTAGTGCGATTACACTCGGACAGTGAATAGTGAAATTGAGCCGTTAATTAAGTTTATTCATTGTTCTAACACGGTCTGCACTGTAAACGATCACATCTAAAACTTTATTGTTATCTTTAAATTTCTATCACACTTTTGAAGTTCTTGTTGTGTTAATACAATATTAACAAAGAATTCGGCAGTTTCATTTAGTCAAGTCTGTTCGCAAGTTTAGTCTTAAGGCCCATTTAGACACATGCAAGAATTGTATGCCATTATAGTTACATTGCGAAGTTGAATGTTGAATTCAGTTTACCCCAGGAGCCCACAATGTAATGAAACTTGCATGCAATTCATGCATGTGTCTAAATGGACCTTTCTTGTGTACGCCACGAGCAAGCGAGCCTCGGTTTCTTTGTTATTGTTATTATTTATTACCCTAAAAAAATACACAAAGGTAGTTGACCTCAGTCAGTCACTCGTTTTCCTTACTTATGGTAACACACATCATGTACCTACACGTTCATGAAGTCGCAGCCGCCCGTAATCTACTGCTCGCAAAGCTTTGTAATCAAAATCGAAAAAAGTCTTAGCTCATTCTAGTAGTGTCAAAATGTATGGGACAGTCCGGATCCGATATTTGTTTTATTTCAAATGGTAAATATTCAAACAAAGCGTCAAAATGAAACTAGGTAGCTAAACTATAGTATCGAGTATAAGTCCGATAAAGAAATATATCCAATCAAATGAAATCGCAGAGGCACATGTCAAAGTAGGTACATACCAAATAGATTAATAATAATAAATAATTAGCCTCGTCTGAAAATGCACACGATGATTATAATAACTCCTAATTACGCACATAAATCTGTGCATGAGCTGAGCTATATATAGTACTTATTACGCGTATATAATGTAGGATACCTACTATACTTGTACGTAATAGCTTTAATGGCATTGATATTCGCATCGGATCTTAGAATTCGAGTGACCTAATGGAACCTTTTCACATTGAGTCTTATATCTGACAAAACAGATACGCACCCTGATACCTCATCTTGGAAAGCTTGTCAATATGACATTTGTAAAGAATATGTTTTACAGCATCAGATTCAGTTAAGTTGCTTGGCAGGGTTAAAGTTTATAGCTTATTATATGGGATTTATATGGCGAAAAAGTCCCACTGTGAGTAAATCAACGGAATGTCTTAAACAACCGGTAAATTAAACACTGCCCATTAATAGATACAATACCTATTTGTAACAAATACTAAATTAGTTTTATAAAGGTTGAGTGTCAATGACTTTTAGTAGCTCATCAAATCAACTAGCAGGAGGACTTATCGAATATCTTCAACCATGCGGTCATTGTACAGTGGAGTGTTGCTATGCGTGTTTCTAAAACTGGATCCTTGTACACCCGAAGTGCCCGTTTTCACCGCAAGTGGTACCGGACTGCAACGTTCATCTTACCCGACGATCAACCAACCGAGAAACCTGCAAGCCACAATAGACAAAGCCTTCACGAACTTCAACAATATTATGACAGGAATAACAGGATTCAACGCCAACCAACCGTATAACTACAACCAGTGGAACGTTCAAACGAGGCCGCTGTTAGATGTAAATAATGCGCAAAATGTAGATATTAAACCGCATTATAACTTTCCTTCCCCGATGGAGCTACTAAGTAACTTTTTAAATCCGGTGCGACAAAATCAAATTATGAATTCATGGCCGAGACGACCTCTTGAGTCGGATTCGCGACCTCTGCCGTTACAAGGTGATTTCCCCGTGCCCAGTAACTATGGGCCGGTTTATGAAACAACTGACAGAGTTGCAACAAAAATACAGACTGGAAGTAGCGGAAGTGTGACCGGCAAGACTAGTGAAATGCCCGGTAATAGAGATTATGATATCGACATACGACGAGATTCGACGGTAATGCTATAAATAAACTATGTAATTAAGTTTGTATGAAATGTGTTTGTTTGATGTTAATTTACTTACGTACTTATAAGTACTAAAATGTTTAAGGAAAAATATTTTACAAAAAATACTAAGCATAAGCGCCCGCGGCTTCGCGCTGACTTATGAATATTTTCGCGATTTTAAGCGAAATTAAGCTTTATCAAGGACCAACTTGCGGTTTTAGATTTCCTGTGGAACTTTAAATTTCTAGTAAAAAAATACGTAGGTATCTGTTTCATCTTCGGTTCGCATTATACCTAAGAACATGTAAAAGCCGGAGCCGTCTCATACAGTCATGACTTCAATATATCGCGGAGATAGCAAAGTAAATTTATTCATTCTCCTCGTCTAATGCTCCTCTCATCTACTCAAAGGTTAACTGCTAGAGATTCCTTATAGGGATAAGTTCGCCTTTGTGGATATATTGAATGTGATTTGTATCTGTTTTTATTTATATATGTTAAATATATACCTAGTTACTTAGGTTAGGTAGGTACTTACTTATTTGGGAGGAGGCCTACTGCGCCCAGTAGTGGGGGTGGGATGTATACTAGGCTAGAAATGATGATGATAGTAGGATAACTTTTCTTATTTACCTAGATGAGATGATCTAAAATCAAATAAGATAAAACGTGATTTAATTTCCTCTTAAAATGCGCATTTTATTAGTACCTGCTCACTTATTATAGGTAGGTACAGTCGTGAATAGGTACAATACAAATAAACAAGGTTCCATCGAATCAATTAAACAAATAAATAGGTAAGTAGTTAGTTAGCTACATATATACCTACCTGCCTAGTTACTTAGCTAGTTATTATAGTTAGGTACCTACTTACCCACAATGTCAACGGCAAAATAAGCAGAATGGAAGGGATAGTCAGCCAAACATAATTATCACATTTAAATTAGGTACTCAACTCAGGAGGGAAAACCCGTAACGTATCTAAATAACATTACATAGGCAGACGGGAAGAGCGTTTTAACAAGAAATGTTTATTAAATAAACCTCATTATCTCTTGTATAAAATCTTAATCACAATACTTCGGTGAACTACCGATTCAAAAACTGGTTTTTACGCGAGGATACAAACTTAGGTTGGAGTCGTGTCAGTCGGACACATCGCACTACCTCGACCGGCGAGGAGGATATCGCATTATAAATCAAATAATAACGCTCATAAAATGGAGGTGTACTTGAAACTATTGTTGTTTCTATCAGTGTGTTATACTAGCAACGGCCACCTGGAAAGGCTCACTGGCATACTCACAGGGGCGCATCACAAAGTTCACGAGGTCGCTGGAGCAGTTCTGGGAGGATTCAACTTTAATATAGGCGGACACGTACACCACAACCGCCCGCCTGTCCACCAGCAGCCGAACAACGGTCAGCCAGAAACTGTTGTCATTGTCGTAGAAGAAGGTGGCCACGGCAACCATGGACACGGTCATCCTCAAAAGCCGTATGGTCCACAGCAAAACTACTACCCACCACAAAATAACGGATATAATCCAAACCAAGGATATCACAATCAGCGTCCCGTCAATGGATACAATGGGCAGAGACCGTATGGACAAAACAATAATCAAAACCACTATGGCAATGGAAACCCCGGTCTAAATCAGAATGCTCAAAATCCTTATCAACATGGACAAAACCAAAATAATCAAAATCCACATCAAAACGGACCAATTGGACAATACCCCAACCAAGGCGGCCAAGACTATAACAATCAGAACAACTATGGAAACAACAATGTTAACAATGGCAATGGAATTCCTAACCAAAACGGATACGGAATTCCCAACAGTAATGTTAACAACAACAAACCCAATCCAAATGAGAATGAAGTCAAGAATCCGGAACAAAATACACCGAAACCGATTTTTAATGATAATTATAAACCAACGCAAACGAATTATGGCCAGAACGATGCTCATAATGCGGAAAATGCCCATAAAGAAACAAGCGACACAACAACAAAAAAACCTAAAGATGATGGACCGCTGTTTATACCTCTTAACGACTACACATATGGAGGTGACAAAATAACCGTCAACGCGCCGAAACGGGAGACTGATGGCTCCACGGGGACCGAAGAGGAAGAAGAGCAATTTGCGATCGACATTAGGGGTAAAGAGTAAACTAATTTATTGGTGTCAAATAATCGTAAGTACTTAATCTGGAATAATATTATAACACTTCGTATGGAAATAGTTTTATTAACGTCTTGTCCCATACCTATCACGTTTGTAACAGCTCACATAAATTTCACAAAATAAATTCTCGCAACATTAAATAGTACTTAAATTCATAATTCTTCCTCATAAATCCCAACAAAAACAATGTCGTGATGTTATCTAATTATAATAAAATCCTCTAGATGAATAATTTAATCACCATTATATTTCATAATGACCAAGATTTTTAGTGCAGATAAAAACTATAAACTATAAAGTATACCTACTGATGTCACCATTAACTTAGTATGCTATTGCGCAGACGGCGGGAATACCTACTTATTGTGATGAGAATTACAATTAGGTTCATTTGGAATAACCTGCTCTAAAAATATGACTGAACACAACTAAATAAATTAAATAATTACCTTCACATCACACGTGGCAACATTACCTTCTGAGGTCAATTCACCTGTAGGTACAGCGTTTAATTACAAAATTTGTTCAGTAGGTACGGTCAAGTGCAAAAATAAGTATCGATACGAACTTCTCAAAAATATGCCCCACGACCTTATTACGACGGTGTAAGAGTGTATGGTACTTATTTTTGAAACTTTGGCTAGATACATATTATTACACTTGGCTGTACCTTATCAATACACAGTATAAAACAAGTCGCTTTCCACGGTCTATCTGTCTTTATGTATGCTTAAATATCTAAAATCACGCAACAGATTTTGATGCGGTTTTTTTAATAGATAGTGATTCAAGAGTAAGGTTTATATAATTATGTATAATTTACGCAGACGAAGTCGCAGGCAGAAGCTATTTTACTTACTAATGAAATCGGACCTTAGAATCTCCCAGTTAATCCTTCGTTACTCGACTGTGCGGCAAATTATAATAGGTAATTAAATATTACTTACATTCATCTTATCTGAAAGATTTATACCCACGAGCAAAAATAACGGGTCGATTTTCATAGAACTTTGTATGAAAAGTGACCCTTTATTTTGCTCGTCAGTGTATTTGAGGGAAGGCATTTTTATTGCTCTTGTACCTTCTATACCCATACATTTCATCAAATTACGCTATCAGTAAGTAGGTAAGTATATTAGAATGGCTGTACATTTTAAACCTACGATTGGTAGGTACGAGGACATAAATATCAATACAGCCATTATGTCAAATACATGTGACATCGGCCTTATTGTTTGTAGATGTTTTAGACGTCTTGGTAACATACATAATATAATAATAATAATATCTTGGGACAATTGACACCAATTGACCTAGCCCCAAAGCTTGTAATATGGGCACTAAACAACGGATAAACATACTTATATAGATAAATACATACTTAAATACATATTAAACATCCAAGACTCGAGAACAAACATCCGTATTTTGGGTGCGTAACGATGTATATAAAAATTTTTGGTATAATATTAGTAGCAATAACGCTCATTTGATATAATTATTAAATCATATAACAACACTTAATATATTTACATATGACATAATTATCATTTCTTATAATGATCATTTGATATAATATCATTTAATATAACATTCTTTAAGTATAATGCTTATTTCCTATAATGAACTTATGGTATAACGTTATTTTTATATAAAATACAACAATTGGCATAACCATTATTGATATAATGTATTAGAGACATAATCACAAAACGAACTGCTATCAAAAAGTAGGTTAGGTTAGGTTTAAACTGCGTCCCCCAACAAAAACGAACTGCTATAAAAAATATTTTTGTATATAAAATGAGCGTTATACCATATAATCGTTATAAGAAACAAGCGTTATACCTAACGATAAATATACGAAATAAATTTATATATTTTAAAATTATACCAAACGTTTATTATACACAATGAGTGATTATACCCTTTGAAATTATATCAAATGTTGATATATCGATAGAAAATATATTAAATATTTTTATATCAATCATTACACACCCAAATATCTGCCCCGACCGGGGATCGAACCCGGAACCTCAAGCTTTCATAGTCAGGTTCTCTAACCACTGGGCCATCCGACTAATCCCTAATTCGAATTAAACATGAGTGACAGTGACGAGATTAGTTTCACCGCTACTCCAGAGGAGATAACTACCTACTATTAATTCATAAGTGGAAGGTACAATTTTCAAACTTAACCCAATGTACTTTACAAAAGGTTGTGTATCTACCTCTATAGACGATGATGATGATGATGACTCGTAGAAAAAGTATTGTATACAATAGTTACATAATTAGCTCTTAAAATCTCGTACCTTACTTAGGCCACTCGGCAACCCTCGTGGCCTAAACACGGTACTCGACTTTAAGAGCCTTCATTATGCAACGATTGTATAAAATGCTATTTAATAGGTAAGTAAATGCTGTATACATGCGAAGAGCTTAACACGCAACATACGTTCATAAAAATTTGCTTAAAAACATAAAAATAATAAAAAAAGTTACCTATACCTACAAAAAGTTCTTATCTTTCTAGCACTCGGGCAGCCTTTGGATAATAAATACCTAGTTGATGCAAAATAAACAGTATCTTGTTAGATAAATTTTATCACTATTGAACCGGACTACAGTTAGTAGGTATTTTGTCCACATGAACTGTAAGATATCGGTAAATTATACTTAGTCAACGTCAATGAAAACGTGGCCGATTCGAAAGTTTTACGGGCGGAGACTCGTTTTGATAGTCTTTTTGTAGGTTAGGTATATGGCATTATGACAATTTATTACCCACTTATTAAGCACGATAAGATTTAATAGCATGCTTCTAAAAAAATGGAATAATGGAAACTTCCTACTTTTTTTGAAGTCGGTTAAAAAATACGTTATGAAGTCCATGTATGGCAACATGTAGGTATAAAGCGTGACATGAAAAACTTAGGTACTATACTACACTATGTATGAGCTGCATCTAGCTCAATAAGTCGGTAAGTTAATCGGTCGTTAATTAATAAACGCGCATCTTGACGGTTGATTGTTTATGCGTGCACCTCTATTGCAACAACGACGTAAATGCAAATTTTGTGTTTTTTGAGAAAATGCATTTGAACATTTTATTTCACTGTAATTACCGTTTCCTATCATTAAGTCGTTTATTGAAAATTTTGCATTTACGTCGTTGTTGCAATAGAGGTGCGATATATCTAAATAGGTAGTCACGTTATTTCAATATGTGTTTATGTAAATTGACCTGTCTATTGTTAAGCTTACAAGTTAATCTGCATTTGATCGTAGGCAATAAGTGCCTGCTTACATCACCTTCAAAGTAAGAAAGCACTTATTTGTAAATGTTTCAAGAAATCTCTATTTGCCAAGCCTCCTTTGAAACCTGTTAGTGTATGGCAAACGCATTATTTAGCGTGCGATGCGAGTTAAGTTTGCCTTCGTAGTTCTTCGGCGTCACGGCTCAAGTAGCGCGTCTCAAGTAATCCACGCGAATACCGACTTATAGACGGCCGTTTGTGTCGTGGAAAACCATGACTTCAGCGTAACATCTACTAATTCATTCCATTGTTTACGGACCATCATTAACTCTAGTTGACCTTAAACGCAAAATCGTGATCGCGGCGAGCCGCGCGGCCGCCTCCGGTCCCTGTAGTTATTACGCGGCCAGCTGTTTCCCAATAAACAGCGTCCCTGTCTCCGAAGCAGTTTCAGTCATTGAACAGGAAAAAGTAAATTCCCGGTTCAGGAAAATACCGATATGTTTTTGTTACTCACCACCCTACTATTACTGGCGTCAGGGAAAACACTGAGCCAGGAAAGGATTGTGACTCAAAGATTTACTACTGAAGTGTCGCCAGTGCAGAGCAATCGTGCGTATTCATATTCAACGCGAGATTTCAACAGGAGAGTGCAACTGCAGCCGACAGCCCAGCCGTTCCTGTATACAAGACAATCAACCAAAAAATTCAAAGAAGATTTGTTGTACAGCAGAAACAACACAAGTCGTCCAACAGTAACGCAACCAGCGAGAGTAAATCAGCAAAAGCGACGGCTCCTTATCTCTCAAGTTATCACACAGAGGGTCAATCGAAACCAGTTAGTAAACACGCCTACAAACAACACCCGAGACTCAACCAGTTCGCAAGTCAACATGGACGTTTACGACAAAGTCAAGTTCGAGGAGGATCCTCCGTTGGAGATCAATAGTGTGAATAGTAACGGTAAAGCGTCGCGGAATGTGACCCCGCAGCCTTCAGTAGTGCCAGACGACACGAGCAAAAAACCTGTGACAAAACCTGTGACACCGGCCCCGGGAAATGTGACTGAAGTGACCCTGGACGAGCGCTCCTCGTTCGACGGCGACCAGTGCCCGACGGGGTACGTCAGAGTCAACGGAGTGTGTGTCCAACCGGACTAAAACTCAACTTTGACCGTGACAAACAACAATTACATGTAACGTTCTTAGGTATCATAATAATTGGATTCCAGTTAGCTCATAAAAATGAAATGTGGAATTTGAAATATCCCACACGGTATTATTTTATTAGGAATGTCGCGTACCTACGTTGTTTCTTCTAAATGTACGAGAATTCCATGACGTAAGTACCTACCTAGGTCTAAGGTAGACTTGAAAATAAACGTATTAGAAATAATGCGGTAATATTTAGTTTTATTGTTCCTGGAATATTCCTCCCAAATCAGATCATTAAATATAGGGTACGCTTTCACTGAGACGCAGCTGGTTGCAAACTTACTGTATCGACTAGACTAAGTAAAAGTAAATACAGTAATTGAAATCCACATCACATTATATAGTTAGAGTGATATATTAAAAATAATCATTTAGTCTTTTTAAGGGGAGAACGTAATATATTTCAAAATGATAAATAAAACTAACGAATGTTAAGTCAAAGTAATCAGAACAAGCGTTTATAATAATGCTTGAGTTTTTTTTTTACATTTCACATTTAGCACAATCTTTTTTCCTCACTGTCGGTTGTCTTAGTCTAGTCATTCATCCCTACAAATATTATAACTGCGAAAGTAACTCTGTCTGTCTGTTACGTTTTCACGCCTAAACCCTGAACCGATTTGATTGAAATGGAGTACAAAGATAGTTTCGGGGCCGAGGAAGAACATAGGATAGTTTTTATCCCGAAAAACAGCATAGTTCCCGCGGGATAGCGATAAGCAAATTCTGTAGCACAGGCTATACCTAGCGTACCAAATGTCAATCTGTTCACTAGAAGTTAATCAAATTTCACTTTCAATATTCGTTTAGAGGCAGATACTGAGACATAGACGGCGGGACAAGTGAAACTATTTTTATAAATACAAAGTTGTAAAAGGGAAGCACTTTGTAGCCGCGAGAAGCGGATCACGAACCAGCAAAACCACAATACATGGTTTAAAATAAATACAAAATGAAATTGCAACTCAAAGTAACATGACATTGAAAGTGAGCCACATCGTCTCATTAAGATTGCAAACCTGTTATACGTACAAAATAAGGCAAAAGATAACTTTTATTATCATATTTTTTGCTAAATACGTATGTAGGTACTTAATTAACTTAAGTAAGAAGATTTGTGCTCTGCCTACAACATTGCACAAGCACTAACATTGTATTTAAGTGAACTATTAGTAGGTATAGCGGGTAGCTAAACCTCAAGTTTCAACAGATTGTATTATACATAACAAATCACGTCTCTATTCCTCACAGAGTAGGTAGACAGAGTCTAAGGTAACAGGACCTGGACCAATTTAGCGTGATTGTGGGGGTATGGTATAGGTGAAAAGGGGAATTAAAATAGTGATGGGTTGCTACTAGGGTTGCCACCTGTACTATATTATATAGTATCGTACTATATTGCGGTCAATTGTACTATATATTATAGAAATATATAGTACGAAAAATACTATATTTTCATTGCTAACTCCACTGCTTGTATATAATGTTTAAACATGATAAATGAATGAATGTGTACTATTTCTTTTCCAAGATTTCCCCAAAGTACTATATTTTGGCAAGGTTCTGAGAAAAATACTATATTTCTTCAAAAAAAAGGTGGCAACCCTAGTTGCTAGCCACATTGCCTATAACATGATTCTTAAGATTTTTACCCATTCCCTCGATGGGCTTTGCGATCTGCGAGAGAAGAGACGCAACTGGTACATATATTTGATTTGATACATATAGGTATTTAATTTTCCAAAAGAAAATTGGAAATTTGTTGTGCATGTTTGACGAATTGATACTGATTGTAATATCCTTTAAGTAATTGAATTACGTGTTGAATAAACTATAAAGATAAACCAGGAATATGAAACGATAGCGAGACGAATGATAATTTTGTTACAGTGTAGGTACCTATGTTTGTAAAAATTTGGATTTAAGTAGAAGTCTCTGTACATACATACCGTCACTTTATTCCACTTGCTACGGTCCTGACATCCACATCATCCACAGTCATCAATCATCAATCTCTTCATACATGCTCGTCGGTTTCGGGTACTCCTGACCTGACCTTTTTCCAAAACGTCTCCTATTCGATCTCGGAGCGTCCGTCTAGGCCTTCCCCTCCCAACGTAACCATTCACACTCCCCATATAGATCTGTTTAGTTAGTCTACTTTCATCCATCCGCTCTACATGCCCAAACCAACTATAAGCATACTTTTTTCTATCCTAGTCACCATGGGCGTACCCAGGTTCTGGGCCAGGGGGGGGCTAATCAGATTTTTTATAAGCTAGGTGCTTAAAAAAAATTAAATTAAAATAGATAAAATGCGTTTATTAATATTTATGTACAATAAAAGTACTAGATAAGATACATAATTAGTAGGGACGTCAACATTATCCAGGGGGGGGCAGCTGCCCCCCCCTGCCCCACCCTGCGTACGCCCATGCTAGTCACTATATCCTCTTTCACACCAGCACGTTCCCTTACCACACTGTTCCTTATTCTATCTATATTTCGTCTACATTTTTTAATAATAGAAAAAATTACAAGTAAACACTGAGATTGATACAGAACCTACTTTCAGGATCCGAGTTTAGGGTGGGCAGAACGACAATCTAATAAATTATCATTCATTCAATAGGTCGCCAGTCCACCACCAGCGCGGACATTTAGAGTATTTCGTGACTCCTTTAGGTATATAGGTACCACAAAAATGTACAAGATTCAACTGCCTCCAAGAAAACTATGGTTGGTATCCTGTCCTTCTTGTACTGCAGTAAACAAGGGAGACAAACAAATTAATACAAAGGCCGGTGCAAGTTACATTTATTACACGGTGCGTACTTTGATTACGAAACATGTAAGCACCTCGCTTGAAACTTAATGAACACACGTTCTATTATACTATTAATTTTTACACTTGCCTAACCTAACCGAACCTACCCACAGAGCCTTATTGTAAATTTAGCCTCTAGTCCAAATGTCAGAAAACTTACAATAGACAAGTTTTGTATATACATGACGCGGATAAATTTGCATTGCACTTCATCCGAGAGCTGCACGTCCTTTACTGATGGTAGGTCTAGAAAGAGACAGTCTAGTATTCAGGAAAATATTTACGCTTAAAGAAAGTTGAGTTTATCTTACTAGATACTATGTACTACATAGTAAGAAATCGCTTACCAGCTTCCCCTTAAAAGTGTGCCTATTAGAAATTTACGCACCTAAGTAATGCACCTATGAAAGTAATTGTTTTTTTTTTGTCTGATTTTTTCGATGTATGTATCAAGTGATACGGCGAGTATAAATTGCCCAGTTAGTCCTGTATTTGTATAAATCAACTATCAGTTGCAAACAGTCAAAACGAAATGTTGGTCTACAAATTCTTAATGTTCGTGGCAGTGTGCATTTCCACTGGCTCCTCCGGAGTCCTCCCGCCGGGTGAGACACCAGCCCCGGGAAACGTGGCTGAAGTAACCCTGAACGAGCGCTCCTTTGCCAACGGCGACCAGTGCCCTACGGGGTACGCCAGAGTCTTGGGAAAGTGTGTCGAGACGGACGAAAACTCAACAGTGCCTGTGACAAACAACAATTAACTACATATAACGGACTTAGGTATCATAATAATTGGATTCCAGTTAGTTTATAAAAATGAAGCATCAAATTTGAAATTTCCTATACTACACACGTAATTATACGAATGTCGCGTATGTTTTCTGTTGATTGTTACGAGAATTTATTAGTAGGTACTTAACTTACCTAGATTTGAGGTGGGCTTAAAAATAAACGGATATCAAATTTTTTTATTTTTATTTTATTTTTCTTAATAATGCGGTAGTTAGTTTTATTATTCCTGGAATGTTCCTCTCAAGTCTCAAACTTCATAAAGGTCCGCGTCCACTGAGACGCAGAGGGTAGGTGTAGTTAACTTACAGAATTGACTAAATAATTAGTAGGTAAGACAAATACATTAATTAAATACATTAATTGAAATTCACATTACGCCTTCGGACTCGATTTTTAAAAGCACAGCACTCGAGAGTGCCATTTGAAAGTACTTCTATAATTAGAGTTAAATATAGTTACACAATCATGCTACAATCATGTTAAACGTGGCCTTTAGGTCTTTCTACCTTAGACTCTGTCCACCCCGTAAGGGATACAGACGTAATTTATGTATGTACTGTAGAGCTGCCTTGATGAGGCACTTAAAACTGTACGGGAATCGTGTTAAATGTGTTCCTAAACAAACTGATATAGCGTAAGGCTCAAATTATTATAAGTTAAAACACAAACATTGAAAAGATACTTTTAACTTTATTTCAGCTTCAATGATTTATTACAAAAGCATTTCTAAATTTAACCCTAAATGGGTCCCGGTCCAAGCTGCTCTGAGAGCCGTCCCAAGTTCCGAAACAAAATATTTTAAAATATCGAACAAGTGTTCGATATTCGGAACCTGAACTCACAATGCAGCCAGCAACCGAAACCTGCCAGTGTAAAACTAGCAGAACCTATTCCTACAGTACCTACAGATTAAACTATTTTTATAAATACCTAAAAACTTGTAAAAAGATAACACTTTTTGTCAGCTATGAGTAACGGATTAAGAACCAGAAAAACCGCATGATCCTATCCTACTAATCCTATCTACTATCCTACTATCCCACTATCCTACTTCCTACTATCCTACTATCCTACTTCTTTCTATCCTACTATCCTACTTCCTACTACATCCTACTTCCTACTATCCTACTTCCTACTATCCTACAAATGTATAGATGTGTGAATGTTTGTTACTGTTTCACGCCAGTACAGTTGAAAGGTTCTGGATTAAACTTGGAACAGAGATGGATTATAGTCTGGAATAACACATAGGCTATATTTTATCCCGAAAAAATGCGTAGTTTCTTCGGGATAGCGATAAACGAATTAATTGCAGGCGAAGTCGCGGGCAACAGCTAGTATAAAATAAATACAAAACGAAATTGAAACTCAAAGTAACATGATATTGAAGTCTGTATCTGTCTGTACCTACATGGAAGATATAAAAAAAATTGGCTGCGTATAGGTACTTAGAATCGATAACAGAACATGTTTCTAATGGTTTTTAACATTTTTGTCTGTTTATTTGTTTATCTGTTTGTATATTTGCGAGCGCATCACGTGAAAACGACTTACCTAAGAGATTTTGATGCAAACTTCTAATCTGTTGAGAAAATCACCGGCCAGGTTATAGGCTACTTTTCATCCCGGAAAATTGCATAGTTGCTGCAGGATAGCGATGAATACGCCAAAAACCGCAGCTCCCTAGAGTTGCAACGTAAATAAATATTGCTCCAGTATCATAGAGGCGCACTAAGGAGGGATTTTTCAAAATTCCCACGGGATAGGGAATAAATGGTGTTTATAAGTCCACTAAAAAGAATATTTACTATTAATATTTACTACTAGAATAAACTGATTTATTTTTCAAAACCATTTTTTTTACAATATATAATACATGCAGATACTAAAACTAAAACTACTACTAATTATAAAACAAAATGGTCACAAACCTATAAATAAAAAAGTTGCACTAAATAACTGCCCGGTGGCACGGTGTCCAGAAGGCTGGCTACTAGAATAATTAATATTATAATAATAATGTTGATTTTTGATACATTTATTTAATTTTCCAGAAGAAAATTGGAAATTTTTATAGTGCATGTTAGACGAATTGCTACAGATTGTAATATCCTTTTCATAATTGAATTAGGTGTTGAATAAATTATATGATAGGTATACCATGAATTTGTAAACGATAGCGAGACGAATTTTAAATTTGTTACAGTGTATGTTTGTAAAAATTTGGATACCTAGTAGTAAAATGTTCTTTTATATTATTTTAATAATAAAAAAATATATAATTAAACATTGAGATCGAGACAGCACATTCAGAATTTTTTCAAGCGCAAACAAGCAAGCAAAGCAAGCGAGACCAAGCGGGGCACCTGATGGAATGTAATCACCGTTGCCCATAGACGCTCATAACATAGGGCGTTAGGAGAGTGTTGCTGGCCCTGCAATTCGAGTTAGGATTGGCAGAAAGACAATCTAAATAAGTAGATAATTAACAAAAAACATTTACCTTGCCACTCCGCTACTAACGTCCAAGCCTGTGCTTGAGTGAACTGAGATTTAACTTATAATATTTATACATACATAAACCACGTCTTTATCCCTTACCGCAGTGGTTCTTAGCCTTTCAAACATGATGGACCATTTGTAAATTTTTTTGCCTTGCCATGGACCACCTAAGTAACTACAAAAAATCTAACGTATGGCTTCGATCGGCCCCAATGGATGGAATTGCACGTTCACGCGTTGTGTCTGGTTGTCACTTATCTAATTATTTATTAGATTAGCCCCGCGTACCACTTTGGATGCTTCCAGGGACCACCAGTTAAGAACCACTGCCTTACGGGGTGGACAAAGCCCAAGGTAACAAGACCCAAAGGCCACGTTTAGCATGACTGTGGGCGTATGGATGGAAAAGGGAATCAAAATAGTGATGAGTTGCCACATCGCCCACCACCACCGTACCAACTTCCACCACCAGCTTCTCCTTAAACATTGTGCTAATTAGAAATGTTTGCATCTACATAAATAATTGATTTGATGTGGTTCGATTTGTGCCGGTACATACTGGGTGAGTATAAAATGCCCAGTTAGTCCTGTATTTGTATAAATCAACTCTCAGTTGCAAACCGTGAAAACAAAATGTCGATCTACAAGTTCTTCGTGTTCGTAGCAGTGTGCTTGGCCACTGGCTCCTCCGGGGTTATCCATGGGGAGGAAAAGAAGTAAACGGGAAACGTGTCTCCCAAATAATCACCAATATCAACAGTCCGTAAGAAACGCAAAATCGCAATTCGTTACGTCACCTTTTGAAGCTGGGACTACCGCTACCTAACGCATACAGATTTCAAGACTAATGATGAACGGTGCACAGTAGGTACACGGTAAAAAAATTAAACTGAAATACGAGTGGAAAATTAGATACCAGCTGATTACCACTCTTATTATTTTTATCAAGTTGAAAAACAAATCGGCCCCCAGAACATAAACGTGGAACCTGTCAAGTCAACCCTTTCGCCGGATCAAATGATAGAGTGATCCCCAGATATTCCTGTTGCCCGCTATAGACGAGACGTCAAAATGGGTACAACTCGAATGTTCAAGCGCTAATACCTAACCAATACGCACTTCGGCATTGGGACTGCAGACTCCATAGAAGCACTTACTGACCTGTTGAATATTGGCATATTAAAAATAAACAACCAAGACAACATCTTCCTCTTTTTTTTAAACCTCCTCCTACCTAATTAGGTACCTACTTAATGGGTATTGTAGACTGTAGAATCTAATAAATAAAACAATTTAAATCATAGTAAAAATCCAACACGCAGCGCTGACAAGAGCAATGACACGACTATCTTTTGTTTTTGTTTTCTTTTAGCGCTGCGTGCAATTAACTTTATTTGTGGCCAGTGCCAAAATATAATAGTTTAATAAAAAGGTGGCTGCCTAAATAGGTGCGTCGCCTACAGGTATTATGAGTTTTCCGCAATGTTGTGGGTTTCCAAAGTTTCAGTTATTAAGTTACCTGTCTTACCTGTCTACTCTGGCAAAAAGCCCATCGCACACCACTTTTTAAAAAGTAAACGAGCTAGTGGCTCACCTGATGATAAGCGAGTACCACCACCTATATGCTAAAACTGTGGCTATGTTATCTATTATTTAAAGCACTCTGAATCACAATTGCATTTACATTTTTTTCTATCAATCAATATCTATCGGATGAAGGTGGAAGGAGGATTATATAACAGTTAAGAGTGCCCTCGCGTTAGGTAATATGGTCAGGCTTCATACTCTGAAATTCGAAATCGAATCATGCCTTTCCTCTCACACTAGTCCTCAATATGAGAGTGAGAGTGATGATATAAAACTAACTTTGAATTTCGACCTTCAGAGTAACCCCCGTCTACATGCGGCAGAATAAATTTTTATCTGTCTACTATCGAACAATTTGATTCCTGGGGCCCGATTTTTGAAAGCACATCACTCGAAAGTACCACGCGAAAGTGGTATAAATCCGTTTATATCTTCAAAACTACAGTTCTAATAAAATTTTTGACTAGTTCACAAGATTAATGGAAGCCGGAAGTATTTTCTATGCTACTCGTATTTCAAATTCAGCACAATTTTTCACCACTTTCGAGTGGTATTTTCACACATGTGCTTTCAAAAATCGGGCCCCTGACGCCCCGTAGAAAGTTCTCACAATAAATGTCACACCATTTTATTTCTCAATTTAAATTAGGTAATGTTACAATGAAATTTAATGTGAAAGGGTTCCATTTAGGCAAGGAATTACTTGTATTCCTTTGTAGTATCTTCCTACACAAGTGTTTTCGCAGACAATCAATGACAAAAGTATAGTATTTTGCACAATTTATGCTGAGCTTTCGTAACACTTTGTGTGCAGTGGGGGAACCTACCTCACCTGCCAATGGCATGGATCACACGGTGAATATTATCACGTGATCTATATCGCGATCCATACTTATCAAGAATTATTAGTGCGTATTGCAGCGAGACCGATTTTTTGCAATTCACGATCCTATATGTATACCAGTGTCACGATAATAAATTGACCTTATAGGTATCCATGCCATAAAGTGTTAAATGTCTTTGTCTAAGTTATTTTGCAATTTTTCGCGTACGTACGTATCAAAAATATTTCAAACATTTCATAAATAATATCAGTTTAATCAGTATAGTGTAAGTATAAGTGTAAATCTTCTCCCGACTGAATCTAACAAAAATAAAATTCATTTAATTCAGGCCACATAATACATATAAACCTTTCTCTTGAATCTATTTAAAAAAACCGCATCAAAATCCGTTGCGTAGTTTTAAAGATCTAAGCATACATCTAAGCATACATAGTGACAGACAGACAGCGGAAAGCAACTTTGTTTTATACTAATGTTGATGCAGAAATTATGTACCTAAGTGGGTAGGTACACCTACACAAAACAAATGAAAATCAAATTGAATATGTTATGTATTATCTGTGTTTGTACTATTTTAAACGCTACTAACAAGTCTTAAACCTGCAAACCATAATAGATCATCAGTATGCTTAGTGTAAGTTTTCGGTCACAAAATTTGTCTCGAAATTCGTTTGCGCTAAAATTTCAAATACCTATCTACTATGAGAACAGTTTGTTGCAGTTTCGATCCGCAAGTGGCGCTGGCAATTTTTCCAAAGTTATTGAGAAGTTTGCGTGAACGCTTTCGAGACGTTTATATAATAATATGCAAAAACTTACACCAGAGGCTCAGGGTAAAAATAAAACAGAAATGTTTTTTTTATTTTTATTGTGCTTCTCAAAATCCTAATAAGTATTTCACTGGTCAGTAAGTAAACAAAATTATGTTAGTGATATCGAGTCTCGTGGTCCAACGACACTTCTTTCGTAAGGTGGCGTAACTTGCCCGGGTCCGAGAAAGTTTCTTCATACAAGGAGTACCATATATTATTGTTTCTAGTGGTGGGAGATACATCACGGCACTATGGGCACTCGTAGCGTAGGTAACCAAAAATAAGGACTGATGAGATGGTTGCTGTCTCTTGGGCACTCATCAGTCTTTTTACCAGACTGCGCCAGAAGGAGGGTTATGTTATTTCGAGTGTGTGTCCCTATGTATGTATATTTCTTTGGCATGCTCTAGCTCTAAAGCCAATGGCTGGTCCGACTTGAGCTTGAGAGTTATCATTAGATTCGTTTTAGTCGTGAGAGTGACAGTGGGTAGGTACATCAAAATTATAAAACAAAAACCGATTATATGATAACCCAGAAATACCCACATGAGATGATAGTTACGCTAATTAAGTCTTTAATGATGAACTGACGAGTAGGTTACTTCGCTGCCTTCTTGTTGGAGCTTCCTGTTGATCGGGAATGGGTATCCCAAGATGGAGTGGTAATGAATTGGTATTTGGCGTTTGTTACTGACTTTGAATATTGGTTATTGTTATCCCTTGCTCTTCTCCACATTGGGTGCGACCCCCGACAAATGTGGCCCTAAGTATGAGAGGACCACGGACGCTGCCATCACGAACAAAAACTTGACGGACATTTTGCACGATTTTTCAATCTTGAATACTAACCGGTGTACGAAAAAGACATATTTATACCTACCCAATACCATAAGCGTACAAAATCTATTTATTATGTTACGAATGAATAAATTTTGCGTGTAACTAGAACTCTTATTGCTTCATTAGTTTTATATGTTAGAAAAAATTAGGCGACGCCACGCGGGAAATTAAAAAATCAATAGGTACCTTACCTACTCTCATTTTGTTTTTCTCCGAATTATTTTTAAATGTTTAACTACTGGTCGCCCTTGGTTTCGTGTGCGTAAACTAGTAGAGCAATTATTTAATTTTTAATATTGACCCAACAATTGTCAAATTAGTAAAAAAAAAAATTGGCGTGCGATGACTTTTTCAGACAGCCAAGTGCAAGTCGGATTCGCTGTTTGATGGTTCCACACTATGGCTCTCCACACTATCAACGTATGATGATGATGATAATGATGATGTATTGTATAACGAATGATTACAGTTAATTGAAAATGTGACCTCTATTTCAAAACCAAACCGAGCGTCTTGGTGTGGGGTGCTATGGCAAAAAAAATACCGAGCAAAGGTCAGTCATCCGTGTACTTCAAATTTAAATTACCGTTGTAAAAAAATTACATGCATCGTTTCATTTTTTCATTTCTCGAGCTGATTCACCTGATTTTTTCCCATAAAAAGAAAATTTTCCAAATACTTCGCATGCAAATTGGATTTTTTCTTTGAGAGTTAGTAAACATATATTTAAGGAGTATACATAATACCTATTTGAAATCAGGTAAACTACGAATTAATTGTCATCATCATGATCATCATATAAGAGAAAGAGAGAGAGAGAGAAAGAATTTAATTTATTTTATTTATTTATTTAAGGAGAACCAACAGCATTTATCACAATTTATGTAGGGGAAGTAGTAACCCAGAGCCAATTACAGGAACTCACAGATAGTGACAGAGTTAAGTATAGCTTAACTTAAAAACAGTATCAAACGACACACTATGTAAAGAAAACAATTTGTATTGCTAAGTAAGATTCTAACACTAAGTGACTCGCACATTTTTAAACAAAATTTACTTTTTTTTCTTATAAAAAAATTATAATCCATTAGACTTCCGCAAAGTAACGCCTGATTCAGTTAATAATTGTACCTACTTAATTCGTTTAAAGAGGATCATTATTATGTCCGAATCTCAACAATATCGAAGACTGAATTTTCGTAGCGCCTTTAAGCTGTTCTTTTTTTTGTGAATCTGTTCCTGCATTTCAGTGTTCGGTTTTTTTCAAACGCTTGCCAGCTCTAAAATTCCACATAAACCTGTAGAAAATGGACGAGAGAAGAACTAAATATTTCCATACGAAATTGTTGCCATAATCAATAATATTTTACGTCAAAAATGTGCCGTAAGTGTAGAAACGACATCTTCGTGTAATTTCTACTCTTTTTAGAGTTAAATATGCAGTAAGAACTACCCCTTAATATGTGTGAAAATTTTAAATTATTACGGCCGTGTAGTATGGGGTACAAATACGCGTAGTTTTTAACTTCAGTATATTGGTACTCCAGCTTTCCTGATTATCAAGAGATGTTTGTCTTCAAGTTCCTGTTAGTGGTCGCAGCGTGCGTAGCTGCAGCATCCGCTCAAGGTCATTTGGGGGTTAATGGTGTTAATGGTGACAAAGACCAAGGCAAGTAAACGACCAATGTGAGCTTCCCAAGTAACATCCAATATCTGCAGTCAGTAAGCAAAGAACGCCATATCACAATTCATCATCACTCCATATCGAGACTTCCTCTGCTGAGCCTGTCTCCAAGATTAGACTTCTACTACGGACGATGTTCTCCGATCAACCGTGACCAACTCCTCGACTATTGCTAAGGCGAGCTTAATTAAAACGAAGTTGCAAGTGATCCTATGTTAGAATGAAGAACACGGTAGGTACCAATGGAATTGTATGCGAAGGTATACTGACTTGACAAATATTGGTCCAAAAATAAAACTTTAAATAAAAAACCTGAGTTTTTCTTTTTTCTAAGTAATGACCTATTTTAAACACAATAGAAAGTGCACAACAATCAACATCACAAAATATTAAAAAATAGAACAAACGCAAGTTGTGTTTTAGCCAACGACAAATAAATTTTCAAATAGTGGGATTGCCCTCTTAAGACAGATCTTTTAATGGAAACTAAGAAAACTGCAGCTACCAAAAAAAAGTCTAAAATTGTCCCGTACCAGATTCGGGGCTACGAGAGCCGGAGACGACAGCCGACGGATCTTTTGCGTTGCTTTTGGGATTTAATGTAGAGACTCCTGTGGAAACTGCCATTTTCCTGAATAGAAGTGAAAATATTCTGTGTCCGTCTTCGGGTCATTGTCTAAGTATGTCTAAATATATTGTGTATTATCTATGTTTGTACATTTTTAAACGTTACTAAACCTGCTAGCCATAATAGATCATCAGTAGCTTAATGTAAATTTTCGGTCACAAAATACGTCTCGAACGCGTTTGCGTTAAAAGGGATGTTGCGGATCCACTTTTTTCCACATCCGCGGAAGCGGATGCGGATTTTAAGAGGCTCACATCCGCGGATGCGGATTCAGATCTGTATTAAAAACTTAAGTGTTGGGTTGGTAGAGTTAAAAAAACACAGTAGCGTGAGTCAGATCTTGTCAGTTTTCACAACAGAACAGTAGCGAGCCGCGTCACCGTCACCGATTCACCGAAGTCCGAAACAAAATTACCGCTTTCCTATTGATCAATCAGCACGCGCGGTCGACACGTGCCACTCGCCGGGCCCTCCCCTTTCTTTCATGTCGCGACCTGCTACACATCCGCATCCGCTTCAGCTCCGCATCAATTTATGCGGATGCGGATGTTGAAATTGATGCGGATGTTCCGCATGTGCGGATGCGGATGCGAATATTCGCAACATCCCTGGTTAAAATTTCAAATACTATGAGAACAGTTTGTTGCCGTTTCGATCCGCAAGTGGCGTTGCCAATTTTTCCAAAATAATTGAGACGTTTGAGTGAACGCGTTCGAGACGTTTATATGTATATGCAAAAACTTACACCAGAGGCTCAGGGTAAAAATAAAACACAAATGTTTTTTTTATTTTTATTGTGCTTCTCAAAATCCTAATAAGTATTTCACTGGTCAGTAAGTAAACAAAATTATGTTAGTGATATCGAGTCTCGTGGTCCAACGACACTTCTTTCGCCAGGTGGCGTTTAAGTGGTAACTTAACCCCTCGTCTTCCTGGGCTTGTAACTTCCCCGGGTCCCAGAAAGTTTCTTCATACGAGGATTACCATATATTATTATTTCTAGTGGTGGAAGATAGACCACGGAACTGTGGGCACTCGTAGCGAAGGTAACCAAAAATAAGGACTGATGAGATGGTTGCTGTCTCTTGGACACCGTGCATGCAAAAGCTACATCTTCACCAGTCTCATCAGTCTTTTTACCAGACTGCGCCAGAAGGAGGGTTATGTTATTTCGAGTGTGTGTCCCTTTGTATGTATATTTCTTTGGCACGCTCTAGCTCTAAAGCCAATGGCTGGTCCGACTTGAACTTGCGAGTTATCATTAGATTCGTTTTAGTCTTGAGGGTGACAGTGGGTACATAAAAATTATAAAACAAAAACCGACTATATGATAACCCAGAAATATCCACATGAGATGAAAGTTACGCTAATTAAGTCTTTAATGATGAACTGACGAGTAGGTTACATCGCTGGATGCGTTCTTTTAAGGCTTTCTTCTTGTTGGAGCTTCCTGTTGATCGGGAATTGGTATTCCAAGATGGAGTGATAATGAATTAGTATTTGGCGTTTGTTACCTACTGACTTCGAATATTGGTTATTGTTATCCCTTGCTCTTCTCCACCTTGGGTGCGAGCCCGGACAAACCTGCCCCTACGTAAGAGAGGACAACGGACGCTGCCATCACGAACATAAACTTGACGGACATTTTTCACGATATTTCAATCTTGAATACAAACTGGTGTACAAAATCTAGACATACTTATACCTACCCAATTACCCAATACCATAAGCGTACAAAATCTATTTATTATGTTACGAACGAATAAATTTTGCGCATAACTAGAACTACAACTCTTACTTGCTTCATTAGTTTTATATGTTAGGAAAAAATAGGCGAGGCCACGCGGGAAATTAAAAAAAATCCAAATACTTCGCATGCAAATTGGATTTTTTCTTTGAAAGTTAGTAAACATATATTTAAGGAGTATACATAATACCTATTTGAAATCGGGTAAAATAGGAATTAATTGTCATCATCATGATCATCATATAAGAGAAAGAGAGAGAAAGAATTTAATTTATTTTATTTATTTATTTATTTAAGGAGAACCAACAGCATTTATCACAATTTATGTAGGGGAAGTAGTAACACAGAGCCAATTACAGGAACTCACAGATAGTGACAGACTACAAGTTAAGCATAGCTTAACTTAAAAACAGTATCAAACTACACACTACGCAAAGAAAACAATTTGCATTGTTAAGTAAGATTCTAACACTAAGTGACTCGCACATTTTTAAACAACATTTACTTTTTTTCTTATAAAAAAATTATAATTCATTAGACTTCCGCAAAGTAACGCCTGATTCAGTTAATTGTACTTAATTCGTTTAAAAAGGATCATTATTATGTCCGAATCTCAACAATATCGAAGACTGAATTTTCGTAGCGCCTTTAAGCTGTTCTTTTTTTGTGAATCTGTGCCTGCATTTCAGTGTTCAGGTTTTTTTCAAGCGCTTGCCAGCTCTAACATTCCACATAAACTTGTAGAAAATGGACAAGAGAAGAACTAAATATTTCCATACGAAATTGTTGCCATAATCAATAATATTTAACGTCAAAAATGTGCCGTATCTAAGTGTAGAAACGACATCTTCGTGTAATTTCTACTCTTTTTAGAGTTAAATATGCAGTAAGAACTACCCCTTAATATGTGTGAAAATTTTAAATTATTACGGCCGTGTAGTATGGGGTATAAATACGCGTAGTTATTAACTTCAGTATATTGGTACTCCAGCTTTCCTGATTATCAAGAGATGTTTGTCTTCAAGTTCCTGTTAGTGGTCGCAGCGTGCGTAGCTGCAGCATCCGCTCAAGGTCATTTGGGGGTTAATGGTGTTAATGGTGACAAAGACCAAGGCAAGTAAACGACCAATGTGAGCTTCCCAAGTAACATCCAATATCTGCAGTCAGTAAGCAAAGAACGCCATATCACAATTCATCATCACTCCATATCGGGACTTCCTCTGCTGAGCCTGTCTCCAAGATTAGACTTCTACTACGGACGATGTTCTCCGATCAACCGTGACCAACTCCTCGACTATTGCTAAGGCGAGCTTAATTAAAAAGAAGTTGCAAGTGATCCTATGTTAGAATGAAGAACACGGTAGGTACCAATGGAATTGTATGCGAAGGTATACTGACTTGGCAAATATTGGTCCAAAAATAAAACTTTAAATAAAAAACCTGAGTTTTCTTTTTTTTTAAGTAACGATCTATTTTAAACAATAAAAAAAGTGCGCAACAGTCAACATCACAAAATATTAAAAAATAAAACAAACGCAAGAGTGGTGTTTTAGCTAAGAACAAATAAATTTTCAAACAGTGGGGTTGCCCTCTTATTCTGTCTTTTAATGGAAGCTAAGCTTTAATCATTAAAGGAACTGGAACTTAATGGAACTGCAGCTACCAAAAACAATAAGTCTGAAATTGACCCGTAACGGTTTCGGGCTACGGGAGCCGGAGACAACAGCCGACGGATCTTGTGCGTTGCTTTTGGGATTTAATGTAGAGACTACAGGAGTCGACGAGTCGAGGAGACTACTGTGACATTTTCCTGAATAGAAGTGAAAGTTCTCTGTGTCCATCTTCGGGGCATTGTCTAAGTATCATGCATAACTTTCACAAAATTAACAAACTAACGAAATTGTCATAAGCATTATAATTATTATTAATTATAATAGTATTTTAGATTTGAGTGAGTTAAACTGACCACCTTCGTTGATGTTGTATATAATTGCGTTTTACAAAAATGCATACATTCATTTGACCGCTGTTCAAAGTGTACTACACGGGGAGTTAAGGGGCAACTTAAAATGAATCAAAATTACATTGAACAATCTTTACGTCTACAATGGAAAGGATTCGATTAACCCAACCACCTGTCGAAATTTTTGCTTGATACATAGACGACCAAAAATAACCGGTAACTTGTACAGAGTTATGTGAAAAGAAACCCGTATTTTTCCTCGGAAGGGGGCGAACTATTGGTACTCGCTACTGAGTTGAAAAATGTTCCAAGAAAATCTATCAGTAGGTAGAATAGTTTGACAAACTGTAGGCAGGTATGGCAAAAGTTGCGAGAGTTTCATGGTAGGTAACTAATATCTATTAACCTATATTTTTAGATATTTATTTATTTACAGCCGCAAACGTCCATAGCCCTAACCCTAAGTATTTCGTGTTTATTCTAACCACAAACATAATATAACTACCTACATGACTCAACACGTTCCTGAGAAAATAGTGGTGACATATTGACGCATGTATACACTACACAGACCGACTACGAAGTCATTTTGCAAGGGTTCCATTTGTATTAGGTACAAGTTATTATTATGTATATTTATTTTTATCTCAAGTTAGGTTTTTACAATATTCATATAAAAAGTAATGAAACAATATTAATACAAAATATAAAAACATTATAAAAACCTAACCTAGGCTGCCGCCGGCAGCGAGGCGAGGCCTAATAAACTACCGGTGGTCAAGGCGACAGAGAGAGGAACCTCCTGACTATCCGAGCCGTGTCCAGGAGTACCGCCTTCTGCATCTGGCCCTTGACCCAACCACCTAGCGAGAGCCTTTTAAGGTGACCTTTCACAATTTATTATTATTATTACAAGATTTTATTTACTTGCAACGCATTTATATATGTATATATGTATTCAAGTATTTTTGTCCGGATGGAATCTTGCAACTCAATTTTGAAGCAGATATATTCAACCGATGGAGCAGAAATCTTGCATACTTGTGAAAGTCGGATGACAATACAATAATCTGCTCGGGGTCTCTGCGGGATAGAATCAGAAACGATTGTGATTAATCTAGTGAATTACTCGAAAAAAATATTTAAGCTGTAGATTTTGTTTGAAATACACAGGTTTTCACTACTTAATTTTTTTTTCCTAACAAAAGTTTTTCGTTGAGATATCGTCCCCTAAAATAATAACCTAACCTAAAAATTTCATTTTAGATATAAGATTTTTTACTGACTACATTTTGTTGACTGTACTTGCATTACTATGCATTTTACGTATATGTGTGCCAAATTTCCAGTCAATCGGAGCAACCGTTGAAGAGTTCCGTCCTGCGGAGATGTTCCTGACCGGGTCATCAGAATTCTACTACTAGATTATTGTATTGTCATCGAATTCCACAAGACAAGTATGCAAAATTTCAGCTCTATCGGTTGAAGATACACACATATACATACAAAATCGACACGCCTCTTTTTTTTTCACAGGGGAAGGCAAGATATCTACTTCAAAATTGAGTTGCAAGATTCCATTCGGACAAACATACATACCTACATACGTTGCGAGTTAATAAAAAAATGCTTGTAACTGTAATTGGGATGTAAGGTTGTATTGTCGGTCTTGTTACCGTAGGCTCTGTCTACTCCGTAAGGGATATAGACGTGATATTTGTACGTATGTATGTATGTAGGTACCTATGTAATTGTAGAACCATGGAATGTACCAGCTGCTTCTCTTCCCGCGCAGATGGTAAAAGATCATCGAGGGAATGGGCGAAAATCTTAGGAATCATGTTTTAGGCGATGCAGCTAGTAACTCATCACTATTTTGATTCCCCTTTCCACTTCCACCTATGCGCCCACAATCATGCTAAGCGTGGCCTTTGGGTCTAGTTATACCCTCTACTCTGTATATCCGTGAGGAATAAAGGCGTGATTTATGTATGTATGTAAAACGGTCTAAATAGACTCTCTATTATTGTGCAAGTTTTGTATTAGTACCTATAAATAAAGAATGAGTATAATCGAAAATGTGACCTCTGATTCAAAACTGAAAAGAGCGTCGTGATGTGCTACGGCCTGTGAAAATTACAGATTAAATTACCGTTGTAGAGAAATAACATGCATTGTTTAATTTCGCGAGCTGATTCACCTGATTTTTCCCCATTAAAGATATAATTCCAAATAATTTGCATGAAAATTGGATTCTTTCTTTGAGACTTTGTAAACATATATTTAAGGAGTGTACGTATACCTATTTGAAATCAAGAAAAATAGGAATTAATTGTACCTACTTCGTCGCAAAATAAATATAAGTAAACACCGAATTTCCTTATGGAATTATGTCATCCTTTTCGTTCTTGCATTTTTCATGAGATATTAATTCATAAACAATTTAGATTCCCGTATGCCCGTAGGTACTCGTACTTACGCTCTGTTGCGTGTATGTTCCGATTGACTCCTTGACCCTCTTTACTTTTGTCGTAGTCGTATGGATTAATAGGTACAAAGTTTGAATTATTGGGCATTATTTTTGGGAATTATTAAACAAATATTAGAGCTAGCTAACTACTTAACTATTGTGCGATCGGCTTAAAAAGAAAAAAAAAAGGAATATGAGGGGAAGGTTATTAAAAAGGGGGGAACTATTGATGTTTTTAAGTTATTTCATAATCTTATGTTATTTTTGGACAAAACGAATCTAAAATACCTACTACCAAAGGGCAAGAAAGACAAAGTCAAAAGAAAATTCATGTTGACTGGACGACTAATGTTACGGGGTAATAGATCGAACACATATTTTAGGACTTTCAAAAAATATGTGCGCCAAAGTTCCTTCACCAATACCACATTCGTTGAAACGTCTTGTGTGGTGTTGTTGATTGTTAGGTTAATTATGTGCAGGTAAGAAAAATATAGAGAAGGGAATATGTAGGTACGTATGTGCTACACCGTAGTTGCGAAGACCAAGATAACTCTTTTGATTCATTAATATGGACTTCCGCAAAGTAACTCCTGATTCAGTGCAAAACTCGAAAATACCTACCTACCTACTTACATTATAATATGTCCGAATCCTCCTGGAATTTTCGGAGCACCTTTAAGCTGTTCTTTTTTGTGAACCTATCATCTGATTCATCTGCGCATGCATTGCAACTATCTCCTTGATTGACACCGCCCATATCACTTGAAGCATTTTTCAGTGTTCGATTTTTCTGAGGTTTTATTAGGTAGGTTAGGTAACACTTGCCTTAAACTTGTAAAGAAGGGACGAGAGAAGAACTAAATATTTCCGTACGAAAATGTTGCCATAATTGAAAATATTTTACGTCAAAAATGTGCCGTATGTGTAGAAACGGCGTCTTCGTGTAATTTCTACTCTTTTCGGAGTTTAATATGCCGTAAGAACTACCCCTTAACATGTGTGAAAATTGCGAATTAGTATACGGACGTGTAGTGTGGGGTATAAATACGCGTAATTTTTAACTTCAGTATATTGGTACTCCAGCTTTCCTGATTATCAAGAGATGTTTGTCTTCAAGTTCCTGTTAGTGGTCGCAGCGTGCGTAGCTGCAGCATCCGCTCAAGGTCATTTGGGGGTTAATGGTGACAAAGACCAAGGCAAGTAAACGACCAATGTGAGCTTAAGTAACATCCAAATATCTGCAGTCAGTAAGCAAAGAACGCCAAATCACAATTCATCGTCACTCTATCCCGGGACTTCCATTGCTGAGCCTGCCTCCAAGATTAGACTTCTTCTACGGAAGATGTTCAACCGTGACCAACTCCTTGACAATTGCTTAGTCGAGCTTAATTAAATAGAAGTGGCAAGTGATATGTTAGAATGAAGAACACGGTGCCGATGGAATTCTACGCGGAGGTATGCTGACTTGCCAAAATTGGACCAAAAATAAAATATTTAACCCGTCGAGCGCCCTGTGGGCACGGGTGTGTCCACAACGTTATGCACTCTGTGCACCCGGGACGCTCGACGGGTTAAATAAAAAAAACCTAGCTGTTCGTTTCATTTTAATGGCCTACCTACCTTTTGTTAGGGTTTGAGATATTTTATCGAATTATATTTAAATTATTTGTTTTAAAGCCTCATGTTATTGACTTCAATTCTATAATATGAAACGTTTAGCATAAAGTCGATATTATTTATTTGTTAATGGCAACACTTTTTGATTTAAGACCGTTATTTAGTTGGCGGGAAAATCTGCATCTGCGATTGGTTCACGTCATCAGGTGAATGACGTAAACCAATCCCAGAGCAGGGATTTGAACGGAAAGAAAAGCGGTTTGTTGGAGGTGGAAAAAGGAGGTCTGAACCAGGGGCATTCTTGGGAGAGATGGCGAAGAGTGGAGATCTTATTTGCATATATGTTAGAAAATAAGTCTTGTGCCCTATTAACTTGTACAAATACAGTAAATTACTTGAAACACGTCGTCCGAGTTTACTTTGAAGAGGAGCGAGCCCCAGTTTAAAGCAGTGGTTATTACCTGGGTAAGCAGGTTCTAACATCTCAGAAGTGACAAACAAACTAAAAACGTAAGTACACGCCCAATTTGATATTTAATGAATAACGGTTAATATTACGCGTTTTTAATTGTGCTAACCGTGGCCTTTAAGTCTTGCCACCATGGGTTCTGTCTACCCCGTAAGGGATATAGACGTGATATGTGTGTGTATGTAATAATAACCATTGGTGACGAATACTGCTACGGGGCTGGTTGGTTATAATTATTGTCTTAATGTTAAGACCATTAAGAAGCCATGTTAAATTAATTTTAAAATTGCCGTATAGTCCAAAAATTAATATATTTTTTTGTTAGTAAAATTAGTGTCTATTCAGTTAATTCCTACCCTATATTTCTTGAAAACCTATGTACCAATAAAAAAATGTTTTATCTCGTTGTTCACTTTTCCTTAGCCGTGAAAATTTGTGTAGGTATTGGTATTCTGTGAAATAATTTGCTGGTGTTTGATATTTGGTTGTATATTTCGCTATGCTGTGTCACCTGAACAATAATATTTAATCTTTTTCTACCCTCTTTCCGAATATTTTTGTAGGTATTAATAAAGCTTTGTTAAAAAGTTGTGAATTCTTGTTTTTGTAAATTATTTGATTAACATAGCGAATTTCGTGTTGATCCAATTAAAGCTTCATCTTCTCTACATCTGACTTCACTGACATCATTATATGCGCGGGTAGATTTCAATCTTACATATTCCGTGTGGGTGATTATTTATGATATTCCTATAACTATAACAAAAAAATATTTTCGTGTCGAGTTTCAGGCGATGGACAGGAGTGCAGAACGGCGAAGGCTCTCGACCCCTAGTCGTAGGGAGCCCCGCACTGCCACACGAAGTCGTAGCAGACTGCGGCCGTCTAGTTCAAGAGGGTTTTTGCCTGATCCGGATCCTGGACGGGAACGCCTCCTGCTGCTGGAACGAGAGCTACAGCTCGAGCGAGAGCGACTACGGGACGCCGAAGAACGCCGTGCTTCGCGGACCAGCAACGAGCGACGGTCACGCAGCCGCCAACGCCGCAGCGCCTCCAGGGGCTCGCGGCGCAGCAGACCAGCCGACCAGCCTGCAGCGGGGCGTGTCGACGCGAGGCATGCCGAAAGGTCACGTAGTCCTTCCTTTTCTAGACGCGATTTGTTTGACGTTATTAAACAATTGAAAGATGGTTTGACATCACCACCCGTAACTAGAGGCACTCTGCAACCTGTTCAAAAGATAGATCATAAAAATATATTACCTGAGTTTGACCCTTCTACTAAAAATCAGCGGATCGATATCTGGCTAAAAAAGGTCAACGAGTGCGCTTTGGTATATGGGTGGGATGAACGAACCACCATTCACTTTGCTATGCAAAAATTGCAAGGTCTGGCCAAGACGTGGTATGAAAGTCTTAACACCATTCTTTTTACCTGGCCAGAATGGCAACAAAAGTTGATTAATGCGTTTCCATCCGAGCAGAACTATGGCCAGACCTTGGAAGACATGATTAAAAGAAAGAGCAAATTTAATGAACCTATTGAAGTGTATTACTATGAGAAGTTAAGTCTTGTGAATCAATGTGAAATCGAAGGTATACATGCTGTGGATTGTATAATACACGGTCTCAGCGATAGGGCACTCAGGTTAGGTGCTTTAGCACTACGCTGCTCCCAACCCGACCAATTGTTGCAATATTTACTTAGTAATAAAGACTCTAGCCAGTTCAGCAACGGGGACCGATCCCAAATTAGGAATAAGAACTTTAACAATGCTAACGTTCACAATGTAAAGTCAGGTGTTAGACCAGCTCAATCAATGGGCTGTTTCAATTGTAAAGAAAAAGGTCACAGTTTCTTACACTGTCCTAAGCCGCTGTTGAAATGCACACAGTGCAGTAAAATAGGTCATACTGCCGATAAGTGCTATAGTAGGTCCGGTGATAAATCAAACAATATCACTGCCGCAGTCGGGAAAACTATGCGGATCGATTATGTAAATAAAGACTTGGTTACCTATCAGAGTTCGAAATTTATAAAGGATATACAATTGAACGGTATTCCATTTAGGGCTTTCATAGATTTCGGAAGCGACGTTACCTTAATAAGCGCATCCGCCGCTGAGGGTTTAGGAGTGCCCCATGACAGCCTACCATCGCTTATGAAAGGGTTTGGCAATGAAATAGTTCGGTCGCTAGGAGCTTTGACGGTTAATGTGAGCGTCGATGGTGTAAATGCCATGGTTTCGTGTAAGGTTGTCAGCGATCATTTGTTGGAAGTGCCTGTACTCATTGGGCAGTCATTTACGGAACAGCCACATATCTCTGTTTACAAGGACGTGAACAAATTGCAATTTTATTGTATAGGCAACGAATTACCCCTTCCAGAAGTGAGCGACGATAGCGAAACTTTATTGAGATTCTCGCCAGCTAATACTGTAGAGATTTTTGGTGCAGCATCTGTTCGAGTGGAGACGACGTCTATGTTTGATGGCAATGTGCTGGTCAAGAATTGTGTAGCAGGAAAACCTAACGATCAGTATTTTATTGGCGGTGGGGTTTATCGTTCGGTTAGCGGTCGTGTCAACGTACTTGTTGTCCCTTGCTCGGAATCCTGTCGCATTCCGTCCAAGCTCGTCTTTTGTCGTGCTGAACGTGTCGATGTCGTCAGTAGGATTGTTACGGATACTCCTAATGAATCTCTTTCTGCTCCAATGATCGATAAGAGTCGGGTACAGGTCGGTGAGGCTGCATCAGAGGACGACAAGCGGACTTTGTTAGCGATGTTAGATAAGTACCGACACTGCTTCGCATCTTCTCTAAAGGAATTAGGATGTACTAATATTACGGAGATGAACATAGAGTTGAATAGTCAGCGGCCGGTTGTTTATCGCCCGTACAGGCTGTCTCATTTTGAACGAAAGAAAGTGCGCTCTATGGTAGGGGAAATGCTCGATGCTGGTATAGTCAGGGAGTCTGTCTCAGATTACGCTAGTCCCATCTTACTTGTCCGAAAGAAAGACGGGTCGTCTAGAATGTGTGTTGACTTTCGTATGCTCAATTCTGTGACTGTAAAAGAGAGGTACCCAATGCCCGTCATTGAAGACGAAATAGCCCGTCTCGCTGGGCAATCTTGCTACATAACACTCGATCTTGCATCAGGCTACTACCAGGTGCCCATCTCGGAGCGGAGTAGACATCTAACTTCTTTTGTGACACCGGACGGCCAGTACGAGTTCAACCGTATGCCGTTCGGTTTGGCGAATGCTCCTGCCGTGTTCCAACGGATGATCAACACTATTTTAGGTTCCGCTCGTTTCAGTAAGGCAACGGCATATATTGACGATATTTTAATCTTCGGAAAGGATTCTAAAGAGTGTTTAGAGCGACTCGAGGAGGTTTTGCAGATGATCGAAAAGGCGAATCTCACGTTAAATCTGTCAAAATGTGAATTCTTGCGCAGTAAAATAGCTTACCTAGGTTACGAGATTAGTGCTAGTGGAGTGAGACCTGGAGAGAGTAAAATTCTGAGTGTGACTAGATTTCCTAGACCTGAAAACGTCCATAACGTCCGCCAATTCTTAGGTCTAGCTAGTTATTTCCGCAAATTTATACACGACTTTGCGCAGATATCGTCTCCTCTTAGTAAATTGCTTAAGAAGGATGCAGCATGGGAGTGGGCTGACGCTCAGGAAAGTGCATTCGAGACTTTAAAAGGGAAACTGGTCGATAGGCCCATTCTAGTGATCTACGATCCTACAGCCGAATTTGAGTTGCACACCGATGCAAGCAGATTAGGTGTTGGAGGTATACTGCTGCAGCGATCATCAGGGAGTGATTCCCTTCGTCCCGTGGCGTATTACAGCCGGCAGACCTCGCCTGAGGAGAAGAATTTTCACTCCTACGAGTTAGAAACTCTAGCTGTCGTTTGTTCGCTCCGTAAGTTTAGGATTTACCTTCTAGGAATGAAATTCAAAATTGTTACTGACTGTAGCGCGCTGCGGTCTACGTTTTCCAAAAGAGACCTTATACCACGGATAGCTCGCTGGTGGTTGACACTACAAGAATTCGATTGCTCTATTGAGTACCGCGCCGGGGCTAAGATGAGTCATGTTGACGCGTTGTCCCGTAATCCAGTCGTTGAGTCTTCGGAGTTGCCCGTGGAGCAATATCCAGCAGTTATGTCGATAAGAGGTGAGGATTGGCTGCATACACTCCAGCTAGGTGACTCAGAGTTGCGTAGGATATGTGATATACTGAGTAGTAAACTCGACGAAAAGGGTCTTCGTTATATTAAAGAAAACTACACCCTCAAAGACAACAAACTATTCCGCGTTATTGATGGTGACGAGAACGAGATTAGATGGGTCGTGCCCAAGGGGGCGAGGTGGCAATTATGTCGCCTTAATCATGACGAAATTGGACACTTTGGGCTCGAAAAAACTTTGGAAAGGATAAGGAAGCACTATTGGTTCCCTAAAATGTCCAGGTTCGTAAAAAAATACGTAAGTGCTTGTATTGAATGCGCTTATGGCAAAAACAATACAAGCGCTCGCGAAGGTCTCCTTCACCCCATCGTAAAAGTAGAAAAGCCATTCCATACACTACATGTGGACCACCTCGGACCTTTTGTTAAGTCAAGTAGCGGTTATACGCATCTGTTTGTGGTGGTAGATGGTTTTACAAAGTTCTGTTTTCTTAAGCCCGTCAGGAATACTAACACGCAGAACGTTATTAGGTCACTAGAAGACATTTTTAGTACTTTCAGAAATCCTGACCGCATTATAAGCGATCGTGGTAGCTGTTTCACGTCGCAAACGTTTAAGAGGTTTTGTTTAGATAAGGGCGTGAGGCACGTTCTTAACGCTGTGGCTAGTCCCCGGTCTAACGGCCAAGTTGAGCGGTACAACCGCACAATTCTCGACTCGTTGAGAGCATTATGTACTAAACACGGTGAAAAGAGTTGGGATAGCCACCTAGGAAAGATTCAGTGGGGTCTCAACAATACCATCCAGAAGACCATAGGAAAGACTCCTTCAGAGGTAATGTTTGGGATGGGCATGAATGGGGAAGTAAACCCCATGTTAGATGAGGCTACTATAGGTACGTGTGAAAGCACTGATGTGTCTAGTATACGCGAGGAAGTTAAGGCTAGGATAGATAGTGAGCAAGAGAAACAGAAAATCAGTTATGACAAGGATAGGAAACCAGCTCATACATATAGTGAAGGTGATCTAGTAAAAATAACAAAAACTTGTTTCAACAACAATGGTCAAAGCAAAAAACTAATGCCTTCATTCGTAGGACCGTATCGTGTCACAAAGGTTTTAGGCAGGGACCGATACAAGGTGGCACCCATACCGGGACTAATAGGTACAGAGAGTAGACGCCCGACGACAGTAGCGGCTGATCGCATGAAGCCGTGGATACATCTGACGGCTTTGCAAGTCGAAGATGATAACCCCGACAGTAGTGATAGCAATGACGAGGAGACCACTTCATATTGAACTTAATTAAGTTAGGCACTTCAAATCTTCCTATAAATGATATTACCTGTCTTAGAGGCTAATTGCTATAGAAAGTTAAATGTTGTTACAGATCAAGCAGAGCGAATCGATCGACTCTGGCTTGTCGAATAGCATCAGTTGAGCGCCTGCCTTCCTCTACCCATACGAGTATTATCGATCGTCTCGTGTTGGCAGCAGAGAGGCGTGCCCGATAATCGATCTCGGGCACGGGCAGAAATAAAGGTTTTTCGATAATCGATCGTTCGTAAACCTAAATAGAGTTGGTGACCCAAATTAATCGATCGTTTGGGCTTACCATGAAAGTGATGCTTAATCGATCGGCATCATTTTTAACGCTACTAATGTTATACATAAAGAAAAAAGGCTATCGTTAAAGTTATGATTTTATTATTTATGTACGTAAGTTAACTGGAAGAAATCCCAGTAGGGATAAGTCCGCCTCTGTGCATTTGTGTTTTCCTGTATTAATCTTTTTCATGTATTTTATGTACAATAAAGAATTATACATACATACATACATAAGATGTTCTATTGAAATATGAAAATTGATTGTCATTTTTCACTGCCGTTTGTTGTGGTAACCGTATCCTCTCAAATTGTATAACTTCAGATTGGTATCTAACTTCAGATAACTTAAGTTTATATTCTTGAGTAATGTGCTTAGTAACTGTCGGTTGGTCTGCATAATATAAATGTTACAAGGTTACCTTTTAGTCCTATAAAATATTTAGTGAATTTGCAATTTTATGACGTTGACGAAGTCGCTGGCAGAAATTAGTAATTCTACAAAATTATTACTTCTGACAAAAATTCAACTCGTACACACAACACAAATACCAAGACAAAAACACATAGTAATGAATGAAATAAACTTAAAAAACTTTTGGAGTTCGTGATATTTTGAATTTGGCGCCCATATTCAAGTGAATGTGTTACTAGTGCTAAAATCAAGTGAAGTGAGAAAAGTAATTCAATGGAGGCCAAACATTTATGAACTGCAGTAAATCCAAATTGAAAATGAGAATGGAAATTTTTGAAATAAAATAAGACGTAACAGATTTTTGACGACACCCTCAAAATATGTACCTACGACAAAATAGGACATTGGACCCGACTTTTTGTTTATACATTCACGGAATGCGATTAATGTATGGGAACATGTAAGACTAGGTATTGGACAGTACAGTAAATAAAAAAAAAGGAATAGCGCTCATTGGTGTTTTATTTATAAATCATTATTAAGTGTAGAGCCTCGCTTTCTGCGCGGTCAGCCGTGGCGTTTTAAAATATGACACAAACATTATCATTGCTATAAACCTAGCAACACTGCTCATTTCTCTGTCATTTTGCTAAAGAAGCCGGCCGGGTGTGTCGTGCATTTTTGCTCCTTAAAATAGTCTTCGTTTTCTCAAGTAACTTATTTTTTTAAGATAAAATTTACCAAGACAGTCGTTCCAAGAAGTAAGAAAAGAAAGTACAAATTTTTGAAGAGTCTAATCTTGACGCGGCAAGTCCTCGCTTATTCAACATACAAACGTACCACGTGTACACACATTTTCATGCGATTGTTTTCAATTGCAAACACAGTTTAACCTTAAAAATCTTACTTCGTTCTGCTGAAATTCTTGCGTGGAGATTGGAGCCATGTCTGTGAGGGCAGAAGGCGATCTCCGCGATGGGCTATCGGCACGCGAGTTGCTCGGCAATAGCGAGGGACTCACGTACAACGACTTCCTGCTGTTGCCCGGGTACATTGACTTCACGGCCGAGGAAGTGGACCTCACGTCGCCGCTCACTAAGAAGATCAACCTGAAGGCGCCGCTCGTGTCCACTCCCATGGACACCGTAACTGAAGCCGACATGGCCATAGCGATGGCCCTGTGCGGCAGCATCGGTATCATCCACCACAACTGCACCCCTGAGTATCAAGCCAACGAAGTTCACAAAGTCAAGAAATACAAACACGGGTTCATCAGAGACCCCGTATGCATGGGCCCCGAACACACCGTCGCAGATGTCATAAATGCCAAGAAGCAGAACGGATTTACAGGCTATCCTATCACAGAAAATGGTAAACTTGGTGGGCGACTCATCGGTATCGTTACGTCGCGAGACATTGACTTCAGGGAGGGAGACCCACATTTGAGCCTCAAGGAAGTGATGACACCCATTCAAGAGATGATAACAGCGCAGTCCGGCGTGACGCTGCAAGACGCCAATAACATTTTGGAGAAGAGCAAGAAGGGTAAACTGCCTATTATCAATGGGTCTGGTGAGTTGGTCGCTCTCATTGCCAGAACTGATTTAAAGAAAGCGAGAAGCTATCCTAATGCCTCGAAAGATTCAAACAAACAGCTATTAGTGGGAGCAGCTATTGGCACCCGTGATGCGGACAGAGAGCGCCTTAAATTACTTGTTGCCAATGGAGTAGATGTTATCGTCTTAGATTCATCACAGGGAAACTCTTTCTATCAGATCGAAATGATAAAATTCATCAAAAATACATACCCTGATATTCAGGTAATAGGCGGTAATGTTGTAACAAGAATGCAGGCTAAGAATCTCATTGATGCTGGTGTTGATGCTTTGAGGGTTGGTATGGGCAGCGGCTCAATTTGTATCACACAGGAAGTGATGGCATGTGGCTGTCCACAGGCTACTGCAGTGTACCAAGTTGCCTCCTATGCCAACCAATTTAATGTCCCAGTTATTGCTGATGGTGGCATACAATCCGTTGGCCACATTGTTAAATCCTTAGCTCTTGGAGCCTCTGCTGTCATGATGGGATCACTGTTAGCAGGCACCTCTGAGGCTCCTGGAGAGTACTTCTTTTCTGATGGCGTAAGGTTGAAGAAGTACAGAGGAATGGGTAGCTTAGAGGCTATGGAAAACAAAGATGGAAAAGGCTCTGCTATGAGCCGATACTTTCATAAAGAGTCTGACAAGCATAGAGTAGCTCAGGGAGTTAGCGGGAGCATTGTTGACAAGGGTTCAGTGCTGCGCTTTCTGCCATACCTACAGACTGGTATGCAACACAGTTGCCAGGATATCGGCGCGCGCTCCATTGCCAAGCTGCGTGAAATGAGCAACTCTGGAGATCTGAGGTTCATGAAGAGGACATACTCTGCCCAGTTAGAGGGCAATGTACATGGCCTATTCTCTTATGAAAAAAGATTGTTCTAAGATTCCAAGTATTTGGTTTGATCTTTTGTACCTTTGTGATATGAAATCTATTTTTCCTGAAGTCAATAGTAATCTAAGAGAAGCGATGAAGTATTCAGCTAATATTAATGAGAAATTAAAATATATTTTGTTTGTATATTTAGAAATGTTAAAATGATATAAAACAGTAAATAAAACATATTATTCCATTTACATTTTACAGTAAAGAAAAGTATTGCATTTTCAAATGTTTTATGTTTTTTATATCTTTAAGTGTTGTACCTAATTAACAGGATGGTGTAAAAGCTTGTGACAAATGTAATGGACCAGATGCGACGAAATATTTAAGATTAAAGTGTGAATTAAATTAAATCAAGTTGTTTTATTATCTTTGTATTCATGTGCTAACAAAGTAACAATGTTTACCATCAAACTTCTCTCGGAAAGGCTGTCCTTGCTACAGTGCTTTCGAAGACTTCAGTTTATTAAATACTGAAGCGATTCTTTTCCTAAAAAAAAATTACATGAAGATTATCATGTTTCTGACCACAAATAATTATTTTATTGTTACTAAGTAGGTATTGTATAGTGTAGCTGTTATTTAAAATTTTAGAAAAAGCAGTAATTGATCACTGATGTAAAGATTGTTTACGTTTCCTAATCAGTTCTTTTATTACGTACATTATTTTACTGATGTATAGAAAAGCAAAATCAATCTTATAAAACTAGCGACTAATTAGCCACTTTGTTTTCATCTGGAAGTCTCAACTTGAAGATTACCTTTTAAATCAAAAGTATCAAATTTTCTGTTATAGCAGCTAGTGTTGAACAACCTAGGTATTTACTAACAATAGGATTTTGTTGTAATCTTGTTACGCTGTGACGGCCTGCCAATGCCAATAATAGCATCTGTTACGGTAGCTTAGGTCTTCGTCGATTTTTACTATGTATGATATACTAGCCGTATTCCCGAAGGCTAACGACTAGTAACTGTTAAAGCATGAACTTGAGGAGGTTTTGGTTTAATTCGTGACTTGATGACTTCGTAGATTAGCTAGAGCTCGGTTTGAAATATTCCATGGCATTGTTTATATTTCAGTTCCTACATTACTATTAACAATATTTGGTATTCGAGGATATGGTTCAGGCAATATGAAAGGTCTAGCTAGAGAATACCAACGTAGCCATAAATCATTTAAATCTGTATGTGCAGAACTAGTAGGGGTGCTACTGATAATAATAAAAAACCATTACTAATAATCACAATGTATTTGAATTATAAATTCACAAGCAGCAAAGGCATGATTACGCTCATTTGACAATAAATATCGATTAAACGTGCATTAAAATTTAAATAATAATTAATCCAAATTGCTACTATTACTATCTATGCTTAAGACTGGTGCGTCCAAAATGTTAATCATATTCATAACATTTCAAACCCGCCGCTATAGCTATTATAATTGCACGTGTCTCTTCCAAAGTCTTTTACAAATAATTATTAAATCATCCTTGAACCGTCAATACCTACTGATAACTGAAAACAAAAACAATCGATTAACATTAGAGAGCATATCAGCAACATTGTGATGAAAATAAATTATACTTAAATAATAATCTATGCATTGCTAAACGTCCGTAATACTTCGTCGACGTAAAATTTCGAATTTATCCTTCTATAAAGGAATGTATTTCGACATTAAAGTAATAAATACCTCTGAGAATGCTACGTGTTGATCTTGCTATTGGGTGTCAAGATAACCTAGCCAGCGTCCTGCTCCCTAAGTACTAACTTTAGCACTAACATTTTTCATTGCCAAGTTTCCTACTGACATTGCAATTTGGTTACACTATCCTAATAAACCGAAAAACAAAGGTCATCCACCGCACTAACCCATTGATACGCTTTAGTAAACAACCGAAAAACAATAATTTTATCTCCTAGTTTCTAGTGAAATAGTCAACTTGGCAGGTCAGTCTGTTGCCAGCCAAACACGGAACGGTATAATCGCGCAGAAAACCTGTATAGTCCACATCAGATAATGTCAAGTCGGCGCGGCCTAAGCGCTCAAAAACATATCGGATAATTTATCAAGGCTAGTCTACTGCGTCAGAAATCTACAACACTAATATATTGTGTTACGACTGCCCTTCAATGTTTTTATCAGCCAAAACGTTGTTCACGCAAGTCGTCACAAAATATCAAACAAAATGAAGGCCGCACTCCCTCCGTAGGCGAATGCGGGAAGGAGGGGAGGGTGTTCTCCATACGCCGTGGCATACATGTCAGAGTTTTTTTTCCAACAAGTTAAACGTGTCAAATCCACGAAAACTGTTTTATTATTGAAAATGCAACACATTGGAAGGGCAGACGTACTACAGTAAAATCTTTCGCACATACATCGTTGCGTGTAAGGCCAGCTTAAGTGCCTTCTCTCACACCGCGTGGCGCCCAACCAAACGCACCAGTCGGAATGCATCAAGACAAGCGTTGAAAGCTTAAAAATCTTACTGAGATTACATCTTAACAATATTCAGCACCCTTGAGCGTATTAAAACATCACTTGAACATAAACGGGCGACGCTCAAACGTACTGAAGGCGAAGGCCCACCGCACGTGTTTGTGCCGTATACTCAACACATTATGATATGAATTTCAATGACACAACCAATTTTGAAGCTTCATTATGCGTCTCGAAAAAAATACATAATTAATAATCTCGCTAACAAGGCGTCTAACGTCAATAAAATCAAAAATAAAAAAGTACCGAGGGACTTATCAAATGCAACCTTTGAAGTATGGAGCCTGATGCAGTTTGATTATATCCTAGTGTAAAATAAAACCATTGAAAGAACCGGTCAATCAATCAGTATCTCCCGTTTTTTAGCTGGACCATACAGCGCCTAACGCCATTAATTATAGACCGAAGCTAAATTCGCCATAGGTCCGCAATTAAATATCGATATAGGCCCAATTTAAAGAAAACTTTGTTCCATCCAATTCAGTCCATGAAACATCTTCATTAGAGATCATTACTTTAAGTTACTTTTTATTCCGTTAGTATCTAAAATAGCTTGCCATATTTGAGTAGCAGTGGAAAACTGCGCAATAGAGTTCATTCTGGTCGGATTGGAGATGCAATCATATAGAAACCAAACCCGACCAAAGCGGTCTCAACTAAACAGTGGTCCCAACTGTGTCGAAGGGAGCTTTACCTTGACTTGGTTGTGGCAACTAGACCAAGGTCAAGTCGACTCTCAGGAACTTTAGTCAACAAATCTCCACGGTCTGTGACAAAAATGTAACTTCACCAAATGCTTTGATCAACGTTTGACCAGTTGTATACTTCCTTGACTAAGTGTGAGCTGCACCATGTTACTTCAACGATAACAGTAACTATGACCGATGATTTCGATAGATATTCTCTAGGTTTTCTGTCACATAAGTCAAAATCGACGGTTAAAGTTATTGTTATAGTAACTCGATGCAACTCACATAGCGAACGAACGTGACAAGACAATGAAAATGGATCTTTCGAGAACTATCAGGAAATAGTAATAAATATGTCCGATAATGAAACAGTCAGTCACGTGAGTGTTGTATGCGACACAAGCAGAGCGGCGGGCGCGGCGCCGCGCGCCTACTGCTTGGCGTCGCCGTCTTCTGCGCTGAACTCTGGTCCGTGGGTGACGTCGTCTTCGAACACGATCTCCTCTGGGTCAGGCGCGCGGGGCAGGAACTCCTCGCCAGGACATATCTCCTTGAAGATCTGCTCCGCCTGGGAAGGTTACAATAAGTTTAGAGATAGTAAATTGTACAGGTTTTTTTTTGTAACAGAAAATGTTACAGTTCCAAATGTGAATGAAATAGTTAATGCTGAACAGACTTTGTTAAAATTTATTTGGGACCACCTCGGGGATACACTTTCAAACAATAAAAAACTACACAAATGAAAATAGAACCTTTTCCAGAAATCGGTAAAGATGCAAATGACTCCAAAAACAAATAACATGCCAAGTAGGTGATTTTAGGCTTCCAACCATTGCTAGTCCAAATATAAACCATATATAGAAAGTTAGAAACCTAGGCATCCTCTTTATATCTCTGTATGTCACATTCCTTTGCCATTAACAATAAGAAATTCTTACAGTTTACAACCTATTTATTAATATAGAACGAGCATTAATGAGTAAAGGATAATGAATACATGTTACGATTCTCCTGTCTACTTATTTCCGCCACCTACTAAATAGTTCAATTTAATCTTAAATGATCGTTTGGTAGAGACCGCTTTTAAGCGATAAGACCACCTATTACCTGCTTTTTCCTTTTTATTATTTTTATACGCTCTACTCCTCTTTGGCGTTCAATAAAGACTATTTTTATTGTCGTATTGTAAGGGGCATAGACCGCGATCACTTATCAAAGCTCACAGTTTATCATGCAAAGGAGTGACCCGTAAAAATGAATGTAAGTGTTACCTGATGCACGGCCCGGTCGAAGTCGAGCCCGGCGTCCGGGCCGGCGCACACGTGCACGCCGCCCGCCGCCGCCGGCGCCGCCGCCGCGTCCTTCACGTTGTAGAACAGCGACCACAGGCACTGCGCACAACAAACCAAAATGTTTCACCTTATATTGACTCATGCTCAATTATTCATCATAATTATAGTTATTACTTGTCGTTTATATGGCTTCGGGTTAAAAATTGACCAATAGAATGGACAATTTGTATTGAAAACAAAATCGTTAAACCGCCGCGGACATTGAGGTCTCATTGGAAGGCCCAATGTCAATCAGGGATAAAGGAAAAAACTATCGCAAAAAATGTGCTATTATAACATTAGCTGTTTATGCTCAAGGCATAAAATCAGTCGCTCGAAAGTGATCCAGCAAAACAATACTCAGCCGCATAGAGTGCTGTATTCAGCGTAGCGAAAAGACGTCTCAAAGAATTTATAAACAGTACACATAAAAATTAATCCCTATTTGCATTATAGACCGACCACTTAAATGAGTCTTCGCCCGCGCGGGACCAGGTAAAAGGTGAGAGAGCTGAGGACGGGTAGTGCGCCTGCCGCTCGCACCTCTCTCGGACCCCTTTGGCGCCTACCCCGCGCCCCGCGCCCCTGTACCGCGCGGGCGAAGACCCATTTAAGCGGTCCGTCTATAGTCACGCCATCATTTGAAAACGACTGAACGTTCGATACTGTCAGGGTAAAGTTTGTATAAAACAATATTTGATGGAGAAAAAACAGCTAGTAAATAGTAAAATAAAATTGCAAACAATGATATACACCAGTCTAGAGTATAAAAGATTGAGGGTGACAAATCCTCAACGTGTTGCAGGATCAGGTAGCCCGTATCACTCTATTGGCTGGTTAGTCACCTTAGGTTTGTCGTCCGCGGGCGCGCCGGCGCCCATGTGGAAGATGCGCTCCGCGTAAGGCCTGAGGTCGCTCTCCGCGTCGTTCACCTTCTTGGTCACGAAGTACACCACGACTGGAACAATACAGAGATTTGTTATTTTTATTAACAAAGCTTCTGCCCGCGACTTCGTCTGCGTAGAATTATACATATAAACCTTCCTCTTGAATCACTCTATCTATTAAAAAAAACCGCATCAAAATCCGTTTTGTAGTTTTGAAGATATAAGCATACATACGGACAAAGGGACAGAAAAAGCGACTTTATTTTATACTATGTAGTGATAGTGATAAATTGTGCATGCAAGGTGTGCGAGCAAATTAAAGTAGAAGTATTCCGTGTCTTTGATTAATATCATGTTATCCATACTCATAATTATACCTATTTTATATTTGAATATTTGCTGAAAGAAATGCAAGTCTTAGTATAGAGGAATAGCGGAACACTTAGATTAATTGAACTTTTTATTTAAAAAATTAAAAAGTCGTTAAGACGCACACAAAGTAACGGTTACCTAGACGACAAATTACATAGGGCTCGTAAATCGATTTTCATACAAATAAAATGTATGTATAATGGCATAAATGAGAGAAATTATCTTCGGGTTAAAAGTACGTAACTGGCTAATTAGTGAAACGATGCGAAGTAATGTGGAAATAATAGAAGTGCGACGAATTTTCTCACTACATCGGCACAGTAACAAGACGTAAATAAATACGACATTATATTCAGATAAAATTGTCCTATCATTAACTATAGGTAGTTATAGCCAAGGGTGGCTTCCATTGAAATATATTTACGAGCAGTCTTATTAGCAAGCGGCGCTAAAAGGTCAGGACTGGGAATAGGCTCGAAGACTATATTATATTGCTATTACTCTACCCCTCTTAATTGCTGCGACCAAGCTAATAACTTTGTATACTCGTATCTATTAATATAATGAGAGGGTGTGTATTTATTTTACAGTACATACAATGTGATCTTAACTTACGTGATGTAAGGAAAAAATATGGGACAACGGGTTTATTATTAAATCTGATTTAACTTTCGATATCCATGAGTGATCTATGTGATCACTTCAAACTAGACACCACCTCAGCCTTACAATTGTACAGTACTGTGGTAACCAAACAAGATACATGTTTAGTTGCATGAAACAAATTGAACATCTTATGAAAATTCGAGTGTTTCAAAAATATGCCTTACTGACCCTTGCAGCCGCTATCGGATACATCGGCGCTATATAGGCGCTCAAAAAGATCTGAACACGCCCTCGCGCGATGCGAGCATCTATACCCACAGAGTCCTGGCACTAGCAAAATAAATTATTTCATATTTCATTTCATTTCATATTTCATATTTCATATTTCAGCTCTGATGCATCTGACAGCGACTGAACCAAACAATTAGGTACCTAATTGATGTTCCGGCAGTGTACACATCATTAAGCCCTGTATAAGGGTTAAACGTAACCAGAATGGCAAATTTTTGATTTCCCTTTCCACCTATACGCCCACAGCCATGCTAAGCGTGGTCTTGAGGTTTTGTTACCTTAGGCTCTGTCTACCCCGCAAGGGATAGACGTGATATGTGAATGATATGTGTGTGAATGGTAAATTAATCGTGTGGTTCTAACAAAATTTACAGTTCCATCTAAACTAAAATGTGGTTCCTTTAGTACCACATATAATTAGTATTTAGATTGACCGCTAGTTCAAAGCAATAAAACTAACATCTGGTGGTGTGCATGCACCTATAATTTGGCTGTTTAGCCGGACAATCGCCAGTCGGTGAGTCACGGCGGAGCAAGAACGGGTCGCGATAAAAACTACATTGCTTGAGTGAGCAAAAAATGACGTAAAAAGCTAGGCGTGCCTGCGTTAAGTACCCGGTAGTCGGGGAATGGGGAACGCTAGACCATACGCCGAGGGAACTTTGAATTATTCAGAAAGTCATAAATAAATAAAATAAAACTAGTAGAGACTTTATACATCTCTACAATATACAAATATAATTTAAGGCTCGGGGACTTTATACATCTCTTTTATAAATGTATTTAATTTAAATAGAATTTAAGTATTGTAGTAGTTTAATGTATTTTATTTTGAAAAAATGACTTTCTGCCAAGTTTCTTGCAGCGCATTCTTCTTGGCAATGATGGTCTTTCCGAATGCGCTGGTAGTTTCAAAAAAGACATGTAAAAGAGCCCTTGCGGCCAATTTGCAAAAATATTTTTTTGTATATTGAAAATAAAATAAATGGTCAAATATACAAACAGTGTGATAGTATTTAAAAAGACCTTCGGGTCTATCTTGCTGTCTCACTCACTCTTATGGGTTTGGCGCTTGAATCGACTGATGGTACCCGAAACCTGAATGTCATTTTAGGAGCTCACGGAGTATCACATCGCAAAATTAAGGCCATTAATTAAATGTCAATGGGCATAATATTCATTACACTTCAGGGATTGAAACCACTAATTATATACTCACAGAGTCCCTTAGGGCAGGAGCCGGTGGCGGAGCCAACCTCGATGACGGTGACGGCGTGGTCGGCCTCCCCCTGCGGCGGGAACCGCAGCAGCGACAGCGGCTCCTTCTCGCTGGTCAGCATAGACGAGCTGGTCACGAATACCGCCTGCAACCAATGTACTACGTTAAGCGGTACGGGAAGTAAAAGAAGAAGAGACACGGTGTGGCCGCGTTAGTCATGCGTCATATTCATATCCATGCTCATTCTCTCTGTCCTTCTCGATATGAGAGACAAGGAAGAGCAAAATTTTAGCAGCTCGAGGAGCATAGTGTGTACGTAGGGTTATACATACAGCCTGGCCGATAAAGGAAATGGATTTAAATCGTTACTTAGGTAGGACATTAACCAGACAATTTCAATCAACGCAAAAACAAAAATTGGACATTTGATGTGAAAAATTCGGGGGTCGAGTCTCCATACTTCATTTTAATCATACACAACTACCTACTATATTTACAAAATTGACATAATTACTGATACTTAACTAAGGCACTAATAGAAAAACTACAGATACATTTTGGACATCGATACAGATTCTGGTCGTGGATTAGCAGTTCTTACCTTGGAGATGTCGCTACTCTCGACAGGTTCCTGAGTGATCAGGTCCTTGGGGCAGTCGTTGACGCCGATGACGAGGTGGTCGCAGTTGAGCGTCTTGGACTTGCTGAGGACGGACACCTGGGTCTTGCCCTCCGCCACCGTCTTGGTCTCCACCTTGTCGATGGGCCGGTTCAGGCAGTACACCCCGCCGAACACCGCGCATAACCTAAAGAGTGTGTAAATTTACTAACGGGCACTCGCGACGACGGACGGCGGAGAATTCGTTTAGTGCACGCCCGCGGGAACTATAAAATTTTCCAGGATGAAAACTTTTTTTATGCCCTTCCCAGGGTTTCAAACCATCTCTATGTAGGTATACCAAATTTTATCACGATCGGTTGAATAGTTTACGCGAACGAACTCACTCACGAACATAGTTAAGGGCCTTAATTAAAACAAAAGTTAATTGATTCCTTTATGTTACGATATTTTCACACTTATTGCAATGGAATAAGGGTGAAACGGTCGTAACACTAAGGAATAAATTATTTTTTGTTGTAATTAACCCCTTAACTATGTATATATTTTTTGAAAACGACTCATCTATAATATAGTTTCTTGCGGCGCATTCTTCTTGGCAATGATGGTCTTTCCGAATGTGCTGGTAGTTTCAAAAAGACATGTAAAAGAGCCCTTGGCGGCGAATTTGCAAAAATAAATTTTCATTTGCATTTTCATTAGTTTGGATTTACGTGGATTTGCAATAAGGACTAATAGGTACGTTTCCAGAAAGAAACTCAATCAATACTCTTTTGGTATCGAATATCTTTAAACGAGCAATTCTTGTACATTTGCTTATGTTATGTATTTAAATGCAAGGATTTCGGTGAAATTTCCTATGAAAGAGTTTTTGAGGGGTGAAAAATCTGTATGAGAAAATATTCCCGAGTCTAGCAAACACCGAGCTCTGCGAGAAGACCTAAACCTTTAAATATGACGTCATCGAACGATTTCTTAGCCGGACTAATAAACTCCATTCACGAGGACTTGTATCACGTAAGATAATGTGATTAAAAAGTTCCGCTGCCACAAGTAGGTATCATGTTTTTGTGTATCAACAAATTATTGGTACGATATCCTACCGAGGTCGCGGTCATTGCCCTATCGTAGCTTCATCGAAATCGGGTAAAACATCGTAAATTCGAGAAAATCAAATCAATAGTCCGGGTTGAATGAACCGACTAATTTTCACATTAAACAGGAGATTTCACAGCTCTAAATTAGCCTACGTGTATTTCAGTCACAAAGGATTTAAAACAGCTGCATCTAAGTAGTGTCTTTGTACTGTATTTTTCGTGCCTTTTCTGCCAGCTCAGCTCAAATAAAAAGTAAAGACGGAGTTCTGCGAAAGGCAAAGTGAGGCAGGTTCAGACTACGTCCTACCCTGTGCCAACAAATGTACAGTCAAGGGCATAAATATATAGATGTATATGCCACAAACAATAAGGTTCAATTTCTAAATGTCACTGAAAATTAGAACACATAGAAAAATCGGAAAAGTAAAGCTATGGCCGGGAATCGAATCCTCGTCATTCCGTGACGTGTGCTATATCTACCCCTACACCACCCATAGCAGGTAAAAATTTAATTTCTATCGGTAAAACCGTTAAAGTAAACATAAAAAATCAAGAAATAAAAATTCTTGATTCATTTGATAGTACCTAACAATAAAGTTGGTGACACATATATTTGACATGATGGCTGTATCGATATTTATCCCCTCGACTGTACACACCCAGAGCATCAAATTTTAGCTAAGGAATTTTTTTGAGTTACACACACCAGCAGTTCACAGAACTCAGTCTTTCCTTTTTATTAGTGTCCGACCGAAACACGATTTTTAGCCGAAACCGAAACCGAAACCGAATATTCGGTTTTTTTCTGATTTCGGCCGAAACCGAAACCGAAACCGAATTTTTTTAAGACGTATAAAAATATTCAAAATTACTGTACAAATCGTAAAGAAAAAGTTAATGCAAGGATTTCTTATTTGAGAACGTTTCTTTTTTTGCTAAACAAAATAAAAAACGTTTATTTTTAATGAAAATAGATATAGGTACATGAAACTACCGTGAGACTTTAATCATAATTACACAAACGGATAACTCACGTATAAAAAGTCGAGTGATGCTCGACATGTTTCGGACTATTTTGTAGTCCTTCGTCCTGGAGCTTAGAGTACATATTTCAATTTGTACTTTTACTTTACGCGCCCGAATTAATCCGAATGCTCCCGATGCGAGAGCCGCGAGAGGCCGCGAAGTAATTTCGGCCCGGCCCAAGGTTTCGGCCGGATTCTGGCCGAAACCGAAACGTCGGCCGAAATCACTTTTTTGGCCGAAATTGGCCGAAACCGAAACCGAAACCGAAACTTCGGTCGGACACTACTTTTTATTTGGTCTGAGATTACAACACGTAAAACTGACTATTAATAAACTAGCGGTTAATCGCGACTTCGCCTGCGCAGAATTTGCTTATCGCTATCCCACGGGAACTATGCGATTTTCCGGGATAAAACTATCATATGTCTTTCCCCGGGACTGAAACTAGCTCTGTTTCAAATTTCATCAAAATCGGTATATAGTAAGGATTATAGCGTCGTATTTATTTTACAAGGCAGTGCATATTCTAGATTAGGTACTGAAAAAGGTATCCAAATGTTTGTGGCATTACAAAATCGTGCAGCATGCAATATGAGAAAGTCACCTCATTTTCGTGCGTCCGTCAAGTTAGTGCACATTTGGGTCAATGAACCGCGCCAAAATACCTAACATCTTTGCAAAAAAAACTGCTCTAATCGACCAGAGAATTAAGTCTTAAATGCTCTTAAAATACTTCTTTCTGACCTTACTGATATTATAATTAGTGAAAGTTTGCATGTTTGTTATTATTAGATTTGGATCACTGGAATAAAACATAGGCTTTATTTTTATCCTGCCTGATATTCTCCCGGGATCGAGAGTTACGCATGATAAATCCAGAGAGCTCAAAGAATTAGTCTAGCTAGACACATTACATTTTGCACGAATTTTCTTCATATAACCATAAAAAACATCCCAAGTAAAGAAATACTATTGGACACTCGGTAAAATCACGAAATTTTAACTGCCAAATCTAATGTTTCATTGCGAGCGAAGTCGCCGAAACCTAGTGCAAATAAAATGAAGTGTACCAACACACTGTAGTAGGTACCGATGTCTATGAGCTTACTGAAAACAGCAGCATTTTTTATTAGACTTTAATTCGTGGAAACATGTTTAATGCCCCTTGCATGACTCGCTATTAGCTTTAGAGGACAGGGTTCTTGGGAAACGCTCGCCCCCCGGTGGGGACATAACGCGTAGGCCAGCTATTCGTATCACAAAACACGTGGCCTATTTTAATTCACGTAGAACCAATTCGACCAAAGCAAATGTAAGTATGACATGCATCACAGTTAATAAAATTTGTCATAGTTACCTAACTACGCTTTTTGATGATTTAAAGGCGAGGTGACCAAGATTTTAAATTGACATAACAAAGAAACATGTATCGAATAAAGAACGCTTGTAGCTGTTTTATGTACGCAGTAATCTCTAGGCGTTCAAGGATTTGTTACTTTTTAATGTTTTTTTTTACTTTAGATTGTGTATCAAAGACCTTGCGAGGGGTTCAAGTGATCACGGTTGGTTTGCCTTAGCTAAACAAACAAAAGATGGGTAGGACAGTAATTACGATTTAACGTCGATCGAAGGCCAACCCTGCACATAAAAATCAAATCCGGGGACAGTTCCAAAGTCAAAACCCCAACTTTACTTTTTTTAAATTTCCTGCTGATTATTTCAAATGGTTGTCACCCCGACACGAGTCTAAATGGGTTCATAGAGACAAAGTTAACAATCGCTCTTGCTCATTAAAAGCGAGGCGCACCTGGTAGCACAGAAGAGGCCTTTTTCAAACTTTTGTCATCTTTTCCCCGCTTACCTGCAAAAGCACTGCGGCAACTCCCCACTCCCGTACATCGGCCACAGGAAGGGCGTGTTCCCGTAACGTCCGAGGCTCATCAAGAACTTCTTGCACTCGCGAACGCCTTCCAGGCACGGCATGCTCTGCTCGCCGCCCGCGATCGCGAACAGCACGTAATGGATCAGGTTCGGGGTTAAACCCTTGTGCGTGAGGTACTCTTTGAAAGTTTTGTCATTCCAGTCTGTGGGTACGAGATTGGGTTATAATTGGAAACACAGACGCCGCAGCCGAAATCGGCATGGATTACATCATTAATTCATCATCATCTTAGTCACACAATGCTATGGTCTTGATTATGTTCAATGAGGAGCTGTTTATCGTTGGAAGTGTCCTAATCATTGGCATCAATTTGGAACTTTTTGATTCGACTAACAGCCACAACACATCAGTCGTTTTATACTCACATGTACCAACATGATGGTTATCATAAAATATTTAGAAATCAAAAATTGTGATCCAAAAGACGAATAAAAATAATGCACAATAGAATCAGTCAACACTTTTACGCAAACAGGAATTGGCTAGGTATGACCTTAAACGGTTTTGAAGCAAGGTGATACACATACTTAATACTTATTTCAAAATGGACTAATTTCATTACTTCAGTTGCATTTGTAGGTATGACTCACATTGACTGCTAACATAAATGTGATTCACGTATTTCATACACAATATTTAGTTACACAACACAAGATCTATGAAACTGAAGCTTTTCTTCACAAACATTTTGTTCCTGGCCTAACTCAATGACAGCTGAATCAATTTAAAAATGGAGGTCTATACTGTATCACACGTATGAATAGCTATCAAGCTGCAAACCGATTGACCTTCAAATAGTTCAAATATAACACAATCCAAGTAAAAGTAACCATCTTCATCTCACTGCCTTGCTGGTGTTAGAAATGATAACTCATAACATTTTGTGTTATACCATTGATCTGACTCACCCTTGAACTCGTTATCCATCTCCTCCTCATTATACGCCACGATGGAAGTGAGCATCTTCATGAGCATCCGTTTCTCCACGATGCCGACCGCCTCGGTGGCGAACACGTCGGCGCGCGAGCACGGCACGTGCGCCAACTTCCCGTCCAGCCATGTCAGGACGCGCGTCACGCAACGGAACTCCGCGTAGCGAGCGATGTTGGACGATATAAGGAGCTCTACCAGCGGGCCGCGAGAGAAAAGCAGCTAGGGAATTACAATAAAACTAAGGTTAGCCTGCAATGCCCATCCGCTAACTAAAGAGTCTAATAGCTCCGTGGCCAGTAATGATATCACAGAAAAACATTACTTACATCAACATTGTGGTACAACAAAACTTTGAATGAACAAGTCAATCCACCAAAACCTTAAGATTAGCCTTCCTTGGTTGCAAACTCCCCTGATGATAGTTTCTTTTCTTAGTACCCAAATAATTTATTGCAATATTGCAACACATATTTCTGTTCTATTTACCTTGGGAGTCATGTCAATGTTGAACTTCCTGTATTCGGCAGCAAAGCTGGCCTGGCTCCACACTTTCTTGGTTGGGTCAGATTTGGCTTCCTCTTCCTCTTCAGGTGGAGATTCCCTGCACAAATTGGTGTAAAGCTGCATGTCACCATTGAAAATTTTGTGCATAAATAAAAAGCTGTTTTAGAATTTTAGTTGCTAAAGCAATTTCTAGCTGCTTCTAGTTATAACTGTTGGTAGCAAAATCATCAAAGCACCCAAAGGTAAAGTTTAGGTGAAAAACAAGCTAATTCAAATATTGTTAGCCTTTTAATTAGTTAATTAACAAAATCATCTAGTGTTTTTTTTTTACAAATTTCAAAAAACTTAGGCCAGTGGCTCACTAAAACATCAATCACAAACAAATACATTAAACTATATTACAACAACAAAAGTATCAATGTCACAAATAATGGAGTAACTTACTTTTCAATATACCAATTTTCCGATAAGTTGTAGACCTGTAGCTGGCGTGTGGGGTCAGAAGTGACTTCTTTAATGAATTTCTGCAGGCCCTCGAAGTTGTATGAGGCCCATAGCCCACCATAGTGGTCGCTAGAGTCCAGATGAAGCACATTTTTCCCTATTCTACTGCAAGCTGCTGCTACTATTGATTCCACCATACCTAAATAAATACATCCATAAATAAGCTTACCCTTGTGTCCCCTTGGAGTAGGCACTTCCTAGACGACCACCAAAGTATGGTCAAATTATTTAATTTGGCATCCATTTCTCAAAAAAATCCTTTAAGGATTAGTTATTAAATGGATCCTAAATTAAAGGATGAACAGTAACAAACATGCTAAAAGTAAATAGGACCCTTGTAGTGTAGTTCAACTACTTGAAGAAGAACTTTAAAAATAATTCTCAACATGGTGCTCAGCTGTAGTCATGTACTGTCCAAAAAAATGACACAAAACTGGACTCTAATCATGTATGTAACTTTTTGTTGTCAGTGGTAGTTTTATATTCAATGTTTTGAGGATCCAATTGGAATTAACTTTTACAGTTAGGTGTACATACAACTAAGCAAAAAATATTAGCAAATGGAATAACATTTTCTTTGTTTATCATACTAATATTATGTAGCATCTTAGCATATAACATTTAATTTATAATAATAATTGGTAATTTGAATTTTTTACTTTGTGTGCCTAAATTTACTCAAAAGCATATTGTAAATGCATTATTATTTTATTTGTACGTAATCGCATACGTCGACAGTGACTATCAGGCCGAGCCAACTCTGCAAATATTTAATTAGGTGATATAGGGCGGCAGTTAGAGGACTAGTACACTTGCATATTTAAGTTTTTAAACATCAATCTTCAGGTCCAACGATACGAAAAACGTCATTAGAAAATTAAAGCAGATAAATGTGTTAAAACAGTGCCGTCTTTAAAACTCAGATCGATAAGTAGGCTGCTGTGACCGCCGTCACGCCCGGTGTCATTTTATAAAAAATGTAGAGCATACCAGTTCCAACAACGATGACCTGGAAGTCAGTCGGCAAATCGTCGTCCATTTTTGATAATGTACGTTTACTATCAGTTATTAAAATAAAAAACTTTAAAATTTAACGCTGGAGATAATTGCACAGAAAATCCCCTTTCTCGTTTTCTGGCCTTACTTGACAGATAATCTAAAAGATGATATGACATGTACTTAAAAATGTTTCAAGCACTGATTAAAACGCTTCTGTGCTACTTTTACGTCCATCGACCATAGTGTGTTAGTGAGTGCCACGCTTTATTCAATAAAATTTTTATGTGGCAACATTTCTCGATGAAAACTGGATACGGATGGGGTCATAAAATTGCGCCAATTATTTATTTACGCGTTGTCTTTTATGCAAGCTTTTTCCCCTTGCATGTAATATTGTACCAACGTGCATTGATTGTTGAAGTTCTTATATTTTATACTAGTAAAAGTTACAGTCGTAAAACGACATTATTTTTCATTTTCTTTACTTTATATTTACTTAATATCGCAGTTTTATTGTTATTAGTTATTAACGGCAATTGCGTCCTATATCTTCACAATTAGTCAAAATAATGGGTAAAACCAATTTACTATCAGGCAAACAAAGTAGGTATGTTTGGTTTCTTGATTATTTATTAACCACTAAAATGCGGACGTTATTTAATTACTATTCCAGAAAAAATAAAATGACGTCCACAACTCCGCAGTCACTGCAATCGAAGGATGTTGCCTATTAATCTGTATTTTAGTTTTATGAGGCACTAATATACCAGCCAATGTTTACTTGGGTAACCAACAATGTGATCATGAAAATGAAACAACAGATGAGTTTCGTTTTATATTTACATTTTTTTTACATACATTTCAACATTTTACAGGCTACCGGGAGCTCTTTTTAATTCGAGCAACGAACAGTTACATAAACTAACACGTAAATCTAAATTGTAATAAAAACGACTTTGTGTGTAGTCAATCTACCTCGAATCGAACCGCGTGCGGTGATCTCGGTCCAGCACACTGGAATCAATAAAACTCCGGTGTCCGTGTATCAATTGTTATTAAACAAGAATAGTGGCAGTTTTCTTGGAAAAGTGAGATTGGTTCGAGCAACTTTAGGCCGCTTCCAGCGTTTTATTGTTCAAAGGACGAATTGGTCTTATGTGCCCTTTCATAAGTTTAAGGGTAATACGAACAATACTAATTATAATATAAATTACACATTTTCAAATTGACTTTTCACTGACAACTACCCTAACAAGTTAGTTCTATCTACAATTTATTACAAACATACTTTGATCCATATATGCCACGTATGATAATGTCACTGCTGGCACCTCGCAAAATAATAAATATTTGGCATTTTGGTAAATTTCCAATTCACGTTCTCGTACTTAAAATAATCGACTCGATAGAGATCTTTTAACACATTGACTGCTCATCATAGTTCAACTATAGTGTTGCTCCTACGCCCCACACAAATTTAGTGATCCCACTGGTGATGCTCACCACATCGCCCTATTACTGAGGTCCCGTAAGCATCAATACCCTGAAGAACGAGCTTTTATTCCTACCTGGGATGCTCATGACAGTCAACGTATTAATACGTATACAAACATAGTTTTATAAATATCATAAATTGAGAAAAGGATGGGAATATAATTAAATAAAAACCACTGACTTTATGGAAATGCGCGATTTAGCGTCGTCATTCAGTAGACAACAGTGACATTTAACGATGACACGTAAACTTGGCACACTGTAGCGATGCAGAATTAGTATAGTTAAAACAGTCGTTCCGAGTAAAACCAGACACTTAAAGTGCAGGTGGCTTTCAACCCAAGTGAAGAAATGAAAGGATTGTAATTGTAAATAGATTGGCCAATATCAGAAAAATCTTCGAAAACTATTTAACAACTATTTATATTCATGGTAATTAAATAAGTACATTAAAGAGCCTATAAACGACTAATTCGGCAGATCTTTACCTAATTAGTAAGTAACATACATTTACAGAGAACACTAAACGGTGACTAAGTCAGCTTTGTTACTCGTACTTATATTTTGTTATGCAGGTAGTTCGCTAATATTTTTGGGACCACGTCCCAATCAATGACAGAGAAAGCAAAATCAACGTAAGAGCAAAAGATTTTATTCGTTACCTACTTGTATGTAATCAAAATTCGCAACTTTACCGTGGTCTGAAAACATCAACGTGAAACATCAATTTACTAACAAAAACAAACTATTTACATTCTATTTTGGACATATTAAAATATCGACGATTTCTTAATACATTTTAACTAGAAAAACTTCAATGAAAGCATATAAATGCAATATAATAATTAGTATACAAAGTGAAATATTTATAAAACCCATTAATTTATAGGATAAAGATTGGAAATTTTAATCATAGAACCATCTTACGATTTATAATAATCACACGTATATTTTTACTATAAATAAAAAATATCTCCACTTGGTCAATTTTAAATGATATGTCGAATTTTCAAAGTTCTGTGTGATATGTTAAAACTACATTCAAAATAATTGAAACATTGGAAAAGTCGATATTTTAATGTGCGAGTAACATCAACGGCCAACGAATTACGACGGCGACTAGAACAACGTTTCTCGCGAATGCGACGCACGGTCCACCCGCAGCGGTGGCCGCGAAGGCCTGCACGCGAGTTCCGTGCTCTCGCCGCAAGCCATTTGCTCACCACCACCACTGTCGGTCGAAAACTGCTCCACTTCATCATCCGTAGAGTCATCGTCTTCAGCAAACACTGAGTCCGCACCAACAGACACTAGTTCACATTCAACAGCGTAGGACGGTCCCACGCTTCCTACTGAGGCCAGCGGCGCTAAGCGCTCACTTGGGCAAGGTGATAATCGTCGTTCTTGCAGAGCACAAACTACTGATGAACCTCGACGTTCTAGGTACGAACTTCCAGAACTGGAACATGTGGCCGAGCTTAGTCGGCGATCACGGGGCCCTCCCGATGCCCTTCGTCCAGCGAACCGTAACGCGGATCCTGGAAGTGACTCTCCGCGAGCGGTTGACAGTCGTCTCGGGGGCGTCAACAGACTGCCGTAGCCACCACCATACGATGCAAAGCGGGAAGTGCGAGGCCAAGGTGGCTCCTCACCGATCGAGGGACGCGACCGTGCTCGTTCCGAAAGTGCTTCTTCGATGGCGGCTGTGAGTTGACGTTCTTCTTCTACTGCCTGCTCTTCGGCTACCACTGCTTCTGCTAGCTCAACTAGTTTCGGATCATTCAAAGCCTTTACAGATTTGCTTCTGCTTTTGTACACGATCAAAAAGACCATCAGTGCAAAAAAGCCGCCGAGTGTGGCGGCTATGCGCACACCCGTCATGACGTCGTAGGTGGCGTAAAACTCGATTCGTACGCGATCGCGATCTGCCTGCGAGCCATCCGTTGCATTTTCAGCAACACCTGATGCGCCGTCATCCCATCCACCTCGATTTTCCATGGTTTGGTCAAGTTTTCATCGCCTGACGATAAGAAAGTACATGTTACAATGCATATATTTATTTGTACCATTAATACCACTGTTATTAAATAAGAAAAACATTAAATTAACATAGTTATTAAATCATTATTATGTTGATAAATCTATAAAAACGAAAACTGCTGGTCTGCTCAGTACACAGTGTACACACCAGCTAAACTATAAACACAATATTAATGAAAAAGGTTTTACGTGTTTGATTGACACCCTTTGACCATCTTTGTGCTAAACATAATTTAGAGTCCTTGACGAATTTTATAGTAAACCAAATACTTTAGTATTATCACCACGTTTGCTTTTACGATAACTTTAGTGAGGAAATTGATAAGAATGTTAACGCATTATACTATCACATTTTTAGTGCATTTCGCAATAGCATTAACACCACGGATTAATAATATGATGTTCAACAAAGCTTCGGTTTGTAGTGCACCTTAGCAGAGGGATCGAACAACAATGTTGTCGCTAGGCCATTTCCGTTTAGCAGTTAGAGCGCAGCCCGACATATCTGGGACGCAAGCGGCCACGTATCGCACCGCAGTCTGAGTACTAAGTCGGATTTAATACCCATAACGTGGTAAATTGAATTCGAAATGTATCTCCAGTATATCCTTACGGTAACAGATGTTTGATACATTTAGAAGAAAAGCTAAACAAAACAATTCTGCTGAAGATGATATTAGAAATATTAGAATGTATATTGTATACGGTAGTTTCCTGCATACATATTTAAATAACCACAATGTACTTACAAAAACCTAATTCAAGAAAAATATATTTCGCGATATACTGCTTTTTAATGCAGAAGAGAAATATCGCTACACGTATTTTTGATATAATTTGGCAGCAATAAGATATATGTTTATACTAAATGAAATCAAAAATAATTCATGTTGCTGAAAGATTGCATGCTTTCGATTTTACTACGCGTAAGAGCTCACTTACGCTAAATAACTACTCCAAATTACGGTCATTTGTTTTTAGGGTTCCGTACCCGAGACCCTAATGTATCCAAAGAAACATTTTACTGACTATCATTTCCGCTGGTATTGGTATACCTATACGATCAAAATAGCGTAACAAATATTTATGATGCCACTTTTTTCGATATCTCAAATCATTTGTAAGTACTTCTATAGATTGTATGGTATAGTTGTCACGAAATTTTACTGGCAAACCTAACATTACATTTCCAACTCGACCAGTGAACTGTTCGATTATTGTTGACACGTACCGACCAACACGTACGTAAGGGCTATTAATACGCTGATTATTATAATTTTAGGTTACAACAGATTAGTTTACAAAAGCATAAACCATTTTTTTATGTGGGACAAGTGGTTCCTAAAATAAACCGTTCTGAATCTGCTGTTGTGTATTGGGAATGGTGAATATCCTAAAAAATATTTCGAGAATCCCATATTTCATTCCAAGGCCATCTTTGTCCATGCTGTTTTATTGTGAAATTCGTTTAGGCACAAGCAGAATTGTTTTTTGGCTTCAGATCACGTACAATTCAATTCGTTATAATATGTTTTCAGTATAGTTCGTACTTTTATAGCTGATTGATATTTATCGCATAACACACAATGAGCCTAAATATAGCGGCGCAGGTGAAGTACTCGACTCGAACCCTGATGAGGGAACAAAACAGTTCAGCAGTTTATTACAGAAACTGAATTCTGTGCCGCTTTACTTTTCATGTTCCTACTTAATATTTCTTAATAATTCATATGTTTACTCGAGATTTCAAAACAACAACAGCAAAAACTGAAAAAATGGAGACAAACAGAAAAAAAACAAAAATAAAATACATAATAGCGCAACTAGCAAACCTTTTGTAACATGGTTCTCTAGGGAATGATATAGAAGGGTTAAGTCGTGTGCTAAGCCGTTGAATACGGCTATTAATATAAAAGTACTGAATAAGAAGACACTTTCTACGGACGGATGGCCTATACTATACCGAGTCCACTGTTACAGACCGTAAAAATTCGTGAAATATTTAGTCGTTCATATGGGTATGTACCTATTTGTGCACGGAATTTACAACTGCCGTAACAGATACTACGTAGATATAGCCATGTGGATTGACTGTAGCAGGATTGCGCGCGTAAAGCGTCTCGAAACAAAGGAAAACGCTTTGGTTGAGAAACGTTGAGGGTGTAAACGCTACCCCAATTAGGTACCTACATAAATTTATCTATATTTATTTAATTTATTTGTATTTTTTTAAATCAATTAAATTTTGATTTTATTTTCCTAAGGTTAATCCAAACAGTAATAACGTTCAACCTCTTGCTTTTCAAAAAAGTAAGGAAAATTACCAAGCAAGAGTTGTGATTAATGAATCTTACACAAAGTAAAGAATTAACACCAAAATATATATTTGAAGATATGGCATAGACAGGTATTACGGCAATACGATGGAGGTATACCACTGTAAAAGGTAGAAATCTGAGTTTAAACGTGGTCAGGGGCCTGATTTTTGAAAGCACATATGTGAGAATACCACTCGAGGTTGGGAGAAATTGTGCTGAATTTGAAATACGAGTAGCTTAGAAGATACTTACGGCTCTCATTAATCTTGTGAACTAGTCGAAAATTTGATGAGAGCTGTAGTTTTAAAGATATAAACAGATTTATACCCGAAAGTGATGTGATTTCAAAAATCGGGCACTAGGACTGTCGGGAGACTATATAAGATGAACTGAGAAGTGGTCAGTCGCCTTGATCTATACTTTAGATGAAAATTATCAGATTTTTTTAGATCTGATAACGTAACAAACGTGACTTTGGAGATACCGGAAGCAAATGTTATGTCTTATGAACGAGCATAACACATAATCTTGGGATTTCTAAGGCGTCAGCCAGATGGGAGCCAAGGCTGCCTAAAACAAAAACAAAGGAACTTCTATAAAAATTTCACGCGCTTGTTGTGGTTTCTTTTAAAGTGATCATCAAGATTTTTCGTCGATTGGACACCCCATTTGGGTCCATCTTAGTGCAGCATAATTAAAAACGCAATCAACACATTGGAAAAAAATTAGGTTCAAAATCACATCCTCTTCTAAAGAAACCAAAGTCACTTTTGTCAGTAAATAAGTTGATGGCCTCCGTTTTTTGGCATTACAAGGGTACAACAATGATTAAGATCCTTGAAATTAGATTTAATAGCATTACAATGGTATAGTTTTGAGTTTGAGATATTGCCGCACCCTTTCCTCTGATTCATGTGATTTAGCTCGATCATCATTTCTATATGTCTAGGGACAACGATTTTCGACAAAATACTGAGGCCAAAGAAGCGGTAAACGCGTGTTCTGCCATCTCGAAGATTATTTTTAGGATTCCATAGTCAAAATCCTACTTCTACGTTCTGGTTCCACTCCACATGCACTTGGCCGGTTTTTATGAGATCATGAATTGAAGTTGCGTTGCGACATGATTCAATTGACAAGCAAACATGCTGTACTAGTTTTTGTGGTTCCTCCTTATATACCTTTTTATAATAAACTCTCCACATAACTCTCCACAGCCAAAAAAAAACCTTTTCTTTCATAACAGATGCATTTTCGATTGTATAAGTATTTTTAAGTGTAAGTATTTTTTAAATTATTGTTGGTCGAAAGATTTTTTTTGCACAATAAAAAGATTCTTGATGCACAGTAAACGAATACTGGTAAGATAAGTTATTTTTTTATATTTTCAGGTGAACACAAAAAGTACAATACTAGGAAATATTACAGAAGAAATGATGGTCTTTTGATTTTATTAGAGCACTACTGAAGAGTCTGAAGGGAAAGTCGATTAATTTACGATAACATTAAAGATTGAGACACTATACTATTTTATATCTTATACTGTAACTACAACAAATCGGTTTGGTGAAAGAACCTAGTTTTCAATGAACTGACGCTCATGAAAAGAATGGAACCTTCTCAGTCAAAGCAAAATTACAACCAGACGATGACCCAGGCCCGACCGGTCTGGCGTCGCGTGATTCGGGTGTGGGGTCCCTGCCCTAAGCAAAAGCGAAGGAGTCAGTTTTTCTATACCTATTAAGTAAAAATTACTCTTTATGCCGGTTTCACAAAGCCACAATACATATTTTGAACTGATCAAACACATACAGTATTTATTATCCTGACTTATTATTATCTTTACTTATTTATTATCCTATTATAGGTAAATGTGTGTTTGTTACTCCTTTACGCTAAAACGGCTGAATGGATTTGGATTCTAGATATGTGATTGTCTGGAATAACGCATAGGTTACTTCTTATTTCGATTTCCCCACGGGATTAAATACACGTAATTCGAGTGAGCGAAACCGTGGCAAAAGCTACTGATTAATAAAAATGCAATCTGCTTTGGACTTAAAAAAATTACGACTTTGGTGTTATTTCAAAGTCAAACTTGAGGAAACCAAAGCCCAATGTGGTAGTGGATGTAAAAATCCAAAAAAAAATATTGGTCAGTTTATTACAACATAATTACAGTAGGAAGGAGGGAAGCCAAAAGAGAATAGTTATTCTAATCAAAAATGAGATAATAATTATAGATGGCCAAAATATGATTGTATACCTACGTGAAAACTATGTTTTCTTAAGTTATTCAAGTGGAAGACAATGGTTTTTCCCACAAATTAACTATGTTTACACAATATTTCGATTTTATGCCACGATATGTTCTTTAGAATATTTTTGATTAGGTACTGTTACCTTGTAAGTAGGTTGATGTTCATTATGTGACAATGTTAGTTATAAAAAAAAAACAATTTAAAGCCATGCTATGCTAACTACGAAAATTCATTAAAAAAGAGTACTAATAATTATGAAAATATTTACCAGCAGGAGAGCATGTTCGGGAGCACGCAGATATTGACGAATGGCGTGAGTGACGATGATTTATTATGTACATGTCCTTGGTAAAATGTAATAAAAGTCAGACACCCATCCAGTAAAAACTTTCAGGGCTTCACTACATTATGCACATTTTCTTTGGACCATTTGCACCGAATTAATCGTAAAAACGAAAATACATGACAGGTTTCCAGTACATGTAATTTTCACACTTCATGACCATTATTTAGGTTGACTAAACTGTCTTCAGTGTATTCTTAACGATTAACAGCGTATAAAAATATTGAAAGGCTGAAAAACTGATTTTTTACAAGGCTATCTTGCGCGAATTCGAGGAGAAATCGCTAGCCTTAAGTGACACTGACAAAATCTGATCACTGAAAATTCATGAAACGAACGAATGTCTGTCAATAGTGAAGTGATGGAGAAAACATTTTTCCCGGCGAATGCATGTCTATGGTTTACTTTATTTTGTAAAATCTGGCAACACTACTGACAAAATTGTTCAAGATATTTTTTTAAACACTCGTCGTTACCACATTGTATCTCTGAGTAGTCTGACGTTACCCGAGTTTTTCAGAAGCGTGATTGACAAGACAACAAGTTTGCACATGATGACCAGAGTCAGCCAGCTAATTCTGATCGCGAGTCAGGGTACCATTGTTTAAAATTCAAGTAATAATTTTTGAAGCTTCAGTTGGTATAGTGTGTACTACTCGAGCAAGTTTAAGTTTAGTTTTATTATGTCAGAAGACTGGCAAGCGTACGTCAGCGATCCTCGGACAATATGCAAGTACGGTGAAAAGTGCTATCAAAGTAATCCTGACCATCACACAAAGTACAAACATCCACCGGTAAATTCTAAGCGTAAAAGGGACACTGTTAATCGCCAGCTAAAACGATATTCACCCTATTCTAAGAAAGTAGACACGACTGATCATTTTAAAAAAGATCCCCGAGGAACCAAACCGGTAAATAATCAGCAGGACGCCGAGGAACCGGCAAATTTTACTGAAAAAAGTAACCTTGACAATGAATCGCCAACGACTAATTGCCAGCAAAATATTGTTAATAATAGTTTCCAAGATATCATTAGCGAACTACCCAAAGACCCTGAATACCACAGCAGTACATCAGACCAGGAAAAATACAAAGAATTATTTTTAGTAGAAATGCCTCCTGATTTCTTCAAATTCTATGAATGTTTGAAAGATGACGCAAAGGATGTTAACAAGATGTTGGCTGGTGTTAATTTGGAACTCATTGGACCATATGACTTACTGACTGGGCAATTGCCTGTATTGGATGAAAAAGATTTGTACTTGATTCACTGGAGATTTTATTATGATCCCCCAGAATTTCAGGTAACAATATTTTTTAATTTGAAAATTATTATGTACAATCACCTAGTTCCTTTTCATGTTATATCATACTAGCTGCTGCCCGCGACTTCATCTGCATACAATTATACATACAAACCATCCTCTTTAATCACTCTTATCTATTAAAAAAACTGCATCAAAATCCGTTGCGTAGTTTAAAAGGTCTAAGGATACACAGGGACAGACAGAGGAAAGCGACTTTGTTTTATACTATGTAGTGATAGTGATTGATTTGACATGCCCAGTGGAGTGCAGTAATTCTACTTTTGCTCTTTAGTTTCAATAAAATTAGTTCAAATTTACTAGTAGATCAATTATTTTAATTGAAGGAAAAGGCTTTAAATTTTTCTAAAAAGCTTTATGTTAATTTAATTCTAAGGATCACATCATTAGAGGCAGCTATTCAGTAAAATCTAATCAAGCTAATGCTATGCTGCTTGAATAATGACAAAAGTGAATTAAAACTGATTGCTTGCTATTTATTAAATATCTCTTCCATGTTTCAGGCAGTTCTGAAATCAAAGGATAAAAGTGAGTTTCATATTGGATACTACAGGGATGACCCGAAATCGCCACCGGTGTTCATGGCCAGAGCTGATTCTGCCAAAGGCTGCCAGCTTACTCCTTGTGCTACTAATATATTTGCAGCTATATAGTAAGTTGAACTAAAAATCTAATAAATTGCAAATATGTATAGTATGGTTAAATATCATATTTTAGTCCAAACTTGTTGATCAAATGTTCAATAGTTTATGATTCCAATAGATTAAAACATACTAACCCCCTTGTATATGAACACCTCATCTTTATTACCACTATGACTTTGTTATTTGCCTTGCTGCAAAGCTAGAGCAAAACACATTATGTTATAACAGGTTTGGCCTTTTATGAAAAGAGGTAAGTAAATATAAGTGTTTTTCAAAATTTCGATAAAATTGCATGTGGTATCTAAAGTAAATCTGGAGCATATACCTACACAGAAGCCATCTGGCACTCAATTGTTTCTTTTCCAGCTCCTACCTTGAGCATCAAAAGAAATCTCCATTCACTGCTATGGCTTACAAGAAAATGATGGACAAAATTAAAAGCTGGGCAGAGAAACACAACTACTCAATAGAAGAGTACAACGCGAAGAGGCGAACAAACCTTTGTTTAGCAAAGACTCTTCATGGTGCTGGCATCATGGTTCCTTACAACAAGAAGACTCAACTGGGATACAGGCGTTTGGTGGAAAGTGATGGTAACATATTTTTAACCTTCAATACTAAGAAAACCTTTAAGTACATATATACTTCAGGAACCCAGTAAAATTCTCGTTATCTATCGCCAAGCCGTTTGGTATGTGGGGCCAAATTTAACCATTATAATTTATGTAAGATGCTTATACGTCATACTCATTGAATGCTAACACTAGCGCTATTATTTTGATTGTCTATAGTGTATCATTCTCTAACAGTGGGAGGACTTTATCAGAGCGACCGAGTGAAGAAATGCTAGCCATCCTTATGCGTGTTATCTCGCTCACACTATAATGTTCTAAGACATCATCAAACTTCTCTTTTGACGGTAAACAAACGACTAATGCACGTCTTTTTCCTTTGCCCAGCAAATATCAAGAAATTATTCGCAAGATTAGAGGAAGCAAAGTCTGAGGAAGAGAAAGATAGAGTACTGTCCGAATTGCAGCCAGTAATAACGTACGCTAACATAGCCGTGGACGAATGCGATTTCGGAACAGGATTGGAAGTCGGCATAGACATGTTTTGTTCCGGTTTAAAGGAGCTGGAATCCAATACATTGAATAGTTTGTGCTCAGTGTATTCACTCCTTAATCGAGCGGAGTTTGGAAGAATAATTCAAGTAGGATTTTTATTGTAACGAGATTTTAGCGCCATCTTTTACCAAGTTGAATTTTAGGATCACAAATACTTTTTTATATTTCAGGTTCATCTCAAGTGCCGTCGCAAGGGTTCCGACATGTCAGTGCTCAGTGTTGGAAAAAAATAAAATTTCGTCTGTCTGATAGAATAGATACAAGTTCTTAAATTATTTTTATATTGTATTTTTAAGTGACATATATGAAATATTTAAAACTTTTTAAGATACGGTTTATTTTTAATTGAATTGTTAATAATGAATAAATAATACACAAGCGTTTCTAATAATAGAACATTTTTATTTCGTCCAAAAAATCCTTTACATAACAAAAACCAAAAAAATTACAAAATTAAACATGTAAAAAATTAGGATTCTATCCTTGTTGGTGAACTTAAATCTAGAGTTTTTATTCTTTAGGTTTGTCTGCACTGGTTATATGCAGAAACATTGTGATGGGGCAGTGGTCGCTGCCGTAGACTTTGCTTCGGATGACGTGGTCGCACAGAGCTGGTAATAGCCTTTCAGACATCAGGAAGTAATCCAAACGCCTGAAACAAAGATGATAACACTGGATGAAGTGAAGGGTACACAAATACAGCTTTCTCTTAAAACAAGGTTTCTTAAACTGGCGTCCACGGACCCCTCAGGAGTCCGTGACGTGATCCAGGGGGGTCCAGCAACTCTGTTAACCCTTCACATATTTACCTAAAGTGATGTCTAATATTAAGTTTTGTTTTCGTAACCTTAGACAGGGGTCCATGGATATTAGATCGCAAAAAGTTTGAGAAACACTGATTTAAAACGCCGGCGGAACGATTTTATTGCGGACGGTCATGTAATGAAATAGTATACTCGTAAAATGGGTTTCGGTACCGATAAAACACTTCGACGACCCCTTATTTTTGACTTTGTTTATTTTTAACGCCATTAATCTGGTACAGACAGACAGAGCTAATTTGAATTTAGTGTCGTGTCATCCCGCTCAGACTGATAGCGTTCAATAGAAAAGTGAGTGAGAGAAGGATGGTATGATTCGAACTTAGTGCTACTACTAATTTCGAATCACACCCATCCACTATGAACTTGAATTTGAACATTGACGGTGTTAATTAAGGTAAAGGGACTCCTCACCATCCAACATTCTTGGCTCTGCTGTTCATCATGTACGTCCAGAAAGTGTAGGCGCCGGTCTCGTCCGGCTTGAGGTGGCGGTAGGTGTCGACGAACCCGTCGCTCAGCAGCTCAGTCATGCCTGCTCGCTCCTCGGGCGTGAAGCCAGCGTTCTTTTTGTTCGACTTAGGGTTAGTGAGATCTAGAAGAGAAATGTTATCATCATCATCAGCATTTCAGCCGTAAGGAGTCCATTGCTGGACATAGGCAAAGATCAAGAAGCCCAAGGATTTGTGCTGATGCCAATAGTTTCCCCGATCGTCTACCAACATTGCGCCTTGAGGCGTGCGGTCACTCCAGGACCTTATGGCCCCAACGGCCAACAGACAGAAACAGATAGCAGCAGGTAAAAAAAATAAGACTTGTGATGTGACAGGGATCTTACCAATCTCATTATGCGCGACGTTCATGTCACCGCAAATAATGACGGGTTTCTTTTCATTCAACGCATTAACATGTTTGCGGAACTCCTCGTTCCACTGCAGTCTTTTAGGTAGTGTGACTAGTTTTCGCCCTGCGTTTGGCACGTATGTGCAGATCAAGTAGAATTGTTCATATTCTGCCGTGATTATGCGCCCTTCGTTGTCCAATTCTTCGTTCTGTAGCCCATACTGTACGCTGATCGCTAACTTGGTTGTGTAAATTCCTACGCCTGCATACCCATCTTTGTCGCTCCCTTGCCAGTAGGCATGATACCCAGGCAAGTTGGCCACTTCATCAGGCAGCTTGTCTTTAGCGCATTTCGTTTCTTGAAGACACAATATGTCCGGCTTCTCATATTTTATATAATCAAGACCCCCTTTACTCATCCAAGCTCTGATGCCGTCGACGTTCCAACTTGATATTTTGAGATTCCATTCTTTTCCCTGTGCGTTCTTTGACGTATTAGAAAAATCAATGCTCTCGTAATCTGTTGTAGCTTTATTTTTGGGTGGCGCCTTCTTTTTGGATTCATCTGATGGTACTGCAACATTATTATTAAATTAGCATTAAATATTATTCATTGAATAGTCGAAAACATTTTTTGTCAACGCTATTTGATTTGCAAAGCTTTTAATTTTGTTGGATGATTTTTAAGACAGCAAAACATGAATGTTGATTTTTTTTTCTTGTAATTGGTACATACTTACATTTTTCTTTGTATAGGCCTCTTTATAAACTAGTTCGCGTAAGGATTCTTATTCCAAACAATTGAAATGCGGCTTAAATTCGAACAATGTAACAAGTCCCTCTGTTCCTATGGCTGCTCTTTAATCAAGTTTGATTTTTGAATGTATTAGACCAGGGTTAAAACAGCTTTAATAAATCATAATGTGATTGGGAACCTATTATTTGAAATAGGGCGAACTAATTACGCTTCCAAAAACTGTTTTTGGGCATACTTTTAGTACAGGTATAAATATACTGATGTATCATCTGCCTATTCAATAGTAGGTACATTGAAGTTTCTTAGAATAATAATAAGAGCCACCAAGATTTCTACATTCAATTTGGTTAGTTATTTCTACAAGCCTTTATCTTCACATGGTTACTAAGGTTTAGAGTCCCACATAAAATAATAGAAAACGGATGAACGGCACTACATTGTTCGCCATATTCAAGTATTCATGATGGACCCTCATTTAATTTCTACTGTTACATGGAAGTCTGTTGTCAACTACAATTTTTGAAGGTCATTTGTTTATTAGATCCTCAGCGAGCTTACATTGCTATTAATTTAAGTGGTTACTATCAGCAATCTTTATGGAATAAATAAATAGCAAACATAATGACATTGATGACGTGAGCTTGGTGCTCATAAATCGTCCCATTCGAGTATTTTGAATTACTTAAGTACCTTAGGTGTTTGGTTCCTTTTGAGTGGTAGTGCTTTCAGTATTTTTGATGACCTCTGGGACAGCAGGGGTCTCAATGGCAATACATATTTAAATACAATGTTAGCCAAAATCCAAAGATTGCAAATGCATTTACATAATATAGAGAGGGTTTAACAATACATAAATAAAAGCATTCAACATAAAAATATTTAAAAAACCATTTATTAATTCAACATAGTCCAGGATAGTAATAACACAATTAGTTCAAGCTTAATAGAGAAAATAACAGTCTTAGTTACCCTTTTCGTCAGCGGCCTTGCGTCGACGACGGTTGGAGTCTCCTGCCTCTGGGGGTTCATCGGTGACTATGGCAGCTTCTGCTGCTTTCTTCGGTGCTCTCTTACCTTTAGCTGGCTTTGGTTCAGGAACTGTTTCTTCAGTTGGCTCTTCATCTTTTACCTCATCTGTAATCAAGATAAGAATATTAGCATATTAAGTTTTGTGTGGAACTTAAACAATTTAACTAACTTATTTAACTTAGAAGATTAGCATTACCTTTTTCATCTTTTTGTGTGAATTTCCTTTTTTTAGTGGCAGGCATCACTTCAACTTCATCATCAGCCTCTGCTTGCTTGGCAGAGCCTTTTTTTCCTTGGTTCTTCTTGCCTTTTATTTCTTTTTTCTTAGTATCTTTGGCAGGATCTTTCTCTTCTGCATCTTCTTCATTTTCAGGTGTTGCTTCCTTAGCAGGTTTTGCAGGACCTCGTTTTCTTCCTTTAGTAGGAGGGGGCTCAGCCTTAACTTCTTCCTCACCAGACTCATTTTGTTCCTCAGGGACCTCAGGTTCAACTTCCTTATCCGCTTTTTTAGTAGCTTTCCGGCCTCTGCCTTTTGGTGCAGGTGCTGCTTTTGGTTTCTCATCATTTTCCTCATCTTTTTCTATCACCTCACTCTCAGTCTCTTGCTTAGCATTTTTTTTGCCTCTGCCTGAAGTTTTGGTTTCTGTTTTGGCTTTGCTAGCTGCAGGCTCTTTCTTAGTTGCCTTCTTTCGCCCTTTTGCAGTTTTAACAGCTGGAGCTTCATCAGAATGGCCATTGCTTTCAATCTCCCTTTCCTCTTCTACTTCATCTGTGTTTGAAATCTCTTCATCTGCAACATTGCCATCATCATTTGTTTCTTTCTCTTCTGAAGGTGTCTCTACAATTTTATTTTTAGTTTTTTTGGATGGTGGCGCATCAGCAACTTCATTTGTTTCCTCCAGTCCATTGGTGTCACCATTGGTAGCCTTTTTGCCACGTTTGTTGGTTTTCTTTTCAATGACTGGAGCCACATCATCTACCTCTGTTTCAGCTACATCAACCTCAGGATCTTCAACTGTTTTTGCTTTACCTCTACCTTTTTTAGGTGCATCATTATCTGCTACTTTTGTATTTGTAGGTTCCTGGAATATGAATTAAACTATCATAAGTACTGTCTCAGAAGCTTGTTGCCATTGTATGTATCTAACCTATCTAAGGGGCTCATACAGTCTATTACAGCAGAAGTCTTAACTCTGGGTTTGCCTCTGGGTAATGGAGCATCATATTATTTTTGTATGAAGAACAGACTAGATTAAAAATATATTGAGCTGGGCTCCAAAATACATGTGCTGCTGATGCATTGTAGGTAGGTGCTACAACTGTAATGTTAAATTGGGACAGAGCTGGATATGCCTTTTGGATAGGAATTGAACAGAGTCAGACCAAACCAAGTTGATGGCAAACCAAAACCACTACGAGGCCCATCAAGTGGGAGGTATATTTTTTTTTTATATGATAGGGGGGCAAACAAGCATGTGGGTCGCCTGATGGAAAGCAATCACTGCCGCCCATAGACACTCATAACAAAGGGTAATGAGTGTGTGTATATGTATTCAAAAGATGAAAGTGGAGCAAAGGATGCTTTGCTTTAGCAGTGGGATAAGATAGGCTAAAAAAGGGCCAAGCTTTACTTGATTACCTATAACCATTATTTGGAGGTCATGTATGTATGTATGTATGTAAACTCTTTATTGTGCAAAATAAACAAGACAAAATACCATTGACAAACACTGAGATACATGCACAAAGGCGGACTTATCCCTTTAAGGGATCTCTTCCAGTCAACCTTTGAGTGGATGAAAGGAGTATTATATTAGGGATGGACGAGTGAGTTTAAAATTGCAAACACACACACAACATGTGTGTGTAGCACATGTTTATATATACATCGCTTGACTCTGGTAGCAAAATATTTAGGAAGAAGAATTAATAAGTATGAATGATGTATCACAACTTGTAGAAAAGTTATTCTTTTAAGTTGATTTATCTTGTGAGACTGTATGAAAGTATTGCAAACAAGTCTGCAGAACAATTCATTTAGTTATAAATAAACATAGCACTTGATGTAATCTATAATAGGTAGTTACAAATAAAAGTCTTAGGAATCATGTTATAGGCAATGTGGCTATCAACCCATAACTATTTTGATTTCCCTTTACAGCTATATGCCCTTAATCATGCTAAATGTGGCCTTAAGGTTTTGTTACCTTAGGCTGTCTACCCCGTAAGGGATAAAGACGTGATATATGTATGTATGTATGTACAAATAAAATGAATGTTTCACTCATAACTTTTATCTTTAAAATATGAAATAAATAGCAATGCTTGTCCCTGTTCTTTACTATCTACAGAATGACCATGAGTAGTAAAAGCCGTCGTCATTGCACAGAGTAACATTTGAATGTACCTATCTACTTCTCGCACATTAACACTTAAAAGCCCTTACCACAATTGCATCAATATAGGTATTTCTAAATGGCTAATCAAGCTTTCGAAAGCCGTGAATCACTCGAAACGCCAGTTGACAGTTGAGAGCAAAATTTAAATTCGCAGGCAACTCCTCATGTGCATTAAAACAAAAAGAGCGCCAAGGGTGTTGACACCAACACGCGGCATTTCAAAATCTTTAATTTACAATGACAATTCAATCGCGCAGTGATAAATAAGGAATAACACAACATTATCCCATTATTAGGTATTATTATACCACATGGACAAAACGATAACGCTATCTAACTCAAGTATTTTAGCGATGATAAGTAACAAAGCAAACCAGTTTACCAGAGTGCAATTCATCTGTTTTAAGGCGTAAATTAATGATATTACGCTACCTTAGCTTTAGCAGTCCGGCGGCGTGCCATTGTATTGTTTAATTTATGATCCAGAAACACTGATTTGAACCGTATATTTGGAACTAAAAAAGCAAACGGCGGGACTTGCGCGTCGTTTTCTGAAGGATGGCTGGCTGGCGGGTGGCGGGCGAAAAGTTTCCGGTAAAAATGACAGACAGAAGGTTTTTTGCAACTAGTGATGTCCACAGAATATAACAAATTGGATAACCGATTAAGTATTTGGACAACTACGGTGCCTTATGCCGTTGTTGTATTCGTGTAGATATTTTTTTGATAATGATTGTCTTAATTTTAGTGGTTTTGTTTGCATAGTATGTTATGCTCTTTCCCCCAGAGTAAGATATCAATAAATTTTTAATATAAGGCGGTTTATAAAATGGCTTGAATATACCCACTGACAATTACCCCCATTTAAGTGACAGTGACACTTGACTTGACAGTTTTGAACATGAGCTGTCTGTCTGTGCGGCTCGGCTGAAGGATAAAACTGCAACGTGTGTTCCGTGAAGTTAAATTTGTATTTATAAACTTTCGTGTTCTAAGACGTTCAAAATGGTAAATTTTCTGCTACTCACGTGTAAACCCTAATGTTCTAATTCATGTCTTAATATAGGATTTATCTAGTGAGGTTATGCAGTTAGGTATAACTAGTTTTTCCTCTAGATTTCTGTACTTCTGGACATATAAATACCGCAATATGTTTCAACGTTGCATATAATATAACCTCACAATAAGTTTTAACGGTTAATATATATAATGTAAGGATTATTTTGGCCTCAACTTCCCATGACAAGTTAAGTTAAATAATTTTACCTGAACAGTATGGAGCCAGGTGGCTGACGTAAGAAATGCTGACTGCGCATGTAATGGTTTGTGTATGAACTAATTAGGATGGTGAATATTAAAGAAAATCTACTCTTAAGGCTACATGTATATGTACATGGCTGCCAACCATTTCAATAGTTTGTAGCATATTATTGTTTACTTTTACTTTTATATGTATGTAACTGCAAACTGTTGAATAAATATCTTTTATTATTATTATTATTATTATTATATTTTAAATCATTAAACAACCTATAAAACTGCCCTTCTAACATACATAATAAGGAGGTAGAACAGTGTTTTAAACATAAAAAAAAACTACAAACATGCACACTCGCGCAAGCGCCCAGCGCTGCTCAAACAACCCAGTAGCAACACTACCTCCGTCATACAAATTTTCGATCAGGTCACATGACCTGACGCGAGTTTAACATTTTTTACCCATCCCAAAAAGTGCACAATGCTGCTAAAGAAGTTTTCACTTCAGAAATTGTATGTTTGTTTGTAATTGTTTTTATCTTTATAAATTCAGAAGAAGTTGTTTCGAATTATTGTTATTTCCTACAATAGTCTGTATTAGTGACCAATTTGTTAATTTAGCCAAATTGTATACTGGTGCAGATGAAGCGATAAACATACACAAACATACATACATACCGTTATGCCTCTTTCCCACAGGGGTAGGCAGAGACTACTTTGTTCCACTTGCTACGATCCTGACATACCTCTTTCACTTCATCCATTTATTTAATCAATCTCTTCATACATGCTCATAGGTTTTGGGTACTGCTGTCCGGACCACAAAACTTACATGATTGATATTTGTATTTAATAAAAAGGAAGAACACCAGAATACAGTTTTATTGTACCAAGCTCTCTTATCTGCATTAATGTTTTGAGTTATTAGTTTATCGGCGTGTGTACCTGACAGATTAGATTAACTGCATTGGTTAAGCCAGAGATATAAAGTACATATAAGTTACTCATAACTAATTAAATAAAGCAGTTCATTTTAATTTAACTTAGAATTACTCAACAAGTAAATCACATTTCAGTGTGTATAGTGTGTTTCTTTTTAAATGACGAAAAGTACTTAAAACCGACATCTATTGTTCAATTGTTAACTTCAAGTGGGGTTGTAAAACCATTAGTGTTAACTAAAAGTATACCGTGAACAAACAATCTTGATAGTTTTGATGTTGTTGGTCGGTGTTACACTAGATGACGTGCTTTTCTAAAATAATAATTATATACTGTATCAAAATCACTTTGCACAATTGTTTAATAGTAGGTATAAGAAATTTTTACCTGAGTGTTAGTGATCACTACTGATCATACTGATCACTATTTCAATTTGATAATATTAATTTAAACATTCCATTTTGATAGGCTACTCTAGACCGCAAAGGGACTTTCAAAGTAGAGTATCTTCAAGAAATTGAGAAGAAGGTTCAAGCAAAATGGGATGCTGCAAAGATATTCGAGATAGAAGCTCCTACAGATGGCAAGCCTCACGAAAAGTTTATGTGCACCTTCCCTTTCCCGTACATGAATGGCCGCCTACATCTTGGACACACATTTTCACTGTCCAAGTGTGAAGTAAGTATTGTTTTTATATTATTCAGTCAGTTAAAACATACTCAATTCATAGTTCATAGTCTGACTATGAACCATAGATTTCTTTTTGTGACTGTGATTTTTGGCCTTTTTTCTTTCCTTTAAGTGCCAAATTTCGTAATTCTATGTCAATGGAAAGTATATGATACTTTCAAAAGGTGTCGTCTAAAATGTATTGGTTATATTCTCTTTGGTTTCGTCTTTCAGTCACATCAACTAGTCAACTTAGATAATGATAGAAAAAAAACATATTAGTTGACTTAGTTAGTCTTGTGGCCTTGACAGACAGGCGTATAGGCCTTTTTTCCTTTTGAAGTAAAGAACCTAAAAAAATACAATAAATATGAATGACCAAATTAAATTTCAATTGATATTTGCAGTTTGCTACAAGATACTACAGATTGAAAGGAAAGATGGTTCTCTTCCCATTTGGTTTCCATTGCACTGGAATGCCTATAAAAGCCTGTGCTGACAAGCTTAAGAGAGAAATGGAGCAGTTTGGATGCCCGCCAGTGTTTCCTGACGAAGAAGAAGTGGCAGTCAAAGATGATGGGGACATTATACCTAAAGACAAGAGTAAAGGGAAGAAGAGTAAGGCTGTAGCCAAGGCTGGTGCTGCCAAGTACCAGTGGCAGATTATGCAGAGCTTAGGAGTACCAGAGGAAGAGATTAAAATGTTTGCAGACGAACATTACTGGCTGGATTACTTTCCGCCGAGAGCTGTTAGCGATCTTCAGAGGATGGGTATTCATGTATGTGTTTATTGATTTGTTTATAGAAATCGCAAATCGATTATATTTAACAAATTTACAATCTTCGTTTTTTGCCTGTTCCGCTTAACTGCCACACTATGCATAAACTGTTAGCTATCAATGAGTATATTAATTGTTCAACATACAAAAATAAATCTGTTGATTTATTTTACTTTAGTAGTTTCTTCGTGCGACAGTGAGGATAATTAAGTTATCCAATTATTATCGTTTACCAGGTGGACTGGCGTCGTAAATTCATAACGACGGACGCGAACAAATTTTTTGATTCGTTCGTGCAATGGCAATTCCACCACCTCCGCGAGCGCAACAAGATCAAGTACGGCAAGCGGCACACGATCTTCTCCCCGCGGGACAAGCAGCCCTGCATGGACCACGACCGCAGCAGCGGCGAGGGCGCCGGCCCGCAGGAGTACACGCTCGTCAAGATGGAGGCGCTGGAACCGCTGCCACAGGTCTTAAAGTAAGAACATTGCATTTCAATTGGGTATTTCTTTGCATGGAAGAATATAGTGGAAATTTTTGGTTGAATTTTTTTTATTGCCGAACCACTGCGGTGATTTCTGCGCTCTGATTGGCCGACTTGTGGTCGCATAAACAGATATTGTGACTGATTTGATTCTAATAACTGAAATGGTTAACTATCGCGAAGAAATAATCCTAGGGCAGTTTAAGTAATGTGTTGCGAAATCAGATATCATCACGTGTCGGAAAGTACTCTGGCTATTTTTGCTTTGCTAATTCTTAGCAAAATAAACCTAAAATACTAAATCCTACTAACTTCAGCTAAACAATATGTAATATCTTAGTACAAAATCTGAATTTCGATTTTAGGTCTTTCAAAGGTAAAAAAGTAAGTTTAGTAGCAGCAACTCTGAGACCAGAAACAATGTACGGCCAAACAAACTGTTGGATTCACCCTGACATCAACTACATAGCATTTGAAACCGTCAAAGATGGAATTTTCGTGTGCACGAAACGCGCTGCCCGGAACATGGCTTACCAGGGTTTCACAGAGAAAGATGGAGAGTTCAAAATTCTCCAAGAAATAGTGGGGCAGGATTTGTTCGGTATGGCTCTGAAGTCACCTCTAACTTGTTACCCCAAGATCTATGCGCTACCAATGTTGACCATCAAAGAAGACAAAGGTACAGGGATCGTCACCAGCGTGCCTTCAGACTCGCCCGATGACTACGCCGCCCTGGTCGACCTACAGAAGAAGCCGGCCTTCCGTGAGAAATACGGCATAAAAGATGAAATGGTCCTCCCCTTCAAACCAGTCCCGATTCTCGAAATCCCCGAGCTGAGTAACCTGTCGGCAGTGTTCTTGTACGAGAAACTTAAAATCCAGAGCCAAAACGATAAAGACAAACTCACGGAAGCGAAAGAGCTGGTTTACCTTAAAGGTTTCTACGACGGAGTGTTGCTAGTCGGCGAGTATAAGGGACAGAAAATTCAGGACGTGAAGAAACTTCTGCAGACCAAACTTATTAAAGAAAACGGTGCTGTGATATACTACGAGCCCGAAAAAACGATCATGTCGCGGTCTGGAGACGAGTGCGTAGTGGCGCTGTGCAACCAATGGTATCTGGATTATGGAACAGAGGAGTGGAAGGCTCAGGCCGAGAAGTGTCTCGCAGACATGAACACTTACCACGACGAGGTTCGGAAGAACTTCCAGGCTACTCTGAACTGGCTGCACGAGTATGCGTGCTCGAGAACTTATGGTCTAGGTAAGTATTTTAATCATATTCAATTATATTTTTCGTCTATTCACATGTTTTATATGTGATTTTGTTTCTCAGGAACCAAATTACCATGGGATCAGCAGTGGCTGATAGAATCCCTGTCAGACTCCACCATATACAACGCCTACTACACCATAGCGCACTACATTCAGGGCGACACGTTCCGCGGGGACAAAAATAACGCTCTCGATATAAAGCCGGAACAGATGACGCTCGAGGTTTGGGATTACATCTTTTTCAAAGATGCGCCTTTCCCAAAACACACGAAGATACCAAAAAAATCTTTGGAGCTCATGAAAACCTCTTTCAATTTCTGGTAAGGAGCTATCACTCGAGTGAAATTAAGTGCAATTCTCATCAAAAGTTATCGTCTCCTGTTTTCATCTCAAAACGTTTACTGCGATTCTACTAACTTCAGAGTCGCAAAATTGTTTATTGAGTACCTAAGGCTTAACGTACTGAAGTTATTCGTTCTAGGTACCCAGTCGATGTGAGAGTGTCAGGAAAAGATCTGATTCAAAATCACTTAACGTATTATATTTATAACCATTGCGCTATTTGGCCAAATGAAGAAGATAAGTGGCCGAAAGGTGTCAGAGCGAACGGCCATCTGATGTTGAATTCGGCGAAAATGTCAAAAAGTGACGGTAACTTCTTGACTCTAGCGGAGAGTATTGAAAAGTTCAGCGCCGACGGGATGAGGCTGACTCTAGCGGACTCCGGGGACTCTGTGGAAGACGCCAACTTCGTGGAGAGCACGGCTGATGCCGCCATTCTGAGACTGTATACGTTCATTGAGTGGGTAAAGGAGATGATAGCTACGAAGTCTACGTTACGAACAGGCAAGTTTGAAAAAAAAACGTTATTTTAGTTTTTCCTTCCTATTCGGATCTTTAGTGTTACTGCTGGTTTTATTCTGACTAGTTTCAGCCCGCAAGTTGTTCTGCTAAACATGGTAGTTTCGTCTCGTGTGACATGATAGAGATACCTAACTAACTTACACTTACAGGACCCTACAACTTTCACGACAAAGTCTTCATCAGCGAAATGTACTCGAAAATCAACCAGACGGACGATAATTACAACAAAATGCTGTTCAAGGAAGCCCTAAAGACTGGTGTGTTTGAGATGCAAGCAGCTAGGGACAAATACCGCGAACTGTGCTCCGAGGGCGGGATGCACGCGGAGCTGCTCACGCGGTATATTGACACGCAAGCGCGGCTGCTGGCTCCAATATGTCCCCATGTGGCTGAACATGTGTGGGAGCTGCTTGGAAACGTAAGTGTAGTTCTGTGATTGTTGTAACCTCGCTTGTAACCCTTAAAGACCCCTCAGCTGAATATAGACCTCTTCGAATGGGGGCTTGATCTTGATAGGACGCGGGACCAGTGCGCGTTGGGAACTAGTACTTACGCTTTTAATCGGGGATCATCGGCAATCTTCGGATGTTGTCGGCTTGGTTCAAAGCACCTGTAGGGACCACGTATCAAGCAGACATTTAAAATACTTCACGATTTTTTATAGGGATGTATTTTATTTATATTAAACACTTGGTATATTCCATCTCAATCCGACACTCGAACGAACATGTATTATTAAGATCTCAAGTTGTTTAATTTAATATTAATAATATATTTTTTTATTAGTTTTTTTCTTTATTTCATATACATATTTTGTTTCACTGTGATCAGTAGAGAGTATACATCTCTACTATAGACTAATATAATTTAAGGTACCTACTTAACTTGGGGACCTTATAGACATCCATTTTATAAATGTATTAAAAGTTAAGTAGAATAGTATTGTTGTAAATTTATTTTATTCTGAAAAGTGACTCTTAGCCAACTTTCTTGTGGCGCATTCTTCTTGGTAATTATGGTATTTCTGAATGCGCTGGTAGTTTAAAAAAAGACATGTAAAAGAGCCCTTGTCGGCCTATTTGCAAAATAAACTTTTTGAGTTGTTCGTTTTAGTCAACATATCCTTATAGCTTAAGCATGTTTAATACGAAAAGTTAATACTTTGAGGAAAACGTGAATAATACTTAAGTAACTGCTTGCCAATTACACCGCACCGGGGCAACTGCACTCCAGACGGCCCCCTTTAGGTGGACACTGACCTTATAAAAGTCGCTACTTGATAATCGTTCATTGGCATTTTCTTTGAGCGTGGCTTATATCCAAATGGCATTATTTTGTATATGTATATGTGTATTACGCTATCCTACTAATATTATAAATGCGAAAGTTTAAGAGGATGTGAGTGTGTATGTTTGTTCCTTCCTCATGCTGAAACGATGGATTTGGAATGAAGATGAACCCCCTAGATGAACTCCCTAGCTAGATTAAAACAAAGGCTACTTCTTATCCTGGAAAATAGCATAGTTCCCGCGGGATAGCGATAAAGATATCAAAGGTCGTATAATTGCCTAGAGTCGCGGCGTAAATAATTATCAACATCAGTTTTTAACTCTAATTTACGCCTGCGAAGTCGCGGGCATAAGTTAGTGTAAGATAATTCAGCCGCAGTTTTGTGGCTCATTTTTATTTTGAGGGTTACTTTGTGACAGAAAACGAGCATTCTCCACGCGCTTTGGCCGGTGGTAGGCGACATAGACGAGGTGGCTGTGAAAGCGAGTAACTACTTCATGGATGCTACGCACAACTTCCGCATCTACCTGAAGAACCACTGCGCGGTCAAGAAGCCTAAGAAGGGGGAGGCGCCCAAGCCGGAGCCGAAGCCGAATAAGGCTGTCATCTGGGTTGCCAAGGAGTACCCGAGGTGGCAGCACATCATACTCACCACGCTTAAGGAGCTTAATGGCGTAAGTTGTAATATTTGCTCATTAAAATTTGTATAAGTTTTTTTATTTAACGTGGTCCACCAAGTAATACTGCGTAATGCTGCGTCCTTTTTTGTTCGCAAAAACGTAGTTTAAAACGTTTATATCATTATGAAATCTAAATGAACATCTATATTGCGTCTACTTACGCGCACTAAAAATATAAGATATAGTATTTGTCCAAAGTTAAAGTTAAGCATTGCGCGAGGTTCCAGGCTGTCCGATTCAACAAACTACCCACTGAGCTAAAAACCATTACCAGCCCTCCGCTGTTTAAAAAGAAATTAAATATTTGATGAGTTCTTATTATTTACTAGCGACCCGCCCCGGCTTCGCACGGTATATTATGCATGTATATTATAAACCTTCCTCTTGAATCACTCTATCTATTAAAAAAACCGCATTAAAACCCGTTGTGTGGTTTTGAAGATATAAGCATACATCGGGACACGGGGACAGAAAAAGCGACTTTATTTTATACTATGTAGTGATTTATATTAATTGTTATTATTTTAAATATATAAGTTAGGTTTCATTTTTCGATAGCTGTTCTAGTAAACTAATCACAGTCTTTCCATCCAGCCTGACGGTCTCCCCGACAACAAAGTGATCTCAACCAAGCTGGGCGCCCTCCCCGAGCTCAAGAAGTACATGAAGCGCGTGATGCCCTTCGTGCAGATGACGCGCGAGCACGTCGAGCGCATCGGGCTGGACGCGCTGTCTCTGGGGCTGCCGTTCGACGAGATGGCCGTGCTCAAGGATAACAAGCAGTATTTGCTCAACACTTTGGATGTAGGTTCATGTTGCTTTTTTTGACTCGTCTCTGTGATTATCATGTGCTGGACTCTGTGACGACAATGTCGATTAAGTGTTCGTTAAAATCTGAGGAAGGTTCTTAGGTGAAAGATTTGAAAAAAATTGCTACGAAATAAGTAAAATAGTTCTTGTCAAAACGACATCTTGTATACAAAATTTCATTTACTTATTTGGACTCCTTCATAAAAAAGTTAAAAAATTAGGAATTAAATGTCGCAACTGACAATTTATAAAACGTTTGTTAGTATTTCGTCCGTTTTCTACTCTTTGTTGAGTTGAGTCTATAAATATTCGTTTGTTTCCCAGCTGGACTCCCTAGAAGTACAGTACACGGATAGTCCCGACGCGCCCGAGAAAACACGGGAAGACTGCGCGCCGGGCTTACCCCACATCACGTTCAGTGCAGTCCCGGGGGTCTCCGTGTCGTTAGTTAACCCGGTGCCCATGAACGGCCTGTTCACGGTCGCAGTGTCCCTCGCTGATGGAGACACGGTCGAACGGCTCAAGGCGAAGCTTGCGAAGGAGGTCAAGGCGATAAAAGGTGAGACATCTTTAACTTTGGCCAAGGGTGCCGTGACGAGTTGTTTGTGCTGTCTCCCATTCTCTTTTACAAGCTTTTATTTAGGTTCACCTGTTCCGATATTTCCTGTATCTGTAATCGAATCTTGCAAGGAAATTTCGACCCACTTACATTGGTTGCAAATTTGGCACACTCGTTTAAGTCCAGTGACAATACAATAATATTGTAATTAGATTCTGGTGACCTAGCCAGGACCGTCTCCGCAAAAAGGAATTCTTCAGCGGTTTTTCCGATTGACTTGAAATTTGGTATGCATATTGCAGGATAGATGACAATGAAGTAGAGTCAACAGAATGTACAGCCATTAAAACAAGCTAGTATTAAATTGAATTTCTAGATTAGGTTATTTCATATTAAATGTATGAAGTCGATACTGTCTAGACGCTTTACGTCCAGTATAGTAGTCCTGTTTCAACAATTTCAAATTACGAGTACCTTTTCCTATCATCATGCATACCCTATTCTTATAGTATTCATTCCGTTTTTTTCAGATGTAAGCGTTCTTAAATTGTGGCGCTATGTGGACCCAGCGCTGGGCCCGCGCAGGATCCCGGTGGCCGGCGACCACGAGACGAAATGCGTCCTTTTGGAGAGCGCCGGAGTACTGAAAGTAGACGTCGCGGCCGGTAGGGTAGAGCTCGTACTAAACGGCAAGAACATAGACGTGGGCACGCAACTGGTCTATACTTACGACAAATAATATTTTAAGTTTTAAATAAACTATTTATTTATTACTTTAGCTTGTCTTTTTATTACTTCCGCCATCTTGCAAGGGGTGCGCTTCCATTGAAGCCGAGTGAAGTCGATGTGTAGAATCGATCAACTAAATTAATTAAAACAACCATCTCGTTCCGCTCCCGCTAAGTATTGAGACAATATGATTGGCTTGATTCTGCACTCTCAATGAAAACACTCGAAAAGGGATAGCACATAATAAAAACAAAAGGTAATCAGTCACTTCATAACATAATTTAATAATAACATATAAATGGTTATTCACATTAGAATGTTTAACATTGCGAGTACGAATAGGAGCAAATTACGAGTAATTAGTATGGCTAACTAGCTTACAGGCCGGCGCACCGGCAACCAGCAAACCTGGCACGATGAGCACGGCAATAACCCTTATCCAAATAATGGATTATTGGCCATTAATATACATATGAACTTAAAAAAGTTCTTTAAACCTTCTCACTCTGATAGCCATGCAACTAAAAAAAAATATATCACTTTAATTTTTACTACTCCGTTAGCGTATGTGCGCGAGTCGGCATGATATCAAGTAGAAGTTACAAGACTTATCTCGTTCCGTATTCCTATTATAACATAACACGCACTCTTCATGAGCAATTGTTGTATTGACACCAGTGAACACTAATTCATCCATCCATCAGCTCGATTTCCCGAAGCGGTTGCTACACGATCTTTTGATCTTAGAAACAAGGAATGTCATCGTTTCAGTCTTATCCACTAGTCAGTTTTAACGAAGCGTATTGCAACGATAAATGACGCGGCTATTTATAAATTTCGCACACGAATACTATTATCACATAGCATACTCACACTCTATCAGCCTAAATAACGAATTCGTTGGACTCTACATACGCACTTTAATCTACCACGTTCCCTTAGCACGTCTTCCTTGTTTCTATGATACGAAAGTCTAGTACAAAAAATACCGCCACTCGTTTTAACTTACGCTTTTATTTTGTTTCGATAAGGGCTATAACTCGAATGGGACGCCTCCAGCTACTATATACACTGACGAGCAAAAATAACGGGTCACTTTTCACACGAAGTTCTATGAAAAGCGACCCGTTATGTTTGCTCGTGAGCATATTTCGACATCTACAGCAGCTAACACACTCGGCGACGGATTGACGTCAAATTTGTATAGGATACGTAGCCTCGTCGCCACGGCTTCCCATCGAGTTCGGGCTCTAAAAATGAATCATTTAATGTTATCGATTATTTTTCAACGTAATTTAACGCGAGTCGATAGTTGCGACGAAATCTTGAGCAGCGCGAGTGGAAGCACTGCGGTGGATCAGTATATCGCACTCTTCGTGGAAGAAAGACGTAAGTCCCATTGTAAGTCAATAGAACTTACGTCTTTCTTCCACGAAGGGTGCGATATCGGCATAGGATGTCAGTACAGCAACCGCGTCAGGTACTGGCGGTGCGCGTGCGTGGTGGGGGCTAGGTGTGCGCCGGCGCGAACAGGCCGGGCAGCCCGCCGCCCTCCGGCGCGTCCAGCGCGCTGCGCGGCTTCTCGCGCGCCGCCGCCGGCATCGTCGGCAAGTCCAAGATGTACACCTCCTTCTTGAACAGCTGGCCCACGTTGCGACCGATCAACTGAAAGAGTGCACTTTATTCAACAAAAAGCGTATTCTAGTTAAAAGCAACGAACATGCAGGTTCTTACAGTTCCACGATTAAGAGTGAAAAAAGTGCGTGTGGCTAAAGGCCGACCGCTTAAATGAGTCCTCGTCGCTCGGTGCAGACGGGCGGGGTGGGACGACCGCGGGGGCCTCTGTGCGGGCGGCAAGCACACTACCCGCCCGCACCGAGAGAGGTCCCCTTTGTCGTCCTACCCCGCGCCCCTGTGCCGCGCGGGCGAGGACTCATTTAAGTGGTCGATTTATAGACAGTCACTTTCAATCACAAATAATTCTAAACAAAAATGGAACGTAATGTAATTGTACAGGGTTGATAATGTATATCTATGAAAAACCATGTGATCAAACGGAGCAAATGCTACTAACAAGCGTATATTGACATTGATATGCTTCAGAGCGTATGCCACCTTGTCTAAGTCATGCTGATCAAGTTAGTGGATGGCATGATACTCAACTAGTAAAAAGCCGTGGTAGGCTAGTGGTTTGACCAGTGGCCTCTCAAGGGTCGTGGGCTCCAATCCCGGGCTCGCACCTCTTAATTATTCGGAATTTATGTGCGAAATTACATTTGAAATTCACCATGAGCTTTTCGGTGAAGGAAAACATCGAGAGGAAGCAATTCATTGGTGTGTGTGAAGTTCCCAATCCGCACTGGGCCAGCGTGGAAACTATAGCCCAAGCCCTCTCACTATGAGAGGAGACCTGTGCCCAGCAGGTGATGGTGATGATGATAGCTCATCGCCCACGTATGTTGTCTTGTGGGATAGCTCTTCACCTTCTCCGGAGGGAATGACGCGAGTAGATAACGCCAGTGTAAATTTGAGCATCTACGATAGAATTGTGCGTAAACCTTGCCATAGGGCTTTTAGTCGTTCAGTGATTGATGGATAATGGAGTGGTGCTGCGGTGTACTAACCCGTGCCGTGATCTTCTTGAACAGGTCGCGCTTGGTCTTGTCGATCTTGTTCTGCTTGGTGGCGGGCGGCAGCAGCTTCTCGTCGAGCCGGCGCAGGTCGTGCGCGTCCACGTCGGGGATGGCGCGCAGCACGGCCGCCACGTGCGGGAAGCGCGGCCGCAGCGTCTCGTACGCCTGCGCACAAGCATTAAAAATATTTACGGGTGTTCAGTCAAACTGCAAGCCTCCTGCCAAAGTATTCCGGAACAATTGTAAGACATCCCGCAGAGGCCGTTAAGTAGCGGATCGCCGGATGAGTATGCCTTTTAAGCCCGAGCGTACGCAAGGCCTTTTATTATAAGAGTCGTTTCGCCTGATGTTTAATGCTTTTCTCAAACGTGAGGACATAGAAGTAGAAGTGGAATCCACCTGCACGGCGAGCGCCAGCAAGGCGGCCTGGTTGGCGTCGTGCTGCCCGTGCGCCCTGAGCGCCTGCAGCACGGCCGCCAGCGCGCCGCTCGCCTCCGCCGCGCCCACCAGCCCCGCGTCCAGCGCCGCCCGCAGCGCCGGCGCGCGCAGGGTGACGTCATACCTGCACGGCGAGCGCCAGCAAGGCGGCCTGGTTGGCGTCGTGCTGCCCGTGCGCCCTGAGCGCCTGCAGCACGGCCGCCAGCGCGCCGCTCGCCTCCGCCGCGCCCACCAGCCCCGCGTCCAGCGCCGCCCGCAGCGCCGGCGCGCGCAGGGTGACGTCATACCTGCACGGCGAGCGCCAGCAAGGCGGCCTGGTTGGCGTCGTGCTGCCCGTGCGCCCTGAGCGCCTGCAGCACGGCCGCCAGCGCGCCGCTCGCCTCCGCCGCGCCCACCAGCCCCGCGTCCAGCGCCGCCCGCAGCGCCGGCGCGCGCAGGGTGACGTCATACCTGCACGGCGAGCGCCAGCAAGGCGGCCTGGTTGGCGTCGTGCTGCCCGTGCGCCCTGAGCGCCTGCAGCACGGCCGCCAGCGCGCCGCTCGCCTCCGCCGCGCCCACCAGCCCCGCGTCCAGCGCCGCCCGCAGCGCCGGCGCGCGCAGGGTGACGTCATACCTGCACGGCGAGCGCCAGCAAGGCGGCCTGGTTGGCGTCGTGCTGCCCGTGCGCCCTGAGCGCCTGCAGCACGGCCGCCAGCGCGCCGCTCGCCTCCGCCGCGCCCACCAGCCCCGCGTCCAGCGCCGCCCGCAGCGCCGGCGCGCGCAGGGTGACGTCATACCTGCACGGCGAGCGCCAGCAAGGCGGCCTGGTTGGCGTCGTGCTGCCCGTGCGCCCTGAGCGCCTGCAGCACGGCCGCCAGCGCGCCGCTCGCCTCCGCCGCGCCCACCAGCCCCGCGTCCAGCGCCGCCCGCAGCGCCGGCGCGCGCAGGGTGACGTCATACCTGCACGGCGAGCGCCAGCAAGGCGGCCTGGTTGGCGTCGTGCTGCCCGTGCGCCCTGAGCGCCTGCAGCACGGCCGCCAGCGCGCCGCTCGCCTCCGCCGCGCCCACCAGCCCCGCGTCCAGCGCCGCCCGCAGCGCCGGCGCGCGCAGGGTGACGTCATACCTGCACGGCGAGCGCCAGCAAGGCGGCCTGGTTGGCGTCGTGCTGCCCGTGCGCCCTGAGCGCCTGCAGCACGGCCGCCAGCGCGCCGCTCGCCTCCGCCGCGCCCACCAGCCCCGCGTCCAGCGCCGCCCGCAGCGCCGGCGCGCGCAGGGTGACGTCATACCTGCACGGCGAGCGCCAGCAAGGCGGCCTGGTTGGCGTCGTGCTGCCCGTGCGCCCTGAGCGCCTGCAGCACGGCCGCCAGCGCGCCGCTCGCCTCCGCCGCGCCCACCAGCCCCGCGTCCAGCGCCGCCCGCAGCGCCGGCGCGCGCAGGGTGACGTCATACCTGCACGGCGAGCGCCAGCAAGGCGGCCTGGTTGGCGTCGTGCTGCCCGTGCGCCCTGAGCGCCTGCAGCACGGCCGCCAGCGCGCCGCTCGCCTCCGCCGCGCCCACCAGCCCCGCGTCCAGCGCCGCCCGCAGCGCCGGCGCGCGCAGGGTGACGTCATACCTGCACGGCGAGCGCCAGCAAGGCGGCCTGGTTGGCGTCGTGCTGCCCGTGCGCCCTGAGCGCCTGCAGCACGGCCGCCAGCGCGCCGCTCGCCTCCGCCGCGCCCACCAGCCCCGCGTCCAGCGCCGCCCGCAGCGCCGGCGCGCGCAGGGTGACGTCATACCTGCACGGCGAGCGCCAGCAAGGCGGCCTGGTTGGCGTCGTGCTGCCCGTGCGCCCTGAGCGCCTGCAGCACGGCCGCCAGCGCGCCGCTCGCCTCCGCCGCGCCCACCAGCCCCGCGTCCAGCGCCGCCCGCAGCGCCGGCGCGCGCAGGGTGACGTCATACCTGCACGGCGAGCGCCAGCAAGGCGGCCTGGTTGGCGTCGTGCTGCCCGTGCGCCCTGAGCGCCTGCAGCACGGCCGCCAGCGCGCCGCTCGCCTCCGCCGCGCCCACCAGCCCCGCGTCCAGCGCCGCCCGCAGCGCCGGCGCGCGCAGGGTGACGTCATACCTGCACGGCGAGCGCCAGCAAGGCGGCCTGGTTGGCGTCGTGCTGCCCGTGCGCCCTGAGCGCCTGCAGCACGGCCGCCAGCGCGCCGCTCGCCTCCGCCGCGCCCACCAGCCCCGCGTCCAGCGCCGCCCGCAGCGCCGGCGCGCGCAGGGTGACGTCATACCTGCACGGCGAGCGCCAGCAAGGCGGCCTGGTTGGCGTCGTGCTGCCCGTGCGCCCTGAGCGCCTGCAGCACGGCCGCCAGCGCGCCGCTCGCCTCCGCCGCGCCCACCAGCCCCGCGTCCAGCGCCGCCCGCAGCGCCGGCGCGCGCAGGGTGACGTCATACCTGCACGGCGAGCGCCAGCAAGGCGGCCTGGTTGGCGTCGTGCTGCCCGTGCGCCCTGAGCGCCTGCAGCACGGCCGCCAGCGCGCCGCTCGCCTCCGCCGCGCCCACCAGCCCCGCGTCCAGCGCCGCCCGCAGCGCCGGCGCGCGCAGGGTGACGTCATACCTGCACGGCGAGCGCCAGCAAGGCGGCCTGGTTGGCGTCGTGCTGCCCGTGCGCCCTGAGCGCCTGCAGCACGGCCGCCAGCGCGCCGCTCGCCTCCGCCGCGCCCACCAGCCCCGCGTCCAGCGCCGCCCGCAGCGCCGGCGCGCGCAGGGTGACGTCATACCTGCACGGCGAGCGCCAGCAAGGCGGCCTGGTTGGCGTCGTGCTGCCCGTGCGCCCTGAGCGCCTGCAGCACGGCCGCCAGCGCGCCGCTCGCCTCCGCCGCGCCCACCAGCCCCGCGTCCAGCGCCGCCCGCAGCGCCGGCGCGCGCAGGGTGACGTCATACCTGCACGGCGAGCGCCAGCAAGGCGGCCTGGTTGGCGTCGTGCTGCCCGTGCGCCCTGAGCGCCTGCAGCACGGCCGCCAGCGCGCCGCTCGCCTCCGCCGCGCCCACCAGCCCCGCGTCCAGCGCCGCCCGCAGCGCCGGCGCGCGCAGGGTGACGTCATACCTGCACGGCGAGCGCCAGCAAGGCGGCCTGGTTGGCGTCGTGCTGCCCGTGCGCCCTGAGCGCCTGCAGCACGGCCGCCAGCGCGCCGCTCGCCTCCGCCGCGCCCACCAGCCCCGCGTCCAGCGCCGCCCGCAGCGCCGGCGCGCGCAGGGTGACGTCATACCTGCACGGCGAGCGCCAGCAAGGCGGCCTGGTTGGCGTCGTGCTGCCCGTGCGCCCTGAGCGCCTGCAGCACGGCCGCCAGCGCGCCGCTCGCCTCCGCCGCGCCCACCAGCCCCGCGTCCAGCGCCGCCCGCAGCGCCGGCGCGCGCAGGGTGACGTCATACCTGCACGGCGAGCGCCAGCAAGGCGGCCTGGTTGGCGTCGTGCTGCCCGTGCGCCCTGAGCGCCTGCAGCACGGCCGCCAGCGCGCCGCTCGCCTCCGCCGCGCCCACCAGCCCCGCGTCCAGCGCCGCCCGCAGCGCCGGCGCGCGCAGGGTGACGTCATACCTGCACGGCGAGCGCCAGCAAGGCGGCCTGGTTGGCGTCGTGCTGCCCGTGCGCCCTGAGCGCCTGCAGCACGGCCGCCAGCGCGCCGCTCGCCTCCGCCGCGCCCACCAGCCCCGCGTCCAGCGCCGCCCGCAGCGCCGGCGCGCGCAGGGTGACGTCATACCTGCACGGCGAGCGCCAGCAAGGCGGCCTGGTTGGCGTCGTGCTGCCCGTGCGCCCTGAGCGCCTGCAGCACGGCCGCCAGCGCGCCGCTCGCCTCCGCCGCGCCCACCAGCCCCGCGTCCAGCGCCGCCCGCAGCGCCGGCGCGCGCAGGGTGACGTCATACCTGCACGGCGAGCGCCAGCAAGGCGGCCTGGTTGGCGTCGTGCTGCCCGTGCGCCCTGAGCGCCTGCAGCACGGCCGCCAGCGCGCCGCTCGCCTCCGCCGCGCCCACCAGCCCCGCGTCCAGCGCCGCCCGCAGCGCCGGCAGCGCCAGCGCCGTCGCGCGCAGGGATGACGTCGAATCCTGCCACGTCAGCGCGCGAAGCACCTGCACACAATTATCAAGTTTAGCATAATATTTACATTTTAAAAAACATTAAACAGTCAAACTAATGCGGCGTGTGCTAGCCCCCGGCGCGTACCGTGTGCAGCACGGCGGGGCCGGCCTGCGGCCTGGCCAGCACGAGCGCGCCCAGCTCGGACACGTGCTCGGGCGCGCGCTGCGTGCTGGCGGGCGGCGGCGAGTCCTCCTCCATGTCGCCCGCGCCCGCGCTCGCCTCCGCGCTCACGCCGCCTTCCACCAGGGACACCTGACAAACAAATGGAGCCAATCATTACTGACAAGTGTCACACTTCCTTACGATATTGATAAACGAGTGCTTCAGCCTTAAATACTGCCAAATTTAATGAGATGTTTCCACTGCGACAGACGCCAATGCCATTCCCTCCATATCAAAAAATGCCCATGTCTGGTTGGTACCATATAAGTTTCATACCTTGAGCACTTCTAAATGTTCTCTAGTGAGATGTCGGACGAGCATATCTTCTAGAACTTCTTGCGATTCGTTGCTACCCTCCTCCTCCAACTTTCCAGATTCGTACAGGGACACTATGTAGTCCCAGCGCTGCGACAAGTGTACTAGCACTGTAAAAACAAGAAACTAACATATCATATCCGTGAGTCAAGATGTGTTAGTCGATTAAGAGAGTAGTTTAACAATCAGTGACGCATTTCGTGAAAGTCTCCGCCAGGCAACCCGAAGAAACAAAAAGCCGGTAAAGTGCAAGTCGGACTCGCGTACCCAGGGTTCCGTACAAATTCGAAAGGGAATATAAAATGCAATGTTAGCCCTAAGCAAAATGTAGGTACTGTGAGGTCATTTTAAATCGGTAACTTAGATTAACAGATTACATTAAAAAAATATATATTTATTTATTTATTCATTACATTTGTAGAGTATGACCACAATAGAGAAATCTTTCATCAGGCAGAAATTACTCTCTTTTTGGTATTTGTTGTTATAGCGGCTACAGCATCACGGTCCATAGATACAGCCTGGTGACACACAGACAGACAGACAGACGGACAGTGGAGTCTTAGCAATACGGTCCCATTTTTACCCTTTGAGTACGGAACTCTAAAACCGACTATCTCAAAGCGGCGAGTGACCGAGGAACCCAGTGAGAATCGTCGGCAGCGCTAATGTACATACTGAACGGCGCGTGCACGTCGAGCAGCGGCAGCGCCACGTCCTGGTAGTGCGCGGGCGGGCAGTGCAGCAGCAGCGGCTTGAGCGCGTGGCGCACCACGGGCCGCAGCCAGTGCTCCGGCAGCGCGGGCAGCGCGTGCAGCAGCGACGTGGCCAGCGCGCGCGCCAGCCCCGGCGCCGCGTACAGCTCGCGGCCCAGCGTCGTCAGGGCGACACGCAACTGCAGCGCTAATGTACATACTGAACGGCGCGTGCACGTCGAGCAGCGGCAGCGCCACGTCCTGGTAGTGCGCGGGCGGGCAGTGCAGCAGCAGCGGCTTGAGCGCGTGGCGCACCACGGGCCGCAGCCAGTGCTCCGGCAGCGCGGGCAGCGCGTGCAGCAGCGACGTGGCCAGCGCGCGCGCCAGCCCCGGCGCCGCGTACAGCTCGCGGCCCAGCGTCGTCAGGGCGACACGCAACTGCAGCGCTAATGTACATACTGAACGGCGCGTGCACGTCGAGCAGCGGCAGCGCCACGTCCTGGTAGTGCGCGGGCGGGCAGTGCAGCAGCAGCGGCTTGAGCGCGTGGCGCACCACGGGCCGCAGCCAGTGCTCCGGCAGCGCGGGCAGCGCGTGCAGCAGCGACGTGGCCAGCGCGCGCGCCAGCCCCGGCGCCGCGTACAGCTCGCGGCCCAGCGTCGTCAGGGCGACACGCAACTGCAGCGCTAATGTACATACTGAACGGCGCGTGCACGTCGAGCAGCGGCAGCGCCACGTCCTGGTAGTGCGCGGGCGGGCAGTGCAGCAGCAGCGGCTTGAGCGCGTGGCGCACCACGGGCCGCAGCCAGTGCTCCGGCAGCGCGGGCAGCGCGTGCAGCAGCGACGTGGCCAGCGCGCGCGCCAGCCCCGGCGCCGCGTACAGCTCGCGGCCCAGCGTCGTCAGGGCGACACGCAACTGCAGCGCTAATGTACATACTGAACGGCGCATGCACGTCGAGCAGCGGCAGCGCCACGTCCTGGTAGTGCGCGGGCGGGCAGTGCAGCAGCAGCGGCTTGAGCGCGTGGCGCACCACGGGCCGCAGCCAGTGCTCCGGCAGCGCGGGCAGCGCGTGCAGCAGCGACGTGGCCAGCGCGCGCGCCAGCCCCGGCGCCGCGTACAGCTCGCGGCCCAGCGTCGTCAGGGCGACACGCAACTGCAGCGCTAATGTACATACTGAACGGCGCGTGCACGTCGAGCAGCGGCAGCGCCACGTCCTGGTAGTGCGCGGGCGGGCAGTGCAGCAGCAGCGGCTTGAGCGCGTGGCGCACCACGGGCCGCAGCCAGTGCTCCGGCAGCGCGGGCAGCGCGTGCAGCAGCGACGTGGCCAGCGCGCGCGCCAGCCCCGGCGCCGCGTACAGCTCGCGGCCCAGCGTCGTCAGGGCGACACGCAACTGCAGCGCTAATGTACATACTGAACGGCGCATGCACGTCGAGCAGCGGCAGCGCCACGTCCTGGTAGTGCGCGGGCGGGCAGTGCAGCAGCAGCGGCTTGAGCGCGTGGCGCACCACGGGCCGCAGCCAGTGCTCCGGCAGCGCGGGCAGCGCGTGCAGCAGCGACGTGGCCAGCGCGCGCGCCAGCCCCGGCGCCGCGTACAGCTCGCGGCCCAGCGTCGTCAGGGCGACACGCAACTGCAGCGCTAATGTACATACTGAACGGCGCGTGCACGTCGAGCAGCGGCAGCGCCACGTCCTGGTAGTGCGCGGGCGGGCAGTGCAGCAGCAGCGGCTTGAGCGCGTGGCGCACCACGGGCCGCAGCCAGTGCTCCGGCAGCGCGGGCAGCGCGTGCAGCAGCGACGTGGCCAGCGCGCGCGCCAGCCCCGGCGCCGCGTACAGCTCGCGGCCCAGCGTCGTCAGGGCGACACGCAACTGCAGCGCTAATGTACATACTGAACGGCGCGTGCACGTCGAGCAGCGGCAGCGCCACGTCCTGGTAGTGCGCGGGCGGGCAGTGCAGCAGCAGCGGCTTGAGCGCGTGGCGCACCACGGGCCGCAGCCAGTGCTCCGGCAGCGCGGGCAGCGCGTGCAGCAGCGACGTGGCCAGCGCGCGCGCCAGCCCCGGCGCCGCGTACAGCTCGCGGCCCAGCGTCGTCAGGGCGACACGCAACTGCAGCGCTAATGTACATACTGAACGGCGCGTGCACGTCGAGCAGCGGCAGCGCCACGTCCTGGTAGTGCGCGGGCGGGCAGTGCAGCAGCAGCGGCTTGAGCGCGTGGCGCACCACGGGCCGCAGCCAGTGCTCCGGCAGCGCGGGCAGCGCGTGCAGCAGCGACGTGGCCAGCGCGCGCGCCAGCCCCGGCGCCGCGTACAGCTCGCGGCCCAGCGTCGTCAGGGCGACACGCAACTGCAGCGCTAATGTACATACTGAACGGCGCGTGCACGTCGAGCAGCGGCAGCGCCACGTCCTGGTAGTGCGCGGGCGGGCAGTGCAGCAGCAGCGGCTTGAGCGCGTGGCGCACCACGGGCCGCAGCCAGTGCTCCGGCAGCGCGGGCAGCGCGTGCAGCAGCGACGTGGCCAGCGCGCGCGCCAGCCCCGGCGCCGCGTACAGCTCGCGGCCCAGCGTCGTCAGGGCGACACGCAACTGCAGCGCTAATGTACATACTGAACGGCGCATGCACGTCGAGCAGCGGCAGCGCCACGTCCTGGTAGTGCGCGGGCGGGCAGTGCAGCAGCAGCGGCTTGAGCGCGTGGCGCACCACGGGCCGCAGCCAGTGCTCCGGCAGCGCGGGCAGCGCGTGCAGCAGCGACGTGGCCAGCGCGCGCGCCAGCCCCGGCGCCGCGTACAGCTCGCGGCCCAGCGTCGTCAGGGCGACACGCAACTGCAGCGCTAATGTACATACTGAACGGCGCGTGCACGTCGAGCAGCGGCAGCGCCACGTCCTGGTAGTGCGCGGGCGGGCAGTGCAGCAGCAGCGGCTTGAGCGCGTGGCGCACCACGGGCCGCAGCCAGTGCTCCGGCAGCGCGGGCAGCGCGTGCAGCAGCGACGTGGCCAGCGCGCGCGCCAGCCCCGGCGCCGCGTACAGCTCGCGGCCCAGCGTCGTCAGGGCGACACGCAACTGCAGCGCTAATGTACATACTGAACGGCGCATGCACGTCGAGCAGCGGCAGCGCCACGTCCTGGTAGTGCGCGGGCGGGCAGTGCAGCAGCAGCGGCTTGAGCGCGTGGCGCACCACGGGCCGCAGCCAGTGCTCCGGCAGCGCGGGCAGCGCGTGCAGCAGCGACGTGGCCAGCGCGCGCGCCAGCCCCGGCGCCGCGTACAGCTCGCGGCCCAGCGTCGTCGCCGCCGCGCCCACCAGGTGGCACACCTGCCCGGGCAACAACGGTCGGAGCGTCACTTTTATTCGCTATTCTAGGCAACGTCGAATATTCAAAGTGAATCGCGTCAAAGGTGGAACTGAATTTTGACTCATTTTTTTTCCTTTGCAGGGCTGTTTAATCAAAATAACCAAATGTCCAAACGTTAGAGTTAAGTTAGTAGTTTATGAGATTAGTTCTCTTATTATCCGCCAGATGTCGCTGTACCGGCAACAAACTAGCTAACGTTTGTTTGATGCAACTCGTATAGATTTAACTGCTACCTTCTGAAATATTCCGCAACACTGTTAAGAGTCCTGTTCGGTCAATCAGTGAAATATGTGGTTATTATGATAAACAATAGACTCACGTTGTCGTGCAGCGTGTGCAGGTAGGTCTGCATGCGGTCGGCGGGGCGCGGCGGCGGCGCGTCGGCGTCGGGCAGCCCCAGCAGGTTGCGGCGCTCGGCGGCCGGCGGCGCGAGCGCGTGCGCGTGCGCCGCGTGGATGTGCGCGCGCGCCGCCGGCAGGTGCAGCTCGTGCAGCGCGCGCGCCAGCGCCAGCGCGTGCGGCAGTAGCGGCAGCGCGTGCGCGCCGCACGGGTTGCGCCACACCGGGTTGCCGGACGCCGTCACGCCCGCGCCGAACCCGCCGCGGGACGCTCTGCAGGACAGGTATAATTATTCAAGCGTTGCCTAGCAATAATGCTTTTTCAATAACGCTGTGTATTAGACCGTTTTCACCATAGAACTGAAATATTCATGTATGTAAACAGTGCACTTTAGAATCGGAGATCATTGCACTACTGACACAAAATCCTACTAATAAGGATAAATGTGAAAGTTTGTGGGTATGGATGTTTGTTACTCTTTCACGCAAAAACTACTGAATGGATTTGGATAAAATTTGGAACGGAGATAGCCGATACCCTAGATTAACACATAGATTATTTTTTATCCCGGAAAATTGCATAGTTCCCGCGGGATACTAAAAACTAATTTTTTGCAGACGAAGTCCCGGGATGCTGGGGGCGGGGTATACTTGTCGGGGTCGGCGGGCACGGTGGTGCGCTTGACGACGCCGAGCAGCAGCGTGAGCGCGTGCAGCAGCGTGCGGCGCGCGTTGCCGCGCTCGTCCTCGGCGGCGGCGGCGGGCGCGCCCGGGGTGCGGGGGGCGGGGGGCGGGGTATACTTGTCGGGGTCGGCGGGCACGGTGGTGCGCTTGACGACGCCGAGCAGCAGCGTGAGCGCGTGCAGCAGCGTGCGGCGCGCGTTGCCGCGCTCGTCCTCGGCGGCGGCGGCGGGCGCGCCCGGGGTGCGGGGGGCGGGGGGCGGGGTATACTTGTCGGGGTCGGCGGGCACGGTGGTGCGCTTGACGACGCCGAGCAGCAGCGTGAGCGCGTGCAGCAGCGTGCGGCGCGCGTTGCCGCGCTCGTCCTCGGCGGCGGCGGCGGGCGCGCCCGGGGTGCGGGGGGCGGGGGGCGGGGTATACTTGTCGGGGTCGGCGGGCACGGTGGTGCGCTTGACGACGCCGAGCAGCAGCGTGAGCGCGTGCAGCAGCGTGCGGCGCGCGTTGCCGCGCTCGTCCTCGGCGGCGGCGGCGGGCGCGCCCGGGGTGCGGGGGGCGGGGGGCGGGGTATACTTGTCGGGGTCGGCGGGCACGGTGGTGCGCTTGACGACGCCGAGCAGCAGCGTGAGCGCGTGCAGCAGCGTGCGGCGCGCGTTGCCGCGCTCGTCCTCGGCGGCGGCGGCGGGCGCGCCCGGGGTGCGGGGGGCGGGGGGCGGGGTATACTTGTCGGGGTCGGCGGGCACGGTGGTGCGCTTGACGACGCCGAGCAGCAGCGTGAGCGCGTGCAGCAGCGTGCGGCGCGCGTTGCCGCGCTCGTCCTCGGCGGCGGCGGCGGGCGCGCCCGGGGTGCGGGGGGCGGGGGGCGGGGTATACTTGTCGGGGTCGGCGGGCACGGTGGTGCGCTTGACGACGCCGAGCAGCAGCGTGAGCGCGTGCAGCAGCGTGCGGCGCGCGTTGCCGCGCTCGTCCTCGGCGGCGGCGGCGGGCGCGCCCGGGGTGCGGGGGGCGGGGGGCGGGGTATACTTGTCGGGGTCGGCGGGCACGGTGGTGCGCTTGACGACGCCGAGCAGCAGCGTGAGCGCGTGCAGCAGCGTGCGGCGCGCGTTGCCGCGCTCGTCCTCGGCGGCGGCGGCGGGCGCGCCCGGGGTGCGGGGGGCGGGGGGCGGGGTATACTTGTCGGGGTCGGCGGGCACGGTGGTGCGCTTGACGACGCCGAGCAGCAGCGTGAGCGCGTGCAGCAGCGTGCGGCGCGCGTTGCCGCGCTCGTCCTCGGCGGCGGCGGCGGGCGCGCCCGGGGTGCGGGGGGCGGGGGGCGGGGTATACTTGTCGGGGTCGGCGGGCACGGTGGTGCGCTTGACGACGCCGAGCAGCAGCGTGAGCGCGTGCAGCAGCGTGCGGCGCGCGTTGCCGCGCTCGTCCTCGGCGGCGGCGGCGGGCGCGCCCGGGGTGCGGGGGGCGGGGGGCGGGGTATACTTGTCGGGGTCGGCGGGCACGGTGGTGCGCTTGACGACGCCGAGCAGCAGCGTGAGCGCGTGCAGCAGCGTGCGGCGCGCGTTGCCGCGCTCGTCCTCGGCGGCGGCGGGCGCGCCCGGGGTGCGGGGGGCGGGGGGCGGGGTATACTTGTCGGGGTCGGCGGGCACGGTGGTGCGCTTGACGACGCCGAGCAGCAGCGTGAGCGCGTGCAGCAGCGTGCGGCGCGCGTTGCCGCGCTCGTCCTCGGCGGCGGCGGCGGGCGCGCCCGGGGTGCGGGGGGCGGGGGGCGGGGTATACTTGTCGGGGTCGGCGGGCACGGTGGTGCGCTTGACGACGCCGAGCAGCAGCGTGAGCGCGTGCAGCAGCGTGCGGCGCGCGTTGCCGCGCTCGTCCTCGGCGGCGGCGGCGGGCGCGCCCGGGGTGCGGGGGGCGGGGGGCGGGGTATACTTGTCGGGGTCGGCGGGCACGGTGGTGCGCTTGACGACGCCGAGCAGCAGCGTGAGCGCGTGCAGCAGCGTGCGGCGCGCGTTGCCGCGCTCGTCCTCGGCGGCGGCGGCGGGCGCGCCCGGGGTGCGGGGGGCGGGGGGCGGGGTATACTTGTCGGGGTCGGCGGGCACGGTGGTGCGCTTGACGACGCCGAGCAGCAGCGTGAGCGCGTGCAGCAGCGTGCGGCGCGCGTTGCCGCGCTCGTCCTCGGCGGCGGCGGCGGGCGCGCCCGGGGTGCGGGGGGCGGGGGGCGGGGTATACTTGTCGGGGTCGGCGGGCACGGTGGTGCGCTTGACGACGCCGAGCAGCAGCGTGAGCGCGTGCAGCAGCGTGCGGCGCGCGTTGCCGCGCTCGTCCTCGGCGGCGGCGGGCGCGCCCGGCGCCACGTCCAGCCCGACCAGCCGCGCCAGCGCCTCCGCCGATGACACGTGCGGGGCCAGCGCCGCCCAGCGCGCGCTGCAGTCGCCCAACACCTACGAACACAACAATATCAGGACTTAACCCATTACCAAAACCAGGCAGTTAAGTTAACCCTTCACATATTTACTTCAAGAGATTTCTAATATTAGGCTGTTTACTTTTCCTATAATAAACTTAAACAGGGGACCACGGACATTTCGAAATTCTGAAAGTGTTCGGTGACCGCAAGAAGTTTAAGAAGCTGTGTAATGTTAGTGGATCGTTACCTGCGCGACCAGCGCGCTCTGCCGCTCGTAGCAGCAGAAGTGGTTGGAGACGAGCAGCAGCGCCTCCTGTATGGTGACGCTCTCCACGGCGCTGAGCCCGGGGCCCGCCAGCGCCGCCTGGCACATCTCGTGCAGCCGCCCGAACACCGGCAGCAGCAGCAGCGGGTACTGACACCAAATATACACGTTACAAACACGTCTACATCCCTTACGGAGTAGGCTGAGCCAGGGTAACAAGACCCCAAAGGCCACGCTTAGCATGTTTGGGGGACCTTAGCATGATTGTGGGCACATAAGTAGAAGTAGAAAGGGGAATCAAAATTGTGATAGGTTGCTAGCCGCATGCAGGGTCGAATCTGGCAAGGGCATATATTTGTGTGATGATCACTATCGTCCGTGAACTAACTTTACAGACACTACAGTTTTTTTTACTAAGACGCACGGTGACGAAGATTTCAGCCATCAATTTCAAAACTATTCAAATGACGAGCATGCATTCATGCTCAGTTAGCACGTACTATAACGGTGGCAAGGGTCTCTAAGATTTAAAATGGAAATAAAATTATAAGTGAACCACTTTCGATAAAAAAATTATGAGATAAACTTTGACACGTGTGCTATCGTTTGAAAAATAAACATCCTAATTAAATAGATAACAACGGACATACGAAAAAATCGTCGAACGATCTTTCGTTACATCCATCCGGTTCGAAACTCGCTCCTGCCGCCAAGCTTCAGCGCGAGGAGTTACCGGCACAGGAGATACTCCACCTGGCCCTGGCAGCACACCACCCTCAGCACCCACCGACCTTGGAGCCGAGCTTGACGAGCAGGCTGGCGGCGTGGCGGCGCACGTTCTTGACGGCGCGGCTGCGGCGGTCGTCGGCGCCGGCGCCGCAGTACACCAGCGCCGCGAAGATCTTGTCCAGCACGCGCGGCAGCAGCTCCGCGCCCGCGCCGCCCACGCTCGGCCCTGGCAGCACACCACCCTCAGCACCCACTGACCTTGGAGCCGAGCTTGACGAGCAGGCTGGCGGCGTGGCGGCGCACGTTCTTGACGGCGCGGCTGCGGCGGTCGTCGGCGCCGGCGCCGCAGTACACCAGCGCCGCGAAGATCTTGTCCAGCACGCGCGGCAGCAGCTCCGCGCCCGCGCCGCCCACGCTCGGCCCTGGCAGCACACCACCCTCAGCACCCACTGACCTTGGAGCCGAGCTTGACGAGCAGGCTGGCGGCGTGGCGGCGCACGTTCTTGACGGCGCGGCTGCGGCGGTCGTCGGCGCCGGCGCCGCAGTACACCAGCGCCGCGAAGATCTTGTCCAGCACGCGCGGCAGCAGCTCCGCGCCCGCGCCGCCCACGCTCGGCCCTGGCAGCACACCACCCTCAGCACCCACTGACCTTGGAGCCGAGCTTGACGAGCAGGCTGGCGGCGTGGCGGCGCACGTTCTTGACGGCGCGGCTGCGGCGGTCGTCGGCGCCGGCGCCGCAGTACACCAGCGCCGCGAAGATCTTGTCCAGCACGCGCGGCAGCAGCTCCGCGCCCGCGCCGCCCACGCTCGGCCCTGGCAGCACACCACCCTCAGCACCCACTGACCTTGGAGCCGAGCTTGACGAGCAGGCTGGCGGCGTGGCGGCGCACGTTCTTGACGGCGCGGCTGCGGCGGTCGTCGGCGCCGGCGCCGCAGTACACCAGCGCCGCGAAGATCTTGTCCAGCACGCGCGGCAGCAGCTCCGCGCCCGCGCCGCCCACGCTCGGCCCTGGCAGCACACCACCCTCAGCACCCACTGACCTTGGAGCCGAGCTTGACGAGCAGGCTGGCGGCGTGGCGGCGCACGTTCTTGACGGCGCGGCTGCGGCGGTCGTCGGCGCCGGCGCCGCAGTACACCAGCGCCGCGAAGATCTTGTCCAGCACGCGCGGCAGCAGCTCCGCGCCCGCGCCGCCCACGCTCGGCCCTGGCAGCACACCACCCTCAGCACCCACTGACCTTGGAGCCGAGCTTGACGAGCAGGCTGGCGGCGTGGCGGCGCACGTTCTTGACGGCGCGGCTGCGGCGGTCGTCGGCGCCGGCGCCGCAGTACACCAGCGCCGCGAAGATCTTGTCCAGCACGCGCGGCAGCAGCTCCGCGCCCGCGCCGCCCACGCTCGGCCCTGGCAGCACACCACCCTCAGCACCCACTGACCTTGGAGCCGAGCTTGACGAGCAGGCTGGCGGCGTGGCGGCGCACGTTCTTGACGGCGCGGCTGCGGCGGTCGTCGGCGCCGGCGCCGCAGTACACCAGCGCCGCGAAGATCTTGTCCAGCACGCGCGGCAGCAGCTCCGCGCCCGCGCCGCCCACGCTCGGCCCTGGCAGCACACCACCCTCAGCACCCACTGACCTTGGAGCCGAGCTTGACGAGCAGGCTGGCGGCGTGGCGGCGCACGTTCTTGACGGCGCGGCTGCGGCGGTCGTCGGCGCCGGCGCCGCAGTACACCAGCGCCGCGAAGATCTTGTCCAGCACGCGCGGCAGCAGCTCCGCGCCCGCGCCGCCCACGCTCGGCCCTGGCAGCACACCACCCTCAGCACCCACTGACCTTGGAGCCGAGCTTGACGAGCAGGCTGGCGGCGTGGCGGCGCACGTTCTTGACGGCGCGGCTGCGGCGGTCGTCGGCGCCGGCGCCGCAGTACACCAGCGCCGCGAAGATCTTGTCCAGCACGCGCGGCAGCAGCTCCGCGCCCGCGCCGCCCACGCTCGGCCCTGGCAGCACACCACCCTCAGCACCCACTGACCTTGGAGCCGAGCTTGACGAGCAGGCTGGCGGCGTGGCGGCGCACGTTCTTGACGGCGCGGCTGCGGCGGTCGTCGGCGCCGGCGCCGCAGTACACCAGCGCCGCGAAGATCTTGTCCAGCACGCGCGGCAGCAGCTCCGCGCCCGCGCCGCCCACGCTCGGCCCTGGCAGCACACCACCCTCAGCACCCACTGACCTTGGAGCCGAGCTTGACGAGCAGGCTGGCGGCGTGGCGGCGCACGTTCTTGACGGCGCGGCTGCGGCGGTCGTCGGCGCCGGCGCCGCAGTACACCAGCGCCGCGAAGATCTTGTCCAGCACGCGCGGCAGCAGCTCCGCGCCCGCGCCGCCCACGCTCGGCCCTGGCAGCACACCACCCTCAGCACCCACTGACCTTGGAGCCGAGCTTGACGAGCAGGCTGGCGGCGTGGCGGCGCACGTTCTTGACGGCGCGGCTGCGGCGGTCGTCGGCGCCGGCGCCGCAGTACACCAGCGCCGCGAAGATCTTGTCCAGCACGCGCGGCAGCAGCTCCGCGCCCGCGCCGCCCACGCTCGGCCCTGGCAGCACACCACCCTCAGCACCCACTGACCTTGGAGCCGAGCTTGACGAGCAGGCTGGCGGCGTGGCGGCGCACGTTCTTGACGGCGCGGCTGCGGCGGTCGTCGGCGCCGGCGCCGCAGTACACCAGCGCCGCGAAGATCTTGTCCAGCACGCGCGGCAGCAGCTCCGCGCCCGCGCCGCCCACGCTCGGCCCTGGCAGCACACCACACGCACGTTACAGCATACCATACAATAAATAATAACAGAGTAGAACAGAATCTCATTCGACCGCGTCCCAAACGCCGCCATTTATATACCTACTTCCCCCTTCACGTCGTTACACCCCTCTGTCGTCTAGGCGTGTTGCTAGGGATTGCTTACTTTGAAATCATTATTTTAATCTAGTTTTACAAAATATGAGATTTATAAATCATTAGGTACGTATACGAAAGTAGGTACGGAACGCGCAAACAGCTAAACGCGCGTGCGGCGACGCCGGCCGTGACAGCCCGACTGAAATACCCGCTTAACGGGTACTCTAATTTTTTTTTATTTATACCACTCTCATACGTCCATCGATTGTTTAAATAAATGGTCCTACATTGAATAATTCGAGTCCACATCGTAACGCAACTCCGTGTCCATTGCCAATCACACTCTTCTAACGACTCACCGGCGAGCTGGCTGTAAGCGCAGCTGAGGAACACGAAGAGCGCGGAGATGAGCGACAGCAGCAGCGACAGGATGAGCGGCGCCGGCGGCTCGCACGCCACGCAGCGCTGCAGCAGCTGCAGGCCCTCCACCACGCTGGGCCGCGGCTCCGCGTGCAGCAGGCGCGACAGCACCACGTCCAGTACCTGACAACCAAATACAACTACTCAAACAAATGATAATCAAACGCCGATCCAGCTCAAACTATACACCGAACGCTTAAATGAGTCCCAGCCCGTTCGGTGCAGGGGCGCGGGGTGGGACGACCGCGGGGGCCGAGAGGTGCGGGCGGCAAGCGCACTACCCGCTCGCACCTCTCTCGGCCCCCTTTATCGTCCTGTGACACGCGAGCGAGGACTCATTTAAGCGGTCGGTCTATAACGTCCAACACTCGCTACGTGCGCGACAATAACTAAAATAGTTGTTGAATTACCCCCACTCAGGACCTGTTTCACCACTTTTTGTTAAGTTACAGTTATCTTGTCTGTCTGTTTGTTGTAATAAAGAGAATCATAGTTAACTGGAACTTAACATAATGTTGAAACAGGCCCACAGTGACGCAGCGCGTGCGTATATCCGCATATACGCACAATAAATAAAATTCAATAAATAAAAAATAAAAAAAATAAAAAATATACATATAGGGTTGTGTCGCGCGCAAAATGTACTACTCGTCCCTTTCTAGAACGAATAGTAAGAAAGATACGGGTACTTGTGCTAACCGTGCTGGTGACTTATGGCACTGGAGGCAGCGAGTGTTTAATGAAAAGAAAAAAAAAGTTTATTTGTAACAATAAAAGTTGAAAAAAAGGAAAAAAAAAGTTTCACGTTAGTAGATATTTGCCATGGGACAAATAAGTCAGGGACTTGGAGTTACAACACTAAACATGGCAAGAAGGTAATCGATCACGGATATTTGATGGCAACTTTTACACATGCATCATGCATCTCTTGACTAATGATTAAAGGGACAGTTTACACGAGTAATAGGAGACGAGCCTTACTTGAGAGAGAGCTTCCCACTCGACGTGCAAGGGATGCGTAACGTCCAACTGAGCGGGGCACGAGTCCACCTTATCCAAAGCGGAGCGTGTCCATTGTTCCACGTACGCCCACGTCACCAGCGGCGCCGCCGTCATACAGTGCCTGAAAGAAATGTAACAAATGGAATTATAGTGGAATTTTAGTTGATGATCAGAAACATACCTTTCCACACCACCTGCTCGACAATGTCTAATTATATATCATGTAAACCTTACTCAAAGTAAGTCATTATAGCCCTTGGCTTTAGCCGGGTAGTAATATTGTACTGGATTTCATTATAACCCGTAGGTTAGTAAAATAATTCTCACTTCTCATAGTTCTTATTCCTATACTCTTAAAGTCCAATTTCGTAAAAATCGCACGTCTCCGAAAATCGAGACGGCCACGCCACGGCAAGCGGCGTTCGATTTTCGAACGAATGCAACAAATTTCAAATAAAACAAAAGCTGCCAGTGTTTGCTGACGCTATAACATTACACGCATAGAACTGCTAAGATTCCAAATAAAAATATACAACTGGACTAATTTCTCAAACTTAAATTTTTACTTTTAATTTTGTTTTACTGTTGTTTTAATTAAATTATTTTTCTAGTACCTTGGTTTTTATTGTCTCGCAAAAGGTGAGAAAAGTAGAGTATACTCCTCGGAGATAAAGCTGTATATGTCTTGGGTGCGCTTAAATGCTTCGCTCCACTCAGGACTCAATCTTAATTCCCTCGCTACGCTCAGGAATTAACTCATAACCCCCTCGCTACGCTCGGGAGTTAAATCTAGAGTCCTTTGCTGCGCTCAGCCTTCAATATCGCGCCCGTGACACAATACAGTGCTTTATCCCCTCGGTGTACAATCTACTATTCTTCATCCCAACAACCTTCATAAATAAATAATGGCTACCTGAAACAGTCCAGTATCTCGGTACGGCAGCGGCTGAAGAAGACCGCGAACTCTTGTTCGCTGTCGTAGTCGATGCACGCGTAAGTCGCCGCGTTGTGCACGCCGCTCGCGCGAGACGCGGGATATGTCACCTGAGACACAATGTAATAGTCAAATTGAGTACCGTCGCCCATTTTTGAAGGTGGCCAACACAACAATAGACCATGCTTTTTGCATAACCATTGACCATTAAAAGCATTGACTTCACATAGGCTCTGGTCAAACATCAGAACCAGTGCTAAGTCATCAGTAACGATACTATAAAAATATGCAAGAAAAAAAGACAAACTAGGTTTAGAGATTATCTCATTAAGAATCTTACAATTCACTTATTATGAGAACTTAACATTAAATATGTTTGTAATGAACTTTAAAAATCTGAACAAATTTAAATATTATTTCTTGCTTTGGGAAATCGTACATAAACTTAGCTTAAAAACCATCGCGATCATCGCGAGCTTTAATGGAGGCTCCAATGCCACAGATACACACACAGATAGTCACTTTTAACTTATCTGTTTTCCGCCGGGGGAACAAAATGACCATTCGACACTTCAAAAAGGTACAGTAAAACACAAATTACCTTGAGCACTTTGGGGGCAGCGGCCTGCAGCCACCTGGGTATGACGGCGAGCACGTGCGGCAGCTTGGAGATGTGGTCGTGCCGGAACATGGCCAGCCACACGCCGCTCGTGCCGTGCGCCAGCGTCAGCGACGGGTGCGACGTCAGCAGCAGCATGCTCTCCAGCAGCACCGGCATCCAGAAGTCCACGTTCGTGGCGAAGTTCCACAGCGAGGTCAGCTGCTGGCCCAGGCCGGCTACCACCTGCACGTTTGTTAATATAAAATTGAGTTAGTATAGCCCGAGGACTAGGTTATTTATTTGCCAAAATACCAAGGACGCTTTAATTCACATGGAGTAGGATTATGTAGTTTTTTACAAAATCCGAAGTTTAAAGTTAAAGTTACCTTTGTTAGTCCTTAAACCACAAAAACCTTATTTTCAATAGGTATCTAGATCTGTAGGGAGAGGGCACAATAGAGAGATCTCTTTCGTTTGTTTGGAAGTCGTATATGCATCCGCGTTAGGAAACATCGATAGTGCGAAGCTAAAAACCGGCGCTAGCTACTCTCTTATGCGTCGTAGCAGTTACATAATCGAAGACCAGGTGGCTGTACAGGTCTAATGTAGCTAAGCAGAGAGGACATTCTATTTCGTTTTGTTTCCGTATATCAGCTCCGAGGTACATAGGGATACCAATTTTATGAACAGGCTTGTTCTCAGCGGTGGCTGCATCACAGTCCGTACAGCGGGGAAACTGACTGTCCACTTTACCTGAGAGAGCTTCTTGAGGAAGAGGTAGTTGTTCTCGTCGACAGCGTTGATGCTGGCCACGGCCGCGCGGTGGATGCACGAGATCGCGTCTTCGCTGAACAGGATCATAAGCGGCTTACGCTCCTTGGTCTACGCAACAATCGTACCAAACATGGTCAAATACTGAAGACAGTAGGATTCGAATGCAGGGGCAAACCCGATTAAACTGCATATTTTTTTTTTTAAACACAAAAGGCAAACGGGTGAGTCATCTAATGGAAAGCGAGCACTACTATCTATTGACATTTGCAACATTAGAGAATTACAGATGTTTTGCAAGCCTAGAGGGCGAGAGGGTGGGCTAAAATACCTCAAGTGCCAGGAATTTCACCGACCATCTTACGCTCCACGCCGGAACACAGCAGCGCAAGAATTTCGGCTTGGCGGTAGGCTTAGCGAATAAGACGGTGGTAGCTATCCGGACAGACCTTACACGAGGTGGTACCACTAGTATATGAAAAATAATGTGGCTTAAAATTAGAAGCTACAACAAGCTCTACAAAACTTTTTTCTTACACACTAATTAACACGATTCTATAAAGTCGTCTAGTACACACAGCAAAGCGAATCGGTGGGCACCCTAGTTATCCACGTGTGTCATTCTATACACACATCCGCACTTATCCGCTGCCTTATTACGCACACAACAAAATGCCCTATCTGTGCTAATTGTGTTTTCTGACTACCTTCACGCATAGTTATTCAAACCTGCTGGTATTTTGTTCAATGGAAGCATAATTTTGCCACCAGTTTTATAAGCGTGGTGGCTCAGGTGTATTGACTTAGAGTTATGAAACCTAAAGAACCGGGTTCGAATCCTGCACAAGTGTATCTTTTTTGTTTTCAATTTTAAATTACTAATCTCAAAATAAACTCATGTTTACCTAAAACAAGAAAAAAAGGATGTAAAAGAATAAAACAATAAAATGCAATTATTGGTTCAAATTGTTTATTGCAACTTTTAATTTTTATTGTATTAGCCTCTATTTGTGTTATTATTATTCTTACCAAAAGTAATTAAATTAGCTAAATAAAACTGCACACTTTTCCTTATAGAATAATATTCATAAAATAACACACACTTTAGAGGCCAGTATGATTTTATGTTTACTAAAAAGTCTTATGTCACTAACATAATAATTATCTTGCAAATTGAATACACAACCATAATAGGGCTATTTTTAAGATGACACATAATTAATATCTTAAATTCTGGTTTATTAGGTTTAAGTTTGATAAAGATGAACGAAACGTTTTATTTGCGGACGTGTAAGTCAGTGGTGAAATGAATAGACATGTTAAATGACAGCCATTAACAATAACATCATTTCACACTGGGTTATAATCTCCACTTTGAAGCGACTAAGCTACCTATCTCGATTTGGTTTGGATTTGGACACCAGGGCCCATCGATGACATCCAACCCCATAGCCTAAAGTAACACTGCCACTCGTTCTGCACTGTAAAACATTACTGTGTTTATATATTTAATTAAGTTAATATATTTCGTCTTCATCACTAAAAATCACTACATTTGACTTTGATTGATGTAATAATCAAAGTCAAGATATTCACGAGCAAAGGTTTCTTCTATGCTGGTCCGTTAAAGCATGTTTTTTGCTGGTCTACGGCAATGCAATCCTGCAGCATGCAGATGGTTTCGCACAGGTTGCAACGTAGCATTGTGTCTTGTTGCTGTGAAATGGGTCACTAGCGGGTGCGGCAACTACATAATGTCCAAATCAAATGGCAGGAGATGAGGCTTCAGGTTTAGGCCCAGAACGAATATTTTTATCGTGTCCGAAGTCTGCGTAAGGGTGAATCCATAATGGCACAGTCTTCCGCTGCAAAATAAATGAAGTTTAAATAAAAACCTTTTTCGTCAAAGAAAGTTGTTTAAAACATTACCGATAAAATAATAAGTCATTGTTTTTAACACCGTTTGTCTACTTACCCATATCAAAAAACGCCTAGCGATTCCTTATATAAATAGTTATATTGTTTTGCTCTTTTTAACAAAGATAAACGAAAATCCATGTTTTGCCAATCACAAGGTATTCGAAAGGCAAAATTAAACAGTTCGTAAGTATAACACACGGTTCATCCCGCAGCTAATAATGGCTGCCAGCGGTGACAGGTTGTTTGTTCACAAAATCATATTATTAGAAATTTGAGGGTAGAAAACACTTTATATTGTTTAAGACGATAACGACCAAAATAGCCATCAGCTAGCAACTTTTAAACTCCAGTAAAAAGAGTCATACCTATTAATAATTATATTAAAAGAAAACACAATGCGTTTGCGTTTTTAACATATTATATAAGAGTAAAATTAAACATACAACAGACTGCAACCACCATAAAATTAAATAGTTACGGAAAAAAATAAGTTATAATTTCAACCTTATTTCAAAGCTCATAAAACAGCTATTTACACAAATTGCAATACAGTAGTCGCAGATTGAACATAATTCATAAATTCACCATGTAACTTGCATACCTCGGTGGCCTAGCGGTCAAAGACAGGTCGAAGATTTGACTTGTGCTATAGTGAAACCGGGTTCGTATCCGAAGAAAACGGAATATAAAATGGTAATAATAAAATGACATTTTTGGATGTTATTTCAATGGCCATGCTGGTTGTGAGGAATATTGCTTTGGAATTGGAATCTCAGACTTGTTGAGAAATAATAATATAACATCGTCGCATCAGTGAGATGGTAACTACTCTTCGCTAGTAATAATAGTTCAATGCGTGGGATTGCATAAATTTGAAGATTCAAGGTCGAAGGAAGCTTCGATTCGGTTCTCTCGCTTACACTGGGGATGACAATATCCAATGTAAGATTAGGTAAAATATTTTTAGGACAGTCTAAATAAAAAAAATACTTTTACATTATTTTCGTAGAAGTAACTGAAACCGGAGATATTGCATTTTCAGCCTTTGAGTGTGACACGATACCGGGGGGGATTATTTTCATTTAATTTGTAATTATTTTTTACTTAATTTATTATAAACTAACTTAAATAGTTGTAACTTTCTTCATTGTTATTTTATAGTTAGTTCTTGTTTATTCAATAAACAGGTAATTTACAGCGACATTGCTCATTCATCTTGTTGCTAAAAAATCTGTACTTAGGGGGTAGAATTTATGATTGAACTCACTCACACATTCACATGTCATAGATTCTACTTAACGTTCATGTCGATACTCAACACGCATAGACGTGTGCGTGGCTGTGCTAACCGCATTATTTTGCTGTGTGTACCATGACCGTACTAAAAATCAAAACGTTTATTTTACAACTTAGGCCCCCAAGGGGCCCTTTACATGTCTCTTTTTGAAACTAGCACTCACCGAACCCTTCCTGTTGACGACCTGCAGCAGGCACTCGGCGGCGGGCAGCTGGAAGGCCGCGTCCTGCAGCAGCACGCACAGGATCTGCAGCAGCCTGCCGTTGTTCATCACCACGTGGTTCGTCGACACCCACTCCACGAACCCCGTCAGGGTCAGCAGGACCACCTGCGGGAACGACCATCATGTTTGGATGAAGTCCACATTAACGCAATCAATTAAAATTTGTATGAAAGTTTTCCATCAGAAAAACAGTAAAAAATAGAGCAGCTAATAATAAAAAACAAAAAAAAAGTAACGTCAATAGTTCAAGGCTCGCGTCCTATTTCAATTTATTCCACTAGATATTTTTAATGGTTTCTATGTAGCTTGTAGACGTAGACTATTCAAAACTGGGTCAAGCCTGTTAGTACGCGCTTAAAAGCGCTTGATTATAAATACTAGTGGGACCACACATTACACACACATAAATTACGTTTTTATCCCTTACACAGTAAGGGACACCCTTACACTGTACCTTGGGCTCTGTCTATCCTGTAAGGCTTACAGGATAGACAGAGCCCAAGGTAACAAGACCCAACGGCCACATTTAGCATGATTGTGGGCATATAGAAGAAAAGAAGAATCAAAATAATGATGGCTTGCTAGCCGAATCGCCTATCTATTACTAATCAGCATCAACACTTAATTTAGTACCTGCACAACCCTGCCGTTGCTAGCGGCGGCCGCGTTGTCGCCGGCAGCGGTCTTCTCCCTGAACTCCTGCACGTGAAGTTCTATGAGGCGCATGAAGAATGCGAATATTTCTGACATGTTACTCGTCAGCGCCTGGTAGATGTCTTTGCGGCGCTGGTGCTGCTCCAGGGTCTATAAAAAAAAAAATTAACCGTGTTATTATGAAAGCTTAGAAAATCGTTGAACATATTAACACATAGGACACTGTCATATTAGTAGGTATATCAAATCTTCGATCATTAAATATATGCTCTAGATATTAAATAATATCGGTATCATATCAGGAAGTCCACGCGTGACGTCATTTAAATCAGCCATCAAAGGGAATTTTGAGAACTGTTCCGCCGCCGGCACACTTTCGAGCGGCCGATGAGTATTCAATGATCAACGACATATCCAAAATGCGTTCTAGTTTTTTGTGGCAATAGTGGCAGTAACTAGAGAAAAAAATAAATGTTTAGGTAAATTTTTAATTTTAAGATTCACACACAGTGGTGTAACGTAGCACATATCGTTAATTAATTACATCCATGATATAGCTTTCGGGACTCATAATTAATTCTCATAAATTACAAATCAACACTATCCCATCTCATTATCGACGACTACGAATGTGAACATTAGGTACCTACATACGTCAAGATCTAAAGATTTACAACAAATCGGCAACGCAGACGTGCGAGCGTGTAAATCGTGATATGCAAATTAACAACGCGGCTCTTATCTATCAATCAGCTCCATTCGAAACTCGGTAGGTCTGTAAACATTCTTAACCTCAAAATGCAGTTTGACCTTCACGCGACCAATTGCATCTAAGTGACTCGAGACTATTTCTAGTTGCATAAGTTTTTTTGTACCTCAACAAGGATAAAATAAAACAGAAGAACAGGCTTCGTTCATGTCCGCCAGTATTGTGGAATGGTGTTAACAAAATTGGAACAACACGTTTTAGATTAGATTACTTTCGCGACCCCTAAAACCCCTACACAGCAAATTAAATCGAAATAAATTATTTTACACGAATTGCTCGTTTCAAGATTAGATCCTTCCTCCATCGTGTAAAAATATTTATTGAGCATTACAGATATAAATATGAGATTTGTTGCGTGCAGGGTAGTGACGCACCGTCGCTGGAGTCGAAGAGTTGTCTTAGTGACTTGAATTTATGTCGTGTGCCGCGGATACACATGCTTGTGGCCTGGATTATGGATATAATTGTTCTTGATCTTAGCCAACCCATAACGACGCTAAGTGATGTCCCAGCGGTCAGCGATGGCTTCGCCGAGGTGTTTGACAAAGACAGATGTTTGTGGTGCCAAAAGTCTATCGACAGATCCTCCCTCCATCTCACTTAACTCTACACACCACATCCAGTGGCTTTAAAGCCACTCTCTGATTAGTTGACGTAGCTCAAAAAGCAACCCTAATCAAAGCCTCACCTGTAAAGTGCTACATCCTTGTATACCATGTTGGCCCAGCAACCACCAACTCGGTTGCCTTGCAACTCTGTTTGATTGACGTTGGCCCAACAAGCAAGTCTTACCTGTAATGTGGCGACATCCTCAACGAGCCTCAGGAACACATGCAGCACTATCTGCGTGTGCACGTGGCCGCGCCCACACGCGTCGCTCAGCTCAGCCAGCAGCGTGGGCCACTGCTGAGGCCATTCTCGCTTTATCATCTCTACGATGACACGAGCCAGCGCGTCGTTCAGGTGGCCGGTCTCCCAGCCACCGATGTAGAGGAGTTTCATGGCGTTCTCCTGGACATTTCATAACCGTATTGAAACTGAATACCAGTTATTAATTATATTTGCGTCGTGTCGAAGGATGAAAAAGGCTGCTTCGTGGCCTTATACTCCGTAATTCGATTTTCAGTTCGTTTTGTGCAGTTCTCCTCACAGTAATAGTCGTTAATTTGAGAGCGAGAGGGAAGGTATAACGCCAACTTCGAAAATCGCATATCGGTGGACCCGCAAAGGTAAGGTGATAATGTAACGCATTCACTGCCAGCTGTCAAACCTACGAATTCCTCAGGTGTCGTAAACCCATATGTGCGTTTAAATGGCTCCAAAATTATGACAGCGGCATTGGGCAAATCACGATAACGCGTATACGCGTTTACGGCAGTGAATGGGTTTAATATGAGAAATTCCAAAGTTATCGCGTGCCGTGTTAGTGTACATAGTTGTATGCCGGTAATAAAGGTGTTACTTCACTTCGTGTTATGGTTTTTACATGCTACTCCTCCCCTCAACTATGCGAAGTAAATTGCAATCAAGGTATGCAAGGCAAGGCATTACATAATAAGGCAATACAGCGCCAAAATAAATAAAGTTAGCGAGCATTTAATTTTAGTCGAGACTCATCTTTAAATAGTGTTAAAGTTTGCATTAAAATTATCATTTACACACTAAAACAATTTTATTTACACTTTCACTATCAGATATTTATATTGAAAATGAATGTGTTTTGCTTAGACGAAAAGTGAACTAGGAATTAAATTAGCATTAGTATATTTAGTTTACAAAATGTTATATGTGACATTATATAAAGATATTTCATCAAAAATCTTATAATGACAAGGGCGTAGCTAGGATTTTATTAATGTTGATTCTATTGACATAACTTCGTTTTAGTTTATTAAAAGGCTACCTACGTAATATAACTTTATGGTTTGTGAGTATTCCTGCATCGTCTAGAAGGGGGGGGGGGGGGGGGGGGGGGGCGGCTGCCGTACCCCGCTACGCCAATGTATAATAAAATAGTAGTTTTTAATGATCTCAAAATCTAGTTAATATCTTGTTGAATACGTCACCTTGTTTAAGCAGTTGGCTAAAGAAGATCATTAACCTTTTTTGATTACATTTGTATTTAATTTTATCAATTTGGTACAATACAATGGTTCTATTCAATTTTCCTTCTCTAAACAAATGAAATTGATTCTCAATATAATTGTTTCTGTTCTTCTTAACATGGGAATGATATTCCTTGTACATGGCAACCAGTAGTCTTATTAAGTGACCACTTTTGCCAGTGTTATATGATTCTTGTCTTTTCATGCTTTTCATGCATTTTGCGTTTGTTTGAAGACTCAACCAAACTGCATGTTGCCATTGTGACCTTAGAGTAAAATAAAAAGGTTCACAATGTATTGAAAACTTAAGGAATTTGGACCTTATGTAGGCTCCTTAATGACTCAAGCCAAATTACAACTTGCCAAAGACATCAGTAGTAGTAGTGTAATTCTGTGGAAACTGGAAGCATTGTGTTAGAAAGGTGGGTTCTTTTTGCATCATTATTGTTGTTAGTTAGTTAGTTCCAATGAACAATAAGCTTAAGAAAGTAGTAGACACAGAAATTTATTTACCTTTATAAAGATCTTTTCTGCTTGGGTGATTTGTGTCCACCTGTACTTGACAGTGTGCTCCATAAGTTGCAGACCAAAATGCTTGACAACAGCAGAGTACTGCCCACTGGCAAGCAGTAAACCCGCTTGGGCACACCATGGTGAGCTCTCTTTAAAGCTTTAAAAAAACCATAAGTACAATTTAATTACTATTTTATAACTTCAGATGGAACTTTGTTTGACTTTTTTTAAAACTCATTGCCTCCAGCCCTGCAAATTGAACAGCATGAGGTTCATTTTGAGCTGATCCATTGACCATCAAAGTTAGACTCTGCTAGTAGCACCTAACTCTTCCTTTATTATAGAACTAAATAACAGTTGTTGGGCACAAATTTGCATCAGTAGTAGAAGACAGGTTACTATCTAGGTCCTGCCCAGTAGTTAATATTGGCAGCTCTTTTGCAAAAATAAATTTTGAATTTTTGAATTTTGAATAAGCAAGTCAACTATTTATTATTATTGTGTTCAAATCAGAAAACAAACGTCCGATCCAGCACATTCTTTCATTAAAATTAAGAGCATTTGCCATAATTCAGCCACCATCTCATTTTTGCTTTTGATTACAAGGTGCAAAGATCCACAACTAATCAATTAACAAATAAATAACTCAGGGTTAATATTTCTCACACGGAAGCAATGAAATGGATTAAATGAGCCTAATATACCTTTCGCAGGCATTATAGGCCTGGTTGCGTGCCTCGTGGGCAACCGCAGGGTTGAGGGTGAGCTCCACAGCTCGGCTGAGCTCGTCCGCGATCAGCGCCACCTCGCCCCCGACTTCGCCCATCTCTCCGTCGTTTTATGCAACCAGATCCTATTATGAAAACAGTAACATGAATCAATTGAACAAATTTGTGCATAATATATATATTTAAGAGAACATAAAAAAACATGAACGTTAAGATGAAAGTAACCCATTACGCGTTTCTTAAAATACAAAGGGTACCTACTATTAAAAATAAATTTAAAGAAACAATGATGCAAATACAGTGCAATGCATTTTTTTATACATTACCTGAAATTCCAACTTCTATCTCCATAGAACAGTGTTTGCTCTACTTCATATTCAGGTTATCACGACACTGAAAGAAAATATAGCAAAATGCTACAAGAATTTATTAGAAAATAAAATATGACACCTGCCCGGTACGATCATAAACGCAAACAATTAATGCATTCTTGAAATTTCTTGGCTTGACTTACACATTATAAGAGACGCAAAGTAGGATTTTGATTTTATTCACTAAATTATTGGAATGATATCACTATTTTAGAGTGAATAAGCCACGAATTAAATTCAAAACACAAGAAACACCTCGTGTGGTGTGGAGAATAAGAATATACAGAAATTCCATAAACAAATATATTTTTTTTAAGTTTTTAAACTGGCTACAAATAAAAAAAAAACAAATCCAAGAACCGTAAAAAGACACATCACTAGGAAAAAAAAAGCTTGTTTATGGTTTCTGTTGTTGTTTTGTTCTTGTTCTGTCAGTTCAATTTGAAATTGGATATTAAAAGCGAAGTTTTATTTACGGGAAAATACTATGGATGACGATTCTACACTTTTAGAACCTTCTTTGGAGAAACAACTAAAAGGTCACAAAAATGGAATCACGTCGTTGTTTTTCAGCCCTAATGAACACCAAGTAGCAACAAGTTCTTTGGATAACAGTGTTTTGGTAAATACGTCATAACGTTTCTTCCATACACGTTCCTTGTGTTTAATCAAGGTTTTTAAACATTCGCATTCATGTAGCTATGGGAGCTCCGCGGCTGCATGAAAAGTTACAGGTTCCAGGGGCATGATGAAGCAGTGATGGACGTGACATTTTCTCCATCGGGGAGACGCATGGCTTCAGCCTCACGAGACAAGAGCGTGAGACTGTGGGTGCCTACCGTAACTGGCAGCACCGGCGTCTTCAAGGCGCACTCGCAGACCGTGCGCTCTGTGCAGTTTACTCCTGATGAATCCAAGGTAACTTTACAGATTATCGCTTTTATCATAGCATGTTTGAATAGTAGTATGTCTTCTATGATTTCAGCGTGTTAAATAAGTTCTGTCCTAGGTCCGATATTGTATAATATATTCACATGTGACTTACCCCAATCAAGCAATATTGATGTGGCCACCTTTGCGGACGATGCAGCCTTTCTAGCATGCGACAATGATCCCAATGAAGCAAGTAAAATCCTGCAGGCACAGCTGGACAACACCTACGATTGGTTAAACAAGTGGCGTATAAAAGCTAGTGCACCTAAGTCGCACCACATAACCTTTACACTTAGACGTGATACCTGCCCTCCAGTTAGACTGGGACAAGCTGAACTACCGCAGTCATCCTGCGTCAAATATCTTGGGTTTTACTTGGATCGAAGAATGACCTGGAAAGATCACATAAAACACAAACGGGGAGAAGTCAACAACAGATTCAGAAACCTACTATGGCTACTTGGAAGACAGTCCGCTCTATCTCTGAGCAACAAATTAAGAGTGTACTGCTCAGTTATCAAACCGGTTTGGACTTATGGGATCCAAATATGGTCCTCAGCTAGCAAGTCTAACATCCTCTGCCTTCAAAGAGCCCAAAATAATATTCTTAGGGTACTGTGCGCTGCTCCCTGGTTCACTCGCATCAGTGAAATCCACGAATACCTAGAAATGCCGACTGTCCTCGAGGAGGCAAAACGATATAGTGACAGCTACAAGGAACGCCTCACTATCCACCCAAATCCATTGATCAACCCACTACTCGAGCCTCACTATGCCAGGCGACTTAAAAGAGCTGATGTGCTGGACATTTAATGGAAGTTAGGGCAATGGCCCTCATATTCTGAAAGCGTCATCCACAACTCAACTATTCTGATTATAGTCTTGCGACTGATTGCAGATATCTATAAATAAAAAAAAAAAAATAAAAAAAAATAAGAGAACCCCTTTTATCACATTTGCAAATTATTCACCAAGTCTGTTATGTAGTGATTTCTTAATATCTTTATGGAATAGGTCTGACTAAGTTTTATTGTAAATGTAAACTTTAATAATATCAAATACATATTAAATTGTTGAAATACCTGTATTAATATTGTTAAACAACTTGCTAAACATTATTTACAGATACTAACAGCGTCAGATGACAAAATTGTGAAATTATGGGCAAGTGACAAGTACAAGTTTATAGCATCTTTTGTGGGTCACACAAACTGGGTGAGATGTGCTAGGATCTCTAACGATGGCTCTGTCATAGCTTCCTGTTCTGATGACAAGACGGCCAAGCTCTGGAACCCAGACTCTGGGGAGTGTGTTCACACATACAAGGACCAGAAAGGCCATGGTGTTTGTGTGGCATGGCATCCATCTGGATGTTATATTGCTGTAGGCACATCTTATGGAAATGTGAAACTTTATGATGTTAGAACCCATAGTCTGGTACAATATTACAGGTAAACACTAATGTAATATTATTATTTATTTATACTTTTAAAAACTATCATACATTATCCAATGAAAGAATTCTGGGGAAGCCATGTCAATTTTGGAAAATTGGTTATTATTTCCAGTCTACATCTGACAGGGAACCTTTATGCAAGATTTTTCTTACATGTCTATGTCTAGGGCTTTGGGATGACTATTGATGGATCAGTCACTTTGTTAGATCTTTTCTTTTAAGTAATATTTTTTGCTCAATGTTTTCAGCATACACAGTGATGCAGTTACCCAATTAGCATTTCACCCGAGTGGCAGTTATATTATAACTGCAAGTAAGGATGGGAAGATGAAGGTATGATTACATTTTAAGGCTAAATTTTAAAACGTAATAATCAAATAATAGAGTGTAGAGTAAAATATCTTAGAGGTTGCTCCACCACCATAATATGGTTGTTATCATAATTTGTATCAACATACATACATACATCTATCACGTCTCCATCCCTTACGGGGTAGACAGAGCCTAAGGTATCAGGTACCTACAGGCCACATTTAGCAAGATTGAGGGTGTATAGGTGGAAAATGGAATCAAAATAGTGATCGGTTGCTAGCCTCATCGCCTAAAACATGATTCCTATGATTTTCGCCCATTCCCTCGATGGGCTTTCACCATCTGCGCGGGTAGACAAGCAACTGGTACATTCTATGTCTTTTTCATGCTCCCAGACCAGCATGGAAATAATTTGTATCAACATTGAATTATATTCTTTACAGATTCTGGATCTACTGGAGGGCCATCCAATATTCACCCTTAGTGGCCATACAGGAGCAATCAATGCAGTAAATTTCTCACTCAGTGGAGATTCATTTGCCTCAGCTGGAGAAGACAAACAGGTTCTATATTATTGACTATTAGCTGTTACTTATACCTTTATCTGTGTCCCACAGGAACGCACTCACACACACAGCACACTACCCCATCAGGAAAGGTGCCTATGGCCATGAATAATGATATTTTATATTAATGATGGATTTTTGAAAATGTCAGTAGTTCTAGAGTCTATAGATAGAACTACAAACAAACAAAGTTTACCTCTTTATTCAAGATTAACTTTATGTAAGGCTGTCTAATCCTATCCTACTAATATTATAAATGTGAAAGTTTGTGAGTATGGATGTTTGGATGTTTGTTACTCTTTCACGCCAGAACGGCTGGACAGATCTGGATGAAATTTGGAACATAGATAGATTATAGTCTGGAATAACACAGGCTACTTTACTTTTTATCCCGAAAAATTGCGTAATTCCTGCAGGATAGCGATAAACGAATTCTATGCAGACGAAGTTGCTGGCAACAGCTAGTTTATTAATTAAATTTTAACACATGTTTTTTTTCTGTAGGTGTTCATTTGGAAAACAAACTTCACAGAAGTTGCAAATGAAATGAAGGAAAACATTGAACAAAGAGCACCAACATCACAGACCTCTAAATCTACCACATCAGTCAAAGTAAAAAAACAGGTTGTGAAAAAACCATTTCGTTTCTAAGCTTGATAGTGTACATACTTCCATTAGTTAAGTAATAATTGTTGTAGTTGTATTATAATGGTATATGCTCAGGGTATATGGTATAGAAACTATGTATTAATGAAATAAAATATATTTGTACTTATTATCCAGGATTGGTCCATGCCAACTGTTACCTCAAAATATGCCATTGCAATCCAGAAACTAGAGTTTCGAGAAAATTGCAGCTACATTAGTCACATCAAACGCTCCTTATCCCACTAAATAAACATTAATGTTTTTAATCATCAATCAGGGGGCAAAGATTTGGTACTTATGCTACCACAGCTCGAAGTATCCTGCAACATCCTTCTCCCATGTTGATACACCTGTATCCACCTGTGAATCGAGGAAATCTCAAAGCTTTCAAGAACAGCCAAGAGCTAATAGCACCTTGAGAGACAGCCCAGGTTGTAAAACAGGACAATGCTCCAAGAACTCTTCTGATCCCTTAAACTCAAGTGGGAAACATTCCTTGGCTAATAATTCCCAAAGACGGTCAGGGTGTCATTCTGCTGAATGTTCCTCATATAGCGTTGGCCACATAAATCATATCCCCCGCACCCCACCTACTCCTGCCACCTACACCATACCATCCATTGGTGAAACCACTGAGTGTGATGGAACAAAAGTTAACGAAACTGGTTGCACTTTTCGCACTACATGCGTCCAGGAGGAGGATCTGTTTGGCATGGTCAAGCTCGGAGAGAATGATGTGTGCTACACTAGCGGCACAATAGAATGGGTTGGAAGAAAGAGAAGTTTTCCCATTAACACTGGATTTAAACTAATAAATGAGTCTCAAAAACAATGCAATGAACCACTGTTGAAGAGAGCGAAAAGGTTGGATAACACCTTCACTTGTAATGTGAGCAACACTATGAAGGATTGTGATTGTGCAGATGTCTTGCCTACTGTAAATGCTATTGTGGACCATTTGAATGCCTTGCACGAGGCAGTAGACCTTGTGGACTTGAGAGTCAATACACTTGAAAGCACATTGTGTAATGATGCGTAGTTAAACTAGTTTCAAGTTATTAAAGTCTAGTTCTTCTTGTTTACAATTTTGATTTTTAAATTATCTACAATCAGTCAACAGACTTTAAGATATTTTGTAGACCTATATCATTGAAGAGGGGCTGGACCATTGCCCAGTTCTCTTTCAGTCAGGGAGCTCATGCGCCCGTCTCAATCTTTTGGTTGTGCCTGCATTTAGCAGCATGCTCGCCAGGGTTGGGGTGAATATTCAACCTCTCCTTATATTTTATGTTGTAGAGATAGATCTCTTCAGCAATTGTTGATATCTCCAGGAGTTCATCTGGATGATGAGATAGCTGCCAGAGCCGTTGTAGTCGCGTTTTTTCAATTATTTTGTTTTTTATTTCTGTAGGTAATGCTGCAGTGGAGCGCTTACGGAGAGATTTCGGTGTGTTAGCCCACGAGGGTTCTTGTATTAAGTTTGTGATATAAAGACATCACTATCATTGTCTTCTGCATTTCTCAATGGTATTCTCAAATCGATTTTATTTTCCAGATGTCTACAAAAGGAAGCCCAGTCGGTTCCAGAGGAGTGCAAGTGTTCATCTTCACTCTTCAGGGTTGGAAATGTTGGAATTATTGTATTAGCTCAAGGATAACCGGAGAATGGTCTGACGATCCATCAATGGCCAATGTTCTGTGACGAAAAAGTCGAGAAGATCTGGTATTTTTGTGGATCTACCAGCCAGTATGAAGGCTTTCCCGTAGATAGTGCATGAAGACGTTCAGAGTCCAAGCCAAGTTTAAGTTGGCGGCCGCAGGTTGTAGTGTTTGGCGTTCCAATCCCCACCCGAGACGAATCGCTTACCCGGTGTCCGAAAGTAAGATTTAAACAGTTGTTTTCTCGGCGTAGGTCATTTTAGGATTTGGCGTAGCTCACCTCTAAGTATCATGATCTTCGAAGTTCTTGGCATGTCGTTGTTGAGGGATTTTTCTATCGCGTTTGCCATTTCGCTTGGCTAATATTTCTCTATACACTTGGCACCCTCTATAGCTGGCTGTGTGATCACAAGAGCATAAAGCACACCTTGATGGAGTATTGTCTTTTTTCTTACATTCCGATGTTCTGCGTTCATCAGTGCACTTTACACACCAATAAGGCCACAAGCAGTTGTTCATGGTGTGACCACAGTATATAAGCTAAAGCAGTAGGGAAACTACGAACAAAACGGTCGAAACGAACTTTTTGAATGTGTAGCAGGCGAAAGTATTTTTCAGTAAGTAATCTATAAAACTTACCTACCGACGAATAAAAAAAACTTAAACTGTTGAGGTTTTTTTAAATACCCTTTTTTATTTATAAACGAGTTAATTTATTCGATTATTTAATTATTATAGAACCCAAATAATCGTTTGTTTCTTTCTTACGGAAATTATGTACTCTCAATTAAGTGGAGCTAGTTACTAGCTGAGATAGCGGTAACTTAACAAAAAGCTTTTCAATTTTACAAAAATTAAATCGACAACCCTAACTATTGGAGCGTAGGTATTTATTTCAAAAAATAAGCCTAGTTTACTGCTCTATTTATTTACTGTGGTGTGACCATACTTTTGACATCATTTACACTGTATGACTGAGTTGGTTTTCCTTGGGTCCTCAATCTTGATTTGCTGATGATATATGTAGTTCAGTTCTTTTACTTCTTTAGTGTTACTTGGCTAGTTACAGAAAAAAAATTGAGGTGGGTACTTTCTCTGGTCCATGACGGGCATTTATGATTTCTCCTCGAACTTTGTTTCCAGTGGCCTCTACTTTCTGTTATGGCACAATGGGGGGTGGTGTGGCGAAGGTATTTAATTACTATTCTGTAGCACTTTGTGTGTTTACTTGAAAAGGTATGCCCAAATAGGCCATTTTCCCTAATGATGGTTATTGTTCTTTTATATTCTTCTGGTGAAGTAAATATAAAGCATTATATTTCAAAAATATATTTAATGTAAATACTGTAAAAAACTAAATAACTCCAATAGATGCTCTCCTAAGATGAAAGCTAAATCCCTCTAGAATAATTATTTGAGACAAAATTTATACAAATATACAACAATAGTTCAATACGATACAAACATAATACTAGTGTGAAAACTGTTCAGTTGCAGATAAGAGAGTAGCAAAAGGGGCAAGATTTTATTATTATTATATAATTCATTCAGCTATGCTCAGTGCCTATAAATATGGTATAAATTTATTTTCAATGCATTTGGCAATTGCCCACTGCATTAGGGATGGTATATGAAAATTAATACATTTAAAAATTGGTTTGGTTTCACAAAGCATGAAAATCAAATTTAAATTATTGGAAGTTTACAGTAATTGAATCAGAAATTTTACTGGATGCTACTTAATTACTTGACAAAATCATTCTTATTGATCAAATCATTAACAGTTATAAAAATTGCTCTTGAAAAAATTGGAAGTATTAAGTGATAAGAATGCATTAAAACCCAATAATCTGTTATCACATCAATGTGCTGCTATGCAATTAAATCAGGAAAATTAAATAATTATGTAACTTAGCAGCCTGCAGTGATCTTTTTGTAAAATAAATAGATCTGTCCTTCAATGATCATCATTACAATACATCATTTCTTACAGCTACTGAGTTCCAGCATATGTCGTCTTTTTGCCAGTTTTCTTTATAACTTCTAATAGTTGATCAGCACTGAGAGTAGATGTCACAGAGACTTTCTGCTCTGGCAAGCTTATGTCCACCGAGTCCACGCCCTGGCCTTTCAGCCGGTTGAGCACCCGCTCCACAGCTCCAGAGCAGCCTTCACAAGTCATTTCCACATTAAAAATATGAGTCTGTAACAAACAAACAATGTTTCATTGCAGTATAGTTATTGCTATTCATTATGGACCAATAACTTGGCTCCTTGACAAAAGTACATGGAACAGGATGATCTGATGACTAGGCTAATTCAATGAAAAGAATAGTACTTAACCAGCAAGAATGGTAAGTACAGGAATAAATTTAAATGATAATTTCAAAAGGTAACCTTACCGATGACATTCTAGTTTTTTAAATTTTTTAAGATTAGTATAAATTTGTTTGAGTCTTTAAATAATGTGCTGCGACACTGTTATCCTTGTAGTTGCATTTAACAGACTGGATTATTATGCGATACGATAACCGCGATAGGCTTCAGGATATTATTATTTATCACTGAAGTTACTCTTTAACTGAAGTGAAAGAAGTAAACGTCATCTCAGATAAACAGTCAATCGGTCGTTGACCTTTCATCATTAAAAAATAAACGGAGCTTACACGTAAAAGCAAGTGTAAGGCAAGCTTAAACAATACCACCCTGCTAAAGCGACGGTTTTAACAGTGATTGTAATAGCTTAACTTTGTCTTGTCTATGCCATTTCTGTCTGACATTGTTTGACAAATGGTACCGTATGTCCCCGACGACTCGCGTGAGATTTTTGTATTTAATTCTAGTAAAGAAATGAGCCGCAAATGAAAACATGACACTTAGAGAAAGTCTAACCGAGCTGGGCTGGTAATTGATTAAATTAATTCCTAGATTTCTAAACCTCTGCGTACATTCCTATTAGCTAATGTAATGATCGTGTGATTCTTTCAGGCACATTAGTCCAGAAGGTTTTGAGACTATTAGTGAAAATGGGCTAATACAGGATGTGAACGTTCTAAACAAACGTGCTTTAGATGTAAGTATATAAGTCAGAGAGTTGTTCTAAGTTACGCATGATGTAGTTCTGAGTAGAACACGATTCTAACACGACTTCGTTTTCAGTATGACTTGCGGGACGTCGGTGAAGCTGCTTTCCCCGAGGAATTCACTAAAGACCCGTCAAAGCTCGAAAAACCTATTATCGTTCAGATCCAAAAGATAAGGAATGTGTCAGCACCAAAAGCAAATGAAGAATCAAATCATGCACCCCGGATGTTGAAATTGATTTTGAATGATGGCAAAAGTTCTTGCACGGGCTTGGAAACAAGTCCAATTCCCAGTATTAGTATAAATACCCCCCCAGGAACAAAGCTGCTCTTGAAGAATGAGGGGCTTGAGGTGTGCCACGGGGTGATATGGTTGACACCAGCTGTGGTGACAGTGCTTGGGGGGAAGGTAACACATATGATTGAAAAGTGGGAGCTTGTCCGGAGTCTTGCCAAACACACAAGAGGTGAGTCTTCTGCTCAGATTCATATTGGAATGCCACACCATTTACAATTAACTTGTGATAGACAATAAGAACACAATTATGTACTGCACAATTGTTTAATCAAGATAAGTCCACTGTGTTCCAGCATGTTAAATTGGTTATTGACAAAATAACACTGACAACAACTTAATTAACTAATCAAGGCACCATACACAGACTAAAACCAATGCTGGTCCCTTTCAAGTTCAGCACTATCCATGTAAAAGAAACTGGGAAAATTCACTAAAAACTTTAATTTGGCAATAACTTAAAAAGCGAGCAACTTTTATTGAGGTCATGTTAGGCTGGTTAGATCCGTCTTGAGCTGACCTATCTCCGGTGTCGCTATGTCACGGTACTTCTGGGACAGCCTGTATTTAATATAGAGCAAAACTATTGATGACATTTTTTCCTTGTGGTTTAATGTTTGTAAACCACTATATTGTAGATAATTCCAGAAATTAATGTAAATAAGTAAAACTATGCTAAATCTACATCACTGGTAAAAATGTAAGAATTACATATTACATTGGGCATGGGCAACAGCGAGCAATGCATAGCGAAAAATTCTAGATTATGTGTAGCAACTTTTACTGAGGTCATGTTAAGCTGGTAGGATCCATCATGAGCTGACCTACCTCAGGTGTCACAGTACTTCTGGCATATCCTGTATAATGTGCAGTACTTATCAAAGTTTATGCTCATGTTATAGGGGGTATTGGAGCAGACGGTGGTCCTCCTCCATGGATCCCATTTGGACAGCGGCTAGAAGCCGTTACAGTGGACAAACAATTCAAGAGCATTCAAGAAGCTGCCAAGCAGGATAATGCTGAGTTTGAGGCACAGAGGAAGGGAGCTATTGCAGAGGCTCAGAGGCTCTCTGGGGTTAAGAAGGTGAAACTAAATGAGTTAATTGAATTTATTGGTTGTGTTTAGAAAATGCTGGCAGTTAAGCAGTTTCGTCGTAAATACATTTGTAAGAATGGTACTTTGTATTAAGCATATAAATATTTCCAGGTTTTTGGAGGAGGTACTAAGCCTTTGCTGGATGCAAATGTACAGAAGATAATTGATGCAGGTTTCAGTGAGGAACAAGCTGAAAATGCTCTAAGATATACAAAAAATAATGTGGACAGAGCACTCAGGATGCTACAAAAAAGAGATAACTCTGAAAACAGGAGAGAGAGGCCACAAAAGGAACCAGAGCAGCCAAAACGCAAAGGGCGCAACAAGGATGCGAATGACGAAGACAATATTGCAGTAAAGCCATCAGGGAAAGTATCTCTCTTTGACTTTTTAGAAGACAAACTTCCTAACGTTCCGGAGAGGGACAAGAGCACTCGCCAATACAATACGAATACTGAGGACAGGGAGAATAGAAATTACAGGGATACAAGAGACAGAAATGGCATCAAGAGCAATCCACGGCCCTCAGGGTCCCGGTTCGACAGTGCCAACAGACATCGGTCTGAGAACAGGGGGCATTACTCTAATGATGGTCCCCACTCGACACATAGGGAAGAAAGGAAATACCAAACTCAAAACGAAAAACCACCGAGATTCCAGAAGAAGTTGGAAGAGAAAAATAAACAACAACAACAGCAACAACAGCAACAGCAGCAGCAGCAACAACAGCAACAGCAGAACTCTATGAACATCAACGTCAACGCCTCATTACCATACAACAATTCATATCCACCCCACCACCAGTACGGCGACAGAAACATGCGTAACGACCGGACAATGGCTGAAAAAATGCACCAACAACAATACCGGAACAATACTAGTCACATGGACAGTCTCGTGGAAGCGACATCAAACCTGAATCTCTTGTCGAACCCGCGGCCCGAAGAGCCCCGAGGGTATCAACACACGGAACAGCAGTACCCAAAACCGTACACGCCTAATCAGAACGTGCAAGACATTCCACCGTTCAGGCGGAACAACGACATGCCTAAGTACCAGGAGCCGTCGTATCAGCGGCGTCCGACAAACGGGTACATGGAGACGCAGCAGAACGCAATGTACCCTAGCGTGGGGTACATGGGCGGCGCGGGGTACTCGGGCCGGCAAGTGTACGGGTACGGGCGTGAGTTGGGGGCTCAGCGGGCGGCGGGCGGCGGCCCGTTCCTGCCGGGCTCGCTGCTGGGCTTCCAGAACGCGGCCGTCAACGAGCAAGCGCGCGCCATGCTGGGCGTGGCCGACATACACTGGAAGGTCGGCGACCGCTGCCTAGCGCTCTATTGGGAGGACAATAATGTGAGTACAACTGGGCCAGATTTTAACCTTTTCAAAGCCCAACCTACACAAGTAATAAAGGTAGTTTTAGTATTATGCCATTACTTGAACATTACTTTTCTGTAACATACTTAAGTAATCAGTTTTTCAAAGCTGGTAACGGTGTTCAAAGTAAGTTTTCGAATTATCGAATTTTTGAATCTGGTCTATATTCGACACTTCCTCTAAGTGAAAAAGGAAACTGAAACATTAACTTCTATCGAGCTTTAAACACAAGTTAACTGTGTTTTATTAGCACATAAAACATAATAATTCCAACTATTTTTCTTTGTTTTAGTTCTATGAAGCCGAAATCACTGGCATCTCGGCTAACACAGTTGTAGTGAAATTCTGTGCATACGGCAACCACGAAGAAGTTCTCAAATCGAACTGCTTGCCTTTCCCTAACCAAGGTGAGTCTATTTAAATAAAATTTTAATCATTCATCTACTTGTATCATCTAAATTCGTGTCGCGTCTAGCGAGGGTTTAAAATTGTTTCTAATTATTAAAATAATACCTACTTACCTACTAATATTATAAATGCGAAAGTAACTCTGTCTGTCCGTTACGTTTTCACGCCTAAAGCACTGAACGGATATTAATGAAATTTGGTACAGAGGTACGATAATTTTTATCCCGGAAAATCGTATATTTCCCGCGGGATTGCGATAAGCGAATTCTGCGCAGACGGAGTCGCGGGCAACCGCTAGTATATTATTATAATATAATGCTCAAATAGTGCTCAATTTTGTGTTTATAAACCTCGGCCAGAACGGCGATCGCTGGAATCGTATAATAGACTGCCTCGTGGTCGCTGGGCCTCGTAACAGGGGCCCGATTTTTGAAAGCACATGTGTGAAAATACCACCCGAAAGTAATGAAAAATTGCGCTGAATTTGAAATACGAGTAGCTTCGAAGATACTTGCGGCTCTCATTAATCTTGTGACTAGTCAAAAATTTGATTAGAGCTGTAGTTTTGGAGATATAAACAGTTTTATACCACTTTCGAGTGGTATTTTCACACATGTGCTTTCAAAAATCGGGCCCCAGTACTCGGGCAGCGGTCGTGTTCTTGCCGGGCTGTGCAATAACGCGTTGTTGTGTGTGCAGCGCCGGCCGGCGGCAGCGGCGGCTACCCGGGGCGCGGCGGCGCGTTCGCCGCGCGGCGCCCGTAGGGGCGCGCCCCCGCGGCCCCCCCCGCCGCCGCAAGCAGCTGACCGCAGCACGCTCACCCAGCATACGCACCGTCACCTCTACACTTGCCTAATTTCTTAGCTGGTAAGACCGCCGAAGAATCAATTTGATTTTCTTTGTTATTCGATTCTGATTATGAACCAGGCGTCTCTTAACGGTTTTACTGCGTTAAATGTGCGTAAAATATCAGACGAAACATTTGAGGGACCGATAAACGGCATCCGTGGTCTGTCTATAACCGTGAATCGCTTTCACGTGGTAGTTGTTTACTGTACTTTAGTACGGTGAAGCTACGGCTGATAAGATAATTAATACTTCGTCGGGAAAAAGTTACACGTATTTTTTCCCTAAATTCTGCCGTATTTATATTTTCTTGTTGGACCTATTACATACTATTAAATTGTAGTGGGCTCGAATTATAATTAGCATCCCTTGTTTTAACTCGACATAATACATTTTTATCAATAATTTTTCATGGCCCTTAAGCTTTTTTTTTTGCTAAATTTCTAATTTTTTTTCTCTTTAATCAGTAATAAAAAACAAACAAACACTACATTTTTTTGTTTATTAACATAGACCTCCACAAAGTACCGACTGGTTCGACCAATTATCTTTTATGTAGGTACAATTTTCGTACCTCCGCGTCCGCGAGCCAAATGAATATTTAGTTAGCCGGGTCCTCACTGAACCACTCACTGGCCTTGCGAGGTAGCCATTTACGGTCCGATTTTGAGCCCTGGGGTCTGGTTATTGAAATCACATATGAAAATCTCTACCCGAAAGTAGTAACAAATTGTGTTGGAATTGAAATACGATAGAGTAGTAAATATGGTAGCTGTAACCAAGCAATTGAGTTAACCAGTTAAAAAAAACTCGAGCAACATAGGTTTATAGCAAACACAGTTTTAATTACCTTTATCGAGTAATGTTTTCATAGATGTGACTTTGTATATCTTGTGTCGTGACAAATTCATGCCTTGTAGTTTGTCGTTTCTTGAGAATTAGTTTTCGAGTATAAAAAATCTCCTCACACAAAAAACTGGCGGGCTAAAAGCTTTATCTTGAATCTAACATTAGTTGTTTTTTTTTTCTCGATTGCCAGCATTGTAAGCGTGGTTACTACCACTAAACAAATATGTACTTACTTAATCAATTTGGAATAGTTTAGTACCTACAACTGCGAGAAAAAGTGGACTCTGCTTAAACGGCCTAAAACTCTTCTCTGAACTAAAACCTCGCGTAGAAGAAACAAGATATTGAAATCTAGACACGAACCTAGGTTAAATAACGAGGCATTCTATCGTGTAAGATTGTAACAATTGCCAAATTAACTTAACTATGCAGCTGTACTTTAAACAATAATGTATGGATTATCGATTACATACATACATGGGACTTACACGACGTGCATTACTCACTCGAGTGCGAGTATCACTTCAAGTGACAATGTTGAACATACATAAATCGCGTCTTTATTCCTTACGGGGTAGACAGAGCCAAGGGTAACAAACCCAAAGGCCACGCTTAGCGTGATTGTGGGCGCATAGGTGGAAGTAGAAAGGGGAATGAAAATGTGAATGAACACACTTTCTAAACTACGGCTAGCGACAAGTAAAATACTTTTGTAAATGAAGGCTGTTGTTTGCTATGACAATATGCACTGAAAGTTGGACTTCATCGAACATAAATCATATTTTTCGATTTTAATCCATCATGCGTACGGACACTATGGACAGTCACGCGACTGCTGAGCGCTGTGGACCTTCTTAACAGTAAATAGATCATAGGTACAGAGTGAGAAACAATGTCCTGTGTGCAGCAGAATCTTCACTATTTACTGTGAAAGAGTGCTACTTTGGCTCACCCTATACTTTGTGTGACTTTTATGAACGGCTGCTAATAAGTGTTTCTTTTCTATCATTGATTTGCCATTCAATAAGTGTGATAGGCCCGGCCTATGTCTGTTGTGCTTAGCTCGTGTTACATTTCTGTTCTTCTAGCACGTGTTTTTCGCAGCCGTCTCTTTTTAACTAGTTAAATGTATAAAGGATGGATGATATAATCATCGCGATACAAGGTGGCAATCCATAGACTGTGCGACGAAGAAGAGGGATGAGAAATGGGTCAATGAAATCGTTGGGCTGAGCGTTAGTGGTATTTTCATGCTTGCCAATTCGCTTCTTCGCACACTGGTGGAGAGAGCCTCTCATTCCTGGTTGACACGGCGCAAGGGAATAATGTGTAGTTAACATTACATTGCGGCGCTTGATGGAACACTTATGGATCGTTAGCTTTGCGGCCGCGCGATGTAATGGGACTCGCATGTTTTTTCGCATCTTGTCAGTCAGATGATGTGTTGTCGTGCAGCGTGTAGTGGCTGCGAGTCGGCCCGGACCTGCGCCTGCAGCGTTCGCGGGTGTCTACGGTATTAGCGTTAAAGGATGTAACTCTCTCGCGATAATTTATCACCTGTATGTAACCAATCGTAGCATGTAGATTGTATAAGTGTATTTTGTTGTATTTTAGCGCAAAACAATGTAATATATTAACTATCGCAGTTTGATATCGAGATGTTTGAAAACTATTTTTATTTACCTTAACCAGTGTAAAGTTATTTTAAACTCTGCAGTTGAAAATCGTCGGATTATGAAGTTTATTTGCATAATTTTTAACTTTAATTTATTTTGCGGATCTTAAGTGATGCAATCAGTTGCAATAGTTTAGTACCAGTAGGTTTTTAGATCAATTTACGACCAATGGGTATTGGTCTGAAAACCTTTTGCAAATATCACTTAGAATGTTATCATTATCAATAGAACATTGTCTCGTGAAATAGCCCTATTTTGTAACCAAAAGCTCAATTTTATTCCACTTTGATCAGTAAAAATGTAGTTTTTTCAACGGTTGTTTAAAAAGTCGCATTGGATAAGTTTTGTATAGGTAGATACCAATTTTCTGTTAAGGTAACCGTTTATTAACAAAAAGCTATTAAAAAGAAAGTGTACTATCCAGTTGTTTTATTTATAGCACCCTCGCTGCATTGCATGATGCGTCGCATCGACGCGGCGCTTCCCATGCGGGACGCGGCCCCGCGATCAGATGACGATAGCAGATCATTACAGCGGTTACTACCTAATTAAGGACTACTATAATAAACGTGTGTGATATGTATATATCAATAAGCTGATTCTAGATCAAGGGAAACTAAACTTTTAATGACTAGACTAGGTTGTTAATTCGTTTATTATTAGTTCTTTTTTAATTAGCCCATTATTAACGGATTCCCATCCGACGGCTTGAAGTGCTCACAAAATAGTTTAATTAAATTTAGAATTAAAATTAAAGTAATAAAAAAGAAATCGTCGACAAAACGCGTTAACGGTGGCTTAAAAACAATTACGAGCTCTACCAGTCGTTCTGCGTAATTGGGCGGCAACAACAAAAGCGCCTTCTAACTGTACGCCGCGCGCCGATCTACAAGCGCGGGCCGGTCTTTAGGATTTAGTAACCCATGGCGGTAGAAAATGCCGAATGCCTTCGAAGGTTGTTTGTCCCTTGGCCGGTCGGCGGGGCGCCGGGCCGGCGGCGGCCGCGGCGGCGGAACCAGTTGAATCCCTCCCACCGGCCGCGCCGCACCTGCCCGCTGCACGAAAAAAACAATTCTGAATGAACTTTACAACTTTGCCCGTAGTAAATTACACAGTGACGTAAAAAGTAAGAGTGATGTGATAAAGTGAAAGGAATTCTTATCAGTAGCAAACAAGGAGTGCTGGATTTCGCGCCAAATAACTCTAGACGCCACGACTTAAAGGTACCTATCACAAACAAGTTTTGTTATTAAGCATGTATGTTGTTTCATTTAAAATGCACTTAGTTGCCATAGCGATTGAAGCAGCGGACAGGAGGTCGCTTTTATTATTTCGTGCTTAGAATTTAAAAGTGTTGTGAGCACCTTTAGTTTATTGACTGTTAAAAAGTAGTTGTCTTGAATGGAACAATAAACTTTCACTTATTCGTTACAACTATCATCGGTTAGAGAAGGGATTAGCAGTCAGATGGACCTTGTTTTATGCGGAGATATCACCTTGAGTCGAGGTGCCGACTCAACGTTCGCGTAACTCACGCAACACCTGCGCTTATTAGAGTAGTGTCGGGTCTCGTAACGCGAGGCGGATACTGCAGCGTGTCGTGCCTGACACCAATACATGGCATCTACCTGCCGTACGTGTCGTCGCGTGGGTCGAGCTCATGTTGCCTGTTGGAGGCACGGCCACACATAGGTACGACACGCACGGCCTCTGTTATTTACAAATTAAGCATTGTTTGCAAACAAACAAGCACTTGTGGGGTAGGAAGTATTTTTCATGCACACATATTTATATTGTACTCATTTCAGTCCGTATAAATACTTACATACCTAAGAATCTATGAGAACTTAAAAATGTTGTTTTCTTACTTCTTTGGTAATTCAATCAGATAAACTACCAAAAAGGTCAAGTAGATATAATTATTCAACTGATGTGGCAAGTGTACCTACAAAGTTTTTTAAAAACATTATTTAATATAGCTTTTTATTCCTTACTAGCGATCCGCCCCGGCTTCGCACGGTATATTATGCATGTATTATACATATAAACCTTCCTCTTGAACCACTCAATCTATTAAAAAAACCGCATTTAAATCCGTTGTGCAGTTTTGAAGATATAAGCATACATACGGACAAAGGGACAGAAAAAGCGACTTTATTTTATACTATGTAGTGATGATTTAGTAGTAACTTAAGTGTGTATTTGATTGTGCTAACTGAATAGGTAAGAAAGATATCGATAAAATTGTAATATAATATCGAACGATCGGAATAGCTCATAATTTAAAGAAACCATTCTACAAACACCACACTTAAAAATGTAGAAATAGGTAGGTCCTCCGAAACTACATAAAAATATTAATATTTTGAAGCCAGAGCAATTTTGAAATGGATATTACAACTTCGAAAATACAAAAATGTAAGTACCTAAAAACATAATAATACTAGCCGAGTCCAAATTGCATTAGCAATATTTTTGAAACTTAGATTATTTATCCAAAGGCTAAGCTTACCGAAGAGCGAACAAATTAATTAGTTGCAAATTGCGTTTTGAAACTTGACATGCCTCTGAAGTAAGCCTTGTAAGCCACATAGATTTCACGGAAGAATGTCATGCTTGAAGTTCAACGAATAGTTAAAATTTACTATTAAAATTAATGAAACACATTGATAATGGAGTAATAACTAAGTTTCATTTAATAAAAAAATTGTTTCCATTTCCCTACATAGATTGTAAAGTGTTTTTTTTTTCAGAGCAGAAACCATGGGCATGGGAGGCACGATGGACAGCTGCGGGCGGTGCATGAAGTTCTCCCTCATCTGCATCAATGTTGTTACCTTCGTAAGTATGACTTCGCAATCTTAATTGTCCACGGAATTGCAAAAAACAACCTTGCCACCGGAAAATTAAGTGTAATTTTAGGCAGGGTCATCCAAGTTTAAACTACCGACGGATGTAGTTCTGCTCACTAGACACATCTTAAAGATCTTCATGTCGGTGTAATATATTTTTGAGTGCACCAGCCCACTTATTTCTGGTAACTATGAAACCAAAGGTATTAATTGATACCTACCGATTCAAAGTAAATCTTTTCTGATTAATTTGTATAATATTAGGTTTAGTAGGTTCATAACTTTGCCACTTGTAATAAAACAGCCTATCGCGTGATTTTTGTAGGAATCGTTAACGTACGTTCTAATTCGGTCAAAAATGTTATACTTTGGCCACGTCAACCGCATTAGCAATGCACTGGGTTAGTCAACAACCTCTTTATAACACCTCAATAACGCCCCACTAAACTGCGCTTGACAAACCCACTAAATATTTGAGGTCAGGGCAATTTGATCCTTATCTTGGCCGCCGTAATTCAGTAACTTAATGGAGGTGTGGGGTTGTTAAAGTGGGGTAGAAAATAAATCAACAACCTCTGCTCCCTTTACTAGAAGTAATATTTTATGTTATTGAAACACTGTTCTGTTTGAACTTTGTGCAATCGACCTGTGATTGCACAAGGCTTCCAACATTTCCAGAACCCCTGACGAAATAGAACATAAAACCTTAATTAATGCTGCTGCAGATTTAAAAGGATCCAAAGCAAAAATTGGGCAAGCTCTCTACATACTCTCAACTCAAGCAACCTACCAGCTCCAACATATTTTAAACCTACTTATGACAAAGAACACAGTTGCAACTTCTGACTGTGATAAAGTTTTACGTAAACTGTAATGATTAGACTAACAAATTGCGCATAAATAATGTGATGCTGTTCTTACAATAGGCAATAGTTTTTTTTTTATTCTGAACATAATTAAGTTTGTATCCTTTATACTTTATGTTATGGCTCATAAAGTAAATTAAGCAGACTACACAACTGAGATACGACTATGATGTTAAGTAGATATTATGACTATTTCCCGGAAATATGCCATTCAGGCTTAGATCCGCGGTTCCGTCATCCGCGATTTTCGGGGTTAAGATGCAGTATCAGATGCTGGCCAATAGATGTCGCTTCCTCTTCTTTCGTAGACTAGAATGAACAGTATTTGTATGTGGTCAGATCGGCGGCGCGCTGGCGCTGGCGCTGGGCGCCTGGGTGTGGTCAACGCGCTCGTTCTCGAGCCCGCTGATGAGCAACAACATGTTCATCGCGTCCGTGGGCGTGGTGGTGGCCACGGGCGGCGCCATCATGCTGCTGGCGCTGCTGGGCTGCTGCGGCGCCGCGCGCGAGGTCAAGTGCATGCTGCTCACGGTACGTCACGTGCATGCTGCTCACGGTACGTCACGTGCATGCTGCTCACGGTACGTCACGTGCATGCTGCTCACGGTACGTCACGTGCATGCTGCTCACGGTACGTCACGTGCATGCTGCTCACGGTACGTCACGTGCATGCTGCTCACGGTACGTCACGTGCATGCTGCTCACGTCACTGCGTCGCGGCAGTGCGGTGGAGCGTGGAGCCACGGGCTCGCTAAAATATTGTAGTCAAGAAGGCGCAATTTAAATTGTAATGAATCAGAATACACAACGGATTTGTTTTTCATAACCATCGTGTTAAGTCGAAACTGAGAAAGTAGCATTAAAGCAGATTAACTATTATGTATTTGATGCTTTGTGTCTTTGAACTTTTAGTAATTTGATATCCATTCTAGTCCTACTTATACAATACATACACCCGCAAAAATATCGTCTCGAAATGTAGGTAAGTATACGTAAAGCTAGGTCGAGAGAATTATTTGAACATTAGTAGGTAAGTACCTACCTATGAAGAAAGCAATTCATAGAACTACAGGAAGGCAATGTGGGACTGAGGTCGATATCGCGTGCCCGATAACCCACTTTGCACGGAAGGTGGCTAACAATAGGTAAACAGTCCGTGTAAAAGTACAACCTAATTTATGCTCAGGTACTTTTTAGTAGGTAAACAAAACTTACTTCTACTACAGTAACCGTTAGGATTACCACCTTATCTTTTTATCGGGTGCAGGTAGAAGGAGATGGTGAATGTGATTATGAACGTCCGCGCGTTAACTAATATCGCTTACGATTTAACGAACAAATTACGCAGAAAGCTAAACACAGCAGACACAGCTCAAGTGTTATAGTGAAGTGACTCTCCTTGTCGCGTAACTATGCGATATATCACAGCTGTATGTTCTGTGAAAAAGGTCACGCAGTGAAATAAAGGTAAACAAGTATCATAGTCCTGATGGCACCGTATCTCTTTTCAGTACTACATCCTCGTGTTCATCATCTTCGTGCTAATGCTGGTGGGCGGGATCCTGCAGTTCGTGTTCCGCGAGAAAGTGGTCACGACCCTGGACCGCGAGATGTACGCCGCCATACCGTACTACGGGGTCAAGCACGAGTACACCAAGGCGTGGGACGAGACGCAGACGTACCTGCAGTGCTGCGGAGTGAAGAACTACAGGGACTGGAACGACAACGTGCCCGAGAGCTGCTGTAAGGAGGTGTACCCTGGAAAGGTGAGGGCGCCGGTGACAAGTTATTATCTCTGTTGCCCGTAGTCCTACTACAGTTTGTCGTACTGCTAAACTAACCTAACCTACCTATTTTTGTATTAAAATATTATTGAATGATAATAGCAGGATTTTTTCCAAGTAGGATAAATTAGTAGGACCACGGGCAATACATACATTAGTTATCAGTATAGCGCTCTAGTATCGCAATAGGGTCTTCAAAGAAAGCATAGATATACTCGTAGTATACACAAACTACCGTAGAATAGATTGGCCCTAAAATATCTGAAACGTTCCCAAAAAAAAGCGGGGCACCACACCCCGCGTGTAAGACAGGTGTAAGACAGGTCTCATCTATCTATCTCGCCCTGGCATACTTATATTATATCGCTCTATCCTACAACAAATTTTTACCACTGTCACTCTGGGATGAGAATACACTATCGTGGTTCCTAAGGGTATAGCTCAGACGGCTAATTGTAAGTTGTCCCTTCAAACATCTCGAACGTGCCCATAGTAGGCAATTGAGACGTTTATTGCGTCAAAAACGTACACTAGAGGTTCAGCAAAGCACTGCAAATTGCAAATCCCCAAATGTGAAAGCGCACAGGGCACAGGTTTAGATGTTGTTTTGTTTTCAGCGCATGGACTGCCGGTACTCGGGCAACCCGGCCACCATGTACATGGACGGCTGCCTGCCGCGCACCGTGGCCTTCCTGCGCGAGAACGCCGTCTACGTGGGCGTCATCGCAATCATCGTCGCGTTCATCATGGTATGTATACACACACGCAGCCCTTATTATCACATCATTCCTGAGACGTTGTGTGTCATAAGCAGAGATCGGACAAATTTGCGTCATTGCTCGCAATAATGTGGACAAAATCCAAAATTAATCAAATATGTCAAAATACATATACATATTAAGAATAAGTATATCCACGGAGGTTTTATACCTATAGAACTAGAAAACTTTTTTGTCAGAAATAATAATCATATCTAGCAGGATCGTGATTTCTTTATTATATAAAAATATTTACGAGAACGACAACTGCCACTTTACAGCCCGACATAAAAGTCAAGAAATTAATAGGGGCGCCACTGTCGCATCTGTAGCAACACCATATAGTACAACGAAAAAATATTGATACTTTACTTAATGTACTAGCTTTTGTTTTGCCCGTGACTACGCTCACTTGGATAAAGTCCCTCTTTAAGGGATATATGAGTGTTATGTTTTAATAAATTCTATACCCACCAAATTTCAAGTCAATCTGATCACTAGAAGTGGGACAAACTTAACTTGCAAACAAAATAACAAACAAATATTGAGTTAAATAAAATTACGTCAAAATAAAATAGGAAATAGAGAAAGCTTTTATTCATGAAAAACATTTAAAGTACAGAAGACATTTTTGACAAATAACTTATTTTATTCATCATCTGATGTACTAACATCCATGGCGTATGGCTGTGTGCCTAATTGCACACAAATCGAAGTCGTCCAATTCCATTTAGGGACGACCTTGTCTGTGTTTTCCAGGTGTAGAAAAAACAGCATTATTCTGCACCCCTTCTACAATTCTCCTCACTGTACTGACCGATTTACCTGAATATCACATAAACATAAAACACCATAAAATATTTTAACAATTAATATGTAGCTATCTAAGTGTATACAATTACAAATTAATCGAAATATTTCCGTAATACATTATATCACATAGCAAGTATCAACACATCTCACATACGTCAAGAAGTGTACCTACGTATTTTGTAAACATAATTATAACCTCAACTTTTTCAATTTTAACCATCAGAAACAACTCAATTATAGAAAATTTTATATTTGTAACAACAGACTATTTCAAAAATATCTAATTCTACCCAAAATAGTAAAAATAAACCGTTACCAACCTGTGATATCGGACGTTCTTCGGTAAACATCGACAAGTGAGTTTTTGCTTGGCTTTCTGCGAGACAACGTCTGTATACGTTATAAATGACCTCTCTAGTATCACTATGAAGCATTTTACTCATTTTCACACTCTATTCGATAAAATAACGCTAATAATATGCAAAAATAGTAACGAAATAAGTTTCAGCCCTCAAATTTGACATTTCTTGTACCGGCACTGACAGCTAGTAGTGTGTTGCAAGGAAAAAATAAAGTTAGTTCCATTTCTTGACTTTTATGTCCCCCTATAATTAACATTTTGCTAATTTTGCTAGGTTCAAATTTTATTTTGAGAAATTAATTAAATGATTAATTATTTGATTAATTTTTGAGTCATGTCCACTTTATTGCGAACGATGACGCAAACCTGTCCGATCTCTGGTCATAAGAAATGAACCGGAATATTTTAGATCATGATAATTGGCAAACGTATTTTATAGAGTAGGTACATTAAGAGCCAATGCATATATGGCGTGTTTTTTACGCGAGTGCAGACTACGCACAGGAGACGCGCGCTAACGCGCTTTATCGAAAATTTGCGGTCCGAAAATTACATCGTGTGCATAGGACTTAACGGATTTTTCGAAATTATCATGTGATAGGGAACTGGCCTATTTTAATCTTTCGAGTTAGCAAAGCCGCGGGTAAAAGCTGTTGATTCGTATAGGTTCGATCGATCATGCTGTTTTTTATTACAATGATTGTAATCGTGTGTGGGCTGCAGGTCAATAGCTGCGACCAAATTCTCATCAATCATAGGCACAGATAGCAATCAATGTCACGTGTAATTGGTCCTTCGACCCGGATACATTTAGGTATAACTGTTTGTGTTTTCTTTTACAGTTGCTGGGATTGATATTATCCTGTGGATTATTCGTGAAGATAGAATGATCGCGACAAGTGACTTGGTCAGTAGAAATGCGTGTTGCGTGATTTCGGCCTATTTAACGTCACGTTGGAATACTTTTGTAATTTATTCATAATAATTAACTTTCTACGTTTCTAAAAAATAATACAGATTGCTGTTTTCATAAAGAAAAACTCTAAAAATATCTTTAGCTGTAATTTTTGTTTACCTATTCTTATGGAATACTTTGATGACGACCTCCGCAGTACAACTTAGTGCAGTATTAGAGTAAGAGTATAGTTTGTAGGTCTGTTTGGCAGTAAGCTAAACAGGTACGTACCTAAAGTGAACCGTCTATTTGTGCTATAGAATAACTTTCGTCCACTATTTGTACATTTTTAATTTGTGCAATAAAAAAGTAAAAAAGTACTTGTGCTTTCAATTACATACTTACCCGTAAAACCACCCTAACAGTAGTTTTGCAACAACTATGACAAAGAAATGAAATTAAAACAAAATTTAATAAAAAAATAAACACAAAAAATCTCATAAAAATAAATACCTATATGATTGATATTAAAAATAAAGCGCTGCCATCTTTTAAAAGAGTTAAGCTAGATCCCAATATCTTAAGGAACTCTTTTTATTCCTCTGTGGGGCATAAATGGTGTATTACTAAACCGGCATTAAAATAGGATTGGAGCTAACGTACTTACGTGTATGTCAAATCTTTCAATCCTATTCTCATTGCGGTTTCGTAATACCTAATACAGTACAGTGGACAACGCGTCTACTTTTTCCGTCTCGGCGGGAACTTGATGGTGTTCGGTGCGCCGGCGCGGTACTGGCCCGAGCGCATGAACATGCCGCAGTAGCGGATGATGCAGTCCGACGTCGCCGTGCCCAGCGGCAGCCCCAGCGCGCTGATGCGCTCCAGGAACTGCGCAGGACCACTTATTATCTGAGGACGGAAAGTTCTTCACATCACAAAGCACTTTAATGGGATTAATAACATTTCGCCTTTAACTTAGTTTTATGAAACACCCAATCAAATGTTCATTTTCCAATATCAAAGTGATCATTGTCTGCACTCTTATGTGGCCGAGGGGAAACCGCGTCTTGCTCACTCCTGTTACAAATACTTCGTGGTCAGAGTAAATCAAGGCGGCTTCGCAGGAAGCAGTATGCTTAGTGTAAGTTTTCGGTCACAGATTACGTCTCGAATGCGTTTGCGTTAAAATGTCAATTACTATGAGGACAGTGTTGCTGTTTCGATCCCCAAGTGGCATTGCCAATTTTTCCACAGCAAACGAGACGTTTAGGTGGACGAGTTCGAGACGTTTTTTCGTGTGAAAACTTACACTGGAAGCTCAGAGCGGATGCTATTTAAATGTGGCTAGTCCTACACGATTTTAGACGAATATACTGTAACAGGAAAATGGAAAACAAGAATATGTTAATATCATTTCACGCTAGGCGAAAAAAAGTAGTAGTACCTACCTATCTATGAATTAACAACATTATAATTATCACTTACTCTTCCGAAAACAACATTATTTCCATCTAGTTGCGGCAGAGGCTTGAAAATGATGTTAAACTGACCGGACACCTCGTTGTCCGGCGACACCGCCATGGACAGAACACCTTCGGGATGTTTTTAAAGTATTTAGTGTCTATTTTTGTTCTTTGTTTTGTTGAGGAAATAACAAAATGCTAATTAAATTCGTTTAGTTGCAAAACAGCTGCAACACTTGTAGAACTTTCCGGTAAGTTGGAGTATGTCAAGTTTTTAGGTACCTACTCCTACTGTTACGAACCTCCTGTGCTTGGCCTGCCATCAGTGTGACCAAAGTGTCCAAATACATTGAATCACGCTCTTAAACCTCTGCTCATTAAGCCTTTTACCAATCATAATATTTCGCCGCTGTAATATACGAGTATTTACATTATAGCCTATCTGACGCTGACAATTCTACATAGGAAGTACTTTTCGAAAAACCTCAAAAATAATCTCATGCTTTATTTGTTAGCCTCAGAATATAGTCTATCTCTTAGATATTAATAACTTTTCTGCAAAAACATACCTGGCACAGAGTGTTTGAGGTCGTAGCTTTCGGCGCCCATAGGCTCGGTGTCGCCCTCAGGCACGTAGCAGCCAAAGCCGCAGTCCTTCGTTACGTCGCCACCGCGGCAGTACAGATTAGGCACGATCCTAAACAGATACAACTGAATTTGCAGCTGCGTCTGCTACTCCATCCCAACGACACATACAAATGTCACGCATCCCACTCATTTTGTCACCTTTGGAGTTTCTATGACACTCTTGCTTGTAGTACCATGGGTGGCGGTCACCTATTACTTTGGGAGTAAACTACAGAGTCTATAAAAAGGTAGAGCCCAAATATCACTAACGTAGGTACTTATAAAAATGTATGCAGTAGAAATTAGAATGTTCCGTGTAACCGAGACATTGGAAAATTGTTTTATTAACCTGAAGAACCTGGTGCCCTGGTATGCATGGCCGGAGCTGACGCCCCTGATGAGGCTGAGGAACAGCTGACACGTCTTCGGTACGAGATCCGTGAACAACTCTATCGACACCTTCCCGATCTTCGAGCCGCCGAGCACCCACACCTCCATTGCTACCCTACAAAATTTAATTTTCAAAACCCAACTCACGTATTTTTAGTCGTAGAAAATAAGCAGCAGGTAAATTAAGTGTTCTATTCCGTTTTAGTTATAATCGAACATTTTGGGGCCCACTTAGATAAGATTGAATAACCGTAATCTTGTATTGTACCTATGTAAGTAATAAGTATGACAATTCAAAGTCTTTTTTCCGAATTGGTTCCGAAATTAAAGATTTTGACCGTTTTATCAATTTTAACACTTATATTTTAAAACAGTTTCGGAAGACTTACTTAGTTCGATGAAGGTTCAAGGGTTTGTCAAATGCTGGATCGCGAATGTCTCGATCAATTTTCTCAGTTTTAAATAAAATAAACGGCAAACTGGAAACATTAAAAGATGGAAAGATTACTTAGTAAAGGAAACATACCTAGGTAAGTACATTTTCATCTGCTATTGCTTAGGTATATCTACTGACAAACTTACGATGCACCGAGAATCAACTTGTGCTTCGTGTCTTTCCACGCCTCCTCCAGTTCCCTTGTCAGTGGCTGCTCCGATCTCTATAACAAAAATTATATCTGGGGTGTCTAGCTGGTGTTAGTAAAAAAATCATGTCAAGCGAAATATTTTTTTCATTTCTCATACTTTGAAAGTAGGTCATTGATTATCTGAATAGCGGGTTGAAAGTAATTCGAAATAAAAATCTCAACCACAATGGAAATACGTATACAGGCCATATAATCTATGTTTTATATAATCATCTATACAAATAGTTTCTTATTACTTGTAAAAGGCTAAATAATCTTTTTCGAAAATAACATTCAAGCGTTACAACGAGAATTCGGCATTATTACATTCGGTATTTTTTTAGCTTGAAATGTAAGTCAACAATTAATTGATAGAGACCTCCGCGTCTGCAAGTAAAAAAAAACTAGCCAGCAGCCATTGGTGCCCAGAAGAAATGCGCAATGCGCGCAAATCGCGCAATAGAAAAAAGAGCGGGAAAAAAAGACAAACGAAGAGGTAACGTAACAAATATTAAGTGCGACCGTTCTGGTTATATCTCAGGTGAAATGGGTCAATTTCAACCCTTGTTTATCAATCTACTAAGTGTGTGCTAGTTTCTTCTCCATTTTTATTTATTCTATCTTAGAAAGTATTTAAAACCTAGGCCACCATTTGGGGTGAAGGGTTCGCTAGACGTGGTAATGGTGTGCATTCATATGAATCAACCTATACGTGAATGGGATTCCACGTCACGCGAGGCATGCTTTGAAAAATTTGCTACTTAATGCATTTCATTTGTTATTTTTTATTTATTTTTAACGTAGAGAACGAGAAAAACCATAGCGATTGTTATGTACGGACTTGCAAATTTAACTGAAACCTAAACCCATGTTTAGGTAAGCTAAGAGAAGAGATTGAAGCTTGCACTGACGGCGATAAGCAGCCTGCCGTAGAAGTAGAGGTTTTGGCGCCGCAGCACGTCGAGGTCGCGCTGGCGCTGCAGGCACAGCAGCTTATTGTACGTATTCGTCGGCTCCGGCCGCATCCAGCAGTCCACGTAACCCTGGAATGGACCAAATCTGCTCATCTAAATGCTTCATTAACTTTAAGAAAAAATATTTCCGAGGTTTAACTCTAATTAAGAATAACATTCAGAAAAAATGACGGTGTACTATCACTTAGAGCTCCTGGATGGCCTTGCAGGGCCGTCCTTTAAGTTTGTAAGCCCTGGATCATTAAGGAAAAAGATACTATATGATATTTTTTCGTTGGTCGACCAGATACAATTAAAACAACCAACTTATATTTTTTCAGGGCCTAAGTTTCTAATCACTAATGGCTCCCTATGTTCTCTAGCCGTCCCGCTACTCCAACGTACCCCGTTCCTCTGTATCAAGTTGATCCTCTTGAGCAGTTCCTTGTTGACGTTCATGTTCTCCTCGAGCTGGCGCGCGTAGTAGTCGAGGCGGCGCGGCTTGAGGTACAGCTCCGGGAACAGCCCCGGCGGACGGTCGTCCACCTTGTAGTGGCTCATCTGCAGCTGTAATTCGAAGAAGGCGAGGATTAGGTACACTCGTTTTGGAAATCAGCTTTTCTTTCCTGTCGAAGCGTGGAGCGGACAATCAATATCGACCTTTAAACTTAAAATAGTGGTGGATGAGCAAATGTGTTTAGCACTTCTTGGCATCAAATCGTATGGACCAGATATTCCTGGATTAATTTTGCAGTCAGGTATTTCGAAGAAATGCTCACATTCACATGCGTTTATAGAAAAAATATCCACACAATAACCTACCTGTTTTTGATGGTTGCACCATTTTTCATAAAAGTCTATGGTGAGTAGAGGAAATCGTGGAGGCTGAAAAAAAAACACCTTATTTTAGAAATAAGTTATTATAACCACCATGAACAATTTAAATTACGCCCTGTAATTTAAACATATACAGGAATCTTTGGGCTAGGGCTACACGATACAAAACTTACAAGAATGAAGACCCTGGGGCGGCGCACGCGCGGCGGGCGCGGGCGCTCGGGCTCCGGCGGCGGCGACTCGAGCGTCGGGTCGTTGAGCAGGTCATCGCACTTGCGCTCGCGCAGGGGATGCATTTATGCTGCCCGTCTGGCCACCTAAAGCTACACAAACATGGTAAGTATTTATACATTCTGCTAAACATGTGTGCGTAGTTTATTTAATTCTTTATTGGTCTAAATTACACTACACTAAAGCCTCTAATTGGTTCTAAGCGATACAGAAGCAGAAAAATACCTATAAGATGACATATCTATAGATAGAGAGACCTATAAAAAGGAAAAAACGATCACATATTATAACATCTTCTGTTCTGGCTGGATCGAGTGGATCTGCGCCTGCCCTGATGCCTTTGGTCTTGGTTGTTTCTTCCTGGGTTGGTTGTTGGTTAGTTTCTAGTTATAGTTTTCAGTATAAGTTACATACATACATACATACACAGATCACGTCTTTATCCCAGTATAAGTAGTACCTAAGATTATGTTTTTTTGTTTTTAAATTAAATATAGCGACATATCGTTATTAAGAGAATTGTTATGAATAATTGAGTCTTATATTTTTACGAGTTTCTGCCGTCTTTACTCGACTTACTTAAGTAATGTAGGTTAAAACTTAAACGAGAGGATTCGTTTACCTTAAAATATTTTTTACTGAAAATATAAAGATTCCTCGTGACAAAAATTTTGTGTAGTTAGGTATACTGATGGAGCTCGTATATGCACTTTCCTAAATTTGGATTTTCATCTCTTCAGGTTGTCGTCAGGTATCTTGTTTTGGAAAATTGTGATTGTAGGTGCAAGCCTCAAAGTATATAAAAATGTACTCTATGCATTAGCTCATTCTTAACCTTCAATATTTAGACAAGCAGCTAAATTCATCAATCATCAATGACAGAATTAGGTACATAATTATTCTTTTCAGTCCGATTTCCTTATAAAACCTGTTTTAATATACTTACTTCAATAAATCACGAAAAACAAATCGTGATTCAAATGTCGATTTCAAATAGACGAAGTGTCACAAAGAAAAAAAGTTTCTCATCTTTGATTTTAATGTCATGTCTAAAGTAAATTAGAAAATTTAATAATTTCCATAATGAGGCAACATGGCTTCGTTTTATATATGTGCGCGGGTTTGCTGGTTGTAAGTATATTTTTTGTGACTTAATATTGTGCTAACCAAGTCTCACGCTAACTGAGTATGCCGGCGCTAACGACGCTACGTACTACGCTCTATTGTGGTCAGTTAGTAAATGTTCCATATGTTATTGATTCTATATTATGTAGGTATATCTAAAGGTATACACTGATTAGGGTGTTTAGAAGGATGCGCTTTGTACTGTGTACAAATACATTCCGAGGGTGGTGAAATAAAGAATGTCTCAGATCGCAGAAACTTTATGTCTTCGCTTAGCAAGGAAGTGGACATTTCCAGTCTTGTAGCGGGTGGTAAATAGCTGCTTACAGCCCGGAGCGACGTAAATGATTATGTACAATTGTTTGTGCTCAGACGGGCGCCGCGGTGCTCGGCGGGTCGTCGACGTGGACGCTCATGCGCATGTCGTACTACTTCTGGACAACGGACCTGGGCGTAGAGATGGCCGGCGGCGTGCTGTACGTGGCCGGCGCCCTGCTGTGCTTGCCCGTGTGCTGGCTCGCCACGCTCGTGCCCTATCACACCAAATCACAGTCGCTCCTCACCACGGTAATCAAATTCAGCCTGCCTTCACCATTTAGGTACATATAACACATACACCATTTGTCAGATGCCACGGGAGAGTTATTCAGACGCCTTTTGGCTGACTGTCTGACTAACTCATCAACTTAAAGCCCAAGCGCGTGTGGCCGGGCTACGACTTTGCGCGATCGGCGGCTTGAATAGCGTTTTCTCCGTCCACTGAATGGCTAGTGATAGCCTGGCAGCACACGCAATGAACAGAGAAAACGCTCGACGCGCCGCTGGTAGCGCATAGTCGCGTTCTGGTCCGCAACCCTAGCTGAACTTTGGATGTTTGCAGCTGCTGTGCTGCGCGACGGCGGCGCTGCTGGTGCTGGCAATGGCTCTGCTGTCGGCGGCGGGGCTGGCGCGCGTGCTGCGCGACCCGCACGCGCTCAACGCGAGCATGCACCGCGCGATGGCGCACGACGCGCTCGATCCCGCTGTGCGGAGCTCCTTCGCTGCCATGCAGTGTGACGTGAGTAGACATAATTGAGTTAACAGATTCGTCGATGGGGTAGGTACAGCCGAAAATATCGGAATAGTGTTATGTCAAAGTTTTAACAGTAAATTTTATAGATAAAACATTTTTTGATACCTACAAGCTATCTGCACTGCACTTTTTGTTCACTTTATACCTTTCAATTCAAGTCAAACCGTCCACCAGGCGAATCAAATTTAATATGCAAAGTTTGTACGTAAGCAGTGCAGTGAATATTTTGCAACTTTTCAGTTGCGATGCTGTGGCGTGCAATCTTACACAGACTGGTACTCCCACCGTCGCACTCTGCCGTTGTCTTGCTGCGGCCGCATGCGGCCGGGAAAGGTAAGATTGAAACTTTAAATACCTAAGTAAATGGTTTAGGTTTTCGAACTACTAGAGCTACCAAATACTGGGCCGCCTGTGACACTCACTACTCAATTTTAATATTAAGTAACTAATTGAGTTTAGCGCAAATTGCTCGCGCTACATGTTGGGCCACCGTAAACGCCATGTATTTCTCTCACCAATAGAGTATACCCGCGGGCATAAGTCAGATTGATATTGTTCATCCCTGCGAGCTGTTCGCTTAGCTTTAATTGGTGTTACCTAGTTCTCCGTGCAGCCACGTGTAACCGAGGTGTGTTCGACGCCGCTGCACACTAATGGCTGTCTACGCCCCGCTCTCATAGAGCTGCGGAACTACATAAGCGCGCTAACCACGCTTTCGTCGGCCATCATCATCATACTGGTGAGTATAACGTTGTACTAAACCAAATTCATTCATGTTCTTGCAAGTCACTTTAAATACATAAGTAGTTACGTTAACGCATTCACTGCCAGCTGTCAAACCCGAGACTTCTTCAGGTGCCACTGATGCACATGTGCGTTCAAATGCCTGTAATATTATGACGGCAGCACTGGGCGAAAGTCACGAAATGCGTCAATGGCAGTGAATGCGTTAACCGGCTATACCATACTATTCTAAACATAAATGTGGTGCGATGGGAAGAAGTAAAATTGATTTTGCCCGCTGTTTAAGAGCCAATATGTACCTAGTGATTGATTTGGTGTACTTCAACGATTCAAATATTACTATTCGTTTGAGATAGCGTGGTGAGAATAAAGAAAAAACGATTTTATTGACGCAATAAACTAATTTGGCGAGTTTTTAGTGTGTTGGTGCTAATACTAGTTCCCTTGCTGAGTAGTGGGAATAACTCATTAACCGCCACTCGGCAATCATCTGTTAGTAGGCTCATTAGTTAATTATCCTTTGCGGTACTGACGTGATGCTTCGAACGAGTTTCACATTAACTTGTGAAGGTGTGTTATGACGCAGGCAGTGACGGTGTTTGCAGCGGCGTACACGTTGGTGACGGGCGCCGTGGAGCGCCAGAAGCCGCTTCAGCCGCTGCGCGTGGCGTACTTCACGCCGCCCGCCGCCGCCGCGGCCTTCACGCCTTCCTTCCCCTCCCCCAACAACGCCCTTTCACCCTAACTTTCAACATCATGTAAAGGGTCAACATTAGATAGATCTACATGAACAGAGAGAGCTATTTGTTTTTACCTACCTCTTTAACTTCCTACTTTGGAGTTATTCTGATTGCACATTGCTCTGATTGTCACGTCACAGTTTGCACTTGACGCTAATATCAAGTGAGCAGATTTTTTTAGCTGTAAGTACTCTGCGTAGGTACGTGTAGATGATATCTGGTGTTGATACTAATAGACATTGTTCATTTACGCATGACCCAGAAGATAGCTTCACATATGTCAGCGAAATAAGTGGGTACTTTATGGACGTCGATATACCTACGTCAAACATCGTCTTGGTTGATTACGCCCACGCTGAGATACACGCCTTCTGTTAGGCGTAGTCTTTCTTCGCCTAGCGTACCCATGCTTACCATCTGGAAGTTTGGTAGACAACTCTGTTACTCTCACTTTACTAATGCTTACTAGGCTTTTGATAGTTTTAGTTTAAGTTTTTAGATATTTTTGAAGAAATTTATATACTTTTTTTATAAATGCCTGACATTTTGTAGCGATTTTTTTGGGTCTTATCACATTTACCATCCGTTCACTTGAAATCAAATCTTATTTTATACTCGGGAGCAAAGAAACCGACCCGGTGACCACTTCCCGTAGAAAGTTGAATGAAAAGTGACCCGGTTTCTTAGGTCCTGAGTATATAATTTATTATTTAGGTTGTCTTGCTGGCCTAGAATAATTATTTATAGACTTAAATATTACTCAGTGCGTTACGTTCAGAATTCGTTGTGAATGTTTTCAATAAAAAAAAGGTAAACGCTCAGCTCTTGTTTGTTTTTGTTAATGCTTTTCCGTAAGTCATATTTTCTACGGCATAAGACCGCGATTACGAACTCTCGGTGAATTTGTTCATATGGCTACCTTTGATAATAGGAGCTAATTAAATGTAATCGTGGTTAAAGTGTGGAAAATATTCCCTAGAAAATGTCACCCTACGGGGAATAAAAATCACCCGTTTTCTCGTGGTCCTACTGATTTTAGTATGATACCTATTAGTAGGACCACGAGGGAGAACTATTTATGTCTGACCTACTGTATGCCTATGTAGCGGGTGCCAATTATTTAAATCACCTTAATATTTCTCAGGAGCCTTGAAATGCCCTTCTGACCCACAGCACAACTACGCTGCTCAACTGGTTGAGCCCTTGGAAATTTAAACTCCCCATGGCACACCCAGTTGTTCCGTAGGGAACCTCTCTTATCCACGGCACAACTACGCCGCTCAACTGGTTCCAAGGCGAGGCTTTTTTCTCCCAAACTGTTGATTGTTCAGGATTGTTATAAAACTAGCGTAACCCAAACTTATAAGAGTTCTACAATAAGGCCATTACAAGCTCCTGAAAAAAAGCCTCTGCGCTATGGGAACATACATTTTCCCCACGGAACAACTAGATGTGCGATGGGGAATTTAAATTCTCAACGGCTCTACCAATTGAGCGGCGTAGTGTTGTGCCGTGGGCCAGAGACTTTGAAATGGCCATGGCCATCCTGTAGAACTGTATAGGTTAAGCTAGTCTTATAGCAATCTTGAACAACATATACATGCACCCTGAACCATATACAGGAGGTGGGTTTTGCATACAAATATAAAGAAGGACCACGAGAAAATGGGGTAAAAATCCCCAAGCGATATTATGGTGCCGAATCACGAGGTTAGGTTAGTTAGGCATCTTCAGTTGCCTGAAGGGTAAAATACCCAAAAAAAAAGTGCCGCGCCCTTGGGCGAAGCTCCTTCGAGAACCAGTAGGATAAACTGTAGTTAACAGGTCGGGAGTGTAAAATATGTTCCAAATAAAATTTTGTTTAAATAACCAACTGACTTTTCCAACCTCGTGATACGGCAGCACAATGCGTATAAATAATAAATTATAACTGGTAAAATCTATATGAACGCCTCAAAAATAACCCTTTATTTCCCGTGAAACTACTGAGTGGCACTACTGTCCTAAGATTTCTATTTCAAAATCAAGTTTAGCATAGTCGACGGAGCTCCGCTTTCGCGGAGCTCCTCCTTTTGGGTTGGGTTGGTTGGGTTGGTACTTCGGGTCTGTTGAAGATATAACATAACCTAAACCTGCCTCCCATTTATGATATTTATTTTGGTCTGTAGTGCCACGTAGTAGTGCCATAGGTAATACACTAAAATAACTACTACGACCCATTATAGGTACGCTGGTATAAGACCTTGGCTAATCTATACTTCTATACTAATATTATAAAGAGGAAAAATTTGATTGTTTGTTTGTTTGTTTGCATTGAATAGGCTCAAAAACGTGTGCGTGTGAACTGAGGGACCACTTTTTTTTAAAAACGCTACGCCCGCGGAAAATTAATCTATATTATTAATTAATATTATAAAGAGGAAAGATTTGATTGTTTGTTTGTTTGAATTGAATAGGCTCCGAAACTACTGGACCGATTTCAAAAATTCTTTTGGCGTTAGAAAGCTACATTATCACTGAGTGACAAAGGCTACTTTTTACCGCGGGAAAATACCTTTTCCTACGGGAAAATTAATTTACCGCGGGCAAAGCTGCGGACGGAAGGCTAGTAGAAATTAAACTTACATATGGTAACATGGAAAGGGTCGTTATCACTTAATTTTTCTAAGCGTCCTCTTGCTTTTTCGCGCCGATCTTAACGTCAACTCTCCTGACAGTTCACTCGCTAGGGTTGTACTCCGCTCGTAGTGCTGTGCCATAGTGCCGTTAAATGGCGATTCCGTAACAATGCGTATTAAAGCGTATAATTTTAGCGTATTTTTTTTTAGGACCACCGGCAACAGAGGGTACATTCAGCGTTATATTGTTTGAAGCATCCGAGTCGTCCAAACAGTTCGGTACTCCATAGAAATAGTATGCCGTGTCGAATTTTTTGGTCACCTTGGATGTTTCGTAGTACATGACGCTGACATACAAAAATCTACAAAGTACTTTTACCAAGTCAGTAAATGTTGTTAAACATTTAACGTCTTGACTGCCCCAAGTAGTTATCCAGTCATGCCAGCCAATAATAAGGATCACACGCTAATGTCATTTATACATGACCAACATCCAACTCAAAATGAAATGAGCTTGTGAAATGAGCCCACAGACCACTTAGCCCGCGGGCCGAGTTGACCATATTATTTTTTCTATGAGTGACTTGACCCACTGAATCTGTTAGCTGACCACCGGATCTATTTCAGTAGTCCCAGTTGAAAGCGAGCCGGGCCCATAACCTATTGAAATGCAAGACGTTACCATAGCACGGCACCACCACGGACCACACAGCATAGACTAAATTCATAATTATCAGTCAGCAATCTACCAACATGTTACTAAGAGTATGGAAATACCTACGTAATTTGAAAACGATGGAAAATAGACTTGAAATTTGATTCATGTTCATGTATCGCACGTCCGATGAAAATGTAATGATGAATGTCACCTATAAAGTTTGAGTGAATAAAGTCGTTCGTAGGGAATCCAGAAGTCGCAGCTGGGGCCCGATTTTTTAAAGCACGTGTCTGAAAATACCGCTCGAAAGTGGTGAAAAATTGCGCTGAATTTGAAATAACAGTAGCTTACGGACGATATTTACGGCTCTCATTTTAATCTAGTAGACTAATTAAAAATTTGTGTAGAGCTGTAGTTTTCAACATATGTATAAACAGATTTATACCACTTTCGAGTCGTACCTACCTACTTTCGAGTGATGTGCTTTCAAAAATCGGGCCCTTGTAGGCAATTTGGGAAGATGAGGATAATAAAATACGAAATTGAGGATATCTTTTTAATTGTAATTTTTTGAACACAATACAACATGCAAGCATCAAAATGCTTTATGAAAATTAAGAAACAATCATGTCTTTTCTATATTTGGTACCTATTTTTGGTTATTTTCAAATTATTCATGAAAACAATTTCTATATAAAGACAAACAAAAACTATAATATATTATGAAAAATTTCGTACAACAGCGGCCTAAACGTGTATCTCAAATTGATCGCGATCGGAATCGCCTTCACTTTGGTTCGGTATCACGATCGCGTTCACGATTTGACATTCGCAGTTATTGTCCGCAGACGCGGCGCGCGGGCGGCGGCGGGGCTCCCCGCACCGCCGCCCGCAGCGCCCTCTTACTACACTAATGACGCATCCTCGACGCGGCGCGTTCACAGCAAATGTAGCGACACTATACAATATTCACAACAATAGCTAAATAGTACCGTTATAAGTCTAGTATAATAATTTGAAGCGATCGACGTATTGTTTAAATTTAGAATTCGAAGAGTACCTAGTTGTAGCGGTGAGAACGCGCCGGGTCGAGAACGGCGGCGCGGCCGCGCGCCGCGTCACAACCTCGCGCCGCGCCGCCTCTCGTGACATTGCACACCCGATCCGAACAGACAAGTATCTTTTCTACAAGCGAAAATTATCTATGCCCTAGGTGACTCGTTTAAAGTTTTTCACGCGTCAGCCGATGTCGCCACGAGTAACTCTGCAATTATGAATAGAAAAACAAAAATAACTCGGGATACCGGCGCGGTCCGGGTCGAGCGTGCAACGCCACGGCGGGAGCGGCGGCCGAGCGCCGGAACCGCTCGCGTCGCGCCGCCGCGCCCGCACGTCCGCGCCGCGGCGGCGCGGCTCTCGCACTGCACTAATCATAATAAAGGCATTCGATCAAGATTGCGGCACACCGTTCTATAACCTAGCTACTCGATAACACTATAATATTGCTATAACGAAGATAAAATACTTTGATATAATCGACACTATCGCGACCCCCCGTTATAATACAGTATCACATGGCGGTTCCGGGCGCCGCGAGCGGGCGCGGCTCGCCGCTAAGTTAAGGCCGTCGAGTGAGTCGCGCGCCCGCCGCAATTGGTTAACATTAGGTCTATCTAGAATAAATAGGTGTGTGTGTGTGTGGCGCTCAGGGCGGCTCTAGCGCCGCGCGCCGCGGTGCTTGCGGTGCGCCGCCCGCGCGCCCGCCCCGCGCCCCGCGCGCGCCCAGCAGCACGCCGCCGCCAGCGCCAGCAGCGCCGCCGCGCCGCCGCGCCCGCCCCTGTCGGCACACACGTGAGACACGGTTTCGTATGCGGCATGCGCAACATACAAGTATTCTAGCCTTCGATGTGCTTAGCCGTATCGCGATCGCTTAGCTATTTTGGCACGGTACATATTTGAAATAGTTACGGCACGTTTATGGATGGTTAGCGTGCCCCATAATGGGCGTCAAAATATACTTCAGCGATCGATATGTTTACTTTCTACTCGAAGTGATTCTAAAGAGTGACCGTATGTTTTTGACTGCTACTTCTAGACTAAGCTAAATAGTTGGAAATAGTGATTAAAATAAATAATATCTTGGATGCTCTATGTATCGGATGTCTAATATCGAAGCATGCTCGGTCGAGTTGCTGGATATGATATCGGAAAAATGTAAACCAATGACATCATGCTCGAATAACGAATTAAATGAAAATACATGCAACATAATGGTACCTGAAATGGAATGTGTTTTCGATTGTGATTTGCATTCGATCCAAATTAGTACTGCTAGGCTCTATGTTTATAAATAAACGGAGACATATTACTTATCTTAAGTTATTTGAGTTAAAACAGTGCGAATCCGTCTGCTACTCTCAATTCCCACTAATTAACACAAAACTTAATGCATATCCACTTGGTTTCCACGGTCCCATATTGGGCGCCATTTTAGCAAATCGAATCGAAAACACGAGCGACAAATAAACACGTGTTAATTGAGCAATGAATGAATGAATAAAAGAGTGGGGGTGGTTACCGATGCACACAACACGCGAGATTGCTCACCAAAGTAGCACACTGCCCGCCCTGCAACAAGCGGAAACGACGCGTTCACACACGACTCTCAAGCGACTCGCGGTTAGTCAGCCGAAGCTTGGTTGTCACTAGTCAACACAGGTCAAGAAGTTACACACATCAAGCGAGTTCACATGGAAGCGGACACAGAAAGGATGAAGCTTAAGAATTAGCGTTAGATTGAACTGGAGCGTATTTCCCACTGCCTAATCAGCAGAAAAACGACCTCATGTAGACTACTGTAGCTATTGCTGGCAGTGGGAGACAGCTTAAATAATTTAGAAAAAAATAGTCATAGATTAAAAGCTGTTTATTTTTCGCATTCTATTCAATAAGATAAAGTTTGTCTTACTATTTTAGATCCAGGTTGTGTTCAAGAGCCAGTTCAAAACAGATGAGACCATAGTAGGTATCTATTTAAGTAAGCATGCTAGAATGCTCAAAGAGATATGAGTTTTAAATAGTGGTAAATAACTCTATCAATTAGCTCACTGTTCTAAGAAAGTTTTTTTTCATATTCAAAGTTTCATTGCTGGGAAACTATAAGATAGGTATATCGCTTCTGTGTGAGCACTGAAAATTAAAAAAACCGGAATCCAAGACTTCTCCAGTTACACTCCCCGGGTAAAGTCGATCGATTGCAACTTCGGCTCAACGAACCTATCCCATGGACAAACTTATCGTTGCAATATAACTTGACCGAATGAACAGATTAGCTGCATTAGTTCTCCCCTCGATCGGTGAATGGCGTGTGCGCATGGAGATGGTATTAGCGTGACGTGTGTGTGTGTGCGCGCGTACCTGGCAGCCGGGGCAGTGCGGCGGCGCGCAGCCCGCGAGCTCGAGGCGGTGCGCGCGCCACGCGCCCCCCTCCGCGCCGCCCGCCGCGCAGCACTCGCCGCTCTCCTCGCACTGCGGCTCCCAGCAGTCCACCTCGCCGCGCTGGAACGGGCCACGCTCTACGTTACCGGTCATGTGTGCCTGGCGAATAGCTTCGAGCTATTGCACCCTATGGTTGAGGAACGAGAGGCCGAGTCGTAGTCATTATCTTTTTTTTTTGTTTTGTACTAACGGTACGGTTCCTCTAGTGTTGTGGGTTTCCATGGGTGGTGGTGCTCGCTTACCATCAGATGACCCACTTTTTCGTTTGCCTTCCTTCTCGTATATAAAAAAGAGTGTCATAATCATTTTCCTATTCTTAGGCAATGCGATTGTCACCAAATTATGGCATGGCAGTTTCTGAGAAAAGCGAAGGTTTAGGCTTAAAGTGCGCGCACAAGACCTGACAAGTAATATTAAGCGCCCACCATCATCTGTCCAAATGTTGTTAACATTCCACTTGTAGAAGACCAACCTTCGTTACGTCTCCTGGTAGGTGTCGACCATTTATATTACGAAGTTTAATCTAGCTCATATAACGCTTTATTTCGCCTACATCTAACATTGATATGCTTATATGCATGGCTAAGCGTGTGTACTGACGAGGCACTCGCAGATCTGGCACTGGTAGAGCCAGCGCTCGCCGCTGCGGAAGCTGATGTGGTGCATCTCCTGGTGGCGGCAGTGGAAGCGCGGCTCGCAGTGCGGGCAGCACGCCGCCGGCGCCTGCGCGCCCGCCAGCGCCGAGCTCTCACTCTGAAACCACATCGTTACAACTGTCAATACATTGGAGTTTGATACCCCGTCACCCTCAGCTCCAGTTTTACTTAATAGCAGAGATAATGTCCCTACAGTTGATACTTTCGGTGGGAAAATATGCTAAAGAGTGCATCATAGTAAATCATATCGCTTCTCGAGACGAATGAATCGTATTTTTTACAAATTGTGATAACATACTAAAAACTATCCCACGCCCACTACTAAAAACCATTAAAAAATTACTAGTTGTAATGACTACCATCATGATGATGTGAACAGTGTTGATGAACGACGATGACAATGGTTTTGAAATAAACGGATCATTGACGTATCAAAGTCGAATAATGATGAGTAAAACTGCGAGAGGTAGAAAGATGGATTAATCTAAAGCATATCGAGCATGTAGGTACTGGCCTTTTTTGATACTCGAGGGATCCGTTTACTCTCGGTATTGCAATGTCACGGTAGTTTTATGGCAAAAGTGATGACAATGACGATAGAGGTGATGATGACGTGACAAACGCAGGTGTAACGGTAGCCATGGCGGGGGTACATACGCTGGCGGTGTGGTTGGCGGGCGCGTCGCAGGCGCAGCGCGCGCGGCGGCAGGCGGCCACGCCCCGCGCGCACGCGCACTCGCGGCAGCCGCCCGCCTCGCTCCACGTCGCGCCGTCGCGCTTCAGCTCGCCCTGCCACAGGCAACCTGCAACCACAAACAACAATATTGAGTATTCCGGCTTAAACATTGATCAAGAGACGACCGGCGTAAGTTTTTTATGATCGTTACAGTGCGGTTAAAACGGGGAAAAATTAACCAACTGTGAAAGCCTTTTCTAGCTTCACATCTTTTATGCGTTAGTTTGCTTTGAATTAAAAGCGAATCTTGTACCATTTACAATGTTAGGTATAATTCAATTTAAATTTATCAAATATGTTATCCGAAGAAAATGTGATAATACAGTAACGTCAGCAAGAACGGTTTGGATTAATAATATAAAGTTTTTTAGAGAGGGACTTTTTCTACAAAAGTAGGTAATGAAACGAACGTTAAGTGTATGCTTCTAAGTAGGTACTGACTTAATTCACAATCCGGTAGTTCGCACTCGCAGCTGAAGCCGCCGTCAACGTTGACGCAGCGCGCGCTCGGCGGACACGTGTGGTCGCCCTGCTCGCACTCGTCCACATCTGAAACGTTACGTCCAATCATCGTAAATGTTACATTCTGTGTAGAATTACCGTACGGAAAGCCACTCCTTAGCAGCAACAGCGGTCGTCCTCGAGAGTCTAATTTAATCATTATTAAAATAACATTTGTTTTATAAGAAGGCCATCAGGGTACTTTTTTTTTTTTTTTCTTATTCTACCAGCGCATTCGGAAAGACCATTGTTGCATAAGAGAATGCACTAAAAGAAACATGGCAGGAGGCATTTTTTTTCCAAAATAAATAACATTGCCAACAAAGTGCAAAAAAAGGTTAATAATAAATAATCTATAATATCAATCCAACTAATAACCGAAATAGACTTACAGGTGATAACAAAAATTATCTACGGAGCGGATCGCACAAGGAATGATGCAGAAGTGTTAAACACAATACCTTCACAGTGGTCCCGTTGGGGGTCGCGCCGGTAGCCGTCGCGGCACACGCAGTAGTAGGAGCCGGGCGTGTTGACGCACGCGGCGCGCGGCGCGCAGGGCGCGGGGGCGGGGGCGGGCGCGGGGGCGGGCGCGGGGGCGGGCGCGGGCGCGGCGCCTGCGCACTCGTCCACGTCGCGCTCGCAGCGCGCGCCGCCGAACCCCGCCGCGCACGCGCAACTCTCCGGCGCCGCGCACACGCCGCCGTTCAGGCACCCGCCCGTGCAGATCGCTGCATAGTTAGTATACGGTTACATCATTTATTTTACAACTATCTCTGTTTTAGTCACTGGCCACTTTCACCTCTCAACCGGTATCGGTATAGGCTTTCGTCGCCGTGGATGCGACGATTGAGTGCATTTTGCATGCCACTAATACAAATCGAGCTTACAAAATGCGCCATTTTATTGCCGAATCCACATGGACAAACAACATTTTTAGTTCAAATAATAACATTACTAAACGCTATTATACGCCGATATGCCTCGCACTGTCAACGTGATATCGTCACGTCACTTAGACATGGCGGTACTTTGTAACAATTATATCCTTGTTTGCGTAAAAGTTGGTACAACTCACGCGTGCAGGTGTAGCCATCGCCCTCGTAGCCGTCGCGGCAGCGGCACGTGTAGGAGCCGGGCGTGTTGCTGCACTGCGCCGCCGCGTGGCAGCCGTGCGTCTCGCCCTGGCACTCGTCCACCTACGCACGTAGGCAACATCATCAGCAGTTCAGTCTTTACGCAAACCTAGGACCAGCGAGCAATTGCTGGCTCCAACATATCGAAAGGCCCCTGAATTTTGTGAAGCTCATGCAAAAATGGCTCTCCTATCAACAGGAAAAGTGAGTCTCCATTAAAACAATAATACCACTGGTCTACCGTGGTTCGGTTATAATCACCGGGATCTCATCATCTGCTAAAAAACTTTTCACAAACTCATCATTGAACAACCCTTTAATATCTGATAAACCGCAAACTTTTTTAAAAATCGAAAACCTTTAGGCGTGGCTCTCATTAGGTTAGGTCAAGTTTGATTTATATGTTTTCCAAAAAGTCAATATTTTAATAGAAAATAAAAGTTAGTCAAATTATGAGTTTGTGCAATGATGCATTTGTGAACTTCTAATTTCTATTTTCTGTTGACAGTGTCCTTATCATCAGATGGACTAATACTTTTACTCTACAACTAAGAACTCGAAGCAAAGCTCCAATCAATGTTGTTGTGATCTGGGTGGATCTTGTATAATATTCAATGGTCCTTAATCTGGTACTAACCTCAACACAGTTGAATTTGTCCCTTCTCGTGTAGCCAGGCAAGCACTGGCAGACGTAGCCGCCGACCACGTTGAGGCAGCGGGTGTTGGAGTGGCAGTGGTGCCCGAACAGCCCGCCCGCCTCTGCGCACTCGTCCACGTCTGAAACAAAGGTAATCTTGTAGATTTCTATACTAAGGGTTTGTTTCACTACTCTCTGTTACGCTCCTGACATCTTAAGAGTCGAATATCTATAGCGTTGTCTCTATTTAGTAGTATGAAACAGTCAGAGGCATAGCTATCTGACACTTAAGACATCAGAATAGGCCCTAAGTATCTCTGATCACGGTGAAGGCGACAAGAGACTGTTACAATTACCTATTACGAAGAGGTGGATTGCCTAATCATTAGTCACATGCATTGTATATTAATGAATGTATGTATGTATGTAAACTCTTTATTGCGCAAAATAAACAAGAGAAATACAATTAATCAGACAAACACGAAAATTTGTCATTAGGGTTTCTTAGTTAACCGCCACATAAACTTCTGGCTCTGATCTGGTGACCCACCTTCGCAAGTGAGCCCGTCACCCTGGAAGCCCTGGTTGCACTTGCAGGTGTACTTGGTGTTGAGGTTCATGCAGGTCGCGTTCTCGTCGCAGGTGTGCCCCATGCTGCAGTAGTCCACTCCTGGAATATTATAAACAAACAATTATTCGCAGTTCCTCTATTAACTTTGAGAAAAGTTAAACCTAAGCTCCTTCGGTTTTGTTCTTTAAGAAATTTTATTAAGTCGACCAAAACAGGATCTAGATTTCAGGTATAAATCCGGCGAACTGCAAGTAAAGGCCGCTCAAATTTCAACTTTCCTTGAATGAAAGTACGGTTAATGGGCTATACTTAGGCATCGCCACTTGCCAAGTCTTCAGGTTTCAGTCGTACGAAACCAAATTAAATTTTCGTAACTAGCCATCGACGTAATGATCATGAAGCAGTATAAGCTGAACGGCATCCCATTGACTTTCAACTTTAGGTGTTGTATTTACCGGGACAGAACTTGCAGCACTCGCCGGGCACGGTGAACTGGTCGGGCGGGTCGCAGGGCAGCGGCGGGCAGGCGGTGTCGGGGTCGACGCGCGTGCACTGCATGTTGCCGTCGTGGCACACGCACTCCGCGCACTCCTTCGGCGCGAAGCGGTCGCCGTGCTCGTAAAGCTCTCCCTTTAGGAGACAGTGCCCTGGAATGCCAAATTACTCTGTTAAGGATATTTCTGCGTCTGTGTGCAAGTACTTACTATTTGTGTTCGGGTAGACTCGTAAATTAAGACTGTCTATAATAACAAGTCAGCTTACTTAAACAAGTTGGGCAGCATTCTCCTGGATGTAGCACTGGATTCTTGCACTCTGCTCTATCGCACTCAACTGGCCTGCACGTAATCTCGCCGTGCTGAAAATTAAAAATTAATCTAAGCTTAAGCATCAAGTACTGGGGCTTTTTACATAACTAAATAAATAAATAATTTCGGTATAAAATACTATACAAATCTACCGTGCCAACTTGGAAACCAAATAATGAACTTAATGCAAAAGTGATAATCAAGAATTCCGCTGCAAAGAGTAGTTGTGTTACTGACCACGCAGGAGCATCGATTGCAGTCCTTCTGCCACGTGGCGCCGTCGGCGTGCACTGATCCGTTGGAGTAGCACGACTTCTGGCAGTCGCACTGCTCCAGCCGAGCCAGCCGCGCCTCCGTGCCTACTAACTGCGAACACGACACACATCCGACTGTACTCATACTGTAAGTTGAGCCTACCAGCTCCAGCAATATGAACAATTGAGGATCTACTTAGTATGTTATCAGCAACACTTTTTGTTTACCTTAAGTGATAGGTCATGGATATGCGTAGTGAGTTCCTGCACGGTAGCCTGCAGCAACGCGAACTGTCCACAAGTGGGACATTCCGAATCCAGCCCCGGACATTGAGTCAGGTAACCGTGAGGCCCACTCACTAATCGTACGTCTTGTAGCGTACCCTAAAAAAAAATATGATTGGTCTGAGTAACGTTGAAATTTTAAAATCACATCTCGATTTTTCTTTATCATCTGATAAACCGTGAAAATAGTTAGGTACCACTAGTACCAGTAGTACTAGTAGTAGAGTGGTAACAATGTGTATTTCAAATACACTCTTATTTTTGAACTGTAATCACAATAGTTAATACAAGTATATTACCTTAAATAATGAATGTTTGCTATTCCTCTGTCCGACCCAGAGCGCCAGCTGCGGCTGCGTGAAGTTGCGGTCGGGCGGCGCGATGAGTCGGCGGTAGAGCGGGTGGCAGTCGACGAGCAGCGTGGCCTGCGCGCCCGACACGGCCAGCGCCAGGCGGTGCCACGCGCCGTCCGCCAGCCGGAACGGGAAGGCCTCCACGCGCGCGCCCGCCTCGCCCGCCGCCACGTAGTGCAGCCGCACCTCGTCGCGCCGCCCGCTCGACTGCACCTCCAGGTACCTGCACACCGCCACCGCCCGCGTTACTACACTCCGGACACTCGCGACGCAACGCGCTCTCGGAATGTCTCCGCCGCTCCCTCGCGAACTGTTCCGAGGTACACATAAACAAAGCAAACAACAAAAATATTCGGACAGCGTACGGAGCACGACCGCGAGCGGACCTCGGCTCGCTCTACATCTCAATATCGCTCGGCCAGGATAGGGGACCATGTACCTCGGAACTAATCGCGATCGTGTCGACTAGCTGACGTGTCTCATAGCGTCGCTATAAAGAAATACAACTCTCACGTGTCCGATAGTTCGGAGAGCTTTCACCGGCCGGTCGAGGAGCGCCTCGCCGGGCCGCCACGAGCGGCCGCGGGCGAGAGTCGAGTTACCGGCGGACACAAACGAGAAGCACAATACGGATTCCCATGTCGCTTGGAATGCAAGTGTGGCCGAGCCCGGCGGTGTCCCCTCGGCGCGAGCGCGGCACGACAAACAACAACAGCCAGTGAACAGAGAATCGGGTGTGAGGGGTTAGACAGATACAGAACACAGCACGTCAAGACACAGAACACAAGACGGTCGGCGGGAACGCGGGGCGCGGGGGCGCATGCAAGCCGGCCCGCCCGCGACACATACGGCCATGCAGAGGTCACAGTGAGCGCAATGGGGTCAACGGATGGATCGAGGAGGACATTCCGAGGCACAGGACATTCCAAGATACATGATACTCCCCTATGCGCGCGCACGAATGCCGCCGGGGAAGCGAGATGCGTGCACGCGCAGCGATGTTGAGATCTAGAACTCACCGTCAGGGCGCCGTCGTCTCCGCCGCCACGGCTCCGCCGCCACTCTCCCTCGCGCCGGTGCTTCATGGCACTCTACCCGACATCAAACGAATGTGTCATTAAATCACAGCAATCAATCACGCACATGTAAGACAGCGGGGAGTCCCTTGATTGGCGCGCGCCGTGCGCCGGCCGCGCGCCCTGAGAACGCATTACTATCTCCGCTGCGTGTTACTTGGGTGCTGATAGATTGGTTTTTTTTATTGTTACAAATATATTTCGTGACTTTGTGTAATAATCGTATAACAGAGTAGGAAAAGTTTAGGTATTGATATTTTTTTATCATGTCGAATAAAAATAGTTTGATGGTAAAACTGTAGTTTAATTAAAGACGGATACACCACATCCACATAACTAGGTACATAACATAAGCACGTAAACAATGAGGCTAGGAAACGTTGAATAGGTTGAAGAATTGTTAACGATGCCGCGCCAGCTAATCGTTCCACTGTTCTCGCAACACACCCTACATTCATCATTTCAATATAAGTACTATATCAGTCATACAAATAAGAAAGCACCAATGTGAACATACGGTCTACATGCATCTATTTAAGGTAAAGTAATACTCGTATATTTAACACATTTTGGTTCTTGACTATCAAAAAGCAGCTCTGGGGGTGACTACTAAGAACCGCTGACAGAATAATTTAAATGAACTTTTAATTGAAATTTCAGAATTTTATCTTGCTGTCTGTTTTTTTGTACTAATCCTGGACTTGGGTAACTTCTGAACGGCTGACTACTTTTCAGGACGTTTTCAACGTTAGATTAAACTTGGCGTGAGACCAAATAGGTACATAATGGCTTGAACAGATATATAGTCAGTTGAGCAGAAAATATATTGTTACAAAAAGTACAAAACTATTTTAGATTCGTCGTTATCCTTTTCGTTCAAACGAAAAAATCGCGGATGCCAGCTAAGTGGTACGTTTATTTAGTGTGAAACTGAGAAAAGGCGTGTTTACCTGTTGTACCCGTGCGAGAAGGAGAGGATGGTGCCGGAGTTAGCCGGCTCCTGCCGGAGCGCGGCCAGCAGCGTGAACTCGGGCGAGCGGCGCAGCAGCTCCGCCGCGCGCTCGAACGCCGCGCCTTCCACCTGCAGCGACCGCGAATCCCCTGTGAACATTAATACAAATTAACTAATTTAGCTTCAAGCCCATTAAAAATATATTATCAAAGTCGCTTACTGATTGTAGCTTAGTGGTTTCTAAATTTTTTTTAGTCTGTACGTATGTACCTACTTCTGAAGAGTGCAAAAAACGTTCACCTCCTTTAAAGGAAGTAAACTGTACCCCCTTTGCACGGTCGGCAAAATATGGTCTATCGTTTTCATCCAACTTCAAAAATCGAAAAAAAAATGTGTTTTACTAGCTTCTGCCCGCGACTTCGTCTGCGTAGAATTATACATAAAGACCTTCCTCTTGAATCACTCTAGATATCTATTAAAAAAAATCGCATCAAAATCCGTTGTGTAGTTTTGAAGATATAACCATACATAGGGACAAGGGACATTGGGACAGAGAAAGCGACTTTATTTTATACTATGTAGTGATTTTTATGTTTTATAACGTGCATAGGATTGTCCCACTGCAGCGCACGGTCACGCTACGCACGTGGGTACATATTGGCTTCGTATCAAAATGTAGGCGGTCGTTACCATAGCAGTGCACGACCACGCTACGCACGAATGACCAATGGACCCACGTGGGTGACATTTATAGCGTGTCCGTGCACAGCGTGCGCAGCAGTGGGGCGGCGGATTAATGGTACGAGTACTATTCATTTTTTAATTTACCCCCAGGTGAGCGCTGCTAGTCTAGTCCGAATAGGATTGAAAGCTATTTTTAGCAGTTTCAATTCAGTCAATGGACGCAGAGGGTCTGATGCCGAAACTCAAAGTCACGACACTTTTCTAACAATGTAACGTTGACAGTTTATAATTTCGGTCCTTAGTGTGAATAACGGTTAAGGCGGATCTCGGAGTTTTAGTTCTACATTGGCCTCACCGTGTTTTTCTATCAGAACAGTAGCTAAGAACTCATAACATTTAGCTTTAAACTTTTTGAACCTTTGGAAATTATTTTTAACGCTTTCTGCCCTACTAGCACGCCAGTATTGTTTTGGCTGGTACCTATATGGTGTCCGTCCTGCTTAACTCCAGTTACTCCAGTACGTTACGGCTTCTAGACTATGTTTGGTCAGCCAACGGCCGAATAATCAGGCTCTGCGGAGATTTCGCGAGTCAATTAAAGTAATATGACCTTACGTACGTTTTGCGGTGCAATAAATAGTGATACGATCAGCCACGGCGCGCTGCCGTGATCGGCAGTCCTTGGCTCGTAACGATCGCTCAGTATTGGCGGCCCGCCAGCTCCAGCTATTCCTTTGAGCATTATCTTAGTTAGCATATGGGCCACGCTCGGAATTATGTTAATTGAATTATTTAGTACTTCAAATTTTGGCCTTATTAGGGGAAATTAACATAATTGAGAATTTAATGTAACTCTCCTTGAAGCTGATATTCATTAGTACCTAACCACTTCCAAATATAAACTCTTATTCAAAACAATACTCCTATTTCTAATATTATTTCAAGCACACGGTGTCATATTATGTATAAAATGAGATCCGACGAACTCCTGCTCACGTCTCCGAATATTTTTTATAATTTATTTAATACTACATTACTCCAAAACTGTGTAGTGTACATGTAGAGTAGGAAAGTACTTCATCTAGACAAATATCTCACCAAACGGTAAATAAAACGCTTTTCGAATTCAACGTTTGAGAAACATTGCACTGAAATAAATAAAACAAAACTATTACCGCATTTTTGACATCACAACAACAGTTTAACTTTCTCAAAGAAAAGTTTTACTGAATAGGAAGTAAACTTAACGTTCACCTTTAAAGAAATAAGATATATGTGTATGTGCCAAATACAAATTACGTTATATCCTATGCAGCAACCGTAAACAACATCTGCAATGCGCACTGCGCTTGTTTCGCAATAAACATATACGCCGATTAAATTTTAGGGTATAAGATGTTTTAAAAAACTTACGTTCCACGTATTAACATATAATCAAGCAATGCGGGATTGATATCTACTAGAGGTTACAATCTTGTGTTTATGAATACCGTGTTTAACCCATTTCCAACACAATTCAATCTCGAGCTTGGAAACTATTACGCTGGCCGTTTTGTTCAGAAGTAACGCATTTTCGGTGCCTATTCTCGTAGCAATGCAAATAAGTATTCTCGATTTTACGATTCATAACATCGGCAATATTTATTCGCGCGTAGCACGTGCCTAACGACAGTTCAAACGGGCATGTAATAAAGTGCGCAATATAAGGTTTAAATCAGAGGGGAATTTACTGTTATCCCGCCAGTGGGGAGAAATCGCGCGGAAGGGCGCGCGCCGCCGCACGCGGTCAGTCCTTACCTGATTTCACGACTTATAAATTTCACTTTTGCGACTTCCCACTAACTGAGGTGCAGGGATTATTCAATTTGGCTTGGTAAATCGCGCTTTTAATTGTTTCCAACTGCAGAACTTCAATTTTGTGATCGTTAATACTATTCAAAAATATTGTAATTTGGAAATCGATTTACACTAACATAAATGTAGAATAATAAAAGCGCTACGGCGTAGCACAAGTGCTCGTAGCACCTTGTAGTTTTCCGGGCCTACGCTTAGAGCCGCTACGCTACAAGCAAAATCACAAATACGCAAATCTTACCTTTGACCGCAAAAACAAAATCCATAAATAAGTACGTCAGATAAGAAGGCATAGGAACTATGAAACTTCATCGATAAGGATGACGACATTAGTTTCCAACTTCTCCGACTAGAGTTCGACGACTCCCCACAGCCATGAGACACTCAACATACCTCTACATAGCCACGACATTCGAGGAAAATTGAGAGGAATACGGAGAATACAGTAGATAAAACGTTTTGAGTAAGCGTTTTCATTATCAATATCCAATGTTATTTTATCATATCTCCGAGTAGACTGAGCGCTAAAAGGATGAATATTGTTTCAAAACACACTCGGCATTTAATCAACATGACCATTAATAATTCAGCATTCATGAATGTGATGTCAGATGCATTCATTCATATTTATCGAATTTCAAATTGTACCCTTCCCTTCGCGTTAATTTGGATAAAGTTTAAAGTATATATAATTTTTTTTAAGCTATGTGCTATGTACGTGTACTTGTGTACCGTTATTTTTTAGCGTAAGCCACATTGTTTTAACATATGTTGTTGAAATGATATAAGAAAAGACGGGAAAATAATAAACAATAGTAAAAGTTTCATTCCAACCTATTGTCGGCGGGGGGATGATAAATCATGCACGAATCTCCGGCGCTTGTCTAGATCTCCCCTTCGCATAATTATTATTTAATATCAATTAGTTTTCGCGGGCGGCATGAGAATAATGCCGGGATATCCATCCATTATAAGGTGACCTCTGATGTTCTTTAGATATCGCAGGCATCCTGATGGCGAGAAGGGCCTTTAAATAATAGAACATCACCCTCCGTTGACGTGTCGAGGGTGAAAGATTCTTATGAAACTGTTTCATATTTCACTTGACTGTTGCTGCAATAATATTGGAGAAAGATAGTCTCGGGGGCTTATAATAGCGCTGCGTGGAGCCCCGGGGCCACTTCCGATTGAATGAAGACTATTATAGCGAAATGAAATTCGTTTTCCGTTTCAACGCAATTCTGATAATTCGAAAACGTTTGACACACGGTTTCTTGTGAAAAATAACGAGCAGTCGTCAGTTATTCCTCGCAGCATTCACCTACGTTTTTGACGGCTCATCTGACAATGTTTAGATCGATTAGAATTAGTCAAGCTTTAGGTAGAATTGGAATTGATTTCCTGCTTGCATATATTAACATGAACATGTCGTACGACAGCATGTTAGGTATTATTTTACGAATCTTAACGCCGATAATGTTCCAACACTCGTAAAGGAGCCCATGTTGCTTTATACAATTCTCAATTCAGTGTTTTAAACCATTCCATAAACGCATCCCTCAACACAATTTAAACTCAATCAAAAGTTCAATCAAAACAGATTGACGTTTATTAGCCAAATTTAACACTTGGCAATAAAACGGGACATTAAAATGCAGCTTATCCGACCCCACCGTGTTTTGGTTTAATTAAAGCACCCCGATATCAATCGCCACAAATATTTGCGCAGCTTGTGTCAACACCGATGCAACTTCACGCGGTGGATTTATTTATTGCCAATCGTTTATGAGTTTGGCACACAATTCGATTGCGACTGGGGTACCGATGCCGTGATTTGGGGGATGAGATTAAAAAGTTTGAACTAGTTTACGGGACCAAAAAAAAATATTTGTTTGTACTTTGGAACAATTAATGTGAAGGATGGATCATTTTCATTCAAACCATTGATTTCAGAATTACTTACTTATTATAACATTTTTAAGACCAAGTCCTTTCATTTGGCTCAGTGTATACAGTTTGCATTATATCTTTTTCTCTTAAATTTTGACTTGCTGCAGAAAATTATTCATTTTATAATACCTATTTACAGCTAAAGAACTTACAGTACAAATTTATGACGTTTGCGCTCAGATTCTCAAATATGCGATTGCTCTATAAATCCAGAAAACTTTGCTTGATGTTCAATGGTTCGCTCCAAGTCGTAAAACACATTTTTAAAATTTAATTCATCAACCCAGTTTGGCTGTGATCCAAAAACTGAAATGCACTTGTGAAACAAGCATGAATACTTTTCAATAGAAAATGGAATAGACTGAGTTGTTCCACTGTTCATACGATAATTTTATACTTACGTAAAGAGTTAGCGGTTTTCGAATGACTTCCCATTGTCCATGGAAGCAGTAGCTTGTGTAATCTGTGTCGGGATCAGTGGGCCGACCAGATCACCGCGGCCCAGTGATGCGAGTAAACATTCTCGTGCATAGGGGCTCTAGAAAAACCGTAGCAATGCAAGTTTCTCTTCCCACCCATCTTGTAAAAAGTGACTTTTACGCAAACCCAAGCTAGCATACTTGCCAGGGGCCCAATTTTTACGATAGTATTTAATAAAAAAATTGTCATTACTGAAAAACTGAGATAAAAGGGACTCTTGTATGTAGTTGAACAGCGCGACGTCCAGAATCACTCAAACAAAAATCTTTGATCTCTGAGGCATCCTACTGGATACACATATATACGCACACACACACACAAATCACGTCTTTAACCCTCAGGGGGTACAGACAGAGCTTAAGGTAACAAGACCATATTTAGCAAGATTGTTGGCGTGATGGTTTGCTAGCCCCATCGCTTATAACATGATTGCTATGATTTTCGCCCATTCCCTCGATGGGCTTTTACCATCTGCGCGGGAAGAGAAGCAACTAGTACATTCTATATTTTTTCTTTCCTCCCAGACCAGCATGGAAGTACATAGCGGTAGCTAAAATCACCCAGATGATCTCACTGGACATGATAGTCTACTAGAATCAGTCAAACAAAAATTTTCGATCTCTGGGAAATCCTGCTGGATATTGTCCACTAAAATCACCCGTGTGATCTCACTGGACATATTCGTCTAATATAATCACCTGGGTAATCCACTCAGGTGATCCTATTGGACGTCGCGTTATATACTTATTAACATTTGTTCGTAATCCAGTGCCATTTTTGTGTCGTTTTTTTAATGGTTTACCTATAATCACATAACGACGATAACCTATTGGTGGTTAATATCCCTTTTTGAGCCCAAAATCGGCTTAATCGTTGTTTGATCGCCACGCTGACACACGATATATTCCGATGTTTGAATACAAACATTCAGCCGTCGAGTTGACAAAGCGGATGCCAAAGCCGTCACGCCTGTCGCGACCGCCGAGCAATGTTCCACCCGTAATCTGGCCCGGACAGCGACAAGGCGCTCACAATGCGAACACTCCGCTCATGTAAACATTAATATTGATGCTCTTGAATGTCACTAGCACGCTTCAATGTTATGACACTACTCGCTCATCTTTTGTTCACGTCGATAAACAAAACGACATATAAATGGGCAAGAAAGAGGCCGCTATCCCGCGATAAGGGTTCGATATCGACAGTCGTTTGTTTAACGATCTTATTAACGCGCCGTAGGACCGCTATAGGTTGAAATATCAGAGGCATTACTTCGGTGTCGGAAGAAGAAACGTCATCAGTATAAAATCGACCAACCTTCGCGATAAGCGAGACATTGATTTTCTGCTAAGATCAATTTGGTATCGGCCAACTTTATCGCGTGTGTTCCAACGCTTTTAGGAAAGTCATTGATGTTTTCAGATATAACACCCAGATAACGATATCTAAATACCTATCTGACACCACACAACGGGTTAGGTTCGTAAGGACTAGATTGCATAACGACTCTATAAGCAAAACGTCTTAGTTGCACAAAGTCTTGGTAAGCACAATGTCTTTTTTGCAGAATGCCCTAGTGAGTAGAATGTCTTAGTTGTTCGATCGACAACTATAGCATAACGCCCGAAGTTGCAAAATGACTAATAGAGTTTACGTCCAAGTTATTAATAAGTCTTGATTGTAAAACGACGCATAAGGAAAAGTGTCTGGATAGCATATGGTCTTAGTAGCAAAACGTCATGATTGCATACCGACTTTGAAGTTTCTTTGTCAAAGAGTTCCTTCACAAACTACGTTTGAGTTTTTCTTGTCATTCAACCATCTAGTCGTTATGCCATTTAGACGTTATTAATGTTTGACGATATGCCTACCTAGTCGTTTTGCTATTACAACATTTTGATATTAGGGCGTTATACAAACAAGACGTAATAGAACTAAGTCCAATCTTAAACCCGGGCATTCTACTATTAAGACGTTTGTACAATTAGACATTTAGCTACCAAGACCTTATGTAACTAAGACGTTTTGCTTATAGAGTCGTTATGTAATCTAGTCCTTACGAACCTAACCCCACACAACAAGTGTTTCTTAGTGTAGCGTTGAATGGACGTTTAACGTACACGATTGCATTTGCCTTTTTTGGGGTCTGTCCAAATCTGAATGATAATCCACTCGAAAAAGCAGTCTACCAAACATCCTACCATCATTACCTACCAATCTCTTTAAAAAAATACGATTTTTAAGAGAAAAGAAAAGTAGTGTTCCATATAGCTTGACATTAAACATATCTCTGTTTTTAAAATGTAGCTTCCGCGCCCAAATGCTTGAAAAGCGGCTTAGAGTCCCTATTTTCTGCACCAAACAACGCGACGGCGCGCTGCTTTTGACATTTGACACTCGGTTCCGCGGCGTGACAATATGGCTCGGACTAGATCCCCTCAAATTAGTGGCACCACCCTTCGACAATTACGCGAGTGCGCCGCTCGCCTAATGGTGCGGATTACGTTACGCGTAAGTGAAACAAGGCAATGCAGCAGGTCCCCTAATCGATAGGGCTCCCATAAAAAGAAACTCGATAGCGTTGATACCTGTTTAAAATAAAAATGACTTATTTTAGTGTAGTTTTATGTAGGAATACATCTACAGTTGATACAAAATTGCCGAGCCAACGAAAGTCAATAGAACGACTATTTTTTTCCATCACACAACACGTTACCGACTACGGAGGTAAAGCGTTTTAAAGTTTTACAATATCTGACATCAGCAGAGATCGGAAAAATTTGCGTCATTGCTCGCAATAATGTGGACATGACTCCAAAATTAATAAAATATGTCAAAATACATATATTAAGAATAAGTATATCCACGGAGGTTTTATATCTATAGAACTAGAAAACTTTTTTGTCAGAAATAAAAATCATAAAATATCTAGCAGGATCGTGATTTCTTTATTATATAAAAATATTTACGAGAACGACAACTGCCACTTTAATTAACATTATTATGCTATTCATTTTATGCATGTGTAAATTTTTATCTCCGGGAGTTCAAATTTTATTTCGAGAAATTAATTAAAACGATTAATTATTTGACGCAAATTTGTCCGATCTCTGGACATCAGTGGCACTATACATAATTATAACCAGAGCTAACTATTTGTTCAATTAATTACATAGGCCGTTACTTGCATGTGGTTAATTTAATTCAACTTTAAGAAATAGAGTAGGTACTAACAGTCCAATTATTTGTCTTTATGATTGTATTGTAAATTAGAAGAATAGCATTTAAGCCATACATCTAAGGTTTAGTAAATTAAAGGAAGTTCTGTTAAGAGGCAGCCCTAAACAATGTCGCCAGTTTTGGGTGAGTTAATCACCGGCACAATGAGCGATTGCGGCTGTTTGCCGGCGGCTTACTGCCCGGCACCAGGCCGGCCCAAGGGATTACCATTCGTTCCCGTGTTCCTGCGACAAATTGACGGTTTAATGTAATCGACGCAATGGGATATGGTAATTTTAACACATATACAAAAATACTAAATTCTACAAATTCTTTTGCTATTATTTCACAAGTATTGAACGGCTCTCTGATATTTTTGTAGGACTTAACACAACATTCGGGAACTATGATTGTTTTTCAAATGTGGTATTTACATATGTGGAAAATAACACAATAATAATAAACTAGTAATAGAATGCAACAATAATATTGTTTTTCCTGTCTACAACAAAAGCCCCTCTCGCCACTGAACCGCACCGACCAATTTCCTTCACCTCAACATCTCCATCGTCCTTTCAACATCAAATTGCAAATGTCAGAGGGAAAGGGAAAGTACAATGGGCCCCCTCGGCAACCCCGAAGTCGGGTCGGGGCAAAAGATTCGGACACGCTACGTACAAATTTAAATTTCAAAGAACACCATAACGTCTGTTTGCAATTTCATTCACACGCTTAATCCATAATCATAAAACAAAATGTCTTGCATTAATAAAATATATTGTATTTATATTATTTATTAAGGTATAGTCGGGGTAATAAAAGTTTCGTCACTTTTCGACTCTATGTGTTTGCCATTCAGGTTCAAAGGTGACGAACCTTTTCTTACCCCGGCTATACCTAATAAATCGTTTAACATAGCTTTGTAATTAAAATTTGCCAGTCAATTATGATGTATCTTCATTTGACCGCAAAAATACCTGACAATTTCACCCCTTTCTTCAGTGAAACTTACTACGAACATCGTATAAGCTCGGTGGTGAGCGAGGAACATTAAAAGGTAAAGAGGTGCGCCTTGGCAGGCTTTCACTAATGGGCTCCGCGCGTTCGTTCGTCGTAAGTGGAATGGAATTGCACCTAAAATGGATTGCAGTGCACCAATACGACCTGGCCGTGTTTACGATCCATTACGCCGTCGGAGTACCCACGATGCAATATCCCGCAAGTTTATTAATAGATCGTATAACACAAAATTTACGAGTATCTAGAGGTATATTTTTTATGGATTACACTAGTCACTAAAAATATTATTTGAACAAGGGGCTTTTTGAAAGCACATTACCGAAAACTACATACCATTCGTAAGTGGAGAACAAATGAGCTGAATTTGAAATAGCTATAAATTAGAAAAACTCAGCTGTAACTATTATTGCAACTAATCGAAATTTTAATTTAAGCTGTAGTTTTGTAGCAGTGCATGCACTTTGAACGCTTGAATGTTGATGAATGATTTTCGGGTAATGTGCATCCTAAAATTAAAAACCAAGTGATATTAATCAGAAGTCTAAAATTTTCAAAACTCTTTATTTGGTATGTTTTATTTCGTGAACGAAGAAAATGTTTCCTTTATTTTATGCTGCTAAATTATTGGCTACATTTACAAGCGATGCATCGGAAATAGTTTGACCGCTACTTAGGTACTTAACTTTCTGTATTAATTTGGTATTTAATAATAATAATTGTCTATACCTCACCTGTGACCTTAATTTCACAGTAATAATGAACTTAATTTCATTAATATCAAATTAAAAAAAGATTCAACTCTGACTAAAGAAATATTAATTCATATTTATTGCTGCCTTTGAATATAACTTGATAAGTTATTTAATTGTATTGTGTAGATACAAGAGCGCGCATGGAAATGGTTCAAAGCAACAAAACCCAACTAAGTTTTTGAAAATAAATATAAACTGAGTGGGTGCTAATGTTCTACGTGTTCAATCTTGATAGCTGAATAACAAACGGCTTAGGGCGAGTAGGGCGCAAAGCACTAGGTCTTTGAACCTGGGGGTAAATGTCGACCTGGCTTATACAACACTAAGTTGCCTCGACGAACGACGGAAATGCCAGCCTTTATAAAATGACGTAACTAAGCTAGACTAACCCAAATATCTTCCTACTTACTGCTATTAAATTTATTAACACTAATCTAGTCATTTTCAAATATGATGAAGTATTTTTAAATCATTTAATTGTTTGTCTGGTAGAGGTGGTTCATCATTCAGAAGCGGGGTTAAAATTACAAGTTTTAATTACGTTATACGGTGTACTGTATATCCTTGCCGAATTAAATCGCTAGCGCGCGGCAAAACCTTCAATAACCACTCTGGCACTGCTGACTGAGTATATTCTGATTAGCGGCTGCTTGTGACTATTATGATGGTAAGTATGAATGTGTGTGGACCTTGTAGGGTGTAGGCGGTTCGCTGCGGCTGCATGCCCGGCGCGGCGCTGACGCCGGCGTGCGACGTGTTGTGCAGCGATAGAGCGCCCAGCAGATCTAGTTCGGTGGCTGTAACAATACAAAAACTCCTTTAACTACATAAATTCTGTCACAGAAGACGCGTGCTATGGCTTATGACAACCATATTAATTACCATTCAGACAAATCTGATCGGAATTTTTCTGACGCTACATTGTACCCCAGGAAAAGATTTATATACCGAGTCGAAAACCCGGCTAAAACATGCTCTCGAAACTAGCACACATTTGTGACGTTAAATCTTCATCACCGATATCTTCACAACTATCGTAGAAAACTTATGTAACCATTCATCTTATTAAAACCGTGATTAAATTCTAACATTTAGGTTTTTCTTTAACTTCAATAACGAACAGTTACCTCCCAACCGTAAAATACCTTTTACTTATTCCAACATGTAGAAGCAAATTTCGTGTGCAATGTCTATTGACGGAAGCGTGTAAAACACGGCCTATTGTGCAACGATGATTTATGACCTCTGTAATGGGCGAACATGTAAAGGAAACATAAAGGATTAATCCATCAAGTTACCTACCTACGGGCCCTCGCATCAACTGTATGAAAAGATATAAGCTCACGCTCTAACTCGCCTCGCTACAGCAATAACAACAGCCACGTTTGCATATCAATCGACGGCCGGCAACGTGTTTTATTGACCGCGTGTGTCAATAACCGGATAATTAATTACGTATTCCGTGTTATAAATATTAACGAGGCACAAGACGTGGCCTACATTCGAACAATCAATATCGGCGAAGGAGTCCGAAAAACGGAGAACAGTCGCAGCCTCGGCCGCGTATTGATCCGAGTATCAAAACTGCTTCTTACTCGAATCGCTAGTCACTACCTACCTGAATGCGATAAGTTTGCCTACCAACAATGTTCAGATATAGGTAAATTTGTGATGTATTAAAATACGCATCCGGCGGCAGGTTCAGCCGAATCGTGATAAGTAAGCCTAATTCAAGGCAGGATTCGGTGTCTCCTCTTGTTTTCAGAACAATAAATAAAATAGATGGTCGTAAATTTATGCACAGAAAGAAAAAAAACTAAAGTAGGGATTAATAGCTATTATTCATATCATGTCATGCTGTTAATTATTTTTTGGCGTAACTTTTTATTAAAAATATTTATACCCTCAAGTATTTTCACATGACGAATATAATATCGTGCATGCGTAGCAATTCGTAGCGATTTGTTAGCCGTTTGTCCAATACGCAGTTCGTCCAAATCGCATTTTGCCGTTTGCCAACTACGCAGTTCGTCCATAATATGATACGCCCATTTCGCGATTCGTCAATACGCAGTTCGTCCATTTCGCTGTTTGTCATTCCGGATTTCGTCCATTTCGCGACTCGTCAAGACGCAGTTCGTCCATTTCGCTATTTGTCATTCCTTATTTCATCCATTTCGCGATTCGTACTTACGTATAGTACACTACCTACGCAGAACTGGAATTAATGAAATTTCATCGAATCATCATGAGCTAGCGAAGCGTGAGAATTTTCAAGAGTTTATTAAAAGTATTCGATCATAGTAGGCTATTATTATACATAGTTATATTATAAGTATAGGTATCTAAAATGAAATTGCGGAAGTTTGTTTACCATCGAGCGAGCGAAATTCTACCATAAACATCTACATAATTGACAGCATTTAATTTTTTCATAGTGAACCTTTTGAACTCCAACGACCACTAAAGTCGTTACGAGGTGTCGTGCCCGCTGCGCCAAGAACGCGGAGTAGCAAGGTAAATTTTTTGTTCGTTGAAATGGACCTCCGCAAAGTAACGCCTGATTCAATAAAATATCAAAAAAAAGAGGCTAAACTAAAAATAAAGTGAAAAGAATAAAATATGGGTCTCCTAACTTTTCGAGGAGGCGGAGGCCATCGTGAACTCACGCCCACTGACACACGTATCTACCGATCCTGACGATCCGACCACGCTGACGCCTTTCCACTTTCTTATCGGGACGTCATCACCCCAAAACGTTCCCGCAGGTCTGGACGATAACGACTTAATCCGACGTGCCGAATGGAGGAAAGCTTTGAGACTCGCTGACCATTTTTGGAACCGCTGGGTGCGCGAAGTCCTCCCTACCATGCAGCCACGAGATCAGTCCGCAGGACAGGGCAGGCAAGACCCCAAGATTGGAGATGTCGTCATCATCGTCGACGAGACTCTGCCGCGAGGGAGCTGGCCACGAGGCCGTATTGAAAAGATGTACCCTGGCAGAGATGGTGTGACTAGGGTGGTTGACGTTGCCACAGGAGGGGGTTCACTGCGCCGGCCCCTCAGGAAACTGGTGAAGCTGGCCAACTAGAGGAGTTGCTTGACCTTGGCTGGCAGATCTGGTTGGTGCAATGCTGCACGAGGGGCAGGATGTCGCGAACTCCTTTCTTTTTGATACTTTTTTATATCTTTTTTAATTATTTTGTTTTTGAAGTCTATTTGTCACATGTATTTTAGTTGTTATTATTTCGCTGTTCAGAGAGTACAAGTCTTGAGCTGAGGAACTGCTTCTCATTTTCCCCTATAATCTTCATACAGTCCACATCGTACGCTTCAACGATCATAAAGAGGGCAGGCGAAAAGTATATGATTGAGGTCACTGGAAAGAGCTCCACACTCACATGTTGAGCTTTCAACAATTCCCAATCTTGCAAGATGTTCGGGTGTACATACATGTCCAATCCTCATGCGAGATATCATGCTTGTTGCAGTCTTGGAAAGTGAGATTTTTGAGAACCAGGGCTTGGCAGGGATTTTAGGTTGGATATCACGATAACGCAAACCAGTTCTTACACCAGGGGCGGCCCAGAGCTGGCTCCATGCCTCATGTAAGTATGTCTTTGAAAGGCCTAGGAGATCCTCCGCAATATTTTTGTATGGATGGAGATCACCGCAATCAATGGCTTCACGAGCTACCCGGTCCACGCTCTCATTACCTTTGATACCCCTATGCCCAGGGATCCAAGCAAAGGAAACCACATATCCATTCTGGTGACATTGATATAGTAAACTCCGTAATTTATAAACATGTGGATTGTAAGATTTTGCTTTAAAAGGAAATTTAGAAATGGCCTGTAATGAACTCAGCGAGTCTGAGAATACTACACAGTTTTTAAGTTTCATTAAAAGTATATATTCTACTGCTTTCAGGATGCCAAAACACTCTCCAGTGTACACAGAAGACTCCGGTGGCAGTTTTATTTTTTGTACAATATTATACTGAGAGTGCAGTATACCGACACCAACACACCCGTTAGGAGAGACCTTAGAAGCATCTGTGTAAATATGTTGGGCATCCCGAGCATCTGATTCTGTTCCAATGAAACCTAAAAACTGGCGGTTATGTTCCACATCATTCTTAGAGATACCTGTTTTTAAGATGGATGGAACAAGAGTTAAAGATTCATATTCATACTGATAAATGGGTAATGTTGATGAATTGAATGTGGGTGCTAAAATAGATTTAAATCTGTCAAAGCTTCTAATCAAACATGGATTGTTCTTATGTTGCCAATAACTTGACGAAGATATTTGCATAGAAAGGCAAGAGAGAATGGACCAGAGCTGATGATTGGATAACTGAGCACAACGAAAAAGATATCGATCACTAAGATACTGACGCCGTAAATAGAGAGGAGGATCAACACACTCCACTTGAAGTGCATTAATTGGACTGGATTTCATGGCTCCACAGATAATTCTAAGAGCTTTAGACTGGACACAATTCAATTTCTTGAAACCAGCAGCACTTCCAGGTTCTAGTAAAAATGTACCATAGTCTAAAATACTCCTTACCAATGCATTATATAATAACTTCAGGCTTAGAGGATGTGCACCCCACCAAACTCCAGATACGCATCTCAGAATGTTAATGTTTTTTTCACATTTTGCAACTATATAGTCACAGTGAGCAAGACCAGATAATTTGCTATCTAATATAACTCCTAAAAATTTAATTTGATTTTTAATTGGAATGACATGACTACCAAATTTAACATTAATCGGGGGAGGGAGCCTTTTTCTTGTAAATAAAACGACTGCACTTTTAGACACAGAAAGCTCCAAACCATTGGAATCTAACCATATCTTTAATGAACTTAGAGAAGAAGTGAGACTATTGCTTGCTTGTTCAATGGAGCTGTTAGTTGAGTATAATAGTAAATCATCAGCATATTGTAATACACTTACTGATCCATTTAAAGATGATTCTAAGTCAAATGTATAAATATTATATAGCAAAGGGCTCAGTACCGAACCTTGTGGAAGTCCTCGCCACACTGAACGGGTGATTCGATTCTTGTCATCTAGTAAAATACTAATGGATCTTTCTGCCAATAAATTAATAATGAAATTAGTTAAAAATATAGGTACACCTAACCTGTAGAGTTTATCCCTCAGTACTGGAACTAACACATTATCATAGGCAGAACTAATATCAAGGAAAGCAGCTGTTACTGACTCGTTTTTTGAGAATGCTAATCGTATATTGGATGTTATTATCGCCAGGCTGTCATGACAAGACCGGCCTTTGCGAAAGCCAAATTGGCTTGAAGCCAGTAACTGTTTGCTTTCCATGAAAAATTCTAGTCTGTTTTTGATCAAGTGTTCTGCCACTTTGGCAAACACAGAAGAGAGAGCAACTGGGCGATAAGAGGAAACATCTCCCACTGGTTTACCGGGCTTGAGTATAGGAATTACAATTTGGGATCTCCATGCCGCCGGAACAATTCCAGTAAACATAACTGTATTTATGATACTAAGAAAATAAGAAAGAGTATTATCACTAACATTTGAAAGGAAAGAATATGGAACACCATCCTCTCCTGGTGCAGAATCCTTTAGATTGGCTAAAATACCTTTTAACTCTTCCATTTGGAAGGGAGAATCGAGACCATATGGGGGAGTAACACTGGGAATGGTGGGAGGTTGAAAAACATACTCTTCAGGAACTGATGCAGGAGCTAACCGGTCCATAAACTGTCGAGCTAGGTTAGGAGGAAGAATTCGCCTAGGGGAATCGTTAAATGCAGATCTAAATCTTTTTACATTATTCCACACTAAAGAAGGCTTTACATTGGGAGAGAGTGATGCGCAAAATTGCTTCCATCCTTCATATTTTTTCTTACGCAACAACTTCTTGGTATCCCGCGCAACCTGCATGTATAATTCAAAGTTAACTAGGTTAGATTTGGTTAATAAAGTAATTAAAGCAACTATAGCCTCAGCTACAGATTGTGTTTGTAATTCAGAATTATTTGAATCCTTCAGAGCGCAACCATTGGTTGGAGACGGAATAGTGTATTCCTTTAACAGAGCATTATGAGCAGCTTGATCATAGCCTTTGCTAGTTCTAATTTGAGGGCCACGAGGTTTAACAAACACTGTTTTTCTGTATGATTGGTTGAATGTATTTTGGCTAGTTCCTTGTCCATTACTATTGCGATATGTTTGTTGGGGAGTAGGTTGGTGAGGTGAGGGATTTGAATTAAAAAGAACATCTGCAAAAGATTTCGATACTGGCGGATGAAGCTTTGCAGCTTCACCATACGAAACGCAGCTATTAGCCATAGTCACTTTAATATCTTTTTGTCTTTTGTGTTCTGGACATGATCTATTAATTGCGAAATGAGAACCATTGCACATAAAACAGAATGCATTGTCTTCCACCACGGAGCAAGTCTCAGCCGTATGCATTTGACCACATTTATAGCATTGAGGCTTCAATCTACAATTAGTTTTGGTATGTCCAAACTTACAACAGCTGAAACATTGTACCGTGGGGAAAACATACAGCTCTACTGGGATGGCATTGTAGCATGAAAACACGCGCTTGGGCAATTGTTGTCCGTCAAAAGTCAGGACGACTGTTTCTGAGGGTAGCCATCTAACCAAATCGTTTTCAGTGACCCTTCTGTTGAGTCTTCTCGCCTTTACTACCTTTCCGCACCCGATGGGCACCGAAATATTTATCAAAATTTCCTCCTCGGACCACTGTGCAGGTATACCTCTAATTAGGCCCATCCGAGTAATTGAGAACGTAGGAATATAGGCATTGAGGTTCTCAGTCTCCAAACGAGCATCGGTAATGAACGCATTAGCATCGTTCATGTTGGAAAAAGCCATTGATATACGAGTGCGACCAATGCGCTTTACGCTCCCATTAATAATGTTTCGTATATTGTTTTTCATTAAAAACTTTCCGAATGATACCGGGTGTAATGACGAGTTTACATCAGTTTTTTTTATTTGTACGTGAATAGTAAACGGACTGACATCCGTACTATTAAAAAAATCTCTGCCAATCCCTGGAGCTTTATCTTTTACTATGTTAATCTCCTGTTTGTCCGGAATTACTGGAATGCTTTGTACTGTACAATCACATTCATAGCCACCGCCATTATTCTTTTTCCTTTTTTTATTACACATCTTGCAAATTTTTTTTTGACCTTTTAATACCCTTTTACGATCGCTAACACTAAATGACGTGGAGGTATCGGTGTCCATATCAGAGTCAACAACTACATTATAACCCACCTGGAGGTTCCCACCTCCAGGATCTGGGGGTTCTTTATCCCCCATTGGGCAAGAATATAAAAATCCAAAACTTACCTAATCCGACGTATTTAAAGCACTATATACAAAAATAAATATAAACTAGAAAAGAGGGAAACAAAATATATACAGAACCGTCACCTAACTGATCTTTAAATTAATTAAATTATTTATCTAAAAAAGAAAACCAGAAAACACAACCGCCGCGTTTCACGTTTCCCGCGCTTTTTTTTCGTGTTTAAAATTGAATCAGGTCATATTCAAAAACTTTTTTTTAATTTTGCAATAATGTGTCATGAGACTTAAATCATTATGTCATATAATATTGTTGATGCGACATTTTTCTAATACCGAATATGCGATTTATTAAACAGATAATTGTATTTATTTCCAATATTTTCAAATGCTTAACATCTTCACAGATCAATCATCTTAACAATTATAATACATTTAAGAAATCGTCGATTTCTATATCAGAGGTCCGATTTTGAGAAATACGTTAATGTCATATTTAAACACGATTTTCTCAAAATGGACATCTTAAGGGTTGGCGTAGTATTGCATAACAGCGTCCAACTTTACGACTGTCGCCGGGAGCTGTCGAATCGAATGCGACGGTCGAATGTTCTCAAAACCGTTATACTCGTTTCGTTTCGAAAAACTCGTTCGAATGCGAATGCTCGCATCGATTAACGTTACGTTTTTAAGGTTTTTTTCTTTAATTCAAAATAGCTGCCGCTACAGCTGTCAAAGCAATAGTGTTGCCAGCGCCCATCTTTCAATTGCCGTGTTCAGTGACGATCTTTCTAGAAAGATTTTAAGTTCCAATATTACGGTGTACATTATCGCCTACCTACTAATAGCTTTTAATTACTATTGGCTCAGTGTATATTTATATTCGATTTATTTATTTACTTAACAAAAAATATATTGTATAAAAACATCCATCCATACTGATCTGGTAGCAAAGAGAAAACATAGAATGTACCAGTTGCTTCCTCCCCGCGCAGATGGTAAAAGTCCATCGAGGGAATGGGCGAAAATCATAGGAATCATGTTATATGCGGTGCGGCTAGCAACCCATCATTTTATGGTTCCGCTTTCCACCTTTTCGTCCACAGTGTCGTAGGTCTACAACCTTAGGCTCTATCTATCCTGTAAGGGATAAAGACGTGATTTTTGTATGTATGTATGTATAAAAACATGCTTGTCACAAATATAAGTACCTATTTCTGATGAAATCGTCAAAATTAATAATAACAAGAACATAGGTAACTCATTCTGAGAGGCATCTGCCCGGCAGTGGGCCGTATATAGGCTGGAAGATGGTGATTATTATTATTATTACAAAAATAAAATGAATATACTACAATAATTATAATATTGTACTTTCGAAATGGACAAACTGTTAAGACTCATAAAAATCATATTTTTTATAAACGACAAGAAAGGCAAACGAGCAAGTGAGTCACCTAATTGTAAGCAAGCAAGTAATGTTATCCCAATTATTGGTTTAGATTTAGATTTATTTTTTTGCTTAGCATAATACGGTATAAATAAAACTAACACAGTTTTAAACAATAAACGTTTCTTATTTCTAATTATGAAATTACCGTAGTTGCTTTAGAATTGGCAACACTGATTGGCACTCAACATAGAGCGTTTAGGAAACGCTATCGATGAGTTCCGCTTCCGCGTTAACGTATTCGACGGTGAGCGCGTTCACGAAAACTTATACTCGCAGTCCTTGTTGTGCAAACTTTCCGCTGGAGGCGCTGTTCACGTTTTCATAGTAATTGCTATTTTAACGCAAACGCGTTCGAGACGTATTTTGTGACTGAAAACTTACACTAAGCATACTGTCATGTCTATGTAACGAACGAATAGATAAGGACAGTGTAAAGTTTATGTGACATGAAAAGTGACCGTAATACGTGTTGCACTAACTGCATCTTAGACAAAACACGTGTTGACGTAATACGTATTGGACCGAACGTCTGCTGGACAAAAAATGGGATGGACGAAATACGTGTTGACATAATACGTCTTGGACGAGCTGCTGTTGGGCGATATGTATGTTGGACCAAATATGTATTGGACGAAATGCGAATACAAATATCGTTTGGACGAACTGCGTATTGGACAAACGGCTAACAAATCTTCGTAGCGGCCTCCGGATGTACGCGTAGCACCTGCTACGGATCTCGCACGGATTTATGAGACAAGGGTCTGTTTTCTTGGGACGACCTTTGTCAAATTTGTGTATAATTCATCTTATCCCTCTAATTAACACGTAGGTTGTATTCCGATTAACAAATACAGCATATCACTACAAATGCCGCATCCGAAACGACCACTAGCTGTAATGGTTCCTAATTATCTATTTAACGTTACGTATTCTCAGTTACGTTGCAATATAAGTTGAGTGTAAATTTCGTTACGATACAACTACTTTGCTTTGCAATCACAAGTTTTAGGAATATTACTAATACTACTATTTACATGCCCCACCTATGCTCCACCTTAAATTCGTTTTATTGGCCGAAAATTGAATATTAAAACCTTCAAATTTAATTGAAGTCAAGAAACAAATACTGCGTAAAAGTCAGAACTAGATCCAGAGGTGTAATTACCAACTGCCATCTTCAAAACCTTTTCAGTGCAAGTAAAAGCTTTGGTCTACTTTTTGTGACAGTGAGGCGTAGTGTAGTAAGTGATGAAGCTCGTACAAAGCTCGCTCTTAATCTCTCTTCGCGGGAAGTGTCACAGATTCCGGCGAGAGCTCTTCTGCCGACGGAAGTGCAGGTCCAATTTACACCAAGAGATAGGGTTGTCACCATAATATAATTGTAAACAATAGTTATGTAAACGTTACGACGCATTACGTGCATTTGTAGACAGCTACTTTTGTAGAAATATTATTATAGTAAAGCGATTTTTATCTGTCAGAAGTAAAAGATTTATGCCACCAAGTTGCACGACCGTAATATACCAATTAGTGTATAGAGAGATAACAATCCATCAACAAGATATATTCTCATTGTAATTTTTATATCAATTATATTACTCCGAACATTTACTGACAAACAAAAATAACGGGTTACTTTTCTAATAACTTTATAAACGGCCCGTTATTTTTGCTCATCAGTGTAGTTTGGAGCGAAGAGAATTTGTGGAAATCATCCCACGTTTTTTCTTTATTCGTAATTTGAAAAATGAAAATAATCTCATCAACCCTACCAGCCTAGCGAGGGGCGGGGCGGCGCCGCGACGCCGGCCCGTCTGCCTCCCCAGCCTCCGGCGCTGCTCCAGATCATCCCGCCACGTTTCTGCAGCCGATAGATACGTCGCCAAACAATTCTAACTGTTACTACGTAAAATCGCCACATTATGCCTTCAATATTCGTGATACTACAGTTTATCCGCATCACACACAAAACAAAACGTATGTGGACAAGGTGGCTGCACCGTGTACTTACTATTTTATTTATAACAAGTGCTCCGGTGAGGTATATTAATCGCACTATAAATTATATTAATTATTATAGCGTGGTGTCGGAGGTTTGCTCCGTTTGCTCATGTCATAGATCCGGAATTTATGTTATTCAATTTGCAACCAATTTCTTTCTAGTCCACTTTCCAGATCGAGTTGAAGGATCTTATTTACGTCATCTTGAAACCCTAAATAAATCCTTCTGTTCTGTGGGAAATTCGAAAATATATCTTCTTATGACGCCTACGTGATCTTCAAAGAACATGTCTACTAAATACAAAGTCTATACAAAGCCAACGTAGGCTTGTAACTACATACATGGTTATAGGTGAGATGTGCTTGTGTATAAAAGTTAATTTGTAAGGAAATATTTATTAAAGTATTCTCGTATTATTATTGCTAGGTATATTTTAGTGTTTCCTTGGCTGCCACCGACTCAAAATTTAACAATAATTGTAACAACATTAGATAGATGATAGATCGTAGTACCTACATATTGATAAGTAGAAAAAGTAAGTTGATTATTAAGTTGCAGAAGAATATGATTTTTTTTTTAGTGCATACTAGCGACCCGCCCCGGCTTCGCACGGTATATTATGCATGTATTATACATTTAAACCTTCCTCTTGAATCACTCTATCTGTTAAAAAAAACCGCATCAAAATCCGTTGCGTAGTTTTAAAGATATAAGCATACATAGGGATATAGGGACATAGGGACAGAGAAAGCGACTTTGTTTTATACTATGTAGTGATTAGTTTGTTTTGGAATTGTTTATTTTTGTGCAGTCGGTTTTTTTTGTTAAAATTTTTGATTTTTAGTGAATGTGAAGTACACTAACATTTTTTTCTGAATATGGGTAGACCTACTAAACGTGCTGCTCATTATGAGACAGCGCCGTTTAAATGAAACGGACGGTTTGTCGCACACATTTAATGCACCTACTTAATGCTAATTTTAGACTTATATGGTTTTCTCATGGGTGCCATTGTCAGAACTGGACCAAATTGAAATGGGACCACACAGGAAGCACCAGCTTTCAAATAAAAGAAGAATCATTAAAATCGCTTCGCCCAGTCGAAAGTTATGAGGCAACAAAAAAAAAACAGATGAATTCAGAACCTCCTCCTTTTTTCAAGTCGGTTACGAAATAAATGCTAAAGTTTGTGAGGATGTATGGATGGATGGATATTTGTTGCTCTTTCATGCCAAAACGGCTGAAACGATCTGGATGACATTTGAAACAGAGATAGATAATTCTGGAATAACACAAATATTCTACTTTTATCCTGGAAAATTGCGAAATATCCGCGGGATAGCGGTAAACGAGTTCTTCGCAGACGAAATTGCGGGCGACAGATAGTTTTAATTAAAGATGATTTATATGATAATAGGAAAGCTACGCGATTCCATTCCCAAGTTGACATAAGTCTTTCGTTTGTTTGAAACGAAATGATAATACACGTTTCAGTGACCCCGAATATTCACCCCTAAAGTTCACCGCTGACGTCAGTTATTTGTCGATGGCACCATTCTATTGTTTAGCAACTATTTACTTCCAAGTAAAATCCAATACGTGTTTAAGGCATCTTAATGGCTTTCCAGACGCTGTATCGGCTATCAAGCTATAATGCTGGCGGCTACAGAATGACGGTCGTTATAGTGTAGTCCACGCGATCGTAAACACTTTCGGCTGCGTTCAGCTTGATAGCGCCTACCAGAACTTAAATACAAAGTAGGCAACTGCTCAAGGGATTTCCAGTCTCAAGCTTCCGCTTCCAAATCAAGGCATTTGTGGCTCTACATTGTGGTTTTTAAGTTCAATGTTACCAAAGCACGTAAGGCATGTTTACGACGCACAGAAAAACGTAAAGCATTTTCGTACTGTGTTGCATTGAATGCAATTTATTGCTTGGAAAACGAGCGCAGAAATTTACAACGAGCATTAATACAACTTTAATTCATTTTATAGTGTCATCGCCTGCGTTTGTATTTAAATTTAAAATGAAGATAATTTGATTTCTGAATACTTTCAATTCGGAGAATTCAGGAAGCTAAATTGGTTTCGAGTCGAAACAACCCTTCAGTTTATTATGCCGGCGGCACGCAATGTGTTGCATGAAAGTGGAAGCGTTAAAGGTTTTATTGGAGGAAAGTAATAGTCGAGGTAATTAATCAAAAACGCCTGAAAGGCTGGTAATTAGCAGTTCCGGGTGGGTGAGCCGAGTTTCCTTGGAGGCGGAACAGTTTCGGTAAACCGCCGTCGGAGGCGATTCAGCCCATCAATGTGTGATTAATGAACTCGCAAAGCCTTCAGCTGCACGACACGCTGTTGAAACAAAATTACTGAAGCCTGTGCTTTACATGTTGATCGTACTAATCATGTTCAAACTAATCTTATGGCATTATTGCGAAAATACATATTACTCTCTCCGGAACTCGAAAATATATCTTACTAGCAACCCGCCCTGGCTTCGCACGGTATATTATGCATGTATTATACATATAAACCTTTCTCTTGAATCACTCTATCTATTAAAAACACCGCATCAAAATCCGTTTCGTAGTTTTAAAGATTTAAGCATACATAGGGACATAGGGACAGAGAAAGCGACTTTATTTTATACTATGTAGTGATAGTGATAGTGAAGTGCCTAAATAAGCATGCTTTATTTTAATTATTATTACCTCAACTTGTGTATTCTAATCGGATTCTTAATTGTAAATCTAGATTTACTAGTATAATAATAATGGAATAAAAACCAAGAGAAAGACTATCAGAGTTTTTCAAATGTAGCGGTTTAAATCTTGAGATGATACTTTGTTTATCAAGTCCAATAATAGTCACGATATAAAGACAGAAATATTATACAGTAAAAACACGCATTCAAAGATACATTGAAATTATTTGGGATCTACCGTTGCTCCGATTAATGACTTACCCAAACAACTCCATCAAATTTGTATTCAAGTGTGTCATAGATACTCGATGCCCACTCAATCGGAAGGCAATTGTAGCAAGGGCCAATAACAATTAACTGAAGTCCCTGCGGTAACCCGAGCCGGCACGCGCCTGAAACCTACCTGGGTGCCCACCAAAGTGACCATATGGACGCTGACCATCTGCCAACAGGCCACCTAAATATTACCTCATATCAACAAACTTGAATAAAAGTATTAAATTTAATAATGAAATAAACAGTTTAAGAGGTCAAGCAACTCGAATATGTTAGATCACTACGCCCGCGCCCGTCTTAGTCTTCCTCCGAACAAACAAGAATAAGACAAATAACACGTTTTTAACTACGGCTTCTTTGCTGACGTTACTTTTTTTTCATTATCACCAGATCTCTATCTACGTAAATTCAATCCAACCACTGGGATCGGGTCAAAAGTAACATGTAAGATTTAAAATGGCTAACTTACTTACATACATAATAACATTTCTAGCATACAGACTAGAAGATAATGACAAAGTAGATAAATAGTGAAATCAAATAAAAAATATGTACTTAACATTTATCTACTTAGTTTGCATCATGAATTGTATATTTTAAGAATACTGAAAAATGTAGAGCGGTAAAGTTAACACCAAATACCATAGGAATAGTGAAGGTACACTCTGAAATTGACATAAAGGAGTTTAATAATAATTTTTGATTCTATAATTTTACAGTCTTTACTTTTGGGCAAAATTGTGTACGTTCGTTCGTCCTTTGCCATGATTCAATGACCGGTCAGGTGCAAGGCGCCGCCGCGCGATAAGAATTTCGTACTGATACTGCGATAATTCGCCACATTTAGCATGGCGTGAGATTTGTTTGAAGAAGATAGCCTTAGAGGATACCGGATGTCTAATAAAAATTAGGTCATCATTACCACATAACGGTAAAAAAATAATTCATTTCTATGTTAACTGAACGTGTCGACACGTTAGCGGTTCGCTTTTCTTAATAATACCGAGTTACGCGAGTCACTCGCACGGAACACGCACAAAAACCTAATCGAAAGCTAATAGCTCGCAGAAGGGCTCCCGTGACATATGTCACCGCGCGTGCCCGCACCCCGTGGCTATTTTTTATACCAAGACATCTATTGCTTACGCGACGTTCTGTAGTAAGCTAGTTTTGTAGGATCACGCGACCAATTATTTGTAACCGCCGCCGCACTCTGACGAGAGGCATTTGAGTGACACTTTAATCATTGTATATTATTTTCTAAACATATATGAATGTATAACTACAATGAATCACGAATATTATTATGCCAATTATTTTTTTCATAAGTGGCTATTGCTATTACTCAAGTTGTTTTTTTTCGAAAATGTTGAATGCTATGTCAACGCTTTACTGCTATGGCAATGGCACAAACACTTGCTGCATTTTACAGTAGCAAAATAAAAATGTAAATTAAAGACGGTGTCCAATGGCAGTGACAATCATGCGATGTTGTGAAACAATCGAAATCTCGAAGATTGTCACGTCAGCACAAAACATCGTACGTGTATGGTGTGATTCACTGCCAGCCAGTCGAAACGGTTCATTCTTGACAAGTAAATAATGAATTACGATGCTGCCCGTACTTAATTAAGTATTTCGTAACTATCTGTATCGACGTTTCTCCAAGTTTCTGAGAAACCATTTACTAAATGAAAAATTAGAAAAACGAAAGACACAATAGTGTCATGTGCACAAATGAAATGGAACCAGTCTGTGAAATATGTTCATTTCATCACTTAAACAAATTTTAAGATGAAGCCCTGTTGAGCTAATTTCGTGTATATTATGCATACGGGATTTTGGAATAATGAAGTTCGTTAATAAGGTACGAGTGGTGAGGGTGGGGTGGCCGGGAATGAACCGGTGTCCCGGCAGGTGGCGGTCACGGGCCGCTGGCGCCCCCGCCCCGTGCCCGTGCTATATCGTGCCTCGGACTGCCCGCGCGTCGTGGTCGATATGCACTTATGTACAAACCTACTACTAACTAATTTAGGTAATACATTTATTAATACTCTTTGAAGTTGAACACGATATAAAACTGACACAAAATGATGGCTATAAAGCAATGTTGGGGATTTCGTCTCTACATTTTTTTGTGCCTTATGATGGGAGGATAAGGAAGAACCGACGAAGTGACATAAAGTCGCATTATTGCTGATTTCATGTGTACCGACAGTTTTCTGTAACCTCGCAACGATTTCAGGGCTGTATCGTAAATCGAAGGTCGTGGCCGACAAAGTAAATGCACTTAGATTGTAGCATGTCAAAAAAAAGTTGCAACCGCTACACCCATGTTTGCCTCCATCAAAGCTATTCTAACGCGCGATTTGAAATTCCGATAAGGTTTTGTCCTTCGCTTGCCCTTTGCCGTTTACCTCAGTACGCAAACATCCCGTGGATTATTTATTACAAGAGCTGTATCATGTGTTAACATAATATAAGTATAACAGCCGCAGTTTTCTTACATATTTCTTTGAATGGGATTAATGTGCTGGCGGCACGGTGAATTTTTCATGAGAACGCTTATTTTATTAAACGTCGAGGCAAGTGTTTCATCATGCGCGCGGGCGCGCCTACTTCCAGTCAGAATTCTTTATAATCTACTTACTCACGTTACCAACCGGGAAATTTATACTGGAATAATAGGCCAAAAATACAGTGTTTTACTTCTAAATAATACAAGTAATTACAATCCGTCACAATTCATATAAGAGTTTCTTTGAAATATGAGTGCAAAAAGTTATCGTAAGCAAAGCACTTCTTAAAGTGTATTTTGTGTAGTAACGTAAAGGGACCTCTCACTAGAGTAATGGGTATAGTAGCATTAACTGTTGTCAAGTAACGGGTTGGTTAAATAATCATGCATGACACACTAGCAGGTGTGCGTATCATAAACAGTAAGCTTCTTATAATATGTTATGATTCCTGTCATGTATGATATTATTAATTGAGTAATTGAAATAATTGAGTAATCTAGAGATCAATATTATAATCTACATAAAGAGACAAGTGGATTGATCTGGTTCCAGATAAGTTATCTTATCGTTTTAGATTATTTCTGAATATTTCATTTTCATCAATTCGAACTCTAATGCAGTGACTGTCTATACCTATCTATCTAAGAATACACCCTCCAAGTTTCAGGTCTCAGATCAGCGGTTTAGGCTGTGATTAATTCGTCAGTCAGTCAATCAGTTAGTCAGTCATTCAGGACAAGCATTTTCTATGTATACATACATATAAAATACATGTAAAATGCTTATACAATGCTTAAAATGCTTAATGCATATAAAATGCTTGTTCTCGTGGGTTTAAAAATTCAATCTGTCCATCTCACATTATTTAAGGTAAAAATGAGTTATACTGTAAAATAATAAGCGGTATAACATTAAAAAATATTTAGGTGTGTATTTTATTAATTCCTTTTTCCATCTATACGCCCATAATCTTGCTAAACGTGGCCTGTAGGTCTTGTCACCTTAGGCCCTGTCTACCCCGTAAAGGATAAAGACGTGATTTGTGTATTTATGTATTTTATTAATGTACCTTATTCGGCTTCCGTGCTTAAAAAGTGGTAATGGGATCCTATTCCTCGGTCCCAGTGTCCGTCTCTCTGGCGCAGGTCTTGACACTATTTATATTTTCACAGGCTGCGTATTTACAACAGCCGCTACAACAATAATAAAATAAATAAAATAAAGTCTAAACTATACAAACAACGCGTTTCGTTTTTCGATACTGTGGTACTAAAACTTTCGTCCAACTTGCACTTTTCTGTATTATTTATTCGTAGGGCTATCTGTGAATTGTATCACACAGTATTGTAAAATCCCAGTGTCCAGAATTTGAATAGCCGTTCACCCCGGTGCTCGCGTACCGGCACTGTACCGGTGTCCGGGCGTTGGCAACAATCCTTTTTCAGTTCTCGACACTTTGAACTTGGCATTCGGTGCGCGGGCGCCGGCGAGCAAACAGCACGCGAGATAAGATGCGATACCGCGCACGTGTGTGCTAAGCTATTGTGGATACATGTGCTTGTCATTGACTCTAACTTTCCTAGCAAAAGGTACATTTCGGGGAGAAAATCACAACAAGGCCAAAAACTTTTTTAAATCATAATAGTGTTTATCTAGTCTAGACACATTTTTTACCTACTGTTTTTTTATTCCCCTTTCCACCTATACGCCCACAATCATGCTTAGCGTGGCCTTTAGATCTTGTTACCTTAGGCTCTGTCTACCCCGTAAGGGATGGAGACGTGATTTGTGTATACTAAGTACTTTACCTAAGATACTTTAAGTTTTAAACCATAAGGTCAATACAGACAATTAATTCCTATTAAAAGCATTTCTCAATTACCATCTTTATGTTATTTAGCATACTTGCTTTATTAAAATTGAAAGAAAAACATTTGTCTAATTTACTTAGTGACTCAGCTTTATATTCAAGTCAATTAACTAACACCAATGTTGCGGTCGGGTACCGGATTACGTCGGTTATTCCGTAACAACCTGTCTCTGTCACTGTCAGCCGCCCTTCATGAACCCCGACCCTTGGCAAATTACCTAAATTAACATTTTTAAATTCAACTTTATCAAGCTAGCTGTTTGTTTTTACAATGTCTGGGACCACACTAACTCATCGCCTATAATAAGCCTATTTTGAAATGTCGTTTATTATAATTTAATAAATAACATTTCCGAAGATTAAACGTGAAACGTGGAACTCGTGGGCAGCAATTGATAATGATGTAGAATTCAAAGCGCTAAGAAAACAAATGAAAAATGTTGAATGCTCTCCATTTATTTACCTCTCGTTATTCAGACATGCTTGGAAAATATTTTATTCAGACGTGTAATGGTAATGTAACGAGGGGAAGTTGCGGTTAAATAAACGGGACAGTTATCACTTATCATAATGATGTAATATTGAACAGAGCTAGACTCAGACCCCGCAGGGAATAGCAAATTAGTCCTTGAGGCCCGTGGGGACGAATATTTTATGTTGGCCAGACACGCGCCTACAACTTATAGATGAACTGTAAATATACCTTTAACTATAAATAAACATTTTCAGCCCACAGTCATATATACGTCTTGTCGTTTTACAAATATCTAAATAATTCGACTTTTAAGCAACTTTGATTCGAAACAGGATGTTTTCAAATCTACTCCATATTTAATATTATAGATATATTCTGTAAACAAATTGCAGAAGTCAGAGGAAATTTTACTGTTTTTACTACTGTTTTTTGAAGTCAGAGGAAATTTAAAATAAAAAAGTATTACAAGTCTCATTTACATTTCATCAAAAGTGGATGTTGGAAACATATTTGACCGTTTTTTTTACATACCTACATACATAAATCACGTCTTTATTACTTACGGGGTAGACAGAGTCTAAGGCAACAAGACCTAAAGGCCACGTTTAGCAAGATTGTGGGCGTATAGGTGGAAAGGGGAATCAAAATAGTGATGGGTTGCTAGCCGCATCGCCTATAGCATGATTCCTAAGATTTTTGGCCATTCCCTCGATGGGTTTTTACCATCTGTGCGCTAAGAGAAGCAACTGGTACAATTGGTACATTCTATGTTTTTCTTTAATCCCAGACCAGCATAGATTTTTATTTAAATCTATAATTATGAACTTTTTTCCAAAGTTTAACTGTTTTGGGTTGCTTACCTGGGTTACCTGGGTAAACGATTCTGATTCTGGAATCAGAATCGTTTACTCTATTGATTCTCATACAAGAAAAACTGTGTCCCAGATTTTACTATGGTTTTTTTTCTGTTCGTCACGTTCCATACATTTAAAAAAACGACGAACAAAAAAATGACGAAGTGGAATGGAAGTTTTGGGACACATTTTTTCTTGTATGAGAATTCGATTCGATTCTGAGTAAGAAAAACCTATAACAGTTAAATTCTGAAAAAAAAACTCTTGTAGACTTTTTTTTTAAAAACGCTCATTTACTTCATGAAATTTCGACGCAAAGGTGGCTTTTTAAATGAAAAACTTATATTTGAACCCCTGTTACAAATGATTATGCTTAGTATCATGTATATATAAAATTACACCCTTTTTTAATATTAACCCTAAACACAGGAACTTGACATTTTTGACAGGGTTCGTCGGGCTTACACATAATTAAAGATTTAAAGTGTTCTTGATGTTAATAACAAGTAGGCTATTATGGAAACGAGCGGAGGGAGGAACAAGTGTTAAGACGACCTAATTGCGGGTCGTAGGCGTCCATAATTTAGCGGCATGTTGGACACACAATTCAGTTACACGGGCTACGTACACTCGTACAGCCGTTATGTGACTAGGGTGGGTAATCAATACCGTTCTTTCGGCTGGCGATACGCGGTCGCTCGGCAACTTGCCTCTCTGGAATAAACAGTAGGTAGGTAATTTATTGCGTTTTATTTGGATAAATAAGTTCGAGACACGCATGGTTTTTCCCCTTACGACGGGAATAGAAGTTCCAAAACACGGTGTTTCAGTAGAAACACACTAATGTTTGCTATTTTAATTCAATTGATTCACTTGTGAAGTGATGTTTTGAAAGATTGTCCTAATTTCAGCATGCTCTATTATATGAAATGGGTATCAGTTTTGAAGCGAGTAACCGTGGCCGTGAAACGAGGTCGACGTGGATTTAGTGTAGGCGCCGCATTGCGCTCGCTGCGACACTAGTCACCTGCAGCTGGGTCGCGCCTCATCTCCAACGATCGACATTGTTTGAGAACAGATCTCATTCTTAATTGCTTTCATCGGAATGTATTAAAATATTTAAAATACATATAGAATGTAGTTTATATTAACTTACTTCGATCTGAATGTTTGTTGTTATCCTACTAGTTCAGCTTGTGACTGTGGTAAAAGTATAAAATTTTGCTGTGATTTTCATGATTGCTTTACATTTTTGATGGCTATTATAGACAATGTAATTGGTTCAGATCAAATAAACGTAACTAGCCCAAAGGAAGTGGAAGTGGGCTGGCCACATATGCCGCAGATCTGATGGAAGATGGGGTAGGAAAATGCTGGAGTGGAGGCCAAGGACTGGGCGCAGAAACGTGGGGGACAGACCAAAAGATGGGCCGATGACCTCATTCAAATAGCGGGGAAGGACTGGATGCGGAAAACCCAAGACCGCAGCAACTGGAGGGCTATGGAAGAGACCTTTACTCAGCATTGGGTAGAAAAAGGTTGAAGAAGAAGAAGAAGAAATAAACGTATGGTAGGTTAAAGTCATTTTAAGTCAGTTATGGAAACATGCTTGTTTGCAGATTTGCTACGTCTAGACAGTGCAAATAACGCTTTTGAAAGTGTTTTGTCAGACGTTTTACATAAAGTTTATGGATCCATGTCAAATGTGTGTACTTTTATAACACGCAAAGGGCCTTACGATAACATTTATCTGACGTTGTTGCAGCACAACACTGTAGTGCGTAAGGCATGTGAGAAGAAGCGCAGACTGATAGCTTTTATATCTTAAAGCAAAAGAACATAGCTCCTATGCTGATGTAATACGTGGCGGTAACGACGGCATCCCCAGGTTGTGGGCTTGATGCTATGACTGTCCTGTGACTAGGTAATGATATATAATAGTTATACTAAGGTAAAATAAAATGAATATTATTTAATATTTTGATTTGGAGTTGTGAATTCATTGTTAATATTTCTATTTCCTTTGACATATTATATTTATTTTTATTTGAATTTGCCTAACAAACAAACGCACATTTTGCTATAATAAATGTGTACCTAACTTTACATGAAATTAAAATGCGGGTTAGTGTCTAAAACTATAACTAACATAATTATATTGTACCCTGATGAATAAATGTATAAATTCCGTAAATATGACATGACTGAGTAAAGAAATTAGTCGTATCCACTCAAATCCAATAGAGAATCGTTCTCTATTTTATAACCTAATGGGCCACTAACGACGTCTGCTCCCAAGATTCCAGCGGTAAGAAAACGGCGTTACCAAAGTAAACAATCCACCCGCGGTCAATACTGCAATTACTAACGCACTACAACTTGGAACTAGTCCATTTTCATGCGGCCGGAGTCCAGGGCGGCATTCAATATGCAAATTACACGTCTCCAGCCGTTAGTAACAGTTGCCAGTGACAAGTTGCCTGATCAAGGTCCCAACAGACACCTGCTTGCATGTGTCTGGAAATAGAGAATAAATTTTAGATCACCTAACTACGTCATCGCCAGCTTTAGCGCTTCAGACAAACACACCGTCTCTATTCCCAACGTATTTTCATTGAAATCGAATGTAAATCGGAGCGCTGTATTATTTATAGGCAGGTTCGCTAAACCAATCACTGTCAATGCCAAGGTTGGAATAAGAATATTTTGCTCAGAGGACGTTCCCGAAATTGATTTTAATGTGGTTAGTAAAACCATTTGTCGCCATCACCTTTGACTATTATCACTCTATAATACGGACATATTTAAACGACTGCGCCAGTCGTTCGTCAGTTGTCAAAGTATTATTTACATTGTGTAAACGTGGTGAAATAAATACCTCTAAACATTAAATACGGGACAAAATAAGTAAAGTTGATTTTGAACTTAATGTATTTTTGAACAATGGTGTGTTATTTTTTTTTTTTAATTTTAAGCTTTTATTGGTTCACTTAGTCGTTTTTTTTACTTCAAATATTTCAAGTGAATTTTGACTCGTACAAAGTTTGAGTCCGACGGTCGCACTGTCTTCAAATTAGGCACATACATAAGAGCCCGATAAACAGTTAAGTTTAGAAAGAGTTTTTATTGTATTAAAAACTTTCTTTTATTATCTTATTGAATATTCTATTTGTCTATTTTATTAAAGATGAATCAATCTTTTATACAAATATAGTAGTTATAAATAATGTTTAACGAGCAAAAAACTATAGGTATATTTAGGTCTACGCTAAAAACCGACTACTAAGTCGTAATTGTTCTGGTACTTACTAAATATTTTATACCCTTTGACGTATTGCGTGGCGTTAGTTTCAGTTGCGTGACTCGTCGTGCATTATTGTGGGTGTCGATCAAAGTTTTGACGCACGGTAATAATTTCCATCTCTCGTTGACGAACTTGAGCATTGCGATAAAAAATATTTTTTTATGTTACGCGATTTCGTAAGAGCAGTTCCCATAAAAAAGGATAAAATACCATTATTTTGCTAGTCTTTGGTGTGTTCGTGAAGATAACTTGCCAGGTACACGTACGTGAGCCGTAACAAAGTACGGTTTCGGCTTCTTTGCCCCATATTAACTTTACATGTTAACATAATACTCATAATCTGTTCGAAGTCTTTACGCGTGAGTAGCTCTAAAATTATACTATGGCCCAAAAAAAGCTGTCAAAATTATACATATATTTTTTTAATGGAAACGTTATGAGTTCCTTTGTTTTTCTGTTACTTTTTCACACATTTTGGTTGCGATTTGGAGTCAACAGCTTGTTTCAAATTACTAGTTATTATTGGATTTTGTCATGTCTTTGCAATGCAAAGCAATAATTTTCTTACACGAAGGTGGAACACGACAGTGTGAGATAGTTGATCGCTAAGTGTTAGTCGTCAACTTGTGCCGAAGACCATTAAGCGATATAATGACCTCGGGCATATCGCGGACCGCCCAGAAAGAGGCATAAAGAGGTCTGTCAGGATTCCCAGACTCCAACACATTATCAAAAAACGGCTTCGTCGCAATCCACGGACCAAAGTGCATATAATGGCTCGGGAGCTGGGTGTAAGTCGTTAGACGGTGCAACTTAATGTCGCTAATGATCTCAAATTGAAAGCATACAAACTGCGTACAGCTCAACTTCTTGAAGATAGAGACAAAAAGTTCGACAGATTTCGTTTGAACAAGGAACGTGCCGTTACCGAAAAGTGGGAAAATATATTTTTTCAGATGAAATTTCTTTTTGCATGGAACAGGCGCAATAACCATCAAAATGACAGAATTTATTCTTCTAGCCATCCTGGAGAGGCTGCGGTTATTCCTTAGCGTCAAAAACCGGAATCAGTTATGGTATGGGATGGTATTTGCTCAACAGGAAAAACTTCTCTTAGTATTCTTAGAAAAAGGTGTCAAAATTAATCAGGAAATATATAGAAGAGTATTCTTGGAACCGTAGTTCTTCCTTGGAGTCAACAACATTTTGGCAGCTAGCCATGAATACTCCAGCAGGACTCCATCTCATATGCCTCGTAATGAGCAGCAGTGGTGTAAAGAAAATTTTCCTGAATTCATAAGCTCGAAGGAGTGACCACCCTACTCAACTGATTTAAATCCAATGAATTATAGTTTGGGCTCAATTTTAGAGACAAGGGCGTGTGCCACTAATCATAAAAGTGTAGACTCTCTAAAAGAAACACTAACCAAAGAATGGGCAAAAATAACGTTGGAGGAGCTGCGGCATACCGTTAAAAATGTTAACAAACGTTTACGTTTGTGTATCAAAGCCAAAGGAGGATATTTTGAAGACTATAGTTTTTTTTATAGTTAAATGATTTTATTTAAAGTTTTATTGTCATATCGTAAAAGTCTTGTAAGAAATATAAAATATCCAAAAAAATATTTGTCAACTTTTTTTTGGGCCATCCTGTATTTCGTTTCATTCTGTGATTTGCAGTTTCAGTAAAATATCGCAGCTTATTCATTTTTTATGTCAAAGCAAGTGGCAAGTATTTATGAATAAATGTACAAAATTCGATGAAAAAACCAATAAATTATTGATAAGAGCGAGCGGACCACCGAAAAATGGCGTCTATGTTTACGTGAACGATTCACAATGATTCATGACTCTACATTTGTGTTATAAGCGGGAATACAAAATCTTTTTTACGGGCATAAATGCCGCATGGCGTTTTTAAAGCAACGAATATCAAAAAGGTTTGCAAGGGGAAAAGAAAAAGGGCAGCTCATGCAACCAAAGGGGAGCGCGATATGAAAGATTAAGGGCAATAGTAACATGCAATTTACATAACTGCTACTTTCTTCCAAATACCGCAGCCTTTTTAATCTCGGTTACGACATAGTTGAATTTGGATCGCATCCAACACAACGTGATTTCTGGTGATAATTTGTTTATCAAAATAAAAAACTGTTCAAATGCGCGTCGGGCCACGCTCAGTACAAGGTTCCGTACTAACATGCCGAATTACTGGTTTCTAGTAGAGTCTCTGAGCTAAGCCGCGGATAGACAAATAGTGCTATTTGCCATTTTGAGTGCAGAAACCTAAAAACTTTCAAAAAGCTTTCTGAACTTTATGTTGTACCAAAAATAAGAGGCAGTTTTTGAATTTGATTTAACTACGTATTCGACTTTGGTCGTTCGGTATATTAGCGGACATTTGAGTAAGTACCTCTTAGTTCAATCAGTGATGAATGCATTTAGAGTTCGTGGTACCTAACTGAAGTACTGTAAGAAAGTAAAGGCACTGCCATGGCGTGGAAACCAAGGCAGGCAGGCGCCCTCGCTGCACGCGAACTTTCTTTCCCTTTTTTCTGACGTATTGGTCGATGAACTTTCATTTGTTCACAAAATGGATTTTAAAATGATAAAAGAAATAGGTATGCTAATGCAATTGAATTTGCACTGAAATATAGAACAGAAAGCATTATCTTGTCTATCGTAAAGAAAACATGAATCTAGAAGCTGATAATTATTTTAATATCTATTCTTGGATAATTTTGACTCTCTATTACAAAAAACATTGAATAATTGATTGGCTGAAGCAATAAACATATAAAAATTCTGTTTTTGTACACATTACTCATATTGAATACGTATTACGCATAAAACGATTACCTACATAGTAAAAAATTCTTTTTCGTTTTATGACAGCGGTAAAAAGAGACGGTTCCATATTTACTACCCCTATACTCGCAGATCGATCATTGTTGTTTATAGTCCCTAAAAACGACACTAAGCGATTTCTTTACTTATGGAATTAGTAAAAATAAAAGAAAAACAAGATTAGCATCTCGTATCAGTAAAAGGTTTTAAATAAATACGTGGCGAGAATGGTTACCTAGCCTAGTTAGGTTACACGTCTTAAAAACTTATAAACTTACTTATTATTTTTATCGAGGTATTTAGTAACGCTGGAAATGGCAATCTGTTTTAACTATAAATATTGTGGCACTCTACTTGAAGGTTTTATTCTTGATTAAACTATTTAGTTTTTTTTTCAAAAGTGACTAACGTGGGACATAGACTTCCAAATTTTAACATTTATGTTTTGTAAGTGGAGGACTGGGTTTCTTTGTATATGTACCAATTTTAATCTAATCGCAATTTAAACCGTAATCAATTCAGAGGGCTTACCATGACGACGTAATGCGATTCAATTTCGACCCACTACAGGTTTTAGCTGCCATTTGTAGTATGGATCTGACAGCGAGCGAACCTAAACTGAATCGGAATTGATTCGCATTAAGACGTTTTGGTAAGCCCACGGTTATTTTACAAAATTTTCTGTTCATGGGTTATTCTCATCTACGACAACGTCGGCAGTATAAATATAGTAATGTATCAAAGTAGAATGGATAGGTTATTGTGGACTAGAGTCGTAATCCCTCTCGCTGGTCTGTCAATAGTTCGATAGCGGATAGCTGAGACGGTATTATTGTGTTTGTATTTATTTTGTTTCGACAAGCCAGCGTTCCCACGCCCAGCCGGTTCCGAGAAAATGTTTAACTGGAAAAAATATCAATCGTGTCACCTCTGCACATTTTTTCTTTACTTTCGTTATTGGAAATATGTATATTTTAGTGCTCATAACGTCGAGATGAACAAAAACATTGCGGGATGTAAGTATATTGCATGCCCTTATACACGAACCCGATGGATTAACATTTATACGAATAGGTATTATTATTATTTGTGTTTCTGCATTTAGGCCGTCGTGCGTAATTTACTACATTAAAAAAAAAGGTGGTCCCTGGTCCGTTATTAGTACTACCTTAAGATAGGATATTTAGTGGCGATTCCGCAACGCTTAACTTACTGTAACGCGCAACAGTTACGGTTACAGCTATGCTTAGTGTAAGTTTTCGGTCACAAAATACACTTCGAACGCGTTTGCGTTAAAATGACAAATAGAACAGTTTGTTGCCGTTTCGATCCGCAAGTGGCGCTGCCAATTATTCCATAACTAGCGACCCGCCCCGGCTTCGCACGGTATATTATGCATATATAAACCTTCCTCTTGAATCACTCTATCTATTAAAAAAAACCGCATCAAAATCCGTTGTGTAGTTTTGAAGATATAAGCATACATAGGGACATAGGGACAGAAAAAGCAACTTTATTTTATACTATGTAGTGATAGTAATAATTGAGACGTTTACGTGAATGCGTTCGCGACGTTTTTATATGCGCAAACTTACACTAGAGGCTCAGCTCGCAGATGAGTACCCGACTTTATTACACTGTGATATTTACATTAAATAGGTAGGAAAAAATCCAGAAGGCTGGTATCAATGAATGCATACAAGGTACTTCCTTGATTTGGCTTATCTTCAAACTTCCAGTTAATCGGGAATTACCGTAGGATATACCTAAGTACGTGACTAATGACGTGAAGGAACTATTTAAACAATATCCTTCCTTCTAAAATTCTTAATTAGCACCTACTTTAAAATTATTGATTCGACGATTTATTGTGGAAGAAAAAACACTTAAATTTACCTTAGACTATTAGGATTACTATGAATAGTAATCGTAATAATTTCGCGACAAATTGACAATTTTGCTTTACATAAACATCACGGGCCTTTCATTTTACTTTCCTATCAAACAGCTACGTTTTCTGTGTGATAATAGCGATTTGTTTTGTGATATAACTTTTTCACGGATTTTTTAATATAACAAAACCAACAAGTGCATCTAACTCTTAGGGCAACTAAGAAGTAGATAATTTGCGAATTATCATGTAGGTATGTTAGTTATTTACAACCGTACACAAACAGATATCGTGATATCAAAACCAATGTAGAATGCCGCTATCGCTGGATTATCCTCTCCAAACAGATTTGCGATAAGATTACATTACATTACAATATCCCGGGGCCGGGGTAATTATCATACTCATACTATAGATGAAATTTTATTTAATTTAGCCACATTATTTAGTTTAAACAGTAAAATGTAAAAATAAATATTTTGCAAAGTCTACAGTGTATTAACACTTTACAAATTCGTTTCAGGCCACGCCCTCTGGCTGAAAATCATTTAGGTAACACAAAAAAAATTACCCTATAATTTTTGTTAATTTAATTGAACAATCGAAAATATCAAAAGCTTATAGTTTCCATTAATTTACGAAAACTTTTCAAAACTGTTTCAACGTGTTCAACGAACATTTACTTGTCATTTTTAAGATCTAAGTAATTCAAATATTGCCTACCACTTGCTACGATGGGCCATTTTACATGCTAGGTTGATACTTGTTATACCGTAGGTACACAAGCGTAGTATGATGTAATCGTATTTACAAATCTCATCATCGTTATCTACGACGAGTAGAATAGCCTAAATCCCATTGATCATCTAAAGACTAAAATTTCAACACATTAGAAGTGCAAAAAACTGGCAATGTTTCATTTCCTTTTCAGTAAAGTTCCGCGTATTAAACAGAGCGTAAGTATACGCAAAAGTATGACATTGTTCCCCTAAAGTTTTCCCGAAATCCAATAAGCCGGGCAATTGAATACAAATGCCGGGAGCGATGAAAATTCAATGCGCTGCCTTACGTAAGGGTGGCGAGAGCCTCCGAATATTTTACTACGCCACTTAACTTACTTTACTCCTCGGTTAATATATTTTACTCGACATTTTATTAACTTAGCTTGTTAATTTATAAGTTAAGAAGCCGAACTTGAGCCAACGAAATAAAATGAACTGGGTAAATATAGTAGAGTTGAATTAAATTGTTCGATACAGAATTGTTTTAGGTTCTCCTAATCAAGAAGTTCGAAAACTAACTTGACTTTATAGATATAGCCATGTATAACTTTATTCGAGTCGCTGTACTCCTTTGAAAGTTGCGTAAGTATACAGTGTAATTTAGTTGGGATGAACGAATCTGATATTCGGAGCACACGAAAAAACCTGTTTTCATTATTAAGAGTCTTGTGTTTACCGCAAGTGAAGACGTAGCAGTGATTATACATGTAAGAAAAGTACTTGATTTCAATACATTTGTGCTTGTTCAGAATGTTAGCTAATTTCTGGTTTATCACTCTATTCTGAGACACGTAGTTTAATACGGTATCTCGTAATAGAAGAACGGAGAAAGAAGTTAAAAGGCCATTTTTTATGATTATGACATTTTAGAAAATGCGCATGTAACGGTATGCGCGAATTTGTCATAAATATAAACTTCAGGGAAAGATAAACTCAAATATCACAGGTGTTTGAGGAATTGGAATATGTGTACATACATTTCAATCCTCTATATCTATTTACTTAGCATATAATTTTCAGAACCCCGAAACTAAGGCGAGGTCTTAGACGTTTTTTTTCAGATAAAAGGGTTGTATATGCTACATTAATATAGCAATAATTAATATCGGAATAGACAGAGCCTAGGGTTGCAAGACCTAAAGGCCACGTTAGTGTGATTCAAATACAAAGAGACAGACATGAACAGCTACAATACTTCAATTTTGTGAAACTGTGGTAGAGACGTTTATTCAAACCACCTAAACTACTCTTACTTGTAATTACATATTTTTTATGCGGGTAATTATACTTTGCAATACTTTATTTCTCATAGAAAATGATATCGACCAAGTATAGACCTCTACGTGAAACTCGACGCGTTGAAGTCTTTTAAAGGGGACTTGGGTTTCATTTTAGTGACCCCGAGCTTAGCAGCTCCATTACTGACCCTTAACCTCGGATACAAAGTAAGTTAAAGAATTTAAAAATAATAAGACAATCAATTCGAAGGAGAATCTTAATAAAATAATAAGCCTGTAAATCCAAAGCTCGTCTCAGCACGAACGTAACAGAAAATGGAAACTCTAGCGAGGCGTATTACTCTACATCATCATCAAGTTCTCGACGCATAACACAACTTACACGGCCCGTGCCATTGCAAAATTAAACCGAAGTTACAATTAAATTCATTCCTAAGACACGGTACTAAACAGATTATAAAATCTTCTTTTAATTGTCTCTACCATTCTATCACTAACGTCTACAACAGTGACATAACCTTCAGTGAATGAGAAACGAAGGTTGGTGCGGCACACAGCCCAGCTGAAGCAGTGACAGGTGCGCCCCAGGCTTCTGGCGTGATTGCGGCCAATATTTACGCAGACGTCGCCGGCACCGCCTGCTATTACGTAACACGGCGGTGGACCCGTGGCCCGGCGACCGCCGCAAGGACGACGTCTGGACCCGCCGGGAACCACGCAAACAACCCAAACATTACGACCGAACTTAATCAACTAACCTAAAATAAACTAAAGTTTTTGTCAATTACTAAATTACGGAGGGTGATTTAAGTTATTAAAAACTAGAGGCAGACCCTCAAGCCGCTGTGGTAATTACGAGGGGTGATTGCGGATAAAACACACGCAACGTCTACGTTTGAGGAGTGTAGAAAGCCAACCGCTGAAAACTCTACCAGTAGAGGCGAGACCGAAACAGCTGATCGTGTTAAGTTCGGAGGTGACAGCGCCTCGCGCCGCCGCCTTAACTCTTCAGCCAGGATAGTGGTAATCCTCTTATACTATCAGCTCCGATGTCATGTTATCCCGTAAAAAAACAGTGAAATTTTCGGTAAGCATGTGTAAAGTTGGTAACTTGGTGGTACTTACCGGCCGCGATCGTAAGCCACCACCAGCAGCAGGCGGCCACGAGCGCCCGAGCGCCGGCCATCTTAGCGGTGGCGCATGACACGTGCGCTCTCGCCGGCCGTCCCGGCGGACTGAGCGGTCGCCGGTCGCCCCGCGCGATCGATGCAAGCGCCTCCACGCACCCTCCGGGCCCGCCCCCGCGCCCCGCGCCCCCGCCCGCACACACCCCGCGGCCATTTCCCGAGTTTCCTCGAGAGCGCGCGCGCTGCCCTCTTTTCCGGCAGATCGCTGACCGCCCCTAATTGATTGGCCCGCACATTTGCCGAACGCATTTTAGGTCAGTTCCGCAGAGCCTCTGCGCAACTTACCGGTATCCTAACCTGAAGCACGTCTCTTCGAGAGCCTCCCCATGAAATCACCTGTAAGCAAATTAATTGCCTCGAAAAAGAAACATTTTAAATTTTCACAATATTTCCTCTTAAACGAGCTTTGGAATATCAATAGGAATTGCCATCCAACACAAATAGTATCAGAACAATCCGTGCGAGAGTAATAATTCAGCCTAAATTCGTCCGACAATTTGAATGAGAAGCTTTGGGCGGTAGTTCCCACGTTGGCAAAGTGCGGGTAAGAACTTTACAAATACCATGGAATTGCAGGTTTCTTCATGATTGATTCCTTTTCAGTGAAGCTCATGATAAATCCCAAATGCATTCTAATTACACACAAAAACCGGATATCCCGAATAACTCAATACGCGCCCAATATCTGCTTAAGAGTTGAAGTCGAACAGCGAGGCTCTAGTCAGCGAGGGTCTAGCGTAACCTCGATTTTTATGATACCGTTTCTGCTCTGTATTTAAAATGCCAATTTATTTTGATACTTCATAACTCGTTTAAAAAAGCTTAACCCATAGTAAAAAAAAGAAAAAGGAAAATTATTGTTAAGCGTAAATGTAGGTAATGGATTTTGAGATAAATAAAATAGATACTTAAATGATTAAGGGCCTGTCTCACCACTCTCTGTTAAGTTCCAGTTATCTCAAGTGTCAGTTATGACGTCATCATAGATAACTGACACTTACGATAACTGCAACTTAACAGAAAGTGGTAAAACAGGCCCTTAGTAAACAATAATAATAGAGACTGGCACAGTTTGAAATGATCTAATTAGTGACTGACAAAGCTTTAAGCTGTTCTTGAGCTCTACTGGAGGTATACAAGATTAGCAAGGCTTTTTTTATGGGATATAGTGGCAAAAACAAGAAAGCGGGTCACTTGAAAGTAAGAGAGCACCACCACTCATGGACGCTCACCATCGCCAGTCCAGAGAGCTAAGATGGAGTATCGCATACTATTTACGAAAATTTCGTTGCTTACTTGGTTATCAAATAAGATTCTTTTAGAGAAGAAGGTTCTTTTAGAAACTCGAGTAATATCTGAATAGCATCACCAAATAAAAAAAAAGTTTGTTCTTAGCTGGGCCATTTCATTACAAGTTGTATACTCAACTTTTTTCTGGGATTTTGTTTTATTTTCGGTTTTCTACTCATAATGCGGGTGGTAGGACCTCGTGCAAGGTCCGTCTGGATCGCTACCAGCGTCTTACTTGCTAATCCTGCTGCCAAGCCTATCCGGCGTTGGGAGTAAGACAGCCGGTGAAATTACTGGCACAATACGTATTCTACCCTAGCCCTCTAGGCTGGCAACGCATCTACAATCCTCTAGTGTTGCGGGTGTCCATAGGTAGCTTACTATCAGGTGACCCACTTGCTCGTTTACCTTCCTTGTCGTATAAAAAAAAATCAAGAGCACTAACGATCTTGACGGGAGAGAAAAAATTACCCACAAATTCCATATATTTTGTGACCTGAATTTTCGTTCCATTCCGTTACCGCCATACAAATTTGTATGAATGAAGTTACGAAATGGGAAAGGAAATTTTGGGAAGTTTTTTTTCTCCTTTCAGGATCGATATTGCTCGTGATTCTGAGTACAAAATCAAAAATAAAACAAAATCCCAGAAAAAAGTTGAGTGTACAACTTTTAATGAAATGGCCCAGCTAACTCCATTACTAAATGAATTTTCTTCATAAGTTATATTCGCAGAAAACGGGTATATATAATATTTGGGTATAGGTTAGGTACCTGTACCTACATAGGCAACTAGAATAACTTTTAAGTTTCTAAATTTAAGAAAATTCGAATTAATCAACCGGGTCAGGTACGATGTAGGTATTTACGAAAGATAAGCGCAACTACGGGCCCAATTTATATTAGATTTTTCTACAAAAACATACAAGAATATGTTCAATGCTCTTAACATGTTGCTTTTAAAGAGGAAATATAAACTTTTGTATGAAAGTTTACTTCGGCGATATTGGGAATGTGCCATTCGGAAGTGGTGGAAAACTGTGTTTCATGTTAAATAGCTACGTAGAGTATAAGAAAATTACAGCTCTACTTAACTTTGTCAACTAATCTAAAATTTTATTTTTTGTTATGGTTTTGTGGCAATAGGGAGAGTTTTACCACTTTCAAATGTACAGTCGAGGGCATAAATATCAATACAGCCAAACACGTCAAACACATGCATCACGGAGCTTATTGATTGTGGCATAAAGGTGTATCTACCTATAGATGTTTTTGACGTCCTGGTAACGAACATATATTTATGGCCTTGATTGTACAAGTACTCAATCACCATTCGTATTTTGCTCGTCATTTATTATGTTTGTATGTATATGGTACAGTCTTGGTATAGTCGACCAAGAAAGTGCTCTACGAGTTTTAGAACAATCCGGTCTATTGCCAAATTGACTCGTGAGTCAGTGAAATATTTGACATTCTGAGCCTTACAAAATTTTATTGGACATAAGGGTAGCAGAAAAAATTCTTCGTCAACTTTGGCTACTTACCCACTTGTGTGCTATAGCTGGCCGTGGCCGCTCAAACAGTTAGCAATAATCGGCTACCAATAAAATAAAAACAGATCTTCGTTCTGTCGCAACGTAGTCGCAGCCATGGTATTGGCGTTTCCTTACGAATCCTGAAACCGAAAAAAAAATGTTGTAGCTGCCAAGTTCATTCCTAATTAAATACTCCGAATCATAAAACTGGAAACTGTTATTGTATGGTTTACTACAGTTTTGACTTCGGTGTACCTACACGATAATTTTCTTTAAAAATCATCATATCATGAGCGTCGATAACTTTTTATTGCTCGATTCGAAGTAGTCCTCTTTTGTTTTAAATTGTGTTTTGTTTTAAGTTTTTTAATTAAGTATGTATAATATAATGCATTGAAAAGTTAGCCAGTTCGAATAAACTGTGAAAAGGTTGTGAACTTTAAAATGATAAACGAAAATAAGTTTTAGAAATTTTACTATGGACTCTGCAAAAGCACAAAGCATAACTCGCCTATAACAGTACAGAGATAGAACCCTGTGTCTATATTAAATAAAAGGAAATGGTTAAACCGTTACTAAACGCCTCTTCGAAAAGGTGATATATAATTTTGTATTGTATCTCCTGACTTTCGTAAACGATGTCATTTATATTTTTCTTCTACGTTACGAAAAAGTAAGCCCATTATTAAATTAACAGTATTTAAGTAATAAACGTTAATTATGTGAAATTATGACGATCTAAAATGCTAATTGGTTAAATATACAAATATGCCTAAACCGCCAACTGACAGTGACAGTTGTCTGGACAGTGACACTGACAGCAGACTGGTAACTTCGTACTGATGGACGGTGTGCAAGACGTTATTTATTTATAATTTTTTCCAATCAAAATAAATATTAAATATGTCTGTCCCGTTGTAAATGGCTATACTGGCCTTTAGTAAATGAGATGTATGTCTTGCTTTGCAGCAGTAGTTTCGACAAATTGTTTTATTTCAAACACGTAAACAAATGAAATTCAAACGCGGTTACTACGACGTTTTCGTGCGGACTTGTGCCAAGAGCCCGTCCAAGATAGCGGTGCGGCTGTACGAGAATGGTGTTTACAAGAAATACACGTACTCGGAGCTGTACGGGGTCTGCGAGTACATCTCGCAGAACATTCAGCAGCTCAATAGCAGTAAGGGTGTGATTGGACTAGTATCTCAAAGAAATATCATCATACCGTGCGTTATAGCCGCGTAAGTAACACAATTAAGCTGCCGTTGTCAATATTCGGCACTAATAGAGTCAGATAAGCTGCCCTGTCTATTCAAAGGATATGAAAATGTCAGGATTGGATCCATGGGATGCCCTGCACCTATGTATTCAGTCAAATATAAATTGATTGGCTATTAACTACCAAAAATCGATGATAAGTTGACACTGCTGTGAAATACAATGAACCAAAGTTGATTACTACCCACCATAATATAATATTTGCTGTTGTTACAGGGCTCACAAATGTTGTACAACATTCATGTTTCTAGACCCTTCACAGGACTTAGAGAGTGTAACTAATGATATAAAATTCAAAATTGTTATCTCCATTACCAATGCTGAAAGTAGTGCAACTTCAGAGCTATTTGGTACAAAACCAGAAAAGACTGTCAAAGTATTTGACTTAGTGCTAAATTTCTTTAGCCTTGAACACAGTCAGCAAAACAAAAAGCATGTCCAAGAACACTCGTTCATTGCACAAACTTCTGGAAGCAGCGGGGACCCCAAACACATACAAGTTCCCATACAATGCATTCAGCCCAATGTGGACGATCTTACCAAAATGTTTAACATCACTTCAGATGATATCATATACTTCTCTACTCCTCTCACATTTGACCCTTCCATGGTTGAAATACTCCTTGCTTGCATGAATGGAGCCTCACTGCTCATAGCACCTGATAAAGCTGATATCTTATTCCCAGAAGACAGGGATAACTCCATAACCTTTTGGCAAACAACACCCTCAAGGTTCTTTCAATATTCAAATGCAGATATCAGAAACAAAATACTAAGTACAAATTCTACTTTAAAAGTGCTTGCACTGGGAGGAGAACCACTGAATGGGATAAAGAGATTAAAGGAATTGAAAGAATGGGAAAATAAAACTAGGATATTCACCTTGTATGGAGTGACTGAAATGTCTTGCTGGGCCTGTGTTGCTGAGCTAGATCTCAATAAGATACTGACGGACAGGGAAGTTCCTCTGGGAAACTGTCTCTCAGAAACAGAGATTGTAGTCGAACCAAGCAATGAAAACAAGGACACTGGTAAAATTATATTAGGTAAGTCTTACATTATTAAAGAATATTGTTTTTTTACTAATAATGAACATTCACCTTTATTTTACATATTTTTTTTACTTTGCAGTGAGTAAGACAAGGCAATGTATTATATTAAATAACTCAAAAAGCAATGTGGAAGAAAATTCACTGAAATTTGTTGACACTGGAGATTTGGCTGAAGTGAAAAATGGCACAATATACTATAGAGGTCGTAAAGATGACATCATCAAAAGATTTGGTCACAAAGTTAACTTACAGGCAATAGAGTCTACCATCATGTTGTGCCCCAGAGTGAAAACTTGTTCATGTGTCTGGCTGCCCAAGCCTATGCTGCTTGTAGTTTACTTCTCCTCAGAAACACTCAGCAGCCAGGAGTTGTCTGACTTCCTGAAATGCAAGCTCGAGGATAAATTGTGGCCTGACAAAATTATCAGGGTTGACAATCTTCCAACAAACCCACATGGCAAAATATCAAAAATCATACTTTCCAAAATGTGTGAAAGTTTTTCATTTGCTCCTCAAACATATAACTCCCTGAAAGTGTCTTTTCTACAAGAACTCAAAGAAACAATTAACAAGAACTTTACTTATGATGAAATCAAAGACAAAGACTTCTTTGCCATTGGAGGCACATCTTTCCTTGCAGTTACACTATGCAATAAACTATCCTTAGTCTGTTCCAAGTTCAGTAAGCTGATTCTACCCTACTTAATGTCCCAAAAGCACACAATAGATGAGATAATGGAGTTTTCTCAGAAAGAAATATGTACTGATGATTCCAAGCCCAAGAAGAAGTTGAAACGCGTCAGATCAAGCAAGACCATTATTGTCAGCAAAAAGTCGAGCTTGACCCGCACTAACCCCGTGGATTTCATCACTCTTTGGACCTATGACACTGGCAAATGTGTGGATGCTTCACCAACTTTATTCCTGTCTGGACAGTAAGATGAACTTATGTTCTGAGTCTTACATCAAAAGCACATCAATGTAATTTACAGCCAATTTTATGTTTCAGCAATCTTTATGTAGCGGTCGGCAGCCACTCTGGCAGGATCATAGTCGCCGACGCTATAACCGGGACCCTGCAGGGGAAGATAAGTTTGAAATCACGCGTGGAGGCCTCGGTCTTATGTTACAACCCCGAGACAATGGCGGCGATGGGTGTGGTCGGCGCCTACGACGGAACTATAGTCTGCTTCACTATGGAAAATGGCAATGAGTTGTGGAGAAAAAACATTGGAGCTATGATAAAAAGCAAAGGAGCTTGCTGCAACGGGTTCCTGTATATCGCCTCATATGATGGCCAGTTACGATGTATTGATATCATGGTACGTTGCTTTTGCTCTTCTAATAATTTCAGGCTTTTTTACTATATAATTTAGCAGTGATGGAGCATGATATTGTGTAGTCAATGCATACCTAATACACAAATTGCAGTCTTAATATTTTAAGGCATTTCTCTAAGGCTCTTCCATGCTGGTCTGGGAGCAAAGAAAAAACATAGAACGTACCAGTTGCTTCTCTACCCGCGCAGATGGTAAAAGCCCATCGAGGGAATGGGCGAAAACCATAGGAATCATGTTATAGGCGATGAGGCTAGCAACCCATGACTGCTTTGATTCCATTTTCCACCTATACGCCCTCAATCTTGCTAAATGTGGCCTGTATGTACCTGTTACCTTAGGCTCTGTCTACCTCGTAAGGGATAGAGACGTGATTTGTGTGTGTGTGTATTTGTTAATTGTAACTACTAACCTGATGCCTAAGCTACTTATTTATTTTACGTACAAAAGCTACACACTTACATAATTTAGAATTTATGTTTCGTTATGTCATTTGCAGTGAAAAGGCAGAGGTACGCGATTCAATTTATATCACTGTACAGCATTTGTCGCTGACTGTAGGTACTGTCGAACCATACCATATGAGCCTTGACCCGCCATAGAACTTTCTCACAGTAAACGTGGCGTAATGCCATTGCAACATTTATTATGACAAATTTCCACATTTGGTCGCGATTCAATCGTAAATTTGGTAAATAACAATTAAAATTTTAACTAATATAGGTATCCGTATTATTTGTATTCATGTTTCTATGGATGGGTCATGCGTTCGCTTTTTTTTCGTTGCTATGTATAAATTTGCACAATTAAACGATAAAAATAATCGCATGATTATGACTAATGCTCGTCCGCTTACAATAACAATAGCACTTAGCTCACGAATTATTCAATAGAAACGCAACCCTAAAATACGTTGGCATAGAGTACATAATCCACGAACCGAATAATATTTTATCACTGATAGTTTTATTGCGGTGACTACCTAACCAGCGCATTGTGAAAAACACAATGAGGGACAGTCTGGCAAATATTTGTCTAGTGCTGCAACGCAATCGACTTATTCGCCTTCTTAGGTCGCCTTCTCTACGTCGTCGACTCGTCGTACATTTATGAGGACTCTTGTTGTTAGAATAAGCACGCGAAAGCGCTGCAAATTACTTTTTTATGATCTCCAAGAACTAAATAAGTAGGGCAGAAGTCTTGCATTTATTTTAGATAGAGGTACATAAGTAGAATGAGCTGCAATAAAAACAACCCCACGCCTCGCCTTCCGGGAGGGCCTATAAAATTCATAGCGAAAGCGCCCCATCGCTAGTAATAAACAAATAATTAGATGACAAGATTTCTTTGCTCTTGAGATTGAATAGGACAAATGGCACCGGTAGATCGTACCAATCCATGTTTAGTATGTCGCCTTTTAACCGTAAGGCAGAGACTAGAAGCCCAAGGTTAGGTAGGTACTACGTAATTGCTTGGTTGAGGGTTAAACATCAAGCGAAATGGGGCTGGTTGAAGCGGCCCGTTTCTCAAACAAACATTAGGTAATAACTTTATAATAATATCGTTATGCAATAAGGGGTTAAAATTAAGGCATTTTTTGGAACCTCTGTCTATGACCTACCACACCAAAGTGTTAAAAAATTGTGTTGGTATGCTACAAAACCACCTCTGGTTTTTTAAAAATGGGTGCAAAGCCAGAGAACCCTGCTCTACGAGTAGCCATCAGATATATCAGAGCTATCTAGCTGATCACAGTGATTTAATTTTGCAGACGGGCAACATAATTCAGACGATAATGGTCGCGGACCAGGCCATATCAGCAGACTTGGCCCTCGCTAAGAACCAGTTCGTGCTTCTGGGGACCCTGTCGGGGGTGTGCGCTTGCGTCCACACGGAGACCAACAGCGTGGCGTGGCGCGGGACGCTGGCGAGCCCGGTGTTCGCCGGCCCGGCGCTCTACGACGGCGACAAGTACGTGGTGTTCGCGGAAGTCAGCGGGGAGATACACTGCCGCACCGTGGAGAAGGGTATCAAGGTGAGGACGCCGGTTTATTGTTTCCGCTTTTATTATTTAGAGGCATTAGGTTAAATACTAGAAACGAGACTAAGTATTGTTAGATATAAGGCTGTTATTTTATTTAGATAGCTACGGTCAGATTAAGGTGGATGAGGGGTTGTGGAGCTGTACTACCAGGTCTGCTAGTACCAAGTACTGCCAAAGTAATAACCAGGTAATATTTGTTGGTTATTTTGAGCTCCAGAACCACTCATCCACTTCAGCAGCTGACAGTACAGGCAACCAATTGGAACTTTCAACATGAAACTACCGTGAGACTTAATCATCATTACACATAAACGGCGCTCTAGGAAGAAGGACTACGAAATAGTCCGAAACATGTCGAGCATCACTCGACTTTTTATACGTGAGTTATCCGTTTATGTGTAATGATAACCAATTTGAAGGCTAGTTACGTGAAGTAAACGTACTTAAATTACGTCATTCGATAAGTTTTGTGTGATATAGACTGTTATGGAGAGGTGGACTGCAGGACTTTAAGATGCGTGGTGGTGATGGAAACACGGTATTTTATAGCAATAAAATGTAATTTCGTTTTTACAGAGGCTTTAGCGACCATACGTAATGAATGACACATCAACAGTAATAAACGACAAGACAAAATCAAAAATAAAACTATAAAAAAGGTTAACTATGGTTCCGCAGCCAGTCGCTAACATAGACAAAAATATTTACTGTGATAAGGTTCTACTGGTAGCTATTCAGAGCCGTACCTATAAATGACATAATAATAATAAGAAATAGGTTTTAATTACATTTAATGGTTTCTAACTACAACACCATGTGTTCGTTTTACTGCTTAGACTGACCAGCGTGTCACGAGCAGTACGCTCCAGCAATAAAACGTAAGCACCCGTTAAATGCGCACCTGCTGAGATCGCCTGAATCCGGATCATGGCTGCGATTGTTTTACGAGCTAATGTTATCCTACTTCCTACTAATCCTACCCAACTATATAAAACTAGAAGACATATAAAAGAGCCCTTGGCGGCCTATTTGCAAAATAAAGATTTGAATTTTTAACTTTGATATAAGTAAAAATTTGTCGCGAAGCGCTAAACCAGAAAACGGCTGGACCTTTCGGCTAATTCTTTTATTCACATGTTCCTGAAGTTCCACGGGATGTTTTTATGGAGAAAAAAAAACGTAAAAAAAAAATAGAACGGGGCCGAAGCCGCGGGGAACAGCTAGTGCAGGGTTTCTTAAACTTTTTGCAGTCACGGACCACTTTCACAATTTAAACAACTTCACGGACCCCTCTCAAAAAATATTTTAGGGAAATAATAAAAAACCTTATTTAAATAAAAAAAATATTTTATTGCTAGTTTCGCTTATATATATAGTTACGTTTTTGTTTTCTGTTGTTATTTATGTACCTATTTAGTTTAACATTCGATAATTTCACTACCCAAAGGTGCGACGATGCGTCTCGTCAAGTTTACGACACAATTTCCTAATAAATATGATTACATTTAACTGACCTACTGCGGACCCCTGATAGACATGCCACGGACCCCTAAGGGGTCCGTGGACCACACTTTAAGAAACCCTGAGCTAGTGGGTAATATTATTAACTAGCTGTTGCCCGCAACATAGTCTGCATAGCATTCGTTTATTGCTATCCCGCAGGTATATTTTCCTGGATATAAAAAGTAGCCTATGTGCTATTCCAGACTACAATCTATGTTCCAAATTTCATCCAGATCTGTCCAGCCGTTCTGGCGTGAAAGAGTAACATACACCCATCCATCCATACTTACAAACTTTCGCGTCTATAATATTAATAGGATTAGTAGGATGCGAAAGTTTGTGAGTATGGATGTAATTATGGATGTTTGTAAGGTACTCTTTTACGCCAGAACAGCTGAACAGATCTGTATGAAATTTAAAACATAGATATATTATAGTCTGGAATAACACATAGGCTACTTTTTATCCCGAAAAATTGCGTAGTTCATACGGGATAGCGATAAACGAATTATGTGCAGACGAAGTCGCGGGCAACAGCTAGTACTTACATAAATGCCTTACCTACCATAGGCATCATAATAGACATTCATAGAATTTGGCTGAGCGTGTCACGGAAACTGACAAAATATAATGTAGATAGGTAAATTAGGTACATTCGTCGCTTGAAATACCCGGTAAGTAGTGCTCACGCTGCGCTGTGTTCCTGGTTGGACAGTAAGAGAGCAAGTGAAATTATTGTCACTTGAGGTTCTACCTCACCATTCTATGTAGTCTGGCAACGCATCTGCAATCTGTAAGGTCTCTTCCATCAGGTGACCACTTGCACGTTTGCCACCCTATTTCATAGAAAAAAGTAGTTACAAGCTCCATCTTTGTATCATTCAATAAATTAGCATACTTTTCCTCAGCTTTTCCCCCATCCAACATCTGCCACATTCTTTAGCATATTTAAAGATTAAGTAAAATGGGTTCTGCACAAACTAGAGGGACTCAAAAGTTGAAACCCTCCTACTGGCATTGTAATGATTGTGTCTAATGTGTAGTGCAACCTTGAATTAAAAAAGTATTATCATTCACACACTCAAAAAAACATAGATAATACGACTGTTGCTTTTTGAGATATATAGTGGAACTACGCTCTATGTGATACAGGATATTATATTAGCCTACATACGAACCCAACTCACATGAATAATTTATCTTCCTATTTAATTGAATGCCTTGTTTTACCATTTTATAATGATTTTAATAAATTGAATTTAATACTTGGTCCTATTACAGATATGGAGATACCAAGGCGCCAAAGGAAATATCTTCTCATCGCTCTATATAAAAGAAGTGGGGAAGTTGAAGTGGCAAATGGTGTTTGGCTGTCATGACAACATGGTTTATAGTGTCAATATCAAGAATTTTCAGCCGAGCCTGCATTGGAAGACTGAGATGACATCCCCAGTGTACTCCACTCCCTGTGGTCTAGGCAACAAGCTACTCCTAGCAGCTTCCAACAACGGTAGAATGAGTGTTATTGACACTGAAAGTGGCATCACCATTGCAGAACATGTCCTTCCAGATGAAACATTCTCGTCCCCCGCAGTGTATGGAGATTATGTATTTATTGGGTGTAGGAATGACCATTTGTACTGTCTAAAGTATGTTCTGGACTTGTAAAATCATAGTTTATTTAAACCATGAAGTACCTGAATAAATGAAGTTGATAATGATAATTTATTTAACAATTTGTTTTTAATTTAAGTAATAAAACAATTGTGTGTATAATGTTACTTTATTCATGATCTTACACAGGACATAAGAGGTATAGTGAGCATTCACAATTTTGACATTACATTATTATGATATGGTTACAGGATCAAAACAATATAGCACAATGGAATGCATTCTGTCAATTGAAATAATCCTATCACTTGTGCAGATCACTAGCATTGTATCCTTAAACAATAAAAGCAATCTTAAAAATGAATAAAATGCTTTGTATAACAATCTTATATTTTTGAAAACATATTTGGTAAATAAAATATTGAAGATCTGGAACCACTTAAAGGGAACAATTTGCACATATACTTCAATCTACTGCAAATACATCAAGCTCTTATAAATCTTTACCCAAAAAACCCTAATGAACATTATATTGCTGCCAGAGCAGTTTATAAACAAATACGATAATTAACAAGCAATGTACACATACACAAGCAGCACTGCGGGCGCTCACTGCTCCTCCTCGCCAAGCTCCACCTTCACCTTGGAGAAGTCGAAGTCCTCATCCGTGCCACGTTTGTAAATCTTGAGCACATCTAAGCAGGTTGTCTCAAAGTGAGACGTAGCATCATAAGACTCCGATATAAAGATCTGGCTCTGACTGCCATCATCTGTAGGCTCATAATAATCAGACACACATACAAACTTTTGCCTGATGGACCCCAGCAGGTCCAGACCAGGCTTGATTTCTGACTCGGGGTCATTAGTCTCAACTGTTGTAGACACCATTGCAATAAACCACCCTTTAGCTGCCACCTGGTGGGTGTAGGACACCAAAGATACATAAATATCAGAATTCCTACCCACCTGCTTCTGAGGAATAATTATCTGGGTGGACAGAGCATCCTTCGTATTGGCTATGGGGTGGTCTAACAGGCAAATGCAGCGGATCACTTGACCCTTCTTACGGACTCGGTCAAGGACGTAGCTGGGGTCACAGTACACCTGCTTGCACTTGGCAATCTCATTTCCAGAGCGCACACCTACAACTTTACCTCCTTCGCCCAGTACAATCTCATCAATTGGTTTGTCCAACATGTATGTACCTCCATAAATGGCAGAGAGACGGGCAAACCCTTGCGGCAGCTCACCTAAGCCATACATGGGGTAGAGGTAGGGAGACTTGCCGTACCGGGCCAGTGAGTCGGCGTACAGCTTGATGCGGCGTATCGTGTGGATAGCCGGTTGTTGCAGGTAGTTATCATCCAAGTACAAGGCAAGGGCATGCCCAGTGAAGTCTTGGGTGTTCTTGTCAAGGCCAAACTTGTCATACAGAGACTGCATGTTAGCCTGGCTGGGGTCGAAGTCTTTCCAGGTCTTGGTGTCCTCTTCCTGGAAGTCCTGGACGTAGATAACGAAGTTGCGGAAACGCCTCTTCTCGAACATTCCCATCAGGTCGGACGCTAGTGCCTCCTTCTGGTCCACGGGCACCTTGGAGATCTTGCCACCTTTGTAGACGTAGCTCCCCTCCACGGACTTGAACTCCAAGTAACGGGTGACGCCCGTGTGAATAAGCAGCTTCACCAAAAGACCGTTCGCCATCAAGAATTTAGGGATCAAGTCGACATTCCAGTCGCGCCCTCGGCCATAGGTCTCATCTGGGGCCGGTGCATTGAACTTTCCGAACAATTCTTCTAACGGGGTAATTGACGCAGATTCACCACCGTAGTACTTGTTTCGATCAATGTGCAAAACCTTCTTGCCGGACACGGAAAGCATTCCACTGAGGATGCATTCCTTGAGGCCAGTGCCGAGCACGATAGCGTCATATTCTTCATCCATGGTGAGTATTAGAAAACCGAATTTCTTCTTTATTGGTACAAAATCGCTGGCCGGGAGGCGATAAACGTCAAAATGTCGGAACGAAAATGTCTGCCAATGATGACGTCGACGGGTTAACAACCAACCCAACAATACCAACAAGCAGTGTTCAATTCAATTCACGCAAGACGGCGGGCGCTCCAGCGACTGTAAAACCTAATCGCAAAAAACAAAGAAAAACATACAGAACAATGAAAACAATGAAAATTAAAGATCATTTTATTGGGTTAAAAAAAACAGCAATCACATTTTTTAAATTATATTCTGAGCGACTCAATTAATTATTTCTTTCTTGCTTGAAAAACGCCTTTACATGACATTTAAAAATCCTTAGGTTGGTAGCAATGACGTTTTGACACGCGATTGGTCTTCAGTGATGTACTAAGGAACATTATTTATCGATGGCGATAGATGTTTTTACGACGTTTCAAAACAAAAACCTAATATTGTTTAATTGAAATGCAATACCCTGATTTTTACTATCAAAGAATATTTCTATGAACACATGTTTTGAGAAATTATTTATTAAATACGCAACAACAGTGATGATGATGATGATGATGATGATCCTTCCGACCGATTTCGGCCATGGCGACCACTTCGACAGTAAAAATAAAATAACAATACAGAAAATTACAATCAAGTAAATTACTTTATTTATAACTAGTTTTTATTTATTTAACAACTGATGTTAATAGTAAATTCTGCAATCGTTATTGACGTAGGTATCGACTCTAGGCAGCTGCGACCTTTGCCATGTTTACCACTATCCCACGGGAACTATGCAATTTCCCGGAAGAAAAGTAGCCTATATTTTAATGTAAGGTACCAGCTATCTCCGTCTTAAATTCGAACCAAATCTGTCCAGTCATTTCAGCATGAAGAATGAAGAAACATATTCACTCACTCACATCCTCACATCCTTACTCACATACTATCGCATTTAATATTAGTAGGAAGTAGGCAAACTTAGAGTGGATGAATGTACAGGCTGTCCCACAACTGGCACGTCACAGTGACACCGGAGGTCGGTCAGCTAAAGAGATACCGAACAGGCTAAAATGACCTCAGTAAAAGTTACATGGTTTTCAAATTATAGCCAAATTAGCTTTTAGCGAATTTTCACTATTAGCCAGTATTTCTCGAAAAGTAATGAAAATTATAGTTTTTTTATGTATATAGAATCATTAATAGTTAAATAAGACATCAAAAGCATTATTTTGTCAAAAACTAATTCTAATTCCTTCTCAAGCTTTTGCCTAATCAGTTTTTCAACATTTTTCAAAGACATCCATGTTATCGAATCTAGAAAAACTACACGGAGAGGCGCTCCTTTTCTGTTCACTATTTGTATGGTAAAATAATTAAAATAAAAGATGAGATAATGGTTGCACGAAAAATTATGAATCATCATACAAAAATGTTGCCATGTTAAAGCATATTATTTACGTCCAAAATGTGCAATTTATGAAGAGTCGAAATTTTTACTTTTATGTTTTATGATTATGGGCGAGTGAAGAAAATGACGGAGACCTTTGCCCAGCAGTCGGATACCTATCCAGGCTAATAATAATAATGATTATTACTATTATTTTCTATCTTGAATACTTTTCGGTTTTACTAAGCACATTATTTTCCATCTGATACCGCTACAATGAAACTGATTATAGGAATGCTTAGAAAATATTAGGACGTTTACATTGGCCTAGTAATTCATTGTCAGGTTTTTATTTGATGGAGTGTTTATCGACATTGATGGCGCAACACTAGCCATTGTCATCTGCGCGCAGCCGCCTGCCACTCGCAGCCCGCTGTCGTAGTCAGTTGCTTGGGCTGTCAATCGGTTGATTCAACTTTTGCTTGTTTTCGAGTTTCGTTTCCCTTGTGCACAAAGTTGCACCGTGGCGACTATTATTGTATGATTTCGTATTCAATATCGTGACAAAAAATGGATAAATTAATGTCGGTTTACATTCGATTGCAGTGTTCAGTGCTTTCTTTCATTCCTTTGAATGAAAATTAAAGTGATGTGTGAAATTGTAAACAGATGACTGGGAGCAAACCATATGTTTCGGTGTCCAAAGTTAAATCACCCCGACCGTATCGAGAGCGGTAGACCGTCTCGCGAAGCGCCACGGAGGCTGCATTTTAACGAGAGGAAGGAAAGAACCGACCTCATTTCAGATGAATAAAAATGTCAACAGAAGGAAGCGGAGAGACTCCACCGAGCGCTCCGAGCCTGCCCGGGGCGCCAGAGCAGACCTATCTGTTCCCGAAGGCGAAGGGGCATTCGAGGTCCGTGAGCCATGGGGGCACGCCGATGCTGGGAGGCGCGCCAGCGCCGCGGCCTCTCAAGTCGGCGCTGCGAGGGCACCAGCGGGCCTTCTCGCAGGGGCAGATCGGCGACGGGCGCGCCGGGGGCAGCACGGCCGGCCACAGCCGCGCCGGCAGCCGCACGGACTTCATCCTGCCGCCGGGGCACCGCGCGGCGCCGGCCGTGCGCACGTCGTCCGTGCGCGCCCACTCGCGGCAGGCGTCGCGCTCGGACTCCATCTACACGCTGCGGCGCGCGTCGGTGGTGAGCCCGTGGCGGCGCACGCTGCTGTGGCTGCTGCGGCGGCGCGCGCCCACCACGGACATGCGGCACCTCACGGTGGTGCCCAACCACCTCGTGCCCGATAAGACTCCCCCCAAAGAACACCCCAATGGCCAGCGATGCGACAACAAAATAAGGACTACTAAGTACACTCTCTTGTCGTTCCTGCCCAAAAACTTGTTTGAACAGTTCCACCGGATTGCCAATGTGTACTTTATATTCATAGTGCTTTTGAATTGGGTGCCCCAACTGAATGCGTTCGGAAAGGAGGTTGCCATGTTCCCCGTAGTGTTTGTGCTGACTGTGACGGCCATCAAAGACTTATTTGAGGATCGACGGAGACATCTCTCTGACAAGAGAATCAACAATTCATACTGCAGAGTCTACAAAAAGTGAGTAAAGCCTTTTATATCTATTTAAATATTAAGAATAACAATTTGAATTGATACTTTCTTAACATGAGTTTATAGAACACCAGTTTGGGTCTTGACAAAGAGCAAATCCAACTACAATTTTCTTACTATCTGCATCTATTGAATTTATATTGAGTATTCAATTTGGATTTGGCTATAAAACTCCAATAGATCTAAATTTTTAAGTTACACAGAAATTGAACAAATTTATGGACAGTTTCTTTATTACTAAAGTTTTGTTATTCTGTTGGTTATCTTTACCTCTTTCAATCTGATGTGTGAATAGCATACTCTAGTTCAAAATTATTGGTTTATAAATCACAAACCCTTTTAACTTCAACATTGTGATTTCAATTTCAATTCTTAGATCTCAATCTTTAGAAACAATATCAACAAGACAATTTTCGAAAGTTTAATTTATTTTTAACTAGCTGTTGCCTGCGACTTCGTCTGCAAAGAATTTGTTTGATATAAAAGTAGCCTATATTTTATTCTAGGGCACCATCTGATCTATCCAGTTGTTTCCGCGTGTAGAATGAACAACCATACACACTCACTCACATCCCCACAAACTTTCGTATTTATACTATAGTAAGTAGGATAGGATTCCTTCAAGTTTCACCTCTTCACTACATAGTATAAAATAAAGTCGCTTTTTCTGTCCCCGTGTCCGTATGTATGCTTATATCTTCAAAACCAGTCAACGGATTTTGATGTGTTTTTTTTTAATAGATAGAGTGATTCAAGAGGAAGGTTTAAATGTATAATACATGCATAATATAGTCTATGTGAAGTTGGCATATCAAGTGCCAGCATATCAAGAAAAAAATGGAGTTCTGTTCGCATGCAGCATAGTTCTGTAGTTCCTGATACTTTTTAGAAATAGTTCTGGTCATTTTCCTCGAAAATTTTAATTTCAATTTTTGACATAATGATATGCTAACTTCCACATGAAAAGTCCAGCATATCACAAACAAATTGAAGTTTTAGTGGCACTGTACATAGTTCTATAGTTCCTGATACATTTAAGAAATAGTTCTGGTGATATTCCCCGAAAATTTTTGATTTCAATTTTTGACATAATGATATGCTAACTTCCACATTAAAAGTTCAGCATATCACAAACAAATTGAATTTCTAGTGGCACTATACATAGTTCTATAGTTCCTGATACTTTTTAGAAATAGTTCTGGTGATTATCCTCGAAAATTTTAATTTCAATTTTTGACATAATGATATGCTAACTTCCACATAAAAAGTCCAGCATATCACAAACAAATTGAATTTCTAGTGGCACTATACATAGTTCTATAGTTCCTGATACTTTTTAGAAATAGTTCTGGTGACTATCCTCAAAAAATTTTATTTCAATTTTTGACATAATGATATGCTAACTTCCACATAAAAAGTCCAGCATATCACAAACAAATAGAATTTCTAGTGGCAATATACATATTTCTATAGTTCCTGATACATTTTAGAAAGAGTTCTACCGATTTTCGCTAAAAAAAAAACATGAATTTTTTTGACGGAATGATATGCTAACTTCCATGTTGGTATGCCGTGGTTTTGAAGAGAGTTCTGAGCCCGTTTATGGTCTTAAATGATGGTTATGGTGTAGTAGTAAATAGTTCTGAAGAGTTCTGGCGTAAATATCGCTTCAAATAATTTTAAGGAATAATTTTCAAAAATGATATGCTAACTTCCGTGATGATATGCTGTGGTTTTGAAGAGATTTCTGAGCCCGTTTATGGTCTTAAATGATGGTTATGGTGTAGTAGTAAATAGTTCTGAGGAGTTCTGGCGTTAATATCGCTTTTAAAAAAAATTGAATTATTTTGGTCAAAGATAATTTGCTAACTTCCGTGATGATATGCTGTGGTTTTGAAGAGAGTTCTGAGCCCGTTTAAGGTCTTAAATGATGGATATGGTGTAGTAGTAAATAGTTCTGAAGAGTTCTGGCGTTAATATCGCTTCCAATAATTTTAAGAAATATTTTACAAAAATGATATGCTAACTTCCTTGATGATATGCTGTGGTTTTGAAAAGAGTTCTGAGCCCGTTTATCGTCTTAAAAGATGGTTATGGCGTAGTAGTAAATAGTTCCGAGGAGTTCTGGCGATAATATCGCTTCAAATAATTTTAAGGAATATTTTTCAAAAATGATATGCTAACTTCCATGTTGATATGCTGTGGTTTTGAAGAGAGCTCTGAGCCCGTTTATGGTCTTAAAAGATGGATATGGTGTAGTTGTAAATAGTTCTGAAGAGTTCTGGCGTTAATATCGCTTTTAAAAAAAAAAAAAATTTTGGTCAAAGATAATTTGCTAACTTCCGTGATGATATGCTGTGGTTTTGAAGAGAGTTCTGAGCCCGTTTAAGGTCTTAAATGATGGATATAGTGTAGAAGTAAATAGTTCTGAGGAGTTCTGGCGTTAATATCGCTTCAAATAATTTTAAGAAACATTTTTCAAAAATGATATGCTAACTTCCATGTTGATATGCTGTGGTTTTGAAGAGAGTTCTGAGCCCGTTTATGGTCTTAAATGATGGTTATGGTGTAGAAGTAAATAGTTCTGAGGAGTTCTGGGGTTAATATCGCTTCAAATAATTTTAAGAAATATTTTACAAAAATGATATGCTAACTTCCTTGATGATATGCTGTGGTTTTGAAAAGAGTTCTGAGCCCGTTTATCGTCTTAAAAGATGGATATGGCGTAGTAGTAAATAGTTCCGAAGAGTTCTGGCGTTAATATCGCTTCAAATAATTTTAAGGAATATTTTTCAAAAGTGATATGCTAACTTCCATGTTGATATGCTGTGGTTTTGGAGAGAGTTCTGAGCCCGTTTAAGGTCTTAAATGATGGATATGGTGTATTAGTGAATAGTTCTGAGGAGTTCTGGCGTTAATATCGCTTAAATTAATTGTAAGGAATATTTTTCAAAAATGATATGCTAACTTCCACGTTGATATGCTGTGGTTTTGAAGAGAGTTCTGAGCCCGTTTATGGTCTTAAATGATGGATATGGTGTAGTAGTGAATAGTTCTGAGGAGTTCTGGCGTTAATATCGCTTCAAATAATTTTAAGGAACATTTTTCAAAAATGATATGCTAACTTCCATGCTGATATGCTGTGGGTTTGAAGAGAGTTCTGAGCCCGTTTATGGTCTTAAATGATGGTTATGGTGTAGTAGTAAATAGTTCTGAGGAGTTCTGGCGTTAATATCGCTTCAAATAATTTTAAGGAACATTTTTCAAAAATGATATGCTAACTTCCATGTTGATATGCTGTGATTTTGAAGAGAGTTCTGAACCCGTTCATGATCTCAAAGGATGGATATGGTGCAGTAGTAAATAGTTCTGAGGAGTTCTGGTGTTAAAATCGCTTTTAAAAAATGTAGAGTTATTTTGGTCAAAAATGATATGCCAACTTCCATGTTGATATGCTGTGGTTTTGAAGAGAGTTCTGAGCCCGTCTATGGTCTGTAATGATGGATATGGTGAAGAAGTAAATAGTTCTATAGAGTTCTAGAGTTTATATCGTTTCAAATAATTTAAAGAAATATTTTTCAAAAATGATATGCTAACTTCCATGTTGATATGCTGTGGTTTCGAAGAGAGTTCTGAGCCCGTTTATGGTCTTAAATGATGGTTATGGTGTAGTAGTAAATAGTTCTCAGGAGTTCTGGCGTAAATATCGCTTTTAAAAATGTAGAGTTATGTTGGTCAAAAATGATATGCCAACTTCCTTGATGATATGCTGTGGTTTTGAAAAGAGTTCTGAGCCCGTTTATGGTCTTAAAAGATGGATATGGTGTAGTAGTAAATAGTTCTGAGGAGTTCTGGCGTTAATATCGCTTCAAATAATTTAAAGAAATATTTTTCAAAAATGATATGCTAACTTCTATGTTGATATGCTGTGGTTTCGAAGAGAGTTCTGAGCCCGTTTATGGTCTTAAATGATGGTTATGGTGTAGTAGTAAATAGTTCTCAGGAGTTCTGGCGTAAATATCGCTTCAAATAATTTTAAGGAATATTTTTCAAAAATGATATGCTAACTTCCATGTTGATATGCTGTGGTTTTGAAGAGAGTTCTGATCCCGTTAATGGTCTTAAAAGATGGATATGGTGTAGTAGTAAATAGTTCTGAGGAGTTCTGGCGTTAATATCGCTTCAAATAATTTTCAGAAATATTTTTCAAAAATGATATGCTAACTTCCACGTTGATATGCTGTGGTTTTGAAGAGAGTTCTGAGCCCGTTTATGGTCTTAAATGATGGATATGGTGTAGTAGTGAATAGTTCTGAGGAGTTCTGGCGTTAATATCGCTTCAAATAATTTTAAGGAACATTTTTCAAAAATGATATGCTAACGTCCATGCTGATATGCTGTGGGTTTGAAGAGAGTTCTGAGCCCGTTTATGGTCTTAAATGATGGTTATGGTGTAGTAGTAAATAGTTCTGAGGAGTTCTGGCGTTAATATCGCTTCAAATAATTTTAAGGAACATTTTTCAAAAATGATATGCTAACTTCCATGTTGATATGCTGTGATTTTGAAGAGAGTTCTGAACCCGTTCATGGTCTCAAAGGATGGATATGGTGCAGTAGTAAATAGTTCTGAGGAGTTCTGGTGTTAAAATTGCTTTTAAAAAATGTAGAGTTATTTTGGTCAAAAATGATATGCCAACTTCCATGTTGATATGCTGTGGTTTTGAAGAGAGTTCTGAGCCCGTCTATGGTCTGTAATGATGGATATGGTGAAGAAGTAAATAGTTCTATAGAGTTCTAGAGTTTATATCGTTTCAAATTATTTTAAGAAACATTTAAAAAAAATTATATGCTAACTTCCTTGATGATATGCTGTGGTTTTGAAAAGAGTTCTGAGCCCGTTTATGGTCTTAAATGATGGATATGGTGTAGTAGTAAATAGTTCTGAGGAGTTCTGGCGTTAATATCGCTTCAAATAATTTTAAGGAATATTTTTCAAAAACGATATGCCAACTTCCATGTTGATATGCTGTGGTTTTGAAGAGAGTTCTGAGCCCGTTAGTGGTCTCAAAAGATGGAAGTGCTGTAGTAGTAAATAGTTCTGAGGAGTTCTGGTGTTAATATCGCTTTTAAAAATGTAGAGTTATTTTGGTCAAAAATGATATGCCAACTTCCTTGATGATATGCTGTGGTTTTGAAAAGAGTTCTGAGCCCGTTTATGGTCTTAAATGATGGTTATAGTGTAGTAGTAAATAGTTCTGAGGAGTTCTGGCGTTAATATCGCTTTTAAAAAAAATTGAATTGTTTTGGTCAAAGGTAATTTGCTAACTTCCGTGATGATATGCTGTGGTTTTGAAGAGAGTTCTGAGCCCGTTTAAGGTCTTAAATGATGGATATGGTGTAGTAGTTAATAGTTCTGAGGAGTTCTTGCGTTAATATCGCTTCAAATAATTTTAAGGAATATTTTTCAAAAATGATATGCTAACTTCCATGTTGATATGCTGTGGTTTTGAAGAGAGTTCTGATCCCGTTTATGGTCTTAAAAGATGAATATGGTGTAGTAGTAAATAATTCTGAGGAGTTCTGGCGTTAATATCGCTTCAAATAGTTTTAAGAACTATTTTTCAAAAATGATATTCTAACTTCCATGTTGATATGCTGTGGGTTTGAAGAGAGTTCTGAGCCCGTTTATGGTCTTAAATGATGGTTGTAGTAGTAAATAGTTCTGAGGAGTTCTGGCGTTAATATCGCTTTTAAAAAAAATTGAATTGTTTTGGTCAAAGGTAATTTGCTAACTTCCGTGATGATATGCTGTGGTTTTGAAGAGAGTTCTGATCCCGTTAATGGTCTTAAAAGATGGATATGGTGTAGTAGTAAATAGTTCTGAGGAGTTCTGGCGTTAATATCGCTTCAAATAATTTTCAGAAACATTTTAAAAAAATGATATGCTAACTTCCTTGATGATATGCTGTGGTTTTGAAAAGAGTTCTGAGCCCGTTTATGGTCTTAAATGATGGATATGGTGTAGTAGTAAATAGTTCTGGGGAGTTCTGGCGTTAATATCGCTTTAAAAAAAATTGAATTATTTTGGTCAAAGATAATTTGCTAACTTCCGTGATGATATGCTGTGGTTTTGAAGAAAGTTCTGAGCCCGTCTATAGTCTCAAATGATGGATATAGTGTAGAAGTAAATAGTTCTGAGGAGTTCTGGCCTTAATATCGCTTCAAATAATTTAAAGAAATATTTTTCAAAAATGATATGCTAACTTCCATGTTGATATGCTGTGGTTTCGAAGAGAGTTCTGAGCCCGTTTATGGTCTTAAATGATGGTTATGGTGTAGTAGTAAATAGTTCTCAGGAGTTCTGGCGTAAATATCGCTTCAAATAATTTTAAGGAATATTTTTCAAAAATGATATGCTAACTTCCATGTTGATATGCTGTGGTTTTGAAGAGAGTTCTGATCCCGTTAATGGTCTTAAATGATGGATATGGTGTAGTAGTTAATAGTTCTGAGGAGTTCTTGCGTTAATATCGCTTCAAATAATTTTAAGGAATATTTTTCAAAAATGATATGCTAACTTCCATGTTGATATGCTGTGGTTTTGAAGAGAGTTCTGATCCCGTTTATGGTCTTAAAAGATGAATATGGTGTAGTAGTAAATAATTCTGAGGAGTTCTGGCGTTAATATCGCTTCAAATAGTTTTAAGAACTATTTTTCAAAAATGATATTCTAACTTCCATGTTGATATGCTGTGGGTTTGAAGAGAGTTCTGAGCCCGTTTATGGTCTTAAATGATGGTTGTAGTAGTAAATAGTTCTGAGGAGTTCTGGCGTTAATATCGCTTTTAAAAAAAATTGAATTGTTTTGGTCAAAGGTAATTTGCTAACTTCCGTGATGATATGCTGTGGTTTTGAAGAGAGTTCTGATCCCGTTAATGGTCTTAAAAGATGGATATGGTGTAGTAGTAAATAGTTCTGAGGAGTTCTGGCGTTAATATCGCTTCAAATAATTTTCAGAAACATTTTAAAAAAATGATATGCTAACTTCCTTGATGATATGCTGTGGTTTTGAAAAGAGTTCTGAGCCCGTTTATGGTCTTAAATGATGGATATGGTGTAGTAGTAAATAGTTCTGGGGAGTTCTGGCGTTAATATCGCTTTAAAAAAAATTGAATTATTTTGGTCAAAGATAATTTGCTAACTTCCGTGATGATATGCTGTGGTTTTGAAGAAAGTTCTGAGCCCGTCTATAGTCTCAAATGATGGATATAGTGTAGAAGTAAATAGTTCTGAGGAGTTCTGGCCTTAATATCGCTTCAAATAATTTAAAGAAATATTTTTCAAAAATGATATGCTAACTTCCATGTTGATATGCTGTGGTTTCGAAGAGAGTTCTGAGCCCGTTTATGGTCTTAAATGATGGTTATGGTGTAGTAGTAAATAGTTCTCAGGAGTTCTGGCGTAAATATCGCTTCAAATAATTTTAAGGAATATTTTTCAAAAATGATATGCTAACTTCCATGTTGATATGCTGTGGTTTTGAAGAGAGTTCTGATCCCGTTAATGGTCTTAAAAGATGGATATGGTGTAGTAGTAAATAGTTCTGAGGAGTTCTGGCGTTAATATCGCTTCAAATAATTTTCAGAAATATTTTTCAAAAATGATATGCTAAATTCCACGTTGATATGCTGTGGTTTTGAAGAGAGTTCTGAGCCCGTTTATGGTCTTAAATGATGGATATGGTGTAGTAGTGAATAGTTCTGAGGAGTTCTGGCGTTAATATCGCTTCAAATAATTTTAAGGAATATTTTTCAAAAACGATATGCCAACTTCCATGTTGATATGCTGTGGTTTTGAAGAGAGTTCTGAGCCCGTTAGTGGTCTCAAAAGATGGAAGTGCTGTAGTAGTAAATAGTTCTGAGGAGTTCTGGTGTTAATATCGCTTTTAAAAATGTAGTGTTATTTTGGTCAAAAATGATATGCCAACTTCCTTGATGATATGCTGTGGTTTTGAAAAGAGTTCTGAGTCCGTTTATGGTCTTAAATGATGGTTATAGTGTAGTAGTAAATAGTTCTGAGGAGTTCTGGCGTTAATATCGCTTTTAAAAAAAATTGAATTGTTTTGGTCAAAGGTAATTTGCTAACTTCCGTGATGATATGCTGTGGTTTTGAAGAGAGTTCTGAGCCCGTTTAAGGTCTTAAATGATGGATATGGTGTAGTAGTTAATAGTTCTGAGGAGTTCTTGCGTTAATATCGCTTCAAATAATTTTAAGGAATATTTTTCAAAAATGATATGCTAACTTCCATGTTGATATGCTGTGGTTTTGAAGAGAGTTCTGATCCCGGTAATGGTCTCAAAAGATGAATATGGTGTAGTAGTAAATAGTTCTGAGGAGTTCTGGCGTTAATATCGCTTCAAATAATTTTAAGAAATATTTTTCAAAAATGATATGCTAACTTCCATGTTGATATGCTGTGGGTTTGAAGAGAGTTCTGAGCCCGTTTATGGTCTTAAATGATGGTTATGGTGTAGTAGTAAATAGTTCTGAGGAGTTCTGGCGTTAATATCGCTTTAAAAAAAATTGAATTATTTTGGTCAAAGATAATTTGCTAACTTCCGTGATGATATGCTGTGGTTTTGAAGAAAGTTCTGAGCCCGTCTATAGTCTCAAATGATGGATATAGTGTAGAAGTAAATAGTTCTGAGGAGTTCTGGCGTTAATATCGCTTCAAATAATTTAAAGAAATATTTTTCAAAAATGATATGCTAACTTCCATGTTGATATGCTGTGGTTTCGAAGAGAGTTCTGAGCCCGTTTATGGTCTTAAATGATGGTTATGGTGTAGTAGTAAATAGTTCTCAGGAGTTCTGGCGTAAATATCGCTTCAAATAATTTTCAGAAATATTTTTCAAAAATGATATGCTAACTTCCACGTTAATATGCTGTGGTTTTGAAGAGAGTTCTATGCCCGTTTAAGGTCTTAAATGATGGATATGGTGTAGTAGTAAATAGTTCTGAGGAGTTCTGGCGTTAATATCGCTTCAAATAATTTTAAGGAACATTTTTCAAAAATGATATGCTAACTTCCATGTTGATATGCTGTGATTTTGAAGAGAGTTCTGAGCCCGTTTATGGTCTTAAATGATGGTTATGGTGTAGTAGTAAATAGTTCTGAGGAGTTCTGGCGTTAATATCGCTTTTAAAAAAAATTGAATTGTTTTGGTCAAACATAATTTGCTAACTTCCGTGATGATATGCTGTGGTTTGGAAGAGAGTTCTGAGCCCGTTTATGGTCTCAAAAGATGGAAGTGCTGTAGTAGTAAATAGTTCTGAGGAGTTCTGGTGTTAATATCGCTTTTAAAAAATGTAGGGTTATTTTGGTCAAAAATGATATGCTAACTTCCGTGATGATATGCTGTGGTTTTGAAGAGAGTTCTGAGCCCGTTTAAGGTCTTAAATGATGGATATGGTGTAGTAGTAAATAGTTCTGAGGAGTTCTGGCGTTAACATTGCTTCAATAGTACATTACTGCAGAGGCCGTGAAGTAAGGGATTGCTGGACAAGTTTGGGGTAGGTGGCCGAGTCGAAGACGAGGCCAGATAGAACGAGTCCTGCAATCCCTGTTCCGGCCAAAGCTTGTATAGCACTTTTCTCAAACAATGTGAGGAAATATAAAAATTAAAATAACTACTAGACAATCAAGTAAATCATAGTTTATTATAGGGAAAAATCTCTTTACTTTTTTCCGGTAGCATATTTTGCATAGCTAAATTTGCCTCCTCTTTTAAATGAGGCGGAGTACAGTTCATAAGTTCCCCGTCACTTTCATCACTAGAAGTAATTTTTATTTCTGTTAAATTATAATAACAATCACTACGAAATACGCATAAGCAGAAAAAAAGATTTTCGATTTGCCACCTTTTTTATTTTTTAAATGTACTAATTTGATCAAGCTATTTGAGCACCATGTTTAACCGCACATAAATATAGTACCATAGATTTTTTTTTTATGTCGCAATTATGCTTAGGTACAGATTGTGGTGGTGGTTAGCTGTATGTAATTTTTTCCTTTGCCAATTTAATTTTAGTATAGAAATTTAAAAAATTAGACCAGCGGACAAAAATGGATTTTCATACTAACTTTTGTGGCCTAAGCCAAGAAGTAATGTAGGGAGCCATAAACGAGAAACTTCATGTCCTCATATCGGGACATTAACGCATACATTTCCGAGCATGTTTGAGAAAATAATTTTAAGGAATATTTTTCAAAAATGATATGCTAACTTCCATGTTGATATGCTGTGATTTTGAAGAGAGTTCTGAACCCGTTCATGGTCTCAAAGGATGGATATGGTGCAGTAGTAAATAGTTCTGAGGAGTTCTGGTGTTAAAATCGCTTTTAAAAAATGTAGAGTTATTTTGGTCAAAAATGATATGCCAACTTCCATGTTGATATGCTGTGGTTTTGAAGAGAGTTCTGAGCCCGTTTGTGGTCTCAAAAGATGGATATGGTGTAGTAGTAAATAGTTCTGAGGAGTTCTGGCGTTAATATCGCTTCAAATAATTTTAAAGAATATTTTTCAAAAATGATATGCCAACTTCCATGTTGATATGCTGTGGTTGTGAAGAGAGTTCTGAGCCCGTTTGTGGTCTCCAAAGATGGATATGGTGTAGTAGTAAATAGTTCTGAGGAGTTCTGGCGTTAACATTGCTTCAAATAATTTTAAGGAATAACTTCATTAATAACACGACTTTTTTGCACAAATATAGCATGCGAGCTTTCATACCCGCTGCCCATATCGAACAATGAAATCATTCCAATTAGCCGATTTACCAAAAAAGTAGGACAAGAGCGAGTGCCTCTACAAACTGCATTACATTCCTATCAAATTCATTGCCTGAAAATGTACAGTACGACCTGTTCTCGTACAGTACCATTAACGGGCTCAGAACTCTCTTCAAAACCACAGCGTATCAACATGGAAGTTAGCATATCATCTTTTTAAGTTCTAGCTAAAACACGAAAAAAAAACTCATATATGTCTAAATGCTATGTTATTTCAACAGTTCTACCCAGCGTCTCAGCTGATTTCGATAGGAACAAGTCAATATAGCATGGGGAGCAACAAAGAACTATCATTTTAACGCGACCTAGCAGTAGTTCTAGCTAAAACACAAAAAAAAATCTGATATATGTCGAAATGCTATGTTATTTGAACAGTTCTACCCGGCATCTCAGCTGATTTCGATAGGAACAGGTCAAGTAAGCATAAAACAACAAAGAACTATCATTTTAACGCAACCTAGCAATAGTTCTGGCTAAAACACGAAAAAAACCTGATATATGTCCAAATGCTATGTTATTTGAACAGTTCTACCCAGCATCTCAGCTGATTTCGATAGGAACAGGTCAAGTAAGCATAAAGCAACAAAGAACTATCATTTTAACGCGACCTAGCAATAGTTCTGGCTAAAACACGAAAAAAACCTGATATATGTCCAAATGCTATGTTATTGGAACAGTTCTACCCAGCATCTCAGCTGATTTCGATAGGAACAGGTCAAGTTAGCATAAATCATCAAAAAACAACCTTTTTAACGCGACCTAGCAGTAGTTCTGGCTAAAAATCTAAAAAAAACCGGATATATGTCGAAATGGTATATTATTTGAACAGTTCTACCCAGCATCTCAGCTGATTTCGATAGGAACAGGACAAATAAGCATAAAGCAACAAAGAACTATCATTTTAACGCGACCTAGCAGTAGTTCTGGCTAAAACAGGAAAAAAACCTGATATTATGTCCAAATGCTATGTTATTGGAACAGTTCTACCCAGCATCTCAGCTGATTTCAATAGGAACAGGTCAAGTAAGCATAAGCCAATAAAGAACTATCATTTTAACGCGACTTAGCAATAGTTCTGGCTAAAACACGAAAAAAAACCTGATATTTGTCGAAATGCTATGTTATTGGAACAGTTCTACTCAGCATCTCAGCTGATTTCGATAGGAACTGGTCAAGTAAGCATGAAGCAACAGAGAACTATCATTTTAACGCGACCAGGCAAAAATATGAATTTTCCAAAAAAAGGCGTATTTTGAGGGTGTATGGGAACTCGCATACATAAATTTGTTTACCTTTGGTGGGTGAAAAAGGTGGAAAATTCGGATTTTGCCTGAAATTTTTCCCAATGGTCCTAAAGTATCGGAGGAAGCATAAAGCAACAAAAAGCAACCTTTTTAACGCGACCTTGCAAAAGTTCTAGCTAAAACACGAAAAAAAACTCATATATGTCGAAATGCTATGTTATTTGACCAGTTCTACCCAGCATCTCAGCTGATTTCGATAGGAACAGGTCAAATAAGCATAAAGCAACAAAGAACTATCATTTTAACGCGACCTAGCAGTAGTTCTGGCTAAAACAGGAAAAAAACCTGATATTATGTCCAAATGCTATGTTATTGGAACAGTTCTACCCAGCATCTCAGCTGATTTCAATAGGAACAGGTCAAGTAAGCATAAGCCAATAAAGAACTATCATTTTAACGCGACCTAGCAATAGTTCTGGCTAAAACACGAAAAAAAACCTGATATTTGTCGAAATGCTATGTTATTGGAACAGTTCTACTCAGCATCTCAGCTGATTTCGATAGGAACTGGTCAAGTAAGCATGAAGCAACAGAGAACTATCATTTTAACGCGACCAGGCAAAAATATGAATTTTCCAAAAAAAGGCGTATTTTGAAAGAAAAAAAAGAAAGAAAAACATTTATTCACGATATATGTATACTGGGTTACAAAAACAAAGAGTGAAAAAAAAAAACAAAAAATATCAGTACATACATCACGAAGATTTTGAAGTATCGGAGGAAGCATAAAGCAACAAAAAGCAACCTTTTTTAACGCGACCTTGCAAAAGTTCTAGCTAAAACACGAAAAAAAACTCATATATATTATGTCGAAATGCTATGTTATTTGAACAGTTCTACCCAGCATCTCAGCTGATTTCGATAGGAACAGGACAAATAAGCATAAGGCAACAAAGAACTATCATTTTAACGCGACCTAGCAATAGTTCTGGCTAAAACACGAAAAAAACCTAATATATGTCGAAATGCTATGTTATTGGAACAGTTCTACCCAGCATCTCAGCTGATTTCGATAAGAACAGGACAAATAAGTATTTTATTGAATCAGGCCTTACTTTGCGGAGGTCCATTTCAATGAACAAAAAATGTTTACCTTGCTACTCCGCTACTCACGTGCAAAATAACCAAGCCTGTGTGAAATATATATGTTTTTCATGCAATCCCTCCCTCCACTGCTGCCAGTCTCCTCCAATGAGTACCAGGCGGGTAAGGGCAAGTCTTATCGCCTGGAATTTCCAGCGCCGCGCTCCCGTCCGCAGGGGAGCAGGATTACCTCCCAGAGGAGTCGGAGATAGTTCTTTGTTGATTTATGCTTACTTGACCTGTTCCTATCGACATCAGCTGAGATGCTGGGTAGAAGTGATCAAAAATAACATAGCATTTGGACATATATGAGTTTTTTTTCTGTGTTTTAGCTAGAACTTTTGCTAGATCGCGTTAAAAAGGTTGCTTTTTAGTTCTTAATGCTTACTTGTCCTTTTCCTATCGAAATCAGCTGAGATGCTGGGTAGAACATTTCAAATAACATAGCATTTAGACATATATGAGTTTTTTTTAGTGTTTTAGCCAGAACTTCTGCTAGGTCGCGTTAAAATGATAGTTCTTTGTTGTTTTATGCTGACTTGACCTGTTCCTATCGAAATCAGCTGAGATGCTGGGTAGAACTGTTCAAATAACATAGCATTTAGACATATATGAGTTTTTTTTAGTGTTTTAGCTAGAACTACTGCTAGGTCGCGTTAAAATGATAGTTCTTTGTTGTTTTATGCTTACTTGACCTGTTCCTATCGAAATCAGCTGAGATGCCGGGTAGAAATGTTGAAATAACATAGCATTTAGACATATATGAGTTTTTTTTTCATGTTTTAGCTAGAACTTTTGCAAGGTCGCGTTAAAAAGGTTGCTTTTTGGTTCTTAATGCTTACTCGTCTTGTTCCTATCGAAATCAGCTGAGATGCTGGGTAGAACTGTTCAAATAACATAGCATTTCGACTGGCGATTAAATCGTTTTCTTTAAAAGCTTTTATAACGCCAGAACTCTTTCGAACTATTTACTACTACACCATATCCATCTTTTAAGACCATAGACGGGATCAGAACTCTCTTCAAAACCACAGCATATCAACATGGAAGTTAGCAAATAATTTTTGAAAAATGTTTCTTAAAATTATTTGAAGCGATATTAACGCCAGAACTCCTCAGAACTATTTACTACTACACCATATCCATCATTTGAGACCGTAAACGGGCTCAGAACTCTCTTCAAAACCTCAGCATATCAACATGGAAGTTAGCATATCATTTTCGAAAAATATTCCTTAAAATGATTTGAAGCGATATTAACGCCAGAACTCCTTAGAACTATTTACTACTACACCATATCCATCATTTGAGACCATAATCGGGCTCAGAACTCTCTTTAATACCACAGCATATCATAACGGAAGTTAGCATATCATCTTTGACCAAAATAAATATTTTTTTTTAAAAGCGATTTTAACGCCAGAACTCCTCAGACCTATTTACTACTACACCATATCCATCATTTGAGACCGTAAACGGGCTCAGAACTCTCTTCGAAACCACAGCATATCAACATGGAAGTTAGCATATCATTTTCGAAAAATATTTCTTAAAATGATTTGAAGCGATATTGAGGCCAGAACTCCTCAGAACTATTTACTACTACACCATATCCATCTTTTAAGACCATAATCGAGCTCAGAACTCTCTTTAATACCACAGCATATCATAACGGAAGTTAGCATATCATCTTTGACCAAAATAAATATTTTTTTTTAAAAACGATTTTAACGCCAGAACTCCTCAGAACTATTTACTACTACACCATATCCATCATTTGAGACCGTAAACGGGCTCAGAACTCTCTTCGAAACCACAGCATATCAACATGGAAGTTAGCATATCATTTTCGAAAAATATTTCTTTAAATGATTTGAAGCGATATTAACGCCAGAACTCCTTAGAACTATTTACTACTACACCATATCCATCATTTGAGACCATAATCGGGCTCAGAACTCTCTTTAATACCACAGCATATCATAACGGAAGTTAGCATATCATCTTTAACCAAATTTTTTTTTTTTTAAAAGCGATTTTAACGCCAGAACTCCTCAGAACTATTTACTACTACACCATATCCATCATTTGAGACCGTAAACGGGCTCAGAACTCTCTTCGAAACCACAGCATACCAACATGGAAGTTAGCATATCATTTTCGAAAAATATTTCTTAAAATGATTTGAAGCGATATTAACGCCAGAACTCCTCAGAACTATTTACTACTACACCATATCCATCTTTTAAGACCATAAACGGGCTCAGAGCTCTATTCAAAACCTCAGCATATCAACATGGAAGTTAGCATATCATTTTCGAAAAATATTCCTTAAAATTATTTGAAGCGATATTAAGGCCAGAACTCCTCAGAACTATTTTCTTCTACACTATATCCATCTTTTAAGACCATAGACGGGATCAGAACTCTCTTCAAAACGACAGCATATCAACATGGAAGTTAGCATATCATTTTCGAAAAATGTTTCTTAAAATGATTTGAAGCGATATTAACGCCAGAACTCCTCAGAACTATTTACTACTACACCATATCCATCTTTTAAGACCATAAACGGGCTCAGAACTCTCTTCAAAACCACAGCATATCAACATGGAAGTTAGCATATCATTTTCGAAAAATATTCCTTAAAATTATTTGAAGCGATATTAAGGCCAGAACTCCTCAGAACTATTTTCTTCTACACTATATCCATCTTTTAAGACCATAGACGGGATCAGAACTCTCTTCAAAACGACAGCATATCAACATGGAAGTTAGCATATCATTTTCGAAAAATGTTTCTTAAAATGATTTGAAGCGATATTAACGCCAGAACTCCTCAGAACTATTTACTACTACACCATATCCATCTTTTAAGACCATAAACGGGCTCAGAACTCTCTTCAAAACCACAGCATATCAACATGGAAGTTAGCATATCATTTTCGAAAAATATTCCTTAAAATGATTTGAAGCGATATTAAGGCCAGAACTGCTCAGAACTATTTACTACTACACTATATCCATCATTTGAGACCATAATCGGGCTTAGAACTCTCTTTAATACTGCAGCATATCGTCACGGAAACTAGCAAATTATCTTTGACCAAAATAAATCTTTTTTTTTTTAAAAGATTTTAACGCCAGAACTCAGAACTATTTACTACTACACCACATCCATCATTTGAGACCGTAAACGGGCTCAGAACTCTCTTCGAAACCACAGTATATCAACATGGAAGTTAGCATATCATTTTCGAAAAATATTTCTTTAAATGATTTGAAGCGATTTTAACGCCAGAACTCCTCAGAACTATTTACTACTACACCATATCCATCATTTGAGACCGTAAACGGGGTCAGAACTCTCTTTAATACCACAGCATATCATAACGGAAGTTAGCATATCATCTTTGACCAAAATAAATATTTTTTTTTTAAAGCGATTTGAACGCCAGAACTCAGAACTATTTACTACTACACCATATCCATCAGTTTGAGACCGTAAACGGGCTCAGAACTCTCTTCAAAACCTCAGCATATCAACATGGAAGTTAGCATATCATTTTCGAAAAATATTTCTTAAAATGATTTGAAGCGATATTAAGGCCAGAACTCCTCAGAACTATTTACTACTACACTATATCCATCATTTGAGACCATAATCGGGCTCAGAACTCTCTTTAATACTGCAGCATATCATCACGGAAATTAGCAAATTATCTTTGACACAAAAAAATTTTTTTTTAAAGCGATTTCAACGCCAGAACTCCTCAGAACTATTTACTACTACACAATATCCATCATTTGAGACCATAAACGGGCTCAGAACTCTCTTCGAAACCACAGCATATCAACATGGAAGTTAGCATATCATTTTCGAAAAATGTTTCTTAAAATGATTTGAAGCGATATTAACGCCAGAACTCCTCAGAACTATTTACTACTATACCATATCCATATTTTAAGACCATAAACGGGCTCAGAACTCTCTTCAAAACCTCAGCATATCAACATGGAAGTTAGCATATCATTTTCGAAAAATATTTCTTAAAATGATTTGAAGCGATATTAAGGCCAGAACTCCTCAGAACTATTTACTACTACACTATATCCATCATTTGAGACCATAATCGGGCTCAGAACTCTCTTTAATACTGCAGCATATCATCACGGAAATTAGCAAATTATCTTTGACCAAAAAAAAATTTTTTTTTAAAGCGATTTCAACGCCAGAACTCCTCAGAACTATTTACTACTACACCATATCCATCATTTGAGACCATAAACGGGCTCAGAACTCTCTTCAAAACGACAGCATATCAACATGGAAGTTAGCATAGCATTTTCGAAAAATGTTTCTTAAAATTGTTTGAAGCGATATTAACGCCAGAACTCCTTAGAACTATTTACTACTACACCATATCCATCACTTGAGACCATAATCGGGCTCAGAACTCTCTTTAATACCACAGCATATCATAACGGAAGTTAGCATATCATCTTTGACCAAAATAAATATTTTTTTTAAAAGCGATTTTAACGCCAGAACTCCTCAGAACTATTTACTACTACACCATATCCATCATTTGAGACCGTAAACGGGCTCAGAACTCTCTTCGAAACCACAGCATATCAACATGGAAGTTAGCATATCATTTTCGAAAAATGTTTCTTAAAATGATTTGAAGCGATATTAACGCCAGAACTCCTCAGAACTATTTACTACTACACCATATCCATCTTTTAAGACCATAAACGGGCTCAGAACTCTCTTCAAAACCTCAGCATATCAACATGGAAGTTAGCATATCATTTTTGAAAAATATTCCTTAAAATTATTTGAAGCGATATTAAGGCCAGAACTCCTCAGAACTATTTACTACTACACTATATCCATCATTTGAGACCATAATCGGGCTCAGAACTCTCTTTAATACTGCAGCATATCATCACGGAAATTAGCAAATTATCTTTGACCAGAAAAAAAAAAAAATTTAAAGCGATTTTAACGCCAGAACTCCTCAGAACTATTTACTACTACACCATATCCATCATTTGAGACCGTAAACGGGCTCAGAACTCTCTTCGAAACCACAGCATATCATCATGGAAGTTAGCATATCATTCTGTCAAAAAAAATAATGTTTTTTTTTTTTAGCGGAAATCGGCAGAACTCTTTCTAAAATGTATCAGGAACTATAGACCTTTGTATATTGCCACTAGAAATTCAATTTGTTTGTGATATGCTGGACTTTTCATGTGGAAGTTAGCATATCATTATGTCAAAAATTGAAATCAAAAATTTTCGAGGAATATCACCAGAACTATTTCTTAAATGTATCAGGAACTATAGAACTATGTACAGTGCCACTAGAACTTCAATTTGTTTGTGATATGCTGGACTTTTCATGTGGAAGTTAGCATATCATTATGTCAAAAACTGAAATTAAAATTTTCGAGGAAAATGACCAGAACTATTTCTAAAAAGTATCAGGAACTACAGAACTATGCTGCATGCCAACAGAACTCCATTTTTTTCTTGATATGCTGGTACTTGATATGCTAACTTCACACAGACCATAATATACCGTGCGAAGCCGGGGCGGGTCGCTAGTAACTTATAAAGTGGCATAAAACTTTTCTATAATCTAGTTCTACACAAAGCCTGCATGTATCTGTATTAGCCAATAGGCTTAGCCTACCCCCACAACCATGATTTATCAGTAACCCAACCAGTCAACTATCAACCCCAGAGTATAACTTGCTGCATGCTATAATCCTCTATGCCTTAACAACAATTGAAAATATGTTAACTCCCTCAACATTTATAAAAGGTATGATTAAGTCCAGTAGTGCTTGAGTGAGAATTGGGAAAGTTTAAAGCATTACAAGGTAACTCTGGTAAAACCATTATCTGTGGAATTATCCTCAACTTTAATTAGGGCCCAAATCAGTTAACGCTGACCTCTACAATTGATTAAGTCATTTATGTCAACAAACACTAACTACAGTCAAACAACTCCCAAATTTAATGAGTTATCTTTATAATAGTACTGTTAATGGACAGACCCCCAACAATCAGTTCTGTAATTAAAGGCTTAAATCGATTAACTTACAAGTTGCCAGTCAAAACAGCTACATTAGTTCTGCTGTTTGAGTTATAATTGGTTGGTCTATGTCAATGCCTAAGTATATGCAAAGATTACCATTATAATAGCTCATTTCGATATACATAGATATACCTCAATCTTTGTCTAGGACAGAGGTTCCCAAGCAGGGGGGCGCACCCCACTTGGGGGGTGTTGGGTGATCCAAGGAGGGCGCGCGGGTGGCTTAGGTATTTATTAAAATTCATTAATTGGTTAATCAAGTCCAAAAACAATGTTCTCACTAATCATTAATTGTATGTTGTACTCCAGTTATTTGATTATATAGGTACCCACTTATGATTTATTTCCATTGTAGTTGAGTTGGGACAAGGGGACGTAGTAATTTAGCGTAAACTTGAGGGAGGTGCGTAGGGTGATAAAACAACCATATGTTACTGGTATTTGCACAGAGAAGTGTGTAATTTGTAAGAACAAGGTACAAATCCGGCTTGCATTGCACAATACTGCTATAATCACATGGAAGGTGTGGCATAGGCCTAAGTTATTTTTTAACATCACTTACCTCACCCAGGACAGTGAACCTTCTTATGTAAACAATGAGAAATCACGCCTACATAATCTGTATGTACTTGGTCCTTGTGTAGTGACAAGTGATGTCATGTGGTATGAAACACAAGGTAAGCTACATAGTTATGGTCAAAATGTATGAGCCATTTGTTACACAGGTTGATGGGAGAAATATTTTTAATACACATTTCGGCCAGCCTCATAACAGTTAAAAGACAACTGTCTTTTTGTACTTAATATTAATCTTCTTTTTCTTCTTCTTCAGTGTGTAATAATAATAAACCTTCTGTATTCTTAAGTAGATAAACAAGATTGGGCAGGTCTTTTAGCTCAGTGTGCCTGTTGGCAAAAGCCTATTCCCATTGTTGCCTGTCTTAAGTAACCTTCTCCAGTTGGTTTGTGCTGTCAGTTTGATTGTGTCTTCCCATCTGGTATCTGTTTGGCTGGCTGCCTCTCCTGCCCCAGCTCTCCACTTTGTCTTACCCATCTCCACTTCTGTTGATTCTGTCCCTTATTCTGGTGTTTACAACTTGCTCACTGTATTACGGCAAAATTGTCTTCATGAATTATTGAATTGTGTTTGAGCAAGTTGATTCTGCTTATTACAGAGCAGACAGAAGGGATGAACTTTCACAAACTTAAAAAATGTACTTAGGTAGGTACTTAAATACTTAAACAACTGTGGTCAGTTATCCTTCAGTTTAAATTGAGCACTTGAACATGGCTATCTATTTGCATAATGCCTATTTAATGACAGCTGGCCACAACCACTGGTGTTGAAATTGTAATTCAAGTCACTTTCATAAATGAGAGTGTATAGTTATACTCATCAAGATTAAACCATTTTTGCAATCACTAAAGTGTTCTACTGTAATAAACTATATTACATATTGCATGCAATTGTGGTGGGTACAGTCATACCACTCTAATTGTTTCCTTGTTTTTGAACATTTAGCCTGTGCAAGAATCAGAATGTGTGAAAGAATCTAAATGCTGCAAATGTAATCTATCTATTATAACAAGGATTATTTTTGAACAATGTAAGTAAATAGACGTTACGCTGTTAGATTTTGTTTCTGTTTCTGCAAGTTTAAAGATTTTCCTTAAATTTTTGTGAGATCTGATTAGGTATGTCTAAAAATTGATGGCTTCAAAATGTCACAAATTTAAATTATTGTCTAAAATGTAGACGAACAATACAATACAAATATTCTTTCTTGAACACCACTTATCGCGTAATAGCTATCTCTACCAGACAACCAATAAGACAGAGAAATAAGTTGGCCAGTTTAAGTAGACGGTGGAAACAAACAGACAGGAAAAATGCAGGGATAATAAAAATAACAATACTTGACATAAATGTAATAAATAGCTAAATAAATAAAATAAAACAATACATGATACATACACACATTGCATTATTGTATAATACTTAAGATAAATATACATGAGAAAACCATTACCGATTGGATCGAACCTTACACAAAATTTTTGCTACCCACCAGCAGTAGTCAAGCAGTAGTCCCACCCAAGTGTGCTTTTGATATCCATAGGTAACAGTCATTACATCACTTAATATCAGGTGATACACTTGCCAGTTTATCTGCTATAAAAAATACGAGATTCCATACAATGTTTAATTAGAGGAGAACATAATTAAATTTTAATTTTTGAGTTTGTTATTATTAAACCTTAAAATAAACTGTCACAAAAGTAGAGCCTTAGATGTGCATCTCCAAAAAACACCCAAAAACTTTTTTATCTACTTTTTTCTTTCTTTATCCCTTGCCGAAATTTAAGGCAAAACTGGAATATGGTGATTATTAACCATATTTAATGAGTCATACAATGCAATGCGGCAGTAACAATTCCAGTGGCAACAGTGTCGTAGGTTTCATGCTAAGCCACTCCACTATTACTGGAGGTATAGCTAGTAATGCCGCAGACAAGCGTTCGTCACGAAGGCAATTTCCTCGGTTTGACTCGAAGCACACGCCCCATAAACAATACTACATGAATTATGACGTGACTCGGCATGCTGTCGAGAATATCGTTGAATTTCTGATGATGTTTGTTCCCGCAACCTTTCAGCCGTTCAGCCACGTGGGAACAGTAATCGCGTTATGTGCGTGCGTACAGGCTTAGTCACTTATTTCTTATTTACCTATTAGGAGTAGGTATAGTTGGTAAAAATCAGGGCCTAACTCTATGTCCATGTCCAGTTCTTCTTCTTCGTCGTTACACTCTTGGCGGAGTGGTCGTCATATCAGGGATGGTGGCAAGCTTCACAATACGTAGCCATTCCTGCCGTACTGTTGCCAGTGCTTGAAGGATCACGACTCGCAGATAACTGAGGAATCTTAATCATCTCATCTACATCATTGGTAGAAACGTAAAGCAACAGAAGTTTACTAAAATTTCGTAATACGCAACGCTCACCAAATTTAATGGGGTTACAGTCGTGTCTAGTAATATTTGAATAGATGCAGGTGAGACCGATCGATGCGCATCAACTATTCTTAACTTGGTTTCGTGTAAATAAAACCTTCAGCTGCCTTGGTTGGAAGTAGATAGTGGTAGATACTCGTACTCGTAATATTTCCTTGAAAATGCGCTCTATCTTATCGTTTGTTGGGCAACTTGGGCATGACTCTTTCTAGTCTGCCTAAGCCTACCATAATACTTTAACTAACTGATTATTAGCTGTAGTTAACAGAACGAATAATAGTTTATGAATTGTGTAAATGTCAGGTCTTGGTGTATCAGGAACGTCCCCTTGTACACTTTGTGTTGTTTTATTTACGTCAGGCTTGCAAAGTCCAAAAATAGTGCAAGTCGCATTACATTACGGGCCTTGGTCTTCGACTTAGCCCTTTCACGACCTGGCAATGAAATGAAACTAGCAGGATTTTTCTATCAAGTACTCTGAGCTCAACGATCCTGCGTGTCGCCAAGCCCACCCTACAGTTTCATGATATCTGAAGTTGTCATCTTGTTTATGTTATGTATAGTCGACTGAGTATGCAAGTGCTTTACCATTTTTTATAACAGTTCCTGCATACCTAAAGGTTATCTGTGAATCGAAACATGGAACAACGTTCTACAATTTAATTGTAGATTCTCACCAATTTTACACGAAGCGGCTCCATAATGCGACCATTGATTATATCGGAATCTATTCATTCATAAAATCAAGTACAGCGAGCGGTGATTAGGGGTCATGAATACTGAATGACGGGTGTTGGCGCGGCAGCTTTAAGTAGGTCAACGGTACGCCAGTCAAGGTCCACGGGTCCCGGACCCAAATTATACCTCTACAAGAGTAGGTGGCCCGTCCATGTGTCAACAAAAACAATTGGTATCCATTATCCCTTTGCCTAGAGTTCCGAGAATGCCATTACCATGCTGCCATGCCAAAGTTTGTAAACATGTCCAAAAGCTACGTTTTTTGTTTAGAACGAAAAATGTATAAATAGGTCAATAGGTAACGTACCGCAGTTAATTCCCAAAATAAGCACAAAATATCTGAATGCTCTTTTGAGCTTGGCTGTGCCAGTACACTATGCCAATATATCTGGGTATGGGCAACGCCACGAAGTATTTTAACCATCTATCTTTGGCGTTACCTAAAAAAAGTCCATGGATTAAATCCAATCTTACTGATCCGCGACAGCTGTGTGTGGCTGTCTTCGTAGTAAGGTAAAATTGGTTTTCGTTCATAGGCGGTCGTCGAATTTGGTTACACAGAAAACATGGCGGTTGAAACGTTTCACAGCATTACCCATGCACATATGTATGTATGTATGTAAGTATGAACTCTTTATTGTACACTAGCCTTCCGTCCGGCGCTTCGCCCGCGATAAATTAATTTTCCCGTAGGAAAAGGTATTTTCCCGCGGTAAAAAGTAACCTATGTCACTCAGTGATAATGTAGCTTTCTAACGGCAAAAGAATTTTTGAAATCGGTCCAGTAGTTTCGGAGCCTATTCAATGCAAACAAACAAACAATCAAATTTTTCCTCTTTATAATATTAGTATAGATTAGTATAGATAAAACACATTAATTTTGCAGGTAATGAGATAAACAGATCTACAAAGGCGATCTTATTTTTCTTTCCATGTCATCGTGAGGCCCAAGAATTTGATACTAGAATTAACCCCAGTGTTTACGTAAATGGCGCATAAATCCAGTTTACTAAGTTGAACTGCATCATTTTGTTTGAAATGATAAATAGCGCTGCGAAACTATAACTAGGTCAAACAATTTTCCGAAAACCCGAAAGCTCTTAATTGGCAGCATGCCTAAAGAGTTTCTAATTCCCAATTCAATAAGTGTTTGTAGTTTTCGAGATTTATTCCTTTTGCAATGCGGCAGAAGTTTTGCCCGCTGTTTGCCCGTAAATTAATTATGTATGGATTTTAACTAACTTAAAATAAAGCCACGGACAAATTTATTGCCTTAAATATAGCCAACGAGGAACTAAAATACGATACAGCTCTTGCATACATTATTAAATTGTACTTATTTTACTGTCACAAGCGACGTTAAATTAAATCAGCATAAATTGCCATATCGTACATTTTTAAAATCTTTGCATATCATTGTTAGCTGCCAAGAATGATTACTTGATTAGTGAATATTTTCATAAATAAAAAACTACTTATGTCTTGCAAAAAGAAAAGCAATTGATTGCGCAGTTTTAATTCGATAAAAATCTTCTATCGTTTGAATGAGCTACAAGCTACACTTCAGTTTTATAACCTGGATAGTGGATAATTTGAGCACAGTCAAACTATAAAAATAGCATAACCTAAAAAAATAATTTTAGATACAAGCCTTTTTACGGACTGCAATTTTTGTTGACTGGACTTGCATTGTCTTCCGTCCTACATTATGTGAACCGAATTTCAAGTCAATCGGATCAACCGCTGAAGAGTTCCTTCCTGCGGAGACCGTCCTGGCTGGACCACCAGAATTTTACTACCAGATTATTGTATTGTCATCTGACTTACACAAGCATGCAAAAATTCAGCTCAATTGAATGAAGATATCCACTTCAAAATCGAGTCGCAAGATTCCACCCGGACAAACATACTTACATACATTCATACATACATTGCAAGTTAACATCAAGCTTGTAAAACGACAAATTATATGAAAGATAAAAGCATTGAAGATATAAAATAAAATGGCTGGTAAACGGGTGGACAGATAAGTTCAAGGCTATAAGCCAGCCTACATTCATAATTTACTCCTGTATTCATCCTACATTACGCGCTGCAAAACTATACTAATACCTTCCTTTGTTTCTGCAGCACGTAATGCACTAGGTACTGGACTATTGCTAAAGTATTGTGAATCAGCCTTTAATTATACCGTGGCGATCCTTAAACCCCAGCGCTTTGAGTCGCCAAAAGCTGGCACTTATTTACTATCTTGTCTGTATCTACTTTAGCTCTTGCCTCCTGCTTAGTAAGAACGTATTTATTTATGTATGGCATCACTAAATGTAGCAAGTTCGTAGCCGTGTTTTAACGACTGCAACAATAATTAGCAATCATAATAAATGGTATTCCAGCGTGTTAATACGGGTGATAGTTGAGCAGTAAATCAGTCCGCGGAACGACGTAGCTCCGTCGAGCGCTACCATCAATGTGATGTAAATTATGCTGAACAATACTTTACGGTTTAACATCGATGGTGATTTCTGGTGCTGAGGTCTTACCGTCTAACGCGCAAGAGCTTGCGATCGCATTCATCACCGCCTCTTCTACCTTCATCGTATAACGTTTGACGAGATCGAATGCGATTGTGATTCCGACTGCTTTATAGACAATTATGGCCTTTGGTATTTTCTTGTTTGTTTATGCAATACCATTTGTCAAACCAATCGAGGCTTGGTACTCGGGATTGCGTTTGGTATTTATTAATATGCATTTGATTTGTCATCTGTTGCTAGGCAGTTTAGTGAAGACTGAATGGTTTTTTAAGTAAAACCTTTTAGTTTTACTTCAGGCTGCCTTATGATAGAATGCTTTTTCTGATTCTTTTCGATCTTCTTAAAAAGTACCTCAAAATACAAAGTTTTGGTTCAAGTAAATACAATTCAAGGCATGGTTTGTTTATACACTAAGTACAACTTACCTACTGCAAACTTCTTTAAATACTTACACTTTGAGGCCCTCGAGAATCCATTCCCCCTTTGTTTCCCATCTCATGTCACTACTGTAATCAATCCATACTGTATTTCATAGCTGTTGGATCTCCGTAAATAAATAAATAAATAAATAAATAAATAAATCTCTTTTTAAGGTATCACAGCGTAGTAACACAACAGTCTGCTTTCCCACTGTCAGATCAGTCATGATCATTTGATTAACTGCACGAAGTCGCCAGTTGAATTCAATTTGATATTTAACAGAAAAACATCTTTGATTAACGATTGATTTATTGGATGCATTTAATTGTCTGTATACGACCAGAGTACATAACGTCTCCTAGCACACTTTTATTAAACGCTTAAAAATTAAACAGTCATGTTCTAATGATATACAATACATACGTAAGTTTTATACTATTTGGAAATCGGATTATATGTCTTTGCTATCTTTACAATGAAACATAAATGTATATTAAGGAAGTAAAGTACATAATCGTATCATTCGTATAAAGCGAGTTTGTCTAACGTGTAATATTTCATAAGCGTTGAGAAACCTAATGCCTTTAGCACTTAACTTATTTTTAAATTCGGGCCATATAGATACTTTGATGATTTATGATGATTTTGATGGCCTAATTTTACACAGCGCGATCCAACGTGGTTTAGAGCCGGTTTTGCCAACTTATCTATGAAATTAATCTCTTCGGAAATTGAAGAGGGCCCCATTACAAGATAAACAAATAAGTAAGACGTGACTTTTATTACTATGGTCCTTAAGCTAAGCGGAGCCAGTGCGAAAAAAACCTAATAATGGCATCAGTAAAACCCGTTTCAAATGTATGCAACCCTCATTCCCTCTCTCTCGTTTCTAATTCAAACTCTGAATACGTTAGGTTCTCGTTACATTACTCTGGTGGCGCCGCCCTACGTAATGGGCGCTGATAACTCAAAATACATACTTAATAACAGTTCAACATTAGCAGTACGATAATAGAATTTTGCTGAAGCATTCATGAACTGTAGTCCAAATACTCATTAAGGCTGTGTAATTAGTACGATCTCTGATAACAGTCTTTATTGCTTGCAACTCGTCGATAGAGGACATCAAAGAGAAACGGCTGCAATGCAACAGATTAAAGTGCCGAGTGCACGTGCAAATGTTTTGTTCATAACTTGCAAGCAAGTTTTAAGTTCTTTTGGTTATAATTATCAATGTTATCCCGCCTACAGATGAAGTGATTCCGTCTTAAAACTGTCTATTACGATCGTCCGATTTTTTTTTTCCAAGTGACTCTGTTTGACTCTACAAATATGTAGATCTCAGTTGGCGTTTACTTAACTACACTCTAACCATTATCACGTAGGAATTATGATTAATTAAATGATTACTTTAATCATGGCAATAACTAGCGGGGCGGAATACAATGGCGCAATGAATGACGAGGCTCGAGCTCGAAGCCTTGGATTAAGAGAGATTATTTGAACATTCAGATGATCTTAACGTCAGAGATTATTTTTAAAATCAAAATTACTAGCCCAGGAAAATTCGTTATGTTCTGCTTGATTGCTTTACCGTATTGGATAGTGAGCGTAATAACTCCACAATGAGCGAATAACATTGTGACTCTATGAAACAATTTATTATTTACGCTACATTTTGACATTTTACTAACGACGTTTTTATCATTTAAGTAAAGTGGATAATCTGAAGAGGAAAACATACTCAATGTGCATTGTAATTGTAATGCATTGGAATAAAAAAAGAAGTTCTGTACGTACAATTAAACCGTCTTGTTGCAAAAAACGTATCTCGTATCAAGAATCAAGTCTCCTGTTGACTAACTAGTTTCCTTTTAAGCATTGTCCAGCGCACCTACACAAGTGCCCTTGCGTTAATAGCAACCACGGCTAAAAAACTCAAAACCAGTGGTATTTAATTTAAATGTATTGGATTGGAATACATCTTATGTTTACATATCTTCGTTGTAAAAATAGTGTTGTAAAATACGTAGGTGCTGTGCCGATTAGTGGACTGCGTCATAGCGCCCTCCCGTGCCAACGCAAGCACTTGTGCAAACTTCTGCATTTATTGTTGCTCTGTATCGAGCGCTTAATGAGCATAATGCCTCATAATGATATGTTCCATTATACTATCGCAAATGTATTGAGTAAATGAACTGCCTTTTAAAGTCTTTGTCCTTGATGAAGGCACATGAGCATGAGTCCAAATCATTACTCTTCGGCGTAATTTGCATTTAGTTCTTATGCTTATTCTTAATGTTGCAATTGATATACCATGCACTAGTTATTAGCGATAATAATCTTTAAGTACAACTAAGAAATTATCCGATGTTCGCATTCCTTACTTAATTAGATGAAATTAGATTATTACAGCTAACGTTATCGCAGCACAACGATCGATACGTTGTAGTCTCAAAAAGCATCATTCGTCCGATGAATGCGGAGTGACTCGCGAAGCTCGTGGATACAACGGGATATTGTTGACGACAGGTGATTGGTGTTTGTATGAAGCCCCACTAATGAAACTCCTAATTGCGTGTTTCACATTGGCCTTGGGAAAATGACCTTTCGCGGCAAACCGTTCGAAGGACGTTGGCATTTAGAAAATATTTGTTCAGTTTGAACCTGAGTCACTTTTCTCAGGAACAGTTCGGCTGAGCAAACAGCATAAAGCTTTCATGTTGAATAGCTTTTGGTTGTGCAATGACCTTTTAAAGTGCTATTGGCCTATGTTAGTTCTGGTCAGGCAATGTACCAAAGTCAAAAGTCTTGTTATTAACCGGCATGGTAAAATAAACAAAGCTATCGAAGTGAATTTAATTGTTTATTGGTAGTCAAAGTACGGTATGTACTTCCAATATTTTAGATATATACACACGAGTATTCTGTTAAAATACATGTCGCAAGCAGATATAAAACAAATGCTGCAAACAATGACTGTCTTCGTCACATTCTGAGTAGACCTTGGGCTCAAGCTGTGCAGTAATTCGATTGCTTCTCCTCGCTGCATTAGCACACTCCGTTTAATTTATTTGCAAATAAAATGCCTCTTGTTTTTAAATTTGACTGTCCTCTACTTATGCCCGTAATACCAACCACATCAGACGGCATTGATTGTACAGTCCTTGAACTATTAAGGAAGTATCAAGCAAATACGAACTACTTATTCTTGATGCAGAAATCCATCGGAAAGAAACAAACAAGTTTGTTAGAGAAGTACTGTCATTTCCTCATATGGAGTAATGACGTATAATTCGTATGTATTGTTAATTGAGCACTGACTAAAGTGCTAATTGTTGGTAACTCGCTGACTTCTGCTAATCACTTCGCATTCTCTTAATATCTTCGGTAGCTGCTTATATACGTTTACAATAGCACTGTTAACGAGCGAATGACTAAACATCATGTTCGCAACATAACCTCGTTAAATATCGAGTAAAGAAAACGTAAATGGGCCTTAGCCAAAATCATTCTGCTCGTTAAAAGTTTTCAAAAGAGATGCCTCACAATGCCGAATCTGATGTTGAGCGCGCTCATACATATATCAGAGGTTCCGCGACTGTAATTCATTATACATTGAATAAAGCACGAGTTATGCTACTTGCCCGTAACTTTACGGGAACATTGACGTAACTAGAGCGTGGTCCACTTCGCGGCGGATCGAACTCGCAAGTACACACAACAGAAATAGACGTCGCGAATTGAGAGAAACAATCAGTCCATGCAATCTGAGAGTTCGGGCGGCGGGCAAGGACGGCGATTAATGCTGCGTTCGATTGCTGCATAAATGGTATTGAGTGGAATCACTTACTCCCAATTTTATTCCAAACAGACATTGCATTGAACTATTATGAATATACCTTTGTTACGTAAAACTGTACTAGGTTATTTAATGTTATCGTAGACTTAATCAATTTATACTTAACAGAGTTTACGGCGCATGGAGGAAGGATTTGAAGAACTTAGTTATTACGTCACAAAATCTCGTACGCTTTTTTGGTACCGACTAAATTGTCGTTTAAGAATCGACTACGTGCCTCTTTGTGCTTTTCACGAATGTGTGGTTGGAGCGGTCGTGATCGGGAACAAAACAAACATCGCTTCCGAGAATACGTTCGACGAGTTCAGTTCGAATATCAATACAATTTTTGTTTCTGTTAAGACCAAAATAGAACCATTAAGAAGTCGAAGCTCTTTGTCTTTGTAACAAGATTATTTGTAATTTTGTTAGTTAACGGGAGTGGTTAACGGTTCAGGACAGTCAATTGTTCACGATGCTTATTTACTATATTCAAACGACGACGTCGTTTTTATTAAAATCCTAACTGCGTTCAGTGTGTCTGACGCAAATCTGTTGGAGCATTGGTTTGCGCGATACGAAATTGAAAACATTAAAATATTTTATTAGCGTTAATCGACTTTCATTTCAACTGAACGTGAATTTTATCATCTGTTACGTTGCTTAATTTAACTTTATTAGCAGAACATTCGATAGTAAAAAATATGATATACCAAACGAAAACAGTTTTATACAGTCATCGCTTTAACTTATTATTTTTTAAGAGAAAATGTAATGTGCCAAAATATACATCTCTTTAAAAACTACAATTAATTTGGAAGAATCTAAAAAAATAGAAAAAACAAGCCGTGCAGTTACATTTCTGTTTTCCCTTTCTTTTTACATCCGTCTTTTGCATGACCCGGCCTGGCTTAAAAAGCTCCAAGTCGTCCTGCCATCGCCATCTAGGCTTGGCTTGCCGTGTCACCGATTTCAGTTTTAACGGGCTTGTGTCTAAAACTTACACTAAAGGCACGGGCTGTTTTCTCGGATAAAAAATAAGCATAGCTATTCAAAGAGGGAACGCTGCCAGCGTCTTCGGAACCATGCCCAAGGTGACTTTTTTTCATGACATGTTTTAGTTTTAGTTAACTTTATTTATTTTATTTTTAGTGTAGCATATTAATAGCGTTAGTATTACTTCATGTATTCGAATAATCTCGAACATAATGTGCAAAAAAACTACTGTTATATTGTTGTCCACTTAATTTAATTCGTTTTGCGACCAACACGTCTACCCCAATAATAGCATAACGGTGCTAGCTTAACAAATGACCAGGTAAAGCCGTTAGGTCCTGTCAGGTCCCGTGTTCCCATCACTATAACTGCACGATGCACTCTGCAGTAACGGCAAGTAGATAACGTAGTATAACATTACTCTAAATCCAGACCTCACCGTTACGCTTTACAGCAAGCAAACAACTGCGCGGTCAATGCCAATCGATGGTTCGATGCAATTGCCGTGTGCCGCGACGCTCGCCGGTCACCTTCAAGCCATACTTACAAAAACCATATAGGTATCGAACAAGTAGAGCTAATGAACCCAATTGATAACTATTGGCGATAGCCATGATCTTGAAACTCGTAGTTGTGGCGTATCTTGTGCTGATTCGTAATAAGCACAATCAATGGCACCTCGAGTGAGATTCGGGTTAACAATCTAATTGACCTGGCTACGTGGCTACAGACAATAATGGTAACTTATGTTATGTAACACATTGCGTAACTAAACTAAATTAATAATGGTGCGTGGGTCGCCGTTTTATATCAATAAAGTATTCAATTAAACTACGTATTTGTTGTATACCTTAGGTTAATCATTAAGTTTGCATCCCACATTATTAATAAATGGTCGCTTGACATGTTTGTAAACACGTAATCATATTTACTTATATTTATTATGAAACTTTCGTAAATCGAGCAATTTTCATGTACCATACGAAAAATGACCGACTATGTAAAAACGATAGAAATTGCACGCGGGGCTGTGTTTAATATTTGACTTGATAATATGCTTTTTATGGGATAAGACATTTAGTAACAGTCTGCACACGCGCGATTCGTAGAATAACGGAATTTAACTCTTTTATTAAAACAGAAGTTCCCACGAATGTACATGGTATGCTTTTAACGGGGACGTAGTAAGAAAATAACAGCATCCATCTCGAGCTCCACAGCAGTCTTACTACAGAAGCTGCGTCACACGCTGCATATGGAGCAGCAGACACAATACCTTGCGTGTATTAAGTATAATAACCGCGTTAAGATTTCACATCATGTAAACACGTGTTTGTCACAGGCAGGCGCTGAAATTGTCAAGAGTAATTGATATGTGTTCAACTGAAGCAAAGGCAATTTTAACAAGCTTAACAACCAACAGCTGGAGGCCTTCCGGACATGTGACGCCCGGCCAACTAATAAAAATTATATTGGACTTATTTATGACCACCCAAACTACTGCCAATAATTGTCATGTACATATTTCTGCAATGTTAGTCAACCTTGAAATGCCTCCTGTTTTTAGAGTAGATAAAGATAACTAAAATGAAATGCAAGCGTGATGCGAATGTGAAAAAGTATTGGCGCCACTCCAATGCGGGTGGTAAATTGGCGATCCTGAAGCAAGACCTAAGGTAAATGAAAGTTATGCAACCAAAAACGCAATATGTTGAGTGCAAGAACCTCATATTTGTTTTGTGACTTTAATTGCACAATGGGTACTTATACAAATGCAGTGAGGTGAGGTGATGAGTTTTAGAAAATTCATAAATATGCGTCGGAAGCGGAGGACCTTAAAACTAAAAAACTAGACATTATTTTTTTATGAAGTCGGTTAAAAAGATCACGACATATTTTTTGTTGATGATATTTTAACTTATTGACCCTTTCGTGAGCGAATACAGTAGCTACAATGATGTTGTCATGTTTGTGCAATAAACAGTGTGAACGCTCACGATCATTGGTTCTGTGATATTCAGTATGCGACAGCCGTCGCCGGCGACATTAAATTCTGTTTTGAGAATCGTAACTTGCAGTGCGATATTTCGTTGCATAACGACCACGATCAATCACCGCTTGCCTGCTTCATAACGTTCTATAAATACTCCACTCCAAATAATGCATTTCCTTTCAATCATCTAATATAGTATCTATTTTGGAGATCGATTCAATAAGAAGTGGATTAATTAATAATAATAAAACAAAAACTGCTTCTGCTAATAACTTTTATAATAGCTACGCTGCTATAGCCGTCTGAAAACCAGCACAAAGCTCGTGGAACCTTAGACGACCAAACAAATGATACGATACGAATAATTTTAAACTTCGTTACTACTTACAGCTTTAGTTCTCACACGTGTTCCATCGTAGTTTTATATGCGTAAATATGTTGTATTGTTTTTCTAAATGAGAACTAGTTCAAATCTCTGGGGCGTATGAAGGTCGTACCGTCCGGTATCGTCTAGGCTCTAGCTCTAGCACAATGCGACTCGCAGGGCAGGTTACAGTTTTTGCTCACGGGCTTGTCTCGCCGAGGCCACACGATATCTACGCCGATACGGACCTCTCACTTCCTACTTTACCGCAAAATTGCAGGCTTTTATAAAATTAGTCGACCTTTCAATATAACTTCAGAATACTCGACGGATGTTCGCTGTTTCTAGGCACGGAATTCGTAGAGACCCGGGGCTGCGTTATTTAAAGCCCGGTCCACCCACATTGTTAATTTTTAACAAGACAATTTTATCGAAAAACTTTTCGTTTTCTAGGTTATTTGATTATTATTTATTATTTGACTAACCCCTACCCCCACGTAAAAACTCGAGGTTATAATATGTCTGCGTCGGAACAACTCAACAAGTTTTCTTCACAAATTAAACCTACGTATTTTCGCCTGAAGCACCTACAGATTATTATTGCGTAGGTTTCAATACGGACTTTCCACATGTTCATTGCATTAGAACTTTTCGGGGAAAATAAAATGTATCGTTTAACAAACACTTCATTTGATAACTTAAATATTATATCTGCTATTTATGTAATTCGTAAACATAATTAAAAATCTAAAAATCTAATCGCGTGGCTTACCTACGTTAGGATAGAGAATAAGATATTCTCCGAAAAGCTTATGTGTTAAATTTACAGAAAATTTAATTGTTGACAATTATTTTATATGTGTATTGTTAATCAAACGATGCCTTTGGTCAAACATTTGCTAGCGCAACATGTAGTGAACCTAAAATAATTCATGGTGCGAAGTGGAGTTATGAGGTAAATGTGAAAAAGTGTTGGTCTGGTCATTCATAATGAGTGAACGAGTACCTTGTTTTGGTACCGCACTTGAACGGTTACAAACACTTATTAATTAGTCACATGAAGCCGTGTAATTATTTCGACGTGTGTGTATAGGCCTTCAGCCTTAGAAATGTTTACATGTTCACAACGTTTTCATCTTTGTCTTGTTTTATCTTTATAAACACGGATCGATTTTCGGGTCAACTCAACACATTTTTAATTGCGAAATTTCGCAGATAACGTCTAAGGCTTAACTTTAACTCCGGCTATCTAGTAAACCTCATGCGAGAATCCATCAGATAAGTGTTAGTGACGCTATTGGCTGAATATTATTATCGCGAACTTATCAAACGGAAGTGTCCTTACATCACTTGAGTCAGTGAATCATATTCAAGATCGCTGAACTGAAAACCTTGACTGAGCCCTGCCTGTGATGACGTAAATCCGGCCAATATTGGAAACGAATCCAGGTTTATCCGCGCCTACTCAAGAAAGGAAACTAATTAATGAATTTCTTAGAAAAGTGATGATTAACACAATGTACCTATTTCAGTTTCTTGCAACTTTACGAGTGGTTTTTTTTTATATTGTAAGTTATTATAGTACACCATTACGAAGTCGTTTTGTCATATGTATGTATGTACATTTTTTACAAGTTTTTATTTGACTTGCAATGTTTGTTTGGTTGTATATTGTTAGTTTGTTTAGGTCAAATCTTGCAAGTCGAATTTCATTTCACTTAGACATACTTCCAGTAGTTGGGTCGGGTTGAAATGAAATTTTGGTATAGGTACAAATATGTAGGTAAATTGAATGACAATCCAATTTCTGCCAACATAAATAAAACCCTATTTTCCTCCCCTATTATTACAAGATATTCTAAAAAGAGTCTTAGAGTCAACCGCATTGGTTAAGTTAGGTTTCAAAACTGATAAATTAAATACATACGGGTAAACTTACTAAACATCCAATAACACTGCACGGGGGCACATTTTGACTTTGACTTTTATTCGAATACAAGTCACACGGCGAAGCTTCGCCTTGATCTACGAAGTTAACCGGAATCAGTCTAACTTGTTCCGGAAGTGCGCGGCCTCGAAAGCGCCCGCGCAGCTCCGAGTCCGATCGACACATAGCTACGTAACAACAACAATAAACTTGCAAATCACTTGAACAGATCAAGGTGATTGTATAAATAAAATAAAAAGCGCATTATCAAAGCGTTTTTTTCTACATTTTTCTTGTTTTTCCGGTAAATTATTCTTCAAACTGCCGGAATATTTTTCTACGCAAATAAGTATTCACAGTAAAAATAACAGCCTTCATTTTAATTGCATCTTAATAAATTGGATAAAAATAAACGACTGGTTGACTCGTCAACGCCTAACCCAATTTTTTTGCGCATATATTTTCTTTATTGTAACGTAGATAAGGAATAAAGACTTTATCGTTACATTTAACTAAAAACTTAGATAAGGTTTTTTACAATGCCCCTTTATCAAAAGGAAAACCATGACTTAACTTCCATTTTACATGCCATTTCTTTTATCAAATCATCGAAGTACTCGCGTACCTATGTTGTGCTCATGAACCAGCTCCGTATTTACCTTCCGCGATCCGCGAGTCATTCCGCATGCGCAAACGCCTCGAGAACGAATTTCTCCCGCCGCGCACGCGCGAGAGAAAAGAAAGCTATACTAACGGTACTCTACGTCAACATATAAAATTTATTCACCTTGTCTGCGCCCATGCCTTCCCGTTTCGTACAAGGAATAACATGCTGTTTTCTAATAGGGACAGTCGAGAGCATAAATATATACCGATACAGCCATCGTGTCAAATGTTTTTGACGTCTTGGAAACGTACATATATTTATGCCCTTGACTGTACAGATCCTAAATCAGGTCGAACTGCAATCAGCAGCATACTTGAAATTTTTAAACGCTTTTAGCCAACCGCTCGTGTATTTCCCCATTATCATTATGCAGAAGCACTTGTATGAGCAAACAGGGTTAATGGAACAAAGCCTAAATGGGATCGATTGGGCCATATCGATCTACCACTTTGCGAGCTTTAAAATAATATTGATTTTTATTACTCGGCTGGCAAACAGTAACGTTTACACAAGTAAGTAAATGTTGCAGTGGAAGTGAACATGGTGTCGTTAAAACTCGTTAAATCTGTATTAGGCTATTAGCAATAGCCCGCCTGTTCGCTGAACTGTGTTCATGTCGGCTGGTTATGGAATTGAATCATCTTACTACTTTCTCATCGCAACTAATTAATATTGTTTTAATTCAATCTCTCCGGGATTTTCCTGCCCGCAGGGCTCTTGGAAATTCCCACCTTTGCGGAATGCGCGCACGTCCCCATATAGTTTTCTACACAATATTTACGCTGGTGGCTTTTTATTAAATTACCAGCTTGGCTTAAGATAATATATCAATGATCATCATCATCGAGTAATAAAACTAAAATAGAACTGTACTTATTATTGAATTTCAACTATTTTTTACATTTTATAAACGAATCTTTACGGCACAAATCACAAAGTTGCATTATGGAAACTTAGTTTATAAGTAAATATAGTTTTAGGAAATTGTAATAGAGTGTTATTATTTTTATTTCTATTAATTAAATAAACGCTTATTGCGGCTTCTGATATCAAATAAATTACAATAGCTAAACATATTATGGGAAACTATTGTTGTTATAATGTAAGACCTAAGCCACCGTATGTGGTTGTGAATAATGCATGTGGATTTCACAATTGAAATGTACTTACCTGTAGTGTACCAATAGCAACCCTGGTGATTCCAGTGAATTTACTCTACTGATAACGCGATCAAGGTTTTTTAAATCACATCTGTGAAAATCCTCCCAAAAGTGGTAAAAATCTGTGCTGGTATTGGTACAAAATGAATGCGGGAATAAAATTTTCGTAAATGTTTTACTTCTGTAAGCACTCTTATAATAAACCAGCACAATTTTTTACCAATTTCAAGTAATATTTTCACATACGTGTTTCAATAAATCGCCTCCTGGTTGCATATAAGCAACACACGCAATGAGGCTCTCGGTTGACAATTTTAGACATGTATGTCCCTTTATTGCTATTGTGTCGTAAATTGAATTCGATGAAGACTCTAAACAATAGTCATAGCATTACAAAAAGGTTTTTTTTAGGTCTTAAGGCGAATATAATTAAGATGTACTAACAATAGTAAATAATAAATATTTGTTTGCGCGTATCAGTATCAGTATATTATGGATCACAATGCCAACTTGACAGGGTTCACTCTCCGTTTCAATAACGTGGGCGGCAAACTACGTCATTCTGAGAGATGCCCACGGTCGAATCTGCTTTATGCTATTGATCGTTCTTTGTTTATATTAATCCCTGTGAGTTCTTTATTTAAGTCACGGCAACAGTTTGAAAAGAAAAATCTGGTTCCGTTCCGTTTCATACATTTTGACACCATTAAACCGAGAGAACTAAATCGTTTTTTTTTGCTGTACAAATATTTTCGCATATTTTACAAACTTACTGCAAGAACTGCAAGGAAAAATCATTGGGCAGCGTGCCCATAAAGCTAACTGTGTTTTCTCGTTGTATGGCTATTGGCAATACGTTGCCCGAGAAAAGAGCCAGCCCCTCTCAGAGCAACCTGTGGATCGGACCAACTTCTTGTTGATAGCCGGAACTAGTGTATTCACCTTAGTACCTTACATAGCACTCTATGTTTTTTGAGGTTTTCCTATGACTGATCTTTGTCCTTGTTGCTCTATTTTTTGCACGCATATGCAGGAGTGAAAAAAGTTGTATCTCTTTATCGATCCATCACATAACAGATAAAATGGTTTTGCTAAAATCTTATGACACGTGCCTATGTGGCTTATTAATTTTCAAGAGTTAAGCGCTCTTTAGTCGCGGAGTATAATCGTAACATGATCGTAACTAGTCCGCGGCCGCTGGGCCGCACGCGCATAACCGATCGTGGTTTATTGATCCACCATAAACGATACATCTTCCCATTAAACTGCAGATAAAAATAGCCACCACGATCAACTAGACTTTAATGTTCAATTTAATAGCCAAGACGGCCTGAAGCAGTGCACGAAGTGCATAGATTCTTTTATAGGTTGCTTCTCATGATGCACTCAAGAAATTGCGAAAGACGATTGGTCAGATATCTCATTTATAATTATAACACTTTTATGGTTCTTCTCTTTTTAATAAGCGCGAGATTGTGTTGATTTCCAACCATTTACTACCACTAGCATAAACGTACTTAAAACATTTTCAATGTAGCAATGAAATAAGTAATCACGCTTTTAACCCCGTTAAAGGCGTGATTTAAGCCTTAGGTACTGTTTTTTAGTGAATAAAGTCGCTATTAACGGCTTACCCTGACAACATGGCACTTTATCGTTAAGAGTAAAGTGATAAATCTCAATAATGAGTAGCTGATACATTGTCAACGTGTGCGTGATGGCGGTCCGGCGCTGAGGCAGTGAGGTCGTCAGTGAATGTTCCGACCTTCACATTGCCTGTCGCGGCCAAGATCCGCTGCGACGTAACGATGACATACACTTCTACGGACTTAGCCTCACACCTCACCTACATACCGGCTCGCAGAGAAAGTGACCAAGATCGTAGTAAGCAATTCTTGTACGAGCGTGCTACGCGCTCTAATACATAAAAAGCCATTGAGTCGCAAATTCGAATGTTTACCTAAAGTAACACCACCTGAGAAAATATTGTATTCTTATTTAGTACCGTTATCATAATCGCGTGATGATAGTGCCGACGCGTCTACGAAATTCACAGAAACTTAAGATAGTGAATATAATGATGCTATTTTATTTGGCGTTAGTGATTTCAAATCATTTACTTGTTTCGTATTATCTCGCCATTACACGTTTAATCGGGCGTCACGGCTTAGCGGCGCTTCGCAATCTTGCATGGTGTTTTAATGTCTTATTTATCTTTTTATTAGTGTACCCATGTTAAATTACCTCTATTACAGGTTTTAAGTTAAACTAACCGGACGTCACCGGGCGGCGTGTTGACACTGGAATTGCGTTGAACATGATTGTTGCCTTTTTTGTGATTTAGATTATCCGGCTGTTCCAGCTAGTTTGCCCATAACTAAGCAGTTGGTTCGTAATGCCACAGCCAGTCATTTCTAGCTTTCGTCGGTACTATACTACATTAAATTAGTTATACTCTCATTCTCAGATTTACAGTCATGCGTATCGAACACGTTACGTATGCGGATATTCATGATAATTCCCCCAGACATTTAATGCAGTAACTAATTAACATTAATGTTTGATTGAATTGATTTGAACCGTTATATTTGTAAATTGTTGCATGGGAAATCATCGAAACGGGCGACTATGGGAGCGAAAGATGATTCCTTAGCAAAACGACGGACTGCGACATGACGCGATGCGGTATGCGTATCAGCAAAACTCAGTATCCAGTATCTTATTATTATTTACGTTTCACTTAGGTGTGAAATCTTATCGTCCACGTTCGTTACAAATTTCGTGTTTCTTAAGTTCAATTCAATGTTGACTTGACTTCTATTTTATCTACATACCAGCTGTTGCTGTCCCAATTGGACCAAAAAGTTAATATACGAGTTACCGTTATAACCCTAAGGATAGTTACCTAACTATCCTTTTCTGCTCCTTCTTTTCTAACTTTATCTTTATCCTATGTTTTACTATCGTACTCTAGTATGGAAGTGATGTAAAGCGGGACGGAAATTTTCGTCGATAAGTGTTAGCAACTCTTCGCCCTCCGATTTAGTGCTTTCCGTGATTACCATCGGGTTTGGGGCGTGACTCACGTATTTACCTTTTAGTAGTTTACACAGGCGTTTGATGGCGAGCTTACATCATCGATCACAGACACAATACTCACACCTAAACTTTAATTATTACTATTGATGCAACATTAATCATGACAAGACAAGGCTGGTTCGTGCACTGCGTGTCACTTTTTTCATGGTTTCTGAATCAAGGTTATGTTAGACTGGGGTATTATGAAAATCCCATTAGGGTGCACTTCCACTGAGGTAGAGCAGAGCGCAGTAGTGCACGTCCGAATCTGGACAATCACATTAGTTAAAATTATTCACGTCACACCCCGCTTTCCGTTTGTGATGTGGTTGCGTGGTTGGTCGATTTAGTGAATCTCCACTTCTCTCTGCCTTAATGGAAGCACACTCTCATTCCATAAATATGCGTGGCGTCAGATCTTTAAGCTTTTGACTATCCGGACATCTATTCATTACGTTGACGTAACGACTGATTAAAATCCATGTTTGTCGTGGGTTGTTATGTTACCGCAACGGATTAGAAGTATGTACTCGTAAACTAGATTGTATTCGTCCACACTGAATAATTCGATTTGATTATTACCTACTTGGTAAAATTTTATTTGGTCTATTTAAAATCAAAACTATAGTACAAAATTCATGTAAAATGTCTGCATTATGTACGAACTTCCAATAGATATGGCTATATAAACAAACAATCAATTTGTTGTTTAAGAAAGTAGCAGCATGAGTCATACACAAACGGAATTGCTTACTTCTTAGTAAATAATCGATAACCATTTTAGTGGTAAACGATAAGTCACGACTGATAGCGTTTGACGTATTTTATTTTGCTGAATAGATATACAGAAATCCAATAAGTGAGCGAACAGTGTTTCGGTCGATGACATATAATTACGATCTAGTCTAGACACTCGCCCTTATTTATTTTAGAGACGTCCCGCGGTGAGCTGAGCTCTATAATCTGGCGAAGGGATATTGCGGACGGCATCAGGACTTTTATTTAACACCATCTCAGCTATAAATATATCAACCGTACCTAACTCGTTTATATTGGACTGACCGGGTTTCTAACCCTGAACATGTAGCTTTGCAGTTATATAAGTTTCCAATTCACTAGGCTATCTGATTGTCTATGCTGTACAATCCGTCCAAAATCAGTTATTATTATTATATGGAAGATTGGGTTACACCATCTGGTTTCCGCTTTGATGGCATTTAATAAAGTCAGACCTTTTATTGAGAGTTTGCCTTCCCAATATTGCCCTATTTTTATTAGTACCATTGAATGCATTGATTTGTTGGTTGTACCTTCTTAAATGTTTGCCCTATTGACAAAAATCAATCTTAATCGCATTAAAGTTTTTTCGGTCACGCTTTGGAAGTAATTGCTAGTTTATTGCATCAGCCGATCCGCTGAGATTTGTCCGCCGAGTCCAGGTTTATTACTCATCCATCGGTCACGTCTAACTCTTGACACGCTTTCCAATATTTCTTCACACACTTTGGACAGTGTATGACATGTAAACATCATCACAAACTCATTTGCACACCAAAGGTATTGTTTATTATTCATTATGTCCTGTCCTAGATCTGGTAAACATTCTAATATTATTTAATACTGTTTGGCTTAATTTATACATTTGTTAGATATAGGTAAGTAATTTACACATCCCGCCTTCCATTATCAATTTTCAAACAAAGAGTAAATTGGAGCGGAACCAGACCGACAGATGTAGTGAATAATGGACTGTGATTCTTATATCGGGGATTCCCGTTTACGTCATGCGACTAGGGAGAGTTAGGACAAGACACACAGTGAAAAAAAAAGATAAAGAAGAGCTAAGCGTTATTGAAGTATGACGTCATACCGTGGCAGTTAAGACGGGGGACAACATTAGAAAGCAAGCAAAGTGGGTTATCAGCTGTTAAATCACTTTCGTTGTAGAGCGAACTGAATGGCTGGCCCATTGTCTGCGTGCGGCGACGCTAAGGTTCCGCGCGGAACGCGCTATCGCAAAGACCCTACTGGGTCAATGTTGTTCCCACCGTTATTTCTTTATGCTTAGCACGGCGGTGTGCCTTGTTCGTTGTAGTCTACATGCTTTGATATGACGAATACTTTTAAGGCATAATTCTTACAGTGGGAACGCTTGTTTGCAAATCTTATTTAAACTCCGTATAAAAGAGATCGTTGTTATTACACATACGGTTCTCATAAACAGTGTGTCTCTCTTGCCTATCATAAGATTTAGGTAAATTATATTCGTAAAATATCATGGCAAACTTAGCGATGTTTAATTGAGCGCAGTCGAGTTATCAGTGTACGGAATCCGTGCTCTATATTATAGAAGGCTTGATACTCGGTCGATTTTAATAGCTCGTTACGTCACCTGTTGCTTTTACCATCGTGCATTTGTTTACCAAAGAATGAAAGTTGAAACTTCGGGTACACCGACCTTAATGGTTTCTAACCGATTGTCGTTTTAATTACAAACCATGAAATTATTCTTTCAATTATACAATAGGCCATTGTCGCGTGTGGTAACCGTAGTAACTGCAAAAGACGTGATAAGTGAATGACATTCGCATAATATATGATAGGCGGCCGGTGATAAGAGCGCGATGCATTGAATCGCGCTGCGTGGGAGTGATATCTTCTCACTCTGCTACCAGAGAATATAGTCTAAATGTACAATAACGAAAGGAAAGAAAATTATGAAAAAAAAACAGGAGTAGGTATTGTTCTACCACTGGCTTATGCCGATGGCTTTGCCACTGTGAAATAATAAAAAATCCGAGGAAATTTGGTAAATTTTCTTCTTAGTGCACGTCTATTTCAAGCAATATAGCTAGTTTAAAGGTAGAGTAATATTATAATGTTATATTACAATATTACTCCACCTTTAAACTAGTTATATCTTTATTCCGTATCCTGTGGAAATTTAAAAAAATGTTAAAACCGTTTTTAAAAACAGTTACACAGAGCTTCACAGATCTTCGAAGCGAAAATATAAATATCCTTTATTCCTAGACGTGGGATATAAAAAAAAATCGGCTCTATGATCCCCAAAGAGTATATCTACCAAGTTCAAAGCCTCTATCTCTAGTGATTTAGGCCGTGCGTTGTCCGTCAGTCAGTCACTTACGTTACCTTTTATATTTAGGTATAGATTTCCGTAAAACGTGTTGACTAAACATTTGACACGCGTCACGCTTGCGGTCTAATGACAATAGTTTATCATATATATGACAAAAAAATGTATTTCCCAGAATTTGATCTTCTTTATGATACCTACATACATTTACAAATTGTGTATGAGGCTGATAAACAAAAAAATATGATAATAAGCTGGAATCAGCGAAACAGCCCATTCATAACTAAAATAAGAGTATGATTCTTGTGACTCAAAGTAAATCGTTATAACTATATTTATGACGAAGATAATATTATTACACAATGTAATGTATGTATGTAATGTACCTACCATAAGATTGTAGTTATATATAAATGAGCTTTGTAAATATATCTTTACTCAAGCTAAAGCTACAAATAACACACTTCGTTCGTCATAAATTCGTAAGTTAACCATCGGCAAAGGCATTAAGCTAAGCAGGTTGCAGAGGCGTAATTTTTTCCTCCTATTAGGCATAAAAGCAGGAAAAAATATCTCATGTACTGATGCCGACATTTATGAATTAATTTACCCTGTGCCAGGAAAATCTTCCTTTGTCGAGTTCGTCGTACTTGGATAACCTTCTATTGGAGTGTTTTCTCATCTTATGCTCTCTACAAAAAGTATATTGTTACAGTGAACGACAAAGGTTACCTTGTCTCTTGTACGGCGTACGTAACCACGTAACCAGCTTCGTAACGTTGTACAACTGTCGAATGTATTAATGCATTATGTACGAAAATCGTCATCTTGTTTTGACGCCGTTTATGCCATATTGTTCTCAACTGTAATGTGAGGCAAAATGCCGATTCTATTGCAACTATTGCATTTCGTAGACCAAAAACAATTCCAATTTGTTTCGTTAAGGAGTTGCTACAAATTACGTGGCCATAAGCGCTATGGCAATCGCAAATAGTACAGTAACATGGCCTGTAACTGCGCGTTTTGGCTTTATCGAACATATGTATGGCGCAATACGATAAGACTAGTGTTGCAATAACAGTATACTATTCTTATTCTGACTATGAAAAGCCTGTTTAGCCTTATTAATAACCATTAAACAAAAAGAGGGGTGTCAATAATTTACTTATGGGTACTGTAATGGTGGTCACGGTTTATTTAGTACTGATTTATTTTACCTTTTATCATCAACATGATCTGATAGTGTAGTACAAATAGTACAATTGCAAAGACGCTTAACTAATAGTTTACGGAACTTGTCACATCATATTATTTAGTAACAAGGTTCACGAATACCTAGTGTAAATAATTTTGACGTGTGAACTCACATGATTATGATAGTATGTTTTTAGCAAAATAAATTACTGAAAATTACATGAATTATCATATAATGTACTAAATAGCTTAACCGTGAAATGATTATGTATGTACTCAATGTCCATTACAAAATAACAATAAAGATAAAAATCGGGTCACGATTATTATTATTGTCCCTTAAGAGAAAGAGAAAAACTATTGTTGCTACACAGATCGATCCGCGTATTGACTAATGGTGATTGTTTGTTAGTTTATAAATACATCGCGTAGCTGACATTCAATCATACATGTTTATATTGCAGCAAGGCATAAAACAATAATGGTTCAAATGTACCGTATAAACTAGTTTTATTACCCGATGCTTACATTTTCCGCGTCACTGCACATCTGTCTGTCTATGTCAATTAAAATGACCGCCACCACTTCATTTCCATTTTTAATAAAAAATTACATCATTTTTATTATTGGTGTTATTCATTTCGTAGTCCTGATTAAAATAATGGTAGTTAGGTACAGAATAGTTGGTTAGGTTAGATGCAGAGGAAACTGACACCCTTTTTTCGGTCGCTTCCGCACTAAAAACCGTTATGTTTACAGTAAATTAAAACTAATAGCGTTAATAATTATAGACAGTTTTTTTCCTAAACGATTTTTAAACTAGGTATAGAGATCGTTTCACTGATTTTAATTAAAATTAAATGTGTTTTAATAAAAAATAGGTAAATTCTTAACCCTTAGTATTTAATTAAAACCATAATTTAAACCACATAATCAAGAGTAACCACATAACCTAATTTAATAGGTTTAGTTCATGAGTAGGTATCTGTATAGATCGAATTAGGCGTTACCTTCCAGTACCATTAACTAATACTAACTAATACCAATTAAAATGCTTATTTTATTCTGTAACCTGGCCGAAAAATGCTCTTTTATAGGTATTTGTTAGCACAGCGCCTTCTGAAATACCAAGTTGCCATGAAGAATGCGCCACAGGAAACTTGTTTTAATTCAATCATCGATATGAGATATGAATCTCCTCATAGTGCAGCCTGGTTGAATTAATTATGATAAGTTCGAATTAAATAATCAAGTTGCAGTCTCAGTTTCTTCAAGTGCCACTTAAGAGACTGTGTATACTGTTATTTTTACAAATCAAACTAAATTACCCAAATAATAAATAATATATTATGATTGCAATATCTAGTCACTAACTTTATTTTATTTTATTTTATTTAGACTGAATTTTATGATTGAAACATTTTATGGCGTTCTAGTTTAAGCATAAGTAGTCTTTTAATTAATTAACCAAAGCCCCTTACCGTCTTGCCACTTGAGTTGAATTTATTTAGTTGATAAAACTTAAGTCTATTTACTAAATTGTCGTTCTTCTCCTTCCCGCAGATCAGTCGACCGGTACGTGCGAGTGAAATGGTGCGACGTGCGCGTGGGCGACCTAGTGCACCTGTCGAACAACGAGGCGGTGCCGGCCGATATGGTGTTGCTGCACTCTTCCAACCCGATGGGCATTTGTTACTTAGATACCTGCAACCTGGACGGCGAGACCAATCTCAAGCAGAGGATGGTTGCGCCGGGGTTTTTAGAAAAGGTAAGAGTTTATTGTATACCTATAATATTTGAGGACCTCGCCCGCTACGATATATCTGATGGCGACTGTAACTCAAACTTAACTGCTAAATCAGGGTTGAATAGTGTAAAAATGTATGGAATATAAACCTACATTTGTTAAATTGAAAGAATAATAGGCTTTGTGAAATGATGACCCTGCTTGCATCAGGTCAGGGTTATCAAATTATCGAATTGTCAGCCGTTCTTGAAATTGTGTGAAATTTTTAGCTAATGCATGCATCATTACAAGTCTTCGTAACGTTACAACCTTTTTAAGAGGGTTTATTCTACTGAGCTAGCAACGTCGCATTTTTGGTGTTTTTTTTTACGATTATATATCACAGAAATTTAATGAAAGTTTGAAATGTGTGTCTGTTGTGTTCTTCGTTTTTAGTGTATCAATGGGTCTATTGCAGTAATTAATCGTGATGGACATTTGTTATCTTATTAAACGTACCTAATATTTATACTACACAACAGACACACATTTCAAGAGTTATTTTTACAAGCAGAACAACATTTTATAAGTATCGGAGCCGAATTATTTCTCACTTATCCGAATGACAACCTCGGTAGTTCAATTACAGTAATGGATAGATAAATGATTTAAAACTAGATGCAATGAAGGTCAAGGCCTCATGTGCTTTCCATGCATATTTAATGTCCTAAACTCGGGGGCGTAATCACTGGTGACCATTAATCATTTCCCTCGCCAGTAGCCGGAGCCGGTACATTGTCTCTTGCTGTGTGTTTAGCGAATATTCACCAAAGTGTGTCACCGTCGTTCCAGTCCAGCGAACATCCACATTTAACCTCATTGCGGGCTGACATTAACGTCGCTTTCATAACACTTTAGGCATGATAATGGCGGTTTTTCTCGATTTTGACTCACTATTATACCCCAGTACCTAAGAAGCGAAGCGTGGGAACACTTTCTCCGATATTACCTACACAATAAAATCGGAAATGAGACTGCTTTGACTCGAGCGGGTTGCATCAACTTCAATTATGTACTATTAAAGCTCCGGCCAATTAAAGTAAGATTAACAACAAATGTCACGCACGATAAATGGTACCGCTTTATAACACGGTGACACATCATCATTATTTCAACATCTAACAACGGTAAGATTTAATGAGAATCGGATATCCAGAAATAAAACTGTTGTTTCGGAATGATCCACAAAAACTTTTAGAATAATTTTGATTTTACCTGATTTAAGGCTGAGCTTAAAGTAAACACTAGAATTAGGGATGAAGCAACCTTATTCTCTTTTTTCAGCATTTAACTTTTAGTCCAGCCAAATTCAGAAGCTCAGTGGAAGTGGAGCGGCCCTCCACTAAGATATATCGGTTCACAGGCACGATCTCGCATCCGAACCAAGCACGAGTACCGCTCAACTCCGACCACCTACTCCTAAGGGAGTGTACCATCAAAAACACAGACTTTGTCGAGGGCATCGTAGTGTACGCCGGCCACGAGACCAAAGCCATGCTCAACAACGGCGGCCCGCGCTACAAGTGCTCCAAACTCGAAAGAAAAATGAACACTGATGTGATATGGTGCGTTCTAGTCCTTCTCTTCCTGTGCTGTGCCGGCGCCGTCGGCTGCAAGACGTGGCTCGACCAGTACAGCCTCCACGACTTCCCACTGTTCATCCCCAAAGCCGCCTCACCCGCGTACGAAGGCCTACTAATTTTCTGGACGTACATCATTGTCTTGCAAGTCATGATACCGGTATCTTTATACGTAACGATAGAGATGACGAAACTTCTTCAAGTGTACCACATACATCAGGACGTAGAAATGTATGATGCCCAGACGAACACGCGCACACAATGCCGAGCGTTGAACATAACTGAGGAGCTGGGTCAGATCAACTACCTGTTCAGTGATAAAACGGGAACGCTGACTGAGAACAAGATGGTATTCAGGAGATGCACCGTGGGTGGCGTGGATTACGACCATCCTCCCGGTCCTCCGGCGGAACCGTCGGTAGATTTGCCTCCCGTCGTCACTCCCATCACTCAAGTGTCTCCGAACAGAAGATTGCTCCAGCACTTGTTGGATTCCAACGACACTCAACACACGCAAAAGGTACGTACAATAATTAATGATACCTACTCGATTCGCTATTCGCAATCGTCTAATACGTCTTTATTCCCTACGCGATAGACAGAGCCTAAGGTATCAAGACATAAAGGCCACGTTTAGCATGATAGTGGGCGTATAGGTGGAAAGGGGATTCAAAATAGATTTTCGCCCATTTTACCATCTGCGCCGGAAGAGAAGCAACTGATACATTTTATGTTCTTTCTTTACTCTCAAGCTAGCATGGATGAACTTAATAAATATCAAAAAGCTTATTATAATTAAATTTCAGAGTAAACATGTCTTGAGGTCTGCAACTGACAGCTGCATCTAACCATAACTTACAGCGACTGACTGCCAACAAAATATTCCACTGTTCAATTCAGCTGTGCCGATATACTTTAAACGTGGCTGTGGCTGTGTTGCAGGTACGCGAGTTCCTGCTGATCCTGGCGGTGTGCAATACGGTGGTGGTGAGCCAGCCTCACGTAGACGCCATGCAGTTGAGCGGCTCCAGCCCTGGCGACCGCGACGAGCCCGCGCGCTCCAACGGCACCTTGCGCTCCAACGACAAGTTAGTACCAATTAGTACCAAACCAATTAGCGCTGCTGACTTATTCAACAGCACTGTATTATATTCTGCTGGATCAGCGTGTTGGACCTGCATTTGGCAACATCGTGTATGTTCTACTGTGAACAGATCCGTTCATCGACGCCGAAAAAACTAAATAACACTAATATATGCTAGCTACAAAACATCCTAGCACATTGGCCCATCACGCTGAGCCACCGTGTACAGTTAAAATTACAATATTAAACCATCTCAACAGCTCTTTAGGTCTTGATTTTTCGAACCTTTGGATTTGGAAAGAATTGTCTTTTTATGATTATATTTTTAAACATCTGGACTTTAATGAGTAGCAAAATTATCAACTGCAGAACTGTTTTTATTTCAGTAAAGATTCAACATCAAAGTATAATATATTGGGTGTGCTTGGTTATGTGGTTTGGTGTGTTTATCGTTTATTTAATACCTAAATTAATGTACATAGTGTATTTGCGAAACATCTCACGTATACATACGAACTCTACTTTCAATGTAAGTTCGTCTTCGATTTGAAAAAAATAGAAAACATGCTATGCAACGCGATATGCTGGGCTGTTTCGGATGTTTCGTAATGCTGGCTATTGCTTATAACAACCAGAGATGGCTAAGTCAAAAAACTGCGAAATCATTAACCTTTTTTTATTTTTTTTGACTTGGCCAGCTTTGTAATTTAACTATTGGTGGTTTTTGTGCCTTCTTAAAATAAGCATAGAATTTATTACTTAACTTTAGCACTGGACCGGCAAAAAAGCGAACTAAAGCTTACCTTGGAACAAAACATATTTGGATCGGCTGAGGCGAGCAGAGGCGGATACAGTAATTAACTTGATATTGGTTGTCTTGGGGCTCGTGTAGCGCCGCGAGAAATGTAGCGGTTGCTAATGCCACCCGATTATGTATCATTCTGGCTTCGCGTTCGCGTGAGTTAGTTTAAAATTCTTGAATAACGATTTAGATAACGTGCGGAAACTGAAGGAAATTGACCGTAATTTATGGTAATTTATACGATTATATTATTCCATATTCATGTTGCGAACTTCTTTAGTGCTAGAACGGTATTTGAAACAAAATGGAATAAAATCTGCCTAAATCGCTCAAAATGGTTAAAAAAAGAAGATTCTTACAGCGGTAGTGATTCAGAAAGTATCTGCTTTGATACACTAATCTGTAGGTTAGGTATGACTGGTGTGGATATAATTAACTGCTAATTGCCCACTTATTCATAAGCGCTCGTTAAGCTCAGGTTAACAATATTTCTTCTGTCACTTTGGCATTTCTATTTGCTAGTAACAGAACAAAAACCCGGTTTGCTGTATCTACTTATGAATAAAAGGGTTAGTGTTTAACATGTCCATCTTTTTAAAAAAAATATGTATATCTGTTTTGCTACTAACCGATTGCTCCCACCCAATTACTTATGCTTGCACGATTGCTAATCGAACTTCAACTGCGTTTACAATTTTTTAACAATTCCGGGTTGGCTAACAACACTTCGTAACCACCTAAGTACGTACCTTGACTAATCTTCACGTGCTGCACCGCTGCACTTCTTTATAAAAATTGGCTCAATAATATACAGGAATTTAAGCCAGAACTAAATTATACATGAAAACTTGTCCCAGATCGCAGCGTGGCGCGAGGGTGTCCAAAAAGCTGGCAGCATTGCCACGCTGGGTGGCAATGCTGAGGGCTAGGTAAGAACTAGCCCTATTATTTAAACAAATCTAAAACATTGCTTTTTAAAATCAACCGTTAATTTTTGTTTTATTATTTGCCAACACATCGATAGCAAATAATTGGCAAACGTTTATAATTGTAGCCAGTGTGTGTCTGATGATTTGTCGCACCTCATTTTGTGAAAACTCGAGAGTAAGCAACACCAAAACGTATCCGTATAGTCGATCAAACAATTCCTTTTCCACCCTAAAACTCGATGTCAATAAAATATCACTTACAAGTGAACACGAAAACCAACCTTTTTTGAATTTTTCTAATGAGATATGTACCTATCAGTTCACTACATAAAAAATGGTAAGCACTTATCTACCTGGTCGACTACACAGATATCAAGAAACTAAAATCGTTTCTCATTGCTCCGTGTAGTGTAATTTACGAAATAAACTGTTTTTGAATGTGAAGAGCCTCGCACAAAGGGAACTTAAGTGATTTACTCTAATTTGCCTAAGTGCGTTATTCCAAATGGCTTCTTAAATCATATGGTTTTCAAACATTTACTATTTTTCTGTGTTATAGTTGACTTCTCTTAGAAAATCAATGAACAAAAATAAATCAGTTTATTTTGCTAACACTATACCTATTCAGAATATTTCAGCGCACTGATATATGCATTATCACAGTTAAACTTAATTGCATAAAATATCATTATACCACCAAACCAATTGACTTTGATACCAAAACTTTTCTGAGCATGAATGAACATTCTGATGACCATGTAAAGTAGCTACATGCAAGCTGAAGTGCAATGTTTGTGTATCAAACTGGTTCATTCCAAATCATCCATAATCGTGCAGAAATTAATAAAATTATTTTCATTAGATACTTTGTCTTAGTATGCCTGAACTCATTTGCTTAAACATTAATTAGACTGTCTCTCACTTTCTCTCATCTAGTATTTATTGGTATGGACACGATCGAACCGATACGTATAAAGACGACAGGCTTGCTACTCTTTAACGTGGTTTTTTTATTGCGTTTTATCAAACCGATTAAGGTTTAGTTGTTAAAAAATCATTAAGAGGAGAGACAAACAGACGTGACTCGCGGGTAAACAGGAACATGTTTATCCACAGCAGCGGCTTGTTGTGTCGTGGTGCAAATGTTTGAAATATCTGGACTCATAGCACACTCGCGTTTACGGCGGGTATAAAGTACCTGTAATATACCCCTGTCTTGGATATCGTTCAAGGTATCGCAGTCACATTCACCATTTCCTTTGGTCAAACGATATAAAAGTTCTTCACCCACAAGATAATATACTGCATTTCTACACCATCGAAGTCCGTACTAAACGGGGTAACACACTATGTACCTACCCCAGTCTGACGTTAGCGGCTGAGTTTGTTTTGTGCTGTGGTGTACAAAAGCGTGTCACTTTCTGCAAGAAACGATCTTGCCTTGCTTTGTCTGTGACGGGCCTGCGGAAACCTTTAGATGTTAGTAGAAAGATATACGACTGTAGCAGTGTGCGCGTTAAACAATAAGGCACAGTATGACTACCTGAATAGGATAGGAATGAACGCTTTATGTCCGCGATGAACACAGGCATTATAGACGCCTAGACCTATATCTAGCTCATTAGTCCAACGAACGTACAGTGCGTCTATTTTCTTAATGTCTCTGGACATCATCGGACTTACAAATGGTTTCAATTGTTTAAATGCTGATAAACGCAGATACCAAATGCAGTGGCAATTTGAAAATTGTATGGCCATGTTCTTCTATTACGAGTAAACGGTTATTAGTAACCTATGCAACTGATCGCGACCCGACAACAGTCGAAACATGAAGTTTGACAAAAGGCATTAAGAAAGTAGACGCACTGTCAGCGTCAGAAGTTAATAGATAGTAAAATTATCTACTCACCCTCTTATTACCTTGACGATAGAGACGTGTGTAGATCATTTCGAGCTCTGCGGCTGTTTATCAACTTCTGATGCTGACAGTATGTACAGTATTGACAGTTGGGCTGGGCTTATTGCGGATCAGCTGTCGCAACGTAACCCCGCTGGTTGCAGGTACGCGCGCCTAACGGAGTCGCGGTCGACGACGCCGTCGCCCCCGCCGTCTACCACGTCGCCGCTGCGCTTCCGGCTCGGCCGGCTGCCGTTCGGGAGCAAGGATGACAGCGCCAGCGAGCCCAGCACCAGCGTCGAACAACAGGTGACACTAGCATTTTATTCTACACTTAGGAGCAATTTAAAAGGCGAATCCAGAAATTGATCTCATTTTTATAATAATTTTAGATTGTTTTCAAATTTGATTGAATGATTCTGATCTGTTGCATAACTTAAGTATAAGTATCTAATTTTCAAAATTTCAACCGAAAACGAACCGGTAGTCTACACGCTCTATTCTAGAGGGGTATGTGAAAATTGTATAGTACTTACTCATTTATACTAAAACTAGCGACCCAAGGTTCTCACGTACGGGTTCTAAAACTGTAAACCTTCCTCTTGAATCATTCGATCTATTTAAGAAAACCGCATCAAATACATACACGTTGTTCTATATGTATGAAAATATGATAAAGAGGAAAACTTTGTTTTTGTGGAAGCATGTCGTAACATGTAGTAGGTGGTCATAGGGTGTGTTTGTGTGCAGCTGGCGCGCTTCGAGGCGGAGAGCCCGGACGAGCTGGCGCTGGCGGAGGCGGCGCTGGCGTACGGCTACGAGCTGCGCGCGCGCGCGCCGCACGAGCTGGAGCTGGGCGTGCGCGGCGAGCCCACGCGGCTGCGCGTGCTGCGCGTGCAGCAGTTCGACTCCACGCGCAAGTGCATGTCCGTCGCGCTCCGCGGCCCGCAGGGACAGGTGACTGACGCCACTCCGCTACAGATCGGACGATGAGGAGTTGCTTTCTGCAATTGTCATGACTGCTGCTATATTGTTACTGCGCGACAGTGCGTGCCAGACATGTACCTACCAATTTTTTTGCTAAAGTTAGCTTAGTTAAACCGAATGGTTTGTGAAATTTCATAAGACGATACAAAATTTAAAATCTGTCGTTCTCCAAATCTGGTACACTCCGTCTGATTAACGCGGCGCTCGAGAGGAACAAAAGCGACGAGCTAATTAAACAGAGCGCTCCAAATCTGGCCAAGGACTGTTTACGATTGTGAATCACATGTCAAATGCCTAAATGGGCACTGATAGAAAATTACATCATCAGATGCAAACAATTTTTTTGGCCCTGAATGCACAGAATCGTACGGCAACGACTCTTTACTAGAAAAGTGCTTCCAGGGAATAAATATATCTATGTAGGGGTGTTCAGTCAATAAACTAACCGAACCACCTTGGAACCACCTGCGGAAATATTCCGGAACGATTTTATGAGATTTCGAAGAATACACAAACCTGATGAATTTGTCACGGGCCCCAGACGTTATAATACCCCCTTTAAAAAAAACGGGCACCCATGGTTTTTGGATTTTATGTGGATAAGCTTATTTTCTAAGCTTTAATGCCTAAAAATCTGAAAACTATAGGTGCCCGATCTTTTTGCAAGAGGGTGTAGTTGCGCCACAGCTCGTCCGGCTCTGTTTGATTCTGTACGAGTGATCTCGATGGTCATATAACGCATTATTGATTCGTATCGATTTTATTTTCAAAACCACGATCCTACATTGTACATACCAGTATCCGTATGCCGTCTAATCCGTGCGTTTGTGTTGCGCAGGTGATCCTGTACGTGAAGGGCGCGGACAGCACGGTGCTGAACGCGCTGGCGCCGGTGCGCGCGGCGTCGGGCGAGGCGGCCGTGCTGGAGCGCACGCGCGCGCTGCTCAGCGAGTACTCGCGCGCCGGCCTGCGCACGCTCGTCATGGCCAAGCGCACCATGCAGCCCGCGCTCTGGGAGGAGTGGCTCGCCGGCCACGCGCGCGCCGCCGAGATCGGAGAAGGTCGGATACTGCTATTGACTACTATCTATCTGAAATGTATAGACCTTTCAGGCATTGACGTGCAGTAAGGGGTCTCCCGGGCAGTGGGAAGGTGACAACGAACGCAGTTTGTACGCTCTGCCTACCCTGGCGATCCCCTACTACACGCCATAACTTACAGGATATTAACCAATATAATGGAAAATAATGTATTTTGCAAGATGTTATAGTCGATATTGACAGTAAAATGTTTTATCGTTGCGTGTCGTGTCATAGTGAATGATATTGACTTTTTTTGTTTTCAAACAATCATAATTCTTCTTCACTTTGTTCCATTTAAGGTATAAAGGAAAAATTATCATGAAAACTAGTGCTTACTACCTTATAAGTGACTATCCAGCTACTGACCTAGCTCTCTAACCTAGATATTATAATAGTAATAAGTATTTAAATGAGATTCCCTGTACAATGAAGAAGAAGCATAGACGTGATATTGTGACCGAGTCGTGTGTGTCAACATGATACGATTAAATGCCGTTCCATTTCGCAAATACAATTGATCTTCTGAATTGTATGCAAAGTAATAAACCAGCATACATTTTGTTGATCAGGTCGCGAGAAACGCCTCCGCGAATCGTTGGCCCGGCTGGAGAGCGCCCTGACCCTGGTCGGGGCCACGGGCGTGGAGGACCGGCTGCAGGAGGACGTGCCGCGCACCGTGCGCGCCTTGCTGGACGCCGGCATCGTCGTGTGGGTGCTCACCGGGGACAAGCCCGAGACCGCCATCAATATAGCTTACTCCGCGGCGCTGTTCTCGCAGAGGGACAGGCTGCTGCATCTCATGTCGAGGGACAAGGTTAGCACACGAACCTCTCGCTTCTAGTTCTGGGGGAGTTCCGAGAACGGTAGGCTTATTACCTAACTCGCTCGCACTCGCCATCGTGTTCATTTTGACAGTTCTTGTATGAATGTGACAGCTAGCTGATTCCGATGCCAATTGTCAGCTCATACATGAACTGTCAAAATGAACACGATGGCGGTTGCGAGCGAGTTAGGTAATAAGCCTACTGGTCTTCTAGGATGTGGTTATTATGGAAACCAGGTATTCTTGGTTCGGATGCCGTCTCCGCGATTTCCGCCAAGGCAAAAGGCCTCAATGATCAATTAATTCCGTGCAGTCATAGGCATAATTTTGGTCGTCAGGAGCACGCAGAGTCGACGATAAAGAGCTACCTGGGGGCCTCGGGCGCCGACGCGGGCGCGGGCGGGCGCGCGCTGGTCGTGGACGGGCGCACGCTGACGTACATCCTGGACCGGCGCTCGGGGCTCGTGGCGCCCTTCCTGTCGCTGGCGCGCCGCTGCTCCGCCGTGCTCTGCTGCCGCGCCACGCCGCTGCAGAAGGCCTACATCGTCAAGGTAGGCGCTGTAGCCAACGAGTTAACGAGCTGTATGCTGGCTGATGCAGCTGGACCCAGCTATGGTGTAGCTGATGCCGGTGGTGGACGGGTGAACGCTGACATTGGCACGAAGTAGGAACTTTCCAGAAGTCAATATACCACTCAAACAATGCATCCAATGGTCTATCGCCCATGCCGGTCTGGGAGCAAAGATAAAACAGAATATAATCAGCTGCTTCTTTTCCCGCCAGATCATAAAGCCCATCGAGGGAATGGGTGAAAATCGTAGGAATCGTGTTATACGCCCACAATCACGCTAAACGTGGCCTTAGGTCTTGCCACCGGTGTCCGCCTAAAAAGGCCTCTGTCTACCACGTGATTAGTGTGTATTATGTATGTACCTATTTTAAAGCCTCAGCCCACGGCTTCCACTGTCTGATGGATGATAGAAATTGTCCCAAAATATAAATGAATCAATCCCTCTGTTGCAGGCGGTGAAGGAGGAACTGGGCGTGACGACGCTCGCTATCGGCGACGGCGCCAACGACGTGTCCATGATACAAACCGCAGACGTCGGCGTCGGTACGTAGCTCCCAACAGCAGTGATACACATCTTACATATTAGAATTACTATTTTTATTGTTACTTTTTCGCGCGCTATCTATTGAACGGAACTTGATGAAAAATACCGTATTATGGTTCCAAAAATGTATTATTCTTTGTTTATGTTCCTCGCAGGTCTGTCGGGGCAGGAGGGTCGGCAAGCGGTGATGGCGTCCGACTTCGCGCTGCCGAGGTTCAAATTCATCGAACGACTCCTTCTGGTGCACGGCCACTGGTGCTACGACCGGTTGGCCAGGATGATACTCTACTTCTTTCTTAAAAATGCCGTGAGTATGCTCTACTATATCGTTTACGATCGATACGTTATTAAAACTTTTGATTGAATTATAACTAACTAACCTGTGGTGCAATGAAAAGTAGCCTAGTTCCCCATCCGTTACGCTGCGTCTGCATCTTGTTTTTCGTTTTTATAAGACATATTTATAATTGAAAGCAGCGTCATCTCTCATTCGGGGTAGCAGTAGAGTTTATTTATTTGGAAGAGACACTTGAATTTCATCTATGCCAGCTTAGTGGCAAAATTCGCACAATATTGAAATAACTGTTGCTAGAAATACTTGGAGAATTTCGACCGGCTATCTACCTAGCTATGGGTGGTATAGAAGTGAAGCACGCATCACAGATTGATGACGATCCATGTTCTAGTTTCCAGTATTGTTTAGAAATATTTAGAAATCATGTCTCTCGAGAGTATTTGAAGGTTGGTGTGTTCGCAGACTTTCGTGTTCATGGTATTCTGGTACCAGCTGTACTGCGGCTTCTCGTCGGCGGTGATGATCGACCAGCTGCACATGATGACGTACAACCTCGTGTTCACCGCCTTCCCGCCGCTCGTCATCGGTAAGACATCATCAACATCATCCATAGAGGAATTTATCAGTGCAATGGTAATACAATTCGGGATATCGAATTCTAAAAGTCAAGCCACAGTTTTTGTTTAATTTATTTTTAGTTACGATTATACCATTTCTCTTTTTTCTCATCAAAAACCAATGAGTGTGTTCCCTATATTTTAAACATTTACCATCGTCATCGGTACTCTATTCTATAGCGTCATATCATGAGATAAAACAATATATTCTAGTGTAATATTTAACTGCCAGTCACAATGAAGGTAAAGGCAATCGGCCACAGTGGATAAGCAGGATTTTTAATGTCAAATCTTCTGCGCTGACGATGGTGCAGGGAAATTCACCGCCGAGTGGTCGTAATAATGCCTAGTCCCGTAACTGTGCCATGATAGAAAGTTATATTTTTGTATTTTTATTTTCATCTTTGAAATTACTATTCATCATTGTCATTATAACCACCATAGGACGTCCACTGTTGGATATAGGCCTCGCTCATAGACCTCCAGTTGCCTCAATTAGAAGCGGCTTGCATCCACCGTGATCCCGCGACTTTAACCAGGTCATCCGTCCACCTCATTGGTGGACGTCCTACGCTGCGCTTGCCGATCCGCGGTCCCCACTCGAGAACTATTCGGCCCCAACGACTATCTGTTTTCCGTGCTATATGGCCTACCCATTGCCACTTCAAAGAGCAAATTTTCTTTTGTGTAGCCTATTTGGTGTCCCACTGCTGGGCATCCTCCCCTTTCTCATTCCACCCGTCTCCGTCTATTGCAAGACTTCCTCGGTCCGGTTCAAAGACTCCAAATCGTCCCGCCATCTCCTTTGCGCTCTGCATCTGCTCCGGTGTCTGTCGCACGGAACCCGGTCGGTGGGAATTTTTGCCCAGCAATCCTGATGCATTCGGCAGACACGTCCCGCCCAGCTAACGGCAGAAAATGCAGAAATTACCAATTTTTTATTTATTTTTTATTTATTTAGGAAACAAACGGTTACATTTAAATATTGTAACATTCAATATAAATTCATAAAAACCAATAGTTCCATCCTTACTAATATTATAAATGCGAAAGTAACTCTGTCTGTCTGTCTGTCTGTCTGTTACCTTTTCACGCTTAAACTGCTGGGCCGATTTAGTTGAAATTTGGTATACAGATAGTTTGAGTCCCGGCAAAGGACATAGGATAGTTTTTATCCCGGAAAACTGCGTAGTTCCCGCGGGATAGCACAGCCCAAACCACTGGAATTTTTCAAATTTAAGGCGGAACAAAGTTCGCCGGGTCAGCTAGTATAGTATAAACAAGCTTAGGAATCATGCCTACGCTAAAATATTTGAGACAGATGCGACTAGAAAGCAGGTTTATTATTCTGGCATACGAAAGGCTAAACAGTTTGAGTCCAGTTCGCCTAGTAGTGTTTGAGTATAGTTGGGCTCGTGGTGTGCAGGCGCGTACGACCGCGTGGCGCCGGCGGGTCTGCTGGGGGAGCGGCCGGGGCTGTACGCGGCGTCGCGGCGCGGGCTGGCGTACCGCACGCACTCCTTCTGGGCGGTGCTCGCGGAGTCGGTCTACATCAGCGTCGTGATCTTCTTCACGGCGGCGTCCGCCTACTGGGACTCCACCGTGGACTTCTGGGCGTTCGGCGTGTGCAACATGACGTGCTGCCTCGTTATAATGCTGGCGTACGTCGCCATCGAGACCAGGAGCTGGGTGAGTTGATTCGCGTTTAGATTTTTCGCTGGACGTAAATGAAAACGGGTCGATGTTTATACAACTTTCTCCTTTTCATTGGCTCTCGGCCTTACGTCACTAACTGAGAAGGGTAAACCTTCCAATTTTCAACCAGCTGCCTCTGATTTTATTTTTTGATTCTTTCCTAATTAAGGATGTGTAGTTTTCCTTACCTTAAATGGCTAATTCTATCACAATGCGATGAGGTTAACGATCTAGTTATGATGTTCTGATAGAATTTATTTAAATTTAAATAAGGATTGCCGGCAAGTACTTGGCTCTTGATTAACGAGTCATTACGGGCAACGATCGGCCAACAAGCGTTGAATTATTGTATTAATGACATTTCTTAATTTATTGTGTAAATGTGTTGATGTGGATGTTTTAACTTTACACAACACTACTTTCTCAAAATACTTAAATGTTTTTGTGACTGAATCAATTTGCACGTTTTGTGCAATATGTCTTTCTTTGTGTGAACAACATAGATTCAGAATATACTACCGTAAAGATTGGCGATGAGAAAACAGCGACATAATACACGTCGTTTAGAGAGTTGCTTACAAGCTGGCATTCTTAATGCAAAGGAATAAAGCTCGTTTATTTTTAAGACACGTCCCGACAGCTGTCAATTTTGTTTGGTCTCATCTCAGTTCTTTCAGGGCCGGTTTAATGTATCGGTAGTGTATTCTAATTCTAACCCCCTTGTTCATAAACGCTCTGTAGGCTTCTGCTAACTTAGCAATCGATTGTCCTTATCTGTGAAAGATAAATGTCAAAGTGGCAGATAAGGACAAACGATTGCTTTAGTCAGCAGAAGCCTAAAGAGCGTATATGAAAGGAGGTAAATCTACATAATAGTTAGTGAGTATATATATTGTATACATGTACTTATTGATTAGAAACATTGTTATATCGATGTTTTTTTTAACTGATAAATGTTTACATGCAGCTTTTCTATTTTAAACTTGTAAGTGGGTAACGTGTGTGAACTAAATAAATAAACAAAAAATATATATATAAATGTTGTGATGTCTGTCCGTCACTATGCCGTGAACACTGTGTTTGTGTTGTTTAAATATTCACTAGTTTTCTGGCACATTCACAATGCTTTTAGTTACAATAAAGGGGTCGCTACTCGTGGTCCCACTGTTATTAAAAATGTCGAATTACACTCCACCGTAAGGTCGGCGGAACACCGCTTTCGCGGAGTTCCTATTTCGACTTATTTTGCCTTTCGGGCATTTTGAAGATACCTAACGAACCTAACCTAATTTTACTATCTCTAGTGAGGATTTTTGTAACAGTGGTACATAACGGTAGGACCACGGGTAATTTCGTCAATAAAGTACCAAGTATCACTGTCAAGGTCACCAATATTTATTTACTACAAAGTCTTTTATGCCCCTGGCCACTTCTACTGTTATTTTCCTGTTTGCATCCTCGTGACGTGCAATTCGTGCATTGTAGACGGTGATCCACGCGATCGCGCTGGTGGGCTCGCTGGGCGCGTTCTTCGTGATGACGCTGGTGTACCAGTCCATCATCGTGTCGTTCCTGAAGCTGCCGCTGACGTACCACGTGCTGCACCACGCGCTGGCCGACCCCGTCTACTGGCTCGTGCTGGTGCTGGCCACGGTCGCTGCGCTGGCTCCCAGGCGAGTACCAAGACCCTCACTAACTTAAACTTAAAGGAGCGACCTCACTGAGGGCATCCGCCGTCGATTATTCTATATAGTGGCGTGGTCGTTGAGGCGTATATGCTTGGGTAAGAATGCTCTCAGTGAGGGCGCTTCTTAACAGTTTTTGAAATATGTAAAGCGTCGCGGGTCGAGGTTATGTGCGACACGCGATTTTAACACTATTTGGGTATAGTACATTGTGTATTAAAGGCGGTAAGTAAGGAATTATGATCAAGGCTCCAGTAGAAACCCGAAGTCGCAGACTGAGGGGATGGCGGATGAGATTTTAACACAAAAAATTGATGGGGGTCGTTTCGGGTAATTTCGTTGTTCTGAGCTTGTTTTTTTGACTATATTTAACATTGTGTGTACAGTCAGCTTCAAATAGTTCGCAACACTTCATTGTTACAATTGATAAAGTCATGTTGCTAACTTTTTGGCCAGTTCGGGTGTCACGAACTATTTGACGCTGACTGTATCACGGGTAGTAAAGTGATTACAAATTCGAGTCATTAAAAGCCCTCCGCTTTCGGCGTCGGGCTTCATATCAACTCGTCAGCAATCCTCTTCTTACCGCCCTCGGTGCACAATGTACTATTGTTAATGTTTTATTTTTTTTGTTTGAATAATAGTTTAATGTTGTCGTGTCCGCAGGCTGGCGTGGCACGCGGCGCACAACTCGGTGCGGCCGGGCGCGCTGGGCCGCGCGGTGCTGGCGCGGCGCCGCGGCCGCGCGCGGCTGCCCTACGCCGCGCACTACCACTGCGACGTGGCGCGCGCCGAGGCGCACGTGTACAGGTATGTGTGTGCAGGCTGGCGGGGCACGCGGCGCACAACTCGGTGCGGCCGGGCGCGCTGGGCCGCGCGGTGCTGGCGCGGCGCCGCGGCCGCGCGCGGCTGCCCTACGCCGCGCACTACCACTGCGACGTGGCGCGCGCCGAGGCGCACGTGTACAGGTATGTGTGTGCAGGCTGGCGGGGCACGCGGCGCACAACTCGGTGCGGCCGGGCGCGCTGGGCCGCGCGGTGCTGGCGCGGCGCCGCGGCCGCGCGCGGCTGCCCTACGCCGCGCACTACCACTGCGACGTGGCGCGCGCCGAGGCGCACGTGTACAGGTATGTGTGTGCAGGCTGGCGGGGCACGCGGCGCACAACTCGGTGCGGCCGGGCGCGCTGGGCCGCGCGGTGCTGGCGCGGCGCCGCGGCCGCGCGCGGCTGCCCTACGCCGCGCACTACCACTGCGACGTGGCGCGCGCCGAGGCGCACGTGTACAGGTATGTGTGTGCAGGCTGGCGGGGCACGCGGCGCACAACTCGGTGCGGCCGGGCGCGCTGGGCCGCGCGGTGCTGGCGCGGCGCCGCGGCCGCGCGCGGCTGCCCTACGCCGCGCACTACCACTGCGACGTGGCGCGCGCCGAGGCGCACGTGTACAGGTATGTGTGTGCAGGCTGGCGGGGCACGCGGCGCACAACTCGGTGCGGCCGGGCGCGCTGGGCCGCGCGGTGCTGGCGCGGCGCCGCGGCCGCGCGCGGCTGCCCTACGCCGCGCACTACCACTGCGACGTGGCGCGCGCCGAGGCGCACGTGTACAGGTATGTGTGTGCAGGCTGGCGGGGCACGCGGCGCACAACTCGGTGCGGCCGGGCGCGCTGGGCCGCGCGGTGCTGGCGCGGCGCCGCGGCCGCGCGCGGCTGCCCTACGCCGCGCACTACCACTGCGACGTGGCGCGCGCCGAGGCGCACGTGTACAGGTATGTGTGTGCAGGCTGGCGGGGCACGCGGCGCACAACTCGGTGCGGCCGGGCGCGCTGGGCCGCGCGGTGCTGGCGCGGCGCCGCGGCCGCGCGCGGCTGCCCTACGCCGCGCACTACCACTGCGACGTGGCGCGCGCCGAGGCGCACGTGTACAGGTATGTGTGTGCAGGCTGGCGGGGCACGCGGCGCACAACTCGGTGCGGCCGGGCGCGCTGGGCCGCGCGGTGCTGGCGCGGCGCCGCGGCCGCGCGCGGCTGCCCTACGCCGCGCACTACCACTGCGACGTGGCGCGCGCCGAGGCGCACGTGTACAGGTATGTGTGTGCAGGCTGGCGGGGCACGCGGCGCACAACTCGGTGCGGCCGGGCGCGCTGGGCCGCGCGGTGCTGGCGCGGCGCCGCGGCCGCGCGCGGCTGCCCTACGCCGCGCACTACCACTGCGACGTGGCGCGCGCCGAGGCGCACGTGTACAGGTATGTGTGTGCAGGCTGGCGGGGCACGCGGCGCACAACTCGGTGCGGCCGGGCGCGCTGGGCCGCGCGGTGCTGGCGCGGCGCCGCGGCCGCGCGCGGCTGCCCTACGCCGCGCACTACCACTGCGACGTGGCGCGCGCCGAGGCGCACGTGTACAGGTATGTGTGTGCAGGCTGGCGGGGCACGCGGCGCACAACTCGGTGCGGCCGGGCGCGCTGGGCCGCGCGGTGCTGGCGCGGCGCCGCGGCCGCGCGCGGCTGCCCTACGCCGCGCACTACCACTGCGACGTGGCGCGCGCCGAGGCGCACGTGTACAGGTATGTGTGTGCAGGCTGGCGGGGCACGCGGCGCACAACTCGGTGCGGCCGGGCGCGCTGGGCCGCGCGGTGCTGGCGCGGCGCCGCGGCCGCGCGCGGCTGCCCTACGCCGCGCACTACCACTGCGACGTGGCGCGCGCCGAGGCGCACGTGTACAGGTATGTGTGTGCAGGCTGGCGGGGCACGCGGCGCACAACTCGGTGCGGCCGGGCGCGCTGGGCCGCGCGGTGCTGGCGCGGCGCCGCGGCCGCGCGCGGCTGCCCTACGCCGCGCACTACCACTGCGACGTGGCGCGCGCCGAGGCGCACGTGTACAGGTATGTGTGTGCAGGCTGGCGGGGCACGCGGCGCACAACTCGGTGCGGCCGGGCGCGCTGGGCCGCGCGGTGCTGGCGCGGCGCCGCGGCCGCGCGCGGCTGCCCTACGCCGCGCACTACCACTGCGACGTGGCGCGCGCCGAGGCGCACGTGTACAGGTATGTGTGTGCAGGCTGGCGGGGCACGCGGCGCACAACTCGGTGCGGCCGGGCGCGCTGGGCCGCGCGGTGCTGGCGCGGCGCCGCGGCCGCGCGCGGCTGCCCTACGCCGCGCACTACCACTGCGACGTGGCGCGCGCCGAGGCGCACGTGTACAGGTATGTGTGTGCAGGCTGGCGGGGCACGCGGCGCACAACTCGGTGCGGCCGGGCGCGCTGGGCCGCGCGGTGCTGGCGCGGCGCCGCGGCCGCGCGCGGCTGCCCTACGCCGCGCACTACCACTGCGACGTGGCGCGCGCCGAGGCGCACGTGTACAGGTATGTGTGTGCAGGCTGGCGGGGCACGCGGCGCACAACTCGGTGCGGCCGGGCGCGCTGGGCCGCGCGGTGCTGGCGCGGCGCCGCGGCCGCGCGCGGCTGCCCTACGCCGCGCACTACCACTGCGACGTGGCGCGCGCCGAGGCGCACGTGTACAGGTATGTGTGTGCAGGCTGGCGGGGCACGCGGCGCACAACTCGGTGCGGCCGGGCGCGCTGGGCCGCGCGGTGCTGGCGCGGCGCCGCGGCCGCGCGCGGCTGCCCTACGCCGCGCACTACCACTGCGACGTGGCGCGCGCCGAGGCGCACGTGTACAGGTATGTGTGTGCAGGCTGGCGGGGCACGCGGCGCACAACTCGGTGCGGCCGGGCGCGCTGGGCCGCGCGGTGCTGGCGCGGCGCCGCGGCCGCGCGCGGCTGCCCTACGCCGCGCACTACCACTGCGACGTGGCGCGCGCCGAGGCGCACGTGTACAGGTATGTGTGTGCAGGCTGGCGGGGCACGCGGCGCACAACTCGGTGCGGCCGGGCGCGCTGGGCCGCGCGGTGCTGGCGCGGCGCCGCGGCCGCGCGCGGCTGCCCTACGCCGCGCACTACCACTGCGACGTGGCGCGCGCCGAGGCGCACGTGTACAGGTATGTGTGTGCAGGCTGGCGGGGCACGCGGCGCACAACTCGGTGCGGCCGGGCGCGCTGGGCCGCGCGGTGCTGGCGCGGCGCCGCGGCCGCGCGCGGCTGCCCTACGCCGCGCACTACCACTGCGACGTGGCGCGCGCCGAGGCGCACGTGTACAGGTATGTGTGTGCAGGCTGGCGGGGCACGCGGCGCACAACTCGGTGCGGCCGGGCGCGCTGGGCCGCGCGGTGCTGGCGCGGCGCCGCGGCCGCGCGCGGCTGCCCTACGCCGCGCACTACCACTGCGACGTGGCGCGCGCCGAGGCGCACGTGTACAGGTATGTGTGTGCAGGCTGGCGGGGCACGCGGCGCACAACTCGGTGCGGCCGGGCGCGCTGGGCCGCGCGGTGCTGGCGCGGCGCCGCGGCCGCGCGCGGCTGCCCTACGCCGCGCACTACCACTGCGACGTGGCGCGCGCCGAGGCGCACGTGTACAGGTATGTGTGTGCAGGCTGGCGGGGCACGCGGCGCACAACTCGGTGCGGCCGGGCGCGCTGGGCCGCGCGGTGCTGGCGCGGCGCCGCGGCCGCGCGCGGCTGCCCTACGCCGCGCACTACCACTGCGACGTGGCGCGCGCCGAGGCGCACGTGTACAGGTATGTGTGTGCAGGCTGGCGGGGCACGCGGCGCACAACTCGGTGCGGCCGGGCGCGCTGGGCCGCGCGGTGCTGGCGCGGCGCCGCGGCCGCGCGCGGCTGCCCTACGCCGCGCACTACCACTGCGACGTGGCGCGCGCCGAGGCGCACGTGTACAGGTATGTGTGTGCAGGCTGGCGGGGCACGCGGCGCACAACTCGGTGCGGCCGGGCGCGCTGGGCCGCGCGGTGCTGGCGCGGCGCCGCGGCCGCGCGCGGCTGCCCTACGCCGCGCACTACCACTGCGACGTGGCGCGCGCCGAGGCGCACGTGTACAGGTATGTGTGTGCAGGCTGGCGGGGCACGCGGCGCACAACTCGGTGCGGCCGGGCGCGCTGGGCCGCGCGGTGCTGGCGCGGCGCCGCGGCCGCGCGCGGCTGCCCTACGCCGCGCACTACCACTGCGACGTGGCGCGCGCCGAGGCGCACGTGTACAGGTATGTGTGTGCAGGCTGGCGGGGCACGCGGCGCACAACTCGGTGCGGCCGGGCGCGCTGGGCCGCGCGGTGCTGGCGCGGCGCCGCGGCCGCGCGCGGCTGCCCTACGCCGCGCACTACCACTGCGACGTGGCGCGCGCCGAGGCGCACGTGTACAGGTATGTGTGTGCAGGCTGGCGGGGCACGCGGCGCACAACTCGGTGCGGCCGGGCGCGCTGGGCCGCGCGGTGCTGGCGCGGCGCCGCGGCCGCGCGCGGCTGCCCTACGCCGCGCACTACCACTGCGACGTGGCGCGCGCCGAGGCGCACGTGTACAGGTATGTGTGTGCAGGCTGGCGGGGCACGCGGCGCACAACTCGGTGCGGCCGGGCGCGCTGGGCCGCGCGGTGCTGGCGCGGCGCCGCGGCCGCGCGCGGCTGCCCTACGCCGCGCACTACCACTGCGACGTGGCGCGCGCCGAGGCGCACGTGTACAGGTATGTGTGTGCAGGCTGGCGGGGCACGCGGCGCACAACTCGGTGCGGCCGGGCGCGCTGGGCCGCGCGGTGCTGGCGCGGCGCCGCGGCCGCGCGCGGCTGCCCTACGCCGCGCACTACCACTGCGACGTGGCGCGCGCCGAGGCGCACGTGTACAGGTATGTGTGTGCAGGCTGGCGGGGCACGCGGCGCACAACTCGGTGCGGCCGGGCGCGCTGGGCCGCGCGGTGCTGGCGCGGCGCCGCGGCCGCGCGCGGCTGCCCTACGCCGCGCACTACCACTGCGACGTGGCGCGCGCCGAGGCGCACGTGTACAGGTATGTGTGTGCAGGCTGGCGGGGCACGCGGCGCACAACTCGGTGCGGCCGGGCGCGCTGGGCCGCGCGGTGCTGGCGCGGCGCCGCGGCCGCGCGCGGCTGCCCTACGCCGCGCACTACCACTGCGACGTGGCGCGCGCCGAGGCGCACGTGTACAGGTATGTGTGTGCAGGCTGGCGGGGCACGCGGCGCACAACTCGGTGCGGCCGGGCGCGCTGGGCCGCGCGGTGCTGGCGCGGCGCCGCGGCCGCGCGCGGCTGCCCTACGCCGCGCACTACCACTGCGACGTGGCGCGCGCCGAGGCGCACGTGTACAGGTATGTGTGTGCAGGCTGGCGGGGCACGCGGCGCACAACTCGGTGCGGCCGGGCGCGCTGGGCCGCGCGGTGCTGGCGCGGCGCCGCGGCCGCGCGCGGCTGCCCTACGCCGCGCACTACCACTGCGACGTGGCGCGCGCCGAGGCGCACGTGTACAGGTATGTGTGTGCAGGCTGGCGGGGCACGCGGCGCACAACTCGGTGCGGCCGGGCGCGCTGGGCCGCGCGGTGCTGGCGCGGCGCCGCGGCCGCGCGCGGCTGCCCTACGCCGCGCACTACCACTGCGACGTGGCGCGCGCCGAGGCGCACGTGTACAGGTATGTGTGTGCAGGCTGGCGGGGCACGCGGCGCACAACTCGGTGCGGCCGGGCGCGCTGGGCCGCGCGGTGCTGGCGCGGCGCCGCGGCCGCGCGCGGCTGCCCTACGCCGCGCACTACCACTGCGACGTGGCGCGCGCCGAGGCGCACGTGTACAGGTATGTGTGTGCAGGCTGGCGGGGCACGCGGCGCACAACTCGGTGCGGCCGGGCGCGCTGGGCCGCGCGGTGCTGGCGCGGCGCCGCGGCCGCGCGCGGCTGCCCTACGCCGCGCACTACCACTGCGACGTGGCGCGCGCCGAGGCGCACGTGTACAGGTATGTGTGTGCAGGCTGGCGGGGCACGCGGCGCACAACTCGGTGCGGCCGGGCGCGCTGGGCCGCGCGGTGCTGGCGCGGCGCCGCGGCCGCGCGCGGCTGCCCTACGCCGCGCACTACCACTGCGACGTGGCGCGCGCCGAGGCGCACGTGTACAGGTATGTGTGTGCAGGCTGGCGGGGCACGCGGCGCACAACTCGGTGCGGCCGGGCGCGCTGGGCCGCGCGGTGCTGGCGCGGCGCCGCGGCCGCGCGCGGCTGCCCTACGCCGCGCACTACCACTGCGACGTGGCGCGCGCCGAGGCGCACGTGTACAGGTATGTGTGTGCAGGCTGGCGGGGCACGCGGCGCACAACTCGGTGCGGCCGGGCGCGCTGGGCCGCGCGGTGCTGGCGCGGCGCCGCGGCCGCGCGCGGCTGCCCTACGCCGCGCACTACCACTGCGACGTGGCGCGCGCCGAGGCGCACGTGTACAGGTACCTCGCCCGCGTCAATCATCAGTCCCTTAGAGACCCTGGAATTTCCGCCACAAAACAAAACGCTGTCGCAATCTATGTGGCTAGTGTCAGAATAGTACAATTGTGTATTGAAGGCGGTAAGTGAGGAATTACGGTCGAGGCTCTAGTAGAAGTCCGAAGTCAGAGACTGAGGGCTTTTTGAGTCGAGGTTCGTAATTCTCGTACCGCTAGTGAAACATACAATGTTTTTCATCAGATGGCATCATACGAGTATAGTCAGCAAAAAGTACGGTCACCAAAAAAAGCTCGTTTAAAAAAGCAATTTTTAACAAAAAATTTTTTTGTTCATTGAAATTGACCTCCGCAAAGTAACATTCATATAAATCACGTCTTTATCCCTTACAGGGTAGACAGAACCTTAAAGAGCTTAAAGGCCACGTTTAGCATAATTGTGCAATGCCTGTTTCAATTTTTTTTTCGAAATTATATTAAATAAATAAATAAATAACACAATAACAAATAAAATAAATAACATAATAAATATATTAACTTTAATTTTGTCAGATCGACGGACGAGGACGGTTTGCAAAAGACAGCGGCGGACGTGGCGGCCGTGACGTGACGCGCGCCGCGCGCGCCCCCCCCAGGCTGTGATCTGTCGTTAACTGTATTATAGTGTAGGCTAATCTGCGCGCGCGCGTGCGCGGCGAGGGACCAATGCGTCACATTCTAAAGGCTCCTTGCGCTACGCGGCGGGCCGTGACGGGCCAACAACTCGCGCATGCGATGCGTGGGTCGCGATCCTCGCCGATGACGCTGTGTACATATTCTACAATCACATGGTTGAGATCGGACGTCACGGCCGACCGTGAAGCGGAGCCTTAACGGAGCGGGGTCCGCGGACCCGGGTTGTGTTGAGCGAGCCTTAAACAGATTCCAAATAGTTTTGATACGAATCGTATTCTTAAGTTTTCTTTTAAAGTGTATCTTACGTCCTAGACGTTAGGATCTGAAATGATAGCCGTGAGATTCTTCTAAAGTTTTAATATTTATCAGTGTCTCGAATTCTCGTTCTTCGTAGGTACAAGGCGCGCTCAATCACGTGTGTATCGGAGACCTGAGAACGAAAAGGTTTCGACTGCAGAGTAGGTATAATTATCAATATTTGCTCTATGAGAGCTTTCGTGAGGACACGGTTACCCAAAAAAGTTAGAAACAACCTTTTTATTCTCGTGTCGTGAAATGTTGAAGCGATAGATCTGCCGATAGAACGTCAAGCCGCGTCCACACCGACCGCACCCCACGGGCGCTTGGTGTGGCCGCGGGCGCCGACACATGCCGCTGCTAATCATGTACTTATGGCGATCGATTTAGTTTAAATGCTGATTTCACCACATTAGCAACAGTTAGATTTTACTACTTTATTCATAAACGGTTATTAAGTTTTATGGTTAACGCTTGTCTCTATCTGTCACTGTGACACTTGCCTTTGCAAGAAAGAGACATAATTTAGCTATAAGAATTGATAACCTTTTCTAAATAAGACGGTTAGACGCTTATCGATATTAAATTGTAATGCTTTCTCAATATGTATAATTTATGCATGTTACAATGTGATGTTCTTATGATAGAGACCTACAGTATTGTATTCTCCAAATAGAACGTCGATAGTCTCGTGTTCCTCGGGTTGGTGAAATCCGCGAACTTGTATTTAGTAAAAAAATATATTAGCTATCTTTTTGTGTTCATAGTAGGTTATTATTTAATCCCACGGCATAGGCCATTACGTGCACGTCAAACTCCGACTCGTGATATGTAATTGTTAGGACTAGTGTGTGGTGTTTGGCTCCCCGCGAGGCTAGCACGAATCGCCGCGGCTCAACCATACTTCGTTTTTTTCACAGAACGAAGTTGAACAATCTTGACATGACTTTTTATAGACAAACTTTTCAAAAATTGGTAACTGGAACATACAAAACCGTAGCAGAGAAATCACTATATTCCAAAGGTTTTTAATTCTAGCTCGCTGTTATTTATTTTTAAAAAGTGTTCTTCAATAAAAAAATCACATCAAGATTATGTATTTATCAGAAGATAACTCTAATGTGTGAAAAAACGAAGTACCTATGCTGCAATACACGATAGTAATACAAAAGGCGCACAGCGCAATGACGACAGGCATAAGCAATCTTAGATTTTGTGGCAAAAATGTGTAACAACTAGGGACTTCACGCCAATATTAAAATCGGACGATAACTATTTCAAAGGCTTCGTAATATTTGTCAGCTACGAAGCTAATCTTATATTGTGTACTATACAGGCATGGACCCACGTATGCATAAGTGAGAAACTATGAATTTATTAAAATTACAAGACTGATTCTTACGCGGCATTCTTTTAATTATTCTTATGCATATGTCTATCACGTTTATGTCAACGTCTTATTTATCTATAATGGAAGAAAACTCTTGTATATCTCTCTTAATTGACCAATTTTCAATATGCCCTATTACGTGTAACTTTCATGTCATACAGTCAGCATCAGAAATTGGTAAACAGTCGAAGAGCTCAAAAAGATCTTTACGCTTTCTTAGTACCTTGGCGATAGTCTTGTACTTTTTTAAGGTCTTCGACTTTTTATCAGTTTCATATACAAGGAAATAGCTGGGGAATCCCTAGGTAAATTGTCGTGCCATTAAAAAGTTATACGTCTGTTCATAAGTTTTAAAATTTGCGCTATCGTTAAAACATTAGAGGTAAAAGAGTTAATAAAGATGTGTACTGTCAGAGCGCGTAGAGATCAGTCGCGGGATGTCGTGCTAGCCTAGATAGTGATTCTGCGCATGTCTAGCGAGAGTCGCTGCCTTGCCCGAGACTGCCCCCGTATTGGGGCTATAATTTATATAGGTTCGAGTAGGCTTTTAGCGAATGCAACCAACGTAGCGGGTACTTTGAACGTTTGAGCTTGAATTAGATCTCCCTACGTTAATTCTTCAGCAGGAAATACGCTGGCAAACGGAGGAAATACTACAGGGTTGAATGTCTGAATAACATGGATGTGCTATCAATTTAATTTCCAGTTTTGAAGACGTGACCATGACCAATCTGTTCGTTTCGGGTGTGTGATAAATTGCATAAAACAAATGACATTTTGACTTACCATGCTAAAAGGAGTAACTGCGAGCTGCATACGTGATTGACTGGTGTTATACAAAGTGATTAATTTCTCGAAAACAATGATCTCTTGACATAATTGTAAATTGCGTAATGAACATTGTATAATACTGAAAACACATAATATACATTCAATAAGACAGTGAAAAGCATAAAACTCTATTATAATAAACTCTTGTGTTAGACGATTTAAAAATTGACTTACTGAAAAATAACCAGTTGGGAGATAAAAAAAATCCTATTCCGCTAAGTGCCTCGACCGAAACTAACCTAAGCTATCCATTAGACCCAGTTATATTAAATAAATGTTTGTCCTTTTATCTTTTTACTATGAGTGATGCTATTGCAAATATATTAGTGTCCTTTTCATTAATACTTTTTGTATGTTATGTCGAATGATATGAGTTTTGTAGCAAATACTGTTACGATATGTTGCGTGTATGCTTTACTAAATTGTGTCTAAATTCGTTCGTCGCTATTTGATCGTAGCTAATCGTTAGTATGCTAATCGTTGTTATTACATACATATATTAAAAGCAATTGAACGCCACCCGTGTCTCCAAGTGCTCGACTGTGCCGCGTGTTTCCTGCCCTCTATCGCCTGCGTAACTTCATGATTCCTAGAAGATTTGACTATTTTTAATACTGTTTCTAGTTATTGTACATAGAGACAAATATATTTCTACATTGATAATTATTGTTATATGTACAGTAGGATATTTTTATATAAAAATCTTTGTGTAAATAACTTGTATGTACTAAGACTGTTGTTTATTTTAGAGCTTTTAATTCGTTCAGTTAAATTACTAATAGGGTATTCGTAAATCATGTATTTTCCAGTCATTATGTGAGTTGTGAAACCACGCGGAAGTCCTCGAATACTTTTGAGTTTCTTGCCATGTGAATCGAAACTTTAGTTTTTAAATCAAACGTTTAGTACAAATAAGACGGCTAATAACCGGTGGCTGGCGAGACTACTCCAAGAGTAAAAGACGCGAGCTTGGCAGGCGGCCTTCAAATCCTGTGTTTATTTATTTATTCAATATGTTTACATTATACGTATCTGCCCATCTGTCCACCAGCCGACGATACTTTTAAGCTGTTACTATTAAAATTATTTTTACGAATAACTAGTCTTTTATCAACGAAAAATAGTATTAACAAGCATTTTTCGAATATAAACGTTTCTGAAATTCGCTTACTAAATTGTTGCGAAAATTTCGACTCTTGTACAGTCGCCATCAGATATTTCGGAGCAGCCATGGTGATCAAAAATATCGAAACATGAACTTTAATACCTTAACAATTAGAGTGCATGTGCCGATATTTTTGACCACCTTGGCTGCTCTGAAATATCTGATGGCGACTGTACATGGGGTGTACTCTCGAATTCGAAAATTGAATCATACCGTCCCCTCATATTAATATCGAACAATATTAGTGCGAGCGAGGCGGCACGATTCATACTTCAAATTTGGGCTGACTTATAAGTACGATAATGGGGAGAGCACGGATGAAACTAACCACACATACAATATTGTTGCTATGTTCAGGCGTTTCACGTCAAAACGTGATATTTGTGGCGACATTTCATTGCGACCCTTTATTGTCGTCCTTTGTTACCCTTTTATTCAACTTGGAAGCATTTATGTTTGTGATAATATCGGAACGGACTGTGTAGTGTGGCGCGCAAGCTTGCCGCGAACCAGCACAGCGATGACTAGAAAATACATATTATTGACGTGTTGTTTTTTTAATAAAAATAACAAAATATTGAATATACATATTGTTTTATTTCTGTTGTTCAACATCGTCTTTTTGCAAAAGTGTTACAATTTATAAATTTAATTCGATACATTTTAGTAACAACTACGTGTGCAAGAAACATTGTGTTGCACAGTTGGCGTCGGATATATCGTTGCGGCGAAAGTATCCAAATATATGGGAGCAAGGCTTTATAAAGGGTTTAAAGGAGGTCCGATATATCTGACCTTTTTGATCGCAACGACATATCTGACGCTGACTGTAGAACTTTCAACTACCTAACTTCGACAATGTATCTTATGAGCTTGAAGCTTATTATGAATGAGTATCAACAACATATAGAAACAGCGGGTTCCCCCGATTTCTTCAAGGTTCCATTATCAGATCATCATCATCATCATCTCAGCCATTACAAGTCCACTATCAGATACTTCGGCCAATTGAAAGTACCCTTTCAAATGAAAAAATATTTTTCCAAATGAGTGTCCCTTTTTCTGGTAGTCGGGAAATATACATAAAAAGGTAATTCGCTAGCACTTCACTTGGCGTCAGGTCAAGAGTAACCTAAATCGAAGAGCATGTATGACGAGATTGATGAATGTGAATAGCAAGTCGTACAAAGTAGTCCAAGTACTGTCTTGGCGTATTTGCCGAAATATTTATGAGAGCGAAAAAAATGCAATATTTTATTTCTAGCATGAGCAAAAGAGATGGTCAAAGCGCAACACGCCGCGCCAAGTGAAGTGCAGCCTTTCATAAAGACGTACTGTCCTAACAAACGTCGCATTTCATGCGTCTTATTTACGCTAGTAAAAAATTGTTCAGTACCAGAACTTGAGCGAAAAAACTGTCCGTAAACTCACACCAGTAGTGACATATCTGATGCGCGTTTAGATTAGTCTACATAAACATTACCAAAAATTTCGTTTGTATAGTTTAAAAACTTTCATAGAAAAACTATACCACAGAGTATACGCGTCTTAGCGCAATGGACTTCACAACAAAACTCCGGCACTTATTCTAAAATTATTAACAAAAACAATTGATAAACAATATTTCATTTTCCTTACGGTTACTTGAAGTACAAACGTATGCGTTGGGCGAAAAGCTGCTATTACATGTCACAGGCGATGATAGTATTGCTCAATTGCCGGCAATTAATGAAGGTTTACTCAGACCATAAAAAGTGAGACCGGTTTAAACTAACCATTGCCACGTGCGGGTGTGCTATCCCAACCACTTTGCTTGGCAAAATTTCGTTGCGCTTGTGTGCGTACAACTGTAAGCAAACGCTAAGGCGTAATTTAAACTAACCTCATCTTGTCGTTCGCACAACTTCGTCTTGACTTTTTTTGCTTTTGTCTATACAAACAATCAGTTAAACGCTCAGACCAATAGCTAATAGTACTTGTTTCTTTATTATGATAGTTGCCGGCAATTTGTTGCTTGCAAAGTTGAGTGTGTAACAGCAGCTTATATCATCGTAAGAAACAACACACGAGTTCCACAAGCGTCAGCTAAACAGGAACACAACTTTTGTACACAAATATAAAAATATACAACGTCATCACTCGACTGTCACAAAAAATAATTATATTTAAAACAATGTAATAATCTGGAGAATCCACGGTGACTATACTTTTACCCGCAACTTTTTTATACACAATCGATTCGAATAAAAACATTTCAACACATATTTTTATTTGTTTGATATTGTGTGACAGGGCGACAACAATCCCAAACATTTCAATACCCGTGTACGGAATCCTAATTATAACTTTTCTGCGAAATGTAGAAGAGCATATAACACGGAATAGAAGAACGAATATCAAAGGACCAAAGAACATTCATACAAAATTGAGGACATATTGTCAAACGCGCGAGTGCTCGCCAACGCATGCAATGAATTTTAGATGTGGTTAGGGCTTTTTTTTCAATGCGTATACATTTTTCAATTTCATACATATATACATACCAAGCTTCCGTTGTCGTCCGCCAGTCTATCTATCCGTCCGTGTTTCCTTTCTTACGTTCCTCCGTCCGTCTACCCATTTGTCACATTAATATTACAACATAAGACATGAAAATACACGGTTTGTGAAAGCTTCATTAAAAAAATATCTATAGAGAAAATAACAAATAAAAATATTCAATTCATTGTCAACGCTATTTACGCCCGCTAGGCCTTTCCGACTTCTTTATTCTATTCCGTGGTCCAATAGCGACCGTGGAAACCTCCAATCCATTAAACTAAACCACGGTTAAACGAATCACAGCAAGAGTTTGAGTATGGCGTTGACTACGTCGACGGAGTCCTCTTCGATAAGCACTATGTCGAACTTTTTGAGGTAATTAGGCAAGTTCTTGAGGTCGTGGCCGAGGAAGCCCACTTTGATCACCACGTCGCAGTGGTCCATGCCTTCAGCCATGCCGGCGTCGCCTGGAAACATATACAACATATACATACATCAACTTAAGTAAGAATAAATTTGCTAGACAGAAATAGAGAGAGAGAGAGAGAGCTGTATTCAAGAGCGGTGGCTTTTGCCCAGCAGTAGGACACGTACATAGGTCAACAATAGTTATTTGTGTCACAGGGGAGCAAAATGATGTATTTACAGCATGCGCTACATTGAATCCAGAATGAAGCGACAATTTTACAATAGAATCCAGAGCGTAATGAGGGATTCAAGTGTTGCCCAGCGCCCAAGATGAAAATAATTTTGCTCCCGAGTGGCTCATACAACTTTTCACACCGAACATTAAAACACTTGAAAAAATAATTTTAAATATATTTAAAGAGCTACCAGCATAGAAAATGGCGTGGTTTTACATTTGTCAACTTCAAAAAATTGCATTTGCAAAAAAACACTTAGAAAAGCCTTGAACAGAAAAGTTGCACTTTGATCCTCCTCTGAGCAAACCTTACTTTCTGAATGAGAGGTGTGAAAAAAAATTATGTGTAGTTACCAATGTTGTCCCCCATGAGTATGACGTTGGAGCGGTCGCGCACGAGTTCGTAGTAATCAGTGCCTTTAATGACTGCCTCGTTCTTGTTGTACGTGTGAATGATGTCGCCTTTGATGCCAGTTATCCGGTCCTCTTCGTCCAGCGCCAGGAAGTTTGACACCACCTACAATATTGAATACCTAATGTTATGGCATGAATTAGACGGACAGTACTATCGTGTGATCCGTGCATATCGCGATCCATATCATGAAACACTGATGCGTAGATCAGATTCGGTTGTTTGCAATCCACGTTCATATATTGACATGCCAGTATCACGATAATAACCGTCTAATCTATGCCTATAAGTAATGGATACTGCTCGAGTTGACCCTAGAACGTCTAGAGGACAAAGGTGTACCTAATTCATTGGTTTACTACAGGTCACGACAACGATGAGACGACGAGACGAGTGAGAGCGAACTATCGTAAGAAATTAAAAAATATCGAACTGACAAGTGTGGCGCGAGCCTGAAAAATTTCAGCCTAATTTTCATCTACTTATATTTGCTGAACGTGGGAGTGTCATGTCAAATAAAATATGTATTTTTCTAAGGGTACTTTTGCGTACGACAATACCTGCGTGTCGTATCGTACTGGAGTCATAATTATCGTACGCCTACCATCCGCGCTCTAGCCTCGAGGAGCCCTAGGTCGTATTCGTCAGCAAATACAGTCAGCAGTATAGTCATGTTAGTTGTCGCAGCCAACATAATAATTGTTTCAAAGAGTCAGTAGAATCACTTCAAAAGGTTGTTAGTGTCTGCAAAAAACCAATGCGAATGAACAATATTTGGCTTCCATCCTGTCCATACTCCATACATCCCTGTGTACCCCTGTTTTTCAAATGAGCTGTGTTAGCAAGTGGGCGCACTCGCCTGCACGTGCGGCTGCAGCAGGCCGGCGGCGCGCAGCGCGGCCACCACGGCCTCGCCCAGCCCGGCCGAGAACACCAGCACGGGCACGCGCCGCGCCGCCGCCCACGCCGCCATCTCCGCCACGCCGATCCTGCGTCACCCCACACGTTAAGCTTAGCACGCACTTTTTTTCTTGCGGTTGCGGTCTGGCCTAAAACGCCGAACCGCGGAGGAACTCGCACTGCGGTTGCGTTTCCGCGGTTTTCACGTTCAGTATGACAATGGATTTCCTCAGAGCAGTATGTGTTGTGGCCTTAGTTTTAAGAAATAAAAAAAATAGAAAACGTCTTCGCCAACATAAGTACTGGGTGCATCCTCTAACAGAACAAAGATATTTGAAGGGATATTTTTGTAAAATGTACAATGATGTACGAAACAACAAAGACAAATTTTTTAACTACTACAGGATGTCAATTAGTAGTTTTGATAAATTATTGCGAATGATTGGCCCACAACTACGACATAATGCAGCGCACAACACACATCTCACTGCTCCGCTCTCTGAGTCGAACTGACGAAAAAACCGCTTTTTACGGACCGCAGTGGGGGCGCTACCGTACATGAAGTATGGGATACATAAAAACGCGCGGTTACAAACCGCGAATCAAAATGTAGCATGTTGCGTTTTTAAAATCAGTCACTGAAATAAATCGCAAGTGCGTGCGCTTATAAAGAATGCTGTACCTATACGTTACATTTTTTGCGGTAGCGGAACCGCTTTTTAAAAACCGCAGTGCGTGCTAAGCCTTATACCGACCACATGTTGCATTGCATTCGTTCCCGTACGAACACGCACGAGCGATCCCATCCCAGTGTGCCGAGTATTTAAGGTAGCTAGCGCAGAAGACAGATTTTTCAGACCACGACTGTGATTATATGTACTACTTGAAAATGGTTAAAAGTTTATGAATACAATTTTAAGCTAGTTAGAAAGAAAGAAAGAAAGAAGACATTTATTCCTTTTTGCAAGACACACAAATATAAGATAATACACACAGTTTTATAGAAAATAAACAAGGTATAACAAAAAAAGAAAACATAGACATGAAAAATAGATCATCAGCGTTGTGTGTCTTCGCAAAAGTGAAACGGTCGCTGGCTCAGCATTACGCTGAGGTGTTAGACACCTGCAGCACTGATTTTCAGCCAGAACCGTAGTTGTGTTATTTATTCAGGGCTGTAATTTTCTGTTAGGTATACTCTAACATAACTGTTTCGAATTGAACACAATTTTTTATCACTTTATGTGATTTCAAAAACCGGCCTCTTGGATGCGAAAGTACGTATATATACGTCATATAGTTATGTGTAGGTAGTTCCGATGACCGCTATCAATCAGGTCTTGTTGGGTTTTTGCATAGTCTTAATTCTGCGCACATTTTTCAACCGCGGGAGCAACATTAAGTATTCTAATTTTTACGCAGACGTTTACAAAAGCGGATCAATTCCCACTTAAAAATAAGTCACAAATAAAGTTCATAGATACCTAATCTCAAACTCAAATGTTAAATTGCTGTGTAGAAAAATGCGAGCATTGTTAGTTTTTTGCTGGCTTGCCAACCTTGAAAATCGAACTAATTGCAAAATTGATAAAAACGGAGTTGCGAAATGAATTCGTCGATTAGCCAAGAAATATTTAAGCCTTATGATTCAGATCAAAACAATACAAGTTTTACAAATAAAAATAATTTAGTCCAGTTACTTTTTGAAATTCTTTTATTTGGCTTCATAATGAGGAACCAATTTTTTTCATTTCAAATCTGTAATATAAAAATGAATCGCTGAATGTGTTACTAAGCGCAAATCTCGAGAGCGGCTGAACCAATTTCGCTAATTCTTTTTTTAGAATATTCCTTGAAGTACGAGGATGGTTCTTATGGAGAAAAATTTAAAAAATTGCCCGAAAAAGTCTAAAAACAACACTTTTCTATACTCGCAACCATTCGTAATAACTTAAAGTAAATTTGAACTTTAATACCATACCATAAAGTTTAACTGTTAGTGGAGAGGTTCCGGGAAGGCAAAACAATTGAGTGACGTTAGTATCGTATAAATATTAGTGTCAATATAAAAAAAAAAAAAAGAATCGACTGTTAGGCGGTACGAGCTAACTAGCTAGTATTTAAATAAATAACTTTAATTACAAACCTAAAGCAGCCTACCACCCTTTGACAGCTCGCCATAAGTTCATTCCTCGGAAACTTGATGCCTCTGAAACAAGTATTTTAAAATGCCTTAAATATTGCCTCCGTTTTGTCGACACTCAATTTATTACTATTTGTGTGACAGTTCAATTATTTGGAATACGTATCGCCGTATGTTAATGTAAGTTTGAAATTTCATTTTTTATTTTTACTAGGTACAAGTATTTTCCACTGGAAATTTACGACTGCTCCGAAGCCACGGAAAGTGCAATATTTACGAAAACCCTTTCAGTACTAAGTAGATTGCTTACTTCAGTAGTGCGTGAGCAGCAACATACCACTCCACCATATGTTTGGTTTTCTCTTCAATGCTCATGGCAGGGTCTGCCTCGATGGGCTTGTAGATAGAGGCTAATCGGACATCTTCATCTTTGTAGTGCTGCGGAATAGAAGGGCACTCTCGGAACATGCCTGCAATTTAAAAAATAATTAATTTGTTTGATGCTCAGACCAAATGAAAAGTATGTATGTATATATGAATTAACTCTTTATTGCAAGTAAAGTTGGAGTTCTGCAAACTGCAAAGTGAGGCCGGTTTAAACATGCGTCGCCCCCTGCGCATGTGTGTAAGTAGCTCAACTAGTTCTCTTGACAAAGTTTTTTTGTACTTGTGTGTGAAACAGAATGCAATAAATAGAAAGTAATTATTTAAATCAGCCTCACTTTGGCATTCATAGTACTCCATCTTAACTTTGTATTGTGTGAAAAATGATGATGCTGACATTACCAAAGCTTGTGAGCACAGATTTTCCATCCATCTTGTGTCTAGTGAGTGTGTGATCAAAGTCTGTGACTATCTGCAGCTTGTCGGGCCCTCCGCTGATCAGTTTGTTGATTTTTTCCAGAAGTAGTGCCTTATCAGCAATGTGGGTGTTTCCTTTGTTCATTTCTGGTATTTCTGCTAAATTCGTCAGCGTCATGTTTGTAGCCTAGACAGACATAAAGAAATTATTAAAAAGTTATTGTAGTCTATACAATTAATAATTTAATAGACAGCTCAGTTTTGTCTAACGAAAACCTGTATTGTAAACCATTGACCTACTATGAACTAATGTTGCGGATACAATATTGTTTAATGTTATACATATTTGTAGTATTCAAATGTAAGCAAAATTAAATATACACAAAAAGCTGTGGTGATGACTGATCTTTGCATTCATTTGAATATTCACATAATAATTTATTTATACATATTCTATAAACTACACATAAAAAGATACATTAGAAAGTAATAACAAATAAAAATGGAAAACTAAATTAATTAACTAACTAATATTGACTGATCAGCAAATGACCAGTGTAAGGCAAATTTGTTTGGATGAGTGTAAATAAATAGTTAATGATCAGTTTTCATAGCAAATAATTTAATTTGAGGTTTGACGCTGTATTCATACAAATGAAGAAAAATATCTAGTACATGTATAATAATAATTTTCTAGTCTAAATGATCCTGTGGCCATAAAACCCACACACAGACAAAATTATTGGGATGATCTAAGCAATATTTTAATTTATAATAGTTGCTAACACATTTGTTATTATAAATAATGGTAAGGTTCACTATAAAATATTTTGTTTCAAATTTCAAGTTCAAGCTCATTAATTAATCTTATAATTGTGGAATAAACAAAAATAAACCAATAAAATATAAGAGTACCAATTACAAAATAAATTCGTGTAAAATTATTCTATAACTACGTAGTTTACTAAATAATTCATTTCCTAATGGTTTTCCAAAGTATCTAACTACAAAGGACTGTAGCACGATTGCATTGATTACCTAACAATTGTTTTTACTCACAAATATGAATTCAATCCTGTGACACAAAATGAAAATCCAAATATTCAAGGTCTTTGCTTTGTCAATGTTACCTGTAAAATGCTGTTAAAAGCACTTTTTAGGTTTCGTAAAATATGACGATAAATTTTTGTGCTAAAATTATTTTTTCTGTGAAAGAATACGAACTAAATCAAATCAAATAATTATTGGGAAATCGAGTATAGTATACAGCTGGCGCCACACAAACCGAACTGACACTATTGACTGACTTGAAACAACTGACAGTGACAATGACAGTTTGACAATGCAGCGACAGAACAATTATATTATGCAATAGTGGAAGGCGGAAATCATTCATTTCATTCGATCTTTTTTATCTCTTTCCATACAGTAAAGACCAAGGGATCTAAGCTTATACAGCCAAATTTGATTTATTAATAGACCCACACATCACACAAACTCACAGTCCGCCAATGCATAACATTCAAGTGTGTTCCCTTTCATACTTAATTATTGTTACAAAACATCTAAATAGATGATACATATACCAATAACACATATTTATAACAGTCAGGTAGCACCATTTGAGTTATGATCCACCTCAGAAAGTTTTTACTGTAAAATGACAATGCGGTTGTTCGGAAATCCGCGATCCTATATTGACATACCAGTATCAACTTTCCTAGTTTTAGCGTTCTTTATTGTTATTGAGTTCTTAATAGATTGTTTTTAATCAATTTCTACCTACTGGTAGAAATTGATTAAAAATTCTGATGATACTTCATATGTATATTAACCGACGATTGCCCTTCTAATCCATGCCAATGCGACATCGCTATGATAATTTTCTGTGAAAAGGTTCTACAGTTGGATCACGTGCTTGCTTGTGTTTTTAAAGATTTACTTAGGCTTAGTACAAATGTTCGATTATTGTAACTTAACGCATTATCTATACATATAAAATTCAAAGTCCTGACTGACTGACTGACTGACTGACTGACTGACTGACTGACTTAACTATATATCAACGCACAGCCCAAACCACTGGACTTAGAGACTTGAAATTTTGCACATAGATACCTTATTGTTGGTGGCACCACACTTGTATCTGTGATTAAGAGATAAGCATTGTCTGTGGTCACGGGCGCGGGGAATGGAAAGGTTAGAATAGAAGATGGCGAATCAAATAAAGAAGCTTCGATTGTAAATGAGAGTTTAATTAATAACTGCACACAGCAAAGACATAGAACACAAACATGGCGTCAGGTTATTTGCCTCCGCTTCCTGAAATGGAATTTAAAGGTAACTTATCGAAAAATTTCAAGGAATGGATACAACGTTTCGATATTTACATCACCGCCAACGGTCTTGAAGAGGCCAGTGACAAACGAAAAATAAATATTCTCCTTAACTTTATCGGCCAAAAAGGTATAGACATTTTCAATAGTTTTGACCTAAAGGGAGAGCAAACGGCGGAAGCTGTAATTAAAAAGTTTCAAGATTACTTTACACCACGCAAATCGACACTCATGTCGCGAAATGAATTTTTCATAATTACGCAAGGCGAAATGCGACTGGAGGAATATTTCCAAAAAGTTATCAATATGGGAATTAACTGCGAATTTGGGGACCTCAGAGAAGATTTAACTGCAAGCAAAATTATTGCAGGCTTAAACAATAAATTCAAAAGCCTCAAAACAAGGTTAATGGCAGAGGATGACTCCAAATTAACGTTAGACTACACCATGAAATACTTATTGAGCGCAGAAGCGTCGCGTCAGTATGTTGAAGAGAATTCTAAAGATGAGAATGAAAACATAGAAAGTCCCCAAGAAATTATGTATGTTAAAAACACTAAAGGTAACAAACTAATAAGGAACTGTAGAAACTGTGGACAAACTCATAATATAAATGCCTGCCCAGCCTACAATAAGACCTGTTTTAAATGTGACAAACCAAATCACTTCAGTAATGTTTGTAGAAACAAAATTGGATCCAAGAAAAACAAACAAGTCAATGTTATTGAGGTGAAAAGTGGAGAAAATGAAGAGGCTATAGAAGAAGGTGATTTTTTTATTGGCATGGTGAGAACATATGAGGAAATTACCCAATCATTCACAGTAAGGGGCCAGCAGGTGTCTATGAAAATGGACACTGGGGCAGCTTGCAATATTATAAGTTCCGAGGTATGTAATAAACTTGGGATTAAAAAACAGGAAATCAGTTTCACTAACAAAAAAGTGGTCCAATTAGATGGGAAAAGTATTTCTGTATATGGTACTTGTCACTTAGAGGTAGTTCATCCAAATGGAAACACTTTCCTGGTTAAATTTTTAATTATTGAAGGCAATGTCCCTACCCTGCTTGGTTGTAAAACATGTTTAGAATTTAATTTTATTGTACCTAACACTGACCTTGTAAATATACATAATGTTACATGTCTTAATGAAAAATCACAGGAACTAACAAAACAATTAAAAAATGATTTCAGTGAACTGTTTGATGGAGGACTTGGCTGCATGCCTGGCTCAGTAAATATTAAACTGGGTGAAGGTGCAGTTCCAGTAGTCCAAGCAGCCCGGCGTGTTCCCTTTTCATTGCTGCCTGAACTTCGTGAAGAGCTAGCAAAAATGGAGACTTTAGGTGTAATTGAAAAAGTTGACAAACCAACAAAATGGGTAAATAATTTAGTTCTAGTTAGAAAACCTAATGGTAAATTACGAATGTGCATTGATCCCAGGGCTCTTAACAAATTTATTATACAACCTAAGTACCAACTTCCTACTATGGATGAAATAAAAAGTAAAATTAAAGATGCTAAAGTATTTGCTATGTTAGATGCATCAAATGGCTTTTGGATGCTTAATCTAGATGAAGAAAGCTCTGACCTGTGCACTTTTATTACACCCTGTGGAAGGTATAGGTTTCGTAGATTGCCATTTGGAATAAGCTCGGCTCCGGAAGAATTCAGTAGGTTGATGTCCCAGTTATTTGAAAATGTTGAAGGTGTCATTCCATACATGGATGATCTTTGTATATTTGGCGAATCGGTAGAGCAGTTATATAAAAGATTAAGAATCGTTCTAGAAATTGCATCAAAAAATGGTATCAAGTTTAATGAAAGTAAATGTAAATTCTTCGTACAGGAACTTATTTTTGTTGGGCATAAATTTACAGCTAGCGGTGTGTCTCCAGATCCTAGCAAGGTACAGGCAGTAATGAACATGGAACATCCAAAGTCAAAGAAAGACCTTGAAAGATTTTTAGGAATGTGCAATTATTTGTCACGCTTTATACCAAATTATTCTAAATTGATTGAACCATTACGGATTCTTATGAAAAAAGATACAGTATTTGTCTGGGACAGTAATCAAGAGCAATCTGTGTGTAGCTTAAAGAAGGCTTTATGTAGTTCTCCATGCCTAGCCTATTTTGATACAAATAAAGATATTATATTATCAGTGGATAGCTCTTCAACTGCTCTGGGGACAGTAGTTTTGCAAGAGGGTCAACCAATTGCTTTTGGTTCTCGTGCACTTACTGCTACTGAACAAAACTACTGTCAACTAGAAAAAGAAATGCTAGCAATTGTCTTTGGCTGTTATAAGATGCATCAATATGTTTATGGACGAAAAGTACAGGTTGAGACTGATCACAAACCGTTAGAGACATTGTTTAAAAAACCACTGCATAAAGTACCCGCGAGGTTACAACGTATGATGTTAGCTGTGCAAGGATACAATCTAGAAGTAAAATACAAACCAGGCCGGTTATTATTCATTGCAGATACTCTATCACGAAGTTGTTCACAGCCTATTGAAACAAAAATGAACCAACTTAATGAAAATGTAGTATGTCATGTAAAATTACACAGAGATTCTTTGCCAATTTCAAAGGCTAAACTAATAAAAATTCAAAATGCAACAAAATTGGACAAAACTTTAATGAAGATTAGTGGTTTTTTAAAAAATGGGTGGCCTGAAAATTTGAACAATATTGATATTGATGCAAGGGTTTTTTGGACGTTTAGAGATGAGCTAAGCCTTTTAGATGGTATAATATTGAAAAGTAACTTAATTGTAATTCCAGAATCCTTGCAGTGGCATATAATGGAAATAATTCACCAGGGCCATGTAGGTGTCAGTACCTGCAAAATTAGAGCTAGAACATGTGTTTTCTGGCCTAATATAAATAAAGATTTAGAAAATTTTGTCAGTAAATGTGAACCCTGTGCAAAATATAAACCAAATTCACAAAAAGAGCCTTTGATTAATCATGATGTAGAACCACTGCCATGGTACAAGATTGGTATAGATATATGTACTCTGAATGACAACGACTTTTTGATATTTATGGATTATTATTCTAAATTTATAGAAGTTACTAAGCTGGATAACTTATCTAGCAACTGTGTTATTCTAAATTGTAAATCAGTATTTGCCAGACATGGTATACCAACAGTTTTAGTGTCAGATTGTGGCACCCAGTTTACTTCAGAGAAATTTATGAAATTTTCAAATGATTATAACTTTAATCACATCAAGAGCAGCCCTAAATTTTCACAATCAAATGGTCAAAGCGAAAGTGGTGTCAAAATTTTTAAAAACATAATGAAAAAATGTGCAGAGGACGGATCAGATCCATATTTAGGATTGTTAAACTATCGCAATACTCCAAAACATTATATGCCATCACCATCACAGTTATTGTATTCTAGAAATTTAAATTCCCTTCTGCCTCTATCTAAACGTCAATTAAAACCTAAAATTGCCGTATATGATAAGAAATATTATGATCATTGTGATAGTGTTAAGAAAAATTATGATAAAAATGCTAAGCACTTACCAGAGATGAATGTGGGACAAAATATTTACTTTAAAAAGACCCTTAACTCTAACTGGACTCCAGGCAAAGTTGTTAAAAAATGTAAGGAACCACGTTCATATTTGGTCGGTGATGAGAAGGGTAAGATATATAGGAGAAATAGAAAATATTTAACAGCTCGCACTAATAATATTGTACCTAATAACAATACGTATAATGATGATAATTACTTTTCTTGTCTTGAGTATGATAACTCAATTACTGTGCATCAGAATGTATCAAGTAGAAACGATTGTAATGACTTGATGGAAAATATTGAGGTGTCAGACTCAAGTTCATCACAATCAATAGAAGCATCTATTGAGTTTGATGTTAATCCACCTAGTCCCACTTTACAAAGGAGTTTGCCTGAGGATAACATTAATACAGTTACTAGAAGTGGACGAAATGTCAGAAAACCTGCCAAATTTAAAGATTATTGTACTCAGTCAGACTCTGATTAGTTGATGGGATATTTGTAAATTATGTTGACTTATGTTAGTTATAAAAGGGGGGGATGTTGGTGGCACCACACTTGTATCTGTGATTAAGAGATAAGCATTGTCTGTGGTCACGGGCGCGGGGAATGGAAAGGTTAGAATAGAAGATGGCGAATCAAATAAAGAAGCTTCGATTGTAAATGAGAGTTTAATTAATAACTGCACACAGCAAAGACATAGAACACAAACACTTATACAATGTAGGCATCCACTAAGGAAGGATTTTTGGAAACTCCCACGGGATAAGGAAAAAACGGGAATTATATATTCGATTCTTTGTAATGGCTGAGATGATGATGATGATGATGATGATGATGATATATTCGATTCCGAGTGACGCTATCTCAGTAACTATAATAACTAGACTCTTCAAATTTGATACAAAAGTAGGTGATTACAAAACTAAGAAACTAATTTCAGGATTTTTGGAAATTTCCACGGGATAAGGAATAAAACGGGATTTATATATTCAGTTCTACGGGATCGATTTTTCGTTTTACTGGTCGTATAAAACTGAAATTTGGCCTTCAAGTTCCCTTGGGGAGTGTAGGGGAGCACTACAAAAGGATTTCCCGAAATTCCCACGGGAACGGAAACACCGGGACTTTTCGTTTTACTGGTTGCAGAAGCTGAAATTCGGCATGTAGGTTACTTCGAGAGTGTAGAGGAGCATTAAGAGAGTACTTTCCAAAATTCCCACGGAAACGGGAAAAAAACAGGATTTTTCGTTTTACTGGTCGTAGAAAGCTGAAATTTAGCAAGTGGGTTCCTTGGGGAGTGTAGGGGAGCTTTATGAGATAATTTCCCAAAATTCATCTTCTTTGTTCCCGTAAGAATTTCGGGAAATGCTCTATTTGGCGAAATTCTTACGGGAACGGGAAAAACGGGAAGCGGGGGAAAGTTGAAATTTGTCACGTAGGTTTATTCGGGAGTGTAGGGGAACACTATGAAAGGATTTTCCGAAACGCCCACAGGGACGGGAAAAAACGGGATTTTACGTTTCCAGACGAAACAGCGGAAGAAAGAGACTTAACATTTATAACGTGTGTTTCTTTAAAGGCTTTAAGTGTACTACGCAAGCACTCCCCAAAATTTCCATGGGAACGGGAAAAAACTTATTTTTTCGTTTTACATCTTAGCGCTTACGAAGTCGCGGGAAAAAGCTATTTAGGGTATATTTTAGGACAGCCCTATAGGTTAGGTTAGGTTTGTTTTATAAAAATCCTGCAATATTTACAGTTTCAGAAAAATCAAGGTAGCGGGGCAATGCGGGGGCTTGCTTGCATGCTTGCTTGAGTCCTTGCTTTGCATGCTTGATTGCATACTTGCTTTCATGCATGCTTGCATGCATGATTGCTTGCATGCATGCATGCTTGCGTGCTTACTTGCATGCATGCTTGCTTGCACGCTTGCTTGCATGCCTGCTTGCATGCCTGCTTGCATGCCTGCTTGCATACTTACATGCTTGCATGCATGCTTGAAAGCTTGCAGGTTTGATTGTTCGCTTGCTTGATTGCTAGCTTCTTTGAAATACTCATGGTTCACGCGTGCGAAGCCGCGGGCAAAAGCTAGTTTAAGGTATAATATAAAGCTGGAGTTAATGTTAATGCTTACCACGGTTCCTGGGAATTGTGAAAAAATCAACCCTCTAAGTCAACAAAATCAAAAGATACAGTCATTGAAAGAGGTCTTTCCGTAGAAAGTGTCATGCTCCCAAAAAATAAGGATAGGTACTTCCAGTTGTCCTAGGAATTTGAAATTTGGTATGAAGGTAACTCTTATAACACGACTGAGTTGAGTCTCAATCATCTCATCTCCAGCCTATATTCGTCTCACTGCTGGGCACAGGCCTCCTCTCAGACCGAGAGGGCTTGAGCTATAGTTTCCACGCGGGCCAAGTGCGGATTGGGAACGTTTCATACACATCAGATGTGTGCAGCTTTAAATATAAGTTTGAAATTCTATCTTAGCGTGATTTTAGCCGCCCATATCCAATCCAATGTAGTGGGTGTCCATGGGTGATTGGTGCTCTTACCACCAGGTGAATGAACCACTTGCTCGTTTGTCAAGCTATTTGTTGCACTGCGTACCTGCCTAAATTAACTGAATAAGAAATATGTTTTTGTGATCTCGAAAACTATCCAGCAGGGTTTCATCTCCGAGGAAACCGATTTTTTCCCAGGTAGTAGTTAGGTAGTGAACAAAACACATAAAACATACTTGCACTAGACCAAACATGCTGTAAGCAAGTTAGGCCATGCTGCGTGAGAAGTCATAGGTGACCCCACCTATAGCAGTGCTCAAGTCGGTCAAAAGTAGAAATAATATGGGCTCCTCGAAATTCGATTTTCGAATTTTCGAACATTCATTCTTTTTTTTTCCTCTTTTGCACTGTCTTTAATTTGACACAGAGGGACTGAATGATACGAACTCCGAAAATCGAATTTCGATACAGCATGCTGCCCTATGGTGGCTAAATCGTTGCACGTTGCGGTTTTCACGTAGACTGGGACTCGCAGGCGAAAAAACGAAGTATTGGCATTTTTCTCGTCGCAAAGTCGTCGAAAGTGGCGCCCCCAAACAATTTTTACTCCTAATTTGTCATACAAAAATACATACATACATCCCGTCTTTAGTATGATTGTATAGGCTTATAGGTGGAAAGGGGAATCAAAATAGTGATGATGGGTTGCTAGTCGCATCGCCTATAATATGATTCCTAAGATTTTCGTTCATTCCCCCGATGGGCTTTTACCATCTGCACGGGAAGAGAAGCAACAATACAATCATTCAAGCATTTTACCTAAACTGTAACGCAGCACAACAATAACTCGTCTGTTTAGTATAAGGATTTAACGTGAGTAACTAGCAGCGGCAGATAAACTCTGCTGAGTTTTTGCCCGCTGTCATAAACATTTAAAATGTATATTATAATTTGTTTTCAATAAATAAAAAAAAAATAAAAAAAATGGTTTCAAATAAAACAACTGTGAAACTTGCTGAATAAATAGGTATAAATATTTTTTCTCGTTTCGTCCTTTGTCACAAAGCTATACATCTGCTATAATATTTAGCAATTATTAATCACATAACAACATTTCATTCGTTATAAACAATGAAAGACACTCATAGGTTAATATAATAAAAATTAAGCAGATGGAGCGAAGGTAGAGTCAACATCAAATAAATTGGGTTGTTTGAATATTATTGATTGTTGAGCGAAATCTAGAAAAAGTTATTGCACGATTTATTTCTCGCTAACCGATTTTTAAAAGAGTTGCTTAGACATGCCTAAGCAACAAACCTAGTTTTATTAAAATAATTGGTACAATGTTTACTTGGTTGTTATCGATTTGCTTGAGTCATTCAAAACCAAAAAAAAAATGGGAATTGAAAACTAAACTAAGAAAAAATATATTTGTAAGAATCCTGTGTAATCTACTTTTTTGTTATAAACTAGGTATGAGAAAATGAGAAAACCAATCTACAAGTGCTTCGTTTACTTTTCAGAACAACTGAGTATCGTCTCGCTCACAGTAATTGTATTTGATATTAGAATGAGTAAGTAAGTAAGTAAGTAAGTTATTTATTTGTGATACACAGAAAAAAGAAAAAAAAGAGAAAGAAAAAGTCGAAAAAGAAAGAAAGAGAAAGTCGGTATGATGTTAAGATGAAATTTGGTAGATTTTTTTTATCCATTTTCTAATCTTTCCTATCTGAATGTAGTTACCGAACAAAGTGATTGCTGACCCACTGTAGAACCCTTTCACAGTATATGTGTCATAGTGACGTTAAATTGAATTAACAAAAAAAACATGTGAAATTTACTGAGAGACCGTTCTAAGTAAGGTACATGGTTCAGGAAACATCTTTTTCGATAGTACAATCTGTCTTGCACCAAAAGAAGAAAACCAAATTATGTAACTATGGATATTATTTTATGAAGTTGCTTGAATTTGGAATATTTTAGTTCAAACGCGCAATAGAAACAGAAACACCTAGCGGAACTTATTTAACTTGGCAGTGTTCAGTCACAATCCGCACTATCCGTCCTCGACGTGGTACAGTCAGCGTCAAATAGTTCGTGACACCCAAAGTAGCCAAATAGCTCGCAACACGACATTGTTACAGTTGAAACGCTGACTGTACGAGTCGAGTAGTAGCTAGAGGCGGATAGTGACTCTGTGAAAACATCCTTTATCATCAGAGATCGGACAAATTTGCGTCATTGCTCGCAATAATGTGAACATGACTCCAAAATTAATCAAATATGTCAAAATACATATACTGAGAATAAGTATATCCACGGAGATTTTATACCTATAGAACTAGAAAACTTTTTTGTCAGAAATAATAATCATATCTAGCAGGATCGTGATTTCTTTATTATATAAAAAGATTTACGAGAACGACAACTGCCACTTTAATTAACAGAGCTTCTACTGCAAGTAACTCAATAAGTCATGTATCTAAGTATACATCAATTCTATCTATATATTCAGATTATATCTACTCAAATTATATTCCACACACATTCACATACCCACACACACTCACCCATACACATCACTTACATAACTTACATAAGCATGCACACGCGCACATTATTTCGCAGCAATGGTGCCTATGCCTGATTTAATGAGTAGGTCTCCTGACCTACTTCTTTACTCGTTATACGCGTGATGATATTTTTATTTTTATTCTTCTCTGTACGACTTGTAGCATTTAACATTGTATCTGAATGGAAGGGTCCTGTAACACAGGGTATCCTAGCACAGGGCCCTCAGTTGTAACTAACCTAAAATTTGTTTGGAATAAACACTTTTCATTTCATTTCATTTCATTTCATTTCATTTCATTTTGCTAATAATTTTATGCATGTGTAAATTTTTATCTCCGGGAGTTCAAATTTTATTTCGAGAAATTAATTTTTGAGTCATGTCCACTTTATTGCGAACGATGACGCAAATCTGTCCGATCTCTGTTTATCATCCTATTCTCTAGCTAGTCTAAACGGTTTGGACCAGGCTTTGTCCAAAAATGTGTGTAAATATGTATTGTATCATAAGCTAAGGCGTACAGTGTGGCTAGACAACTGCCATACGCTCCGAAGCGTATCATGCAAGTGGTTGCGCAAGATCACCTGGAGTATCGTAGGCAGTCGTCAATCCCGCACAATTTTATTATATTCTTTAATCATTATCTACATTAGAAAAAGGCTTTGTCTAGCACCACTGTGCACTGTAGTGCTAAGTTTTTGTTAGTATTCTGGTGGGTATGTTATAGATAAATAATATAGAAATATATAATTAAACTTATGTTTATTATGAAAATTATTATCAATCAAATCAGAATATATACAAGTGAAAACATACGATTGAACAATAATAATAAAACCCCAAACTGAATGTGATATTTTCATACTTAAAAATAACTGTGATTGTTCTAGTAAAACAAAACGTAAGTAGGTAACTATTCTAATAGGTAATATTATATGTAAAAATAATAATAAAGAACCTAAGCAAATATCTAAATTATCAATACCTAACATAAACAGCAACACTATACATGTATAATAAATATTTTAGTGACAGATTTCTTAAAAAAAAAATATATACAAGCTGGCAGCATAGGTAAAATTATCTACATTGGTAACCAAATAAAAAATAATTTGTCAGCTATTTGACATTTCACTTAAAAAAGAAGATTCGACGCATGTGATCACAAAAGCAAAAGGCCAATACGAATTTTTGGCATTTAATATTTCAATTTGTGTAGGTTAAGTTAATTTCATGGCATATTGCGTTTTATGACTTGGCCATTTGTATAATAAATTAAAATAAGATTAAGTAAATCGCATTTTTGATATTTTTTGTTCGGAATTACGCGTCTGTGGCTGTTTGCGTTTTTGGTCTTATGCATCGAACCTATAAAAAAACAGACTTCATTAAGTAGTATAGGTACACGCGATATCGTTTAAGTCTTAAAATAGTTGTTTATTAGAAAGTATGTATATCACTACATTATTCTCTGAAGGCACAGCCTTACTACTCAATTTTCGAGTAGATGTCTCATCGATTTGATTTGGCTGAAGAAAAAAACAAAATGCCTTTTTTGGGAACAACGAGAAAAAAGTTATTGGTACTTTTAGTATCCTTATCTTAATGTGGTTACAAGGTCTGGCAGGAAAATCAAGACCTGAGCAAAGGAAAGATAATCTATGCCACAAAAGCGGGAATACAGGGTTGGCACCAGTGTGTTCAAAGTCCAGGGCCGAGCGCCGGGGGTCAGTCGTCGCTGATGCGACGCTTTTTCTTTCCAGCCATCTTCTTCTTTTCCATGGCCTCCATTCGCATATCTTCGAGATCCTCCATAATACCTAAAAGAAATTGGAGATTAGGCACTAGCAAACTTTTGTAGATGTAAAAAACGAGACTTTCTAAGACAAATTGTCACGGAACAATGATCTAGATGTTAAACTTACCAAGTTTTTTGCTGATGTACTCCTCGCGCTGCTGGCGCGCGAAGCTGGACTCCATCGACGGGTCATCATCATCATCTATGTCCCGATACCTAGAAACGAAACAAAACATATTAATAAAAAACATTAAAGGATTTTCGCTTCGGGTTCTCTCAAATTTATTTTATATTTTTTTTGATAAAACAATAATCTCAAGGTCAACTAATAACGGAACGAATGATATACATATATGTGTAGTTTTTAATTTAATTTAATAAAAAAAACCTGCAACAGAATCTGTTTTATATTTAAGAGCGTTTTTAGGGATCAGACATCATAAGGTTTCATATGGGTTTGATCCCTTCACAATTGAGATATGTCCAATAATTTTTTTCTTCACTATCGGGCAAAAATGTGCTCCAACCAGATGCACAACAAAAGAAGAAGGATATTAATGTTAAAAAACTTACTTGGATTTGTCGTATCCGAATATTTCCTTGATGTGTGAGGAGTAGTCCATGTTTTCCTCGCCATCATCGATGAAGTCATCCATCTCAGAGTCATATTCAGACTCCGAGTCTATTGCTCGCCCTGTAAGTAAAAAAAATAAATAATTAGACAAAAATAATGGCATCATTCATTTAGGTGATTGACTTTAACATGCAATAGTCGTAATTCACGGATATATCATAGGGATCAAACGCATATGTGAATTCATGTTATTGATCCCTTAAAACTTTCTATTAGAAAAGAGTATGAGAACGCAAAAAAAGTAGGTTTCCCCTTCCGTTTTAAGCAAAAGTTCACAAAATATATATAGATGTGAGATATCAGGTAACTTATTGGTCACTTGCCAATTTATTTCATTAAAAATCAAAATATCTTACGCTTTCTCTTGATATCATCTGGTTGCATCTTCCTCCGCACGTTGCCAGGAGGGAACTGGCGTCCACCTTCCGGCCTCTTGCCATTCTTGTCCTGCGGCCGCGCTCCACCCTTCAGCGAGTTAACGTGCTTGTCAAAGTCGAATGTGTTTGAGGTCTTGGATTTGCTTGGAGCCACTTGTGGCTTGCCAGCAGGCCTCTCATCAGGCTTCTTAGCAGGAACTCTACCATTCTCTGGAAGACGCTTCCCGTTCTCTTGAAGGGCCTTTTGCTTTGCAAGCATCATCCTTTCTCTATCACTCTTCTGTGCTTCCTGCTCTTTCCCTTTCTGGGGCACCTTGCTCTGGGAACTGTTACCGTTCATGTACTTGCTTTCGCCATTTTTCGGAATAGAAAACTTTCTATCATTCGAATTTTTATCTATCCTGTAGGTGTTCTGGCTTTTTAAATCTATGCTTTTCTTGGCATCCTGCCGGGGTGCCTGGTCCCTTGAGCTTGATTTATTTCTATCTACTACATCTTTGCTACTTCTGTCAGAAAATTTGCCAGATTCCAGTTTACTCTTGGTTTTATCTAGTCGGTCTCTGTCCCTATTTAGTCGCTCCATTTCCCTGTCTATCCTTTCTCTCTCAGCCTTTAATTTCTCCAACCTTTCTCGGTCTAATCTTTCCTTTTCTGAATCAGCTCTGACTCTCTCTTGTCTAGCTCTATCTTTATCCTTCTGCATCTTTTCCATCCTCTCTCTGTCACTTGCTGGCCTATCTTTGCTTCGTTCTTGTATCTTTGGAGTGTCCGTTCTGTGATTGTTTGTAGCAGAGCTGGCAGTTTTGTCGCCGATTTTGGGAATTCGCCCAAAGCCAGTAGATTCTGGCTTTTTTTCTCTGTCTGCAGGTTTCTCAGGCCTTTCATCTCTTTGAGCTAAAAACAAAGTAAACACGTAAAAACGCTGTATAACTTTAGAATGCAAATTCTTATACATGAGTCAAATAAAAACTTTTGAAGACTAGATTATAAACCGAAACTGTTTTTTACAGTGAAAAATAACACCAGTGATGGATGTATGACAAATCACACAAAATTTTCAATCAATAACAAATTACGTACTAACATTAAAATTATGTAATTTACAATATTAATGACTTAAAAGTTCCTAGAATTTTAAATAAGCAAACATCCAACCATTTTAAATTTCAGGGAGGAAGTCATTAGAGAGTACCATTATTTTTGACCCTTGACCATTGTATAATTAAATTCTAATTAGGATTCCCAGAATATGAAAACAACACATTATCTTAATTAGGCCTTAATGGCATTTTCAAAAAAAAATAACAATGGACATTAACTAATCAATATAATTAACCTTTAATTAAGTCACGTTATAAAAAGTTCCTTTACCGTTTTTATGAATCTGAAATTAATGACTCCAAAATCAGGTTTAATCTTTTGTTTCGAGTAAGTCCGTGATATGGAAGTTAGCTAAAGAATAATGTCTTAATAAAATACAATGAAAATCAAACCGCTAAGCTTATTGCTAGCTGGAACTCAAGTATTGTGATGAATGCCAATTGAATGGACACTTACGTTTCTTGCCATTTTTTTCAGCCTCCATACGCTCCAGGCGGCGCTGCCGGCGCGCCATCTCCTCCTCGTATTCGCGGCGTTGTTTTTTGGTCATCGGCCGATCGGGGCCCTCCGTTGGCTTACTAACCACAGGCTTCGGAGCCACTTCAATTGGAGCGCTCTTCTTTTCTTCAGCAAGCTTAAGTAACTGATTGAAGTCCATTGGAGGAGGCGCCGGTTTACGGAACTTCGGCTTTTCCGGTTTCTCATCTTTCTTTTTTTCCGGTTCGTATTTCTGGGGGGGACTGGATTCCCGCTCTGGAATAAAATCAAGGTTATAACATTACAACTATTACAAGTTTAGTTTTAAAGAAATTTAACTTTTTGAATCATCCTTATGATTTGGGGAACAATAAATGTATGAGATATGTGAAAATGGGTGATAAGGTAAGGTAGATATTCGATGTCCTATTTTAATAATAAACGCAACAAAGGACATTACACACATATTTTATAATTACTTTTCACATTACAGTCTGGGGCTCAACATGCATATGAAAACACATATGTGACTGATCCCCACACATTGAAAGCGCAAAATTCGTAATTTTTACTAAAAATATTCATAGTTATGGATTCAAAAATTATATGATACCGCACAATCACACAATCATGCTAAGTGTGGCCTTTAGGTCTTGTTACCTTAGGCTGTCTGCCCCGTAAGGGATAGAGACGTGATTTATGTATGTAAGTATGATACCACATTAAAAACAGAAAAATAAGATTTTTGAGAAAAAACAACATACAAGCTCTTTTATTGACTGTAGATGCTTGTATTATCATCCATTCATCTTACATCAAATTTCAAGCCAATCCTATGACTAGAGTGACATAAATTAATCTTGCAAGATTTGAGCTAAAGCTAAACAAACGAAGATATTTTTTTTCTTCCCACAACAGGAATTATACATACATACATACCGTCACGCCTCTTTCCCACAGGAGTAGGCAGAGAACAGGAATTATATTGTAGAAGAAAAAGAAATATTTTTATCATACCACCATTCTCAGTTCTTCTCCTTCTTTTGTGCGGAACAGGGTCATCCTCATGGGCCAAGGCATTTTTCACTCTCTCCATAGTACCCTTCAAGTCTTTTTTAACATTCTTTTCTGAAACAACATTATCATTTAAGATAAGATAAAAGTCATCAAGGTATTGCGATAATATGAGTAATATCAATAAAAGTAATGGTCATTAAGTCCAGTAGTTGAACCTGTGGCCTCTCAAGCAGAGGGTTGTGGGTTCAAACATGGGCTTGTACCTTTGTAATGTAGGAAAACATTGTAAGGGAATCCCGCACAAACCTACAAAGCAATGCAATAGTGTATATGAAGTTCCAAATCTGCGCTTTGCCTGCGTGGGAACTATAGCCCAAGCCTTTTCATTCTGAGTGGAGGCCTGTGCACAGCAGTGGAACATATATAGACTGAAAATAATGAGTGTACGAGGCTTGTGTTTTAAACATTCAAATCTAGGATTGTATGTACCATGGGATCACAGGATCCCAATCCTTTTTCAGTACAATCCAATCCCTAGATTGGATGTCCTACTTGCGTTTGACTGCAGTCTCATACGTCTGGGTCTGATGGTAAGGGAAGATCCTAAAAAAAGTATGCTCGCCTATCAAATCCTAATTCATCCTAGATTTAGACATCTAGATTCCACAGTTCAGGGAATATAGATGCAGGTAGTTAATTACTGATAAATAATTTAGGTAAAACAATGCAAAAATAGCTCTGCATAGTGTAGACATAGCAAAAGAAGTTATTATTATAGATTTATCAAAAACACCTTGAACTATTTATAGAGCAAGGATAAAAATAACAGCATAATTTAATCACTGAAATCCTGAATAACTGCAAGTTTCAGGTGACTGACTGTACATACCCAAATAACAGCTGTTAACTGTTAATAACAATAAAAATGCAAGTTCAACTTACTGCCAACGGGAAATTTGGGTTCATCAGGTATCTTGCTATACTTTTGCATCATTTTCTCATAAATAGCAGCAGCTTCCTGGGACTCATAGCCGTAATCATCCTGGTCAGGCTGATCTGGGCCATCCCTGGTAACAGCAGTGTTATTGTGGTCCACTGCATCCTCAATCACAGACTTGTTTGCTGATTTAATAGTCTTCAAAGTCTTCTGGATTTTCCGAAGCGCCTTAGGGTCGCGCATAGCGAGCAATTCGTCCCTTTTCCTCTTCTCTTCCAGTTGCTTCTGCCTCTCTTCTTCATCTTTTTTAGCCAAAAATTTCAAAATATTTTCAGATAACTTATCTTTTTGCCTCTGTTCTTTCTTCGGTGGATCGAAGCCAGATCTATAGTAAGTGTTACGCTAAAAACAAAGTACTCAAGTCAATATTTATCTGTCAAACCTTGTAATTATTCTCAAAAGTAAAAGTTCATCTAAAAATGTTGCGTTTGAGCACCAAAAGATTTTATGCAGTGGGAAAGAAGTAAAAGAATTTTCTGGAGATTAACATATTCTCATTAATTTAAATAGGGCGCAGTAGTATTTAGAAAACTACGAAATTAACTCACGTTTGATTTTTGTTGTTGATTTCGTTGAGCCGCAAGCAAGGTTTCTCGGAACTCCATTATAGACGATTTATCTAGATTTCACTAGCACTGGTACTATTATAACACAAACATAATAAACTTTTATCAAATTCTACAAGTATTAAATAAAATACGTGTCAGACTACAGCTCAACACACAACCCCGGCCATTTTCTGGAAACGTACTGAATCGAGTTGCCAGTCGTGTCGCCACAGGTAAACTCGTAAATTACTCATGCAATGACAAATAGTTAAGTACCAACATCATAATTACTGTTAATGTGTAATCGTCATTATTTTCAAGTAATTTATCCTTATCTTATACAGGTTCATTAAACTTACAGGTTGCCCAAAAATAGTAGATATTAAATAAAAATGAACTAAAATCTCTTTTTACTTGTAACCCTATGACAACTGTCAAAACTGACGTAGTATGAGCGAAGTCCTTTGGTTATTAGATAGAGTCGTGACTTAATTATTGTTTTCTGTTATTATTGTTATATCAAAACGCTATTTCCCATCTAAAATGAATAAGACAATAAGAAGTGGCGCCAGAGAAATCATGTACAAAGTATTTCGACGATGTTTGGCCGAATATCATGCCGGCAAACTTCTTACAGAACTAGATGATATTTACAATCGAGTTGCTGAAATGACTGGTAAGTATTCTTATTTATTTTTACATTACATCTATAGTGCGTGTTTGAAACTAAAGATACATGTTTATCAGTAACCATAATCTGACGGAAATAATTGTTTAATTGATGTTTATCTTTTATTTGTAGGTTATAATTTTAGGTTAGGAATTTCGAAACACTTGCATCACTTTTGACAAGAAAATATAGAGCAACCGCGAAGTTTTGATGCCTTTGCGTTATGTCAGTTAAACTTTGTTTGTTTTATTATTTATTCATGTACAACAATAATGACTACCTACTTCTCCGCGACTTAACGCGATTAGGCCCCGGAACAGCAAAGTAATTTATAGTAGTTCATGGACCTCCGTAAAGTAATGTCTGAACTGTTTCAATCATTTCTTTTTCTATAACTTTTTGTTTACTTATTTATTTCAGGAAAATCTGTAAATACCGTTAGGCGTATAGTGGATGAAGGTCAAAATAATCATGGCAAATTTGGCATTTGTGATTTAAGCCCCATTGAGGTAATTTGGGGTATAGCTAAACAAAATGTAGCGTCAACGGACATAAAAAAAAACACTGAAGAAGCATTCAGCCAGATAACTGTTGATATGTGGAAAAACAGCTGTAAGCATGGAAAAAATTGAAAAAGAATATTACGAAAGAGGAAGCATTCTCTACGAAGAAATAGATAAACTTGCACTTTAGCTGATGATAGCAGTGAAAGTAGTGAGAGCAGTGGCTCTGATTTTCAAGAGGAATTAAATTCTGATTAATAAATCTTTAATTTCAAAATTTGTTTTTAATTATTTGAATGAAACATCACGTTTCTCCCACTCCCAATTTTCCTATTCCTATTTCAATTTACTGTAGCAAAAAATAGGTCTCATAAATAACTTAAATTTATATGACAACTTACTACTATCAAGACCATTCGGGTCCAAGTATTTGTGTTACCATATGAACGATGGTGGCGCCCTCATTTAATTTCTACTCTTTGTGGGCAAGCTGTAATGATGATTTGATTCCATTTCAGGTAAAACCTTATTAGAAAGCTAATATTATGAAATAAACAAAATTATTATTAGTGGTTTCTGGGTTAAAACAAAAAGTTTTTTTTTTGATACGGACATGACATGATGCTATTCCCGCGAAAATAGCATTGCTGTAAATAATATTTAAAGTGTTGTACTTATGTAATAATTGTTATTCTGCAAATAGTTTATGTCCTCGTCATCGATTTTGAAGACGGTTAATAAAATAAACACAATCAGAAATTATATATTTGTTTGCTATATGGCTCTCTAGGCAAACTTAGTTTTACCTTTTCGCCTGCGCATCTTGCGATGCCTTAAATTGAACCTAAACTTTTTTAAGTAAAGGTTGCTTTCGCATTGAAGTAATGGACGTATATATAGGTCGTTGGCGTTAAACCTGCGGTGCTGATGTATGTGTCGTTGGCGTCGAAAAGGTTAAAAAACCGGCAAGTGATAAATACATATTTTGAAGCCAGTTAAAAAGACATTTAGCTTCTCCTTCAGAAAAGGATTAGGTAGTATGGCATAAGACTCCTTAGCATTTCCCAAAAAAACTAAACATTTTGACATATGTCAAGTAAACTAAAGTTCTTTCTTTTTCTTTGGTGAATTTGACGTTGAAGTCGAAAATATGGTTGGTGTTGATTTCTAGCATTTTATCTTAGTTTATCTATTAAATCGTTGTATTTCTTTTAAAATATGTTAGTGTTTTTTGTGCTTAAAGTGGAAATGATGGTGCCAGAAGGATTATTTTGCTAATAAAATCGTTTCGTGTTGTTTATCATAACCTTACGTTTATTCTCCAGGCAACCTCAAAAAAGAAGACCAGGAAGTTGAGAGGACACGTGAGCCATGGTCACGGACGTATCGGTGAGTATCAATTATTCAAAACGCTTCTAATAATTATGGATTATGTTCTAACCTCAAACAAAACACCGCATACAAAGCATACCGCTGTATCTGATCAAGAGTTATTTCTTCTTTCTTTGATTTGGATATGTTGGGTTGCAGGCAAGCACCGCAAGCACCCTGGAGGTCGCGGTAACGCCGGCGGTGAGCACCACCACAGAATCAACATGGACAAGTACCATCCAGGTTACTTTGGCAAGGTAACATTATTTTATGGCTTCAAACATTTGCACTCCTTTCTCCAGCTAGTTTCAACAAAGTGTACTTCATAGAGAATTACAAAATTAACTTCATGAAACGCAAAATATGATTATTCTGTAGTGCTAACTTTTGATGTTTTAGTCATGTCCTCCTGCTGACCAGGGCTCTGTAGTCTAAATTTTCATAACAACCGTAAGTCTTTTACAAGTTTAATTTTACAACAAGATTGATGACCTTTTAAAACTCTTTTGGGTGGCAGGTGGTTATAGTTATTGGCTTTAAAAGTTTATATTAATTTTATTGAAAAGATCATTGTCATTTCTGTGAAAAAAGTTGCAGTTTAAGACTAGTGTAGCCTGTGGGATCTTGTGGTTTTGTTAAAAGAATTTGGTTGCCCTTTTCACACTTTTAAACAAGGTTAATCTGCAAATCAGTGGCCACAGAGCTACTGCTATAGTTGTTGGAATTTAGTTGACATGATTGGAGTGTCACATACTGTTAGACTGGTCAGATTTTTTCAGTCATTTTTAAAGAGTTTCATAAGTAGGTAAAACCATTGTATTCTAAGTGTAAGTAAGGCAGGTACCACTTCCTACATATGAGATGATTTTTAGCTGTTGCCATAATATTAAGTTTATTCATGCCTAAAATATTTTATGCTGCTAGCAAAAAAACTTTAATATTATATCAACCGTTATGTACCTAATAACTTCATATGATGTATGTGAAACTGTAAAAAAAATGGAAATCTTTAAAAAAGAACCTATTTGAAAAAACACATGTAATAGTTTTCTTAATTATTTGTATTATAGTTGGGCATGAGAAATTACCATCTGAGGCGGAACAAGGACTTCTGCCCAGTGCTGAACCTCGACAAGCTGTGGACACTGGTGTCTGAGCAGTCACGCCTTAAGTATGCCAATGCCACCGATGGCAAGGTGCCCGTCATCAACATTGTCAAGGCTGTAAGTAATATTATACCCAATAACACTAGCTACTTCCAAGTTTGTTGCTAGGGTAGCAACTTGATGATGATGTGGGGACGCCTGGCTGGATCAGGCGGGCTGTCGATCCTCTATGGTGATCATTCAGCCCAGTTCCCCTTGGCTGAGGCCGCCGGTTACTGTCCCAGCAGCGCTCCCACACCGCAACTCTCCCCGAATCTTCGTGTCTTCCGAGTCTTCCTTCTTTCAGATCAGAGGGAAGCAACTTAAAAAGTTTGCTAATATCTATTGATGATCACAATTTCCCTCTGATCTGAAAGAAGAAGCATCTATTTCAAGGTTGGACTATGCTTTTGTATGTCCGGTTGTAAGCTTATGTTGCGTTTCTCAAAGAATTCTTGTGATATTTTATAAGTATTGCTAGGGCTCACAGAACCACTAGTTTGTGTTTTAATGGTTGCAGCCATTGTATGTCTCGGTTAAAGCTAGACTTCCGTGCAAAGCGGTTCTGGCGTCACTGACGCAGCGACAGTGCGATAGTATTATGCAGTATGAAAATGTATGAAGGAACTTCCAAGCGCAGCGTCACTGTCGCAGTAGCATGTGACGCTGCGCTCGGAAGTTCCTTCATACATTTTCATACTGCATAATACTGATTCTAATGATGCTCAAGAGAATGATGAGCATCAGGGTTGATATGATTTTAATCATGATTTTGATCAACAGATTTAATAAAAAACGATGGTTTAAATCAATAAATTTTTACTGCAAACAATCTGGCAAAAATTGTCTAGACTTCCCCTAAATCAAATTAATCTGACCACTATAATTTTTTTAAAAGATCATGATTGATGAACCCTGACGAGCACCATGACTACCAATCTACACTAATATTATAAAGAGGAAAGACTTGATTGTTGGTGTGCATTGAATACTCTGCGGCTCTGAAACTACTGAAATTATTCAAAAAATTATTTCATTAGAATCCTACATTATCCATGATATTTAATTGTGCGGATGAAGTCACATGCTATAGCTAGTCACTTATAAATTAACCTTTTGTATGCGGGAAGAGAAAAAAAAAGTGACTAGTCTCGTTTTTCTATCTTGCTGATTACAATAAATGATAGCCTTATATTTGACGTATTAAGCATACTAAGGGATAAACAATATCTCAAAATAAATAAAATTAATAAAGTCTTAGGCAGAGTATTGTTTGATCATCGAACTATTTCGCGTATCGTAAAATGGACCATAGTAATTTTTTGATGTCCTTTGTTTTGGGGAAACTTTGTCAATATCATCAGTTTAATGGATCTCTTGCGACTAGAATTACAACAGAATTTGTGAATCAATTCCCAAAATTGGTACCGAGAATAATAAAAAATAATGAATTGTTTCAGGGCTACTACAAGTTGTTGGGCAAAGGCAAGCTCCCCAAACAGCCTGTGATTGTCAAAGCCAAGTTCTTCTCAAAAACGGCCGAGAAGAAGATCAAGGACGTCGGCGGCGTTTGCGTCCTGTCTGCGTAATTTAAGTGTACAATAAAATTCCATAAAACCACCTTTTTTGTGATTTCATTCTAAGGCCAACTTCCTCTGACATAATATAATGTACCTACACAAAAACAAGTGTGGAGATTAGCAAGTTTATGCTGAGAACACCAATTTTTAAACATGCGCCGCAAAAAGGGGGTGCGATAAAAACAAACGTTAAAATTAATATTTTAATTCAATTAATTGAATATTTATATTCCAGCGATGTAGATGAATTAATACAAGCATTATTGAGATTATTGCTTATAATTATGTAAGATTGTAAGATTAAAATCACTACTCTACAGTAGTACAAACAATGACACCTTCATAATCATTTAAAAAAAAATGCAGTTTTGATCAGACAGCATCTGCACACAGCAGAGAAAATATGCCTTCTGTGAGCATAACACAGAGGCAAGTACTTTTGCTCTATGTATAAAACTATTTTACATTAAGTCAATGTTACCATGTCCATAGAAAACAACCAACATTACTAAAGGACAACATGCATGAAATTAATTTGCATTGTTTTAAAAATTAATAAATATCAATCATAATTCATAATATATGTTGATTATTACAAGTTTTTTGAGATTATCTTACAATAAATTCACAGGAGGGTCAATGGAAAGTTCAAAATAAAACAATTTTCTTTTTTTTTCAGTCAGATTCAGAACATTTTCAATCCAGCCTCATAGTTTGATGTCATAGACCCATAGTACATATATACTGTTCATCAGGCTAGTTGTGACTATTTTACTTGAACCAGCCAGTCAAGCAACAAGCTAAGGCATTAATCCTATGTGTAAATAGTAACAGTGTGAGTAGGTCTGATCTGCTCCGTTGGTGTCTGTGTGGGAGCACCCTCGGCTGGCCGTGCCTGCTTGGCCTTCTTCCTTGCCGCATCACTCTCTGCATAGTACATGCCCAATCTTGTTTTGATAGCAGAGAGTGCTGCTCCATTTATTTCATAATGGAATATGTTGGTATATCTCCATTGCTTCACAAGAGGCCCCCTTCTTCTTTCTTTCTTTATCTTCTTCTCTTTCAAACTTTCCTCTTGTTCCTGAATTACTTCCGGATTTTGAGTATATGCAATTGCCGGATTCTGGGATACTGATGGTTCTGGCTTGGTCTGCAGCACTATGTAAGCTGTTCCAGGTTGGGCAGGTCTCGCTGCAGCAGTTGAATGGAGAAGGATACCCATACTCTGAGCCCCATTCTGAGTTTGATAGAAATTAGTCTGAGTTCCAGTGGTTGCCAATGCAGCAGTCTGGTACTGATTTTGAAAATAATTTTCAGCCAGGTTGACCAGATGGCCACTGCCAGGATATGCAAGGGGAGCAAATGTTTCCTGTGGAACAGGTGTTGCCTGAGACTGAGCAGGAGTGTCATTGGGCAATGCCATGTCAGAATTTCTTTTAGATTTGGGCATTGTTGCAGTAATGTTGTCTGGGTCATAATTTTTGATATAGTCTTTCCACATCTTTGAGATATTTATCTCTAACCCAGCAATTTTGTCCAGTCTAATGAAGTCCTTGAGGCGATGAGTGTGGACAATAGAATAAATGTGATTTTTGATCTGTTCAATTACTCCAGCTGGTAGCCTTATTTCACCAGAGCGGCGGTGGCTGTTTTTACCACGATTGTCACTGGGGAACATAACTCCATCATCCATTTTCTTGCAGAGTACTCTGACTTTCCTTTCTGTAATGGCATGAATGTTCTTAAACGCAGTCTGACAGACCTGAGTCTCTCTGCCTTTCACACGAATGAAATATTCAAAAGTACATGTTCGTCGGCTGCTAGACTTGACTCTCTTGCGTTTGACGTCCACCTGCCTCATGAGACCAAATAAATATGCATTTTGTTCATCATGGGTTTTCATTGAATAGAAGCCTTGAAATGTTCTCATCCTAATATCTTCTGGAACTTTCTGAAAGCATTTACGGCGGCAGTTGCAGTCGGGGCCAGGCTGTTTGGGAGGAACCAATTTGCCATTTGCATTTATGTATTCTAGTCCAGCTATCCTGAGTCGTTTCTGTTTCTGTTTGTGCCATTCTGAAAAATATAATATATACTTTTTATTCAAAACCGAGTAAAACTAAACAAAGGAAACACGAAGTATTAGATTACTTAATAGTTCAATTTATTATATATGTTGGCGTAACGTTATTGTTATACTCATCAGAACAAATAAAATGTGAAAACTTTACGAGAAACTATTTCAAGTCTGAGTTACGTGTCAAGAAAGTAATAAGAGTCAAAAATGGAACATTTCGGGAGAGACATATCAAAGAGGTCGACAGTGATGTAAAACTGAACCATATTAATAAATTGTGGATTGTTCCGAGCATAGAATCATTGTATTTACCTTCTGGATTTCGAGAGCGTCTTTTTACAACTTTTCCGTTTTTAGTCAGCTTTATTTTGCGGTCATTACTTGCGACATCCGCCATTTTAATATCGAAGCATGATACATACGCATAACCAAACCATCGTAACAACCACTGCGACCCCGCGAAATAGAATAGGTATATATTTTTGAATAAATAACTGATATCACTACATTTATTAATAAAATGTAATGATATTTACAAAAGTAAAGATGGTCTCGTTTAAGACGCTACTTTGTAAAACAATATTTAGTTTATATTGTGTTGTGTGTTGTGTTGTGTGCGTTGCAATTAAGGTAGATAACAAAACGCAACGCGCTTTCAAAGTATGTTTCTGAGTGATGGTAACCCTGACTTTACCTTTATTTATTGAAAGTTTTTAAATGTTTTGGGTTTCCTTTCTAAAAAGTAAAGGTATTTTCCCGTACAGCCAAGTCTTGGCTTCAGCCTTATAAAACATAAACAAAAAACTTGGTTCCTTCAATGTAATAACATATGATTCTTGAAAAAAAGAACGTTTTTCACTTAGGGAAAGAGAGGACAGTGTCTGTGTTCCCACAATAACTATTTCAAGTTTCAAAAAGGCACGTGTGCATGGCCACTTTGTATTCACAGAGACAAGCTATATTGTGGGAGGTTATTAAAAAAGATGGCTGTATGGACGTTGTTTTTTGGGATCCCTGAGACAAGAGTAAAAAAGATGATGTCATATCAATTGACAATATGACATGACTGACCTGCCTGACAGCGTAAACGAAACGCATCGCAGCACGTCACGTCTCACGTCTTATCGTATATCGTACCTTTATCATTTTTGAGATAAATTTACCGTATTTGTATTTTGTGTGTGTCTTTGTTTATCATCATAGAGTATATAATTTAACTTGATTTTGTGCTCCTCTCCATTACATTAGAACCTAATAAACATGTAAGTACTCCTTACAGAAAAAGTGAGGGTAACAAGTTAGTCATTCTGAAAGTGGTTTTCCCTCTATTTCATAAGTTTTCGTCATGATAATCATGTATCTATTTGAAAAATATTCCCGAACTTCGAGAAAATGCGGGGTTGGCGAATGACATTGTTGTTACATTGCTTCCTATATTTATGTATAATGGATTGAATGCAACTAGTTGTTTTTTTTCAAGTTGCTGCGAAATATTTTTAGAGCTGAACAATATAATAATAATTATTTTCAGGTCTTTCCAATCTCCGATGCCAAGCAGAGAGTTTTTGTGGGATATCTTTAGAAGGTGAGATATGAAAGAGTCATGTTGTTACTTGATAATTTACTATATGCTGTTTCAAGTCAACTTAGAGATAACGCGTTTATCTTAATCACTCGGACAAGTCGTCAACAAATAATACAATATAAAACAGCAAGATAAAACTGTAATTAAAAATAGAAACTAACAATTTTGTATACAAACAGTGCCATCCTCAATTCATTAAAGTTACCAATTGTTGCAATGATTTGTTAACTGAACCAAAACCAATTACCTTGCTAATCTGTAACTAAATCTGCAAGACAGCTATGTCTGCGCTCCATTTGTGCATTTAAGCAAAAGCTTGCCCATCATTTCTACTAAATCAACAGACCCAGTTGTGTTTTGCTATGGCAAAAATGTTGATACAAGCATTTCATAAACACAAATATATTCTCACAAAAACATTTTTTCCTTCTTCATATCTTTTGTACTGTGTATCTGGGTATCTACAGGCTGCATTTTAATAGTAGTTTAATGATGAACTCACTCATTTTTATTCTTGTTTACTGCTCCCAATCAATGTTTCATAATTCTTCTTATTGTCTAAATGCCAAAAATTCACTGCATATGGACAATATTGATTTGTAGCATTTCAAAACTATCAAAGTTACCCCGCTTTACCAGACATACCAGTCATCATACGTCATTATTGTCAGACATACATAACTTCCCTAGTGGTGATAGTAGACATACAAAAAACTGATTAATTTTATTCAATAGAGTGGACAAGGACAGGAGTGGCTACATTTCTGCAGATGAGCTTCAGCAAGCATTGTCCAATGGTACATGGAATCCATTCAATCCAGAGACTGTCCGACTGATGATTGGTAAGTTTGAAAGCAGAATTAAATTTTGAGAGTAGGACCATTGGGTGGTGAAATTATTTACATACACACCACACACATACACACTGGCACACGCAAACGCACACACTATACCCTCACGGGGTAGACATTAGAAATTGCATACACATGCATTATTCCCTCTTAGCCATGTGTGGTAGTGTTCACTTACAATGACATGACCCACTTGCTTGTTGTCAATAACTAGCTTCTGCCCGTGACTTCGTCTGCATGGAATTATTCATATAAACCTTCCTCTTGAATTACTAGTACTATATATTAAAAAAACTGCATCAAAATCCATTGCATAGTTTTAAAGTTCTAAGCATACATAGGGCCAGACAGCGGAAAAACAACTTTGTTTTAAACTATGTAGTGAAGACCTCTGCATGCTGGCTTTGGGTCCATGAATGCTTTTCAAATGACTGAAATGGATGAATCAGAAATTTGGACCAACAATAATAACAATGGATGTTTTGGGACACTGACACACTTCATAGTAAGTGACATAGTAGTTTATAGTTCCATTATAGTTTTAGTTTATGCCAATGAACACAGGTTGGACAAAAGTTACGGAAAAATAGACTATGTATTCTCATTTTATTAAAACAAAATAATGTTCAATCAATACAATGAAAACTGTTGAAGTTTCACTTATCTACTGTTTTTAGCAACAGCCTAGCAAGAGCCAAAGGTCCATAACCGTGTACTGTTCATAGTTATTCTCTTATTTTCAGGTATGTTTGACAAACAAAACAGGGGTGTCATATCATTTGAGGACTTTGGAGCGCTATGGAAATATGTAACGGACTGGCAGAACTGCTTCCGTTCATTTGACCGAGACAACTCTGGGAACATTGACAGACAAGAACTGAAGAATGCCCTCACAGCTTTTGGGTACAGATTGTCTGATGAAGTTGTTGGGACAATGGTGCAGAAATTTGACAGATTTGGACGGGGCACTATACTGTTTGATGATTTCATTCAATGCTGTGTCACCTTATATGTAAGTATCACTTCCAGGTTACATTATGTCCCACTGCATGACACAGGCCAACTCTTAAACGAGATAGCCTAGCCTATAGTTCCCATTCGGGCCCAGTAAGGGTTGGAAACATCACACACATAATTGAAATTCATTACAGGTGTGTGTAGCTTGCCCCACTATGTTTTCCTTTAGTTCATGGTATATTTCAAATGATATTATATTTTGCACATTCCTGTTGATAACTACTTAGGGCTCGTCCAGAAATTATGTCATCATATTTGGCCTACTTTTGTCCCCTGTCCCCCTTGGTGATATTTAGTGATCCAAGTTCACGTGTATTTTTCGGACTCAGTGTAAATTAAGTTAGTTAATTAAAAAAACATCAATAACGAGAAAATTATTGAGTATTCCACGCGTTGTTTTGACTTTTGTGCTCTCAGACCTAACCCATCGCGATTTTTCGTATTATTTTGCTGACCACCACCCACCCCCCCCCGTAAACGATCACATGATTTCTGGACGAGCCCTTATTGTCAGAGTTACATTATAATGTATCATTTAATTACATATTTATATTATGCTGACCTTTGAAATTTTATTTGCAGACTTTAACATCAGCTTTCCGTCAATTTGACACTGACCAAGATGGAGTTATCACAATCCACTACGAACAGTTTTTGAAAATGGTGTTTGGTCTCAAGGTATAAAATCTTTTGCAAATAATTTGTTCATCCTTTTAATATAATAATTTGATATGGATATAATTTAGGTTTTAAAAAGACATTTAATGTCAATAAAATTGAAAGGCCATTTATGACCCTGTGATAAAAATAAATGATTGTTTATTTTTTTACTCGACTGCGCCAGAACGATGGTTGAGTTTTCGAGTGTATAGATGTATATGTGAGTATGTATTTCTTCGGCACGCTCTAGCTAGAACCTAAACGACTTGTCGCATTTGAGCTTGAGAGGTATCATTAGATTCGTCTTAGTCGTGAGCGTGACACTGGGTACATCAAAACTATACATGTGACGCAGTCGGGTAATATTTAATTGTTCACATCAGAAACTTTTGTGATTATTTTAAATCATCAAACAGTTATGTTTCATGTATTAAATGGTTAATCTTTTATATTTGATTAAAAAGTAAAGATTATCATTTTATCAGAGGAAGCTTGGATAGAAAAGAAGGAATACTTCAATTTATATAATGTTATAGTCCTGTATTGGGTTAAATCACAGACCTGTGTTGAAATGGACGACGCAAGTCGACCTATACTTACTTTTTCTAAGTAAAATTTGCATTTTCGCATATTGCCACGCAGCTGTTGACCTTTGACTGATATGTATAATGGTGAATTGTGCGAATCTGTGTAATTTAAATATTTTCGACTGAGATGTGTTGATTTGGTGATATCTATATATATTTAAAAGTTTACACTCTCGGTTCTTATACATTTTATTGTCAGCTTCTTCAAAATAGGTCTGTGGGTTAAATTATAATCAATGTGATGTTAACCAGTTAAGGCACAAAATATTATATTCTCTGGCGTTAGAATTACTGCAATGTGCAACATGTCACTGATTTTAAATAAACGCATTATAAATGGTTAGTTAACTGTTATTTAAGGCTAAATGTTTTTTTCTTATAAGAGTCTAAATATTGTATTCATAATTGTTTAAGTGTATCTAAGTGTATCTATAAATCCTGCAATACATATTATTTTACCAGAGCTTGCTAGACTAGCAAAGAAACTATGCAATGTATGAGACATAGTTAACATGCAAAAACGCATATACACCATAAATAAAATTTTAAAATAATGTATTAAATAAAAAAATCTTTATCTATAAGCTACTTTTACACCTTTTTAGTCAAGATTCGACCAAACGGCGTTGCTTTATTGCAGAATAAAAATTTGAAATCAACTTTATATAGGTAACGTCATTTTACTCTTTAATAAAATAGCTGTTTGTTTGTTCGAATCTGGCCAGAGATGCCAAACCTTTGAAATATTCGTGTAGTTTTGTCACACTTCACTAACTATGGAATTTCTCTTCCATCTAGTGTTGGCCGTAAACTTCGGGCATGTCATTTGACACTACGCAGGTTTGGAAACGCTTACAATACGTTAGTGCCTGCACACTTTCTACCCTTATCAAAATACGTCTTATTTTTCTATTGAAGCGGAGCTTGCAGAATAGACTACAAGTGAAACAAAACCTATTAAGAATGTAGAATCGTGGTTTATATGGCATGATCTTATGAGTAGGTCTATATTATGTGGTGCAGAGCAATTAGCGTGAAATATTTAGAAACGAACACACTATAGGATTCTTTTTTATTGCTGTATTATTTGATGAATCCTATAAGTAGATGTTTGTTGTGATTGCAGTTAGCACGAAATATTTCGAAGCAAAAGAAACTAACTACTATCCATAAAAATGTTTTATTCTGTCTTCTCTTTATATCTCATGCTAAGTAGTCTGGATCGCATGCATTTATTTTTGTACTTTTGTTTTTCAGTAATGTTACGTCCTTAACTGAATATTTATTTTTAAAAGTAAAAAAAATGAACACTTATCGATGAATGTCACTAGCTTACGAGTCTTTTACTATATTTTACTCCGCTCACTTTGCCAAATTTTTATAGAGGCGCGAATTTTCTATCGCTTGGGAAATTGTGATCGCTCAACAAATAAAACCGAGCTTTAAAATCTGTGTGCGAGTCGTGGCTAATGAGGACTACACTACATTTTTTTAATACAATTTTAACTAGATGTAGAATAGTATTCGAAAACTTTAATTTCACTGCATTCTACCTATATATTTCATAAGCTTACCCGTCGGGATAGTCTGTATTCAAATACCTCTTCAAAGTTTTGCCTTTTTTTACCCTTCTAGCTAACGGATGTTTATACGCATTTTAGTTTTAGTACTAACGTCGGTGATCGAGTTCGAGATCAAAAATGTAAACTAAAATTAGACAATTTACATTTTTCATTTCAATCTCCGACTTTAAAGTTGTTTTTTATTGCCATTTCATTGAAAAATTGTAGTGTTATTGTCTAATTTTAGTTTACATTTTTGATCTCGATTTCGATCACCGACTTTGTCAGTGTAAGCATATTGTTTTATTTAATTCAAGAGTGTAATTAGAGTTCGAAACTCGAAGGGGTGCTCTGACTAAATCCTGACGAGTTTGTGTAATGTTGTTAATGCTTTTTATGACACTCTGTATAAGTATAGTCACCTCACGCGAATGTTGGGCCACTTGTAAGGATTTAGCCATATACCTAATGCAAATCATTATCTGTCGTGTGCTTGAAGTACGCTCGACTTGCATTATACGGTTAAATTACAACAAGTGGCTTTTTGATACCTACACTGACTAGCTATTGTTCTCATTTCAAACAATCTGAAAATTTTGTAGACACGGCCAACTAGTATGGACACCGGAAAGTTTAGGGTCTCCACAGATGTAACCAAAATTTTTACTTTTAGCTAAGTACAAAATTAGCAGATTCTATTGAAATGGACTTGGCGGTTTGCTGGGAGTTTGAGCCGTCGTTTTGATTGTAATGGATCTGGAGTAGTGGTAGTCCTCATTGCTTTTGGAATCTCTATTATGAAAATATTTTACAATTTTCTTATGAATGTTATACGGTGTTGTGATGTCAACACATTAGTTAGACTATGTCAAATTAATATCTGTATTTGTCTATTATTCGACTGTTATACTTAATTGTACAGATTTATGTCTACGTAGTTTCTTTTTTCAAATATTGGTTTACACACTTAAGTAACCTGCAGTTATAATGGCACGATCGGTAAAGTGCGTCGAAATAAATGCGGGGACCGTCTCGACGCTCTCGGTCCAGGATGTAGGACCTAACTCATGATTTGAATAAGAAACTTGAGACAAATAAAAGTTTTTTAAATACGAAAAAGTTGGTTGATGCACTTACCGGGTTTTGCTTTTGAAAAAACATAGATCTTGCTGACCACCGTTGAGTGTTTGCTCCAATCTATTTGACATAATTCAGGGTTGTCCAAAGCATGGTCCGTTACATCTAGCGATCTGCGACGCGTTATCTAAGTACAGTACCTAAAGTACAAAAAAATGTTTTACCAAACTTGTGTTGTTGTTGTTGCCTAAATTTAGTTTATGCAGCCTTCAATTCTATTTAGTTATTTGTTAATTCTATCGAAAAACAGTAGCTAGTGCCCTGCCTTCTTTTTTTCCGTGCCCCCATATTGGCCCGCTATCATATTTGGTGTGGACAGCCCTGGTGCAAAATCTTGATTGTTTCTGAATTTAATGAATATTATAACTGGGAGAACCATACCATAATGCTTCAGCCTTTGTTACAATACCTGATACTATAAACATGAAAATATAGGCGTCCTAAAAATTAAGTAGTTTGATTGTCTCATTCAGAAATATACCTACTTGTTTACCCTTTTACAGCAAAATGTATATTTTGTTGGTGTCAGGTCAGGACAGATACATACAAACGTGAAACGAGTGTTCATGTGGTCGAAAACCAGGTGGACCACGGCCCATAGCCGCGGCACACTTCCAATTTCATTGTATAAACTACATGTGGTACTGTTATCAATGAAACTTCCGAATCACATAAATAAATATATTTATCTATTGACAAAATAATTTGTGCTTATCTTAACATTTATTATGAAGTAACATAGGCCCTAACACAGTAGTTTTTATAGCAAAGAAAAGTGGAATGGATGTGACAGCGATAAATACTAGCGCGGTAAGGCCTAGCGAGCCTAGTAATTCTTGCCTGGCATCACTTAGCCATATTGGAAGTTAGTAAAAGGTTTACGTTACAACAGTTCCATAAAAATATGGATATTGACTCATCCATGTACAGTCAACAGCAAAAGTGGGAAATATCAACATTCTCTAGGCTGCCTATGTTCAAATTTAGATTAATTTACTTTTTTCGATTGGGCGACCAACAGTTAAATACTATAAAAAGATAACTTCAAGACAACTACGCCAACTTCCCTTGTTTAGGATTAATGTAAAAATATACATTTAAAGCAAATGTTATGGGACTGTTGGGTAGGACACACCAAGGCCGTCGCCAAGAGTGGTCAGTAGCCCTCTGCTGCCCCCATGCAAAATGCAGCATGTTGAAGTTTGCACTGGTTTCATAAGCTCTCGACTGTACAGACCTCATCCTCATCCAGTCTCTTCCCACCCTCTATACTTCTACTAGCCCCCTTGATCTGGCTGGCGACGCCATTGCGACATACCCCTAAAAACAGCAGGTAAGTTACTCCGTCTTGTCCGTTCTTATTTTCCACGCGCCTAGTTTGTATTTGAGCCAGATGAGGCCCAGGTCGCAGCCCATCTGGATCCAGGAAATCACGGGTGTCACCTTGGAGCCTTCGATTTCGGTCCACCTCACAGGAACCTCGACTATTGGAATGTTCAATGACTGCGCTATGTAAAGCAGCTCTACGTCAAATGCCCTGAAAAAAAGAGAAGTTTGATCAAATGAATCAAGAATTTTTATTTCGTGTATTTTTATTTTTTGTTTACTTTTATGGTTTTACCTAGAAATTGAATTACAAAACGACACTGAAAATTAGAACACAGAGAAATCCGAAAAGTAAAGCTATGGCCGGGAATCAAACCTAGATCCACGTCATACCGTGACGCGTGCTATATCCCTACACCACCCATAGCAGGTGGGTAAGCAAATCAAGCTAGTTTGTCATTTGTTTTTACCGTGTCGTACAGAGCCGTCAGTTCATTTAGCGTGGTGTCGAAGAGGTTAACGCCCCGTTAGTTACCTAGTAAAGTACCTACCACCGGTTGACGTGCAGCGCTTGGAAGGCGACGCGCGCGGCGCTGCGCGTGAGCAGCTTGAACCCGCACTGCGTGTCGCGCACGCCGCGCACTGTCAACAGCCACACCAAGAAGTGGAAGCCGTACATTAGGATGTTCCTGAAAATACACACAAACAACGCAGTTGTAGGTGGAAATGGAAATTGTATACGTTGTTTTGCGGTTTCGAAATAATTAGGCTTAAGGCTTCAGGGTAGTTAGTGAGTTGCGGGAGTGGGTGTAGTGTAGGAGGCGATTGAAATACGGCGTCTGTTTGCCAAGACTTGTGAGGCCGGTATGAGGCACAGCCTTTTACCTTTTTGATTGTCTGTTGTATTTTGTATAATTTTGTACAAATTTCTTTTGTTTTTATTTATCATGAGGAAAATAATTCTTACTATCAATAACATTGACGTTTCGATGATATTGCTAGCTTGTAGTTAATAATTCGATCGTAACTTCCAGTTAAATCAAATAATCAAAATAAAATTAATTCCCTTACTTTTATTTATACTCAAATATTTTACTTACCTAAAAATACTTCTTGATGCCAGTGATTCTTTTTCTAGATGTGCTCTTGACCCTATGACTATAGCTTGGCAGTCGCTGACCTGTCCCGGCAGGGTGTTGCTGTCAATTTTGACCAGTTCCTGCAGAGCTACTTCCAGTTTGGCCAAGTCTTCAAACTTGCTTGCACCGTCTGCATCAGCAAACAATATTAATGCTCCTCTAGAACGCTGTACCCCCTAAAAGTATTTGGCCAAGATTATGTACATTTCATGACACAAATAAAGTAGTAACACAAATAACTATCAGGATTATTGCTATGTATTTTGTTTTCAATAATGAGTAGAAAATATCAAACAACAATTAGTTACAGCAGCAACCGTTTTTTTATAGGGACCAAGAATATTATAATGTTAAATGATTATTTCTTACCAATCGCACCGCTCCCCCTTTCCCTCGATTCTTGACCAATTCTAGACACCTTACTTTTTCACTTCCATACTTGGCAGTGTATGACTCTGCCACTTTGACAGTCTTGTCCTTGCTCCCATCACTCACAACTATTATTTCATATTTGTAGTTAGGGACGTCCTTTATTCTGTTCTCCAGGAACTCCAGTGCTTCATCAAGCATGGGAGGCACTAAAAAAATTACCAATCATAAAACAGAGGCTTACTTTAATCATTTATTAAATTTAAATATAAAATTACTATTTTAGCATGTACAAAAACGAATCTTCAGCATCAACTGAGGCCTCAAATCGAGTATGTCACACCAATTAAATAATTATTTCAGATTCTTCCCCTTTTCCAGTGAAACTATATTAAAAATGTCATATATTTTATGGGTCATCCCTAGCCTATTATATTGTTTTAACTTTAATTTTAGTTATGGTGCCTTTGGTTAGGTTAGCAAGCAGTACTTACAGCGTTCTTCCTCATTGTATGCCGGCACCACTACACTAAGGTGCAGGCTGTGTGGTTCCTCAATGCTGGGAAACTCTAGCCGGGACTCTGTCTTCGGATCATTGTACTTTTCTTCCTCTTTGTAGTACTCCACCACTGGATAAGGGCTAGTGATTGCATATATTATAATTGAAATCTAAAAAAAAAAATACATTCTCACATATAATTTTGTAGTTCAGAATAAGAGAATAGCATATTATTATTCCTTTTAGTGGGAAAATTTCATTGTTGTAGAAATATTAAGTTCAGTTACTTACAGTGCCAACAAGGCACTGTAAACTTGACACTATTTGCTGAAAATGACTACTGTAATTTAAATTTAGATTTAAATGATTACTTACCAAAATTAGTAATGTCAATGCGGTTAAAATACCATAAAAGATTATAAACCATATCACAGCGACTATGTCCATCTTTTCAGTTATTGGCGGTCTGGGAGGATAACGCCGTTTCACTAGAGTAAACCAGTGAGTCTATGAATACATAACCAATAAGGTTTTTCTGTTGAAACCACACGCAACTTCGGTTATAACATTTTGTTCTAAAATGTAACGGATGGTATGGTACAAGTCATACTGTGCGGGCAGAGTGTACTAAACCAACCAAGTCACTAGAACCGGACATGAAGTGGTTCGTGTCGTGATTAAAGTTTTGTGGTTCGATTGTTGTTATAGTATAGTCCTTCCGATCTGAGTTCTGATCTGCCTGACTGACGGTGACGTTGACATGATGTGACAACAGTCAGTTTTTATTTTTTGATTCGTCCGACTGTAACGGAGTTAGTATTCCATACAGCCACAACTTTAGCTAATAATATGACTTGATCTTTTGGCGGAATCATCGATAGTTTCGATAATTACCAAAAATTGAATTGAATTGACTTCTTACCTGTCAACTCCCAGCTTTTTTTTTTATAATTTATTTCTGGCGCTGGGTGCATAGCCCTTCAGCCGAACTCCCAGCTGTCTTCTCTCAGTGTTTTCATAATCGTGACTTTTTTACTCTGTCAAACAGGTAGTGGGTAACCGTCGTAATAACAAATTAAAATAAATGAACACTTACTTTGTTTTGTTTTGGTTCTGTTTTCGTCCTGTCAACTCAGACAGAATCAAAATCAGAATTTCTACTGTATCTATTCAAAAGTACTTCATAGAGCTTAAGTATTACTGCAAATGTGTAAAGCAACTTGTTGAATAAAACCTCGGAGGAATAAGAACAAAGTGCGTTTAAAGATTACTCCAATCTAATAATCATTGATCTGTTTCTGTTTCCGTCCCGAACTTAATTTAATAGTCTAACATTTAATAGCCTAACAATAAAATTTATCACTAAGTAGGTATGTTGGAAGTGTAAGTTCAAGTTTTGTTATTTTGTTATTGTATAAGCCTATAGAGGTATTACTTATAACACAATTAAAATTAAATTAATTAAGTCTGACGTGAAAGTTATGAGTCTCGTCCTAAAACTACTATCTTTATTTTTCAGAACACCTAGAAAAGTGCAGAAGGGTCCGTGCCACACGTATTTTTTTTCAATTATAAGCAATGGTAGCAGTGATGAAGAAGTTATCGGGTTTGATATTGATGACTTGGCTACAGTTCAATTTAAATTCAAAAATACTGGAGATGATGGTGGATCTCATGTAACATATATTTCAATCATAAAAAATGAGACTGAGAGGGACTCCACAGTCGGAATTAATGTGATGTGTGGGACAACTACTTTACAATCACAGTGCAATTGGAAATTACTAAGTAAAAGAAAGGTGGAATACAAACATGGTGTGTTTATATCAGATTTAGAAGTAAATGTCTTTATGCACAAAGTTAAAATAGTTGGTTTTGCAAGCTTATATGATGACACAGATTTCACTGATTTCAAATTGTCTGCACCAGATGGCAAAGTCGATGTGCACAGAGCCTGCTTGGCTGCTCACAGTGATTATTTCAAGAGGATGCTTGCTGGCCAGTGGAAGGAGACTTTGGAAGGATGTATTGAAATGGTGGGGCTCAATGTGATGAACCTACAGCACTTAAAAGAATATTTATATTTGGGCACACTCCCTGATGACTTTGCAGAGTTGCGTCCATTACTGCTTCTTGCAGATAAATGCCTTATAGACCATCTTAAGACGGAGTGCATAGTCAAGCTTGTAAAATCAGCTACAGCTGAAAACTACTTTTTTCTCCATGACTTAGCTTGTGCATACAATATACCTGAATTATCAATCACAATCAAAAATCTCATTTCAGACGATGTTGTGAATGAAGCTTACCAATTGAAAATGAGGAACAACCCGAAACAATCTCAGTAAGAATTGCTTTTATCTCAACTAGGGCTGTACACATCACACAAAATGCCTAAACAATGCTAATTTATAAACAGATTGGACGGTGGCCCCTTCCAATAAAATAAATTATAAAAAAGAAGTTTTCAAATACTTAGTATAAAAAAAATGTGTTGTGGGCAGTGCTTTGGACAACCCTGATCTAAGGTTACTGGTTATTGGATATAACTATTAAGTCTCAATGCTAGCAAGGCAAATTTTTCAGACGAACACATGGTAGGTACTTAGTGTATAAAATATAGTTTTTTGGTTTTTCAAGGGAAAAAAGCCCAGAAAATACGGAAAATGTTTGAGAATCATGATAATTTTAAATTAAAGTCGTCGCAAAATAAAAGGCCCGTTTTGACAGTTCACGCCTATGAAGTTCTCTATTTTTTACCGATCGAAATGTTCTGAAGGTAATAACATTTTTCATTGATGGGTACCGCCCACTCGGCTAAGTGCTGTGCATAACGATTTTTTCATATTGTCCACAGACTAATAATAATCGGTTAAAGAAAAAAATAAATCGATCAAGATTTTTTTTGAGGCCGACTCGCACTTGGCTGGTTTTATTTATTTAAATACTAGTGATCATCAATCAATTAATTACTGAATTTCACTAAATTTCAACATCAATTAATCGATTTTTTTTGTGAATATTACTGTAACAAAAATATTAAATGAAAGAAAATTGACCTTTTGTAACATTGTATCATTTCAAAATCTACAACATCAGTGTAAGTTAAATTTTCTAAACAGAACTTTAATCCAATGCACTTTACAATATATATTCAAATCGATCAAGTACTCATGCAAACTTGAATCGATTTATCGTGAGTATCGAGTACCGAGTCGTATGGCTACATCACTAGTTACGTCGCGAAGACAAATGTCAAAACGGGCCTTTTATTTTGCGACGACTTTACTTTTATGCCTATTTTTTTTATTAGCAACATTTTTCTGACACCATTCAGACAAAAATCTGCTGGTTAATGGTTAAAGGAGGCCTTTCTTGCTGTGACAAATATTCATTTATTTTTTTATTAAACTTTATTCTTAGTCATTTCAATTAACTAATAAAATAAGTAGCTACCTAAGTGATTATTTGGCTTGTAATTTATAAGCTTTGTTATATAACCATATATTAAAATAAACATATCTATAATATAGTCATTTTATACAAAGTTGATTTGCTTTTCATTATAAAAAAATAAGAAGCCAATTACAGTTTTAAAATCAGACTTATCCTCTCTAGTCTTTGTGGCCGTTACATGCCGCTGCCTATTTATTCATAGTTTAAAATAAACGCGTCCGAAGCTTCTTATGGTGTCAAAAACCTCTGCTAGGGGCTCTGTTTGTTTTGGCTTGAATCACGTTTTTTTAGCAGATTAGAGCTGTAGGAAAATTAGGTAAAGAAATAACACATTTTTAAATCCCTTATATTTTGACATTAAATAACAATTAAATTATACAAGGGTATTAAGATAAGCAGTTACGAACTAAAACTAAACAATAAATTGTTATCTATGTGTCTAAACCTGCATCTGGATAGGCAAATTACTTTGTTACATTAATTATCACAAAACAAAAAATAGAATATTTTTCATTCGGATCAAGGACTAATTAATCAACCAAAAATTGCTTTACTTATTAACGGATTAACTATTGTCTAATGTTTTTACAAGGCATACTAAAGATAGTTCGTTCTCGTCAAGATCCTGGGGGGGCTACTTCGAAATTCAAAGTTTGTATCATGCCCCACTCACGACACTCATATTAAGTATTGACTATTATTAGTGTAAGCAGAACGACACAAAACAAATTTCGAATTTTGGAGTATAAGGCCAGTTAGGATAGGGGGTTGCTCTCACTTTGTTGGTCGAACTTATACATATACTTGTATAGGTAGGTAACTTAAGTACACTGTAGGGAAATGTATTTACGTACCACCGTAGAACCCTATCGCGATTGGCAGGCCGCGATCACTCAAACTCGAGTGGTATATATGTCACCTTACTGCGATAGGGTTCTACGGTGGTACGTGCATAGATTTTCCCTTACTGTAACTGCGGTATATCTGTATCCTATCTACATAGGCTATGGAGTTCAAGGCCATACAGATGGTTATTGAGGACAAATCTTTCAGCCGTTAGTATCGTTCCTAAAAAAGTATTTAATCACATCCATTTGTCGGATTCATTTAATATTAAAGATGTTATTAAATCATTGTCTTCCCATTTACATATTATGTATCTAATGTTTCAACCGACCAACATTAATTATTTAATAAGCCGTATAGCCTGAATTTCCACTAGCATCCAATGCCGTAATTTTTTACATATACCTACCTATTCCCGCGCGTGGGCGGGCATTCATCGCTTTCTCCCGTATGTTGGATGACAATTGCCCTACATTCCGAGAATTAAAGGCGAAAAGTGTAATAAAGTAGGGGTCGGTGTAAGCTAGTGGTGAAACTGGGAAGAATGTACTCCTACCTATGTCAAAAAAGGTTAATAGGTTCTCGTCCTGTTCAACTAGTTAATCCCAATAAAATTCGCGATCCACCCTGATCCGCCGTTGTTCAAATTTGTTATAAACACAATTTTCACATAATTATCGTCGCTCACGTAATCAGCCGGAGTTTCGTCACAATATGTCGATACCGTGTCACCGTTTCTTTTGACCAATTTGACGTAGTTCTGGTCACAGGCCACGCCCAAGTCGAACGTCGAGAAGTGCAAATGCAGTTTGGTATTCGCTGGTGTTTCCAGCTCCCATTCGCAGGTGTTCGTTTGGCGGTAGACGCTCGGGTATAATGGACTTGACACGCGACCATATTGGTTCGATAATTTACCGCCGCAGCCGCGGCCTTTGTTGGTTATAACGTAGTTCATGTCAAAGGTAATTCGGTCGTTGCCGACTTGATGAGTATGCAGTAACAGATAACTGCCCGTTGAAAACACCGATTTGTCAGAATTATACTCGTCGGCAACTTTTAATAAGCTCGGTGCTGACGTGGTTTTGCCATCAAACACCTGTAAATATACATTTGCATTCCAATAATCTGGTGAGACGTTGATAAAGTATGCAGATATCGTATAGTTGGCAGGTGCAGTAATAAGGGTATAACAGTCTGATTCTGCGTCTAAAGGCTCGTCGTCTGAACTGTATGAAGCGTATGAATTTTGTTGTATTCGACCTTGTGGTTCAGTGTAATTTCTTCCACAATGTGCAAGGTAAAGTATTTCCACTTCAAAGCCTATATGTTCTTTCGAATCAGTAATTGGAGAAGTATACAGATCCATAACTAAAGAACCATATAAGTAATAATCATGGGAGCTTTGATTGCCACATAGTTGAAACTGTTTTGGTAAATTTAGAGTTTCTTCAAAGTAATATGGTGATACGAAAAAGTCTTCACCATTATATACGCGTGTATACTGTTTACCGAGACTTACATTGCGTGGCATGTCACGTCCGGATATAATAAACTTATCCGTGGTGCACTGATTCAAGTCCATGTCACCCGGCTGCAAGTCTAGGTAATTAATCCTGATATGGATCTGCCTATATTTGTCAGGTGCGATAAGTTCATACGCACAATGCAGTCCCCTAAGAACGGATCCCGATTGGTCTACCGGGGACCGGATCACCTGTCTGCTCTCAGAGACAGTAAACGTCGCCTGACCACAAGTAGTGGGATGAACGCTTAATCGAGCTCGGAATCCTGAACTGCCAATTTCACCGTCCGTGGAAAGCCTGATACTCATAAGATTTCCTGAAGACGTTAGTGTCGGTGGCATAGTATGACCACAATAGATACCTATTTCGGAACTGTCTGGATTTGTGCCATCTTTAATATCGACATAATCACAATCACATTTGTTGTAACCGAGGGCAGTTTGGTTGGTGACGTTTGCGCAGGAAGATATATGGAAATTGAGGAATTCAATTTTGATAACTTTGTCATTCGGAGCACGTATAGTCCAGTAGCAATCTAAGTAATTTTCGTAGACTGGATTATTACCTATCAATGGAGAGCTGATTATGTATGAGGAAGTCTCCACTAAATTTAAATGTCCACCACAGCCAGCGGATTCGGCATAACTGAAGTATATACCTATTTTGAATCCTTCATAGTTAACACTTCCGTCTGTAGCGAAATGTAACAACATTTTGTTACCAGTGCTTCGGTATATGGGGATCTCCGACTGTAGAAAGCCGCACGTCTTTAGTATTCGTTCGTTTACATCAAGTAAATGACCGTTATAAAGTTCTACGTAATCGTAATTACAAGAGCGGGCTTCTATATTCATCTTAATAAACTTGGCTATAACAATTTTATTAGCCGGAGCCTCGATTGTCCAAGTGCAGTTCATATTTGTGTTGTACATGCCCTCGCCCGATGTTATAACTGTAGGTTCGTTAACTTTACCACCGCAAGAGTAAAGAGAATAAGATAATTTAAAACCTTTCTTTTGAATATATCCGTCAGTTTTAAAATTAATTAAAACCGTTTCAGAATAGCGTGCTGGTTCCGGAATTTCAGTTCCACAGTAAAAGCGATCTAAATAATCGTATTGGTCGTGGGCAAATATAGAAATATTATCATAAGTACAATCAGGATATGTCCCTTCGAGTTCGAATTCCAAAAATTTCAGTACAACCTTTTGACCAGGAGCTGATAATTTATAACTGCAATCTAAAGAAGGCATGTAGACGCCTGGATAGCCAGGGCTGTATAAAAATTGTTCTTTTTCTTTTGCAATGAACTCGCCTCCACAAATGGGACTCCACATCGCTTTAAATCCTTCTAAGTTGATTGTACTATCCGTGCGTAGGACGACTTTCATCTTGTTGTAAGTGGAATTGTGAGCGAGCGGCGGGGTGCGACCGCACAGCCGAGCCTTTTCTACGTACTCGTCGTCAACCCAGTCGTATATAAATACAGTATCCTTAGTGCAATTGACTGTGTCTTCAATCACAAATCGATCAATAAATTGTAAGGATATTCTATTGCCTAAGTCTGCTTCTATCTCCCAAGAACATTCTTGATTCTCACTGTAGCCTTTTGGATAGTTAGGGGAGGCAAATATTCTGTCATATCTAGTTAAATACCCTCCACATTGATGGTTAACGATCTCTGCTGTAAGTTTAATAGAAGTAACATTTTTCACATTTGAATGATATTGAACATATATTTCTCCTGAGCGCAAAACTAATGCATTTTGTTGCATTCTTTCCTTACAATAATCTCCAACAATAGGATAATTTTCACCTAGCCCAAAACTTACCTGTATGAATTCATCAGAACAACCAAAAGTAAATGTTCCGTTTAGTGTGATAAGTACCCTATTTCCTAATGGCACTATAATAATCCATGCGCAGTCTATTGTACTGCTATAACTATTCGGAATATCTATAATATTAACAGGGCTTTGTCCAACGTGTAGTATTCCTCCGCATGGCTGCATTTTCCACTCCACATGGAAATATAGCGAGTTAGCTTTACTACGAATAGCCGTCATGTTCATTTTGTTTGAAGGTATCCGGAGATTCGTTTCGGTATTGCCACAGACTTCCCTGTTAAAAATAAGCCTTCTATCTTCCCACTCTGCCTTAATCTTCAGCTTGGGATCGTTATAACGGCATCGGGTGTTTTTTACAGTAGAATTAACTTTTGCGTTAATGTAGATACTTTTGTACTGAATGTTACTATCATCACCGTAATCTTCGTCACTGTTTTGAATGTAACCATTGTATTCCCATTCGCACGAGTATGATCTTTCGAGAACAGGTGAGGTTAGTTCACCGTTTATGCCGGTCAAAGAGCCACCACATAACGCCGGTTCATTTGAACTGAACTTCGCCTTAAATTTATGTTGTGAAGCTGCTTGCGACATCCATAAATAAATTCCAAGTTTATTTCCAGTCGATTCGAAAACATTGTTTGATGAATTGTAATCTTCGCTGGGTATATTTTGAATAACTGTCTGGAAAGTATTATCGTTGTAAATGCCTATCCGATGTGAATCGGTACCAAGATCAGAGTCTACGATCTCTAAACGTATACGTCTCGATTTATTGGGCACGGTAATCAGCCAGTAGCAGTAATGGAATGTTGTTGTTCGGGGGTAGCCAGGTGTCAATAGGTATCCTTCCGGTGTAGTAATGGTGCCGCCGCATATAGGTCTGGAGGAGTTAAATGTAAGTCGAAATCCCTTGTTACTGGAAACTTGCTCCCAAGACGTGTGTTTACCAACGTAATATTTAACTACGAACTCGTGAGTGTATGTTTCAACGGGGTCGTAGGAACTTTCAGAGTCTTCATTGCAATAAATTTTTAATGTTTTGTTTACTCCACTGTTATCTTCTATGGCGACCTTGGTTGTGCAGTAAGATTCAGATTCCGGTAAGTCTATGACTTGTGGTTGTATTTGGAAAACATGACCAGGAAATCCTTTAACGCGCCATTCACATAATGTGCCTTCCCGTAGCGTAGGTAGGTGGGGATATCCGGGAGAAGTCAACTCTCCACTGTTGGCTAGTATTGTCCCACCGCATACATCAATGGAGACATTAGCTTTAAACCCGACATTTGGTACGTCTATTTGAGTAACATATTTAAAATATAATCCGTTGTTAGTGGATTTAACAGATCCCGGGTTCTGACACAACGGATCTTTGATGAGCGGTGACAGGCTTGATTGGCCATCTCTAATCTCAAGGAATTCTTTCCTGCAACCATAATCGTATTTTAAATCAAACCTATCAAAATCTACTCTGAGTATTTCTCCTACAGGGGCGCTAAAAATCCACACGCACTCTGAATACGGCATCGGTATGGCTGGGTAATTTGGAGTGTTCATTATTTCCCAGGTGTGATCGGCATCTAGTTTAGAAGTCACTCCACATTCGATTCTTTTTTCTTCATAGTGCAATCTGAAGTTTTGGAATGTTTGTGAGTACGTTGTCGACTCATAAGTTATATATAAACGATTACTAGAGGACTCTATGTCCTCACGATTCTCATGAGAATAGCCGCAATATTTACCTATTAGAGGCGAATCCACTGAGTCTCCATTGCGGATAGTGACATATTTGCTGCACTCAGTCTCTCGATTTGTTATATTGAAGTGTTCGAATTTGAATTTTATGACACGGCCTGGTCCTACCTTGACCCGCCATTGACATTTCAGACGATGCCCATGATCGTACTTGTAGTCTTCGTGATCTAGCCAAGTGGTTCCAACTTCACCCGAAGAATCGGATAAAGTACCGCCACATTTTGACTTAATGCGGGCGCGAAAACCTTTTTCAGTTATTGAGTAATCACTATTAAAGCTTATCTTTATAAATTGGGTCTCCACATCAGAATTGTAATCTGCTTCAGATGTGCAAATGTGATCTGCAACAGTCTTCCATTGCATGCCGGTATCGGATGAATGTACTGAAACATAATCAGCGAAACAGTTGGGTCTCTCTTCTAGTTTCACGTCTAAAAATGCCAAACTGAATTGTCGACCAGGTGTAGCTTTATATATCCATTCACAATTTAGATCATTGCTATATTGGTCAGGGTAACCTGGCGATTCGACGTAAACCGTATTTCCTGGTATGAAAACTTGTGTTCCATTTGAACCACAGTTGACAGCCTCGTTTTCATCGACGGTAACATCGACATCGTTAAATTTACTCCATTGGACGTGGAATAGTGAACCGGAATTTAAACTGTCCAATTTAAGCTTTATAAACACAACATTATTAGAAGTTTTAAATTCTTTTGAACCTTCGTCCAATATGCCGCAAAGCTCTTGGAGAAGCGGAGCATTTTCGTCATACCCGTCATAAAAGACTAAATAATTCGAGCACACTGATCCGTACGTGTGAATTTCTAACCGGTCTACCTTTATATTTAGAGGTTCTGTCCCTTTTGCGACGATTCTCCATGTATACTCACCTGTACCATCGTACGGTGATGGATATAAAGGAGACGAAACTTCGCCACGTTCTAAACCTGTGATTTCATTGCCGTGAACAAATCCGTAGTGCAGTAAGAATCCTTGGCCAGCGTTCTTATTGTCACTGTGGAATTTCATGTATATTTTCGATGCCTTACTAGTATTAGTTGGTATTGTATTACCACAATAGACGTCTATTAATGGCCCGGCACCGTTATTTTCACGTAATTCAAGATAATCTTCATTGCAGCCTTCAGAATAAGCCAAATCAAGTTTTTCAAACACTACATAAACCCTGTTGCCGGGCGACGTGCGTAGTGTCCATTCACAGTCAGAGTTAACTGGATATGGCAAAGGATAGTTCGGTGAAGCAATGGTACCTTCTTCTGAGGTGAAAGTACCTCCGCAGGCATTGGACATAGTTGTGTAATGGGCGGAGAATTGACCAGTAATGTTATTAGTGTATGTTCCAAGCTGAATTGTGAGTGCGTTCCCTTGACTGACAATCATTTTAGGTACTTTATTTCCACAGTATTCACCGATCAGCGGTCCATTTTCATCATTGCCTTCTAAAATTCGAAGGTAGGAGGCTTGACAGGCTTTATTATTAACAACATCGTACTTCTTGGGAATTGAAATATGAGTTATAGTCAGTGTTATCTTTTCATTCGGTTTTGGTGCTATTAAAGTCCACGTACAACTTCGATTTGAGTGATTTATGAATTTATCATTGGAAATTATACCATCTGAATAAACTTTTATAACCGCTCCACAAGTAACCGTGAAATTAGCCTTAAAACCCTTTGCCGCTCCTGAGCTATCAGATACGAATTGAACAGATATCGAGTTGTTTACAGATATATATTGAGTAACGGCAGTCTTGGGACATATTAATTTTGAATAGTTTTGAGCTATCAGGTCTTGGCCAGTTTCATATATTTTAATAAAATCATTGCAATCGTCCCCATTGTCTTCATATGATGAATATAAATCGATGTCTATGAAATTTAATTCAATTCGATGATATTTAGGAACAGCGATACGCCATATGCAATTGGAGTTAGAGTCATAATTTTGGGGATAGTTTTTGGAGTTAAACACTCCAGTTAACAACTGTAGCGAGCCACCACATCCTGTTTGGTACGAATCGAAGTGAGATGTAAAGTAAGCTCCTCTCAGATTGGACCTTTTCACATATCGCACCAGCATGATGTTAGCGTTTGATTGCAGTGACGAAGGCCCCCGACGACAAATCTTAGAGATCAGCGGGGACTTCGTTGTTTGTCCGTTGTAAATTTCAATAGCATCCGACGTACAATTAGTGCTTTCCGTTAAATATACATCAGAAAATAGAATGGAAATGCTTTTACCTACAGGTGCTTCTATGATCCATTCGCATTCCATCTCTTCATCTGTAGTACCCACACTTCTATCCACTGACAGGGTTCCGTACCGTTTCCTGAGTATACCCCCGCAGCCGTATCTTACCCATTCTAGTCGAAAGCCTGTGTTTCCCATAGATGATGTTCCAACAAATTTTATTTGTAAAGAGTTACTTTTTGAACTGAAAGGAGCCGGTGCTATGGATCCACAGAGTTTTTCAGAAAATTTCACGTCTGGTAGTTGCCTCGTTTGTAAATAATCAACATCGCAGTTGCTGTCAGTTAGCACTCTCCACCGTGGCGTGAAGCCACCAAAACGTAGAGTTCCCATTGGGTTGGAAGTATACCTTCTAATAATATATTTATAAACATCAAAATGTGTGAAAGTGACATTTATCTTATGACCTTTGGGCACAGTAATAGTCCACAAACAATTTAAGTTTCCTGGGTAACTTCCTGGGAAATCGGGACTTTCAATAATCCCGTAGCTACCAGTTAAGTTAGTATTACAAACTGTGTTGTAATTGAGATAAAATCCTTTTCCTCCCATATATATATCGGAACGGAATTTAATTAAGGCGTGATTAGATGAGGTCATTATTCTGTTCACTGCTGGTGACATTCCACAGTATCTACCTAAATCGGGATCATTGTGCGTGCGTCCGTCGAAAATTTGTATGTAATCGTCTCTACAATTCCGAGTGCGTTCAAGATCTAAATCGGTAAAAGTGATTTGTATCCGGGAACCAGGGCTGACAACTATTTTATAGAAGCATTCGGCATTGTTGTTGTAGACTTGTGGATAGTTGGGGGAAGATATGGAGCCGGACGCGCTGGTTAATGTTCCACCACAGCCTGTTATTGCTCCGTCCCATTCGATTTTGAATCCTTTACCAGTTAAATACATGTCCGAATGAAAGTGAATATAAATGGTGTTCGAAAAAGAAGTGATGAATCTCGATCGAAAATTTCCACAGTAACTACCAATTTTTGGTGATGTCGAAGTTCCACCGTTTCTTAGTTCTAAGTAATCACCACGATTGCAATTTCCACGCAAAGGTGCTTCTAGGTCAAACTCAGAAATATTTAGCTTAATTTGTTGGCCTTCAGGAACGGTGATCGTCCATGTGCAGTCGCGATTTCGGTCATAATTCCTAGGCCAACCTGGGGAATAAATGTATCCATGAGTCTTTATAAACGTTCCACCACAATGTGATTTTGCATCTAAGAATGAATAAAGCACAGAAAAACCGGTTGATCGTATGCTGCTATCAGACTTAAACTTCAGCATTAGACGATTGGTAGATGACGTTAAGGCTGGTGGTAACGAGCTTCCGCAGTAACGTCGTAGCACATTATTTTCATTATTGTCATCTATTTCTGAAATTTCCAAGTAATCACTCTCACAGGAAGACATATCTTCCAGATCGAATCTGTTCCAGGTTAGCTTGATAAGCGATCCCGCAGGACCATCTAATAACCACGAGCAGGATTGGTCATTTTCATAGTGTAGACCGGTAGTGCTCGGGTAGTTGATAAGCCCCGTAGCCTCTTTGTAAATACCTCCACATATTCTATTGATCGTCGTGTAATTCGCATAGAACCCAGTGCCAGTGACGCTCATATCGGAGCTAAAACGCATGTACATGAAGTTGTGAGTTGAGGTTTGTGTAGGCGGCGTGTGTTCTGAACCTCCGCAAAATCTGCCTAAGAGAGTGGAATTAATGTTTGAGCCGTCTCTGATTTCAACGTTATCGTATCGACAGCTAAAGTACCTGTTGTCCTCGATGTCAAAATCTTGGAAGCTCAATTGAATTGCTTTTCCAGGGACGGTCCGGATGATGTATTCACAAACTAGGTTTTCCGGGTACTTGAAGGGATATCCTGGGGATTTAATAACTCCACTGTCACCAACAATTGTGTTCTGACAGACTGCTTCATAAGTTATTTTGAAACCGTCAGAGGCTTGGTTGTAATCGCTGTGGAACTTAATGAAGACATTGTTAGAAGAAGAGACAAAAGTTGATTTTGGATATGTTTTACCACAGAATTTACCGTATAGTCGTGAGTCGGGAGAGGGACCGTCATAAATTTTGATATAATCATACTTGCATCGTAATGAACGTTCCAAGGAAAACGACACGAAGGTAATTCGAATTTTTGTATCGGGGCGTGTTCGTATTTTGTAGTCACACAATAAATTATTTAGATATTTGCCATTATACGACGGTGAAACGATTTCTCCTTTGTCTGTTGTAAATAAACCGCCACATCCCGGCACGCCTTCAACGGGAGCGTAAGAAATCTGGAAACCGTGACCCGAACCGTACGCGTCTGAATGAAAGTGTATAAGAATATCTGAGCCAGCTGAATGGACTGGGGCAGGCTGAGTTGAATTGCAATACTTACTAATGAGCGGGTCGCTGCTGTGTTCACCGTCGTATATTGCTATATAGTCATAACTACAGTTGGTATGTGTTTCGATGTCGAGTTCAAAGAAATGCAATTGTACTCTCTTACCAAGACTTGTTTGTAAATGCCAGTAACAATCTCTGTTCGGTGGATACGTCCCTGGGGAACCCGGGGAACTTATCCGTCCATGTTCAGTGGCGTCTATTTCGCCACCACAGAACGGAGGTATGCTATTCCAATTAAGACCAAATCCGTCCTTTGCTACTGTACTGTCAGATCGGAACCAAAAATATAAGTAGTTATGACTGGATATGATGTTACCTCCTTTAGGAGCTACATTTCCACAAAAACGACCTATGAGCTGATTGGCAGAACCGCGGCCGTCATGAATTTGCAAGAAATCATAATTACACTCAGGACTACTTTCTAAATTAAATTTAGTAAAAGTCACATTGATCACCTTCTCGGGCGCCGTGCGTATCACCCAAGCACATTTAGAATCATGTGTGTATGAAGAATTTTGTAAAGGATAGTAGAGACTGCCTTCTTCGTTATCCAAAATGCCGCCGCAATTCTTAACTGGTGTGTCACAATATACTCCCGTGTATTGTGCCGAACATTCACACCTGAAGCCTTTCGGCGAAATAGGGTCCTGTCTGCAATACCCTCCGTTTCGGCACGGGTTGCTTGCGCAATTATCGGCGGGCGTGTCGCAATGAGCGCCACTGTAGCCGTTGAAACAGACGCACGTGTAACCTGTATGAAGAACATGGCACTGACCGTGAACGCATGGGTTGTTCTCACATCGCTGTGTGCCATTTCCACTAAAAGGAACATAACAACCGTGAAGTCCTACGCCGTCGCCTGCCATGTTGTCGGGGCACACACATTGGCTGGCTTGACCACCCACGCTGTCTATGCATTGGGCTGACGGGTGGCAGCCGCCACGGTTGATACTACAAGTGCCTCTCCACGTACAGGTGACGCCATCTCCTACATACCCGGGTGGACAACTTCCGCAGATACGCGAACCGATGGTGTTATGACAGGCGACCATGGGACTGCAGCCGCCGTTAGGAATTGTCAAACATTCGTCTATGTCGGTGCAGATGAACCCATCTCCTTCGTACCCTGGTGGGCAGCGTCCGCATCTAAACGAGCCAGGAGTATTAACACACTCGACTCGGGGGTTGACTGAGCAGTGTGATCCTTGACTGGAATCACATTCATTTATGTCTGTTAAACACGCAGGTCCGGTGCCGTTGTTCGTCCATCCTTGGTTGCAAATGCACGTAATACCTTCTCCAGTAGTAATGGGAACACAGGTACCGTGGCCGCACATTTCGTAGTTCCCGCCTGAGCAATCTTTAAGTTTTCTAGTGCAGTGGAGACCAAACCACCCGAATTTGCATTGGCATTCGTATGATCCGGGTTTATTTATACACGAAGCTCCGTTTTGGCACCCCAGATCTGTTCCAGCAAAATTACGACATTCGTTGACATCCACATCACAGCCAGTTCCTTCCCAATTCGACGGGCATAGACAGTGGTAACCAGTGACTAATGTTAGGCAAGTGCCACCGTGCTGGCACGGGTTTGACTGGCATGCATCTCTTGTCATTGAACTTAATTGAATTTCAAGATATGAAAGTCTCGTGTTGATTCTATTTATTCTCCTCCAAATGGTAGAAACGTTAAATTGTATATTATTCGGCAAGGCGTAATCACGGTTTTCTATATTGTCTAATCTGCGTAATATGCCATTTGGTCCATTGATATAGTCCTCGAAAGCGTCGCTAGCCGGGGCCGGCCGCGGCGCGCCGCCGGGACTGTTGCTCCTGTTGATGGCGAGGAGGTCTAACATACCAATGTAAACACTCGATTTGGGGCCATTGGGTAGTAGATATATGTTTTTGTCAAAGGCTGCCTCCAGTATTAAATCGCCATCAGACGCCTTTATTTTTGGTCGATCTTGATACACTTCACAATCCAGGTGGACGGACCAGACGAGTAAAAAGAGACACTGTACGAGTAGGGAGGACATATTGTCCAGAGTGGGCACCGCACCGCCACGCTCTGTGCGACTGCCGGCTCCTGCCCCGGCCGCGCCTAGCATTCGCAGGGGGCGTAGCGCCAGCTGGAACCGCGGACTTGTCATCTATCCGCCCCTTGCTGATAACTTAAGGGCCATGTGCTGTTGATATAACTGAACGTTAAATTAGACATACATAGTGATACATGCCCATTGGACGATACCTAAAGAATAAAAAACAATATTTTGAAATAAATGAGTCACCAAGTAACATTGAACTAAATTATCAGTTCGAAAGTTTGTGTGGATGTTACACTTTCAGCCCAGAACGGCTGAACAGATAGATCTAGATGACAGAGATATATTATATAGTATGGAATGCCTTACATATAGGGTACTTTTTATTCTGAAACTGCGTAGTTCTCGCGGAATAAAGATAAACGAACGTCAGGAAAGTCAGGTTTAAATATTATTAATATTAAAGTACCTAACTCAATTCGAAAAAAAAAAAAAAAAAAAAAAAAACATTTTTAAACAAAAGCTCAAAACTTTTGATACAAAAGTTAGTGGAACCTCAATTGGAATGTCAGTACATTATATCAAATTGAGTCAGTTCAACTTTGAATGTGCTTTTTAAAAGGCATTTAAATAAAACAACCGTGATTATACAACAGGTACAAAAGTTTTATTTAAAATCTCAATGATCAGTCAGTCATTTAGATGGTATTTTCTTTTACAAAAATAAAGATTTAAAATAACTGCTAATTGTTTCGAAAATAAATGCAGGATCTACACAGTTGCTTCCAAATTAATCTAAATAATAGACGTTTTTACAACACATTTTGAATAAGCTGTGTAGCAGCGAAAGTAAAAGAGTTAAATAATTATTTAAATATTTTAGTATTTACCTACTTGGCAAGCAGTAAAATGTGTTCGATAAAATATTCATATAATGCTTTACTTTGACATCGGAATATACCACATTTAAGTGGTTTAGTTATGGCACTTTACTGGATTTAATTACATACAAGTTAAAACCATTTTTTTATCTGCATCGCCAAATAAAATTAATCAAATTTTTAGTAATGTGGTTCTGTTGTTTTTCGCTTTATTGTACACTTAATACAATATACTGGTATTTTAATTAAAACTAATAAGGTTTATTTACACAGCGTAATTCTACTTTGTTAGTCTAATTTTATCTTACACAGCGGGATTTAACATTCACTATCTTAAAATTAACGAGGCACAAACAGTGTAATAGCACCAAATCGAAGTTCACAATATAAATATAAGGCTTTACCTGATCTGTCAATCTTGGTAGACGTTGAAAAAATAAACACAGGACAGTACTTTCCTGTCAAACAGTGACTAAGTAACCAGTAGGACTTTTTCAGTTAAAAATGTCATTAATGTCTCACTTGGCACGAAGGGCAATCTACCTATAATTACGGCTCGATAACACCTTTCCCATGTGATAAGGAAAAAATATGGAACTCGAATTTGATTATTAACAATGATTGATCATGATCACTGAAATTGAGTTTGAGATAAATGAGGTCATGGGCTAACACTATATATCCTAAGCATGGTGCATATAAGGTTTAAGTTGCGTTTGGTTAGCTACAAATGTAAAATTGAAGATAAACCTTGAGCTACATCATTTGGTTTGATCCACATATTGAAAGTTTTGGTCGGTAACAAGTAACTACACAGTCTGATCTGATAATTCCGAGAAAAAGCATTAGTCTCCAAGTTTGTGAATGGTAGAGTCACCAACACTCTTTACTGAACATTATAGATAGTACTGTACACGAAGATGCGTGGATTTATCAAAAATCAAATTAACCTTTTACAACATAATAATAAGAATCACGGTGGGCGTCATCCTGAATAGCACCTCCTATACGTTAGTGAAAGGTCAGTTTAAGGGAGTTGGCGACTGTACTGACTTCTTCTAGCTCTAGAAATTAAGGTAGGTACCGATATCTTTGTACTACTAAAATGCTTTCGGACTTTCCTTTTCTCAGTCTTGCGGATATTTTATTGATACATATATTTATGATTATCTTTTTGAATTTTATTAATTTGTGAATTTAGGACTTCCACATTAAGAGGTTTGAAGTTTTACTTGTATTTTAGGTATATTTGTTTAGAATATTATGAATGCATTTAGAGTTACAAAGGTATTATCAGATCAAGATGAAACTATCACTGATTGGGAGATGATTTTTTTATAATTTCAATATGATTACCAGATTATTTGAACAGATAACTTTTGGATGCTTTTACAAAACCAAACATATTCATATAATGATACATAACTAGTCAGTTTATTTACAAAGTTTTCGGGTATCATAATTTTAATTTTTCACTATTTCGCAAGTATACAAAATCACTGTTCTGTTTTCAAACAGTAGTAGCTAGATAGACTCACCGTTTGAATGAATTCAAAGTTTTAAACAGGTATTTTACTTTTATACTTAAATGGAAAATATCTGTAACACACATTTTTGTCGTACCGGATCCGATATTGACTTTGATCGTTCCAAGTAGCAGGCAAACTTTATGTAAAAATAAAAACTTACTCGTTTACGCTGACATTCAGTCGCGGCGATGGAGCAAAGCGGACGTCATCTCCGCCCGACCTTTTTTATAGCCCAGTCAAAGAAATAACGTGTAATTGTAAAACGTGTCGCAGGACCTTTTCAGCATCCGCCAACGGTCGACTTTTTTTAAACCTGCACGAGCACGACAGCGCACAAGAATCGTGTCGCGCGCGAGATCGATTGCCCGTCTTTTTCTGATTGTTCGTTCTAGAAAGAGACGGGTAGCCTATCTCGCGCGCTCTCGGGCCTCTCGTGGTCGGTCAGTACATGGCGGGGTCGGGCGAGGGCGGCGGCGCGCGGGCGGCGGGCTCGGGCTCGGACTCGCCGGCGTCCGTGGAGGCGGGCGTGGGCGGCGGCGGCCGGTTCATGGCGCGGTAGTGCCGGTACGCGCGCCGCCGCGCCGGCGCGCTGACGCCGCTGGCCGTGGCCGGCGACGGCGGCGGGTTGGCCGTCGGCAGCGGGTAGCGGCACAGGCTGTCCGACGACCTACACCATACATTTACTAAGTCAATAAGCGATTTAAAAGGATCACGATTGATCAAAATTTAGATAAATGTACAAAGGTAGATGCCGGTTTTATCCGGATACAAGGTGTGCATGTATGGGGGGCAGTACGCACACGGTGGCGCTGGCGCTGGCGCCGAGCGGCGGGTGCCTCGGCTGCAGCGGCTTGAGCGGCTGCGCGGCGGGAGGCAGGCGGCGTGCGCGGCGCCGCCAGCCGCGCAGCGCCGCCCACGCCGCCAGGCAGCCGCCCAGGGACACGGCGATGCCGCCGCACACCACGAACGCGTTCGATGATCGCACGGTGCCCGTCTCCTGGAGGATTAAAAGTTGATATGAGCGACATTAAATTCACGATCTTCTTTTATTGCTTTCATAAAGCTCATTTATACACAATATATATATATATATTTCGAATAACCGTAAAAATAATCGTGATATCAAAGATCTGTCTCTATCTCTTTTTAGGAAAAGAGAACTTTAGTATGGAGTTTATATAGGCATAGTTTTTATGACGTCATTTATCATATCGGATTTCTTTTTAATCGCTGTTTAATTAGTAGTTAAACATTTCTATGTCCCATATTTCCTAACTGATATAATTTTTTAATTCCATTTTTTGTCATCGTTTTTACGATAGTGCCAATTTTTTTTAATGCATATTCCCTAATTGTCAAGTTGAGGGAATATCGCGGGTCGCTAATGTAGCGTGCACTGACGGGGTCGGGCTCGGGGCGCGGGTAGCCGCAGGCGGCGGGCGCCTCGTCGGAGCCGTCCTCGCAGTGCTGCCGGCCGTCGCACAGCAGCCGCGCGCCCAGGCACAGCCGCTCGTCGCATCTGCATAAAACGTCATGTCGGTTAGTAAGACTGTATTAAAACATAAAATTGGTTTGTTTTCCAGCACGCATCAAAGAAGTTGTGGCGTAGCGTAGTGCAAGGGCGGATCCAGGGGGGGGGGGGGAGGTCATGGGGGTCGTGACCCCCCTGAGCTGGTCCCAGGACTATTGTTATCAAAATTAAAATATAAGTTTTTGACTTGACCACGACTATGTGACCCCCTCCTGGCGCCAAAGCTGGATCCGCCCTTGGCGTAGTGTCGACAGTCATCCATTGTTCAGTCGGGCAGTGTGCACTGGGCAGGTACCACAGCAGGCGAGCACCCCAGAGCGGCGTTCAGTTACCGGAAGGCGTCGGGCATGGGCACGGCGGGCGAGCAGTAGGCGCCGGCGGCGCACTCGCCGAGCGCGGCCGCGCATGCGCCGTCCGCGCAGCGCAGCCCCGCGCCGCCCGCCGCCGCGCAGCCGCAGCCCGCCTCGTCCGATGCGTCCGCGCAGTCCGCCTGCCCGTCGCATCTGGCAAACATTCGCAGGTGACGTTCGTGCTAGTAGTGAACTACGGCTGAAGTTTCGAATGTATAGTCTGTCATCATTTTCGTTAGTCATTCATAATTAAATAGTTTTACTATCAAATGAATTTATACTTGTTGATTTTTTATGTTTACTTTTACAGTTTTACCGTTACAAATTAAATTTCTAAACGGCACTGAAAATTTGAACACAGAAAAGACGATCATTATGAATTATGAGCAATTTTAGGACAAAAAAGACCCACTCAGCTAAAACTTTGACTCGAAACCGGTAAAATGTAAGAAATAGTCGTATACTAACTTCCACTCGTTGGGTATGCAGTGCGGCTGCGCGGTGTGGTGGCAGAGGAAGCGGCCGGGCGCGCAGCCGCGGCACGCCAGCCCGCAGCCGCACGCGCCGCCCGCGCCGCACGCCGCCGCCGCGCCGCCGCACGCGCGCCCGCCGTGGCACGGGTGCCCGCGCGCCACCTGCGCGCACAGCCTAACATGATTGTGTTCACAGAGGCCCTACGTGTGCCGACCGCTGCGGGCTGCGTCAGCTCATATCCTAGTGCGAGTGCACTGCGATATGAGCTGACTCGGCACACTTACAATGTGTCTCCACACCGACCAACCGAGAGCCAGACCGACCGCACAGCCGCGTATACGCAGTGACGTGCCTAGACGTCACGTTTTCTGACCGTTTCTTCATACATTTCGTTCCGTAAACGCACTGTCAACGTGTTTTGCGCACCGGTGTGATGGCTCGAGTTTGCGATTGGAAAGCTTGATCGCATTTTGAAATTTGACGGCTCCTCGAGTTTGATGGGTGGAGAGCGATCAGCCAGCCACACGCCAGACTACACGTAGCTCACCTTGAGCACGGCCAGCGTCTGCGGCAGGCGCGCGAGGTGCGGCACGGGCGCGGCGGGCGCGTCGCGGCGGTGCAGCGGCACCCGCATGAGCGCGCGCTCGCCGCCGCTCAGGTACAGCGCGCCGCCGTACGCCGCCAGCGACACGCCAGACTACACGTGGCTCACCTTGAGCACGGCCAGCGTCTGCGGCAGGCGCGCGAGGTGCGGCACGGGCGCGGCGGGCGCGTCGCGGCGGTGCAGCGGCACCCGCATGAGCGCGCGCTCGCCGCCGCTCAGGTACAGCGCGCCGCCGTACGCCGCCAGCGACACGCCAGACTACACGTGGCTCACCTTGAGCACGGCCAGCGTCTGCGGCAGGCGCGCGAGGTGCGGCACGGGCGCGGCGGGCGCGTCGCGGCGGTGCAGCGGCACCCGCATGAGCGCGCGCTCGCCGCCGCTCAGGTACAGCGCGCCGCCGTACGCCGCCAGCGACACGCCAGACTACACGTGGCTCACCTTGAGCACGGCCAGCGTCTGCGGCAGGCGCGCGAGGTGCGGCACGGGCGCGGCGGGCGCGTCGCGGCGGTGCAGCGGCACCCGCATGAGCGCGCGCTCGCCGCCGCTCAGGTACAGCGCGCCGCCGTACGCCGCCAGCGACACGCCAGACTACACGTGGCTCACCTTGAGCACGGCCAGCGTCTGCGGCAGGCGCGCGAGGTGCGGCACGGGCGCGGCGGGCGCGTCGCGGCGGTGCAGCGGCACCCGCATGAGCGCGCGCTCGCCGCCGCTCAGGTACAGCGCGCCGCCGTACGCCGCCAGCGACACGCCAGACTACACGTGGCTCACCTTGAGCACGGCCAGCGTCTGCGGCAGGCGCGCGAGGTGCGGCACGGGCGCGGCGGGCGCGTCGCGGCGGTGCAGCGGCACCCGCATGAGCGCGCGCTCGCCGCCGCTCAGGTACAGCGCGCCGCCGTACGCCGCCAGCGACACGCCAGACTACACGTGGCTCACCTTGAGCACGGCCAGCGTCTGCGGCAGGCGCGCGAGGTGCGGCACGGGCGCGGCGGGCGCGTCGCGGCGGTGCAGCGGCACCCGCATGAGCGCGCGCTCGCCGCCGCTCAGGTACAGCGCGCCGCCGTACGCCGCCAGCGACACGCCAGACTACACGTGGCTCACCTTGAGCACGGCCAGCGTCTGCGGCAGGCGCGCGAGGTGCGGCACGGGCGCGGCGGGCGCGTCGCGGCGGTGCAGCGGCACCCGCATGAGCGCGCGCTCGCCGCCGCTCAGGTACAGCGCGCCGCCGTACGCCGCCAGCGACACGCCAGACTACACGTGGCTCACCTTGAGCACGGCCAGCGTCTGCGGCAGGCGCGCGAGGTGCGGCACGGGCGCGGCGGGCGCGTCGCGGCGGTGCAGCGGCACCCGCATGAGCGCGCGCTCGCCGCCGCTCAGGTACAGCGCGCCGCCGTACGCCGACAGCGACACGCCAGACTACACGTGGCTCACCTTGAGCACGGCCAGCGTCTGCGGCAGGCGCGCGAGGTGCGGCACGGGCGCGGCGGGCGCGTCGCGGCGGTGCAGCGGCACCCGCATGAGCGCGCGCTCGCCGCCGCTCAGGTACAGCGCGCCGCCGTACGCCGCCAGCGACACGCCAGACTACACGTGGCTCACCTTGAGCACGGCCAGCGTCTGCGGCAGGCGCGCGAGGTGCGGCACGGGCGCGGCGGGCGCGTCGCGGCGGTGCAGCGGCACCCGCATGAGCGCGCGCTCGCCGCCGCTCAGGTACAGCGCGCCGCCGTACGCCGCCAGCGACACGCCAGACTACACGTGGCTCACCTTGAGCACGGCCAGCGTCTGCGGCAGGCGCGCGAGGTGCGGCACGGGCGCGGCGGGCGCGTCGCGGCGGTGCAGCGGCACCCGCATGAGCGCGCGCTCGCCGCCGCTCAGGTACAGCGCGCCGCCGTACGCCGACAGCGACACGCCAGACTACACGTGGCTCACCTTGAGCACGGCCAGCGTCTGCGGCAGGCGCGCGAGGTGCGGCACGGGCGCGGCGGGCGCGTCGCGGCGGTGCAGCGGCACCCGCATGAGCGCGCGCTCGCCGCCGCTCAGGTACAGCGCGCCGCCGTACGCCGCCAGCGACACGCCAGACTACACGTAGCTCACCTTGAGCACGGCCAGCGTCTGCGGCAGGCGCGCGAGGTGCGGCACGGGCGCGGCGGGCGCGTCGCGGCGGTGCAGCGGCACCCGCATGAGCGCGCGCTCGCCGCCGCTCAGGTACAGCGCGCCGCCGTACGCCGACAATGACAACGCCCACCCTCCCTGCCAGATGGTACGCCTGCACACGAACGATACTAATTATGCTCAATGAATGCATCTACAGAACATTAGACTTTAGAATCAGTGATTGTAAACCTTTTTGCGTCAAGTTATAATGTGACACCAAAACACAACAATACAAAATTGTCCAGCGCCGAGCTCCGCGCGCCCGCGCCCGTCCACGTCGGCGCGCATTATCGCGCCCAGCCCGACGTCGTGTTTGTGTGGTCACCTGTTGGTGGCGTCCAGGTCGACGGCGTGTATCTGCTTGTTGACGGCCCAGTACACGGCGCCGCCGGCCGGGTCCAGCGCGAGCGCCGTGGCGTTGGCGACGCGCGCCAGCTCCGCGCGCCCGCGCCCGTCCACGTCGGCGCGCATTATCGCGCCCAGCCCGACGTCGTGTTTGTGTGGTCACCTGTTGGTGGCGTCCAGGTCGACGGCGTGTATCTGCTTGTTGACGGCCCAGTACACGGCGCCGCCGGCCGGGTCCAGCGCGAGCGCCGTGGCGTTGGCGACGCGCGCCAGCTCCGCGCGCCCGCGCCCGTCCACGTCGGCGCGCATTATCGCGCCCAGCCCGACGTCGTGTTTGTGTGGTCACCTGTTGGTGGCGTCCAGGTCGACGGCGTGTATCTGCTTGTTGACGGCCCAGTACACGGCGCCGCCGGCCGGGTCCAGCGCGAGCGCCGTGGCGTTGGCGACGCGCGCCAGCTCCGCGCGCCCGCGCCCGTCCACGTCGGCGCGCATTATCGCGCCCAGCCCGACGTCGTTCCAGATTAGGATCCTGCGAAATAGTAGCCACTTTAAGCATATTTGAAAGTGCTGAAGAATTTTAACAAAAAAAAAACAGGCAAACTCCATGAAAGACGGAGATATTAAAAAAGCTATCAACATTTTACAATTACAATAAGCCGCCAAGTTTTAATCGAGTGATTGGTTTAAATTGTAACTTAGTTAATATTTTTTTTTTTTATGGGATGATTGACACCAATTGACCAAGTCCCAAACTAAGCAAAGCAAAGATTGGACTATGTGTAGTAAGCGACGGATAAATTTTATACCTATAGTTGTCATTGTAATCGAATTTTATGCTCAACTGCTTTATGAACCATACAATTATTTATAAATATCTTTGACAAAAACTACGAATAATAAATTGATACCTTTTCGTCTGGTGAAAGGCCAAATGCCTAGGCATCATGTTTTCTCCGCGCAATATGACGCCGACGGACGAGTTGTTATCAATGGACGTAGCGTTAATCGAATCGGTGTCGAGACACGTCCAATACAGAACTCTGCCCAGAACGTCTAGAACCATGTGGAAGGGTCTAGAAAGGCCCGCGATGACCGTAGTAGAGTCTGTGATGGCTGATGTGGTGGAGTAGGAGATAGGGACGCGACGGATTGCGTGGGAATCTTCGTCCATCCAGTACAACATCCTGAAATACGCGGAATAAACAAATAAAATCCAGGGACATCAGTCACTATACTATATGTGGGTGTAAAACGACAACAAAAAAACAGTTATTTTTGATGCAGACTGCTTCAAGTATCGTTCAGGTAACTAAGTGTCATTTATTTTACTATTTTTTTAGTTTTTAAATTAGACAAAGGTTTAACACAATCCAGTAATAAATATGGCCTAATTCAGAAACGCAAACGATCGACAAGTACTTTGTACTCACTTATTTTCAGGGTCATACTCGATAGCTTTGATATTCTTGAGGCCTGTGACTGGTATGAAAACGTCGTTACATTCGCCGTTTGCTACCATTATGCGACCGACGGCGTTCTTTTGCGCAAAGAGCAGAAATTCTTCGGGCTCTGAAATATAACGAAACAGGATGGAAAAAACGAGCGCATCTTCAGTTCATTTTCTGGGGTAATAGGAGATGGAAACACTCGTTTTCTATTTTGAAACCAGTAAATGTTATCTGATTAAGCTTATATTTAGTGCCAGGGGCAAACCCATCTATAGTCTGCTCTTCAATCCGATGGTAGGAGCAGACAGACAAAGACAAGAATGATTTCTCCACACACTGATTTGTAGTAGACGCTAAAGGTATTTTCAACGTTTACCTGAGCATGTCAAATTGTCTCTATTCAGCTTGTAGTGCGTGGGGCAAGCGCATCTATAGTCCGCTCTCGTCTCGGACGGGAGGGGCAGACAGAGATGGGAACAGCCGCCGTTATCGACGCCGCACTGGTTGCCAGCGGCGGCGCGCGCGCGGTGATAGATCTTTAGATCCGACAGGAAGTCCAGTTGGTTGTGGATAGATTTGCGGTTGCTTCCATCAGATTTTGAGGCGGCTTCGATTAAGCCTGCGATGTTGATAGTGGGAACGAATGAGAATGTGAAAATATAGTTGTGTTAAATATTAGCCTGTATCAAATACTTTGCAAGTTTGAAATTTCCCGATACGAGCGTTATGTATGAAATGAAACGTAAAAAAAATCAGACACATTTTATAAAGGAAACCTAAACAAAACTTTTTTAAATGAGTTGTTTTATTGATCCTTACGTTAAGCCGTCGTTGTGATAGACCTGGTAACAAAAACATCTAAAAACAACCAAAATAAATATAAATTGCCCCCCAAAGTTTTGCCGTCGTTTGGTTTCTTTCCAATTATTTATTTATTAAAGTATTTCCCCAACATATTCATAGAAACAAAATGAAACAAATATATGTATTCAGATATAAAAAGCTAAAAATATAGGTATCTATCGCGAAGAGATTTTGTTGAACCGAAAATCAGACAAGCATTTTTGGTGATTCAGGCAACCCTTTCACCCATCAAATTCGCGTAATTAAATATGGTTGCGGATAGGTTAGATGGTCTGTACTTGTATAACTGCAGCATGATTCACATGCACAGAAATAAATAATTGAATTATTTTTAATTGTTAAGTTTATTTATTTATTTTTGACTATTATTAATTTCCAATTGAAAGAAAGAAAGAAGAAAGTTATTCCTTTTTGCAAGACACACAAATATAGGATAATATACACAATTTTATAGAAAATAAACAAAGTAAAACAAAAAAAAACAGACATGAAAAATAGATCATCAGCGTTATGTCTTCGCAAAAGTGAAACGGTCGCTGGCTCAGCATTACGCTGTTTTTGCTGTAATTTTATTTCACAGATTTAATTTATTTTATATGTTTATTATTGCTAATTTAATTTAATTCATTTTTGAATTGTTACTAACTCAATAATCCATGTTGGTCGGAAATAGCAGCTATTATTATTAAAAGAAACTTACCGGTATTCCAATCGCCCCAAAACACCCTATCTCCATACAGCGCCAACGCATAGGGCATAGATATATTGTCAGCCAGTATCTTCCTTCCTGTGCCGTTGAGGAATGCGAACTCTATGGTCGGTGGTTCTAGCGCGGCCCAGTAAATAGTTCTCTTGTCGTAGTCTATGGCTATAGCGTGGACTTTGCTCACTTGATCTATGAGAACTGTGGGCGACGAACCATCCATGGCTGCGCGTTTGATGGTCTTAGTACCGAGATCTGACCAGTACATGAAGCTGGAAGAGATTTGATAAAATAACAATATTCGATAAAAAAAAGACAAATAATTTCAATTTAGTCACCTCTGAACATTATTATCCACACTGGGATATTCATTGTGAAATCGATGCGGTAGAACTAAATAAGAGCAAAGAAAACAAAAGACTGATACCCTTTCTTTGGATCCAAAGCAATGCTTTTGGGTTTCTTCAGGCCCTGCCATATAAGCGTTCGTCGGCTGGAACCGTCGAGTCTGGCGACTTCTATGCGCTGCGTTACGGTGTCTGTCCAGTAGATGTTCTGTCCTGACCAATCTATAGTCAAACCTGACGGAAGGAGTTTTTTTAGTGGTGTTTAGTTTATGGTAAAAGGCTATACCATACTATAACTGACATTAAAGGACCACGCAATCGAATTGAGAACCTCTTGGATAACTGTAATATTTGAGATAATTTTTGCTTCGGTTTAAAATAATGCAGTTATTTTAACCGATAGCATACCTTCGACTAAGCCCATTCCTTCCAAAATCTTCTCCATATGAGCACCATTTATTGAACAACGATTGATGGTCTTGGTTTTGCTGTCGGACCAATAGATCTTTGAGCCGGAGACGTGGACTGCCAGCGCACTGGAAAATAGTTATTTGTTATGTAAGGCTGCAAAGTTTTTGTTTGACGCGAGTGCCTGTATTGACCCGAGCGAAGCGAAGAATCCTGAGCGGCGCGAGGGTTTCAAGGCACGAGACACTAAACAACTTTGCTGCCGACCGCGACACACAAATTTTCACCTTACTACAGTGAAAAAAATGGTGGATGGAAGAAAAACAGTTAAAATAATAGTAAATCAGTTTTTTATTTAGCAACAAACTTTAGAAAATCTTGAAAATAACTTAGGACTTACTAATTTCTGAGTACCTATATGAGTAGGTGGACAATGGTGGCTATCGTCACGTTCGAATTTCAAAAACCTTTTTCACCCGAGGGGTGAAAAAGCACTTTCCACGCAGATTTTGAAAGAGAAATACAGTCTTTTCAAGCAAGTGAGTTGAAAACAACATTTGCTGTACTTTGACTTAAATGAACCAGTGGAGGTAGTTAGTATTGTAAACGCTAAACGCCGCGAAACAAATTATACTTATCTTGCGCGCATCGCAAATCGTAGAAGCGAGATAGTATTCCCTGGTATAACAGTCAGTGCTTAAAACAAAAGATGTTGAGCAACTAACCTGACTTCCTTTAAATCTTTGATGGGTAATATAGCGTCATTATTGTCATATTCGATACTGATGCGCCCTATAACACTTTTACGGCTGTAAATTAGAAATGCTTCGGGTTCAATGCACGTTTTCTTGTCACTTTCAAGTTCGAGACCTGTAAATTCAATTTATATCAGACTTTGTTATTTGTTATTTTAATATTTCTCTCTTTCCAGCTGCGGCGTGCACTCATTTACCTAGTGGGCAACTGCAGACGTAATCGCGCGGGCGGTTGAAGCAGAAGTGCGAGCATCCGCCATTGTTGTCGACACAGGGGTTCCAGCCCATCGGCTCGTTCATGCGGAACGCTTTTACCCCCATTACGTTGCCCATTTGCTCAACCACGGCTTGTCTATTCTGACCTAAAACATAATATTTTAAAAGAATTGAGGAAGTCTGGACTGTGAACTGCTATACATTTGCTGCAGTCCAAGATTTCGACATACATATATCCATATAAAAGTTAACTGGAAAGGCGATTGCTGACTCATATGAGGCCTCGCATGCGCTTGGCCTTCTAACACATACTCAACCGAAATTCATCTACATCTACATGCTGGCCTATTCAACAATATACCTACTATTAATCACAATTCCTAATTATCTAGTGACCGAACTTGCATGAGACATGTGAATGATGGCCATACATTCAGTGTTAAACTCAAAGTTAGAGAAGAAAGTAACTAATTTCACCATTCTAAAGTTACACCCCAAATGAATAAAGGCTTCCATATGAGAGATTGTACTTACCTGTAGCTATATCAATCCTATCCAGCGTTCGCCTATGTATGTCGCTCCAATACAGATGTTCACCAAGCAAAGTAAGGCCAAATATGTGTAAAATGTCACTATTGTGCAACTCCACTCTGTTAGAGCCGTCCATATCGCAAACCTGTTGGGAGGAAAAAAACATAGTCAAGCATGGGTTTTGGATAATAAACCGTTTATCAAAGAAATGTTTTCTTCATAGAAAACTAGCATAAAACCCATTTGATAATCGGGAAAGTTCATAGTTACGAAGAGTTTATCCCCTTGGGGGTAGAATTGATCAAAATCCTTTCTTAGTGGATGCCTACGTCATAACGTCTACCTGCATGCCAAATTTCAGCCCGATCCGTCCAGTGGTTTGGGCTGTGCGTTGATAGATTACTATGTCAGTCAGTCAGTCAGTCACCTTTGAGTTATATATATTTAGAAGTAGTCAAGTTTTAAGTGTGACTTGCCTCAATTTTACGTAGCCTGCCATCCCCCCAATACAGTTTGTTGTTCACAGTATCCAATGCGATGCCATTGGGCCAGATCAGTTTCTCAGATACCACCAGTGTCCTGGCGCTGCCGTCCAGGTTGCTTCTCTCTATCTTAGGCTTCTTCTCGTTCCAGTCCGACCAAAACATCCAGCCAGCCGTGGGGTGCACGGATATGGCACGCGGATTGTACAGGTCGTCATGTATTAGAACCTGAGAAAATTGGAAGAAAGAAAGTTGAAGTACCTGCACTAACTACAGTACAGCGTACAGTATTATTGACGAGTGGACTTGTGGAGTTAGCGACAGCGTACTTACTTACCTCCAATTTCCTGTGCAGAATTCATTTATTTTATCGCTATCCCCTAGGACTATTTTCTTAATGTGTTTAATCTAAGCAATAGTTACTTTCGAATTCATAATATTAGTAGGGAATAGGGATTTAGCAAGAATACAGACAACAAAAATTCTTACCTTTCTGGAACTTCCATCTAATCTGGCCACGTTGACTGTGTCCGTGACTGGGTCAGTCCAGTAAATATTCCTCGCCAGTGGATCAATGGCTATACTGTCCGACACGACGCTGTTGTGTATAACCACAGACTGTTCGCTGCCGTCTAACCGCGCTCGCGATATTGTTTTTGCCTGATAAAAAATACAGGTTCATTACTTCTCTTGTGAGGCCTTACTTAACAAATTTTCTATCAACAGAATGGTCTATCTATCTATTAATCGAATAAACTTAGAAATTTCACTTTTTCACAGCTGTAAGAGACCAAAGCCATTTTATATTAATTTCAACTTGATATTTCCACACGATTCTGAGAAAAAGGGTATTAAAAAATTCATGTGGTCAATGGATTGACCCTTTTTCCCTTTGAGGTATGCAATAAAAAGAGTAAACAGGCAAACTAAACTACATTTATAAAAATGCTGCTGATAAACTTACATCATTCCAGCAATATAGAACCATAAAGAACCTGATTAATTCCCCAGCAAAAGTCAACATCACAAACACAATCACATGTAGGTACTTACCAAGTTATCGGCCCAGTAGATGTACTCAGTCTTAGGATCATAGTCGACTGTGACGGCTCTTTTCAAATCTTTAAGAGGCAGTGAGTATGGAGTGAAGTCCGGAGAGTCCAGGGATATTTTGGTCAACACTGTTCGACGAGCCACTAGCAGTATTGATTGAGGTGTACTGAAGCATGTCGAGTTGCTGCCATCCTTCAGCTTCAGTCCGGTTGGACATGAGCACACATAACCTGAATAAAAGTATTACAAGTGACTTGTGGTCTTTATAGTGTAACTATTTGTTGCCTTTACAATGTTACTTTAAAGAGGAAGCCCAATTGAAATTTGTAGTAAGATACCAAAAGCATTTAAATTTAATCAAGTTGGTTGGTTTGAGTAGTTTATGTAACCAAAAATCATATTATTATTGATTAAGTGTAAAAATTTATGGTACCTAGGACATGCTAGAGGTGTCATCTAATATTTACAGGTATAAGGGATGAGAAATTTAATACTTCAGGCTTCCAAAAGCACTATAGATCTAAATTTATTTATTTATTTACATACCAGGTGCAGTTGGCGACAGTAAACACAGGTGCGAACAGCCTCCATTGTTCACTTTACATGGATGATTTCCTGGTGGCGGCAGCTGACGGCTACCGTCATACACCCTGATGTCTACAGGCACAGGCTCGGATTTTATCAAATCCTTCATTGGTCCATTTGTTGATATATCCCATGAGTAGATTTTCCTAAAAGAAAGTTTGAGTTACAGACATTTACTGCTTCATTTTTTTAACTCAATGATTTCGGATTTCATTTGACACTGCAGTTAGCCATGTGATATTGTTCTGCATTTTTCACGAAAAAAAGAGCATCAAGCAACAAAAGCAAGACATGGTATTCCATTGCCTTTTATTAACTTTAATGTGCCTTAATTACATTACTGCTTACCAAGTCTTCCAGTCTGTCCAATACAGCTTATCATTGAAGAATGTCAAAGCATATGGATATTCCAATCCTCCTTTAACAATTTTCTTCCTTTTCTCACCATTTAAGTCCATCACGTCTACAAACTGCAGTTTGGCGTCTACCCAGTAAATTAAATTATTGTTATAGTCTACAGTAATGCCATTTGGCCAAAATATATTTTCTTTGACTATAATTCTTCGAGTGGCAGGATCACCATCCATACCAGCTCTCTCAATCTTAGGGGTTTCTCCCCAATCCGTCCAAAATAACAAACTGCAAATAAAGTTTTAATTTCATTACTGTGTATTTGAAACAGACAAAAGTACCATAATTTGTATATGTGGTATTTCTATGAGTTATAGTTTTACATCCTACATGTATAAATATCATACTAACCCTTCTTTAGGAACAACAGCAATGGCCCTGGGCAGGTCAACTTCTGCCCAGAATAACACTTTTCTGTACTTTTGATCTATACTTATAACTTCTACGGTAGTTGTCTCACCGACTGTACAATATATTTTGTCTGTGTACCAGTCCACAGCAATGCCATTCGGTGTGATGAGGTCTTCGGATACAATTCTCACCTATAAAATACACAAATTGAAAGTTTATTTTCCATTATATAGTATAAATATTGTGCAGTACAAACTTTTAACACACCAATCCAACATTTATCTAGACCGGGCAACTATGGTGTGATACGGGGTAGAGTCCAACCAAAGATAATCTGCAGGTCTCAGTTTGTCCAACCTTTCACTCTGGATTCTGATAATTTTAGTTATTTAATGCAGAGAGAAAAATGATGCCATTGGTAGCCCCTATGTGCTTACTAGACTAAAAGGTTCACAAAAAGACTATATTAAGATTTATGATTACCCCTAACCAAATTAAAATCTTACCTTTTCTCCTGAATTTGTATCATTATAATTCATACACTGTATCAACTCAGCTGTTTGATCCGACCAGCATATTAGGTCCCTTTTGTACAGAAAGTCAACAGCTGAACCCTGGTCTAAGCCCTTGATGATGGTGCTCAGTTTGCCAGGTTTTGATATGTTTGCCACCCTTATATCCGATCCCGTTGAATATAGAAGCACGGGGTTACTAGCCACCGAATAATAGCCTGAAAAAGAAAAATAATGCACTAAGTTTGTTAATAGCCAAACTATGATCTTTTCAACCTTTCATATGCCAGAGTATAATAAAAACCTGCATTTGTTCCATATAATATAAATTTCAGAGATACAAGTACAAAAAGACAGCTTCTGGGACTAGGCATGAGAAAGGTTAAGCTTCCAATCATGATTGACGTGGTTAAAGTATATACATTAGTAAATGCACTGGTATTCGTATTTGTATGATGATACAGGGTTAGATCATCATGAAAGAACTACTTGTTCTTACTGTTTAAATATGAATAAATTATACACCAATCTAGCACAAAATACTAAGATCAGATCTAAAACCTTTGAGTTGCATTATTTTTAGACGCAAGTTAGTCATCATCAAGGTGTAAACCTGTTTGAGTTGTAGATTTTGGCGATTCAACATAATTTTGATGATGATATTATTTTTGTTTACATGTGTGTTTGTTATGGTAATAAAATAGCTTGATCAAATATTACCTTTTAGCTGTAAAAACATCAACAAACAAAACACGTTTATAACATTCCGTATTATTTTGTCCGCGTGAAGTATTCTTCGGCGTTTCGTCATAATGAAAACAAATGAACAGCACTTGAGTTTTTCATATGTTTATTTTAATGTTCGCTGCACCGACACTTTAAGGCACTATAATAAACAACTAAACACTTTTCTATGACATACTTAACGTAGTCTAGGCTTTCAATGGGCTTTGACCACTGTAATAGCGAAAAATCAAAGTTGTCGATCAACAAATGAATAACGAAGATAAAGCTCGGATGCACGCGACATTTTTATTTTCTTTTTGCTTTTTTTCTTAAATTTCGGTATAGGGTTGCCAGCCTATTGAGTGGCATTTCAAAATAAAATGATCAAAACTAGCAGAATCAAATGTAACCTCATACAAAATTTATATAATTATTGTTGTATAAATTTAGTATTTATACATAGCCATGAAAAGGATCACTCATATTGCACCGTATTTTGTTTGGCTATTGTTTTCGTCAAAAGTTCAAGTAATTCAACATAATTTTTATTTTAGTATGGCACCCCCAGGATACCCGCTAACGTTTCGTTTCAAGCTTAATGTGTTCATGAAACTGTCACTTAAGGTTTTACTTATTAAAATAGATAGTTTCAAATATCACTTTTAGATCTGCGGCTCCTTTTAGAGCTTTGAAAAAATCAGCTCTAAGTCAACTCAATCAAAAATACGGTCATTTGAAAAAGTGCTCTCAAGGGATGGAAATCCAGTCCTAGAAATTTGAAATGTTGCACTTGCCTGTTTTTGTATAAACCAATATAAAATGACCTCACCTGCCTACATTTGCTCAGGAGCAGGGCTCTCCTAACACTGGATTTTATATTCACTTGCCGAGTTTGTACGAAACTCTCGTCGCACGAGTCCAACCGAGATTTTTTATTATTACTTCAGCATATTTTAAATTTAAGAAAATATATCTTATAAATTTTAGCGCCCCACTGCTGGGCAAAGGCCTCCCCTTTTCTCTTTCCACTTGTTTCTGTCTCACCCACCAATCGACACTGGACCAGCGTGATAGACTTATTAACCCCATTATTTAATTTTTTTTAAACCAGATATTTTTTGTGTGGAAATAAACAATTTCTAGGTTTCTTTATTTCTTCTTGCTGAATAGGTATACAATACAGGAATAACTTTCAAAATACTAGTCCATAACCTAAAGTCTTACAACTCGGGCGTATCTCAAACCCCAAGCCCCTAATATGAAAATATGGCACACCCCGCTATAAACTAATAAGAAACTATTTCCAAATTATTAACTTTGGCCGCGTCTAACATGTTGATTTGGATAATGTTCCTAAGTTGCGCTATTAATGTATATTAATGATCCTAAACTTGTACGAGTCGGCAGATGTTTAGTTTGGTGTGTAATGTAGGTGTAGTTTCATGCTTGTTTTGATTTCATCATACATAAAATTACCATTAGTTTGGAATGATAATAATGATAATTGATTTCTCCTTAGCCTTACCTTACGCTAACTTTAACTACACAGTGTCAAATAGAGAGGGAATGAAATACCGCAGTTCAAAATACCAAATTACACTTACAGTCCCAAGCTTCGGGTTTCCGTTTCGGGTACCAACGGCCGCCGAATCAAGTATCAAATCCATAAGAATGAGTGAGACAACAAGACGAACCCGAATGGCATTCTAAGAGCTTCAACAAAGGGACGCCGACAGAGTACTTCGTACATTTTACATTGTTACCCAGTTTCCTATGCACCTCGATTACAGGTCAACATTTTGCAACAATTCAATCATTTGATCAATCAATCGAACTCAATAACATCAAAGGCAAGATAAAATAAGTAGATTTAATGTGCAATAATGAATGCAATCAAATTTAGGAAGAGCGTTCGTTCTGATCGCTCCACCACGACCACTAATCGACTCCCTCACTACAATAACAACTAGCTTCGGAACCGACCGCATTTCAGTGAATGCAAGTTGAAATAGCCCCTCTATTGTCTAAATATTGGCGCACAATTCAACCTATTTGAGACTAGAGAATAGTAGCCTTATTTGGATTGTTTCAGCGTTAATAGCGGCTGTTATCATGTCGGGTGATCAGTAAATTAGGTAGGCAGAGCGTTTTTACTGTTACGAACAAGTCTTCTTTCGCCTATCTCGTTAACGCTCCCCTCATGAATGTTCCGCGCTACTAGCAATAATAGTTGGATGGGAGATGTTAAAATATAAGTACCTAGTCCATACATATAAGTAGGTACAGTTCTACTACCTACTTACTTTCTTCCAACAACTTTATTGGGAGAATTTGGAATTCCTAACCGATGTCTCTAAACCTACTAATCAAATAGAAACGTAAAGTAATAAATAGCATTGAAATATAGCATAAGTACAATTCACGATTCTAGAATTCGAAAACAGAAATCTAAATTCAAGGTCCATTTTACCTAAAATAACATTCGAATGTATGTGCAAGATAAGTTGTAGTGCAGGCGAGTGTTTTTAAAAGATTATGTTCACAGCGATTATAAAAGATGACAATTGTAGGTATTTTCATCATGAAACTACCGTGAGACTCAATCATAATGCACAAACTACGAACTAATCCGAAACATGTCGAGTATCACTCGACTTTTATACGTTAGTTATCCATTTGTGTTATAAAGATGGATTTGTTAAAAGTTTGATAAAACTAGCGGTGGTTATGTGTCTTCGCTTTATTAAGGAGACCACATACCAAGTAACAATGATATATAAGCAATAATGGCAAAGCGGTTTCAAGTTACCGCGAATATAAGATGGTTTCATGAGCTTATGGAGGAATTCGTTATTGTGAAAAATGATTATCCTGTTGCTTTTCCATGTTTGGCGTACCTACAATAAGGAGTGAGCCGTGCTCGTGTACCTACATAGATTTATTCAAGGCAGTGCTTTAAAATCATAGCCAATTAAGTAGTAACGAAGTACTGTATGCTAGCTAACAGCTGCTAGCAAAAATTTGGCTTATTTGGACATTGTCGTTATTTGCTATCTGCATCCTTTGCTAATTAGCCCAAACGGAGGCAGTCGCATTGAGTGGTCTAGACCGTTAGGTAATAACCGTGTTTGAAATGGTGGTGGGTGCTCGTGTCCCAGAGCTATATACGTAATAAATGGAGTAAACAAGCGGAAGTGGAAGTAGAAGTGGGTCGAGAGTGTAGTTACAGTTGTATTAATTAGTTACTTTTTATTAAACCGAGCTTTACAGTCGGAATGTCGCAGAGTTGCCAATTAGATTGAGTGCCCTTGTTAAGTTCCCCGTCCACAACAATTAGCACGTTAATAATTTGCTCATTTAATATCGCTGTTTTTAATATTACCAACTGGCAGCGACTTTGATTAAATTAAGTAATAGCAGGGCGTTTATGGCCGTACGGCGGAAGTCCCACAAATTCACTCGTCGCTTAAGGAAATTTCTTAACAAATTATGTTACGCGCAAGACGATTCATAAAGTGATTCAGCCGCTGGGTGTGTGCGGGGCTGTTATTATATATTCCGCCGTAACGTTCCACGGCACAGATAGCTCGGATGAAATGGAGTGTCGAGGCGCCGTAATTTGTAAGACCCGAATTAAATTACGTACAGAATAATGATGCCCGCTCTCGTCTTAATAAGGCGGAACTGAGGTCGGTTGCGCTTTTTTCTGGAAGTTTGCTCATAAATTTAACAAAGAATAAGCTTGTTTGGAACAAGCGTGAGTACAAAAACACGGCGGTTTTTAAATTGTTGACGCGGTGGCACGTTCAAGAACGGCCATTTGAATATTTAATTGCAGGCCCTTCCATTAACTGATTGGGGCGTCACTAAAACAGTTGACTAACTGCAGGGGAAAGAAAACAAAAGAGTTATTATAGCTACCGCATTTCTATTATCGGTCTTAGGTTCTGTGGCGCTAAAATAATAAAAAATACGCATATATTGGCTGGGCGAAAAATTGTTGTATCTGAGTATACCATTCAATTTTAAATCAAACAATTTCGACTAAATAAGGCGATAAAAACAAAAATTAACAATCAATAATTAACCAGCTACTTAACTGCATTAGGAAATCAATAAAGTGCTTTGTATGTGTGTTGCGAGTGTGTCCAACAGGCATAACGATCTTTGTATCTAAAATCTGGTCAAGTGCGTGTCGAGCCACCTGCAATATAAGGTTCTGTACAAATATGCGGGAATACACCATACTATTATTCTTAAACTTGCTATTTTTTGTTGTAATATACGCCATACGTTTTTATACTATTTCCAAAAATAATTGTCTCCCAGACAAAGAATGTTACTATATAGAATACAATTGCCGCTCTGTGGAGAAGATTTTGGAGTTCTGAAGCTCGATGGTTTAGTCCTGACTTGATCAGCAACCAGCAGACTTGACTAGGGATCCCTAAAAATAAGGCACGGAACCCTCAGTGAACGAGTCATACTCGCGCTCGCAGGTTATTTTCTTTCGCAGTGGTTCAAAAGTCGTTTAAACATAATGGGGTCTAGTAAATAAACACTTAACTTGATTGACTAGCTGCTGAAGTAAGAACTACGCTACGTACTCATACTTATGAGTATCATCATCATCTTAATTCATTCAGCTTCATATTGAGTGCGATCATAAAATTCATTGTGGCCGTTAAGAAATTAATCATTCCAAAAGAGGGTGTGAGCGTCGGAAAGTAGATATACCATTATTTGGATGATGAAATTAATTTCATCCATTAAATTTACAAATTCCCCCGATTATGTTACTTCGCTATTAATGGTACAAAGTTAATGGGAGAAGAATTTTCTCGTATTTAATTTTATAGCAAGTTTTTGTTCTTGCGAACCGAGTTTCCTGTAAACAAAAAGTTGTCTCGCGTTTGGTCGGTAAACACATTGAAAGGACTTGATTTATCTGATAATGACATAATTTGGGCGCTGTACCCAAAACTTTTTCTTTGACATGAAACATTCAGAGTTCGGGTATCAATGTAATACTTTACGAGAAACTAAACGTCTCCAGAGTTTCCTTTTCAATACAGATTGAGGCGCGATAATTCTTTGGGAAGCATCGAGAGAGAGGCCTTTGAAGTTTTCTCTATTAGAACATGTGTTAGCAGAATCAGATTTAATTACGTTGTAATTCTAGACCCTTTTACAGCATTGGGACTAATTATTTTATTACAGACTTTACCACACATCTATTTGCTCTTTAATACAAGTACCTAGTCTAAATAGGTAAATTAAACAAAAAAATATCTAGTGTAAAAATGTATCACAATTATACTGCCTTAGCCTTAGATACCAGAGGTTTAATTCTGTCGTCATCAAGGATATTTCCTTCTCACTTGGGATTTACCCTAGACATACCCATGCAGAGTTTTAGGGTCTCGTAGATGGATGCCCAAAAAATGTAATAATAATCAGGGTTTTACACTCTGATGTTTCAAATTCAAACTTCGTCAAAGTGCCTTTTCGCTGTTGCTGCTTTTTATTATTAGAGTGAGAGGGATGGTATGAGACGAACTTCTAATTTCGAATTTCAGAGTAAGTAGGTACCCCCCCAGTTGTCTCACTTAGCCGGTTTTTCTAAATTCTTCCTCTTCACCGTTAAAATGCGACATTATCCTTGAGCAAAATATTTACATACTAAAAGATTTGAAGTTAATCCTACCATTAACTACTAGGGGTAATAATTCCACTTGCAAGGTTTGCAAAAATGAAGAAAATAATGCATTGAGCCTGTAATTAAATTAACACGAATTCTTTTCTAGTACAAAACCCGACTAAAATAAACAGACATGAATTCAATGATAATGCGTAAATAGCGTGAGACACGTCTCTATTTAAATTATAAATTCACGTAAATACAAAATCACTTTCCAAATTGATATTAATAACGGTAAAAAAGAAATGTTCAACGAATTTTTACGGGTGTGGTTGGTTTAGTAATCCTACATGTGCCAACAAATCATGTTAACTTCTGCCGGTGTTCGGTATAAATTGCAAACTGTGTATGAAGCTAAATTATGAATCTGCGCTGAAATAGATTCATTAGTTGCGAACAGTAATCCTATAAATCCGCCCGTCCGATACGGATACTGAAGTTCGCTAACAGGATTTGAGTTCGTAAGGCCGGTGTTACATCTTCCAAGAAATGAAATAACTGAGCGTTTTGCTCGCGACTTTGCTCGCAATACTTCCACGGTGCTACTCAGATAGATATAGCAACATACCTATGGACTGTATACAATAAGTACACTAATGGTATCCACGTACCACCGTAGAACCCTATTGAATTAAGGTGACGTATCACTTGAGTTTAAGTGACGATGGCCTGTCAATTGCGACAGAGTTCTACGGTGGTACGTGAATACATTTCCCTCACCATATATATGTTTAGGGTAAATACTGAGTTAAAAGTTGCGTGCTAGTGTCGTATTTCCGTTTTGCCTCATGTGCATGTGGGCATTTGGTCGTTGAAATTACGAAATTTTACTAAGTCTCCACGAATGTTATCTTACTTTTCATTTATGTTGCGTGAAGAAGATTCTCTCAATTTAGCCGCTGAGATTTCAGAAAAAATATTTATTTTATTCCAGGGATCGAATTTCATGTAGATCTGTGCAGGTGTTTTAGCATAAAAGAGCAACTAACATAACTAACTCATATAGTACCTACTCACATACTTTGTATTTACAATATTGGTATTAAGTAGGATATAACTACATGCACCAGTCACGATTTTAAAATTTAATACTGAAGTTTTGGTATAGAACTTCTGTGACATAAAAATAAGAACAACAAGAAACACTCTTATCACGCCGTATCATCTTGAGCGCCATGGATTGGTTCGAAATATACTGTGCAAACCTCGACAGCAAATATGCTGCAACTGCTAATTAAAAAGAAGTTCTTTTCACTGTCTGTTTGTTTATCAGTAATAAATAAAGTAACGACCTAAAAGACCAAACAAAAATTATTTACGCACTATAAAAGTACGACGTATTTTGGAAACATGTCTTCTACAAGATTTACAGCTCGTAATTTGCTTATAATTTAATCCAAAGTGATTGCTTAGCTTTAAATAAAGAATAGAACGATAGAACAGAAGCCGTATTGTGTAACGCACTCCGAATCACAACCACATTCACCATTTCTTTCTGTTAAACAGTGTGTAGGATGAGGATAGAAAGAGATGACGCGATGTTGACCGGCGTCCGCACATTAGACAATAAAGCCCCTGGTCACGAAATGAAACTAGAATCATCTTTTCAACCTAATTCAGTTATCGCCGCAGAAAGTTTACAATGAACGCAAACAAACACGACCGGCGGAAATTTACTTTGCGTCTCCTATCGAGTTATACGGTTAAATGTGGCTTGTAGCCTCGAGAGGTTTACAAACTCAAGACTGACTGGATTACACCAACTAGAAAACTTCGTATCGAGGTCCGTCACGGAAACTTGGGCAATCCGATAAAGGTCTTCGATTCGAGTTGGAGCGAAATTGTGATTTTGATATTTTTCCTAATCCCCGTGTGTGCGCCCTGTAAAAGTGTTGGCCGATATGAAAAAAGTTGGGCGTTTATTGCGGCCCGATGTGGAGCTCCTAATGCGCGCGCTGGACGCCGGATCCCGCAGGAATCCCTCCATTTGCCTAGCCCGGATTGGCAGATCCATAGTGCTGTCCAGATAGCCTAGCGGTTGGAGAGCTTGACTACGAAGCTTGAATCTCACGGGCTTGATCCAAGGTCGGGGCAGATATTACGAGTATTTGTATGAATGCTGGTCCTCGAGCCTTGGATATTTCAGTTGTATTTAATTATGTATTTACTTACATAAGTACGGTCAAGTGCAAAAATAAGTATTGATGAACTTCTCAAAAATATGTCCCACGACCTTATTACGCCGGTGTAAGAGCGTATAGTACTTATTTTTAATCTTTGTCTAAATACATATTATGACACTTGACTGTACCTATTTTTATCCGTCGCCTGTCCACAGCACAATGTTTTGTTTGATTCAGGACTGGGATTATTGGTGTGTACAATACAATACAATAACTCTTTATTGAACACCACATATAACAACCAAAACAGAAAAAGGCATACATAATATTACAAGGTAGCAATAGCTACAGAGCGATCATACCACGTGTAATTGTCCGTATTTATTTTAATTTTAAATGCTAACGGTAACGTACCTAATCATGTCCCGTAATATTCTTAACCTAGTTACTAGGTTGCAATAAGTAATAGTGCCGACACGGGTAAGACCAAACTGCATTCTTCTTTTCAACTCACAAAACAAACTTTCAAAACGGCAAGATGAATTTAAACGAGCCGTTTGGTGCCGCATTCGCAACCGCAACGAGCGAAGGCGTGACATCCATCATAAGTTTAAGTTTGAAGCGAGGAATTACAAAGTTTGTTGTTGTTATCCTGCGTAGCATAGCAATAACAACTACGGCTGAGTACCTGGTGAATAGATGCAGGAATAATATCCCGCCCGACAGCAGCGCAGCTGGGAGAGTGCGGTGGCCGTTATACTTCAATTATTCGCCGCCAGGAAATTTATTATTAAGTAACGCTTTAGATCAGATCAATCAAAAGCGAACTTCTTTGGTCTTGAACAAAAAATGTTTAGCTTGCTACTCCGCTGCTCACGTGCAAAATAACCAAGCCTGTGTGAAATATGTATGTTTTTCATGCAATCCCTCCCTCCACTGCTGCCAATAAAACACATATAAATCCCACAAACTTAATTATCCCTTACACCACACAAACACTGACGCGTTTCGATCCCTCTACGGGATCATTATCAAAGTTTAATGAACACAACTGTTACACATGCAGCATGGGGTTTGCACACAGGCTTGGTTATTTTGCACGTGAGTAGTGGAGTAGCAAGGTAAAAATTTTTTGTTCATTGAAATGGACCTCCGCAAAATAACGCCTGATTCAATAAAAAATAAAAAATTCTTTGGACTAGTTCGACACAAAAATCGACGTCACGGCGAGCGGTTTTAATTAAAAGGTATGTACAAATTAGAATAAGATACCGTTATCACCTACGAGAGCAGATCTCATCTCAGCAGTGGGACACATAGGATAATTATTTATTTAATGAAACGAAACCGGATCTTGATGTGTCGTCATGTTAATTAATCTCGTAATAGCTCGTAAGTAGATCGTGTTAACGCCAACTCTTCCTGACGCACGGGAGGAGACGCGCGGGGAGCGAACCCCACCCGGCGCGCGCCCGCCAGACCGGACCGCGCCGCCGGGACAGATACCCAACAGATATCAACGTGCGTCCACGCACCTCATTCTAAATACTCCTCTATACGAAAATTAATGTTATTAAAGATTTATAAATAAAGGCAGCTTTTGGCGGAAACATTTTGGTGACCCCGACGTGATCAACTATATAAATTTCTACGAGAAAACGACGCCACGTATTTGAAACTTGTGGTCACAAACACCGAGCGGTTGGAAATATACCAACCTGAGCAAATTGAAGATTTGGCTGAAAATTGGATACGTTGTTGGTGGTTGTTTGTGACGAAAGTGTACCAGGTTTAAGTAGATTGTGTAATTGCAGTTACAAAAACGTAAGTAGGCACTTATAACGCTTCTATTTGAGTGAACAGTGATTTACGTATTATAAATACGTACCTATATTACGTGGTTTGTCCTAATCGATAGGCAATAAAGGCTGCGTTACCTACCATCTACCTATTTCGTGTGGCTATTATTCTTACTTCGTCTATACTCGTATGCCTATAGTTTCTAAACGTCTTAAAATATATTTTCTATATTTCCAAAAGAATCAGCTTGCCTACTAACATAAAATAAAGGTATCTCAAATATTTCTGATCGAAAATAAACTTATAATAATTTCGGTGCTAAATAAAATAAATAAGTACCTACCTCAAATGTAAAAAAATTACTACAGTACATTCTTTGCTTATTCTAACGATTCTGGGTTCCCGTGTAAGCACGTTTAAATAAATTGCACGTACTTTATTTCATTGCAAGCATTTATTGTTAAAATCGGTTCCTTGCAATAAAGATAACCCTAAATTACCGAGTTACTAATAAATAGGTATCTCTGCGGGTCTTTTTGCTTTGCTTTTTGAACAAATTACTTCGCTAAACGAACTTTCAGGTTAAATACGTTTCGTGTCCCGCGAGAGTCGGCGCGGGCCCCGCAAGTAGCGCCGGCTGAGTACCTACCGATATCAGCTGCTGGGGACGGGCTCGGGCTGCTGCACTTGTTGTTGTTTTGCCGCATGCATTGGATTTTACTGGTCAGATCTTTCATTTTTATTTGATTTAGTTTACGTTGGTTTTAACTCGTTGTTTGCGCTAGTAATAAAGTGACAATGCCTGATACCGCGGAGCAACAATTAACCGTTTTGAAACAAAAACGCAGCAGTATCAAAGGTCAAATAACAAAGTATGAAAATTATGTGTCAAATTTTAAGTCTGAAAAGGCGACAACGTTACAAATGCGTGAATTGAAGCTTAGACTAAATAGATTTGAGGAGCTGTCAACAAAGTATGACGACATTCAATCACAAATCGAGATCTCGGTAAAGCCTTCAGAACTTGAAGAAGAACTTGAGGAACGCGATCAAATTGAAATTAAGATTTGTAATTTAATTGCTACATCCGGGCTCATTTTGAATCCCGTTGAGGACAATGACGCGACCTCCTCGCATTCATCTGACAAGTCTAAGTGTGACGATAGTGCTGCGTTTAGTGATCAGGTAAAACTGCCAACGATAAAACTACCTACTTTCGATGGAGACCATTTAAAATGGTTGGAATTTCGGGATATGTTTGAATCGTTAATCCATAATAATGACCGAATTCCTGCCATGAATAAGTTTCACTACTTACGCTCATCCCTCGAGGGTAGCGCTGCTGTCGCAATAAAGTCCATAGATTTTACGGCAAGTAATTATAAATTAGCTTGGGAAATGTTATGCGAGAGATTTAATAACAAAAGAATTTTGATCAATAATCATTTAAAGTCATTACATAATTTAGAATCAATCACAAGAGAATCTTATACTTCATTGAGACATATGATTGATCATATTTCAAAAAATTTACGTGCACTAAGTAGCTTGGGTGAGCCCACTGAACACTGGGATACCTTGATCATATTTAACATGTCTTCAAAGTTAGATAACGCCACAGGTCGCAAATGGGAAGAATTCAGAAGTACCTTGCTAGGCTCAGTTACTTTGAAAGAGTTCTATCAGTTCTTACGCGACCGAGCGGATGTACTAGAAACAATTCAATTTAGTAAGACTGAAATAGGCCATAGCGAACGGCCCACTGTAAATAAAATGTCGTCTGTTAGACAAACGAAATCGCATGTTGTTGCGTCAGCAAGTGACAATAAAATTGAATGTACGCTGTGTAAGCAAAGTCATAGACTTGAGTACTGTAATAACTTTAAAGCGATGACACCAGAGTCGAGGTTAAATACTGTAAGGCGCTTCAAATTGTGCGCTAACTGTTTCCGGCCTGGTCATCACCACTCTCGCTGTCGCAGGGCTCCGTGCGCCATCTGTAATAGAAAACATAATGCATTAGTACATATCCAGCAAAGCAGTGGTGGCAGCCATGAAGGAAACGCTAGCAACAATTGTGACAATAGTCAGGATTTTACAAATAAGGTAAATAAGCCTCGGAACGAGGCAACGTCCAGTGAGCAGTCAAACTCGCCAAATCCGTCAGTGCATGTCGGTGCTGCTTTGTGTGGGGAAGTGTTGTTATGCACGGCAGTCGTAGAGGTCGTTGGCCCAACTGGTACTTACTACGCGCGAGCTCTTCTTGACAGCGGCAGCCAGTCGTCTTTTGTTGCTGAAAAATTAAAAAATAAGTTAAATTTACCGGTTTCTAGTACAAAGCGCATCACCATTTGTGGAGTGAATGATAACCATTTTGATATTTCTCAACGTTGTGAGATTAATTTAAAGTCAAGGTTAGATTCATTTAACACGACAGTGTCATGTCTAGTTATACCGAAAATTACTGGTAGCTTACCAAACGCGGAGGTAGACTATAGTAAACTCAGTTTACCTGATAATATTGAACTTGCAGACCCAGACTTTTTCCGTCCTGCAGACATTGATTTGCTTCTTGGGGCTGATGTTTTCTGGGACTTGGTTGAAACGAACCATATCAGGTTAGGCAAAAACAAACCTACCTTAACAAGTTCCAAATTAGGTTGGTTGATATCGGGACCCGTTGGTGAATGCACCCAAAAATCCGATAAGAGAATAAAATGCAATTTCACTCAAGAGATAAAGGATAGGCTTTCTATGTTTTGGGAACTAGAAGAGATCCCCACAAAAGGTAAACTTTTGTCTAGCGATGAGCAATTCTGTGAAGATCACTTTAATAATAATGTCATTCGTCTCCCCGATGGCAGGTTTTCCGTGAAAATGCCCCTCAGAGCTTCACCAGAGGAAAGTCTCGGTGATTCGTACTCCGTCGCAAAAAGACGTTTTTTCAATTTAGAAAGAAAATTACAAAGCAAGCCTTATCTCAAACAAATGTATGCTGACTTCATCCATGAGTATGAAAGCCTAGGGCACTCAACAAAGATTCCGAAACCAGACTTCGGGTATTTTCTCCCTCACCATGCCGTGATTAGAGAACATAGTGAAACAACGAAACTTCGCGTTGTATTTGATGCCTCGTGTAAAAGTTCCTCAACCAAGTCCCTAAATGATTTGCAAGCGGTCGGACCTGTAGTCCAAGACGATTTATTTTCAATTCTCGTACGTTTTCGTCAAAACTCATTCGTAGTCACCGGTGACATAGAAAAAATGTACCGTCAAATAATGATTGACGAATCACAACGGAACTTGCAACTCATTGTCTGGAGGGACGAGCAGTCTGAGCCGCTTCAAGTGCTACAGCTTAATACGGTTACTTACGGAACAGCCTCAGCCCCCTTCTTGAGCACTAGATGCTTAATGCAGTTAGGCAACGAATGTTCAGATCGGTCCGTTGCCGAAGTTATACTTCGAGATTTCTATGTGGATGATTTAATAACAACCCACAATGATAAGCACGAATTAAAGCGCATTATTCAGACCGTCGTAAGCAAATTGGCCAAAGGTTGTTTTCCTTTGCGAAAATTCAGAACTAATGCGCCTGATATATTTGTTGATCAAGATACCTTAAATGAAAATCAAGATTTTTCAAAGGAATCTACTGTTTTAGGGTTGAACTGGTCGCCGACTAGTGACACTCTACAATTTTCATCTGAGTTTGAGGCTGTTCCAGAAGAAACAAAAAGAACTATCTTGTCAGCAACATGCAAGACGTTTGACCCGCTTGGTCTTCTGTCTGCGTGCACTGTCGTGCCTAAACTAATCTTGCAAAAGTTGTGGCTAACTAAACACTCATGGGACGAGCCAGTCCCTGATGATATCAAACGATTGTGGCTAGAATATAAAAACAACACGCAGTATTTTTCACAAGTTACGATACCTAGACATGCACTGTTAAAGAAACCAACTAAAGTAGAGTTACATTGTTTTGTTGATGCGTCACAGCATGCATACGCAGCATGCGTGTATGTTAAGTCAATGGACGACGAGGGTAACATTTCTGTCAATTTGCTGTGCGCCAAATCAAGAGTTGCTCCATTAAAACCGACAACAATTCCTAGATTGGAACTTTGTGCTGCTCTGTTAGGTGCACGGTTGCATGCGAAAGTCCTGCAGTCATTACGCATGAGCATCACACGTTCTGTGTTCTGGTCTGACTCAACAATAGTTTTGAGTTGGATCAGAACTCAGCCTAAGATCCTGAGGACTTTCGTTTGCAATCGTATACAGGAAATACGCGATTTGACAAACCAACGTGCTTGGCGGCACGTACCTACTTACCACAATCCGGCGGATCTAGCATCAAGGGGAATCAAGTGTCAGAACTTGAATGGAAACCGTCTCTGGTGGACTGGGCCTGCCTTTCTTCTCCAAGGCGATGATGCTTGGCCGCTGATGACGTCCGTCGAAGCTGAGTTACCTGAAATCAAAACAAACTTAAACATAAAAGTTAATGACTCTACACCGACGGTAGATTTCACAAAATACTCGAAACTAAGCAAACTACAAAGAATATTTGCGTACGTCTTACGTTTCACAAATGCATGCAAAAATATTAAAGTAAAAGGTTCACTTACCGTTCAAGAGTTAAAAAATTCCATGAAATTACTCACGAAAATGTCACAAGCCGTTGCATTCGCAAATGAAATAAAATGTTTAAGTGAAAATAAGCAATTGAAATCTAAGTCAAGCATTCTATCACTCAACCCGTTCTTAGACGATCACGGTGTGCTTAGAGTCGGTGGACGTTTGCATGACGCTCAGTGTTCGTTCGATCAAAAGCATCCAATGTTAGTAGATGGCAAACATCCACTCGCTAGGCTAATTTTTGAAAGTGAACATTTGCGATTGCTTCATTGTGGACCGCAGCAACTTCTCAGTGGGGTTCGGGAACAATTTTGGCCAACCAAAGGTAGGGTGTTGGCTAGAAGTACTGTACACAATTGTTTAACGTGTAAACGATTAAAAGGCAAAACGATGCAACCCATTATGGGTAATCTTCCTAAACCACGTCTAGTTCCTTCTCCACCGTTTGTGACCTGTGGCACTGATTTCGCGGGACCCTTTTCTATTTTAAATAGAAAAGGGCGTGGCGCGAAGACATCCAAATGCTACTTGTGCCTGTTTGTGTGTTTTTCCACAAAGGCTGTACATTTGGAAGTCGTCAGCGACTTGAGTACTAATTCATTTATTTTATGCTTACGTCGATTCATTTCAAGACGCGGAAAGCCGAATACAATTTATTGCGACAACGGTACCAATTTTGTTGGTGCAAACAACGAGCTCCAACGTATGCTAAAGGCAAGCCATGGGCCCGTCAATGAGTTCGCATGCAGCAACGGTATAGATTTTAAATTCAGTCCGGCGTATTCTCCTAACTTTGGCGGCCTGTGGGAGGCGGGCGTTAAATCCGCGAAATTTCATTTAAAACGTATTGTAGGAACTTCTAATTTAACGTTTGAAGAGTTAACCACATTGTTCACTCAAATCGAAGCCATATTAAACTCGCGGCCGCTGACACCGATGTCTTCCGATCCATCTGATCTCTCGCCACTTACACCTGGTCACTTTCTGATTGGGCGGCCATTAGCCTCGTTGCCATCGCCGTCTACACAGAAGATGAATCTCAACCGCTATCATCATCTCGAAGCTCTCAGACAACAATTTTGGAGACGCTGGACTCGAGAGTTCCTTTCCGACCTTCAACAGCGGGTCAAGTGGAAGGCCACCGAACAAGGGGTCAAGCCTGGGGACCTGGTCATTCTTAAAGATGAACTCCTACCGCCAATGAAATGGAGTCTTGGCCGTGTTGAAACTCTGCATCCAGGATCTGACGGCATCACAAGGGTTGTGGATGTCCGCACAGGAAAAGGAGTGGTGCGACGAGCAGTATCTAAGCTCTGTCCCTTACCCATCTACCATGAAGACGAGGACTTACCAAAGAACTTGAAACCTGGTGGTTTCAAGGCGCCGGAGGATGTTAACGCCAACTCTTCCTGACGCACGGGAGGAGACGCGCGGGGAGCGAACCCCACCCGGCGCGCGCCCGCCAGACCGGACCGCGCCGCCGGGACAGATACCCAACAGATATCAACGTGCGTCCACGCACCTCATTCTAAATACTCCTCTATACGAAAATTAATGTTATTAAAGATTTATAAATAAAGGCAGCTTTTGGCGGAAACAATCGTAATTGTGATGTTAGGAGCTCAATTCGTGAAACCAACGCAATTACTTACAATGTCAAATTATCTACGCAGAGAAATTAATTAAACGTTACATGGAGTATTCTCGCAATCACGCCCTAGGGTTGCCCCAGCCCGAAATACTATTTCATTCTGAAATAAAAACAAAATGCACTTTGAAAATGTCTCTTTGACACAAAGTTAATCAATTCTGCCAATCCAGCTCTATGTATCCAAATTGATTTAAAAGACAAAAAGTAGAGATGCCCAAAAACAATCGCTACAGTTTTGCAACAATTTAAATTGTTGAAAGTTTATATTTTACACTGACCTAGCAACCCTAGGCGCGCATGGATGAGTAATTAATAGTAGATTTCCTGCTCTTGTAATACAATTTTCCAGCTGGGTTGCCGCACCTAACACGGACCAGGTATTGGATTTTCAAATTTTCAGCAGAAGTTAACTGGCTAGTTAGACAATAGAACGGCTAACGAATATTGGGATCTGATTCTTCGTTTAACCATAGCACTAGTACGGGGTGAAATAAACAATGTCGCAGATCGCAGGAACTTGTGCCAAACGGGATGGCGATGAACATACGATCTGAGGCTTTCTTTATCACCGCCCGAGGAGTGTACACAATTTTACGTCTTCCCCTGGCCAGGAAGTGGAAATTTCCATTCACGTAGCGGCCGGTAAATGGCTGATTACGGCCCGGGGCGACGTAAAATGATTTCTAATAGTAGGCGTACCTTTGTAACTATTTGCAATTGACGGAGACTCAGCGTGCACTGAACGTCGGACGGACTGACGGATTTAGCGATCGGTAGCAGAAGAGCTTGAGATTGTTACACTATTTAATTCGAGTTAATTCATAACTATATCAGTTGATGTGACGTCACTCAATAAGGCTGTCACATCCAAAAGGGTAGGTGAAAAATGCACCTAACATCATCTTACTCACGAATACTGCCGCCAAGGAGCAGTTTATCCGCTGCTATGCTCCGGCGCGAAGAGTAAGACAACCGGTGAAATTACTGGGATATGAGGTATTCCACCAAAATCCTCTAGGCTGGCGCTGCATTTACAAATCCTTTGGTGTTGGGTTTGGTCTATGTGGCGGTTACTTACCATCAAGTGACTCACTTCTTCGTTTACCACCCTATTTTATAAAAAAATAACTGAAAAAGGTTTTGTTATAGCTGAATGACTACGGAATCACAAAAATAAACGCGATGGATAACGGGGACACGAGAAATACAATCCGGTGGAATTTTATGGTAATGGAATTCCGATACAATATTTTTAATTGTTTTATGATATAGCGAACGTTGGTGTATGAATGTAATGATGGAAAGAGCCAAACAAAGTTTGCACATTTTGAAACTTTAAAACCACTGTTCGCAGAAAACGATAACTTTAAAATGAACTATTTGTACATATATATTCAAAAAATCACGATCCAAATATTGTTCCTTTGGTTTCTGTGAATTTTTTTGTGTGATATTCTAAATTGTTTTTTTACAAAACATGTTCAAGAGAATTACTGGAAAAGGACTTAAATCATTAACTTTTTGTTATTCGTAAAAAATATTTAGTGGATATTCTGAGAACGCTCGAAGCTTCTCTATGGTTTTTAAACGCTTTTGATTGCCTTCAGTTAATTAAGAAACTTAGGTGTTAAAAAAAATGCTCTTGGTCACTAAATATGTACATATAACAGAAAATACGTTTTTTTTAGTGAGTTATGGTGTAAAATGAGCAAGTGGGTCATCTGAAATTATAATATTTTACATCGGAACACAGCAGCCGCTAGCACTGTTGCTTGGCGGCAGGAACAGCGGGTAAGATGGTCCTACCATCCGCAAAACGGTTGACCGTTATAAAACGGCTATTTCCAATACCGGTTGTAGGTGTCGCCGGCAACGATAACCAATATTATAAATAATTTGAATTTTATAATGAATTGATTAGAATCAGCGTTACGTAGTCCCTACGTACTTTGCTACGGCGTAGCACTGCTACGTCCAGTATTTCATTATTGAACATTATTACAGTACTAGTGGGAGATCCGAATATAACGTCGATCTGCACCGAGCTGATAACAGAATGAAAAATATTTTATAATAAATTTAGTATATCTATATAATATATGTATAAATTTATAATAAATTTAGTGTCCAGGATTTTTTTAGCCAACCCATTTTTATTATATTTTCTAATATACTAAATTTATTATAAAACATGTTTCATTCTGTTATCAGCTCGGTGCAGATCGACGTTATATTCGGATCTTAGACTATACTTGGGTACCGACTGATGCGACCCCGATGACGGCTGGACTTAAATGTATAGTATGTTATATATATAATTCTTCCATGGTGGTCTGGAAGCAAAGACAAAACATAGAATGTATCAGTTGCTTCTTCAATCACAATCTTGCTAAATGTAGCCTGGAGGTATCTGTTACCTTAGGATCTGTCTACCCCGTAAGTTACGCGACAGGGTTCTGCGGTGATACGTAAATACATTTCTTTCACTGTACAGGGTGCCCAGAAATTGACGTTAATAATTTAAAAACTTCATATAATGGTTCCTTTCTCTTTTTTAGAACGGAACTCCAAAAGCAGTATTCCTACACATTGCAAGCGTAATTTGATATTATATAACACCATTCCGTCACAGTTAACGTTCAGAGACATAAGCGCAGCACATTCTCATTGTAATTCATTTAATAAAACCGAATTAACGCCACAACAAAGCTAACGAGATCAAGGTATTTGTATAGGACGCTTAGATTAATTCAAATCCTGTTGCGACGTAATAACATCTAATATAAATTAAATTTGGTGTTAGGGAACAATGTTGCAAACAGCCTACCAAGGGATTACGACCAAACGCCTCAAGTTGCAAGAAAAAAATTGTACTGTTGCATTCCATTGCGGCGATAGGTCGACGACTTCTTATTCGTTCACACGACGGCCTGGCAATGTAATGAACCTTGCATATTTTTTCTTGCTTGTGTAAATTTAACTTTATACCGGCCAATTAGAACAATGAAAGGGTAAAAAAAACGGTAACCGGTTATTAACAGTATCATGGAAATAACGGTAAAGTAACTCCGGCCTGACGAAGCTATGCCTCGCAGGGAATACTGCAAGTAAGATTTATTATCATTGTAAGCATTAAATTACCTGAGGTGTCTACGTTATTAATAAAAATATATAACCATAATTCTGGAAGCGCGGGCTGTCACTAGAGACTTGATACTATAATTTATTTTGAACAGGCGCTGAGTTGTTTGAACTCGAGTGTCTGATGAGTATTCTAATTAGGTTACTCACACATCTATACGCAAGCAGTAGTATTAGCGCAATTATAATTAAATGCTCGTAACAGCTACTACAACTACTAAATACTAATGCTTCTATACTATTAACATGTACGGAATATTAATTCGAACGAAATACTTTATAATGTCATAAGCTATGTAAGTATTATAAATTCCAGAACCTCGCTAAATTAGTTACCGTGGGTTTTTACCGTTTCTCCGCTGCGGCTTCATGTTGTTTTAAACATACATATATGCGTTTGTCCCGCCTGGGAAGTACAGCTGAGATCTCTCATTCGGGGAAACCTTGTGCCCAGCAATGGGACGTATATATTATACATACATGTATAAATTATGACTTTATACCACAAGGGGTAGACAGAGCCTAATGTAACAATATCCAGAAGCCACGTTTAGCATAATTGTGGGCGTATGGGTGAAAAGAGGAACCAAAATAGTGATGGGTTGCTAGCAGCATCGCGTATAACATGATTCCAAAGAAGTATACAGGGGTGCGAGTCGGGTTACCTCCACGTGTGGTCAAGAGCTGCGGTTCGTTTTTGGATCCGTCCGGGGGAAGCGCAGTGCTTGGTCCGGTGCACCCTGGGCATCGGCTAATGATTTCCTGGCAGTTTCTGAGGGATATCATTGACCGTTGGCTAAGAGCCCGACAGGGGGGACATTTTGTCACAAGATTTTTAATTATATTTTTGTTACTTTGACATTGGCGAAGTTGTCCACGCTATAACGACTTGATACAGTTGATACGCCACAAAGAAGAAGAAGAAGTATATAAGGTGGGGATAAAGCTTAACATACAAGTATACTTTTGATGACACTTTCGTCTCCGTCTACAAAACAAAGCTGATTGTGAATAGAAAACTATCCGTTTGGTTCTGCAATAAAATGAGCGCTAGCAGTCTAGGCACTCTAGTTTATCCCCCTAATGAAAACGACAGTCATTTTAATGTTCAATACCGTTCCGTTCTCAAGTGCTCTTACCGTTTACGTCCACGCGAACTGTCGGGTGATATGGCGAAGTTTATTGTCAATCTTATTGTTACACCCTGTATCTAAGTCGGTGAGATAGTGTTGTCAATTAAATTGGCATCTGGGGCATGATTTTTCTTAAATCTACGTACAAACTATAACTATTACTTAATTAGATCTGTAATTTTTTCTACTTAATTCGTATTTCGAACAAGCACAATTTTCGAACGTTCTACGTACTTTTGAAAATTGGGTTCCTGCACCCTTAACGGTTACAGGTGTCTAACACTTCAGCGTAATGCTGAGCCAGCGACCGTTTCAGTTTTACGAAGACACACACAACGCTGAGCATCTATTTTTAATGTCTGTGTTTTTTCTTCTTGTTTTTTTTTGCTATTAAATTGTGTATATTCTCTTATATTTGTGTGTCTTGCAAAAAGGAATAAATATCTTCTTTCTTTCTTTCTTTCTTTGTTTGTTACAATATTATTAGTTCGTAAACAATGAATTAGACACCGAACAGTTTTTATATCTGCCAAACTAAGGACCTACTTTTGTTGAAGTCAGTTAAAAGAAAACAGTATCTAGTATCTACTTGTTATTGCCAGCCATAACCTTCGATCCCGATGCGATGTCACATTCTCCCATTCAGAGTTCGCAGCGATCGCTACCAACCCTCCAGGCAGCAATAAAACCTGCCACCGACTTCATAAAAATAATAATAATAAATAATAATCATTTAAATTCACGACTTTAATCCCGGAAGGGATAAGAGGCGCGCCGTTCGCTTCGATCATAATAAAAATAAAAATGCTTACGATTCAGTACTTTATTCTTTTTACAAGCCTTCATTTTGTTGTTGTTTGTTGATGGCTGTTGTATATTTTGAAACGTATTATTAGCGGGTATATTTGCAAACGATAGAATCAAAAAAATCTATAATGCGTTTATACCCACACGGCCACTTACAATAATAACCTGTCTATGATAAAAAAGGTATTATTAAAAATGTAAAAAGTTTCAATCTAAAAAATATTTTTATCCTGTCCAGGGGTCATACCATGATGTCTTAATGCGATTCAATCCCGATTAAATTTTACACTTTCGCTGTCCTTTTGACACTTCTAGTATGAATCTGACAGCGAGCGATCTAACTTTGGTTCGGAATTGAATCGCTTTAAGACGTCATGGCAAGTAAGGTCCCAATAACAAAGTTAAAGTAATCCGTTGTTCGTATCTGTTGGCAAGAGAATCTGCGCTGTGGGCCGCGTCGCCGTGCGATATACTTTTAGGGTTATAGGTGTCGAAAACTAAAACAACCACAAATCCAGCCAATGAAGAACTCTATATTGCTTCACCAATATACATCAACATTGTGAGTCAAAAATGATATTAAACAATTAAGATTGATATGGATTTCTTATTAAGATTTATAAACCAATCTACGGATGCACCATTGCAGTCGGGAAATTTTGACAAGTAAGAACAAGAGTCCGGGACAGATTAAATAATAGAGAGTATCGGGAGAGCTGCCACAGACAAGCAAGGTTCTAATGTGGGGTGTACACATGAAATTCAACACTCCTCCTTACGCCTCACATTAGATTACATTAATCCTGAGACTGCAAATCGCAAACATAGCTCTACATACTCTACATAAGCATACATTACACAATAACAGGCGAACAAGTATGGTAGAGTTTAAAAACTAAAGCTCAATAGCTCAATATAACATGCACAAAGTAGACAATTGAAATAAAATGATGCATAATTAACTTAACATAATGACATTACAATTATACACTATTCAAAGCTTAACGGTTCAAGATTCAATGCCTTCACAAAGTTTTTATGTTTCTGAGCACATAATGGCTTTGTGAGTACATCTGCCACCATGTGATCTGTTTGCAAATATTTAACACTTAGGTATTTCTTTTGGACTAGATCTTTAATAAAGTGGTATCTTAGGTCTATGTGTTTAGTTCTCTTATGGGAGTGATCTTTAATAAGAAGCAACTTTTGTGCGCTTTGACTGTCATTGTATACAATTACATTACAAGTTTTGTCTATAATTTCAGAAATGAAACTTTTAACAAAGCAAATGTCTTTGCACACTTCAGCAATAGAGATATACTCTGATTCACAGCTTGATAGAGCAATACAACGCTGCTTTCTGGACTCCCAGTTGATAACATTATTACCTAATTTTATGACAAACCCAGTGTAAGATCTGCGGTCTGATATATCGTTTGCCCAGTCTGCGTCTGTGTAAGCATTGATATCAAAACTATTGCTCTTAGTGAAGTACAGTCCGTAATTGATTGTACCTGCCAAATAACGCAGAACACGTTTCGCAGCGCGCCAGTGACTTTCATCAAAACAATTATTAAACATGCTTAACTGGCTGCATGCAAATGATATATCAGGTCTTGTGCAAACACTTAAATACATCAAACTGCCCAATAACTGTCTATATTTATAGGCATCATCGCTTATACATTCATTTACAGATTTTTCAAGTTTAGTATTTACAGGCAGTGGTGTGGAAACAGCTTTACAATCAGACATATTGTACTTAATTAACAAACGCTTTATATATGCAGATTGGTCTAATGTAGTAACACCAGTATATCTATTAATATTCATACCTAAACAATTTTGTACCTTTCCTAAATGACGGATTTCAAAATTATCTTGTAACATTTTTAGAACATTTTTAATACAGTTGTTATGAAAGATATAAAAGTCATCGACATAGAGACCTATAATTATATGTTCTGACTTAGTTTTCTTAACATAAATGCAAGGTTCACATTTACTTTGAACATAATTATTTTGTGACAATACTGAATGAATTTTTGCATTCCACACTCTACTTGCCTGTTTCAGGCCATAAATGCTTTTATTAAGTAAACAAACTTTGTCATTACTTTTAAAACCTGATGGTTGTTCCATGAAGATTTTTTCATCAAGATCACCATTTAAGAAAGCGGTCATAACATCAATATGATCAATTTCTAATTCTAATTCTGTTGCTAAAGAAAATAATATTCTCAAAGTGCTGTGCCTTACCACTGGTGAAAAAGTATCAGTGTAGTCAATCCCCTCTTTTTGACTAAAGCCACGAGCAACCAGTCTAGCTTTAAATTTAGAAATTTTACCTGAATTATCTAGCTTCTTTTTAAAGACCCATTTACATTTAACGATATTTTCGTTTTTGGGCCGATCAACTAGCGTCCAAACTTTATTTTTGATCATAGAGTCATACTCACTTCTCATCGCCTCATACCAGCTGTCTTTATCTGAGGAGTTGACAGCTTCCTCATATGACGACGGTTCATCTAACGAACCATCAGCCATCATAGATAACATAGACAAATCATAATCGTTAAATCTGCAAGGAACAGTACCTCTCGTACGACGTACAGGGCGCGAGCTAAATGTGTCGGGAACAGCCGACGACATCGACTCTTTATCAGGTGCAGCAGACTCCGGGACAGAAGCTTCCGCATCCAGTGGGACACATGCTCCATTACCTTTATCATAACCATCAAGTGATGACGTAGGAAGCGAAGACACAGTGCCCTCTGGCACGTAATCTTCATCACCATAAACGTCATCAGCACCTTCATCGCCAGTACAGTAATTTTCAGACAGTGGCGACCACGCAGGCGTAGTTGGCGACTCTGCATCTGAAATTGTATGAGGATTTGTTATGCAAGATTTATTGGATTTGTCATGTTCATCATTAAAATTGGCTTCATTATTCAAATTCAATTCATTATTCAAATTCGATTCATTATTTAAAATTAAATCATTATTTAAAATAATTTCTTGACTAGATTCATTAAAATTTGAATTATTGCCATTATTTGAATTGTCAATATCATAAAAATAAAAATTATCCCCACAACTTGGCTTACATCTTTTAAGTCTTTCAGGAAACTTATCCTCTATAAAAGTAACTGTCCTTGAAAGTATTACATTACGAGGATTGGTAGGATCAGACAAACGGTATCCTTTGCAATTTTCACCATAACCTATAAATATATATGCTTTCGATTTTGGATCGAGCTTTCGACGTTTTTGACTAGGAATTAAAGCATAAGCAAGACAGCCAAAGACGCGTAAATGGCTGACATCTATTTCAGACTCAGACCATAAGCGTTCAGGAATGCCACCTGACAAAGCTCTGGTAGGAGATCTATTTTTCAAATAAATTGCGCACATAACGCTCTCTCCCCAGAAGCGATTACAAAGGCCAGATTCCTGTAGCATAGCCCTTGCTTTATCAAAAATAGTCTTGCCTGCCCTCTCTGCAAGGCCATTCTGAGCACTACAGTAGGGCACAGTGGTTTGGTGAATGATACCATGCTTCTGAAGATAACTACTGAGTGTATGATTAACATACTCGGTACCATTATCTGTACGAAGCACTTTTATTGGCAGTCCCTTTTGTTTTTCAACTAGGCTTTTAAAATGAATAAAATGAGAACTCACCTCAGATTTATTCTTCATAAGGTATCCCCATGTTTTTCGGGTAAAATTGTCTGTGAAGGTGAGCAAGTAGCGTGCTCCGCCCCATGAGCGTACTTGCATTGGGCCGATGACATCAGAGTGTATGATTTGAAGTGGTTGAGTAGTGCGACTGGAGCTGACAGTAGGATAAGGTGCTGTAGGCATCTTTCCCGTCAAGCACGACACGCAGCTACCACGCATGCCTTCCTGCTGTTGTTCCTTAAAATGAAAATTCATGCAATGTTTCCCATCACCCAAAATTCGCATACCTTCCTCCGATAAATGGCCAAGACGCTTGTGCCATGTGTCCATGGACACATCTAACGCTGCATGAGCCTTCTCTGTCCCTTGCCGTTGCATGGGCTTGAGAGGCTCCTCCTCAAAGACAGGCCGTCCTTGCACCTTCACTTTGTATAAACCTTTATCTTTCCTAGCAGTTAAAATTAGGTTGCCAGTGACTTTACAGTCCTGAAATATTTGACATTGATCCTTTTTAAAAATGACAGAATATCCCCTGTCAGCAATTTGTCCTACTGACAATAAATTACTAGTAAGATCTGGCACATGGAGAACATTATTTAGGCATATGTTAGAAGAAAGAGGAATTTTACCAGTAATATTACTAGCTAGCTTATGACCATTGGCTATATATACAATAGAATTTTTACCTGCAGTCTCGCTAAAGAGGTCCCTAACCGAGGTCATGTGTGACGTTGAGCCACTATCAAGGATGAAGTCCTGGGAGTCTTGACTGGATGCCGCATTAGCCGAAGCAAACATGGAATGCGGTCCCTTCTGATCTTCCCTCTTCTTCTTGAAGCATTTCTTGACGGTGTGGCCAGTCCTCTTGCAAAAGCTGCAGAATAATGGATTCTTCTTCTTCTTATTAACATAATATGCCGTTGAGCCTTCTTCGCCATTGCGCCGATGCTCCTCCTGTAGCAGGCGCGTCCGGACTAGTTCGCTTGTAAGCTTGCTTGTCAGACAGGCTGTCTCCAAACCGGATACTAGGTTGTCAAACTCCTGTGATAGGCCGCTTAGGAGGATCTCCGCAACCTCATCGTCTTCAATGATTTTACCGATATCCGCCAGTTGCTGCACTAGCCGCATTACCGCCTCAATATATTCTGACATTCCGCTGTACTGTTTGTATTCAGTATTGTGAAGTTGTCTGAGTAATAAAACCTTCCTGTATAAACCCTTCGGTTCAAATGTGCTCGCTAACTTCTGCCAGGCTTCTTTTGCAGTCTTCGCGTCACGCACATATTGATAGAGAGTAGGCTTAATAGCGAGGCAAATGCGAGCTAGGGCGCGGCTGTCTGTAGTGTCATCGGTATTGGTGCCGTCGATGCACTTCCACATTCCATCCAGAGTCAGCAACATTTGCATAGCAAACTTCCAGTTCACATAATTATTTATGCCTTCTAGTTTCTCGACGGGGATATTCGTCGTATCCATCTTCGGCATCATCTTGTGTTGTGGCTGGATTTGGGTATCGACGCGTGTTTGCACGAGGGGATGTGCAAACTTATAACCTCAAAAAAATCGTGTGTTACCTTCTTGGTTATTTGTTGAGCAATCACACGGCGTCTGGGATTTCTGGGCACTAACCTGTTGGCAAGAGAATCTGCGCTGTGGGCCGCGTCGCCGTGCGATATACTTTTAGGGTTATAGGTGTCGAAAACTAAAACAACCACAAATCCAGCCAATGAAGAACTCTATATTGCTTCACCAATATACATCAACATTGTGAGTCAAAAATGATATTAAACAATTAAGATTGATATGGATTTCTTATTAAGATTTATAAACCAATCTACGGATGCACCATTGCAGTCGGGAAATTTTGACAAGTAAGAACAAGAGTCCGGGACAGATTAAATAATAGAGAGTATCGGGAGAGCTGCCACAGACAAGCAAGGTTCTAATGTGGGGTGTACACATGAAATTCAACAGTATCACAGTTATCTTGCTACTCCGCAAAGACACGTGCAAGACAACTACGTCTGTGTGACTCCAATAATACATTTTCATGCAAGACCCGCTTCCACATTAATTCAATAGTCCTAACTGTCACATACGTCTAACTATCACAAACCACACACTAGGCAAGTCAGATTGCAAAGTAACAAGGTGCAATGCGATAGTATTTAAAAAGGGCTTCAGGTCTGTGTTGTTGTCTCACTCACTCATGTGCATTTGATACTTGAATCTGCCGATGGTATCCGAAACCCGAATACCGGTTTAGGAACTAACGGACAGTAGATACCTAACTATTTTTTGTTTATCAAAATAAGCAGCACTAATAAAATTAGATACAACCGCTTTTATGTTAATCGAGAGTAGAGTCCTCTGATTTATAACCAACCGCCGGGCATTACTTAAAATGCTCGTAAAAAGTGTCCAGATTACACCAACTAGCGTTTTGTGTCACATAAAAGGCCAGTAATAGCCGCTGTAAATATTGTTGCCATTAGTGCGAGATTTGGGTCATTTCTTCTAAATTTGTGACCGCATACGAGTAAAAGACTATTGTGCCCGCAGCGAGTTGAAGAAATGGGTTGTTCATTTCCGGACTATTCTTTGAGATGTAACGAAATACGCAGTTATTGTTCTGAGACAGTTTGATATATGAATACGAAATATAAGGTATGCCAGGTGTCTTAAAATTATTCTAGAGTATTTCCGCAAGTGGTCGAGTTAGTGTCATTAAGGACTTCTGTTAAGATTTTTCATTGAGACTTTTAATTCAAAAATCGTTCACAGTCAAAGGGGTATACTAAGAAGAGGTCGACAAATGAATAAGTGGAAAAATGTACTTTAAATAAATACAAGACAGTGTAAATGTATGACGCCAAATAATCCTAATAAAACCGGCTAAATAGCAACTTTGATGTTTACATTTATTTACTTTAACTCTTGTATGTGGCCAAAACCTCGGCGATAATGATGACGTCGATTATAATGGTCTATGATGGATCACAATTGTTAGCGATGTGCTCAGTAAGGCTCAAACTCTTTAGAATTTTTAAGTTTAAATATTTTCTGTGAAATTGTCGGGTAGGTTACGTTACGTGTGTGACTTAGCGAGTCGATGCTTGAACCAACGAACTTAGACCCGCCAGTTGTCTTTGGCTAATCGAGCGCGGCACGTACTACGTACCTTTCCCTTACTTTTTTTTAAATTCATACGTGGTGTCGGATTTGTGAAATTAAAACGCTTTTTCGCGAGTTCTACGCTTTTTTAACGGAACATCCACAACACCTACAATAATGTTATTTAATGAGTCAAAAGAAACCTAATGCTGGGTCTAAAACTTATTTTTATCTGCTGATAATTTTCGGCAGCCTCTCAGTAATTGAAACAGATATATTTAATGTTACACTTCGGTTACGAGTTAAATTGCTATTATTGAAACACTGACTCTTTTAATACTGAGATCTAGAGTAAAATCATAAAACTGCCCGACCCGAAGCACTTTAACGTAGAAAGACTTAGTCGCAGTCACCATATTTCAAGTTGGTGATTTATTCGACAAATGTGAGCTCTTGAAATTCAATTCAGTTTAAAGTTTAAAGTTATTAGTATTAGTCGCGTGTTTTACTCGTAAAGCATATCTAATACCTTTGATATTGATTAGATACTTTGACAGCACGATTTGTAGTTTGAACATGGATATGGAGTCCATTGCCGTTGCGGATGAATAATTTATCGGTCAATTATACGCAAAATATAACATCAGCTGTTCAAAAGTGTGCCGGTAAAACAATTCTCAAAGTTGTTTTGACGACTGCTTACAGCGCAATCGCGCGTGGACCATCGGTGCTATAATCGATTGGTAATGTTGTCTAAATTATCATAAAAATTAAGGAACTATAAGGTAGTTTTTACATTGCAACTAAGTGAGAACGTTACCTTACTCGTATGTCATCAGTATAAAGTTGGGAGGGGAGTTCAATATTTTTTAATAGTATAGTCGAATCACGGAAAAGTATGGAAGTAATTCGTGTAGTCGTGTTTTTTTGTGGAATCGTTAGAGGGCACGACTAGATGGTTTCCCTCGGTTTGCACCTTTCTATCATGTACGGAACACTTTAAAATATTAGGTATAAACTTCAAATGCCGTTATTTTGGAGTATGATAAAAGGTATTAGGCGCAAGTTTAGCCACGTGTAGGGTCCCCTTTGGTACATAATGTATGTTAATTAAAAAGGTGTACGATGTATAGAATCTTGGTAAAATATTTTTTTCTGATTGCGGCTCGAGGATAATTCAGACGGTTGGTGCAAACTTAGATTAAGCATTTCAAAGTATTATAAACACCCAGGTAACTTTGCACCCCCGTGCAAAGTATGGAACATGTTTTTTTTCACTCTTTTGTAGATTGTACTTCGGGGGAAATTAAGATAGTCGTGAAAATTTATAAATAACACATATTTAAAAGATACTACATTCGCACTCAATAAAAAAAAGAAAAATTTAACCGGAAGTTTGGTAAACATAGTTCTATCTAAACGCAAGGAATAGCAGCGAACGCTAGGTAGCGGGTAGTATTACAGAACCGCATGTTCCGTGTAGAAATGTCAATTTTTTATGGGGTGCGAATGTAAATCAAACCAAGTTAAGACGATTGTGACGATTTTTATTAATTCCAAAATTTCCCCCGAAGTACAAAGACAGTAAAACATAGAAAACTACTTTCCGGGTGTCGCACCCTGGTGCAAATTTGGTATTGTGTTTTGATATATATTCTCATCATTTCCTCAATTTGCACCGCGTTCTGTATTTTTCCCGGGGCCGCAATGCCAAAAAGTATATTTTTAGTTATATGATTTTTTTTTTGTATGTTCCGTAGCTTGAATTGAGCTAAATAACGGGTGCAAATATAGATTAAGATGTAATAAAACGTATGGCAAATTGCACAGACTACACCTATTTTTTCTTCTTAGTTATTACTATTACACCATTTTCAACCAATTCCACCCCTTTCCGGGGGGGGTGAATATATCAAGTGATGTATTAAATTCCATTTCTAACCCATACAAATCAAAAACAATTGTTTTTATCAGTTCTTAGAATTATTTCCTGACTTAAGGGAAATTTCACGTATTTTGCCTCCACTATAATTGAATTGCACACTATAATATCCCGCCGCGTGGTTCGACAATGATCCAACATGTCGATCGACGAAGAGTTTCAATACCTTCCTGTTCGACATGTCGGACTACCAGGATTTTTTATAGCCATAGTTTTTTCAGCCATCACTTCTATAATCCTTTATATTTTATGTGACACCCGAGAGACATGCTGAAACTCATTGGCTCGTACCGTTGTTCCAGCTTTTGCGAACGATATCAACTTGCCATTGGCGTACTCGTAAATATAATTAGGTAATAAATGCGTACCCAAAGTCAATTTATTACAAATTGCGTGCAACAAAATCGCCCTGGCCTTCGAAGCGATACGCGGATTAATTGAATCACCGCGGTTATGTAAATTAATTACCGATTCAAATTGTTCAGTGAACACGTGCCTTTGTGACGGTCCGCGAACATTTCCGATAGCTTTTTTATATGCTATTCAGGATTTTTCACTGCTATTACGAATGAATTTGCAGCGCCAGTGCTAAACCCTAAAAGTGACATATTTCTGCCTCTAAGTCCTTTGCACCGCCAAAGCTAAATCCTGAAAGCGCTCTTTTGCGTCTGAACTCTTACTGACGGTGTTATTAACACCATGGACGGTGCTACTTTCAGCACCGGGCCGGCCTGTACTGCACCGCACAATTTGTACCTACTCACTAACTCTTCGGCTTTTGTTTAATTGTTATTGGAAATAAACGATCGTAATTTAATTTATTTTTTATTTCTTATTCGGACCAGTCTAGTTGATTTTATTAGTAAAATGATTGTAGACTTATCTTTTGCAGAGTTGGTAAATTCTATATTTATTTGATTTATGTACAACACAGTAATATGGTGGTGGACTCCAAATTAGGAGCATTGCTGTTGCAACACAATACATGCTGAGTGGCGATGTTTATTCGCTGTCTTTTTTATCATCATAACTTCTGTTATGGATTCATTTTGAAGAGGAATTATGACATGATTCCCAACAATGAAGAAAAAACTTTCAATAAATCTTCATTAAATCTTACAGTATCTCTCTAAAATATGAGACCGTAGGACAAACCTAATGTTCCTGAAGCTTGAACTAACCAAAACAGTATCATTAACAATAACTAGCACTAAAAGCGGTGCAGCAAACACCAACGGAGCCACGTCTCGAGGCGGGCGTTATCTTAGAAAATGGCTGACTGTAATGAAGGTGGAATATCGTAGAAGCTAAAGACGGCTTCAATTAACAGCACTACCTCCATTATCCGCGGAGAGTCGCTTTACCGGCGATAACCAGCTATAACCAGCTCCCGGCGGCCGTGACCGGTCTAATCCGGACAAATGAGTCGCGAAAGATGACATCCTCTTACTAATTGGAGAACAAAATTAACAAGGCATGTCGTTAAAGCGTTATGTCTTAATGAACCGGGTAAGGGTGTACCGGCATGTTCTACGCCCGCCCAGCTTGTACGCAACAGATGATCTAACTTTTGGGTGTGCGGAGTTTGTTGCTGAGCGTTTTAAGTGCTGTGAAGTTAATACGCTATCCGTTTGTGAAGTGGTAGCTCGGCCATTTGTCGTTTCATCTACATTATACGCGTCACAATCAGAATTGCTGTTGTATTTCGGAGGGTGACCGTTGATCAACTACTTACCTACCGTAGAACGTTTTCACAGCAAGAGTCATTCATACAGATTTTATTTCACAGGCACAATACAGCTGTAATGTTTTTTTATGATAAGGTCCCACTTTTAAGTAAGTTTGATAGCAACGGTGAAGAACCAAGACCTATCTTGTAATTTCGGATTAATGTAAGTAGAATTCAAACTACAATAATTAAAATTTGTAAGATATTACCTAGATCTTAGTTCTTCTCCGTCGATATTACCTCAGATATTTCTAAGAAAACGATTACTATATGCGATAAAGGATGATACTAGTTAAGTACGAGTTAAAATGAATAAATAAACTATGAGAGTAATTGCGAGAACTTCCACGAACGCAACAAAGGCTCTGATCGTCTAATATCGTGAGAAAACCTCAAAGTCTTGTTAGCTTTGGTCCTAAGTCCTAAACTCCGCACAGCCAGTATTGAATACCTATCTCCCTAAGTTGTATCACCAGTCTCACTCAAATTGTCCGTGAACAGCCCCCAACTTTCTAGGTTTATTTGTAAAGTCAGTGCGTTGTCTATTCTTAACCTTTGCGATGCTCGGTTAAACTTGCGAACTAAATTTTGCTTGTAATAAAGGGCTGGCGCCGAAGTTTCTAGACGTACCTATGTACAAGTCTTAACGAATTGGTAGGTGTACAGTGATTGTGTAGGGAACATGTGGAGGTAAAGTTTCTATTGTAAATGTGCCTTTTTAAATCAGTAAGTTAAAAGATGAACAGACATACAAAAATTCTGGCTATAAAAATATTGCATCGTGTTTAATGTAATGACAACTTAAAAAATTAAAGGTTTATTTACGAAAATGGGCCAACGGGCGCTTAGGTAGGACACAAGTGTAAAATTGGGTGCCAAAATGACAGAAAATAGTTTTTTTTAGTATGTTGTAGTTGTATTTACTTATTTATTTTGTTGTTTGTTTCAGATCATGGGAAATTAACGGTTAAAACCAAAGTATTCACAACGTTAAAGAAATTACATAGGTAGGGGAGACCGAGGCGAGTTGAGACAGAGGTGAGTTGATACAAAGCCTTTTTCTCTGCACCTATGACAGTTAGCGAGGTCACAACTTCACACAAACTGTGGAGTGTAGAAAGAGCAACGAATTAGCGAAGTTACCAGCTCGATAAACTGTCACAGTTCAGAGAAATCGGCTTTGTATCAACTCACCTCAGTCTCAACTCGCCTCGGTCTCCCCTACCTGTTATTTTTTATATCATTTCTTTTATTGATCTAATTCAGCCAGTTAAATCTAGATGACGCTGAATCCAAAAAATATTAGGTACACAGAACCTTAGCCAATCTCCAAATAAACGAAAACTGCAAGTTTCATTTTACTTCAAGCTTTATTTACACACCGAAAGCGTAAGTAAATGCGGGTTGTTGCGGTGCGCTTGTACATAACACGTGATGCTCCGGTCCCAGTGCTTTGAAACAATTTTAGTTGCAAGTAAAACGTTTATTCTTCATATAACATTTACTTTATTACCACCGAATACTTCGAAAAGTTAAATAATTTAACCCTAAGTGTATATTTAGAGCTCTCTTTTTACAGAAAATCTAAGTTTATATGCATGAAACTACCGTGAGACTTAATCATCATTACACATAAACAGATAACTCACGTATAAAAAGTCGAGTGATGCTCGACATGTTTCGGACTATTTCGTAGTCCTTTTTCCAAGAGCGCTCGCCCCGGCGGCAGCGACACGAACATGTCGAGCATCACTCGACTTTTTATACGTGAGTTATCCGTTTATGTGTAATGAAGTTTATATGCGTTTAAAAAACATAATTTTTTTAAAGTTTTTCATCCAAAACGTGAAAAATCAAACCCTATATAAGGAACTTTCCGTTGACATACAATTACGAAATTTAGCTAAAAGTAAGAAAGCCACGGGTTTCATCATTATAGTATTTTTTTAAAGAAATATGTGTGAATGTGTGAATTCTACAAAAAAATATTCTTGCTTGTGGAAAAACAAACAAAATTAAACTATATTATAATATTTAAAATCATACGGGACCCTCAGTGCAGAATCTGACTTGTACTTAAACTGGTTTTTGCTTTTGTCCGTCTCTTTAATACTGATAATTGGTCAAGTAGGGTTTCTTAAGGTGGATTCAGACCAAACGAGCGAATGCTCATTCTATCCCAACTCTGCTAAATTTATTGTGTCGAGCAAAAATAACGGATCGCTTTTCATACAAATTTGTGTATTAATTTTTGCTGTACACAATAAATTGAATAGAATGAGCATTCGCTCGTTTGGTCTAAATCCACCTTGAAAAAGATGTGAACATGCTACGACGTGCCGCTGGCCGTAGCATTCGTATAGTCCGTAGCATCGCGTAGACACGGAACTCGTAGCACTTTTTAGGAGCGTAAAGTGAAACATTCTGATCATTTTGATAGGTATCTACTTACATACCAACGCGATGCACTACTGTGCACTATTACACACATGTACATATTAAAGGAGAAGGGTTGGGGTTCTTTTTTTATTGTTATTGTGATTTGTATTTTTTTTTATTTCAATGGATTTACTTTCATATTAGCAATATACTATGAAACCGGGTTACGTCCCGTAGAAAGTTGTATGAAAAGTAACCCGGTCAGTATACGAATTACATTATGTTCACATTTTGAGAAAAAAGTATTTATAAAAAGATATTATTTCTAAAAACATACTTACTTATATGTATGAGACAAACGACCAAGCGGGTGATCCGATGGCAAGTGACCAGCGCTCGATGGAAATAATGTTGAAAAAAGTTTTCTTCGAACCTTCTAATAAAGTAAATCAAATCAGCTATTATTGGAATGGATGTTTGTTTTCCTTGAAAGTATTTTATTGAAATAGGCGTTACTTTGCGGAGGTCCATTGCAATGAAAAAAAAATTACCTTGCTACTGCGCTACTCACGCGCAAGATAACCAAGCCAGTGCGAAATATATAAGTTTTTCATTCAACCGTCCGCTACTGCCACATAAAACACATTATAAATCCCACAAACATAATTATCCCTTACACCACACAAACACTGACGCGTTTCGATCTCTCTACGGGACCATTGTCATAATTGTTAAAGTTAACTTTAGTTATTTGAGTCTTCAAGTCTTGCGACACCCTGTATATCAAGCACATATCAAGTGCGTGCTACTATGAAGGCTCACGATATAGCCCTGAAGGGCCAATTCGCCGGCACTCGTTCATAAATTAGGAGGCACATTCCCTTATCTTTATTAGGGTCCAACACGCCGGGAATGAATTAATTGGTACTAGTTACACATCTTTTAATTATGGCATCGGAAAAATAGAGCTCTGATACAAAAGTAGAGCATGCTGTAGTAAAATTTGCAATTAAGTGAGATTTAGTCCTGTGGAAGCAGCGTACAGTCCAGGACGTAAATGTCGATACAGCCAAACATGTCAAATATACCTGCGTATCACCGACTTTATTGTTTGTGGCTTAAAGGTGCATAGAGGATGTTTTTGACGTCTTGGTAACCGTTATATTGATTGACTTAAGCAATTTTTTAAGATTCAAAATAGGCATGAGTTTCAAAAACGCCGAGGTAGGCCAGTGGTTTGACCTATGGCCTCTCAATCAGAGGGTCGCACCTCTGAATTTTTTTACCCATCCCAAAAAGTGCTTAAAAATTACGACTTTCGAGCAGTATTTTCACATATATGCTCTCAAAAATCAAGCCCCAGACCGTCACGTCCAGGAAATAGACGTAGACGTAGGGAATGATAGTAAAAGACAGTCTATAAGATAAAGTACGAGTATTTATTCCGGAAAATTACATAGTTCCCGCGGGGTATCGATAAACTTAAGATACTCCTAACTACATAAATGTCTTGTTTTATACAATCTTCTTGTACACATTGCAGCAGCACAAAGCTACTCCAACCGTACCGGAGAACGCCATGAAATTGTTGAGGAAATTCGGTCAATTTGTTTCAGGCATGAACGGAAAAAAATGTTGGAATATCCGCAGTCGATTCTCGTTATTTCAATTGGTTACGAAAATTTTTCCCCAAAGCGGTAGGTAATGTTGGTAGAAAACTATCAGAATGCCTTCAAAATCTCGATTACATTTTTAACACAGGCTGTATAATTTTTATGCCGATACTGCGCGAGTCTGAGTAATTAATTAAAACAAATAAATGTTAATTTTTTATGGATCATTTAGGCTAATTATAGGTTCAGGGGGATTTAACCAAGTATAGCGTACTTCTTTTGTTTCTTACGTCCTATCCATCGTTCGCAGTTCGTCTTTATATAAATGTATTGTTCCGTAACTTGGTATTTTACTGGTTCTTAAGTACAATAACGAGTTCTTACATCTGTGAAATAGAGTAATTCCACATTAAATCTGCGATAAAATATTAAAATAGAATTGTATAATCGTATTACTATCTAATAAATACTATCCATGTCTTTCTCGACGACCCGTTAAAGTATTTTCATTATACTTGCCAAACATTTTGAATATTTGGTACCTAATAGCTTTGTACTTAACCTTTATTTACCACAGATAATAAAGCTTTATCTCTCTGTGAAAATTTTCACTTCCACAGGAGAAGACCGATTGATTGCCAAAACATTAGTAAATTATTATCACTAAACAACGTAGAGATTTTACCCCAGATTAATGCCAATCAACGTTATGAAAAGGCATCCCTTGAAAGCTTCGCAGAAACTATAATGACAAGAAATTGTCGGCAGTTATTTAGTCATTTCAGAATATTCCAGATACCTACTGGTTTAATTTTGTCACAAGCCATAGAACAAAGGGAATTGAGACAAGGCGAATAGTTGCCTAAGGAATATCGATGCCTCAGTGACGAAAGGTTACAACTAGCTGTAATAGATGTTGCCTTTTATAACCTTTCTGCACTAAATATAAACATGTTTAACAATATCCACATAAACGTTTGTGACTACGCTACGAAGCTTTAGGAATATTGTTTAGTGTACGTTTTTGATCTCAAAATACGTCCCGAAGAAATTTCCGTTAAAAACTCCAAATACTATGAGAATTTGTTGCCGTTTTGTTCCGCTAGTGGCGCTGTCAATTTACCCTTAGCATTGAAACTTTTACCCACTAGGGATGATGGTGATGTGGCTTCTTTTCTTGTCAGTATTATTTAAACAAAAAGTTACGTACATAAGTGACGTCTATTTCAAATTCGCTTGCAAATAAAAATGCTTCTTTACTAGTTATAGGCCAATCACAGTCTGTTTCAATCTTTAAGCGTGAAGCTGCGAGTGGTAACCGGATTACTCGACCGCTAACTGGCTGACGGCGTTCCTCGCTCTGATTAAATCAAACCGCTTTTAACTAGTACGGGGGTATCTTTATTCTCCCGCGGTGACCGAGCGCCCCATTATCCGCGCATGTTTGTGCTTGCCAGTATGCGGGGCTCGCAAACATCTGACCCGACCGTGTTTGAGTTCTCGCCGGAACAACCTGCTTCCCCTTCCTGCTGTCTTAGTACTTTGTTCGCATCTGTTTAATTGAAATGTCTTGTTGATCGCCTTGATGGAAATAAATTAAGTTTTCACTCCGGGAACTTGGTAGTGAAGTTTTGAAAATAGTTGGTTCTCGGCTTGTTGCGTAGGACATTTACATTAGAGAGGACTTGAGCTGTTGTTCTAAGTACATAGTTTACATTTTACATTTATTATAAGAAAAAGCGGACATTATACTTTATCTCTGAAGAAAACTGTATATCTAATGGTCACAGCTATTCACCCAAGTATTTTATATGGGTATATTACGTGTGAAATGGCATATTCACTGCCCATAAAGCATGGATGATGATAAGACTACATTACGAGTATGGATAAAAAGGATCAAGGAGTAGATTTAAAACTGTGACATTTAGCGAAATTCTTCACATTGGAGCCTATAAAGTTATAACTATAAAGCACGGTAGATTGACTTCATAAAATTTTAATGTATAACAGTGGGCCTTAAAATTTACCGTTAGTATCGCGACGCACGTTTGAGCCTCGTAAACGGGCTGATAACGGCGCAGCGTATGATACGCATTTACTGAGTTTTGTGGAATACTTCCAGTTTAATGGCCACTGGTAGATTGCAACATTGTTTTTAGTACACGCCCATTTACGGCTCGTATTTTTCTGATAGACCGCCGTTTGGGGCTTGCGACACTTGGATGCTTGAAATGTCCATTTGAGAACCCTTTTAACAGTCAGATTTGATAGCAAATCTTTCCGTTTTAGGGTTCCGTGTTTAAAATTGCAAAAACGGGATTCTTATAGTTTCACTTTAGCTGTGTGCCCATCCGACGCTTAGCTCAGACCTGTACTACAAAGGAGCTGTAATTTAGCATGGGTGTGCAAATAATCACTCCGACAATGTAGTAAAACAGGTAAGAGTTTACAACAAACTTAAATAGCACAATTGCTTTTACATCGTAAAAATCTTGAGGCTTTTCAGCAATGTTACAACATCAGAGGAATGTCAACAAATACATCTCAATTTGCATCCCTGATTTTTAATAGTCTTTCATAAATGGTTAAGGATTTGCAAAGGGCTGGAGGCTTTACAAGTTAGTAAGTAATTGTCATCAAAAACTTATTAATATACACTGCATTACTTGTGGTCAGGCCAGACTCGCATTTGGCCGGTTTTCATCTCTATCTTCCTTTGGTTGTAGTTTTTGATTGAACGTAAACATGAATAAACATCGAAATATGTCCAGTGCATCGGTGTTAGTTCATGCGGCTCCGCGGAACACCCGTGTGCCGCAATCAACGCGTATTTATTTGCCCGAAGTATTCGACCGACAGCAAATATTACTCATTGTGGAAGGTTCGCCGAAGCTTTGATATTACTCAGTCAACCCAGGACGAATGGCTCAGCCAACTACCTATGTCAGAAGGATTAAATCTTAAAGCATAACTTTTACTCTAATAAAAGAAAATACTAGACTTCATAAATCGCAATACACCCAAAAACTTGGCCCACAAAAATGATTGCAGATTTCTTTCTTCAGCAATTATAATGGTACCTACAAAGTATGAAAGCTTACTGGAATTCTAACAAGACATTAGGATCATTAGCGTAATACGATGCGCTCCGCCCGCATCGTTACAACACCAAATAACTATTTGAACGTCCATTTGAAAAATCGTGAATCTTGCGGGAGAATTATTGGGGTCCTCCATAAGGTGTGGACCACAAATCCAGGTCCCCTGTCAATTTATCCGGCAGACCCCAGGTTATTTATGTGCGACTATCAGTGTCGAGTGATTTAGGGGCTTGTTATTAAAATGGGTAGAGTATTAGCAGCTCAATTAGTAAGGGATGTTGAGCAGGTGTAGTGTTACGTGGGACAGCAAAGTTTTGGGGCGCGGGCGTCGGAGCAGTCTAGGTTCCGAATGTCAATACAATAGCAATTTATCGCAGGCCAGTTTGCTACGTGGCAAATAACACAGCTACTGGTAGTCTTTGCCAAGAAACTACCACTATTATATTGAATGAAAAATGAACCTCCGTAATTTAACACCTGATGAATAAGCTACCGATTTAACCACGAACATTTATCAAATACAGCTCAAGAAACCTCAAGTCAATATCGTAGATTTCGTGCAAATGGTTCAATCACCCCATTTAGCATGCAAACCAGTCGTAAAGTTGAATAGAATTTAATGAAACAAACCGTATGCGACCACAGTACACGCTAGCACCGATCTCATAGACATCTCTAGCGTAAGTAAATTGATCCATTAAATTCATCTCCTAGTATCATTGGAAGCATACAGAATGACTTCTATCTGTCCCTTTCTGATATCAGCTTTCTCGCGCCTTACAGGCGACAGTTGAGTGCGTTTTGTGCCGCCAAGTATCTTGTGGCGCATTTTTATTGGCCATGATGGTGTTTCCGTTAATATTTTAAAAGAGCCTTTTGCAGACTAAATAAATAAACGGAGAGAGTGCAGCGCTCGTTCACCAGATTTTTAGTATTTAAGGCCCAAGGTAGTGGCATTAATCGACGTGCCAGTTACGAGGAAAGACTCGAGGAAGTTCTTTAAAATGAATTATCTTTTGGAGAGACGCTCTTTTCTCGACATTATACTTTTACAAAAAATTGTTAATGGGACAGTTTCTGACAGTCACCTGTTACGGAAAATTAACTGCACGGTGCCTAAGGCCAGCAAGAGGACCTGTCGACGAATTACATTTCGCCCAGCTAGAACCAGGACAAAATTCGGAAAGGCCCTTCCACTTTACCGTATACAAAAATCATTCAACGACCTAGAGACCTAGACCTAGCAAATCAGTTCCAATTCGACATCTTTCAAGATTCAATACGGTCAATTAAGCGTAAAATGCTGATTCCATCACACGTGCCTCAAAATTAGCTCTCTTTTTTGCCTAATTTTAGTTTTGTTATAAGCAGGATGCTCACTATCTTGCTTAATCCTGTTTGTTTTATGTTAGTTAATTTTACTTGTAGTGTAAGTCCCTAAACATGATAAATGCTGTCGAATGCTTCTTAATATTAATGTTTTATTTATGTACTGTTGGTATGTCTAAATAAATAAATAAATAAAACCTTTTGATTTTGTTCTGGAGCGGCGAGAGCATAGACGACATTTCGCTTATGTACGCGGTCGATAAAATTAACAGGCCACTTGCCATACTAAAGTTGTACAGAAAGTGATTCGTTATTTATATGATAAATAATATTTTTTTCTTATTTCAGGTAATTATCACCCATATACATTACAAAATTACGTAAAAAAAGTCATAATAATAACAAATAAATTAATATATATTAAACTAAGTAAACTTTTTACTCGTCAGTACATTTGCATGTACTATCCACCCGTTACACGTGGTAGGGACGAATTGTTGTCTACACTGCTCTTACACATTTAATTTTAAAAACGCCCTAAGTTTCGAAAAAGAGAGGGCGGCGTTTTCCGTGTTCGACTAGCGTGCCCCCAGATAATTATGTTTTTAAAAACAAACGCAACCTTCGATCAGTAATAATTCGTTTTACAAATCAAGATGTAATCGTTACGCTTTTGCGTGCACAACTCCTCAACCAATTATGAAAGAATATAAAAAAACACGCATGCAAATTGAGATGTACCTTAATAGACTCTCTTATTTACTCTTGACGATTTCAATCTAAATTCTTCTAACTTGACAATGTACAATTTATGATGTAATTTTTATTGAATGAATAAATAATCTAAATCTAAATCTATATTCCTCCGTGGTTGTAACATTGCTGAATAGCAGCAAGATCGTTATGATGTAAAAGCAATTTCACTATTTAAGTTTGTTGTGAACTGTCTTTTCCAATACTTGATCGCGAGATACAAGAATCATGGTGTTTCAATTCAGGAAAGTCCTGCAAAGGAGGTTATTACAAAAGTACTAGAATTGTAAGGCGAGTTAGCGCATTCTGGTTTCTTAGTGGAGTCTGAATCATGGCTGAAATAGGATTATAGCCGAGTTTATGTAAGTTTACATCGTCTTAGACCTTTTGCGCAGTTGTGTGGAATTGTTATTGCTACCAGTTTAATTTTCTGTAACATCTCTTTTAAAAGCGAGTGGGGCTTTTATCCGGTTAAGTATAAGTGAAGTAAATATGAAGTTTATACGAGACAATGACGGTTTAAAACTGTTTTAAAGATTGTAGTTGCATTGGTGTTAAAGAAATGGATCAATTATACATATGAAAAGTTGAGATTCTGAATAAAGTTGCCAGGAAGCAGCTCTCATCTGTGAAATACCACTTAAAAGAGGGCCTTCAACTGATCCATTGATATTGTGATTCAAAGTTAGAAAAACAAATTTAAATTCGTCACTTTACCAAAATTAAAGTACCTAACCTTTTTTATAAGACTAAGCTGCACTTAATATTCTGCAATGCTAGGTAGTTTGGAACCTCTAGTTTACATAAAAATGGCGAGCAAAGGTTCTCTTTCGTTTGTTTTTAACCGACTTCAAAAAAGAGGTTCGCAATTCGTTGGGATCTTTTTATAGCTAAGCGATTAATGCTTTGTTCAAATCACAGCGGGATAACATCGTACAAAAGAGTTAGCAAAAACAAAACGGCAGCAGAAACAACACTCAGTTACACAGAAACAAAGCGATACCTAACTAGTGGGGCTAATAGTTTAAACCCGCCAGCAAACGAAATAAGCGTCGATTATCGACCTAAATCACGGACAAATAGCTAAGCGCAGTACAAGCCGAACAATGCATGGCTAACAATTGTAACCAAAATTAGAGACTACGTTTAACAATCACTTAATTTTAGTGGGTCATTAACGATCAACTGCGCGGAACAATCCGACCGACCCGCTCCGCTCGAAATGAGGAATAAGAAATTAACAAATTGTTTCCTAAAACATTCGAAGCAACTTCCAGTCGCGCCCTCCAATTCGTCAAAGAATAATTAACTCGCGATTCCTCGACCGTAATCAACAGCAGATTGTAAATTAATTGTGTAGATTTTTTCCATCTGTGGATATAAATTATGAAAGCCAAGTTTTTCTGAGCGACATGGTCCACCGAATTATTCATGAGTTCAATTTTCGATCGACTCGCTTTTCACTAATTAACATCCATTATGCTGCTTAGAAAGAACAAGCACTTATTTTTTATTTGCAAATTGATGTAAGTGGACTTTATGTCTTTAAGTATTCAGTTTAGGTGCCTGGGTGTCTCGTCCATTAGCGACGTGATACCTTAAATATAAATAAATAGTAAATAAATCATCGATCTGGTCAGAGGCTGGACGTAATGGTTCCGAAGAATAGAATAATGACATCTAAAGGTGGGCAATTGGGATTGTCTATTTTTTTACAATGTATAGTAAATCGAAAACCATTTCGAGATAAATGCTTTTTAAATCGTTTTCTGTATTTACTTTATTTTATTTTGCTATAATGAATTTATTACATGAAAAATAAGCAATGACCTTCATTTGACATTCCCAGACATGGCGTAGACGGTCCAAAATGTACTTTATTTGCAAAGGTTACAAATTCTATGCTATTTACGCGTGTATTATGTATGCTACGGAGTTCAATTTGGACCCGCAATCTGACATTTCATTCATCTTATGACAGATGACAAGCAAATGGGCAATCTTGTTACTGTCATTCTTGTTTTTTCCACCGTTTACTTTCATATTGTTGTATTATAGTTTAGATTTAGAAGCACTTTCGGTAGATAATTAGGCAAGAGTGTAACCACACAGCGATGTGCTTTGCTCACATGAAAGATTTTACGCTAAATATTTTAATGGAGAGCGAAAATATTACGTTTTTCGGTTTACTTTCGCCTACTGAGTTTACTGTCTTATTTCCGGGTCCTGTTTTGTCTCGATCATACCTGGTATGTGTTTATGGACATACCAGGTATGATCGCTTCGCGCATCTTCGCTTCGCGCAGAATGTTATGGTATGTATAACGATTGTGAAAATATAAAATTCATAGGAGAAGATCGCGTAAATCTTCCTGTGTTATTGTTGAATCATGTTGACATTGATACTAATGACAGTTTGCCAACTTCACCACAGATAGAAAAGACGTTGATGGCGGAGGTTCACATACGTTTTATGATCAATTTATCCAATAAGCAGATGTGTGACACCGGCAATGGAAACTCTGACGTCATCAACCAAAATACTTTCAATAATTAATAGTGAAAAAAATACCGAGTTATATGAGAAAATATTGAAATTGGTTTCTTATAATTGACTATTCTGCACAAAAAAAATATAAAAAGGATAGGCATTTTTTTTTAGACAATCCCAATTACAATCAGTCTTTCGAGCCTAATGGCGTGATGTACATTCCAAGTTTGATAGCGAGTGTCAAACCTTCAATCCAAATTTTCGCGGGACGTCAATTCATTCCCCATCGAGGGAATGGGCGAAAATAATAGGAATAATGTTATAGGCGATGAGGCTAGCAACCCATCACTATTTTGATTCCATTTTCCACCTATACGACCACAATCTTGCTAAATGTAGTCTGTAGGAACCTGTTACTAAGGTAAGGGCTCTGTCTACCCCGTAAGGGATAAAGACGTGACTTGTGTATATATGTATGTATGTAAATTCACAGATTTTCTGTGCACGCCGCACCCACAGCTTTACGCCGATTGGTGTCGCTCCGCGCTTCCCGTTAATGCGCAAATCCTCTTCGATTTTGCGTTAATTATGGCTTTTAGCAGAACACTACTAACTAAACAAATTTATAAATAATACAAGAAACTATATGATGACAAACAACGCATCGGCAAAGGTCTTTTTCCGAATCAGAAGGAACTCAGACGTCTTTCGAACCGGTCAAATGTATACGTTAATGAAAAAGAATTGAAATAACTATGAAGGGGAACCATGTTTTGCGTCCATACATTTGTATGTATAAGTTTGGAATCTTGCCGAATGACGCCATTGGGAATGTCCATTTAAGGTACAAGTTTGCAATTGTAATTAATCGTTTGTACCTACCAGACATCGATGCCACTTGCATGACAGTTGTATTGTTGTCAAATACAAGTTCACCGGAGCACAAGCTAGAGAAATTTTGTCTCAGCCTTACATTGGGGTAGCATAGTAGCGTTGCGCATTTATATTGCATATATATATGTATAGTACAAGTTCAAAATTGTTAGCTAGTGCGTAATTGTCTCACTTGTTGCTCAGTCGGTATGAAAAGCTCTTTGAAAAGCTTTGAATCTTAAACTTTACCTTCGGCTCTTTCTACAACCGAGTTTAACATTAAAGCATAGAATTGTATTGATATTGTGCAAAACGACCGTTTTGTAGTACAGCCCGTATTGTCTGCATTAAAGTTGCAACGGAATTCGTCGGTTATTGGGCATTTGCAATGGTCGCTTTGTTCATCGAGGAACATTTGCCATTGCTGCTCATTGTTTGAACAGGACCATTGTTTTATGTTTTAGTTTACTCCAGAACTGTAGTTTGAATTTTCTTGGCTCATAATCGAACAGATTTAACGGAACACCCAAGTTAAGTACATCATTATTCAGATGCATTGTAAGAATCCTGACTCACTGACTGTCTAGCTCTCGAACGCCCAGCTCAAACCTTGGGCTTAAAAAGCTGAAAGTTGCATAGAGATTTTCTTTATAAGTTTGTGGAGTTTGAGCTCCTTGTATAAGCCAGTAAATAACTTTACGTGTCGCAATTCTCTAAATAAATAAGAGTTTAAAAGCCGAGGAAATTACTAGGACAAGAGAGGCGGAGTTCTGTTGTCAATGCGTCTGTTATTGGCTCATTTAGGTACTATCCGGTGATTTCCTTGTTTGTTTCTTCATCATTCTCACAAAAGAAATGTATAAATATAGTTTTGTTTTAGGGCGCGTTCGTGACCACAGCCGGTTGATTCAGCTGAAAGTAAATAAAGCAATCAAATAACTTTTGCCTTTGTTAGTATAGCAGGACTCATAAACTGCATCATATTTTATAACATAAAATAAGAAAATTCATTCGCTATATTTGTTTGCGTGACTACTCGAAACAGGAGGCAACGACAAATATTAAAGGCTGCTTTGGGGAAAATCTCGTTATATTAATAATTTACATTTAATTTTCACATACTTAACTACGTAATAGTAGATTATTTAACAAGGGACTAAAACAAGGCATAATGACACGAGATATTTAGCCGGCTATAAGAGTGTCTGTATGGTTGTTTAGTCTCGCGTTAAACACTCTACTTTTCACTTTGAATGCGAGGAAAAAATGACGTACTGTACAAAATTACAATATTTAATTACAACAAAGTTTCTTCTTAGAATTATATAATTAGAATCGTTCGTACAATATGTAATTCATTAATTTTTCTCCACTGTATGATGATGATGACATTTTTGGTCCATAAATCAGTTGCACAATTATTTAGCAATCGCCAAAAACATTGTACTGCGGTTTTTTTTTGTAAAATGAAGCTTTGAATTGCATATTTAGCCAACAGATTCAAACTTGAAAACTATTTTAAAATTAATTGGACCATGCATAATAAAATGATTTCACCCTTGATATAATTAAATAGATGGATAGGTATTTGTAATCATGAGTCGTGTTTCACGAAATTACATCGCTACTTTTTTTTATTTTTGCACAGTTGTCATTTTGAGGTTATTTCCACGTCCTAAAATTTCCCTGTACTTACACAATCACAAACATCGTGACTGTCTGTTATGGGATTTCCAAAGTAAATTAAAAAAAAAAATACTTTAATCCCTAGAGATTAAAAAGGAGCTTTAGTCACGATAAGCAGAGACTAAAGTACCGTTTTAAGAGTATGGGAAGTGAAAAAGGAATTATGATCTCGGTCGAATAAGATGAGAAAGTTTTTATTAAGGCACATTTTGGTATAATATTATATTAATGGATTTGTAGTTTTTGCGAATAAGGGGTTAAATTACTAAATCTCAATTACATACAAAGAATGATTACGAGAACGACCGTTTAAAAAATCCAAACCACTTTGTGGACTACTTTTAACAAAGTCACGTTAAATCCTTATAGCGTCTTTATAAAACCAATCTAGATTGTCTTCATAAGCTTTAATTTGTCAATTTACCGTTCCCCGCTAAACAGGAAACAAAATACATTGTGAAAAGACTTTTCTCGGAACTGAAAAGTCTTTATAAAGACGCCGCCTCGATTGAATTATACAGGTTGCCTGAATACATAATGGAGTAAACATTACAGGCTCCGATCCTTATTACCCGCTGTACCCGCAGTCTCACATTAAAACCGTGCGCTTCGCAGCTGTTTCATCTCACCGCATTGCTAGAAAAATTACCAGAAACGTATTATATAAATACTCGTCCCTATGCACTTATTACTATGAAGGAAAATTAATCTTACACGAAAGAGACTTTAGTTTTTTTAATAGTTAAAGCGCATTCGCGGATCGTAGAAAAGAAGAGTTTGAGCATCTGTATATATACATTATCACCAAAGTCCCACTGCTGGGCATAGGCCTCTTCATGCATTAGGGGATAGACCTCTGTAGTTGCGCCCATCTCATTTTTTATATTATAAATTGGCCTCGGCCCCATGAATATTTTTTATTTAATAATAAATGCATTTATTTCAAACAACAATAATTCATTTTGTTAGTTAGGTACATAATATTATGTCCCTAAGTCTATGTTAGTATTTAAAATAAATGTATATATGTTTGAAGTCACAATGAGAAACAAATCCAGTGCTTTATCAAAGCCTTCTAATTCCAGCATCAGCTGAATTAGTGCGGCGATAGTAATACCGACAAGCCGCGCGATGCTCGTACATCATCGGATTAACTTGATCCCGATGTATATTATTTTTATTCGTCTCCAGGGAGGGATAGTGTCCATTGGCTCAGGGTCGATAAATAATTTGGCTCGTATATCTCTTCCCTATGTCATATTATGATCCTAGGGATTAAATCTGTTACGTATAAAGTATCGCCATGCCATAGTTACACCGTTTTTGACAAAGATTTTGCGATATGATTGCAAGTGGCTGGGTAGAACCATCTTTCTTCATTAAGACTATTTCTAAATTACAATTATAGCGTTGAAATAACAAAGTATCAGCAGTTTAATCAGCTTTTTGCCACCACATATAATGCATGAAAAACTATCGTAGATTCGCAGTGAACACTTACTGTGACAATATTAAATTTATAGAATTTAATACCTTGTTAAATCATTCTAGTAATTTCGCAGTAGTTTCAATTTAATTAGTAATAAGTCCACTGCGTTCATGAACTTTGTCGTGTCGTTTGAAATACACTGCAATTAATCGGAAACTATCGCCGTGCTGTTTACTAACATCACTAAAATCATGTGTGTTAAGCGCGGTTAAAAGTTTCATAACATTTTTAAGATTAACTTAAATCCATTTTACCCCGAAAGCCGGGTAACGGCGATATTTATGGCAACACCGACCATAACGGCACATTAATCACCTGTTAGCGTCATCCAGGTATTACATATTTTCCCCGGGAGGCATTTGCAATGCTCGTATTGCTTTAAAAAGGACACTGTGAATTAAAAAAGCTTTGATATTAGAAAATGGAATCATTTTGTGGACTATGCTCGTGACGCTGTAAAACTTGACGCCGGTGAATTATTTTAATACCGGAACCTGTTTTGCACAGTTCACTAAACTAAACGTTACCTACGTAAAACTTCCTCTTAAATCAGTCTATCTATTGACGAAAATCTCTATCTGTCTACGAGTATTAATTGCGTAGTTTAAAAGATCATGCGTACGTACACACATACAGACAACGGGAAGTAACTTTCTTTTATGCAGTAAAGATACCCAAAAGTGGTAATGCCAATAGCAGATATGAAAAATTGAATATTTTAGTCAATTTTATGGTAACTTCACTGTTCTATGAGTTTATGCATTGTATTGTAACTTGCACTATATATAATTTTGAAATCCTTTTTGTCGATCCCTAATCAAATGCTTCCCTCTTCCACTTAGACTTAACTGGTAGAGATCCCTTAGTTAGAGCATTGGCGCTGGACTTACAAATTTATCGTACCTATTGCATTTATTTACACCTGCAATGACTTTTGCTTGCGGACTGGACACCATGGCTAGAACGTGTTTGTGGCCCCTATAAAAAAGATTGAGTACCCCTGCATTGCTTGCTTTTTGCAAGGTGGCTGGCAAGAGCTGGATGGGTGCGGATCAGAACATAGGTAAAGTTTAAAATGTCTAATGGGTTAAAATACAAAATGGTTCAAAATTATATATTTATAATGGTATTTTCTGTGTAACTATTAGCTAGGTGAACTTTTTTTGATAGTGTAATATATAGATTGGTTTAGGTTAGGTTAGATTTAGCTTATAACAATTCTGTTAATTTTCAATTTTCTGGGAAAATGGCATTATTTATTTTGTACCATTATGTATTTTAACCCATTATACATTTTAAACTTTATGTATTTTAATACGTACCCGAGCTGGATGAGGGCAGCCGAGGATCTTGATCAATGGCGTGTAATTGGAGAAGCCTATGTTCAGCAGTGATGACGATGATGATTCACCCTGCCTTAAAGAGAAAAATTCGCCATTGTACATTTTTCTTATTCTTTGTCAATGTTTTTGAAGTGAAAACTTTTTTAGCGGCGTTGAGCACTTTTTACGATAGGTAAAAAATGTTAAACTCACGTCAGGTAAGACGGAGGGAATGTTGCAGGGTCGTAATAATACGTACGTTGATTTCGTCACTCGTGAGCTAGGTTTGGCCTAGTGGTGTAAATCATATCGTTCGCTGCGATGACAGCGGTTCAAATCTCGTGCAGAAAAAGTTTTTTTTCTTTTTGTTTTGGTATGTTTTTGCCACTTCTGTCGGCACTCCCGTTGTTTGTACACTCCACTTGTTTTTACAATGAAACATGTACTTACTTGGTAAGTGAAATAAAAGCGCGTAATAAACACAAACACACAACATTGATGTGAGAGGACTATTTTCCACAATCTTCGTAATTTCCCGCGACTGGGCAAATGAAGTGGATATTACGGGTAACTGGGTCAGAGTGGCGAGCGCGGCTCTGTTTCATACTATTACTTTAATGAAGTATCGGATTGATCTTTGCTGAAATTAATGAACGGTTTTCCAATTAAATAATGAAAGTATAAATTCAGTGATAAAGAAGTTTTTAGCGATAGGAACGAATTATTCTGGCTAGAAATATTTTGAATTTTGATGAGCCAATTTATGAGATACTTTAGATTGTTGGGGTCACTTGGGTATTTTGCATTTTTTTTAATTATTGTTACTATTTTTGATATACCGTAAAATTAAATAGTATGCCAGAAATATTAGTGACTGAATCATATCTTTATTCCTTTAGGGGGTAGACGGGGCCTAAGGTAACAAGACCACGTTCAGGTTGATTGCGGGCGTATAGGCGGAAAGGGCAATAAAAAAATTCGGTAGAAGATAGACCTTCCTCCTTTTTTTGAAGTCAGTTGCATACTCGTAACATGATTCCTATGACTTTCCCCGATTCCCTCCGTGGGTTTTTACCACCTGCGGGGAGAAAAGCAGCTAATACATTTTATGTTTTTCTTTGCTCCCAGACCAGCATAGAAGATAAACTTTAGAATACGCAAAGGGCAAGTGTAATTAAATTAATGGGTAATTGGTCCGTGGAAAATCGCCTAGTTATAACACTTTTGGGAGACTGTCCGCCCAGTGTTGTCTTGTTGGTACTAATTTGTACAATAATACTGCAATCCTCTAATACAAACGTTTAATGTGGACTTTTACATAAAGACAAGAAATACCATCCATACATCAACTTTGCGTCTTAGGTTATAACCTCTATAGACAAGAAAACTAGTCTTGACAGTTCTAGCTCGGGCGTTTGAGCTCCGTGTCAAAACGCCACACCACCCCCCCACGGAGAAGGATAGACCATGATAAATGTATGCTAACATAAAGAAAATGAAACTAAAAATAACAGTAATCGTCTCGTTCTGAAAACCTAACATGCCGACCAGACCGTGTGGTATAAGGTCGTTGCGGAGAGGCAGTGGTATCTGCTGGTGCCGGTGTAGATGTAGATTTCGGCTCTGGCTGCGGTCGAGGTAAGTTACTAGGCGGCGCAGCCCCTCGAGCTGGTTCATCCGAAGTCGGACAGCTGTCAGAGTCAACAAAGGCTGGTTTTACGCGGTCGACGCTCACTGCGACCTTCCTGTTCTTAATGTGTAGGGTCAGGGTTTTCCCGTCTGTGGATCGTTGTAATACAGTAAAGGGGCCAATATAAGGAGGTTGCAACGGGCGGCGAACCGTGTCGTCACGAAGGAAAACGTGAGTAGCTGTAGGCAAGTTCTTAGAAACGAATATGGCAGGAGTTGAGTGGCGAGAGGCTGGAGTTGGACGGATAGAGGACATCTTGTTCCGCAGCTGGACAACAAAATCAGCAGGATCGTCGAGTCGTTCTACACCAAGTTCGGAAACTAACATCTCTCCGGGTAAACGAAGAGGTTCACCGTATGTCATTTCGGCAACCGTAGCCTTTAAGTCTTCCTTGTAGGCGGTGCGCATGCCGAGTAGGACAAGAGGAAGAGCGCGTGTCCAGGAGCCTGAATGGCACATAAGTGCGGCCTTTAACTGGCGATGGAGACGCTCAATCATTCCGTTCGCACAAGGATGGTACGAGGTCGTCCGGATGCGCTTAGTAGCACAGATTTGCATGAGGCGCCGGAAGAGGTCCGATTCGAATTGGGTGCCCTGATCGCTGGTTATGTTACAGGGCACACCAAAACGAGAGACCCATCCTTGGACGAAAGTATTGGCCACCTCATCGGCAGTAATGGAACGCATAGGCCACACTTCTGGCCACCTTGAAACCCTGTCGATAGCCGTGAGGCAATAACGGAAGTCGTCGCAGACGGGAAGGGGACCAATGATGTCGAGATGAACATGGGTGAAACGACCAGATGGTTGCTCGATGGTGCCTGGAGGAGCCGAGGTGTGTCTTGAAACCTTGCTGCTCTGGCACGCGAGACAAGACTGAGCCCATCTACGGCAATCCTTCCGAATGGAAGGCCAGACGTATCGCCCGACTACGAGTCGAGTGGTGGCCTTAACGCCTGGGTGACTCAAGTTGTGCAGCTTGTCGAACGCCACACGACGAAACGAAGGGGTCAGGTAAGGACGAGGTTTGCCATTGGACACGTCACAGAGGATGGAGACGTCAGTGCCTGGAACAGCGACACGAGAAAGTTGAAGGCTGGTTCCTCCTTGACGTAGGTCGGCGAGTTCTTGGTCCTCTTCTTGGGATTTAGAAAGGGCTTCATAATCCTCTTCCAGTGAAATGGCTTCGATCCGTGACATTGCATCGGCGACGACATTGTCTTCCCCTTTTATGTAACGAACATCCGTCGTGAATTGCCCGATGAACGACAACTGATTCAGTTGTGACGGTGGAAGTTTCTCGCGACGCTGTACGAAAGCGTACAGCAGCGGCTTGTGGTCAGTATAAATGGTAACGTGCTGAACCTCGAGAATGTGGCGGAAATGCTGTACGCTTTCGTACACCGCCAGAAGTTCCCGATAGTATGCTGGCCACTGAGTCTGTTGAGGGATCAACTTTTTGCTGAAAAAAGCAAGCGGGCACCATTGGTTATTCACGAATTGCTGAAGGCAGGACCCAATATGAATGCTGGAGGCGTCCGTGAACAATCCAAGGGGCGCGTCGCTGACTGGATGCTGCAGTAAGGTCGCATTCGAAAGGCTCTTTTTACAATCCTCGAAATGTGCCAGAAGCTCAGGTGTCCATGAGAATGGCTTAGTACCCTTACCGTTGGTAGCGACTACTGCATCAATAAGAGGCGCCTGAGACTGGGCGGCATGAGGCACGAAACGGCGGTAATAATTCAGCATGCCGAGGAAACGACGCACACCTTGGACAGTCTTCGGGGGCGAGAAATCTATCAAGGCTTGAATGCGATCCTGCGGAGGGCGAGTACCCTTTGAGCTGATGTGAAAACCCAGGAACACGACCTCAGATGCGCCAAGAACGCACTTGGAAGGATTGATGATAACCCCGTAGTTTTGCAGACGCTTGAAAAGGGTTCTGAGGTGTTCCCTGTGTTGAGCCTCGTCTGTCGAGTAGACGAGGATGTCATCCACATAAGGAAATACAAAATCGAGACCCCGCGTGACCTCATCGATAAACCGTTGAAAAGTTTGTCCAGCGTTTCGTAACCCGAAGGTCATAAAGGGAAATTCAAAGAGGCCAAACGGGGTAACGATGGCGGTCTTGGGGATATCGTCTTTGGCCACTGGGATCTGGTGGTACGCCTTCACGAGGTCCAAGGTACTGAAAATATTCGCTCCCGCGAGATTATGGGTAAAGTCATTAATGTGACGGACCGGATAGCGGTCCGGAATGGTGCGGGCATTCAGGGCGCGGTAATCTCCGCATGGACGCCACGATTGGTCCTTCTTCGTAGTCATGTGGAGAGGAGAGGACCAAGCACTTTCGGAAGGTTGTGCTGTGCCGCTCCGTACCATGTCCTCAAATTCGCTTTTGGCCGCAGATAATTTCTGGGGTGCCAAACGACGTGGACGGCAGGAGACGGGTGGTCCGTCGGTGGTCCTGATATGATGAACAGTGCTGTGCTTGACAATCCGGGGTAGTCCGGGAGGTCTGGTGATATCTGGAAACTCAGCGAGCACTTGTGCAAACGAAGAGTTCTGTGAACCAATGGACCTCACGCTGGACTGCGAGGTGTCAGCAGTAGACGCCATAGCTTTAAGGCCCGTTCTGCCGTCTACGAGCTTTTTGTGGTGACAGTCAGGTAGCAGGTGGTAGTGGGACAAAAAGTCGGAACCAATGATGGCTGTGTTGACGTCGGCCACCACGAACTGCCAGGTAAGTTCGCGCCGTAGTCCTAAATTAAGTTTGAGATTGACGGTTCCGTAGGTCTTGATAGTGCTGCCATTGGCTGCGCTGAGTTCCCACTCCGTGGTTTGCCTCTTCTCTCGAAGCCAACGGTATGGGAAACAACATAAATCGGATCCTGTGTCAATCAAAAATTGGTGTTTGGTATTCCTGTCAGTGACAAAAAGGCGGCGGCTCTGGGTTTCGATCGAACAGCAGTCAGAGTCCGCCTCTACTGACCGCTGGTCGCGTTTTCCGATGTCCACTGGCAAGGAGGAATGCACTTGGCTGCCTTCGTCCCAAAACGCATGTGGTACCAACAGGTCTTGCCGGCGCCGCTGGTCGGCGTGCCGCTGCGGCTCGACCTGCGTGATGCGTATCTGGTGCGGGATCTGCCGCGCTGCCGTGCATTTGTTAAAGCTGCTACCTGTTGACTAAGGTTGTTGAGGTGTACCATAATAGTATTAAGGTCGAGTGGCTCGCTGTCAACTTTATAGACACGTGACGGCCCCGGAGTTACCTCTGTAATTTTGTCAGCCAACTCAGCCAATTTATCTAGTGTGAGGTCAGCTTGAGCAGCGAGTATGGCCTGGACTTGTCCAGGTAACCGTCGCATCCATAATTGCCTTAGGATACTGTCGTCCTTAGAAGGGCCAGCCAGAGATTGCAGATGGCGCAAGAAAGCAGATGGTTTCCTGTCCCCGCGTTCTTCATCGCTGAGTAGACGTTCAACCCGCTGCTGCTCTGATATGGAAAGTCTCCGAATAAGCTCCTGCTTAAGGGTAATATATTTGTTTTCTGCAGGTGGATGCATGATGATGTCCTCTATCTCACCAATAAGTCTCTGGTCAATAATGCTTATGACATGACTAAACATGGTCATGTCATTATTGATCCCAGCTAAGTGGAATTGTGCCTCGGCTTGAGTAAACCAGACAGCAGGCCGATCTGTCCAAAATGGAGGCAGCTTGACGGACACCCTGCACACTTCGTTTGCCAGAGGTGGTTGAGCACCTGTTTGTGGCGCCAGCTGAGCTTGCAGCGCAGCATTTTGCAACCGCAGGGCCTCCAGCTGGGCTGACAATTCTTCGGCAGACATAGTTAAGGGTAAGAGGAGTAAGAACGGGCACCACAACCGAGAGGAAAAATTAAAAATTAAATATGTATGATTTGTGCACTCAAGAACCGGGTTAGCAAATTAGTAGAACAAAAAAAAAAACTATCCTTCACCATAGGGGATATACATGCAAAATGCAATATTTGTTATTATTGTTACAGAAAAATACAGACAAGCAACGTCACTAGACCTGCGTGGCACATAAAGGTGCTATAAGGTATAATGTAATGGTATCAGCACAAATTAGGATACATTCTTAATGGAAAAGGTATTAATTTATAAATATTGCTTGACTGTAAGAAAACACATAAACAGATGTAGAACAGAAATTCGAACAATTATCCGCTATTCGGACAATAAATTAATAGGTAATGAGTACCAAAACACTATAAGTACATAGGATTGAAATTCAAAGTAAAATGAGTTAAATTTAGCAGATTTGGGAGGCAACTTTCCAATACAGGCCAACCAATACACAACAGAAAAAATTATTAAGTAGCAATGGTTGTTGTTATTATTAATTATAAATTAATTATAAATTATTAGTTATTATTATTAAAATTATGTGTTATGTGTCATTAGATTACAATTAATAAGGTTAGAAGGTTAGTTCTATATTTATTACACACTATGTTTCTGAAACGGCGAGTCTATGTAAACAATGGAAGGTACTTGCGTGGCCGGAACAAAATATCAGCGGAACACCCCAATGTCGGGCAGTTGAAAGCTTTTCGTTTTTTTAGTTCACTAAACACTGCACTGCACTTTTCTTATGATGCTTTTATCACTTGTGTACAATACAAAGCGTTTACGAAGGAACTGAGCGAAAGTTATCGTCGACGCGCCGCTGTCTCCCTTTATGAAGCGGCACGAGCGATGCGCCGGCGCCTTTGATCTCGCCAGAAACTCGGCGGCTGATTCGCAGCCTGCCAAACGTGGCGGGAGAAATAGACGTCGGCCGTCGGTGCAACTCGTGGTGTCGGCGAAGTCCCGCTGTGTACACTGCGGGCCTGGCGTGTTACGCGCGAGCCGTGCGCGAGCGTCGGTGTCACCAATTTGGGAGACTGTCCGCCCAGTGTTGTCTTGTTGGTACTAATTTGTACAATAATACTGCAATCCTCTAATACAAACGTTTAATGTGGACTTTTACATAAAGACAAGAAATACCATCCATACATCAACTTTGCGTCTTAGGTTATAACCTCTATAGACAAGAAAACTAGTCTTGACAGTTCTAGCTCGGGCGTTTGAGCTCCGTGTCAAAACGCCACACACTCATCATAATTAATTCTGATCATCGGTAATATTCCGTAATAATGAGCTCGTACAACGGCCGAAGTAAATGAGCCGTGGGTTAAACACTACCTAGTGCAGATATTAATCAACCTCAATATTAGATACCAAATGGATATTGGACGCGATTGATTTTCATTTTGCGTTTGTTACAGTCTGCAGGGTAAATATAGTAATTAGAAATTAATGGACCTAGCAACATATCATTGAGTTCTGCGTTATAAATATGATATTGATCTACAAAAAACCTTTACCATTGCTACTTCGCTATCACCGCTCCGCTCCGCTGGGGTAGCGAAGTCATAAGGTATTATTATGTAAATGAAATACATACATACATACATATATTACGTCTTTATCCCTTACGGTGTAGACAAGGCCTAAGGTAACAAAACCTTAAGGCCACGTCTAGCATGATTAAGGGCGTATAGCTGGAAAGTGATGGGTTGCTAGCCGCATCGCCTATAACATGATTCGTAAGACTTTCGCCCATTCCCTCGATGAGAAGCAACTGGTAAGTTCTATGTTTTTTCCAGCATGGAAGAATGCATTTTTCTTGCTTACTAGCCTATATCTTTAACATCCTATCTATTAAGCTTAGCATTGAGGATTGACTTCAAACTGGCCAGTAGGCAGCGCATACCGTACTGATCAAATTTTGATTATTTTCTGTGGAAGCGAAATGTATACCTACTATTTATGATTTTATTTATTTTTTAATAAATTGATACAACAAGGCAATCAATTAAATCCCAATAAACGACTATTCTAATAAAAAATTCAAAGAACCGCGAACGCAAACAACTTGGCACAAAGACTGAACTATTTCCATTCGAGCAGCGCTTTAAAGAGAAAATGCATCAAACTAAAGTACCGAGCTTCATTCCCACTTCATTGGTTCAAATAAACCGAGGTATTGCATAAATTGGAATTTCTTATTATAAGACTATGCACTTGGTCGGACCGTCCGTGATTGTATCGAGTTAAGCTCCTTTCACGGCAAAGTAAAACTGTTGTAGTGTTAAATAACCGGTCGTTCACATTGAGCTATCTTTTTATTCGTTCAAAGAGTTATTAGGTGCAACATTTTTCTTAATAATTAGGACGTAGCGAAGAATATCACGTATTTTTTTTTTTTTTTAAACGATATTACGAATGCAACGGGATGGTTTTTATTTGAGGTTAGAAAAGTCGGAATTGGATAAGTACTACTTTAGAGAATTTAGATGATGTACTGCAAATAATGAATAAAGGAAAATTAGCCAGTGGGAATTTAATTACTCTTACACATCAAACAAGATCGCTCTTGTATACTCTGTCAAAAGGTGTAAAATACACTCTAGTAGCTTTACGAGGCATATAACGTTCGTTTCCCTAGTTTTGATTTTTTCTGATAATGTACTTAAACTAATTGGTTAAATTTTAGTCATTTGTACAAACATCATCGTTTCCCTAAAACGTGTAAGAAATCTCAAAAATCAAGGCTTCGAAACACGAATCCGGACGGAAATCGAGGAACAATTTTGAATAGAAAATGTTCACCTCCTGTGTTCTCCGACCGTACCTAATACAAGCAAATGTATCGTTAATAGAAACCCTAGCTCAATCAGCGGCCCGCAATGATTCATGCCTTCAACTCGCAGCGCCCGTCAGGTTTGAACACCCTATCGTGTCCCCTCTTATCAGAGCCGGTACACTCTTAAGTGGTTACTGAATAGCTTTGAGCGACCTTTCCAGGATTAGGGACGAATAGATTCCGTCGCCCGCCCAGTGGTTGCGTAACTGATCTATTCCGTGCCCTTATAAGGCAGAAACAAGAAAAGTGACACCGTATTTAATTCTTACGGAGAATTGGGATTATCAAAATATGGCTTTTATTTTAAACGTCACGAGGCAGAACTCGATGTCTTGTCAATTCAGTGTTTTAATGATTTTCAGTTTTGGTCGTCTAATCTTGATGTAGGGTTAGAACCTGCTTTTCCATTCTTAACGGTCTTCTCTGGCCTACCTACTTATCCAGTTCCGGTCTCCATTCAAGGACTCGTCTTGTCCAGCGACACATGCATTCGTGCAATGTCCACCTCTTTCTTCTTCGCCTAGCAAGAATCTTTATGAAAATATAATATTTTCTAGCTTACTTTACTTATTTATTAGCTTTAACTGAAATTTTAAGTTCCACCAGTCTTGTTACGTGGTTGTCACTATGACGCTTTCCATGCTCGGTGTATCGAGGAACAAAACAGGTTTCACTTTGCCGTTTCTCGCTCGTTGTTCAAAACATCTTTTTCGTACAGGCTTGGTTGGCATGTAATCATATCGTGACCCGTTCCCTTGCAGACATTATACCAGTCAGGAGTCTTATGTTGTTGGTCATGGTTGACTATTTGACTAGTCACATGACTCTACCTATGAGAGAGCGGGACAAGTTATGGTTTCATGCTAAGCTCAGCGATCACATTGAGGGTGAGTTACATTTATAGAATCATGCAATACGCGACATGTGAGCAAGGCGTACTCGAAAACTGTTTTGGTGGACTCTTGACCGTTGATAACACACTGCGGGTTTCAAAGCAATGTAAACTTTTCACTTAATGTATCATCTGTGTACGCCATTTAATATTTATTAACACACTTCGTACCCGCTTATAACTAAGCTAGTCGCGGCACCGGGTGGTAACCGAGCTCACTGCGGTTGTTTTTCAATTTGTCGACTCGGGTTTTGGCTAGACCGACTTAGCCACGAACGTTATATGCCTCGTAAAGCTACTAGAGCGTATTTTAGACCTTTTGACACAGTATACAGGAGCGATCTTGTTTGATGTGTAAGAGTAATTAAATTAAATAAATAAATAAATAAATAAATAAATATCTTCGGACAAATTACACCAATTGACCCAGCCCCAAACTAAGCAAAGCTTGTACTATGGGCACCAGGCAACGGATAGACATACTTATATAATGTAGATAAATACATACTTAAATACATACAACATCCAAGACTCGGGCACAAATATTCGTATTCATCATACAACTGTCTGCCCCTACCGGGATTCGAACCCAGGACCTCTAGCTTCATAGTCAGGGTCACTAACCACTAGGCTGTCCGGTCGTCAAATTCAACATGTCAAATTGGGCGTCGCGTTAGGTTTGTTCAAAATGACGGCCTTACAGACGGTCTGTGGACTTATGATGAACTTGATATGCGTGTAATTAAGCAATAACCTTGCTACTTTTACTTTGTTTTAAAATGTAATTCCCTTTGTGCTTTTAATGAGCGTTGAAAACGAAACTTTTAAGTTTTCGATACGAGAAAATAATTCACATTTCAACTATCTACTTAAGAGCATAATTTTATTGCTTTATGAGTTTATCCTGTAGCTAGACGCTAGCATTGAGTTATTAATATTACAGACACGCACGACCCCACATCTCGGCGGTACCTACTAATGGTTTAATTCCTAAACTTACTTAAGCTCTAATGCTTTATGGAAATGTTAAAATAAACGTCAAAAATAGGTTATCATCATCATCTACGACTATATTATACGTCTCATGGACTGCTGCGCTTTGCGGACGGGACATACACTGATCTGCATCGCTGGTTGTAGTTTCATCACGATGTTTTCCTTCATGAAAAGCTCCAGGTTTCTAAATTTTGCACATGAGTTCCGAAAAACTGCGAGCCCTCGAACTTTTTTTTACTTGAGTTACAACTCAAAGTGTAAAGGGGATTTGGCATATCATGTCAGACACCTAAGTTACCACACCATTTTTTAAACTGGAATCCTACGAATATTATACATGCTAAAATTTGTGAGTGAGGATGTGAGTGAGTTTGTTCCTTCTTCACGCAGTAACGAGTGGACGGACTGAGATTAAATTTGGAACGAAGATAACTGGTACCATGGATTAAAGCTACTTCTTATCCTGGAAAATTGCAAAATTCCCGCGGGACAGCTATAAACAATTTTTTTGTGGTCTAACCGCGGGCGACAACTAGTCAAATATAAAAGGTAGTTTAAACAAATGAAAATATCGAAATATTTATTCAATAAAGCTTCATACTAATATTGAAGATCAATTAGACCGTTGCGCTGAACAATATGGTGGAGACTGAGTTAATTAACGCGCCTCGTAACGCCGACTTCGTTTATTTTTCGCGTCACGCACCCCGAAACGTGCTCTAGGAAATCATGAATACATCATTGAATGGCTCCCTTTATGGCAACTAAGTGTTGCGTAATGCGGTATTCAGGTTATGCTCGGAGCACTTGAACGTGCCGCAAAACTACGAGTTATACCCACTTGCGGCAAAAATAATCTCGTCTTATGCCTTTAACCTTTTAACCACCGCAGTCTGATATGTAAGATATAACATGTCATGCTCATTTCGCTGCAGTCTGGTTAACTGGAATTTATTAATATACATACACATACAAATCACGTCTTTATCCCTTACGGGGTAGACAGAGCCTAAGGTAACAGGTACCTACAGGCCACCATTAGCAAGAATGAGGGTGTATAGGTGGAAAATGGAATCAAAATTGTGATGGGTTGCTAGCCTCATCGCCTATAACATGATTCCTATAAGTTTCGCCCATTCCCTCGATGGCCTTTTACCATCTGCGCGGGTAGAGAAGCAACTGGTACATTCTATGTTTTTTCTTTGCTCCCAGACCAGCATGGAAGGTGGAATATACAAACTATTAAAAACTAAATAACAATAAAGAACACTAAAACTACAACGCTGCCGAGATTTTTGTCAAGATTTTTGAATATTGTATTTATTACTTTGACATTGGCGAAATCATCGCATCGATCGATAGCATATTAAAGAAAGAAGAAGAAGTCCTATTTGGCTTAGTTGGTAGTGACCCGACCCCGCCTGCGAAGCACGCGTCCCTGGTTCGAATCTTACTAACCATTTTCAAGAAATTTGGTATGCAGGGGGTTTCGGGAGCAATAAGTCGATCTTGCTACGTTTCATTTTTAGAAAAAAAAAATACAGAGCAAAGCTTGGTCATCCAGGTACTTTATATTATACACACAACAAATAAAGTTAAAAGTAAAAGTATAGTGAACTATTTACTGCTAGACGGCCTCTTATTTGCTTAAAAGTATTTGAAACCGAAGTATCACTAAATAATTTCAACTACAAACATATTTAAATGGAATATGCTCGATGTTGGTAGGTACTAATAATACTCATACTCATTTATTCGTAATAATTATAGTTATTACATGTAATTTTTATCATTATTTACAGGATAATAAATAAATTAAATAGTCGTTTCTTTATAATTGTTATATACTATTATAAATCTTCCATGCTGGTGTGTGAGCAAAAAAAAAACATAGAATGTACCAGTTGCTTCTCTTCCCGCGCCGATGGTAAAAGCCCATCGAAGGATTGGGCGAAAATCTTACGGATCTTTTTATATAGTCGATGTGGCTAGCAACCCATCACTGTTTTGATTCCCCTTTCCACCCATACGCCCACAATTATGCTAAACGTGGGCTTTAGGTCTTGTTACCTTAGGCTCTGTCTACCCCTTAAGGGATAAAGACGTGATTTATGAATGTATGTAACTATTTTAGAGCGCACTTTCAGGCGTCGGCGGAACTAAATATTGTTACGTTATACAGTTTTGAATATATTATTTTTCTGGTTCTAGAAGACCGCACTATCCTGTCTAATAAAACAACCAAAATTACAAGCCCTGTAATGCATAGTTTTATTTATGAGTACTATTAATACCCATATCTTGAATGAGAAAGAGGTTAGTTGGTGGCTTATATAAACGGCTTCTCAAATTTGGATACAATTTTGCACCTTTACAACAGCCCATGACTCGTCAAAATTGCGGTAAAGTCGCGGTAACAAGCTGTACTTACATAAATGTCGTTTAAATCAGTTTGACTTACGTCTCATCTTACGCGAACCAATTTGCTTGCTAATGTGTACTAATGGATCGCTGTTTGACAGTTTCCACTGGCTCGTGCAAAATGTAAATACCTTTGAAGTTAATGCTCATGTACTGGATGTAATTAGCAAAAATATGACGTATTAAAACATTGAGACCATTTCTGAGAATGTCCCTTTGAAGATTCGGTTATCACGATGATCAAAGTATGGGAGACTTCAAAAAATCCAGGAAAACTTTTTCCTGCCCTCTATAAAAAATATAATACCTTAGTAACTTTTGCGTTTCGTCCAATATTTATTATTATTGTTATAGCCGTCGGCTTAGTCGCTAAAATGAAGGTTTTTTTAACTGCTATTTTTGATGGTTTTGCGGCCGTAGCACACTATACCAAATGTAAACCCATTATACTTGTAAAGAAAAATCTATTCCCGCGCATCGAGCACCGTCGTGCTAAGACGTAGGTAGATGGCGACTTTTATACTAAGTAGGTACCCATGGAGGGAATGGGCCAAAATATGAGAATCATGTTATATGCGATGCGGCTCGCGACCTATCACTATTTTGATTCCCCTTTCTACCTATACGTCCACAATCATGCTAACCGTGGCCTTTAGGTCTTGTCACCTTAGGCTCAATCTACCCCGTACGGGGTAAAGACGTGATTTATATATGTATGTACCAACGCTCGGAACTACAACTATTGTTATGTGACCAGAAAGTCAACACAAAAACAAAAGCGTTTCCGCAATCGAGACCAATTTCCCGAAACATAAATATCTCGAAAATAAAAAGCAGACGTAACAGCTTAATAAAAAGACGACAAAGCTAACAGTTTCACGTAATTAATTAATAAGTTTGGCAAGTAATAGTGGTGAACAGCGCAAGTTACAAGTGGTTCCATCTTTTATTGGAGACGCGAGCTACCATATCGGCGCAAACTTTCGATATTGAGGCAAGAGTGGGGACGTAGTTCGCTTTGATTTGTTTGACATACTTCCAGTAATTGTACAAGTTTTGTATATCTTTGTACAAAGTGTCGTTTGATATATTGACATCACCATTTTATAGAGAACCGAAAAAGGATAGCTACATCCCTTGGGAATTCAGAAAATATTCAACCTGTACTTGTATTTCTGCCCAAGTCTACAGTGATTTAGGCTAGGACGTTGTCTGCCAGTTAGTCAATCAGTTCTAAAAGAGACGTTTTAGAAACACCCGTGATTGTAGATGGAAATTAACGTCTTGTTTCGTAGCACAATTTAAATTATGACCGCTTGAAAGTATTTGAAAGTTATTGTTTTGTTGCAAGCCGCACGGCTACTTGGTAAAGCTACGTGTAGAAGAACGTCCGACAAGACAACTTTTCTTGAGACGTTATTTCACGATCGCTATTAAGATACCCAAGAACGACAGCATTCCCCAACAAAAGCCACAATTTGGGTGACATCAAAAACATTTACGTACTAAATATCGGAAAGTGCGGCGGCGTCATAAAAACTCGCATCCTAACTTTTTTTCTCCCGGTGACAGATGTTGAGGTATTAGGGGACGATTTTTCTTTATGACGTCATTTAAATAAAGAGCCACTAAAAGCGTACAATGGTTCTTTGCAATCGTTGGGAATTTCAAAAATTATGCCGAATAGCTGCAATGAAAGTAAACAACTTGAGCGAGTTGTTGAAGTTACTGAATTTTCCGCCTTCTAATGTTCCATGGCGATTTTTAAAGAGCAGATTGTAAGAATGGTAAGGAAATAGAAGTGCTTTGCAATGCTTGCGTAATATACTTAGCTGTCTTGCTATAAAAAGTTAAATGTCGGTTTACTTAGCGTTCAATTCAATTTAGTAGTGTCAAAATATATGGAACTTTCAAGTTTTAAACCAGTTTAGCGATTAATTCGAGATTTGTCTTTTCCAGCAAGTGGCTATTAGTCTCACACTGAGTTTAAGACGGTTTAAGAGTAAACATGCATATGTTTCATCACTCTCTGTTAAATTATTTATTGTAATTGGTAACAGATATCTCAGATACTGTGATACAAAGGCAATTTACGTATGCATCCAGTCTTCTCAGAATTTTACTGTTAGTAGTTCTTACACAAAGGGGCGTTCGTCCATCCATAGTTAAGCACTCACCATTTTTTCAAACGTTTCATGAAATAGCTCATCGTATCAATTCATGCCTCCTTTGATCATTTTATCCATTGCTCCTTGTAATGGATAAGTTGCCTTACGAACAAAATTATCCATTGCGGGGTTACAAATTGAAAGCGGAGAACTGAATTTTCTTTTATAGAAATTATACTTCGTTGTGTTGCAACTTTATTTATTCATAACGTTTTCAGAATACCGCAATAACATTCCAAACAAAGAGGAACGGAAGAATTTAAATACCTCTACAAGTTGTACACTTTTATAATTTTCCTACCGAGTTCCTTTTGAAATTAAATTCCGGGCACCTCAAAACGCATGACGGAGTTTTGTTTATGTCCGTCTCTAAACAAAATGAATTACACTCTGGCCGGGGCCAAGCTGTAGATTTGCACACCTTCACAATTAAACTGAATTAATTCCACATTATCAGTTTAAAAGGATGTGGGACTAAAATTACTAGAATCTAATTTAGTCACCAGAAACTTCATTTTTTTGCATTCTGTACATTACCCATCAAAATCATACTCAAGCCTATCTTACACACACGCCTCGTCATTTGTCATCAAATATGCATCCTCTCACTCATACATCTTCCGTCTCATTTACACCCTCTTGCATGCCTTTTTTTAAAGTCGGTGAAAGACTACACCAGTTTAACAATATTTTATTTAGCTTGCAATGTTCAAGCACAATTGCACATCTATAAATTCCCTTTAAAGCGACTCTATCTATGACTTTCATTTAAAAAAAATGTAAATTACTAACAGCGTCCAGAAATAAGTATACTGATTTTTTATTTACTGTGAATAGATACTTTTATACCGGAGATTTGCATGGTTGATTGCCGATAAATGACGTCCACGTATATGCGAACGAAGTAGTAGGCAAAAGCTAGTTATTTATAAACACTTATTTCTGTAAAGTTATCTTCGTTAACCTCCCAGGCCAGCATGGAAATGCTGACCTGGGAGCAAAGAAAAAACATGGAATATACCAGTTAACCACCACCACCACCACCAGTACCAGTCTTCCCGCACAGATGGTAAAAGGTCATCGAGGGAATGGCCGAAAATCATAGGAATCATGTTACAGGCGATGCGTCTAGCAACCCATCACTATTTTGATTCCATTTTCCACCTATGCTCCCACAATCTTGCTAAACGGCCTGTAGGTCATGTTACCATAGGCTCTGTCTAACCCGTAAGGGATAAAGACGTGATTTGTGTATGTACGTATCTTCGTAAATGTGTATCGATACGAGTACAATTTACAGGTTTTGGCACCCAGACAATGAAAGCCAGAGCAAAGAGAAACTACACTGTAGAGTATTTCACATGCTTTGAAAACAAGCTTGAATAGTGCCAATGAAGCGTGTGTACTCTGCAGCGTCGCGGGATATTCAAAAGTATGTTCTTCCCATAGAGGATTTAACCTGTAGAGTGATATGGGGCTATCAAATATCGTAATTTGTCACTGTTTATCGCTTATTTTTAGCAGCTTATTTTTTGCTTTGCCAGCGGGCAGAGACTGGAGGAGGACAGCTGAAGATCGAGTTTAGTGGCGTGCCATGGCTGGCCTTTGACCAGTAGTGCACTGACACGAGCTATTTATATATATTTGATAACTTATTTTTGAAGTTGGCCAATGCTGTTATTAGAGTAGAAATGGTCGGAGGTTATCACTAGTAGGTTCCGTATTAGCACTAGTTTTATCGTGACAGCTTTTCCCTTGACTACAACGGTCTTCTAGCTAGTTCAACTCTCTAGTGTCCTTCTCGATCCCGGGTCGGCCAATCGGCGACAGATTTTTTAAACCAATTGTCATTTCGACTCTATTGGTTGCATGCTCGATGACTCCACAAGTAAGGTTATGGAAATTTTGTGAACGTATTTTGATTTAAATATCAGTGGCAGCTCGGGCGGGCTTAGATTGGACACCCAATGGCTATACGATATGGGAAACCGTATACAGGTTGTTGGGTTTTCGTTGTATTGTTGTGACCAGTTTCCTGAACAAGTTGATTTTGTTTTACTGGTTATTTAATACGGTATCGAGTACTGGCAATTTTGAGGGATCAAAAGTTGAAATTTGTGAGATAAAATGCTGATGTGTATTACCTATAAAAAGGGACTAGGTGGCAAACACCATTCTCTTTATAACGAAAATTTTATAGCAGTATCTAGTAAAGGCCGTGCCAGGATAAGCCCTTCGAGTTTGGGCTTGTAATTTCTATGGACGGTGTGGCTCTACATTAGTAATTAATGTGCAAAATTTGAGCACCCTGAACTTTATAGTTTTTGGTTTAAAAAAAAAAAAGAATTTTCTTTGATTTTTTTTTCTAGCCAATCAAATTTTAGTGTGCCTCACACTATTGTGCACTTAATAAAGATCGGAACGCTCTCTAACGGGGAAGTAAATAAAAAAAAATTGAAAAGTTTAGTCAGCTTTTTTTTAATTTTTTTCTATTACATAATGAAAATGTAACTTATGTCATATAATCATCTATGGTTTATTACGTAAAGTCTGAAAGGGATAGTGTGATATTTCATCTATTAATAAATACCAACTAATGCTTACAACATTGTTATCGACAAATTTCATCATGATTTAAATACTTTTTGTTACATTAAGTGCAATTTAAGAACCGTATATATTTTACAATTGCCAACGCCACTCAAAATGTTTTTTACCCAATTAAGAACCCGCTCCACTAACACCTTAGCTGTTTAATCAAACCGACAGTCCGTAAAACTCGTCTCAACGCAAACATAACGCAAACCACCGCGTTGTCAGCCTGTATAAGGTAATGCTTCTGGGATTCGGGGGTGAAAGGTCCGCGCGGCTAAACGCGTTAGTTCGCGTTATTCAATATCGGGATATGACGCTCCCACGGGCCCCGCTGCATCAGCTTTTTACCTCCACTGGCTCGGTAATGGAATCACGCTGTACATGAAAGTGTATTTCGTGAAAAAGTGCGATGAATATGCCTTGTTATTTAATATTGACCTTGTTGATGGTTGCCTGTTGCTACCTATACGTGTTTATAGTAAACCTGCGCTATTTTGGACGGTTTGTCAAGTCTATTTTGATTTTAGAGTTTATGTATTGAGTTTGTCAGAATATTAAACGAGTAACTGGCTGGCGGTTTTGAAGTTTATCCAAATTCAAATCCACAAAATCATTGTTCTCGTGCCTCAGAAATAATTGAACAAATAGGAAGGTCTAGAACAGGGATTGGCAACCTTTTGGCAGGCAAGGGTCACATAGTGGCAAACAGCACATGTTTATAATAGACATTTACATTACATAATAGATGATACTAGTGGCTTTTACTTACTTATAATAGTAGGTAACGAATTTTTGATAACTTTTTATTTTCTCGTCGTCTGATTTGGATGGAACAAAGCCTATGCTTACGTTACTTCAAACTAAGCTTAATAACTCTACAGGTACTTGAAACCACGAGATCCGTTCAATGCTTTCGTTTGCACAAACCAGACCGACAGAAATAGTTTTTCTCTAATATCTTAATGTAACTACAGATTTTTTTTCTCTGCTGTTTTATTATATTTAAATATTAATATTCACTGCATTCACGAAACAGTCGCCGACCGTGTGTTGCCGACTACTGCTCTAGACGTTATGCAAAATAAATAATTTTGAAGCACTATTTTCCGACGATAATCTTTTTAGGCTCAAGATTAAGAATATCAACTTGATAATTTCACAAAGTATTCTTGTTCTTATCTTATTAAATAAAGGAAAGAAATAACTGAGCCAATAACTCAAACTAAAAGACGGGAAACTTCGTAAAACAATATCCTCACCCATAATTCATGTTTTCATTTCGTTGTATCGAATATTGTTTTAGTTTGTTCCCGAGTTCGCGTAACGAACGTTCGGACGAACCGTTGTCTTGTTAGATTTGTAACCGACCTCAAAATAAAGGAGTCTCTTTAAATAAAGGAGTTTTTTTTAACTTTTACTGTTTTTTGATTATTTTTTATGGGATTTCCATGCGATAACTTGTACCGTGGCGAGATAAAACCGAGCTTAACCAGTAATTTGAAGTTTGTAGCATATGCCGTTTCGCTCACACATGCCATGTTTAATAACAGAGCGAGAGGGGCGAAATGATACGAACTTCGAATTTCAAATTTGCGAGTAGACCCATTGAGGCCATGTCGTCTAAATCACATATGGAAATAGTGATTGCACTTACCACTAATTAATATAGATGAGAGATGTAGAGCTTCACTTTTTATCTAATTTTTCTTAAAAATATACACCCATATACACAGCGAAAATTACGCTGACAACCAAATTCAAAAGCTATGAAAAAACAAAATTTTGTTTTTACTAATAATCGACAATGCGTTGAGCATTCGAATAGGTAAAAGCCCTATTTCCATATCGCACGATACGATTGTCGAATTCCGGTATCGATTACCGGGTGGCGTGCGTTCGGGAATTATTGTTTACGCCCGGCCCGGGCCGCGGCAAAAAGATGTTCCGGAAGATATCGACTTTCTGGAAGCAATTAAGATAAAACCCCGAAGGAGGAACCACGGTGACATTATAGGCTTGTAGGGTGTCCCCAGTCAAGATGTTTCGGGGGAATATGCGGTGTGCGAGCAGCAACGCGCAGAGATTAAAAATGGAACTATAAACCGACCGCTTAAATGAGTCTTCGCCCGCGACCCCGTGCCGCGTAGGCGTGGACTCATTTAAGCGGTCGGTCTATAATTTTGCGTGCATACATACATACATACATACACAAATCACGTCTTTATCCCTTACGGGGTAGACGGAGCCTAAGGTAACAAGTACCTACAGGCCACATTTAGCAAGATTGTGGGCGTACAGGTGGAAAATGGAATCAAAATAGCGATGAGTTGCTAGCCTCATCGCCTATAACATGATTCCTATGACTTTCGCCCAATCCCTCGATGGGCTTTTACCATCTGCGCGGGTAGAGTAGCAACTGGTACATTCTATGTTTTTTCTTTGCTCCCAGACCAGCATGCATGTGTTACTTAATTGCGTGGACAGTGACGCCGGTCATGTGTTGTGACCAGTTCCAATCATACCTACATACCGTCATACCATCTCTTTCCCACAGAGGTAGGCAGAGACTACTTGGTTCCACTTGCTCCTGATATATTTTTCGCTTCATCCACATCCATCAATCTCTTCTTCAATGTTCATCGGTTTAGGGTGCTCTTGAACTGGCCTTTCTTTTTAATTATAATGGCTTCCAATCTGTTTGGCTTTTGTTGTTTGTGTGTAATATTGTTTATAATTCAAAATTATATAATGTAGGTAAAGTTCACCGACCTTTTATTTGTTGTTCATAAAAATAGCCAGAAGCCAAATGAAATAGTAAAAATAACACTTATAGCTTCACAAATAATATTTACCATTAGTTATAATTTAGCTTTTATTTTACGCTGGCAACACTACCAGATTAACGTGGTTCACATTACCGTGAGTAATTTGATAATGAAGCATATATAAGCTTTAATTACTTAGTTTGCTTAATTTAAATTACATTAGCCCTAATCCCCACAAATATCTATTCTGCAGCTTAACATCTCATGAACAACTGACACAAAATATTATGTTCCAGTCAAATAAATCTACCTATAAAAGAGCAAGGCGACTGATTGTTTAATGGCTATTTGCTGGTGTACTGAAATAAAACAAAGTAAGTTTTAACCCGGAAAATAGAGAGTTGTCTGTAAATTCTTAACGAAAATCAAATTATAAGTGTAGATTTTTAGATGCAGTACCTAAAAAACTGAATTAATAAGTATTCTTTTTATTACATACAATTAAAGTGTTATCGTCTAGTCTATAATTTATTTCACCTACCACAGTTTGTTGTTTTCTACCTTAGCCATGACTTTAATGCTATTTTCTGCAACAAACAGTAAGTAATCAAACTGTAAAAGAAAATCTTCCCCCGTACAACTTTCGTTTTAACTTTGGAAATCGCTAAAACACTCACGATTTTCATTTATATAATTCTTAATTAGAACTCCAAACTTCTAAGACACACGATTCGAAAGCCATCTTACTTCTATACCGTCAATTAGAGTTTCAGTTAACTGAGCTAACTCTAAATTAAGTTCTATAAGTATAAAATCTCCTTCTATTTCAGTCGAACAAAAACTTTGATCAATTTGAGGATACCTTTCAAAGATCAACCGGATATTAGATATTTGCGTAATTAGTTGTGTAAATTTTTTTATTGGATGGTTATATTATATAACTATCGTAAACTTTTAAAACATTCTGATGGATTGTGTAGCTACTAGTACTAGTAACTGCCTTTGTTATATGACTGGCAATTTTTTTAAAATGAATTTGTGACGTTAACTTTAGTCTGAAACTCCAATTAATTAACTTTAAAGAAATATGGCAGAAATTATGTTATTTTGTACGGGTCCTAAGAATAAAATGGGCGGGGTCAGGTTTGGCCCAGCGTTAGTTTGTGACCGGTCACCAGCTGGATCGTGTCTGACCCTATATTAATTGCCTGACCGGCAGTTAACTTGGCGAATGGTCTGGGATGGAGCTCACAGTTGCAATGATATCCCTGACAAGACTGTTTGGACTCCTTCCCGTGGTTGCCGCCCGTTAACTGCCTGGTTCCATCGGACGAAACAGGTAGAACAGAAACAAGCAGTCGTTTCCTGAGACATCCGCTAACCATTCCCATCCCGTTTTTCCCTTCTAGTCAGCTGCAGGCGATGATGTGGCATGTCGCAGCGGGCTTTACATCCGAAACAATAGGATGTAAAGCGGTAGAATGCCACCTGCGTGTTTTTGCCGTGCGCGGGGACCCGTACGAGTGGAGAACGAGATCCTGGTAGGCTGAGCCAGATGGGGGTTGGTGTCGTAGCCCCCTGAAGGCAACACGCCACTTTGGCTCGGGATTCACTTCACACGGGCGGTCGAGACCTAGCCAGTCGAGATCAATCGGCTGTCGTATCCAGGAGGCTGGGTACGGGCGAGGGTCTTGGGGCGGTGAGGTCGGTAGTCGGCGGGGCACAAACCCAATGCCGACCGCAACAAGCGGCAGCGGGGGAGGCAACGTGCGGACTCACTGGCAGCCCACTCTGGGAACCTATATCCTGCTGGTAGCCCTGATGGGTCAAACCATCCCAAATGTGAGGCTCCGTGGTGGGTGGGGAGCTAGCAGGATGAAACTGTGTACAAAGTCCATGGATTTCAGGGGTTGTTGTACGAGAAGGGAGGCCGGACCCGTAGGGGATGAGGCACAAAAGGACTGTGGGAAGGTGCGACGTGAAACTGTCACTGGCAGGGACGCGGGAGCCGGAACCAGTTCCAAAAGTGGACCCGCAAGGGTTCCAATGGCGCCTGGCGCCACATCGAAAGGCGAAAGGCGCGGCGGAGCTGCTCACCCGAAAGGCACTGTCCGATCTCTTCCCGGAGGGTCGAAGAGGGGACGCACTACTCACCCTGCAAAGGGACCGAGCGGTGTCGGTGCTGGCAAGGTGAAAGGCGGAGCTGCGCCAAGTAGCAGCAAGACGGCAGCCCCGACGAAACCGAATCCGGCACAACGGAGTCAGGCCCCTGTGGGGGGGGAGCGAACACCGGAAGGTGTGAGTGCCCCATCCTACGAGGGGTGGACGAAGATGAGCAGGAGGAGGAAGAGGAGGGGTCAGGCGATTCTGAGGGCGCTGGAAGGCCTGGAGGACAGCCCGTCCGAAGGCACACTTTCGGCAGGTTCCTCGGAAAAACCTGTGCCGCAAAAAAGGCCACTGGCAGCGACCGGTGGGCCCTCACACTCCGCTAGGGACACCAAGAGGACGAAGGTGGCAGGTTCGTATGCGGAGGCCTTGGCGGGTGAGAGGGCTGCTGTCGTTCCGGTGGACTTTCCCGCCGACAGAGTCCTGATAGGGCATGTTGGGGCCATACAGGAGGCCGTGATTACACGCCTGCTGGATGCCCCCGACCCGCTCCCTCAGTTGACCTTCGGCAACATCGTGGGTGGGGCGCTGCATGTCAACTGCGCCAATGCAGAGTCGTACGCGTGGCTCAGCTCAGCAATTAGGGAGGAGGAAATTGCTGGGATGAGCCTAAAAGTCATGTACGCCAGGGATCTTCCGAAACCGGTCAAAATGGCCTGGAAGACGAAGATCGTTGGCGTGCAGGACAGTAGGACTGTGCTGCGGCTGCTACAGCGCTTCAACCCGCGGCTGCACACAGAGCAGTGGAAGGTGGTCGACACCGTGGTGGCAGAGGCCAACGCCCGGCGAATCATTTTGATGGACCGGGAGTCGGCTGACATCATCAAGGAGGCCGGCTACTGTCTACACTCGGGGATCGACGTCAGCTCCTTCAAGCTCCTGGAAGACGTGGAGAGGACGCTCGAGGGGGCTGGCGACGATCCGGGTACTGCTCGCGGCAAGGCCAAGGCTGCTCCCAGAGACCCTGGCGCTGCTGCCGCTGATAACGTGGAAGCTCCCAAGAAAGCTGAGGAAGCTCCCGGAGATGCCAGGAGGGCTCCCGGTGACACCGAAGCAAGTACTGGTGACACCACGGATCATGCTGGCGGCGCCCAGGCTGTGTCTGGTGACGCTGAGGCCGGGGGTGCGGTGGCTTGGAGGAGGGTTGAGGTCGTGGATGTGGGGCCGGACTCGCACAGCGAGGATGACGGGGCGCGCAGGGTGCGGGGGGCGTCTGTGGCATCGTCACAGATTTCCCTCGCAGATCTGCGCGCTCTGTCGGAGCTGTACCTGGACGGCTACTCGTCCTCGGCGTCGCACGACCAAGAGCCGCAGGAGAGGGCTGCTGATCTCAGCATGCCGAAATAACGACGCCCCAATGGAGCATCTAAGGTACGTTCAAATTAACTTACAACATAACAAGGCTGCCACCGCTATTCTGGCGAGACAGCTAAAAAGCGAGAGATTCGATATTGCCCTCATACAGGAACCTTATGTTTATAAGGGAGAAATTAGAGGCTTAGGCGGGACAGGAGGCACATTATTTTACTTCTGCCCCGAGAACAACATGAGGACATGCATATATGTTAGAAATGGCATCAATGCCATGCCCTTGAATGCTTTATGTTCCAGGGATCTCACGACCATCAAGATCCCGGGGCGGGGGGGAGGCAAGGCACTCATCATCTCATCAGCCTACCTTCCCTACGAGGCGACGGACCCGATTACACCACCATTTCGGCGTCTCGTAGAACACAGCAGCGAGGCGAACACCGGCCTAATTATTGGCTGTGACGCCAATGCACACCATGTCATCTGGGGTAGCTCGGATGTCAATAGGAGAGGAGAGAAGTTACTGGACTTTCTGGTGAGCTCTTCTTTACAAATACTTAATAAAGGCAATGACCCAACTTTTGTTAACGCAAGGAGAGGTGAGGTTATTGATATAACGTTAGCATCAAATAACATTTGTAATAACATAACGACATGGCATGTATCCAATGAAACTTCTCTGTCGGATCATAGGTATATATGCTTTAGGCACAGTACTAACACACCCATAGAAACCGTGCGTAAAAGGAACCCTAGGAATACAGACTGGACATGTTTTAAGACTGACCTGAAAGTAGAACTAGGTGACCCAACAGGTAAGCTCAATTCCATAATAGATATAGAATTTGAAGCGGACAATGTGGTAAGGGCAATTGTCGCCGTACGTGGGGTTCCTAGGTTGAGATTGATTGTAAAACAAGTCTAGAGAGTTACAATGATTTATTTCAAAAAATCGCACACGCACGTGCAGTCACGAGACTTATGGGTCGTGGTTTCGGAGTTTGCCCTATTTTTGTACTTGTGAGCTTTGGAGATTAAAATTGACAAAGAGCCAGAGCAGCCAGAAGGACTCCCCTTGCTTTCCGTGCGGTAGAGACGGCTGGCACGGTGTTGCAGGATCTGAGGTAGCTGGATGTTGGCTGCTGGAGTCGCTGGTGGCTGTGGCGGTAGAGGTCGCCGTAGGCTGATGCGACTTTGGTCCGAAGAGGCCGTAGAGGTGTCGCTTTTCTCAGCCCGAGCGTGGTAGCCTAGGTGATGGAGAGCAAATTAAGTATTTGCCTCCGAGCCGGTACTCCTACCGACGGATCAGGGGGCCCATCCACTCGTGGTACCCGCCAATCCATCGGGAAGCAACAAAACTCGGAAGCGGTTAGAATTAAGCTTAAAGCTTTACAAAATTACTAGGAAAGGCCTAACATACTAGAATTAACATAAGTATTAATTTTATTTGGAATAAACACTTTTCATTTCATTTCATTTTCATTTATTATAGTATAATTGCTAAAAGGGAGTTAACAATTACATGGAGCTTTAAGAGCGGCAGCAGAATAGAGTTGCTAAAATAAGATAAATTGTAACAAGGAAAATAATTAAGAATTTAGTATTTAGGGTAAATCTTTCCATCGTAGCTTCTAGAAACTGGAAGAGATTCCACACAGAAAATAAGCAAGACAGGCGGAATTCCAAGTAAATCAGACTTACCCAAGAGGCTGTAGATGTAGACACTAATTTAAATTAAAGAATTAAATAAATTCAAGAAATGAGCAGCACTTCTGCTTAATGTCTAGTATGGTTTTTTTCAGATGTAGTAAGAGGGCTCTGTCTAATTTGCTAGCGTTTTTATAAGCGTTAGGCGCAACGAATTTGGAGAGGGGATTTTGTCCTAGAACTTTCCACATACTCTTGGTGGAGCTGAATTTTTGAGGGTAATTAGCTGACCAATAGTGATGTGGTTATTTGATTACGAATCATTACGCCGAGCCGTGTAAATATTCTAAGAAGTTAGGGAATCCCATCCTGTTCTCATATCCTGGAAGATTCAATTATTCCTGGCTGAAATCTAAGTATTTTTAAGCTTTGGAAGGGTAATTGATAACAGCGACATCTAGTGTCAGGAGCCGTAACTATTGATCTGTCTGTACGATCTATAGAGGCGCGAACGCGTGTGAGCGCTGCGTTTTGTATCAGGGACGTACGAGCTAGTTCAGGCCAACGGTGGTTAGATGGCGCTGTTTCATAGTTAGAATTAAACGAATTTTTATACATATTATTTAAAAAAAATATTACTAGGATAGTATTATGGCACAATCCTGACATTGTGACACAATTACCAACGCCTGGACCAAGAACTGCCCGGAGAAGAAGGTTGTAACAAGGAAGGTACCATGGTGGAACCCTGAGATTGCAAAACTCAGGAAAGAAACCAGGGCGACCTTTAATGATGCGAAGGCCTCGAGGAACTTCGAGACCTATGCAAAGAAGCTCACAGAATACAGTAAAGCTGTGAGAAAAGCAAAAAGGAAAGCGTGGAGAGACCACTGCGATCAAATAGGCTCAATACCAGAAGGTATGAGACTTACAAAGGCTCTAGCGACAACCAGATCTGTTCCACTTACCACCATAAGAGGTGAAGATGGGATAATGACAGAGACTGGGCTAGATACATTAAAGGTAATGTGTGACACACACTTTCCAGGCTCTATCATACATAGGGGCATAACCGACGATATTCCCATCGGCGTCGCCGAACAAGTGCTCACCACTACCAGGCACAATTGGGATATCGCCAAAAAAGTAGTAGACCACGATAAGATAAAATGGGCTCTGTCCACATTTCGCCCATATAAAGCACCAGGACCAGATGGTGTCTATCCAATACTACTACAAGAAGGCGCCAATGTAATAATACCGCATCTCAGCAGGTTGTACAGAGCGTGTATAGCCTTCGGACACGTGCCGCGTGTATGGAGGCAAGTTATAGCTAGGGAGCTGGCGAGCAAAATTTCTATATGATCAGCACACAAGGCAGACGTTATTAATAGTAATATTTATGCCCTAAGGAACATCAAGGACCCGGTCTGCCACCATGGTGGCGCTGCGTTGTAAATTTACAGCGTTTCAAAAATGTAAAAAAAAAGGTGTGCTATATTATGTGCACACGTCTGCCTCTGGGCCTGATGATTACAGTCATCCTAGAAACACAAAAAATCGAAAAGGCAGACATCCAGGGCTCTGACTTTAGTAGTATTCAATTTTTTAATTTATTTTTATGATTTAATAAATTGTATATGAAGTGCACACTTGGCAGACTTGAATTGTTCGATCAAAAACAATGAGAAGAACCACGGAAAAATAGTCTGCCATCATGGTGGCGCTGCGTTTTAAATTTACAGCGTTTCAAAAATGTAAAAAAAAAAGGTGTGCTATATTATGCGCACACGTCTGCCTCTTGGACTGATGTTTGAATTCCTTATGAAAACAAAGAAAATCGATGAGGCAGACGTTTAGGCTTCTGATATTCCAAAGGCAGACCGTTTGATTTTTTTTTCTGAATTGAATTGGTTTTTTCTGGTTGGCATTGAGAAAAAATATGATTGCATAGATTTCAGCTCCAGAAGTTTAGTCGTTACCGTGCTTTTAGAGAATAATAATTAAACAAAATTGTATAAATAATACTAAAAAATAACAATAATCCCATGCAATAGGTACACACGGCAATATTATCAGGTAAGCACCTACGCACGCTCGCGCCGTATCTATCCTGCTTACCGAATAGCTTTGCTGTATGCCTACTGTCCCTTAATTCCGTGAATTTCAAACAGTTATACAGGTGAAAATCAGTGAGCAAAGTGTCTGCCACATTTTTTTTCGAATCCACGGAGTCATAGTGAATCGAATGGGCGCAATGAGAACCGTGTGCAAATGACTTAGTAGAGCTTTTTTTTTTTACACTTTTAAGACTCCGTCCCATGATAATAGTACGAGAGCCCACGACCAAAATTTTTGTCTCATAGCAATACGGCCAAAACCGCATCAAATCGATAGATACGATTATCCTGAACTCGAAAATACCAATATCAGACATTTTCCGCGTAGTGTTTGATCTGACCGAATTTTCAAAATTGACAAAGAATTTTACCGAACTGCATCATAGCAATATGTCTGATTTGCAGACTTTAGTTGAATGATAGTTCTGAGATACCGGAAACATATTTTTCAGACGTTAGTGGTGTAGCGCAAACCCGTAAAATCACTTAAAAAAATTAAAAATGAGACAAAAAAAATGTCTCATAGCAATACGTCTGAAAATCTTTTTTATTAGTAAATTTTGGTTATTTGATGCGAACAAAACAATTTTCAGACGGAAATGTGATCGCATTAAATTTTGAGACCGTTTTGAAAATGTTAACAAATTTTACCGATCGGTATCATAGCAATATGTCTGAAAATTGTTGGACATGATAAAATAAGTTGTCCACATGTGCAAAAAATTTATATCAGACAAATTAAGTGTAGCACCTTCTCTATCAGACAACTTTATGCTACACTTAAAGTGTCTGAAAACAGGTTTTTGGTAATCCTGGCAGCAATACGAAAAGTTTAAAAAAAATTTTATCCGTATTGCTATGATACAGGTCGGCTAAATTTGTTGACATTTTCAAAAATGCGCTCAGGCTATATGCTACGCGCAAAATGTCTGAAAACAAACTTTTTCGTAATACAATTATAAAATCTATGTACATTTTCACTATCAGACGTATTGCTATAATACCGACTGCCTTTTTTTTTTGACACAGCAGAAATGGCCTCCCACGCTGTTGCTACACTTTCGACCGTTACTACACACCTAGTCGGGTTCAGAATCATACAATCTAACGATTTTATAGGGTTTTTGCCGTATTGCTATGAGACATGGTTTTGGTCGTGGGCTCTAGAACTATAATGCAGAGTCCTGAATGTCTGCCTCTTCGATTTTCTTCGTTTTCAAGATGATTGTGACCAATGAACTCCAGAGGCAGACATGTGCAAATGACTTAATACCCCCATTTTTTTAAGCAACTTCAATCCGCTGTAACGCGAAAACGCAGCGACATAGGACCTTAATTGATTGAACCAAATCGATTCGTAATGATTTAAACTGCACTCCACCTCGACGTGAAACGTGTGCAAATCATATACCGAAATGCTCGCCAGCTCCCTAACTATTAAGGTAATATACCTGCCGAAACCCGGCAAAGGTGACTACAATGATACCAAATCATATAGGCCAATAAGTCTGTCATCATTTTTCCTCAAAACACTGGAAAAGATGGTTGACAGATATATAAGGGATGGACCACTGAAACGGCATCCACTGCACAAGATGCAGTGTGCCTATCAACCTGGAAAATCTACGGACTCAGCACTACACCTGGTAGTAAGCAAAGCGGAGCAGGCCATAGAGAACAAAGAACTATGTCTTGCTGCGTTTCTTGATGTGGAGGGAGCATTCGATCGCACCACATATCAAGCCATCAGATATGCTGCAGGTCAACACGGCATCGAACCCACTATCTGTAGATGGATGGACAACATGCTAAACAGCAGACTAATAAGATCAACCCTGCTAGGGGAAGAAATATTAGCTACTGCCACGAAAGGATGCCCACAGGGAGGAGTCCTATCACCCACGCTATGGAGCCTGGTTGTGGATTCGCTACTGGTGGAGCTCAACACAGGCCCAGTACATACAGTAGGGTATGCAGACGACCTGGTAATACTCGTCAACGGGAAGTTCCCAAGTACGGTAGCAGGTATCATGGACGATGCTCTGAATAAAGTAGAGGAATGGTGCAATAGACATCAACTCTCCATAAATCCGAGCAAAACAGTGATAATACCATTCACCAGGAAAAGGGACCTTAGAAACATGCAAACACTTAAATTGTATGGTAAGGAACTGAAACTGTCCAGTGAGGTAAAATATCTCGGCGTAATCCTAGACAAAGAACTCAACTGGAAGAAACAGGTGGAGCACACTATGACAAAGGCAACAAGGGTTTTTGGCATGTGTAGATCTGCGTATGGAAGAACGTGGGGCCTGAACCCGAAAGTACTGAGATGGATATATACTATGATGGTAAAACCCATTTTACTGTACGGATGCCTGGCCTGGTGGCCAAGGACAAAACTGACGACATGCAGGAACGCTCTGGCCAAAATCCAGAGAATGGCCTGCATGGCTATTTCGGGGGCGTTCAGAACAACGCCAACGGCGGCGATGGAGGTTCTATTGGATCTACCACCACTGCATATTGCTATCCAATCTGAGGCCCGCAAATCGTTGCACAGAATGAAGATGAGTGGTTTGTGGAATGATTGGGCGCCAAGGACGAAGCACACCAAAATGGAACATAATAGAATCCTTGACAATATAACAAAAATGGGCTGCGACAAAATGCAGCCTAAGTATATATTTCGGAGAAACTTCAAGGTTTACGTTCCGACAAGGGCTGAATGGGCCGAAGGACTAATACTACCCGACGGTAGCGGTAACTCATGGTATACGGATGGATCCAAAATGGAATCCGGTACGGGAGCAGGCATTCATGCGAAGGACTTTAATAGTAGCATAAGCATGGGGAGCTACGCAACCGTCTTCCAAGCGGAGACGTACGCGATAATCGCCTGTGCGCAGGAGAATATAGACAGGAAAGTAAGAGACACGACCATCTATATACTCAGTGACAGCCAAGCAGCACTGAAGGCACTCACAGCGTCGAAAATTGACTCAAGGCTGGTCTACAACGGTCTACAAGCTCTAAATAAGCTTGGCAGACACAACAGAGTGAGACTGGTATGGATTCCAGGACACAAAGGCTTCGCTGGCAACGAAAAAGCAGACGAGCTAACAAGGGAAGGGTCAAACAACGAGTACATCGGACCTGAACCATTTGTGGGACTCTCACAGGGTACCATAAAAACGGCGATAAAAGACCAAACCAAAGCCAAACACCAACAAGAGTGGAAAGCATTGGTAGGCCTAAAGCACTCAAAGCGTTTCATAGGAAACGTCAACTCAAGCTGGTCCAAAAAACTTTGGACACTCAGCAGAAGACAACTCCAATACATAATGGGGGTGTTTACAGGTCACTTCGGAACTAAATACCTATTAGCAAAGATGGGACTACAGGACAATAACGACAATGATTGTAGAATATGCGGCGAAGAGGTTGAAACAATGGAACACATTATGTGCGACTGTGATGCCCTCGCCAGACTAAGAATGAAACTCTTCGGCATCGGATACCCTGAACCAGGAGATTTCAAGGCACTACCACTACGCCCAATCACCCAATTCATAAATGAGGTGGTAAAAGCGATGGAATAGTGCGAAGGAGGGGTAATTACACAAAAGATCCACGAATGGGTCGAAGTGTATCCGCAAGGACCCCTAGATTAGGATTAGATTAGATTAGAAGAATAAAATGCAAAAAAACTTGCTTCAAACATTGAACTTGTAAAATTAACGCGTTGTCTTTTTTTAATATGCAAAAACAGTTTAATAAATTTCTTTGTATTCTTTGCCCCTTTATTAACTTGTTTAGTAACATTAGTCACGCGCAGTGTATTCAAATCTTGCTATTCGATTTTACCTACTTTAAACGGTCTCATTGATTTGAAAATTGGTACATTTGTGCAGACAGAGCTTAAACGAAAATGCGACCAAGTACACTCAATAATATCATCAAGTTTTTTTTAAACTTATTTTTTACCGGCGTGGTCACCGCAGCTTGCGTCTGGATGATGTGTTTAAATTCCCCGACGTGATCAATGTTTCGAAATTTGCCGAACAATCATTTGAAACCAAAGCATCGTCAAGATAAGGACCGCTATTTATGACGCGATACTTCTTGCCAGTTTATTTGCGTATGTTTTATTCAGATTTATTTATCCTCCCGCAATTAGGGGAAATTTAATGACGTAAATATGAGAACGTTGAGCTGCTTTCTTATTGATAAACGACTGCGTCATGCCATTTTTTTTTAGTGAGTTGATTATTCATTGGAATAAGGACATTTTAGCCTTTGTAATAGGATTGCCTATAGGTTATATTTAATACAAACAAATATATTATTTCAGAACGTTCTTGATTCACTGTTAAATTATATTTAAGACGTGATTAAAAAAATATTTTAAATAGTTCAATTACTTAACCATCCCGCTATAATTAACTCCGACTATTACACAAAATTGATTTCGAACGACGTAATAACATCAGCCAGGGAACCACAACATAAAGGATCGGGAAACTTTAGCTGCCATAACAATATTTCGGTAAAGACCGGGCCAAAGTTGAGGAATCCAGGGCAACTCGCCAGTGGTCGTAAAAACGGACTCCCTTTATTAAGGTTGCCGATTACTGGCATGGCCGTAGAGGCCGTGTCGGGACAAAAATCCCGATGTGTAATTAAAGGGGACCGCCCCAATTGACAACCTTCGGCATTCCTCAATCGGTTAGGCTGCTTCTTGAATTTATATTGCTCTGTAGGTAAGGCGTTGTGATAGCCTTTTGGTATTATACTCCGTATTGAAAATTGATTTCTAGGGTGTGTCAGGAATGTAGTGATTCGATAGTATTTACCTACATACGCAGATGTTGGTCTCAAATCCCTTAACATCTACTGGCAACCAAAGGCATACTGTATATAAAATAACAAACTAATATAACATTCCTACTAATAGCTTATATTTTCCATAAGAACAAAAAGTGCAATTTACCACACGCGTGAGGCACACACAGCAACACGGCAACCACAGCTACGAGTAAGTACACGCGAATACTTACTCGTAGCTGTGGTTGCCTTAGACGGAAGTTGTTGACTGATAACTCGCGGTCCGCAGGCTTCGGTACGAGTCCAGGGTCAGCACCTCCAAAGTCAACACTTCCGCAAACTCGCAAACAAGAGGCTGAGCATCCGATAAAACTTTGCTGTCCCGCAAAATTTCCAGAACGATACCCGGGATGTTGCAAATGATAAATTATTGAAGTTTCCAGATTCTATACTGTTCATTATCTCGCTTTTGTATTATTTATAAGGGAAACATCGAAGTTGTATGAGCGAGTTAGGTATGGGATGGGAGTTGGATTATTTTATTTGACGTACGACGCGTAAGGGTTCTAACATCGCATTCACAACTTTGTAGTCACTTTTCGGGGAGTTTGTTTCGGTGATGGTAGAATATCGTTATTTATTTCACATCAAATGTTGTTTGATAACGTTTTTCGAAAAGGAACGCCTACTTCTTTACTTTACAACGTGTCTTATGACAAGAGATATCCGCTCCGTATTGCTATACGCTTACCAGTAGCATTTTTTCCGCTAGTTAGTTTTTCTTAGTAAGTTCCATGCAATTTCGTTCCATTCTCTTAGTGTTATCTATAGTCTAAAGTGACTTTGTCTGGCCACAGTTACCATCATGCTTTATCGATATGTCGTCTTTAAATGTCATGAAGTTAAATTATTCCTTTTCAATGACAAAAGGTGAGAAGTAATAAATTGGTAAACTGGTTAAACAAAAAGTTACATTCACACACGGGCTCAGCACAAAAACCTACGTCGACCCTTCTCACGTCGACTGTCGCTCTTTTTAACTCACTGACACATGCAAACTGGAATGCAAGTATTACACTAAGTTGCTAAAATTCCTGAGAGAAATTATTGAACAGTCACTTAAGTAATTTGGTATAACTTTTAAAGGAACTCAGCTAAGTCAGGTGTGGAATTTTTAGTAGGCTGAAATTTCAGAGCAAATAAGCACTGCCTTACAATCTAGTCTCAGGGCAACTTCTCCATTGACATCGGCATTTGAGACATATTAATACCATACCTTTGATTTAATTTAGTCTTAGGTTTGGTAAATTTTTGAAAATACCTACCTTAGTCTAGAATTAATATAAATATTCACATTCTTTTTCGATCTAAGTCCCTCATCCATTTAACTAGGAGGACTGTCCCTTTTGATTGTATTTCAAAAGAGGCAGCTAATTATTACACAATATAATTACTGTAATATATATTCACCACGTAATATAATCATGTTACAGTATGTCAGCTATTCAGAACTATTAGTTAAGGTTTCTTATTTCAAAACCTAATCGTAATAACATTTATTTGATATCTTGCTTAACGGAGTCCCGAAAAGTAGCGAAGTGAAAACAAAACTCAAAGGCGTTGGAGACAATACTAACATATCACAAAGTCAAGGAACGCAAAGTAAGAGCGTTTGCTTGCCAAGTACCAGGCATGCAAACACAGGGAGAGCAGAAGCGAGAAGAGCTCACCCCTTAACGCGGATAACGTCGTAACAGACTAACCAAGCTCGAACCAAAAGGAATTCTACGACAAAAAAAACAAAGCTGGTTTTCTACTAGTACATAGCGACACGGAAAGAAAGCCTGATGCTCACATTTATTCTCACAGTCGGAATGCGGCTGTACAGTGATATGCTAAGCAAAAGGTAAGCAAACAAATTGGAGGAGAAACATTATAAGACTAGAAATGTTTGCAATGTAAATATTTGGAGGAGGCAAATTTTAGTGAGGCGAGTTATTGTTGAAACGGTTGGCTATATTTTAACAACTTATTGAATGGCCTCATTTCCCGGAACAAAAGCAAACCGCACGATTTTACAATAGTAATAAAAAACAAATAACTGCGTTTGGTCAAGTTTTAGAGAGTTCATTTATGTAAGGTTGTCATATTGATTAGTGATAGGCTGTTACTGAATAGCACCAGTATGTTTGAATCGGTAGTTTACCTATCCTCCTGCTTCGGCGTTTTCTTTTGATATTTTAACGGATTTTTACTTACCTTACGCAATACTTATGGTAATTACGCCAAGCGCACATATAGTTAGGTAAGCTTCACAATATTCCATTTTGCCAACTCAAAAGTTCGCTTTTGAGTTATCCTCACACAATTTGAGGCGCAAACGTAATACCTGTAAACCGATAATGGGCTTATCGAGCGTGTATTCCAAGCGGCAAACTTTACCGAACTTGGTTCAACTTTCGACTGGGATACGACGTGAATCAACAAGCGTGTTCCAAACTACACGCTGCAAGTGCCCGTGGCCGAGCGTCTGTCGATGTGGCTGTGGCTGCTTTATGTCGATTGAAACTAAGGAGGATTCCAGGACATGGAGTCAAGAAGCCTTTTCTCAGCTCAGCACATTTGGTGATATCGGTCGTGTCTATCACTACATAGTATAAAACAAAGTCGATTTCCGAATGCGGGCAGTGATCTCTTCGGCCGAAGCATGGGACAAGTCTAGTTTATAGCAATAAAAGCGAAATTTTCACCTACTTTAAACGTCTTTCTTTAGAAAAAATAAAACAAGTCATCCGCGTAGCCATTCGTTTGCCGCGCAACGTCGCGGATTAAAAGACTGGCTTATAATATTTATGAAGCTTAAATGTTTCTTGTCGTCATCTTGGCGCATTTACCGCCCGGCGCGGCGGCACTAAGTTCTATAACAGCTTGCCTCTCGCGCATCTAAATTTTCGCTTGTTTCTGCGAATTCGCCGGAGAAGTTTCCCCCGATTTATTCATGACTTGGCCAAATATTTGATTGATTACTGTGTCTAAGGCAATCAGGCCTTCGATAAACTTGTCGACCACTTCATTTGCCGAAAAAGCCCCTTGTTTAAACCCCTCAAGTGGAAAGTGATGCGGCTGTTTTTTGGTCGAAGTTCCCTACGGAACGGGGACTATTTGCTCGGCGGATAGGCTATGTATTTATTTATTTACTCTTTTACTTCCTAAAATTGTTGCCTGCGTTGTTGAATATTTAGAAGTCAATATTTATATTGGATATGCGGCGTCCGATCACTGAAATCGATGTTTTTGTTAACGAAAGTAATTAACACTCAGTGATGTTGTGTACCTATTTCATACATCAACATTCGAATTAAACAATATGACATTTACTTACATCCCTAAGTAACTTATTGATATCTAAAAAAGAAACTGTTTTGTTTTTGTTTTCTCGCATACAAGCCACAAGCTTTTTGTTTCTATTCAATTCCGTGTTGGTACTAAACCTAAATGTGCAGCAGTCATCACATTATGGCATGAATTTCGATCACTGGTCAAAGTGCTCTCTGTCATCTATAAAGTGCGCTTAAGACGTCCCGAACGCTAGGATGCCTCAGCTAAGTGGTTCACTTCACTACCCCAGGATTATCAGCCGGTCACCGCAGCATTATTCGATAAGCACCCGTAATGTTGTCTATTTAGGCATCGGCAGTGCTAGTTATAGACGAAGACATGCCACTTAACAGAATATTAATAGGATCTAACAGAAATTACAGGACCATTATCAGAGATATCAGATATAGTGTAGTGTACAAGGATTCGGAAATGCTGTCACAATGTTTAATGTAAAGGAAACTGTGCATGATTGCGAAAAAAGATTATTAAGACTTAAAAGTCACTAAAATTATCTTACTTAATACGTGTATGCTTTATTTTATATCAACACAAAGCAGACTTTTTGCTAGGATATTCTACGGTCCGAATTAGTCCCTAAGCCGACAATTTAGCCATTATAAGTATCCTCAGGTATAAAACAGCTGGAGTTAAGACCCGGGTGCCAGCGTACTTTACTGAGCCTGCTTCCCCGAGGGCCAACTTTTACGGCTTAATTTTGTTTACTCTAACCTGAGGCTTTTTACATTTTTTATAATATCCTCTATAGATATCGCGGGCCATCCTCCGGGGAGCAGATGTGTACTGTAATAAAAATATTTCATCATTTTTACGCGTGGAAGGTGTTGAAGGAAAATGTCTGCCATAAATTTCACATTAGGCCTACTGCGCACTAGCTGCCCGTAATTGTGGGTTGCCGTACTTGCCATCGGTCATCTTGGGATTTAGCTCAAAACTCTACATTAATAAAAAAAAAAATGTTTTTATTTCAGATTATAAATCCATATTATGTTAGTATCAGTGCTTACAAAACTAGTGTTAGTCAACATTAATAATAAATACCTAAGCGGGCTCGTCACTGACCCAGAGTGCACTCAAGTATAGGTGGCCATAATTGCGTGCACCCTGGTCCAGTGCAAGATGAGCCGGCTGTCAAGTCTGTCAGCTAATGTGTTAGTGTATGAATGCCAATACATAGTTCGCCCTGTCCGTAGGACACTGGGTTAAATTTAAAATAATAACCATCATAATCTCTCGTAAAATCTGTTCTATTGTCGTATTTATGTTTCTCATAACAACTGAATTATTTCATTAGTTTTGAGAAACAAATTATTTAGTTCACTACCGACTGAGGATTAGCAAAATTTGTGGTCAATTTCGATTATCCTTATCAAGCAAAGTTTTGTTGCATATGCTTATTTATTGACATGGTAATTATTCGTTCTGGGTGTTCTTATTAATATCATTCGTAAGTGTTCTCGAATACATTGTTCTAAATAAAATAAGTTGGCGCATTTCCTAAGAACCCGATTGTCAAATTGGTGTTTGATGTCCATTGGACATTTATGATAAAATTAAATTCAGTTTCCTATGATACCTAATGACATCAGCGATGCAGGTGCTGCAATAAATAAGTATTAGGGGACAGCATCTTTATCTTTCACCTAAATGTCTTCATAAATATTTTAAAGCGTGCAAAAACTTCCCGCCCCATATATTTTCTCGTGTACTCTCGACGAACTGCTAACTTTTATTATAACGTGCTAAACAGTACTTCCGGGGGTTTATTAGTTTTAATTAGTTTGCCTTTGAACTCCCCACCATTTACTTGCTGTACGTCTTCTGTATGTTAGGTGGCCGGGGTAGCGGGGTATATTTCATCACGTTTACTGCCAAGTATTGAGTAACACGTGGTTGGGAGATTTTATAACCCGACCTTAAAAGACTGGCTATTTATTGAATCAAGTTTTACTGTGGGTGCTGCGTATTTTTTTATATTTTTGAGTACGTCACGTTTTTGCGAGTTAAAAATTCTCATCAGGTGGGCACAGACCCAGGCTCTCAGAACGAGAGACAATTCCCACGCGGGTCCAATGCGGATCGGGAACTTCAAACACACCACTGAATTGCTTTGCAGGTTTATGTGGTTTACCTCACGATCTTTACCTTCACCGAATACCGCTTATGGTAAATTCCTTAAAACGCATAAGTTCGAACCCATGACCCTCTGCTGGAGAGGCCATAGGTTACCACTAGACTACCACAACTTTTTTATAATAAAGCGACTCCCTAGGCACTAGGGTAAAATCATGAACAAACAAAATATTTAGACCTAGAAACACTTGTCGTTTTTCTATTACCCGCGACCCCCTGAGTAAGGCTTTGCAACTCCCAAAGGGATCGCGACTCATTCACAGCTTGAAAAACACTACAGTTCAGGGACTTGAGTTTTAAAAGTTGGAAAATAAGAATTAAAGAAAGAAAGAAAAGAAAAATAAAGAACATAAAGAAAGAAAGTGAGAAAGAAAATAAAGAGAGTACCATTCGAACATGGTCATACATAGGCTGGCAAACGCTCAAACTAATCACCTATAAGACACCCAACATTAAAAGATCGCAGATGCGTTGTCAGCCTGGAGAGTTCAGAATTTCTCAAGTGCTAGTAATTTCATCGACTGTCTGTTACAATGTAAAAGACAAAACGTTACGCTAACTCACTACCGTAAACACGGAAATTCGAAGTTAGTATTCTACCGTCTCTCTCATTCTTATAATCTATTTATTTATCGACCTTTAAACAAGCAATTCTTGCATACATGGATTATATATAATCTGAACCTCGTCAACGGCCCCAACGATTTTCATGAAATTTGGTATGCAGGAGGTTTCGAGGCAGGAAATCGATCTAGCTAGGTTTCCTTTTTGAAAACGTACCAGAAAAATCCAGGCCATCCAGGTCCTTATGTCTATTGGTGCGAGCGAAACGGACGAAACGGACTTCAAATTTCGGAGTATAGGTAAGGCCAGAGGCCTTCAAAATTTTCTGAATTCGAAGTTCGTATCATACACTTACTCGCACTCTTCTATTAATGCCCACTAATGTGAGCGGGAATTCGGAGTAGCACCAACCTTCGTCAGTGTGTTAACACGTTCACATCGATGGTTTACTGACGCTGTTTGTAAAGCATATTCTGCAAACAAGGAAGCGTGTGTTTCCGTCCCCCTTCTCCCCTGGGGGGACGCCTCGCGTTCGGTCCATTTGGTCGCAAATACTATTAATTATATTTTTCTATATTTAACTTACGTCGTAAATAGTTTATACATTAATTTGCAACACGTATTTTAAGCAACTACATGTAAATACAATAACTCTTTATTGAACACCACATATAACAACCAAAACAGAAAAAAAGGTATACAGAAAATACCTAACATATCAATAAATATTTCTGCTTTTTGCTTTTCCAACACAAATACAGATGTGTCTTGGACGTTGGAAGGTTATCGGCCTCCTCAGTACAGCGTCTTCATATCCAATCCGATAAAATTGAAAACTTTATTTTCATATCTTTTTTGAAACAACCAGCGCATTCGGAAAGACCATCATCGCCAAGAAGAATGCGCCGCAAGAAACTTGGCAGAAAGTCATATCGATCGATATCGGGTCAAGTAAAATTTAATAAATAAAATAATACCTGGCTCTTTCAATTATTTGATCCAAAATCGGACATCAGTTCCTATACTTTTCATACATTTTATTTGCAGCGATATTAACCGATATTGGATCGGATCATGTGAAAAATCCTCTAACGACGACACCGATAGCCTTCCAGTATATCAACTCCGTCATGCTCACATAAATTGCACCATTGACGCAATGTATGCCGGATTTCACACTATCCGATCTGTTATCGGATCGGAGAGCGTGAATACGCTTTACGCTGTAGTAATACTCGCTAGTTCCGATTATTCCTTGAAACACTATACTCGTAGTGTTAGTTTGTAATTAGATACAGCTTTCAGATTTGGAGGTAAATTCCTGTGACAAATTCTATTAGGTCGTATCTTGTTTTACCGTGGTATTCAAAAAACACTTTGTCCCTAAATATTCCCGCCCCGATTATTGAACGATCATATTTATTTATACATACACACATCCATAAATCACGTCTTCATCTTCGATTTTATTTACGGGTCTTTTGGGAGTTAAATTTTATGGAAAACAGTTCTTCTAGGATTAGAATATCTTAGGAGACAGATTAACAGTGGTAAACTCATATAATTAGCAAATACAAGGGTTAACATTCATGAAAAATGTTATTCTGTGTTGTTTCTTTATTTAGGCGTTTTAGTCACTAGCGATATTTTTCCTTGTGGCCGCTTCTTGTTTTTTTCTTTATACATTTTCTTTTCATAACCGTAGACCGAGTAGAAAGATAGAGGCACCACCGTTGACGAGACTGGCTGCAGATCTGTAAAAAAAAAGAAACAAAACAAATTGTAGTCTCATGAAGCGGGCGTAAAACACATCATTTATTTTATTCTCAAGAGCCTCAAAAATTATTTTTCAATTAACGTGCGGCGCATTCTTCTTGGTAAACATGGTCTTTCCAAATGCGCTGGCAGTTTAAAAAAAACAGACGTAACAGAGCCCTTGACGGCCTGTATGCAAAATAAAGTTTTGAATTTACAAACACAAATAGTTTATTCAGGTAACAAGAAGTACAATTTGAATTTTGAATTTAAAGTAATACCTAATTGTAATTGGATCCTATGGGTTCCTTTTTTCCTTTTAAGCTATGAAAGTAACCTCTTTACTGTGCAAAATAAACAAAAAAAAAACACAATTGACAAACACTGCGATGCACAAAGGCTTATCTTTTTCCAGGCCCATTTTTGAGTGGTTAAGGTAACGAAACCCTAAATAAATGTAGGAAACGTTAAACTACGATTTGAGGCAGTAACTTCTGCCGACATTCGGCACTCGAGGCGAGTGCTGTGCGAGTCGATTGTGCGGTAAGTGGCGCTCGGCCTTGCCGTGCGGGCCACGGTCAAGTGTGCGAGTAAGGTGCGTTATATAACCGGCCTGTATTTAGGGCTCTGCGGTTTTACTACCATTTTACTCGATAACAGCGAATAAAAAGGTACGCCGTGGCAACCTAATGGCCAGAACTATACTGCATTCATTATAACGTTAGACTTTAGAATCAGAGATTGTAAACCTTTTCTCGTGAAGTTTTAATAAACAGAAACCGGTCGGACTCCGAGCACCATGGGTTCTGTCATCGAACGTTGCAATTCTTATTTGACATCGCCCAACATGACTCCTAACTCCGTATAATGCTTATTAATTAATATCAAGCTATTCTATGTTGAGTGCAGCGATGACTTCACAGGCGAAGCTCGTTTAGAAAATTACACATCGAGGACCCTTTTTTTTTTTATGGTGTGGAAAATGCGCCTTATGCATCCGGCCCGGTATGGGAATACCGAGGGTATCTGGGGCTCTCCCGAGGCGTCAGGCATACCCAGTAAAAAACACACGGATTCCCACATTTGGCACTATTGTAGGACACCACGGGAGAAACACATCGAGGACCCAAATTAAGTCCTATCTTCTGAATAACTTTATACTCTAAAACTGTGGAACCCGCAGGCCACTACTAAAATAAAATAGAAGTACATTAGTTTTAAACAATAAACGAATCTTGTTTTTTATTTAACTATTACTTAAATCAAATACGATTTCAATTTTAATTTTAATTTAGTCAGTGTTAAGAAAAAAAGCTGAATTTTAAGAACGCACCAGTTTTAACATTTACGAACAGAGATAGCGCCACTTCTTCAACTAAAACTTTGAAATACTAACAGCCTGACGGGACCGCTAATGGTAGACCAACACACAATAAATCTACTATTTTGAATAAATTTGCAGTAATTTGCTTCATTTACAGTGTTGCCCTGTAGGTATTGGCATTATGTAAATGCCAGGGAACAATGAGATGTCAAATGTTACGCGCCATTGCATAACGAGCGCACTGCATACACTGCACGGCTAATTATGTCCCCGTTGTATAAAGTACTATAACACAACACGCGACAATCACTGACATCACCCAAGTATCATTCATACATACATAATATCACGTCTTTTTCCCTTACGGGGTAGGCAGGGCCCAAGGTAACAAGACCTTTACCAGACCAAGGCCACGTTTTTTTAGACCAAGGCCACGTTTAGCATGATTAAGGGCGTATAGCTGGAAAGGGAAATCAAAATAGTGATGGGTGGCTAGCCGCATCGCCTATAACATGATTCCTTAGACTTTCGCCCAAATCAATAAAGTAGAATTAACTTAATTGAATGGAAATGTCCTATACGGCTACAATCACATTAAACTTGGCCTTTAGGTATACTTAGGTTACTTTGGACTCTGTCTTCCCCGTCAGGGATAAAGACGAGATTTAAGGCCCTCATATGCGAGAACCGGTTTAACGATCGAGATGTAGGAACAGTTGTAATCTACTCTGATAGCCAAGCAGCGTTAAAAGCACTAAACAAGCCAACAGTCAATTCCTCACTAGTAAGGGAGTGCAGAATAGCACTCAACAGACTAGGAGAGAACACGAAGATAACGGTAGCCTGGGTCCCAGGACATCAAGGGGTGATGGGCAACGAAAGAGCAGATGAACTAGCAAGGAAGGGAGCGGGTACAGAATTTATCGGTCCTGAACCGGTACTCCCAATCTCGGGAGATGTAACAAAAGGGACAATCGACAGATTAAAGGAGCAAGAAGCGAACGCAGAATGGAGCCAAGCTTCGGGGTGCAGACAGTCGAAGATGATGCTGAAAGGCATTAACCGTAGAAGAACTAGGTATCTCCTGAATCTAGGTAAGAGTAGCTTAAGAATATTAACTGGCATCATCACAGGCCATAATACTCTAAATAGGCACTTGAGCATTATAGGTATAACAAGCGACCCCTCCTGCCCGCACTGCGGGAAGGAGGAGACGAGCAAGCACGTCCTCACGGAGTGCGTCATGTACGCGGCAGCGCGGCGCGAAGCATTCGGGAGCGACGTACTGGAGGAGGACGAACTTAGTGACATCCAATTAAAAGATGTCCTTATGTTCGGCAGGAAGACACGGAGATTCGGGGAGAGTTGCGGTGTGGGAGCGCTGCTGGGACAGTAACCGGCGGCCTCAGCCAAGGGGAACTGGGCTGAATGATCACCATAGAGGATCGACAGCCCGCCTGATCCAGCCAGGCGTCCCCACATCATCATCAAGGCCCTGTATGCTATTATAGTTACATTGCGAAGTTTGACAGATCGGTTGAGTTCGGTTTACCCCGGCAATCCGCAATGTAACGAAACTTGCATTCAATTCTTGCATTTGTCTAAATGGGCCTTAATGTGTATGGAAATGTCACTTAGTTGTTTAAAAAGGTCAAGTTACTGCAGCAGGTTGCTGCGCTAGAGTGCACCAACTAGAGTTGGTCGGAATAAAGTCAAGGCGACATTAGAGTTGGGCAAGTTCAATACTACATAGTATAAAATAAAGTACTACATAGTATAAAATAAAGTCGCTTTCTCTGTCCCTATGTCCCTGTGTATGCTTATATCTTCAAAACTACACAACGGATTTTGATGCGGTTTTTTTAATAGATAGAGTGATTCAAGTGGAAGGGTTTTATGTATAATTCTACGCAGACGAAGTCGCGGGCAGAAGCTAGTCGATATTAAATCTTTAATCATTGGTATCAAACTATTGTTTAATACCGAATTACGCGACAATTTAATAATAATAATTAAAAAAAAAAAAACAACAACAACATACTTACTGAAATTGTAGCGAATTCGGAATAAAAAGGCTATAATAAATAATAATAAATAAATATTGTTTAATAGAATAAATACTAGTTGATTCCATGCTGGTCTGGGAGCAAAGAAAAAAGATAGAATGTACCTACCATTTGCTTCTCTTCCCGCGCAGATGGTAAAAACCCATCGAGGAATGAACAAAATCATAGCAATCATTTTATAGGCGATGCGGCTAGCAAGCCATCACTATTTCGATTCCACTTTCCGCCTTTATTCTCACGTTCTTGCTAAACGTGGCCTGTAGGTCTTGTTACCTTAGGCTCTGTCTACCCTGTAAGGGATAAAGACGTGATTTGTTTGTGTGGCAACATTATCTGAACTACCTACTTAATAGAATAAATACTAACCTGTAATTTAACCTCAGAACATTTTTTTACCGAACTAAACAAAGCTTTGTAACATAAATATAAAACAACGGATAAAATATTTTTTATTTGGAAATATACATACATACATCCCAGGATCGAGAAACAGCATTCGTATTTTCATACATAATATCTGCCCCGATCGAGGATCGAATTTAGGACCTAAAGCTGCATAACCACATTCTCTAAGCTACTACTAAGGCAGCTATCCGATCGTCAACTTGTTAAATACAATTACAATAATACTTTAATAAAATTCGTCTAATCTAAATGGATTCTAACTGATATCCAAATTAAACAAACCACTAAAAACTAAACAATAATAAGGATAACTAAAACTACGGAAGTTGATTAAAAGTAAATTATGTTAAAAATGATTAAAAATTAGCCTAAAAAATGTCCCCCTGTTTCGTGCCTGGTTCAAAGGTTCCCATAATGCTGGCCGCGTTGCCCCTTTGTACTGCAATGGCAACCCTTTGAACCAGCCACGAACCAGAGCGGGGATCGCAGCCCCTGTCTTTTAGTCTGCGGCCCAGCTCCCTGAAAAGCTCCTTAGCCTCCGAGCCCCAGGGACCCGCTGTCTCGACGGCGACCGGTACAAACTCGTACACTGACTCTAAGGCGGAATATTTAGAGTGCTTTAGCCTCGCGGCAGCTTCAGCTGCGGAGCCAGCTAACCGCGAGGTCTGTCTCAAGTGGGACATAGCGAAAGTGCTTACACACGTCGCGTCCCACAGAAGACAACGACCCTTCCGTTTTGTTTATCCATTACAATAATTAAATATCAAATGTTATATACACAAATAAACGTAACCCACACACTTAGTGCAAGCCGAGCTTTTAAAAAATAAACTTTCTAGTTTGTTTGATATAATGTTCAAATCAATGCAATGTTAAGGTTCATTTTCGGCCAAATCGTTAAATTACTACTTGTTTTTTATGTGCAAATGAATATGAAGGTAATGCAAACACTCGACCTCCGGCAAGTGCATTCAAATATTTGCAGTGAATGTAAACACTTTAAGATCAAATTATAATAATCTGTTTTTTTTTTTTTAATCTCATTTATTTTATAAGCCATACATATATTCTGTTTCTTTGTTTCCTAACTTATTTTGATAGTTAAACGTGTCCTAAAGGTCTTGTTACCTTACGCTCTGTCTACCCCGTAATGGATAAACACGTGATTTATGTATGTATGTAAACCAAACTAATGTAATTGTCTCTAAACTACTATTAAATACAAGTTTGTATCAAGTATTTGTTGTTGACTGTACTTGCAATGCCATCCAATAATGGTACTAATCTACAAAGTCACTCCGCTTCTAGTAAAATGTACTTACTAACCTACTTGATACATTTATTGTAAAACTTACTTTAAAAACAATTAATCTGATACTTAATTGTAATACCTACTTGTTATTACTTGCCCGAATCTCACTTTGAAACTTTGCAGTTTCGCAAATCAGACAAAGACTCCCGACTTCATAAATAATTTAACGAAATTCCATGTTGTCATAACACAGCATTCTACGGAATGTTTGTGTGACAAAACGCATATAATATCTAATCTTTGTATCTTCATTAATAAAAAAAACTGTTAAAAAAGTTTCAAGGTCAGACACCTGTTTAGCCATTTTATTCATAATGAAATGCAAATGGATACCAAATAATATAATGAAATTTGAATATTGCCCCATTACCATAACGTTTGATCCTAGCTTATTAATTATGCAACAAAAAATATTTAAAAAAGATAATTTTGTTTATAATACAAGTCCTTAAGCATTTTTAGCAACGTAAAATATTTAATGGATGGAGTGTACTAATATCAACTACAAAGATGTTTCTAAAAAAGCAAAAGCTAGAAGCAAAATTCACATACCTACTCATAAATACGTGCATGATCATAGTAATGGAGTTTTTGCCGCTATTCCTTTATAATCCCCTTGAATGAGCGAACATCAACGCAAGCTAAGCTGCGAGCAAATGTATGCATGTTAAATTAAAATCATAAACACCAATGAAAACATTCCTATTGAACTTTGATGTGAAACTAATTACTCAGGCTTTAAAACGACCACAGCAAAATTAAATTGTTTATTTGATCTCACTAAAGCTATGACAGATAATAAACCTGAAATCATTCCGCTATGACATGGGGAAATAATCTGCTAAAATATTCTTTTTTATAATTTTATCTTATCTTATCTTAGTAACAAGTTCAGTAACAATTGAAAATGACGGCAACAGTTTAATCAAAATTGAATAAAGTCTGCACCGCGTTTAAATCAAGCCGAACCGATAAATTATTTCGATTAAAACTCACCCGGTTTCAAAACATTGTCCGTGTCCCGCCTGTACAACATCCCCGAGCAACACGCCAAAAAACACAACACGATAACCAAACAAAATTTCATTCTTGAAGCGGCACGTATATAGCAGGATCACAGAACACGACAGCAGATATATTTCAACCTGTATTTATTTGACACCCTTCCGTGTCGCGCCGCGTACTCGTATAGACTCGAATAAAGTATCGAACGTATCGGTGACATTCTGATACGGCCGCCGGCATTCGAGTTGGCAAAATCTAATATGAATACGCTTTTGGTAAATACGGCTCGACTACAGCGTATGGCCCGAATCACCTACTTTCTTGTAAATAATGCCCGGACGTGGGCCTAATAAAATGGAAGTCGGAACAGCGGATTTCATGTACGTTTGCTCCGTGAAAAGAACAATTGAATACTCGTATGGAGTAACGAGTGTCGCGTCGCCGTTTTCTCGGGGTCAGGCTTTGTTCTGTATCAGTAAGTTCATCTTTGCTGGATCAGGGTTTTGCTGCAATGATACTCGGCTATACTTTCAGTCACGTTTCACGACTAGAATTGAAGACAAATTCTACTAAAGCCACTAACTAATTAAACTTCAACGAAAATGTTAATATTTAAAATTATTATTTTTGTCTCGAGTTTGATATCTTTGCAGGTCACTAGGTCACGGAGACAGGTGATTTTTATTAAATTTGAACATTGGTATAATAACATCGACATAATATCATTGACATCAGGTACCATAACTTATCAAAAGCGGTTGAAAATTTTGTCAAACCAACTGGCACAGCGTGGTATCAAGTACAAAGTTAGCTAACTGTTCAATACAATAAAGTATTTCTTCTGTAAACTGTCCTTACTTATTACATTATGATTTTAAATACGGTGTAATCTTCCGGATTCATCTTTATTTCCTCCAAGATGAGATCACACTACTCGACGTGACTCAATGCGGGGGCGGGAAATATGTCTCGGAGACTTCATTCCAACAATGCGCATAGCGACACAGTGTCGATACAAAATATCACACTCAGAGTAGTTAAATGATTGTTTAGACTACAAAAAACTAATTTTCCAATTCCCTACACTTAAAACTCAAATAAAACTACCTATCTTCTTCTCGTACAAACCAAAATAGATCAAGTGAGGATACGATACTGTTATAAAAACGATTTGAGTGTAGCAGCTACGCGATATAAATCTTTTGGTTGGTAAATTAAAAAAAATCAAGTTAAATGCGTAGAAACGTACAAAGTAGTATTTAATCCTGATAGGTAGTTGAACACGGTGTTTCTTGTGTGTTTTCGATGTTATTTCCAGCGATTCCTTAAGTTGATATGATTCACGTGCGATAAATAAACCCAGTAATGTCTGAACCGTCATGATATTGAATCAGGTTCCGTAAGGTTTTAATGTATAATTTGTCGACCTAGTAAGCCTAGCCACAGATAATACTAGTAGCGTAGAGGTGAGAGAACCTGCGTACAACAAACAACATACACTAATACAAATTTAACCTAATTAACTTAGTCGCAAAACGGACTTAGTCGCAATCCGACTGTCACTCGAATGACACGCGTGCGTGTTTGAGATATTTCGTGATTTCCTGCCTTTTACTCCGTTAGCTAATAAATCATCTGTGTGATTAAGTACTGATCCTCAGTTCGAGTTCATAATGTAAGAACGTCACCTAGCTTCTACTTTATTTGAACCAATGAATAAAGGGGTTTATTTTGTACATGTGTACGTATACGCCTTAATCCAATAAGGCTGCCCAATCGGTTCTCATCGTAACCAGGCCAAATGCTTTAAAACGTTATCTCGTACCTCGACCATGGTTATCTTCGTGCACTTTGATTTTATAGACTCTATGGCCGCGTATGTTTAGCCGAACAGAAAGATTGATGCGTACCTTTAATGTTGATTAAATTGGATAGACCTTCGAAGGCCGTACTTGATTTTCACATGCAAAATAAAAGGATTTACGATAGCTTTACAGTGTGTACGAGCGCGTCGAATACAGGCCAACAGTTTTACGATTGCTGGGCCGAACCCTAGCAACGGTAAAGTTTATACTCAACCAAAAAAGGAAGCTTGAAACACGCAAAACACAAAACAAGCTAATGTCTTATTGCCATAATTAACTTTGTGAAACATGAAGCCACTCAAAGTGCTGAGGCTGTAGCAGCCCGCAAGCGAGACTCAACTTGTACTAAACTCCTGGGCAAGAGGCCCACAGGGATTTTTAGTTGCCCAACTATTTCGGGAGAACATTGTTTTATAATAATGTGCACTGCGCTAACTGGTGGCTTAAGGGCATTTACGTTGCCCGACAAGTAGATGTCAGCGAATAAAGATGGCAGCTTGTATGTACAATTGTACAGTCAAGGGGATAAATATGTACGTCACCAAAACGTCAACAACATCTTGTTTGTTTGTAGCATAACAATAAGTTCGGTGTCACATATATTTGACTTGATTGCTGTATCGATATTTATGCCACATACACTGTACAGAGCCCGTACACTCTAGTGAAGCAATAAGCAAATATAAATCACGTTTTTATCCCTTACGAGGTAGACAGAGCTAAGGTAACAAGATCTACAGGCCACGTTTAGCAAGATTGTGGGCGTATAGATGGAAAGTGGAATCAAAATAGTGATTGGTTGCTTGCCGCATCGCCTATAACATGATTCGTATGATTGTCGCCCATTTCTCGATGGGCTTTTACTATCTGAGCGGGAAGACAAGCAACTGGTAAATTCTATGTTTTTTCTTTGCTCTCAGACCATGGAAGTATGGTTCTACGTTTTTACAAACACTACCTAAATGTGCTTGTTGTTGTTAAGTGTTGCATTGCTAATTTGTTAAAACAAATGACGTTAACGCGAAAGCGTTCGAAACACGCATTTTGTTGTATCAAATACTGACTAGAAGCTTGAATTGTAAACGTTGGTCGGCCGTCACGATTATGGTTATGTTGGTATCGCCCAAGAAAGTTCTTTCCTAGTTTAATCTACGTAATGCAACGACTACAGCTGCAGTTACCTGATCCGTTTAGTTAACTGGATAGCTTTCTTTGATACTGAGCCCAAGTTGATTACACATATACAATAGTTTCCATTCATTGTTCACAAATGCCACTATCCGTGTTATGGTGCGTACTCAGTCTATTACCCTGTCCGCTATATTTGCGAATAAGGTATTAAGGACGGGGCCTAGGCAACTGGTCTGCAAGCATGGGCCAAGGCCGTTCGGTCAAGTTAAATTTTAGATTAGGTCTCTTATTAGTCGTATCCAATCTTGAAGGGATACACTTACATAGTAGAGCATATATAATGACTATATTAGTTTTTTTATCGTAATAGGGAGGAAAACGAGCATGTGGGCCATCTGATGGTAAGCGATCACCGCCACCCATGAGAACCAGCAACCTCAAGAGAATTGAATTGAATTTAAATTAGATAAATCCTCCATTTTGTTTGAAAAGAGGAATATGCTGATAGTTTATTTACGTCGCCCCGGGCCGTAAGTAGCGATTTACCGCCCTCTATGCGACCGGAAATTTCCACTTCCTAACCAGGGGAAGACGTAAAATTGTGTACACGCCTCGAGTGGTGATAAAGAAAGCCTCATGTCGCATGTTTATCGCCCTCGTCTTTGGCTCGTGCGACAAGTGAGTGTGATTTGATTTCGGTACTCCCACGGAGTAAGGATTTACGCGTACCCCCTTTCTCCTCTTTTAATGGTGACAATGTAACGGATTGCAACCGATGTAATTGGTCAATTCTTCACATTTCAGCTATGTATTTGTTTAATTAGAAGTGCGTTCTTAATCCGTTTTCTGTTACCGTGAATTCAGCTCCCCGGATAAGTAACTTCTATTTCGCTATATTTTTGAATGCAGTTGATTAGTATTTTTCTTATTTCTATTATAGTCTCCCTTATTTATTTACTTATATGGAGAGAAAGAAAGAGCACGCAAGGCGCGCAACAAAGGGCCCACGCGGCAAGGAGCACCTACACAAGACAATAACGACGTTACAAAGTAATAAAGGTACTGTAGATTATTCAGGGATCATATTCAAAACCAAAGCCGAACATCAAAAACATTTTCGTAGCCCATTTTCAAGTAACACAAAATTTCTCACATAATATCAGTGACTACAGGTGCAAATTACTGCCCTGCGGGGCAAAGGGACCCTTGTATCGCGTATATCAGGACCAGCCTCTTGTGATCTCTGGAAATTTAGTTGGAGAAGCGGCTCCGGGCAGCTCGTGAAGGGATTCCGCAGGCAAGGAAGTTCTCCTTAGAATGGCGGCATGGAAGCCCAGTTGCAATATGGGTATCAAGGGAAATAACACAGCGTCGCGTAGAGCAGTGAAGTTATAATGTTCTGTTAGCTAGCCCGCTAACACCCGAACACGTAAATAAGCCTTAATAAATAGAGGACTAACTTGCTCCTAGGAAATTTACGCGCAAAGAAATATTTAATCGGAAACGGTGGCCATTGGTTATTTAAAAACTATTCCAATCGCGACACGGGCGTTAGCAGCAAACAGAGTAAAACACCGAAAACGGGCTATTCAAAAGGAGTAAGATCCGACATTTGGCGGAATAAATGGTTCCGGCGCCGATGAAAAATTTACTGTATTATTCTTTCATAGAGTCTTTTATCCCTCGTGTGATCCTTGGCACCGAGTTCGAAAATGTAATGAAAGGCGAACTAACATTTTTATAGGGGTCCCAACGACTCTCGGAGCGGCAGCGAGCGTTTTACATTTAAGGAATCCACACTATTACATGTGGCGGAACACATCGCGACATTCTGTTTGTGCACGTTCCTCGTACTTGTGCCTCGCCCTTAGGATTTCCTCAATTACACATTTAATGTGCACAGTACTTTACAACAGCCTGAAGTTTATCTTTATTAGAAAGACTAGCTTTTGCCCGCGGCTTCGCACGCGTGAACCATGAGTATTTCAAAGAAGCTAGCAATCAAGCAAGCGAACAACCAAACCTGCAAGCTTTCAAGCATGCATGCAAGCATGTAAGTATGCAGGCAGGCATGCAAGCATGCAAGCAAGCGTGCAAGCAAGCATGCATGCAAGTAAGCACGCAAGCATGCATGCATTTAAGCAAGCATGCAAGCATGCATGAAAGCAAGTATGCAATCAAGCATGCAAAGCAAGCACTCAAGCAAGCATGCAATCAAGCCCCCGCATTGCCCCGCTACCTTGATTTTTCTGAAACTGTAAATATTGCAGGATTTTTATAAAACAAACCTAACCTAACCTATAGGGCTGTCCTAAAATATACCCTAAATAGCTTTTTCCCGCGACTTCGTACGCGCTATGATGTAAAACGAAAAAATAAGTTTTTTCCCGTTCCCGTGGAAATTTTGGGGAGTGCTTTCGGAGTACACTTAAAGCCTTTAAAGAAACACACGTTATAAATGTTAAGTCTCTTTCTTCCGCTATTTCGTCTGGAAACGTAAAGTCCCGTTTTTTCCCGTCCCTGTGGGCGTTTCGGAAAATCCTTTCTTAGTGTTCCCCTACACTCCCGAATATACCTACGTGACAAATTTCAACTTTTCCCCCGCGTCCCGTTTTTTCCCGTTCCCGTAAGAATTTCGCCAAATAGACCAATTCCCGAAATTCTTACGGGAACTCCTACACTCCCCAAGGAACCATCTTGCAAAATTTCAGCTTTCTACGACCAGTAAAACGAAAAATCCTGTTTTTTTCCCGTTTCCGTGGGAATTTTGGAAAGTACTCTCTTAATGCTCCTCTACACTCCCGAAGCAACCTACATGCCGAATTTCAGCTTTCTGCAACCAGTAAAACGAAAAGTCCCGGTGTTTCCGTTCCCGTGGGAATTTCGGGAAATCCTTTTGTAGTGCTCCCCTACACTCCCCAAGAGAACTTGAAGGCCAAATTTCAGTTTTATACGACCAGTAAAACGAAAAATCGATCCCGTAGAACTGAATATATAAATCCCGTTTTATTCCTTATCCCGTGGAAATTTCCAAAAATCCTGAAATTAGTTTCTTAGTTTTGTAATCACCTACTTATGTATCAAATTTGAAGAGTCTAGTTATTATAGTTACTGAGATAGCGTCACTCAGAATCGAATATATCATCATCATCATCATCATCTCAGCCATTACAAAGAATCGAATATATAATTCCCGTTTTTTCCTTATCCCGTGGGAGTTTCCAAAAATCCTTCCTTAGTGGATGCCTACATTGTATAAGGTATCTATGTGCAAAATTTCAAGTCTCTAAGTCCAGTGGTTTGGGCTGTGCGTTGATATATAGTTAAGTCAGTCAGTCAGTCAGTCAGTCAGTCAGGACTTTGAATTTTATATGTATAGATTGATTAATTGCATTGTATTTTTATCAACAAACCTACTTTTACTCTAACTTCTACTACTACTCGCTGGAAAAAAGTAAATCTCGATTAAGTTTCAGTTCTCAGTTGAGTAGCGTCAAAATGTAGGGAAATGTCGAGATTAGACCAAATTTAAAGACTAAACAATAAAATATGTAGGTATTTGCACATAAATGTTTTAATTATTTTTCTAAAATTTTTATTTCTCTGTATCATTATCATCGTCATCATCACATGGGCCAGATGACGTATACTGCAGGATGGCGGGTTTTCGCAATCATCTTGACGACGATCGGTTTTGAGTCAATCGCGGCCAATGGCTTGCCGTGATCTAGCTTAACCTGATCTATCCACCCCGCAGGAGGGCCTACCAACACTTCGCCTTCCAGTACTCGGTTGCCAATTCAGAGCACCCCAGAGCCACTTTCGGCGTGAAATTCACTAGACAAGGTATGGAAATACCCAACAACAAAACAAGGTATCTAAGTAATTCTGGTTCTTCTACTGATTTCTCCAGAAGTCTTTCTAAAAAGTCAGTTAGTTACTTTGCAACGGACATTCATACATTTTAATCATGCTTCTAAAATAAATGGAAACTTGGTCGACGATTACTGCTTTGTGCGAAAGGTACCATTTTAGAGTAATTATTAAGTTCTGTCTGTGGAAATGACATCAGTGAATTAAATCATTATCGTGTTATAAGGGAGCTTTGTAAATGCGGATGGCTGGGTCCGAAATGTAGGTATCAGTAAGATAGTGGGTCGAGAGACATTTCAGAGATAGGTACAATAGTTGAGCATTCAGCTACAGAAGTATAAATAGCAAAAGCATTCTTGATGTACTATGTGAAATGGAAACTGGATGTCACACGTGTTGAAGTGGCAAAATTGCAGATAAAGCAAGCAGGTAGCTGTTCTCGGGGAATGTAACTGAAACATTCTTAAGCCTGTGCCAAGTTAGGTTTTAATAAAAAAAAAACAGCGTGTTTCAATATGTATTTCCTAAGTTACTTGTTAAAACTAAAATAAGGTACAGTCAAGATCAAAGTAGCCGGACCTTAGTTCTTTGTAACTTTTACGAATGCGAAACATTTAAAACGGGCCCAGTATTTTTGCTTCTGCGACAAAGTAACTAGTGACGCAAAAAAAAGTGAAAAAGTGTTATAACGATGTAACTGAAACCCTTTTGAACTTAGAACGTCAGCGGGTGTCTAAAACATTTCACCCGAAAACTCTACCTTTCATAAAAACCGTGTTCACAAATTCAAATTGGTAAGCCCGCCGCGTCACAGGCTAATGCGTAAAATCAAAACGTCCGTATTCCATAAGAACACGTCGCACGCGGTCCGATTCCGTTACCGAGAAATGTCTTTCCAATCTCCAACATATATGGACCAAGCTGTAATAGAGAGTATTTTGCGGGGTCTTTTCTTATTTTTACGAGCGAACGCCGGGCGGTATTACGTCGACATGTGGCCAGGAGCTCGGTTATTATTTTTAGGGACGATGGCTCTGATACGTTCTGCTTTATTTGGATCGTACGGTTTGAAATTGGAAGTTTTTTTTCATCAAACGCCTAGCTCATTGCTATTGCGTTTGCAAGTGGCACGGACGATGTTTTGCTATTTTTCGTTGCAGAACGAATTAAAAATTTAAGTCAATTTTAAGACTTATGACAACTTCGTGTAAAGTCAAGGGCTTAAATATACAATTTGTACGTTACCTAGACTTCAAAAAAATATATATACCCATATCCACAAACAATAAGGTCGGTCACACAAAATATTTGACATGATCGCTGTATCGATATTAATGCCCTCGACGGTAGTCTATTGCTATGTTCACGTATTGAAAGAAAAGGAAAAGTTGTAATAGAATTATGAAGAATACAGCACACAATCAACTTAATTATAGTAAACATGTATTTAAATCGCGTGATCCATAAAGAGCGTTTTGTCTAGTGAAAAAAATCGACAGAGCCATAAAACATGGAATCGCAAATCAGGAGATAAAAACAAAAAGACAAAACGTTTTCGGTTCATTCGTGTTTACTTGTTTCTCAGTAACACACGTTGTATGGTGTTCCTAGAATCACTACTTCAGTAAGAATGTTTCAGAGTTCAGTTAAAAGCGGATTAAATAGTTCGGTGTACGGTGCAATAAACCTTATTCAAAATGAACGCGCGGCCAAGTATCGACGCGGTATGTGAAAGTGAACTGAATATTAGGTTCAGAGCCTCTAGTGTAAGTTTTCGCATATAAAAACGTCTCGAACGCGTTCACGTAAACTTCTCAATTACTATGGAAAAATTGGCAGCGCCACTTGCGGATGGGAACGGCAACAAACTGTCCTCATAGTATTTGACATTTTAACGCAAACGCGTTCGACACGTATTTTGTGACCGAAAACCTACACTAAGCAGACAGATTTAGTTTCGGAAACTATTTATTAGGTAAAAAAAACCTGTTCTTGGTAGCCTAGTAGTTTTACTAAAAGTTTCTTAAGCTCGCTTTAAACGGTTTTTATTTAATGCTTAGGATTTGCGTAATAATTGAATAACGCATTATCTTACTATTTACCAATAATAGTTTAGAGTTTGAATCGGTTATCACAAAATAATAAGTCCTTAGTGTCTTATAATTAAAATGCGAATCGCTCTTAATAATTAAATTGTAAATACTGCCTCGAAAAGAAGAATCAACACAAAAAAATAATAATTAAAAAAGCACTGTATGCAGGTTTAATTCCAGACACTGAGGCTCTCGTCGAGCAAAAAGTACACCATCGCATTACATATTGTGTAATGGGTTTAATGCATTACGTTACTTTATTTCTACTAGAAATATCCTATTCTAGTGCCAATGTTCGGAGCACCCGGCCCGGGGGTATTCGCAGTATTTGCAAGTATCTCAGAGTATTTTCATTCGCGGTATTCGTTTGGCGTCAAGTACAATTTATATCGGTGCCGTCCCGCTAAGTGGAAACATAGCTCAAGGCGACATTCACGGTTTTTCAGAGGATTCTCTCAAAATGAATTTTGTTATAGAGTATTTCATGCCTGGGTACTCAGTGGCGAACTTAGGAGATGAAATGTTAGTAAGTAATTTGGGTATCAACGGCAATTCAGACTGGGAATTAGGATTCAAGGATAAAGTATTAAAATTTGCTCATTTTTTATACTAAATACAGCATCAACAGTACAGCATTTACTTTGTTATTATAGCGCTCTTCCACTAACAGTTTAAAGTGTCAAAGTCATCTTTCCTCCCTCACCACCCAAATCAAAATTATTTGTTGAGACTTGCAACTTGATCCTATGTACCTCATGTACCAGTCATTTCACAGGCTGTCCTACTTTCCACGCCGGAACACAGCAACGCGAGTACCGCTTGGTGGCAGTATTACAGAGTAAGATGGTGGTGGTCGGCCAAATAAGGTTGTCTATCATTTTTCATCCAACTTCCTATCAAATGAACATGTCGCTAAATTCGAACGTTTTAGGTTGACAGCAGCTACGTCTTATCGACATTACATTTTATGACGTGCAATTTTTTTAACCTTATGGTGGTACCCCATAGTTGGCTGATGGTACTTCCCCAGGTACTTCCCCAAAAACTTTTTCCTAATAACAAATAATCCCTAGTTGGTAACAACTTCTATGCTTGTCTGGGAGCAAAGAAAAAACATAGAATAAACCAGTTGCTTCTCTTCCCGCGCAGGTGGTAAAAGCCCATCGCATTAGGCGAAAATCTTAGGGATCATGTAATAGGCAATGTGGCTAGCAACTCATCACTGTTTTGATTCCCATTTCCATCCATACGTCCACAATTTTGCTGAACGTGGTCTTTAGGCCTAGTTACCTTAGGCTCTGTCTACCCCGTAAGGGATAAAGACGTGATTTATGTATGTATGGTAACAACAGAGAACAGCGAAGATGAAAAGCCTCCACCAAAGGTGACCTAGTGTGTTTAAAATTAGACCGAGCCGGATCAAAGCGCGGCTCGCGGCGTCACTTCAACTCTACACAAACGATGTTTAGGACTTCGTTATTACTGTTTGCCAAGAATTTCGAGACATTTTTTGTGCTTATTAATTTTTCTGGTGTTAAGTTGATGATACTCCTATTTTGGATGTAAGTGGGGGCTATATCGTGTAGTGTTTTATAAAGACAAGTGGTTAAAGCGCGTCTGTCGGGTGTTGTGATATGTAAAGACTTCATTCGAAGCCTCGCTGTAGAACGATACAGCACACGCGTTTATTCTTTGTGCACCTGTAGGAACTACATGAATATGATGATTACCTGAGGGCTTCTCAAAAATTACTCATCAGCATCTTCAGTCTGTATATGACCCACTGCTGGGCATATGCCTCTTTTTCAGGATGTTAGGGGTTTGGGCTGTAGTTCTAGTGCGTGTCCAATATGAATTGGCAACTTCACACACACCATAGAACTGCTTCGCAGGTGTAATCGGACATAGAATTTTAATTTGTAGAACTGTAATTTTCTTCCATGCTGGTCTGGGAGTAAAGAAAAAACATAGAATTTACCTGTTGCTTCTCTTCCCGCGCAGATGGTAAAAGCCCATCGAGGGGATGAGCGAAAGTCTTAGGAATCATGTTATAGGCGACGCGGCTAGCAACCCATCACTATTTTGATTTCCCTTTCCACCTATACGCCCTTAATCATGCTAAACGTGGCCTTAAGGTTTTGTTACCTTAAACTCTGTCTACCGTAAGGGATAATGTATAATGTATTCAATTTTCTATTACTCTGCTTGTACCCATAAGCATAAATTCCCAACAATTATTTTCACAAAATGTGATTTCACAAATCAGACTAATTAATTGGAGATGACGAATAGACGCACTAATTTATTTTGCAATTTATTAACGAGTGAAATATTTGATTGCATTAACATTGCGTAGTACGAGTGTACTGCTACTGAAAACATGCATCGCTTTGGCCAGACAGAGACTGTAGCCGTAGGATTACCATTTCATCCCACTACTAGATTATTTCTAATCCTTTAAAAGGTCCTGATGTGCTGGCTGTAAATCCGAGGATTTGGAATTGCAGTAGGTATTTACTTAAAAGTGCTTCAAATTTGTGCTCATATTAGGAAGGAACAGACATGTACTGTATTTCGTTAAGAACTTATACGAAACTAGCTGATCTGGTAAACTTCATTCGGCTTCTTTTTTATCGACAGGTTATCATATTTTAGAGACAAATGTAATAAATCAACTATTATACAAATCAGTGCAGCCGTTCTTGAGTAAATGGCGTAAAAATCTCGACTTTAAAAATGACCTTTATAACTGCCCGGGTTATACTCACGGATTTACCTCGGGAAGGAATAAAGAATACCCCAGTTTCCTATCCCGAGGGAATTAAGAAAATCTGTTCTTAGCATTTACGTTACAAAAGGAATCCTCAGCCCAAATGTAAGCTTTCCATACTCAGTAATTTTAGCTGTGCCTTATTAGATCAATTAGAAATAAAAAAAAATGTATTAGCTTTCTAGATAAAGTTTGATAATATTATTAGGCATGATTGAAATGAGAATAGAAAATTTTAATATTATCCGGCAATATTTAACAATAGCTATTTTACTGATTGAGCTTTATTATGTCGTCGGTATTTGAATTCTCATTCAATTTATAGCAAGTATAAATATATTTTAAGTAGGTAGGCACCCACGTAAGTGGGTGAAAGTAACTAACAAATAAAAATCGTCTAAATTAAAAATCCCGATAGACTGACTGGCTCAGGATAGGGATCTTCAAATGGCGGCAAAGCAGCGAGTGTGAGCTAGTGTAGGGTTCTAATAAAAAACGAGTGAGATTATTTTAATATCAGGTTAACTCCTGAATAAAGCATTAACTTCCGCCGTAACTCAAACACATATAAGATCTATAAAAAATACGTAAGCACGTCTAATAAAGTTGATAAAGAATAACGATGCTCCGTAAACATAATCTCGTCAGGCCACCAAATGGAAGATTCATGTTCCATTATTAAGGTAAACATTTCATTGTTCCATGTCTGTCAATAAGGTAAGGCGCCATTTTGTCTGAAACAACCCGCAATCAATTCGTCACCGCCCGACACGTTTGCGTTCGTATGAAACCGAGATTTATCTGCGTGCTGTACCTCTACCTCAATAATGGTATTTTTAAATGTCACGTTGTTTCCCTCGTAATCCCGTGATTTATTTTTTACACCCGAAATTAAATGCGAACCGGGAAGTTTATTGACCCGGCCGATAATAATTTTAATGCTTTTATTGGATCGCTTGTTTGCCAGGATAGCTCCTGATCGCGTACAATCTGATAGATTGGTTATATTAATACGACGGCTTTTATCTCGATTGCGTAAGCCTGTGAGTAATAAAATAACGTGAGATTAAAATCAGTAGCTACTAAGTGTGTTTTTTTTCGACACGACTATATATTTTTATTAACAGACGCTAAACGGAGAACAACTTAGCCGCTTAATTACAGCACAGACGATGGTGTTTTACAAGCAATAAACAAACTAAACTGTGCAATAAACTTTTTACAAATGAAACTACTTGCTCAACCTAAAATTGCTCCATGAATTTAATGCAATTTTCTTCACCGCGCGTTTCAATTAATTGAAACAAACAAACAAAGCAAATACGATTCCGTTTCGCATGTCGGGCTGCAATAAAACGAGCTGTATTAGCCGGCAACAGTGGTAACTCGGTAGCCCTTACTTAACGGAATTTAGGTAGATTCGGCATTACGACCATTGCTGCTGTATATTTGGAGCACCTAACTGGTTCTCACGCCAGCGACCATAGATATACTACCTTTACATACACAAATCACGTCTATCTCCCTTCACAGGGCGACAGAGCCTAAGGTAACAGGACCTAAAGGCCGCTTTTAGCATCATTGTGAGCGTGTAAGTGCAAAGGGGAATCAAAATAGTGACGGCTTGCTAGCGAGATGGCTATATAACATGATTCCTAAAATTTTTGACCATCGTTCGCGGTATGGGCTTTTACCACCTGAGCGGGAAGAGAAGCAACTGGTGAATTCAATTTATTTTCTTTGCTCCCAGACCAACATGGAAGTAACTAATATAATTTAATATATATTATACTTACGAACAACGATATACTAGATCAGAACCAAATATCTAAAATAGACTGAAAAAGTTGACAGTAGTCATTGCGAGGCAAAAAAAGAAGCATTAACTTTACTACGTTCTTCACAGGGTTAAGCTAAACTCACAACGTGCACGAAAAACGGTCCCGTCTATCCATCTTGCCGTGACATATGCGTATTACATAGCTCTTTCTCTTCTGTGGTCGATCTATGACTATGCTCTATATCTATGGCGGGGGCTGAAATACGCTAACTTTATTTGAATCTAAAAATATGCAGCCTTAAGTAACAAATCCTAGCAAAACCAATTTGAAAGAACAACTAGGAAATAATAGCAAGTTTTTGCGTGTGCTATGACACGACATGTTATTTTTGTCTGATTGTCAAAAATGTTTTATTTGCGATATCTACTATGTTTACACTAGTTGATAATTGTGAGGTTGGCATCTTGATTATTTAGGCAAGTTGAAATATTTATGATAAAAAATAAATATCTCAACTAAGAGTAAATATTATTTTTGGTCGTTGAACTAAAGTTACAGCTTAAACACTCGAAACATTAAAAAGCTGCAGTAGTACATTCATGAAACATCAACTGGATTAAGCTATTTATCATTATTTAGGTAAGGTATGAAGTTTAAAAGATATGTACCACCAGCAAAAATGTTTAATTTATAGAGTTTAAAATTCATGAAAGCAAACTTTCCTACATAATAAGCGAGTCTACTTTATTTCAGCTCGCTAAACGAAACATTACACAAACAGCCTTCGTTCCTCATAAATTCCACTTCATAAAAGAGGTGGAACATTGGACGAAATGTTTTATATGCACTTAAAACTGCACGACAGGTCATATTTTCATTTCGCAAACCCGAATACATTAAGGCCCCCATTCAGCTCAATTAATGGCCCTTTATCACGAAGCGGGCTTTCTTGCCGTCTGCCGTCCGCGCCCAAGGCCGTGTTTTCAATAAAAATTCAGGCCCAGAACCGTGAGATGGATATACGGTTAACTGATAAATAACTTTGGACCGGTCCCCGTTCATTCGTAACCCGAACACGCGCGAAGCACCACGATTTATATACAAATGCGTCCACTGAAGTCGGCCATATTTATTTTTCCGTGTCCTAATGCGTCTCCTGAAATATTCATGCAGTGACCGCGCCATCCGTCTTGCTGATGTCTCCTGTAATAACATGATGTAATGTCTCATCTTCATCTGTGGACTCCTCCATCCCGATGCGTCCCTCGACCGGCCACGTTCAATGCACATCAGGGATTACGGTGACATGTAATTCCGGGCCCCTGGCTCCGCTGATGCCATGCCTGTCACTCAAGTGCCTATTGATCGCTGTTTACTACGCTGGACGTGGAATCAGTGTGCTTTGTTAGCGGTATCGGTTCAATAGAACAAGATAACAGCCCGCTTTATTCCTGTGATGTATCCTTAAGGAAAATGACACTGTAATCTTCCAAAACTTTCCCTAATAGCCTTGTGAATAATGCTTATCGATTTTCGGATTACTTCCAGTTCCTTTATAGCTACTTTTGCCAATGTTTACATGTCTCGTTCAGTTCTGACCAAAATAAAAGCCATAGAATTCAAGACCCATACTGAATTTAGTCTTAAAAGTGGTTACTGCCGCTTTTTCACGTTATTTCAACAATCACAGCCTCTAAACTTAACCGATCAAGGTAATATTCAAACAAAGTATACAATTAGTTCAATTATGATAGGTACCAGCTTAAAATTCCGCAGCCGTGCAACGAGGAACCGAATTAAGAATCAAGATAGCGTTTTCAGACAAAGTGTCCACGAAACTTACGGAGGGGCCCAATTCATTCAGAATACCAATTTCATTTCAACCACGGACCTCATTCCGCGAAATTTGGTTACAAAACGTCTGAGACAACAAAGAAAATTAGACCGCGAAGAAAAATAAATGCGGCGAAACGACAGAGCATACAAAATTAGAGTCGGGGGGAGCGCGATGTGTTGTGGGAGCTGAGCTCGGAGCGGAGGGCGCCACAGGTAGCCCGGCGACGCCGCTGGCTGGCAGACGCGGCCGTGACAACTGACATTATACAGCGAATACATACATACATTACATGAGTAAAGTCTTTATCCCTGACGGGGTAGACAGAGCCTAAGATAACAAGATCTAAAGGCCACGTTAAAGAATATCCTGTCAACGTTATTTTTTACCATATTATCGACTTGTTTTAAACGTAATAGTGGTTCATGTTCATGTTCACGGGCACCTTCATGAGGGATCTTAGAGATTAAAATTTAATAAACTTTACCAAATTGTCTTAATTCTTTCGGATTTTCTTGGGCCTTGTAGGAATTTATAATCAAATTGTAGACGACCAATTTAAGCCAATTTAGAACAAGATATCTCTTCCACGCTGTACTGAAACAAAGCCAAGCCTACTCATGACTATTTCCGCGTCTAGTGAATGAATGTTCCTTCACTCCGATAAACCCGCTATTTTCACATTCTTGTACTGCATCGCTACTGGGCGCAAGTGTCGAGCTCACCGCGATTACATAGGCCTTATTGTGTAACTCGCGGGCACTCGCAATTACGTTCACCATCTTCTACTCTCTTTCTACTATCATCCCTTACTGTTTGATAGAAAGAATCGGTAAATGCAATTGAGATTCCGATTGTAGACGATAAGGTTTCCGATTCTTTCTAATGTTACAAGTTTCCGTCAACTTAAATGACTTTTTACATTATTCTACTAGTTTACTGTTTTAAATGTATTTGTTTATTGCACACGAGGCCATGATTTAATCAATACAGTTTTTTTTTAAAATTTTTCCGATATTCTATTGCCGCGTCTATCATCGCAGGTAATATTGTGTTCAAATCGTATAATTCTGGTGAGGAGTGTGAACTGATGCAGACCAGACCATTAAAAGAAGAAAGTTTTACATCTTATAATCGTGGCCAAAGTAGCTGGAAAAAGAGCTGTTGGACGCAGGAAGAAATCCTAGCCTCGAAATATCCGGGAATGGACTAGAATCACAAGTGCAGCAGAACTTTTCAACCTGGCCAGGGACCGTGTGAAGTATGCGGAGCTGACTGCCAACCTTCACTAGTTGGAGAGGCACCATAAGAAGAAGAATTCAGATGAGAGTTAAGAGGTTTCTGTTAGGATAAACTATTTTCCACTACAGCAATACTGAGTGTTTTACGGCCTGTATTTAATTCATTCGTTTTTTGTTTTAACTTTTACTTACAATGAAGTCATATAGCAATACAGTTTACATATCAACAGAAAGTCCTGCCATTTGCCTGTAGCGGACTTAAACCCACGACGTTGGTCGCTTTATTGTCGTCATAAAAACACGACTTTTGGGAGTTACTTGAGTGTACCTGACAGTTTCTTCGTATTTGATTGAATTTGTACACATTGTTGTAGTCGGGCATGCCTTAGTTATAAATTCAGGATTAGAAAAATACTATGTTATTTCCCAAAAATTGTATTTTAACGCAACGATTCTTTATCTATATGACAGAGATGAAGATGGCCACTAATGTATCCAAATAACATTGTTAATTTTATTTCTAAACGACACTAAAAATTAGAACACAGAAAAATCCGAAAAGTACACCTATGGCCTGGCATCGAACCCGGATAGGTACTCATTATCCTTCCGTGATGCGAGCTAGATCCCTACACCACCCTGAGTGAGTAAATCTTCGAATTTTTCTATCTGTTACTAGCTGTCACGTGACCTTGTTACTATGCGAATTTTTGTCGTCAAGCGTCATCTGTATGAATGATGTGTCTCTTTACTATACAATTACAAACTCCCGTGGAACATCTACTGCTCACCACGGACACGAAAGAAGGCGCCGTTTCTAAAATGATAGGTACTATCAAATTAATCAAGAATTTTGAAATAAAAATGAAAATCAAGTACCTAGTGAAATTCTCCTATTATAGTTAATTCTGTAGTGCAATTTCTTTTTTAAAAATACTTAGGTACTTACCTTTACTAAAATTATGCATTTAAATTAAATTAAATTACGATTCCAGCTTGGTGGCTTTCTTTAATAATTCAGATCTAGATTTGAATTTTGTCCAAATTAAATTTTCCAAGGATTACAATTTTGGTGAATCGCTACTTGAAAATGTACACAGTAGCGCTCCGTGTGGCGCTATTTTCGGGAGATAAAAAGTACATTATCTGTTTTAAAGTTCGGTAACTGCGGTAATGCCATACTTCTTCACTGCAGAGTTTAGGTCTCATGTTCGTTAATGACATACTCCCTGTCAAATGAAAGCGTCGACAGTGGTGAGCGTCCCAGCGTGTGGCGACGGCGGCCCGCCTCGCCTGTGGAATAGCCCGCTGCGGCCGCCTGTCCTATCCCACCTCTATTATTGGCATCTGTCTGCCGCGTGAAGCCTTCTACATTTGTTCCGAATCAAATTGACTTTCTGCCATACTAGTTTCGGGTTTGGGTGCGATAAAATAACCATAGTTGTGTTTTCCTTTGTTTCAAACTTTGGAAGACAAGCGTCTGGAATTGAAATTGCTTTGTATTCTGTTTCGTTATCGATTTAAAACGTTGCTCCTCTCCGATATATTTATTCATGAAATACCCCAATGTTTTCATTATTTTGTGTCGCAAAAGTTTATGTAGACGCGAACAAAAACAAACCGCAACATGGCGCTTTGTCCGAACTACAGACTCCGTACAATCCCCGCGTTTCCATTCCGCGGTGGAAATTGTTGAAGCGTAATGTAAAATTTGGCTTAACGTCTACGTGTAATATTCCGGAAAATATTCGCAAGGGACAGTCCGGCTGCATAAAGCGCTGTCTTGCCGTCCGCTCACGCCGGGGCCGGCGTAACGTCGGCATCCGGCAGCCCACCGGACCGGCCTTATCATAAATGACCGTTAACAAAAATGGTCGCAAGTGGAGGATAGTTTTATCCGGGATGAGAGGACTGCCTAATGAGATAAAGGGACGATGGGAGATAGGATGTAATTGATACTTGTGTCATTTGGATTTGCTGGGAATATTAGAATATTCGGCGGGGCTATCTTACTTTCAAACCTGTTGTTGATTAACTAAAAATTAAGTGCTACTGATATCATATTATGTTTTTTATAGATGTCACGTGATATAGAAGACGCTTAAATCTATTAAGTATTAAGACCCTATTTACTGATTAAAACAGGTAAATACTAGAATATATTTATTGCTTATTATTATATTATTGCTGGCATATCCGGAAGTATTTAAATAACCGCGATTATAAAGTTAACCATTAGTAATGTACCTACATATTTTTTAAATGTAACATGCCCTGACTTGTATTAAGTAGCGTCATTTCAGAAATAAATCCCCGCGGTCATTCATTACTAAGTAGCAGCGGTCAGAAATTTGGCAGATGTGCAGGGGAATAAAGTAAATTCATTCCACCGTGCAGAATAGAAGGCAACAGTCCACGTCTCTCCGATGCCTGGCCGCGCGGCCGCGGTGTGAGCTCACTGCCACTCGCCGCCAGCCCGATTGCATTCCAACTTTATTCATACCCCCACTTGGTAACTTGCTCTGAAAAGCATCGAGTCCGTCAGCGTCTTTTGAACTTCAGTTTTCATTGAGAATTTTAATTTAGGAGAACGAAGAAAGTTCGCTAAACGAGGGAATACAACTTCTTGTTTATGATTTTTAACTTAAATTTTTGTTTTAAATAATAACGGTTGAGTTAGGAAAAATAATTTGTTGCGAAAGTTTGTTCGGCGCTTCCAGCAGATTTTATTTCTCCTCTTAAATCATGATTCTTGTTGGTTCGCAGTGAAACTGGCGATTTAAATTGTTCTCTAAACGAGCTTAAAGTACGTGCTGCTATTCAATCAGCTGCTTCGTCGCTTCTTACAAAGATTTCACGCCTGAAACTGCAATGGACTCTGATATACCTATATATAGTTCTAAATTAGTCTATAAAATCGTAGACTTCTTTAACGGGAAACAGAGACACGTGGAAGCTTTATTTCTGTGAAAATAATGTAACACAATTCTCTTTTGCTCAGGGCTGAAGAAGTAATTTGTAACGCCACATGATACTTATATCGCCCCCTCGTTACAAACGATCACAAAATCAGCGGACGTATTATGTTGAATATCAGCCCCAACGCCTAAGGCATCAGCGTTGTTGTTGTTCGAACCTCCACCTTTATCTTATGCACATTCATTCACATTCACAAATCACGTTTTTATCCCTTATGGGGTGGACAGAGCCTAAAGTAACAAGGCCTACAGGCCACGTTTAACAAGACACTGAGGGCGTAGAGGTGGAAAGTGGAATCAAAATAGTGATGGGTTGCTAGCCACATCGCCTATAACATGATTCCTATGACTTTCGCCCATTCTCTCGCTGGACTTTTACCATTTGCGCGGGAAGAGAAGCAACTGGTACATTCCATGTTTTTTCTTTACTCCCAGACCAGCGTATCTTATGCACATTGAGAGATATTTTAAAATGTTTTAAGTATCATAAAAATGAAACTACCGTGAGACTCAATCATAATTACACGAACGGATAACTCACGTATAAAAGTCAAGTCGAGAGAGGCGAGCGCTCCAAGAAGGACTACGAACTATAGCTAGGGAGCTGGCGAGCAAAATTTCTATATGATTAGCACACAAGGCAGACGTTATTAATAGTAATATTTATGCCCTAAGGAACATCAAGGACCCGGTCTGCCACCATGGTGGCGCTGCGTTTAAAATTTACAGCGTTTCAAAAATGTAAAAAAAAGGTGTGCTATATTATGTGCACACGTCTGCCTCTGGGCCTGATGATTACAGTCATCCTAGAAACACAAAAAATCGAAAAGGCAGACATCCAGGGCTCTGACTTTAGTAGTATTCAATTTTTTAATTTATTTTTATGATTTAATAAATTGTATATGAAGTGCACACTTGGCAGACTTGAATTGTTCGATCAAAAACAATGAGAAGAACCACGGAAAAATAGTCTGCCATCAAGGTGGCGCTGCGTTTTAAATTTACAGCGTTTCAAAAATGTAAAAAAAAAATGGTGTGCTATATTATGCGCACACGTCTGCCTCTTGGACTGATGTTTGAATTCCTTATGAAAACAAAGAAAATCGATGAGGCAGACGTTTAGGCCTCTGATATTCCAAAGGCAGACCGTTTGATTTTTTTTTCTGAATTGAATTGGTTTTTTCTGGTTGGCATTGAGAAAAAATATGATTGCATAGATTTCAGCTCCAGAAGTTTAGTCGTTACCGTGCTTTTAGAGAATAATAATTAAACAAAATTGTATAAATAAAACTAAAAAATAACAATAATCCCATGCAATAGGTACACACGGCAATATTATCAGGTAAGCACCTACGCACGCTCGCGCCGTATCTATCCTGCTTACCGAATAGCTTTGCTGTATGCCTGCTATCCCTTAATTCCGTGAATTTCAAACTGTTATACAGGTGAAAATCAGTGAGCAAAGTGTCTGCCACATTTTTTTTCGAATCCACGGAGTCATAGTGAATCGAATGGGCGCAATGAGATGTGCAAATGACTTAGTAGAGCTTTTTTTTTTTACACTTTTAAGACTCCGTCCCATGATAATGCAGAGTCCTGAATGTCTGCCTCTTCGATTTTCTTCGTTTTCAAGATGATTGTGACCAATGAACTCCAGAGGCAGACATGTGCAAATGACTTAAAACCCCCATTTTTTTAAGCAACTTCAATCCGCTGTAACGCGAAAACGCAGCGACATAGGACCTTAATTGATTGAACCAAATCGATTCGTAATGATTTAAACTGCACTCCACCTCGACGTGAAACGTGTGCAAATCATATACCGAAATGCTCGCCAGCTCCCTAACTACTAGTCCAAAACATGGTAGAGCATCACTCGACTTTTATACGTGAGTTATTCGTTTGTGTAATTATCTTAAAAATATCCTCTAACTCCACTTAATAAATGTCCGAAAGAGGCTTTAAAATTTCGCAACACCTTTCAGTCAGTCTCATAAACTACTTGGAAGCTCTTACGCCGCTCTTATAGAGGAAATAACCAAACAGAGTGGTAACACGGAATTTCCAATCTTGCAGCACATTTAGTGATTCATCACTTACACCATACTGACGCGAATTTTTAGCGACTACATTTCCTTTATTTCCTACATGAAAGTAATTTAAGCTAGTAGAATCTTGATCATTATATTTACTTTTTTTATTTAAAAGTGAGTTTTATTCTTTATGCGGACACATCCGGCTTGGCAATTTTTTTCATTATGAATAGGGAATATGCATTAAAGTTTTTTATTACGCTTCTTAGCAATGTAGGTATTAAAATATCGTAACAAATATTTTTATTGTAGGTAAAACACATGAAAAAGATGCATTATAGGCCAACACAAATGCACAAAGGCGAACTTATCCTTAAAATGGATTTAAATTTTTCTAGAAATTAATAGTTAACATCTTGATTATTTTTACAGTTATTTTACATAAATGAGCCTATGAAAAGCAATTAAAAAATGCATGAATATTCCCTACTGTATGACATTTGCAGGTTAGCTGGAAGAGATCCCTTCTTAAGGATAAGTTCCTCTTTGTACTTTTTTCTCTGTATTTTTGTATTTTTTTTAATTTTTTATATGCAATAAAGAGTTTACATACATACATACATACATTTCCATTCTATGAGTTATTTTCTCTATGACCGCTCCAGCAGTGTAGAGGTCAGTACCATAAAGGTAAGTACATATAATCATGTATCTACTATTCCTCGGCTGGTCGCGTAGCCACTTAGCACGGCCGATGGTTACACCATTAGGTAGCCATTACAGGCATTAGGAGGACCGTCTGCGATTTGTTTCAAGCGTTCTCTGGAAAATTGTAAGAATTTTACTTCAGCTTCAATTGTGACTTTTATTTGTAACATTTCCATGAGTTGTTTTAAAGGAAATTCAGGTTACGTGTAGTTCAACTGCGAAGACCGAAGTATCATAAGTTTTGAAAATAAAATTATTACCCAGTCGTATTTTGTATCTGTTTATTTTCTCGCTGATTCAGTTTTTTATGTAAATGTCTCTTTTGCACGGCAAAAAGTAAAAAAAGTACAGAGCACAATAATATTATGAAGAGACATTTATTTTCATTCCCTGCCGTCTCCCTATCAGTGAGATAAGAACTAGTTCCAAAAGGGAGACGCAAACGGAACAACAAAGCTACCGAAAATCGTTGAACGTTTTAAATAGCAATACAAGGGAGCCTTTTAAATGGTAATTCGATTGTACCCAGTTTGCAGCTTCAAAAGAGTGAAATATTCTTTTCAGGGGCCAGGGACGCCCCGGGAGAATTATTAATGGGTACGAAACTGTGAAACTTTCATGCCTCCGTCCAAGACAGGGGCGAATAGCGGGGGCCTACAACGGCTCACCGGAATCAACAAGCTGGAAAGGTTTTCATTAGAATGTAATGGCTGCGCGTGGCTGCGTTACTCGTTATGACGCACGTAATACTGTTCGCCATGTATGTATAGTCTCTCGCTCTTTCTCTCTCTATCAGTGTCTCTCGCAATGAGTAGGAAAGAGACCAGATAAATTTGAGTGTGGGAGCAGTGTGTTGCTGTTGCATCGCACAAATTATGGTATGGCGCTAAGGATCAGACAAAGAGCGGAATCGGTCCTGCGCATATGCACAAATAATAAAGCTTGCATACAAACAAAGACATACTGAGGACAAGTGTGACAGATGGAGAGACAGCATTATGAGGCGACAACGACGGAGCCAATGCGCTGCCTTTGTAATGTTGACGCTCGTTGAAAAACGAAGCGCTAAAAATATTTTTCATAATTTTATTCTATTGGTGAAAAACTTAAGTAAATTACCTGTTGTATGTATGTGTACAGAACAGATTAGGACTTAAGTTATTTTTTTGATCTGGAACGTCAATTCGCACACTATACTTACACATACAACAGGTAATTTACTTAAGTTCTTCACCTATACCACTTTGTTGTCGTACCAACCAAATGACAAACTAGCAAATTACAGAAATTACAGCATTCTAGTACTAAGATTTTTGAATGAATACGTAACAGTTTCCTTTCAATTGCACCATAAAAATGCGTGCGAATGAACAAACTCCGTCACAAGCGGGCGATGATGCGCGTGCGAGTCCAAACTCGCGGTTTATTCTAGAAATGTACTTTTTACGATCCGCGATAAATCTCGACGCGCCCAAGACCCCAGAGTTATGTCTTGGAAGGGACATTATACGTGAAACGTTGTGTGGTAGATTTATTCGATGACACCTCTAGGTTTATTTAAAAATGAGACCGACCTTGTTAGTGACAGCGGGGAAGAGGGGAGGCTTGCTGCTTCGATTGCTCGTACGCCTGTCTAAAAAAAGCAGCTTGAGTGAAGTGCTCTCCTATTTTTAGTACCTGGGTAATCTCAATACAAACAAAACCAGAATAATGTTAAAATTAGCCCCCCCACCCGAATAACTGTGTTATAGCTTTCACCCAAAACAAGTTTTTTTGGATAATATTTAGGTATATTCTTTGATTTATAACGCACCTCCTACATTTCTAACAGAAATAACAATAAATTCTCTGTCGTCACTTTATGTTAAGGTAGAAATATTGTGACGTCACTTGAATTCCCTTGAGTCCCTCCTACGTTGTGTAAGCAGACGCCTACAGAACATTTCCTCACATAAATTAGACCCAGATCATAAATTAAAAATGATTAGTATAAGCTGAAAAATCTAGTCTATTTATTGCTTTAAATTTAATTAGTCGCCGTCAGATAGTGTTCAAATAATTTTTGAGTAGACCACTCCGGTATAACTGATAGTGAGTGTTTCGTATTCCTTTCATAGTGATTAACCACAGTTCGTTTAATAAATCCATGAATTCTGTAATACACGAGTGTATAGATAAAACCAAATAAGCAAATACTCAGCATGATTGCTTAACTGAAATGTTCTTGTTACCAGCTTTTAACCATTATTGGTCAACAAAATAATGTTTCTTTGTAATGTCCATCCTCAGACATTCCCAATAATTGACCGCATTTTATTTCTCCGATCAGTTAATAAAATGATTATCCTAATGGTTAAAAGTCTCTAAAAACGTCCTCCATTAAATATTTATTAGACCTACTCGTAAATAAACACCTAATGAATTTTACTAATTTAATCAAGCGCTATAGTATTTGGCTATGTAAGTAGAAGTTATCTATGCATTGAGGTACCCGAGAACCCTACCCGCTTCGTCTTAGAAAATGTATTTAATTTTAATTCATACTCGGAAATGAAATTACGTCGTCTATGTACATTCGTAATTTAGTTCCTAACTCGGGACCGGGGACAAACTACGCGCAAACAATCCCTCCGGCTGCCTTAGAGCCAAATAATATGCAAATAATCTTAACGGGATGCAACGGCTAAATGCCGTGATAACTATTAACATTACCTACATTAAAAAGACTTTTCTTTAAATTCCGTTAAAGAGGATTAATGTTATATGGACAAAAGAAAAGATAGCAAAAGGTTTCAGTCTCGACTATAATTTGATTTACCAGCGTACTGACAGATGCCAAACATTGATTGGGTTACGCCCAACATAATAATGTGCGCCATTATTAAGCCTTTCACCATGATAACACATGTTGACTATTTCTAAAAGCTTGTAATAATCCAATTTGATAAATTTTACTCCAAACGTGCTGACGGGGCCCGTTCGGTGGCCATTAAAATTCTAAAAAGGAAACGTATTTTAGCTATTTCCAAATGGTAATTGTCAATAACAAATTCCGCTCGTTTACAACTAAGTGATAATTTGACATTTTGTAACTGAAACTATTTCAAAACAACTCTCTAATTTCATGGAGTTTTGCGAAACTGAAAACTTAGCTCTTGAATTATTTTCTTCATTGATGTCGCCGCCTCAAGTTAGTTGTCTTTAATTAAAATATTTAATCCTCGCCTCGAATTAAGTGTAGACGCAGTCTTATTCTGGGCATACTATCAAAATTAGTAAATTTCAGTTGAATATTTAAGTATCATTTTACAACTTGAAGGCTATTAAGACATTGAACGCTTATTACAATAAGATCATTTTTTGGATTAAATATCCTTAAAACATGAGTTCTAATTGAATGAATCAAAAAGAATAAACCGTACATAAATATCCGAATAAGAAATTAAATTTATTTAAAAGTTGTATAGGTTTATTCTAATAAGTGTAAATTCCTGTAATATTACGAGCAGAGTTGCAGAGTTCTCAGTACTGCAGCTACCTCGGTTTGTTGCAAAAGATCAACAGCGCGTTTTAAAGTAGCGCATTAATTTTCATATTAGCAGCAGTATGTACAATGTTCAACGTTTTCATGCGAATCATTTATTTTCCTAGGTACATCAAACGTTGACAAACAGAACTAATTATTCCGCGTCCTTTCGATTTCTTTGTATAGCTCAACCACTATTGTAATGGGTTTGTCATAAGCTTATGAGAATGTTGCTTTTGCCTTTAGTATTCTACTTTTTCACATTCAGTTTGACATGCAATTTTCTTTAAAATAGTGCTGCTATTTTCACCGAATCCTTAATAATAATATTACCTATATATATGATTACATTTTGGATTCCTGATAAAGAACTTGCTAATAACATGACTGTTTTATGATAACTATGTACATGAACGGTCAACCAATCGCCAATATTCCCATAAAAAAGTTCTAGTGAAATTATGTCACACCTCAGGAACACTTAAACAGGAAACAGACTTAATAATGACTGTTTTTTTTTAAATTATCGTACATTCTCATTATTCTTATTTATTCAGCTTCCATGCTGGTCTTTTAAAAGCTTGTAACAGACCATCGATGGAGTGGGCGAAAATCTTAGAAATCATGTTATAGACGATGCGGTTAGCAATCCATCCAAGACTATTTTGATTCCTCTTTACCACCTAAACGCCCACAATCATGCTAAACTATACACTTTAATCGCTTATTTACGTCGAAATTTCCATTCCATTTTTGATTTAAAATTGTCTTAAAGTGCTCAGAATCGGCTGTGAACCCGAGAGCGGCAAATGTTTGCCAACTAACGGAGCTTGGCACTAATTTGTCAACCCTCATTAAGTTATCTTCCCCGCGTTCCGTGAAATTTTAATTCCCTTTGTCTCTCTTACTCTTGTACTTTAGTTGCAGAAAGGTTTTTCGTGTACTAGCTTATGATATAGGTGGTGTGGACGCAAGGGGAAATAAATGTGCACTGCGGCTGTCTTGTATGCTTTTACCGCGGCGGGGTTATAATTTGTTATTTTCGGTCATTTAAGTAGACGTGCGGATGGTGGACGTTTTTCAAGACCTAAATAGAACTGGGATTTGAGTAAGAATTTTGTTTGTACTGTTTTGGCCATTTGTTTGTCTGTGGTCTGTGATAAATCATGCGTCAGCTGTTTTATAAAGAACCTGCTTAATGCTATACTTTGTAATGAATGGGATAAGCCACGTGAATAAAATAACTTTGTAAATGGATGTGAAATAAGATTTAAAATCTCATTTCCGTGTAGTTGTTTGGCATTCATTAGTATGAAATTGAATACAAATAGGCTGTTATAATTTCTCACACACTGTCTGTGCCAAATAAAGTCCAGTTTTGTTCTTATCAAGGTATTTTTTTCAGAAAAACTATAAACTCATTCGTTATATACAATAAACTCCACTAGGTATTCACGTATCGCTATAAAATTAAAAAGTGTGATATTTGCTTTTTATCACTGCCAATGACGACTTTTGAGTTTTACCGAAAAATGAAAGAGACATACGCGATACAAATTAAATATGAGAGAATACTCATACTTAACGTAAAAACAAATAAAATAATAAGTAGGGATTTTTAGCCTCAAAGTGGATCGAATTCTGAATTATGCTGGTCTTCTAGCCTGTGCTGGTCGTCCGTTGTTTCCTTTGAAAAATGAAATATATGAAGTTATAAAGTGAAGAAAACAATATCAATGTGGTTGCATGGGCATAAATACCTATAGCTTTCCCGGCAGAGATGAAATAAATAAGAAGCACACTGCTAACGAAAATGCTCACCGTAACTGCAGTGTAGTGTCTACGAGCGGCCACACGGTTTCTGGCACAAATCAGGAATGAGGGCCCTTCCAACCTCTTTCTTCTGTCCCATTCGTGTAATTATGTCGTTGTGAAAGCACCAGGGGGTTACTTTTCTCTGCAGGTTACTGAGTTCAGTCTTACCGGGCCTGAAGGATCTTTCAGCCGAGCGGTAAATGTTCTGTCCGGCCGCGGGTGTTGCAAATATTGATACATTAAATTAAATTATGTTATTTAAACGATACATCTATGGATACTACGTATAAGATGCAATCCATGAAAAAATTATAAAGTAAATACTACCTTAAGTATAATAAAAAAGAATTTAGACTACCCTATTTGGAATGATTTAGATTAGCCCATATACGTTGGACACGTCGACATACATACATACATAAACCACGTCTTTATCCCTTACGGGGTAGACAGAACCCAAGGTAACAAGACCTAAAGGCCACGTTTAGCATGATTTTAGGCGTCTTGGTGGAAAGGGGAATCAAAACGCATCGCCTATAACATAATTCCTAAGATTTTTGCATATTCTCTCGACGCGGGACGAGAAGACTGGTACATTCTATGTTTTTAGGGTTCCGTACCTCAAAAGGAAAAAACGGAACCCTTATAGGATCACTTTGTTGTCCGTCTGTCCGTCCGTCCGTCTGTCACGACCCTTTTTCTCAGTAACGCGTGGAGGTATGAAGCTGAAATTTATATCAATTACTCAGGTCTACTGTCCCTTGAAGCTGTGAAAAAATCAAACTTCTAAGCCAACGCAATCAAAAGATACAGCCGTTTATGCCGCAAATTTCCGCAAATTTTCAACTCTCAAGGGAATCAAAACCTACAAGGTAGTTCCCGTGAACGCAGAATCTTGAAATTTGGTATGAAGGTAGGTCTTATAGCACAGATTAAAGAATAATTGCGAAAACCGTAAATGTGTATGTATGTCTGTATATAGCAGTGACCAATATAAAGTAACCCCACACTGCGTACATTTTGCTTTGGAACAGGGCTCTGCTTACACTGGTTTTAGATACTCTCAAGGGAATCAAAACCTACAAGGTAGTTCCCGTGAACGCAGAATCTTGAAATTTGGTATGAAGGTAGGTCTTATAGCACAGATTAAAGAATAATTGCGAAAACCGTAAATGTGTATGTATGTCTGTATATAGCAGTGACCAATATAAAGTAACCCCACACTGCGTACATTTTGCTTTGGAACAGGGCTCTGCTTACACTGGTTTTAGATATTTATAGATAATGATACGGAACCCTCGGTGCGCGAGTCCGACTCGCACTTGACCGGTTTTTTTTCTCTACTCCCAGACCAGCATGGAAGCATTTAAACGATACCGTCAGTTAAAAAAAAAACGTATATTGTTGGCCGGAAAAAGCTGTGGTAGCTATTGTTTTAACATGTGACTTCTCTATCATCATACACAAGTACTATGGATACAAACCAGACTCACACCTCTGAGTTTTTCTGGTTTTATGTGCATGTTGAATTTGAATTGTCTCCTGAGTTTTTTGGTGAAGGAAACCATCATGAGTAAACTTGCTCATACTTACGAAGCAGTGCCATGTTGAGTGGGATTTGCATTATCCATGGGCTTTCATTCTGAGTGGAGGCCTGTGCTTAGCAGTGGCGTCTACGAAAAAAAAACTTTTCGACTCTTTGTTTAAACAAACGTACCTATATAAAAAACCGTAAACACACTCTCATTAATTTGCTTTCATCAAGTTCATTTAAAGCCAATTCAAGTATTCTAGCAATATTTAAACGCAGATGCCATGATATCGTCCACAGACGTACTGAAACTGAAAATAGAATAAGTTCTGTTCACAGTTACTCGGTCGTTTGTCGTTGTTTTTTTAACTCGGGTGTGATTTCCAATACTCATAATTCTGCCCGAAACAGTTGAGAAAGTAATGATGTATGAACCGAATTGATAATAAACTAACCTAACCTAACTGATGACATTTCCAAAATTCCTGAAGAATGCGCGTGTCTATGTGATACGAAAATATGACCGACGAACATTGTGGGACAAAAAGGAACCCGCCAAAATTCTCATTCATTTTGTGTTCTTCAAAGTCGTAGGTAGCCATTATGATCAGGGTCTTGCTAAGTCTCTGCGATAGTGTTTCTGTGGCGTAGCGTATTCGCTCGGAAGTTGCACAGCGCGAGAAAGTTTTGCAGACGTCGGGCTTAGAGTAACAAGTATGATATCAAGACTTCTGCATCCGAAGCAGTGAGACGAGCAATTTGTCTGAATTCACTGTGCGGCGAGTCAGAGGTTGTGTTTTGTTGTTATAAGTGTGCTCAGTTTCGTTGGAAGTGCTCTTAGAGTTCCGTATCTAGTCTTAGTGGTAAAACCAAACCCATAAGGGTCAAATTATAAAGTTTGGCCATCTCCGCCCGTCTTTCCATGACAAGCTTTTGATTTTTTTAAACAACCTGTACGTAAAGAAACGTTTTTTCTGACCTATTGTGTGGTGATACATACTTGGTGGCCTTACAAAAATATTGCAGGTTTGCTGAAACCGTTTTTCGATTGTGATCGTTTGCGATATTAAGTTTTTGTTATTTAAATCTTAGGAATCATGTTATAGGCGATGCGGCTGGCAACCCATCACTATTTTGATTCCTCTTTCCATCTATGCGCCCGCAATCATGCTAAACCTTTTATTACTTTTATTACCTTAGGCTCTGTCTACCCCTTAAGGGACAAAGGTGTGATTAATGTATATAATATGTATGTTATTGTAAGTAACTTTAATTTAAGACGTATCGACTGTCTATATTTCTTAATGATTTTTTATGGTTTTAGCAGAAAACAAATAGACAAATAGTACACAATCTTTAATGTAGTGGCTGTTACAAGACAGCTCATAGAATATTTAGTAGGTATCAAAAATAAAATAAAATAAAACATGGTATGGATCACACCCTCGTTAGCTCAGCGGACGAATTCAGTAATCCCCAGAGTAAAGGATGGCCGCTAACTCGTTTAACACGCCACAATAATCCTCTGTCATCGAATCAGCATTTCTTTGCTCAGTTTCAGTTTCTTGCATAATCCCATCACGCTTGATATTCGAGGCCATCGCAGCCTCTCGATGTAATTCGCACTCCATTTTGAGCCACAGTGTACATTGTTCTCTTTCCGCACCAACCCCTTTTCCTTGTCGCGCGCATTTATGATAATGCTCCCGCGCGAGAGATGTGTCGCTCGGAATTAGTCATGCCAATGCGATTTTTCGAATCCATTCCATTTTCCTACGAAATTACACCCCACAGGACATTACTGTGTAACACAAGGTGAATGACACATTAAAAGAGATAAACTGGGCAACTGGGCGCCGGGGCGGGCTATTTATTCTACGTAACACCTTTTGGGGTCACGCGGCGTCCCATATCGCACTTTTAAGTTTAATGTTCACGCTGAGAGCATAACTACGACTCACAACTCTGCTTTGTTGTTTCCTTCGATGCTTAAACAGCGACACTGGGGCTTAAAATGTACCATTTTCATTCGCACACACGCAATCTTTCAAGAAATAAAACCGAATAAAATAAAGCGTAAAAAACATGAGGTTTCCCGCGCGCGCCCCAATCCTTTTACGCTTGTCGATAATGTGATTTAAGTAAATCAGCCAATTTCAATAAGTGCTTCGCCTGGGAACAAATCTACGCTTATTCACCGAAACCATAAATCCTGAAGACGGGCCACCAGACGTATCCAGCCAGATTGATATCGTAAATATTCCTCACCCGGTTTCCTATTGGCAAATTACAATAAATTCCACGAAGATGTGATAGCCCAAGGAAGGTCCCACCGATCCGCAAAAAAGTATTTCTAATGTTATAACATTTAGGTCAAACCCGTACATTTATAACTGAAAACTTCTAATACTAACACCATATTAGCCAAACGGCAAATTATAATTATTAAGTTAGATATGAGAATTATAAAATCGAACGTAAAAGCGTGGGAGGAAACATACGCAGCCAGGTACGCACAAATAAAGTGGCGAGTGGGCGTCTCCTCGTGTATACGAGTTAATGTTTGTAAAGAACGTTCCTAATGCAGGACGGAAAGCGTGATAGTAAGCATGTTCACAGTAAAAATATAATTTAAGTAATATATATTTTTAATCTTTTTATGAACAGTATGTTTATTCTGTAAGTAGGCAGACCAAGTTTGCGAGTCTTTTTTCTATACCTACTAGCGTTTTCGGAAAGATTATTGCCAAAAAGAATGCGCCGCCTAGAAACATGACACTTTTTTTAACATTAACTAACGAGATTCAACCCAACGGAGACTACATCGAGTTATACGATATTTTGAAGGTATTGTCCAGCTTAGCACGCAATAACTTTAAACTATTCCGACGCAAAGTTTTTAATTAACCTTCAGGGACAACAATGATATCTGTGGTCTGGATAAAACTCCACATTTGCTTAAAATCTTCTAAATTGGTTAATGAACTTTTAATAAATTCTCCTTTGTTACTTTACAGTGTCATTCACTCTTTAAGCTTGTTAAATTATCATTAAACTTAGGATATGGAAAAGTAAGCGGAGACCTTAAGTAAAAACGCAATCTTGTTATATCACAAACTTAACATTTAGTCCCTTGACGGTTTAAGAAGTATTAGAAGAATCGCATTCTCGTGGAATGCTCCTGCCGCGGTTCACTTGGAACATCGCTCAATGTATGGAAACATTTCCGTGCATGGCGGGAAGAACTTGATAACTCGACTTACACGATTTTTTTTTTACCGTCGCAATGGCTTCCTACAGCATTGGTTTTGTAGGAAAAAAATTTACAACTCGATATCTACGATACTTTTAGAGATATTGCCGCGTGAGTATTTGAATATATCCATACGCTGCGTATTTTATTTAACGAAACGAGATATATACGCGATGAGTCACAAAAAAAATAATAATATCGTAATATATCCTTACATCAACTTATGCTCAAAAACCGATCTAACGTACGTAAATTGACAAAACAAGATATCAAATAAAAGTCGACTAATACACTATTACGTTAACAAATAAATATATCGTTTTATCTACTTATATTCAACTACTGATAAAACGAACGTAACTTGATATGTCAATTTATACTTACACTATACCAATTCTATGGTGAATAAGTTAACATGTTCGGTGATCATGATCGGTGAACATGTTGATAAGTCAATTATTATGAATAATAAGATAGTAAGAAAGATAAACATAACCATATTTGAAAAACCATCTAAAATTACTCTTAAATCAATTTAGACATTTCAATTACACTGAAAAACTGATTTTTAGGAATTAAATTAAATAATGTTTTCACTGGTTTGAGCACTAATGTATGGGTAATAAGTTGATAAGTCTCTGGGTAGTATGTTGATAAGTCTAATATCTTACAAAATAAGCAGATTTTACCAGAATACGTAACATAATTTGAAAGATTACGTAAAATTATCCATAAATCAAGCTATAGAGATGAGTTCGAGATAAAAACGGATTTTGGAGAAAATGACAAACTTTAAAATCGCTGCCCTGTAAAATTGCCATTTTGGAGTTATCAAGTTCTTCCCGCCATGCACGGATTTGTTGAATTCAAGCAATTCTGACAAAATGTACAGGGCTATTAAGTCAAACTAACCTAAGCTGCTGAAATATTCTGGAACAGTTTTAAAATACTTTTTATAATTACTCTAGATACAACTTAATCAACTTTGAGGGTTTTTTTGCCAGCACACTTTCAAGCGGCTAACGTTAGGTTTTAGAAATAACCGATGAAACACTGTTTTTAAATTTTACTTAATCTGGAAAGAAAACTTCATCAAGTAACAAATCTCGCTGACCGGCGCGAGCTTACCGCGAGAAGCCCTCTCCGACACCTCGTCACCCGCCGTGATTGCGACTACCATTTGATGAATTACTTCACTTTTCATATCCCTCGCAAAGATTAATTCCATGCAAAATAAACTTTGATCAGTCACAGCAAGGATTTAGATTACATCGGTGGCTTTTGGCGCTTCAGTTCTTTTTGGTAGGCGTGACATAAAGGCCCTGCGCGACCCGACAGTTTTAGGGAAGTCACTCTTACAACAGTGTCTACACTAATTAAATGTTGAACAGACATTCGCGGGCTTACATGGCAAGTTGCCGCCGCTATGTTCCACGAGGTGAGAACGGGTGGGTTCGTAAACGAACTTTTCTAATTACTTTTATGTGGGGCTTCACACGTCGGCCGAAGGTTTGCCCGTTGCGGGCTAAACATCGTTATCACTTTAGTTAGTTTTACTTACTCGCTTCCGTCGCTCTTCAAACTTGACTCCTTTCTGTGACGAGGAGTTCTACCTTATGACTTGTGCGTTTACTTCTGTGGTTGGCGCGGCCTAATTTTTTCTAACTTGAAGCAAGGGTTGGTGTTAGGTACCATTAAAATCTTTTGGTAACGTTTTGTCGTTAAATATGAATGTGCTTCGTGTCCATAAAAAGGGGTGAACATTAATGGGTTTTGTCTCGCGACCACCGCGCGAGCCGCGCCCAGGGAGGTCATTAAAAACTTCCCTTAGGTAACCATCGTTTGGCCACATGCTGTTATATTGGGACTATCTAATTATGAATTTAATCACACGGGATAATAGCGAGATGGTTTTTATGCTTTTGCGCGTTACATGTTTCCTTATAGATGAATCAATAGTTTGTACTTGATTGTCATGAAAAATCATAGAGAAAAAAACTAATATGATTGCCATAATATTATTATTTTTGTTTCAGTACAGTCAAGTGTATGTATGTAGTCAAAGTTTCAAAAATAAGTACCATACGCTCTTACACCGGCGTAATAAGGTCGTGGAACATATTTTTGAGAGGTTCTTATCGATACTTATTTTTGCACTTGACCGTACAACAAATCTCTGGGTGATATGCTTATAACCTCTCGTAATAATGTGAGAACATTGCTAGGCCAACGTTATCAGCAACATTGCAATGATTCATTTGTTTAATTCAAACATGCCTTTATTCCGTTTTAAAAGGTCCTGTAACAAAATGGCTTTTCACTTTTTATTAATTAATTATGTACATCATTTTTCAACGCTGACTGGCAGGCCTGTACTGTAATAACCGGCCCAATTTCCCCTGATTATTTCACATTTCAGACAAAAGGAGTTCACCTGTCAAAGACGGTGAACAGGCTTCCCTTGAAATTGGAATTCGTGTCTTGTTTTACAATAAAGGCTCAAGTTCAGTTAAAGTTACATTCTTCGTACTTTTTCTTGCATAGTATTGCCTCCTAGTAGTAATAACGTACAAAAATTCAACCAAACTTTTGGCAACTTTAATGGAATCAAACAATGCAATTTTCAATGCCGTGATGTCGGATTTCATCTGAAATTTACACAATGAATTCCGGCGAATTTCAAATTTTTCGTGCTGAAAAATTGTCATCTAGTATATGAACTACATACTTTTATGAAAAATTACGAACATGCAAGCGTAATTTCCAAAAGTTGGTACCTGTTTCTTTATTTTCACTGCAGTTAGGACATAAAAAGCGTTAATTTCATTTTAAAAGGGACATTGCTTTGAAATCCAAATTTAAAGCACATAAAGTAAATGTCATTTATTACTGCTAATGTATAAAATGCATCAAAGGATAAAAAACCACTTTTAATTCTAAAGCTGACACCTTTCGTACCTCAAGTAACATCAAAATTATTAATACCCAATCGCTGTCTCGTTCAATTATTTGAGTAGCGAAACCAATTAAAACCGACCGGAATCAATCATAAAAATACTGCGATGACATTAAGAAAGTTGGCAAGAATTGCCTTCGCGCGCCGCTGTGAAATTGTAACCAGAAATGGAATGCAAATATTGAAGCCGGCAGCCATGCAGTAAAAGAGGAATATAAAAGCTTGTTATGCAACGACACGCTCGATCTAGGCAGCGGCACACACTATCCGACTCTCACTGCCGCCGGCTTTATATACCGATGCATGGCGAGATGTTGTGTGCGTGATTGGGGTGCTAATAGATAGACTAGCCAGACTTTGCCCAGCCTACGCGCTGTTGAACTTTCAAAGAGGTTAGATTCTATTACACAATACACTGGTGGTCACTGGTAACCGTGCAGCAAAATTTTTGTAGTTTTAGACGAAGAAGAAGTGGTTGAAAACTGTTCAAGATGATGGTTACTGGATTATTTGCGCAATGACGTCACTATAGTAGTAAGTCACAACAAAATACGAATGAAACCTCCATTGGGACAAGAAAAGTTACTTTTACCAGTCGATAATTATTATCTATTATTTTCTATTCCATTAACGAATCGCAAAACTACCCTCCGTCGTCGGTACCACAAGCATAATGGACCTGGTGACGGTGACGCAGTAGGTGGATTAATGCTGCTAAGCAGACATTGATTGTGGCTACGGCGTCATATTAGTTTGTAGCACTGAAATGCGGCTTTTTGGCTAATAGTTTGCCAGTCAACCGTCTAAGCGCTAGCGTATGTAGAAATCGAAACGTTTCCGAGCGTATTTTCCTTTTCAGCGATAGTTCAGATGACGATAAATTTTTGATTTTAGCCACACAGTTCATTGGATAATAGCGTTTTTAAAGTTTGAAAATAATTCAAAAGTAAGATAATTTTTAATAGATATCTGGAGACAAATTGGATTTTATTCACTTAAATGTACATCACTAACGTTTATTAATATTAAGCCTAATACCATCAGAAAAAAAACAGTAAGTTTTGATAGAAGTTAATAATCTGCTGAATTTTTTCCAATATCAGAAGAGGGTGTCTCCTATTTCTGACAATGGATATGTTACAGGCGGATTGTAGTAATCCGCCATATTACAATTTGCCTAGCCGTTTTGAATTAAGAGGGCCGTATTACAATGCGGAGGTTCAACGATTAGCCGGATTGGCGTTCTTCAATAAGGCGGCCTATGTTTAGCCGCATCGTACTATTATCACCAAATAAGAAATAAAGATGGTTTTTTTAGTGGATAGGTTAGGTTAGAATTGCGTCATGGCCGAAGGCCTATATACTGAGCGAAAATCGGAGCGAAGCGAAGCGGAGCTCCGTCGACTGAACTAAAAACTGTCAAAGCGGTGGCTAATGACTCGCTGTATTACATTACGGCTAGCTGTGTTTTTTATTCATCCGCATTCAATCCGGCTAATCGTCGAACCGCCGCATTGCAAAACGACCAAAACGGCTAGGCATATTGTAATATGGCGGATTACTATAATCCGCCTGCGACTGACATACCGCAATCAGTTATTGAGGTCTGCCTTAACCAAAATGAACGCAACATTCGTCGAAGCGTCATTATGACTTTCTCCGATACCTGCACCACTTTAACCTGCAGTTGATCAGATTTGGATGTAACGCAGTTGCAATACCGTAGTGCTCAGTAACAGGCCCGCCAGGCAATTCTCGTGCATTCATGCGGTCCCAGTTAGCTCATGGCTGCTTCCGAATTAGCGCAGAATTTCCAAACATCGAATTCTACGTATCGGCGATACGAGGTGCGCACTCTAATAGGAACGGTGGGGTTAGCGTGAAATTATTGCTTGCACGTTATGCAAGTGCGTGGCATTTTTACTTTTGTATCCTTAGTAGGTATGAACTTGGTAGCGTGTTGACTATGAAGGATTCATAGTGAATACTTCATTGGACTGATCCAATGGGGGGGGGGGGGGACCTCGTGCAATGCCCGTCCGGATAGCTAATCCTGCCGCCAAGCAGCACTTCATGTGTTCCGGCGTGGAGAATCCGACAGCTGGTAAAATTACTGACACATGAAGTATTCTATGTTAGCCCTCCCACCAGTAGGCCCACTTGTTAGTTTGCCTTTATTTTTGTATGATAACAAATGAAAGACAGCTACGCCTGTTCGACTCACTCTCTCTTCCGCTTTCACGATAGTTACATTTCAAAAAAACAAATATCATAAGATAAAAATAGCGTATTTTTTAATCTAGGGTGCCAGCGATCGCCGTTCCAAATTTAAACTCAATCCGTCCAGTTTCAGCGTAAAGAAGGAACAAACATACATACTCACTCACTCGCATCCTCACAAACTTTCGCATTTATAATAATAGAAAACCAAACTTGCGAGCTCCAGTTAAAAAAAATGCCTAAGTTACTAAAAGTAATTACCGTACTAAGTTAATTTTAAAGTGAAAAGTTGCACGTGTGTGCCATTTTACATGTTTGTGGAAAGTTTTGTTTTAAATAATTATAACTTGCCGAAAACAACCAACATTTTGCTCAACCGAAACTTTTGCGATGCATGTGAAATGAAATCGCCACTCAACCTGAAGGCAACCTAAATCACGTAGTATATTCGAGGCGCGAAACCTAACATGGATTTTTCCACATTCATCACATTAAATCCGCGCACCAGAATCGGCGGAACATAAAAAAAATGTGGAGCTCGTTACAATAAAATCATACACGGTTATTCAATTTCTCTGTAAATTTCAATTGGAGAAAATTCACCATGAGAAGATATGAGCTACAAATCGGGACCCGTGTCCCGAGTCGGGCACATGTCTCTGGATTTATACCGTCTAAAAGAAAATGTCTTTGGCGACGAACGCTTTTATTGAAATTGGCCGCATTACCATAATAATATTAGAGGGATTGGCAGCCATCGGTGAAGTGTAAAATCTTAGTATACTACCCAATGTTCCATTCTCGAAATACTGCAATCTACATATATTATGCCACCCGCGCCATTACAGGGATTCTGTTATTACCCTATCTTTTTCTTCGCAGCTGTATTTATTTAAGATTACAAGTCTACTTATCATCAGTGCATTCAAACGTTGGTACTTACTGCTCATTTATCGCACTAGGTAGTGTTTTTTGCAACACATTACAATATTTATTAAAAGCAAACCGGACAGTAGATTTGTGTGAGAGAATTACATTTTTAACAACACAGGGACACCCGTGGTGGTCATTCGTGATGGGTATAAAAGAGCCGAAAGAACATCACTCAAATGGCAGAGGCATGAAAAACAATCATAATGGAATGTAGAGCAAAAGCTGCGTTTATAAAATCAAAACTTGCATTGAAAACTACTCTCAAAATTCTCTATAAGTTCGTCCTTTCAAATATTCCATCGCCCCAAGTCTCGAACCTCTGGCTGTTCCGCGGGTACGAGAGCACCGAATAAGTAAACTTACTGCTAGAATATTTAGACTGTACTCGTACTCTCATAGTGTATCGTAACGCTACTGTCACTGTATCTCTAGAGCCGGTTTATGTAGAGGGAAGTTTACTCTAAGCCGTTACTGTGATTATGTGTAAACGTTTTTCTCTATATAAGATGTTTAAGATGAATCTCTTGCAAATTCAGAGCTTCAAATGTTGGGGTTGTGTCGTCTTTTGTTTACGAATTACAGGAAAGATTATAATGAGTTGTTTTTTTTAATGATTAGTCGTGGATTTAAGGTTGGTTTAAGTTTAGTTTGTTTAATTAATCGAAATTATTGGCAAATAAGTGCTCGAAAAATTGCAAAGGTTGTAGTTGCCTAGAGTCGCAACGTTAATAATTATTGCAGGATATACTATCAAAATCAGTTCTTAACTCTAATTCTACGCGGACGAAGTCGCGGGCAGAAGCTAGTGGATAATATAAAAACAAGCTGGGACAACAATAACATGGCACGCAATTTCATAAACATTCTACATTTCTTCAGACAATTCAATAACAACTTCACATTTACATTCAACAACAATCAATCCACATCCACAACTAAGTAACAACGCCTTTTCGGTAGGGACAATATAATATCGCGCTGCGGCAAGACGAATGGCAACATTATCTAGGATTCCATTTGTACGTGCGCGTTTAAGTTGAGACACGTAAAGTGTTGCGATTTGTTCGTGTAAGTTGTGTTTATGCTTTTTTGCGGGTCTTTTTGGTCGTATGACTGATGGAGGGCGGTACGTGACGCGTTTGTCGTTTGCGTTACGTTTTCGTATGCGCTCGGGTCTTTGACGGGTTTGATTTCGGAAGCTGAGACGCTTTCAATGTTTGCGGAACTGAGTTATCCTTCTGAATTATTTGTACACTGTGAAGGTTTGACAACTTTTTAGCTCACAATCTTTTTAAAACTGTATTTTTTTTCTGTTACACACAGGCATATTTAATATTACAGTTTCTTAAGCTCAAAGCTTGTTTGCAGAACTCCCATCACTTTCATTTCTCGGCCTATACTGTCAATATAGTCCATTAGATAAATAAAGGCTGCCACGCCCCCAAGAAATAGCTGCGACCTTCCGCCCTGCGATTTATGACAGCTGTCACATACTTCAGGACAAGTCGGACGCCAAGAAGTGATAAAAGTGCTGCCTCGGGCGCGCTTATAAAGCTTAGTAGGTGTACTCGTAGCACTATTGGAGCAGTATTAGTTATTATAAGCAGATAATAAAGGTTTGTCAAATGATGCATTTGTTATAAGTTGTTCAGCAAATGATAATAAACTGTCTACATAATACACCACAGTTTTCAAAGAACCATAACCAATAATGACAAATAATAGGAAGTGTACCGTAGTTGGCAAAATGACCAATTGTAGTTAATGACCAAATGCAGCAATATACGTGTATATTGTGTGTTCATCAAAAATGTTCACAGTAAACACAACACAACGTTGCATTTCAGTTATGCTATTTTAATAACCAGCTAAAAGATAAACCTTCATCGCACTGAAAGCCTTTGTGGGAAACATAGAAAAATAAATACCGATGTTGCTCGGATTATTAATTCATTTCAGATTTATATCCAGAATAAAATGGAATGGTATTTGTTTTTTCGAGTACGTACTTTGTCAAGTGAAGGACTTCAAAGTAGAAAAACAGGGAACAATTTTTCGAAACAGTGGCCGTTGCACACAATTTTACAGAGAACAATTCTTTCTGCTTCGTTAATTGTTTCTTTGTTCCTAATGGACAAATTGTTTCTTTGCGTACAAAAGAAGAGATCAAGTGCAAACTGTTTTTTAATACGCCGCCCTAACAACACAGAACTTGCACTAATTAAAAACTATTTATTTTTATACCAGCTGTTGTCCGCAACTTCGTCTGCGTCCCGTAGGATTTTTGCACTTTCCCGGGACAAAATTATGATGATGAGAAGAAACTAATTTTAGTTTACCAGCATAGCAGTGGGACGCAGCGTCGATGTACTGTAATCTGTGAACATCAAGTAATTTCTAAACAAAACTAGTTAGGAACTAGACATTATAATAATAGTAATTGGTGAAATTCCGTACACATCTTAGTCTAGAGCGCAACGCATCTGTACTTATATTCCTCTGGTCTTGCGAGTGTCCATGGGAGATGATGCTACTAACCATCAGGAAACCCACCTGCGCATTTACCAAAATATTTAATAAAGATACAAAAATTGCTGTCTGCACATACTCAGTGCTCTCATTATTCTTCTCTCCGAAAAAGACACACAGATCTGGTGGAGTATGGAATAGGTACGACTAAAGCGTACCTATCTGTATATCTGTTCGTTTGTCTATCTGTTACCTTTTCACGATCAAACCGCAAAGCTGACTTAGTTGGAATTTGGTATAGACATACTTTCAGTTCCAGGGAAGGTCATACGATAGTTTTATCCCCGAAAATAGCATACTTCCCACCGGTTAGCGAAAAGCGAATTCTGCCCAGACGGATTCCCGGGCAATCGCTACTGTTTTCTATTTCGTATTCCAATAATAATTAAAAATAGTTTACCTACTAAAAATGGCAGACAAACGTTGTGGTAAACTAATCGTTGTTATTGTAATAAACAAAAAACTTAAACTATCCCAAAGTAAAACATTTTAACTCTGAAGCTCTAAATATAAATGGCGCGCAGTGTTCGTTTCGCTGCCGCCGGGGCGAGCGCTCTTGGAAAAAGGACTACGAAATAGTCCGAAACATGTCGAGCATCACTCGACTTTTTATACGTGAGTTATCCGGTTATGTGTAATGATGACTAAATATAAATTCAAGAAACAGTTGTATAATGATCAAACAAATACATTTCAGTTCCAATAAATCACCTTTAGCAATGGTAAATAACTAACCCACAAAAACGAAAACATTACGATCGTAAACTCCTACTCCATTATCTTTTCGCCGTTAAATTACATTATTTGTTCCGTTGTCTACCAGACTTTTTTATGACGTGAAAAATAACTACCAGTCCCGAACACGTTATTTGTACATCAATACACGCTAGAGCGTGCAGCGGTTAAACGGTCTGGAAAATATAATTTAAAATGCAATTCGGGGGCAAAAAACTGGTAAAATAGCTTGAACAGTAACCATCGAATTGGTAGGTACTATCTCGAAATGTAGCCAGATGGTGAAGTACCAACGAGTATCAAGTTAAAAGCAGAAGAGCTTTACATACATACATACCGCCACGTCTCTTTCCCTCAGGGGTAGGCAAGGCAGAGACTACTTTGATCCACTTGCTGAGATCCTGACATATTTTTTCGCTTCATCCACATTCATCAGTCTCTTTATACATGCTCGTCGGTTTCGGGTACCTACTCGTAAAACGTCTCCTCTTTGGTCCCGGAACGTTCTCCTAGGCCTTCCCCTTCTGACACATCCATTCACACTCAGATTTGTTTAGTTAGTCAACTTTCATCCATCCTCTCTACGTGACAAAACCAGGTAAGCATACTTTTTTCTATTCTAGTCACTATACCTTCTTTCACACTAAGACGTTCCCTTATCACACTATAGCTTATTTTTTCTTTTCTTATTTTAGCTTTCGGTGTTTCAATCTGTGTTTTGGTGTTAACTTTAAGTCAAATTAAATTTTTATTACGGAAGTTTACAGCATGAACGCTGATCAAAACCAAGCAATATTTTTCCACTACTGATAACGTCATTCGAGCAACAGACTTCGATTTCAAATTGGCACAAGATAAATACGTGAAAAAGGTACTGTAGTACTTGTAACTTCCATGTGTGCAACGCCTTCGCACTCAATTCATTCCAGTAAAGGCGACACCCCACTGCAGCGCACGGTCACGCTACGCACGAGGGTACATATTCGCATCGTATCAAAATAAAGGCGGTCGTTTCCACAGCAGTGCAACACGCACACGCTACGCACGAAATGACCAATGGACCCACGTGGGTGTCATTTATAGCGTGTCCGTGCACAGCGTGCGCAGCGGTGAGGCGTTGCCTTAAATAGGTACTTTTGAACCGACAACCTCAATAGTTTATAATTACACAAACGGATAACGGATAAAAGGCGAGTGATGCCCGACATGTTTCGGACTAGTTCGTAGCCTTTCCTCTTGGAGCGCTTGTCCCGGCGGTAGCGAAACGAACTCTGCCACTGCTGTTTGTGTAATTATGATTGAGTCTTACGGTAGTTTCATGTTGAAGGTGCTCAATAGTTCAATTCAAATCTAAACTGAAAACTAGAAAAAAAAACACCGATACAAAGACGTTAAAAAAATAAACTAAAATTCTCTTTCGACTCCAAATCTGTATTTTATGTCGATGGTTATATTGACATGGAAAATGCTATTCGGTATGTAGTATCGGTAACTAATTAAGCAAGATAATATCACGTATATTGTGATGGAAACATTACGAGAGAAAATCCAATAACTAATCTATTTTGATTTTGAGACAAAGGAATAGCAAATAAAGTGCCCAACTGTCAGCTAATTAGCGAAAAACATAGCTTAGTTCATAATATATTCCGACATGTTCTTTACTGCCAACTCAATAAAACTTTTCGTTTCACTGAAATTCAAATTATAAAATATGTACCTAATTTGTTCATAAAATTCAAAGTATTCAAGAGTCAAATTCATAATTTGGTTTGATAAATTAGGGCTCATGTTTGATTGATAAAGGTCCGGTGGTAAAATGTTAAGCCCGGTAAGATACAAGAACATCGTTACTTCACTAGGAATAATAAAGGAAAAGTACTTGATAGGACCAACTTTCTTAATTAAAACAACATCATATTTTCTAACGCATCGAAAAAGTGCAACAAACAGATTAACATTGCTATCAGTCGGGGTGAGTGCTCTTTACAGTACAACCCTACTAACAGCACCATTCTCTTCCCGCTTCATTTAGCTTTTTTGGCAACATAGCTGGCAATATTTGCCGTCAAAAGCTGCCAGCATTTGGACTAAAATGTTTCCATACGAAGAACGCGCGGAATGTCAACGTTTATAGAGAACCGTCCGGCGCCCGCATTTCGGTACGGCAGCCGGAAAATGTACAATTTTCTGTTTTTGACGTCCTAAACACGCTTCAACGAGATAACAAGGAATGCTAATGCTGTTGAGCGTTTGAGGACCGGTTCTACTGGAATATTTGCGTTACGACTGTCCACATTGTAACTGCCGGGATTATATAAAGTATACCGAAAAAATAAAGCCTTGAAAATCCCGGTTTCTTAGTGTAAAAGACTGTTTAGGTCTAAAATTAATGAAATAATCAAGAGTCGATCAAGTACGGTGAAATTTTGGGGGCGGAGTTAAAACATCAAAGTGAGACAGCGCTATCTGCAATTACGCAAGTTTTGAAAGGACTTATCGAAACGCGCTTATAGCTTCTCGTGTAAGTTGACACAAAAAACTTCTCGAACGCGGTAACTTGCAGGGCATCGTAACAGCAACAAGGTAATCTCATAGTATTTGACACTTCATAGCGAACGCTTTTAAGACATTTGTTGCGACAAAAACTTACAACAGAGGCAATCTGAGTGCGTGGCGTTAGCATCTAAACGTTGAAAGATGCCCCATATCAAAATTTAACTCGTAAAAAGAAAAAAAAAGATATATGTTTTTGTTTTCCCTTAACAACAGATACACTTCATCTGTTTAGAAACGTAAAAAGTGTTTTTGTTCCTATTTCATTCTCACAGTATATGTGGATAGGAGAACAATAATAGTGATGGGTTACGGGTAGAGAGGATTTTCATTGCTCCCAGACCAGCGAATCAAATGCAGAGCGAATGCACTTTGGTTGTACTTAAGTTAGTTTAAAAAATAAATATAGTTTTTGATCATGACAGTTTGAAATATTAAACGTACCAATACCAAATAGTAAACGTGATATTTCAAAACTAAAACATGCTTGTAGCACCAGCTTATACACCTACTTCTGCACTAAAACCGCTTGATCAATGAGTTATTTCGATTTATTATAATAACGCCATGTCCAAAATTTGTGGTCTAATAATAAAACAGACTTAACTGAAAAATAATAGAACGTTATGGTTTAAATGCAAATTTTAGCCCAGACTAATGGTTTTGTTGTGTAAATTGATATTAAGTACAACTAAAGTTGTCCAATGATCATAATGAGTAGGTGCATGATTTCGGTTGGAAATGAAATTTATATTTCAACATCATAAATCTGCTAATAATAACACTTAATAATTTGGGTTTGTATTAATAGTAGTAATGTGGTCTATCTTAATTAATACACGTTGGTGGAATAGTTACCAGTAAAGCTGTTTCAGGTGGTCGTATTGTAATGAATGAGTGATAATAATTAATCACTACATAGTATAAAACAAAGTCGCTTTCCGCTGTCTGTCTGTCCTGTCTGTTGCTTAATACGAGTATATCTTTAAAACTACGCAACGGATTTTGATGCGGTTTTTTTAATAGATAGAGTGATTCAAGAGGAAGGTTTATATATACGTATAATTTTACGTAGACGAAATCGTGGGCAGAAGCTAGTATTATTATAAACGTATATTTTCTTTGAAATGTTGTAACATAATCGCGCGTTAATTATGCCACGTAACGAAGAAATATACATTTTAAAATAATAGGTAATATTTCATTTAGGGCCTGTTTCACCATCCTCTGTAAAGTTTCGGTTCTATTTATGTTCTATGTTGTCGTCTCTGTCTGTTTCATAGTAAGAAATAGAGAGAGAATCATAAACAACTGACACTTAAGATAATCGGAACTTTACAGAGAGTGGTGAGACAGGGCCTTAGTTTACCACTTTATAATGAGAAGTTATCTTTCTGTCTTACCTGACGTGTTAACTAGAAACGATTTTTAAAATGGACGAAGTGTGTAGGTGTCTGTATTTTGTACGATGTCATTATTAGTGATCATAATAAATAAATATTAAATAAAAATATATTTAGCGTACATAACGTAAATCAGGCTGCGGATAATCTTAAGTTGAACGAAGGACACGACCGGCCCCGTACGCCCCATGAAATGTAGTTCCCATTCCTACCCGGCGTTAAGGTCCGGTGCGCTTTTAATTTCACGAGTGTCTCTAAAAATAAAGCCGGTCGTTAACTAAATGAATACAATGACGCCTTAAAGTGTGCCGCGTTCGCCGGAGGTTTATTTCCTAGGGGAACGTTCCTCCTACAGAGTTGAGTTTCCTCAAATATTATCTGACGGTTTATCGTGTTAAATTATTTTACTACGCGACTGATGTGATAAAATTAAGCGAATGAGCAATAGAAAGTTATAGATACAATTCGTCTTAATAGAATTTGCGTGTTACAATGTTGTTTATTAAGTGTAGGTAGGTAACATACTTGCTCGACGTGAAAAGTGAAATGTGTTTTGTATTCAGCATGCATTTGAGTTTTATATCGAGATCCTTGCTGATGTCAAGTGTTTTACAACATGCATTTTTCATTTGGCGACTGAAATAAGAGTTGAATGACATACCAATGCTTCATATTTCTGTTTCATAGTCATGTGACTCAGTCGAATATCATGATTTAGTGGCTCGCTCTTCAAAAATTGATCAAGTACTTTGACATTTGTTTGTTTATTTCTCTACGACGCTAAAAAAAATCTGATCCCATTTTTGTAAAGCCTACATTTTTCATTACCGTTGCATACTAGCTCTTGTTGCGCATCAAAAGCACATCCTTTAAGAATCAATACTCTTATGATAAGGGTTAATTTTCCTGCGCTAAATACCGGTGACCTTAATCTTCTGGTGGGAATGTTAGGCTCTATAATGGATGTCCTCAGGCCATGCTATTCTTGTAATCCACCCCGTGGTACGCGTCCGGCTGTGAATAAATCTCTGGCAGCGGATACTACGCGACACGGGAGTACAATCTCTGCTCACGATCGAACAGTCCATGCGGGAATATTTACGTTGCATGTGCTTACGTATTTAAATGAACAGGTAAAGTGGTTTTCCGAGTCAATGGTGCTGAGCTGTCAGGGACCAGCGCGCTATGTTGCACTAACATACTTTCCTGTTATATTATTAGTGAGAAAGTTTATGAGCATGGATGTATGGATGTTTGTTACTATTTCACGCTAGAACTGCTGGACAGACCTGGGGCCCGATTTTTGTAAGCACATCACTCGAAAGTGGTATAAATCAGCGTATAGCTCCAAAACTACAGCTCTAATCAAAGTTTTGACTAGTTCACAAGATTAATGAGAGCTGTGATTGTCTTTTATGCTACTGGCATTTCAAATTCAGCACAATTTTTTATCAGGTATCATTAATTAGAAACTTAAATTAGATTAAATCCACTCGATTCCACTTATTAGTGTAGTAGCCACTTGGTAGTCTAGCTGATTGCTGATGGCAGTCTAATATTTGTGGGGAAATTTACAAAATTATATTATATTATATTACGAATCTTTAATATCATATTTTCCAATACTTCAATGACGAAATTGCACATTGAAAAATCTAACTAATTTATATTCCGTGCATGCGAGAATTGTTTACCATCAAGCAAAAAAAATCAATATTTTTAACTAAATGTGACGGTTGTAACGACGTGTTGATAAGCTGCGCCTTTATCGCTTTGCCTTTTACTGTAATATGATCGTTCCCGCCAAAAAACACGACTCCCTTTACTTCCCTTCAAATATCCGGGTCACCCATTGTTCCTTTGTCATAGAACCGGACAGGCCCCCGGGCAAACTTTACTTTGCATCCAGTGCAGCCTCCAATGCATACAGTATGTACTCAAGATACTTAATGCCGACTGCATTTGTTCTTTGTCGAGTAAGACAAAAGATATCTGACGTTCGCTTCAGTGAAATCTTCCTTATTTTTCCTTTTCTTATCTTTTTGTTGTAGAGACATTTAGAATTAACACCAGTGTGTAATTTGTGTCCTACATTTTTTCAAATAGACTTCCATCTAAGTTTTGATTCCCAGAAAAAAATACTGCAAAGTTTTTTTTTTGTTATTATTTATTCAGGAACAAACGGTTACACTTCAACAAAGAAACTTACATAACATATTCCTAAAAAAAACAACAGTTCCATTAATCGTAAAATGAAATTAAACAAATCATGCTAGCGCAACTAAGTACCTATTACCTACATTTAATACCATACACATAATATAGGTATACACGAAAGCAAACAAGTCAAATTGATAATTATCTTTTAATAATCTATATGTACATATATAATAAAGCTGGTCGCAAGCCTGTACATGGCAGATATTTAAAAAAATTGGCGGGGGATACTTAGCATCGATAACAGAACACGAGAAAATCACCGGCCAGGTTATAGAGTTCTTTTTATCCCGGAAAATTGCATAGTTCCCACGGGATAGCGATAAACATGTCAATGCTAATTCTACGCGGACAAAGTCACAAGCAGAAGCTAGTTCGGGAATATTTATCGTATTTGGTAAATCAATTATTATATTATAATACTTAAAGCATAATGACGAAATAAAAAAGGCGATTTATTTCATAAAAAATATTGATATTTTTTCCTAGAATTAAGCTCTAAAATTCGTTACGAAAAGCTTCTTCAACATTATTGCATTTGAAATTTCTCTGCAGGTGTCTTTGTGTCACTTAAAAATAAAATTCGTGCAAGGGACAAATTAAATTTTCAGTCTTCAAATTACAGGAGACTGGGGATGAAAGGACATAAAATCTGACAAGTTAATAAAAACGTGAATGTCATTTAACTACTATAGCGACAGAGCAATAAACTTCAACAAAGCCTCGGCCCAAAACATGAATGTCCCAATACAGTTTTTAATTTCAGTCTCATTCTGGTACACAATGTTCGTTGCCCTGAGGCCTCGAGAAGTTTTAACTCCAAATTGAAACACGAAAATAATAAATGAAAATATCCTAAAATGTTCAGAGCCGTTCCGACACTCCCTTATAACTTCCTCATGCCATAGCCCTCAGGTCTCTATTTATTCTATCATAGAAAATCGAGACGGTATCACAGATAGAATGGCAGTTGAAATATTATCAGGAATCTGTAATGTAACTAGTGGTACAACCCTAAAATGTTCTGTTACTGGAAATTTACAGTATCTCATTCTACCATTTTATCCTGATTTTGAGAGGATGCCTATGCCCAGCAGAGGCAGCCGGACGTGTAGAGCCTGAAGACGACGGTGAGATGAGTACACGGTACAAACATACCAAAACACGTGCTATCCCCGATTTCTGAATAGAACAGAACTGTCTTTTCCAGTAAGTATCGTATCTAAAAGGCGGCTAAGGGGACTGGTGTAAATGTGAGAGTGGGCAACAGCGTTCTCTACTTCTAATTGCGGACTCCGGCAATGTGGCGTGGAGGGCAAGGAGAAAGCATCGCACTATTTTCCCAGGAAAGTCATCGTAATGGTTTAAGTAGGTACTCAAGCGACGATATGACAAGAGATGTCAAGAATGCAACAACCTAAAAGAAAATAGGTGTACAGTAGAGTAACTGTTTGTGTCAATAAAGTTATCTTGTCAATTTCATCACTGATAATACGCTTTCGTGTTCCTTGAAGACAAGAATTATTGGGATACAATACAATACACAAGTCACGTCTTTATCCCTTACGGGGTAGACAGAGCCTAAGGTGAAAAGACCTACAGGCCACGTTTAGCAAAATTGTGGGACTAGGTACAGATGGAAAATAGAATGAAAACAGTAATGGGTTGCTAGCCGCATCGCCTATAACCATGATTTCTATGATTTTCGCCCACTCCCTCGATGGGCTTTTACCGTCTGCCCGGGTAGAGAAGCAACTGGTACATTCTATGTTTTTTCTTTGCTCCCAGACCAGTATGGATTATTGGGATGCATGCGAGAAACACAAATTATGAAGATAAGTTTTTTTTGGGGAAGTGAGGTTTTATTAAAACTTGTTTTTGCTCTTAATTCGTAAACATAGCAACAGTCTTTAAAATTTTAAGTTAAAACGAGATAAAAGGGATTTGGCTCCAGGAAACGGATAAGTAACAACCGCTTGTTAATCCGATACCCCGGGAGATTACAAAGAGATATTTCACTTTGACGGTGGAAAAGATGCTCGACAAAGGTCCGGCCTACATTGTCACTCCGCTGAATTATCTTGCTTAGAATCTCTTTGCAATATTTATCGTGAGCTTAGTTTTGGGAATACATAATATTTTGTTTCGCCGAATAAGTGTTTTATCTCTATGTTCAATTAGTAGTTACTGACCGGTCTTTTAGCGCCCTTTAGTCGACCGTTACCGCCATCAAAATTGGTTTTTGCGTCCCCAGTTTTGGCGCACTTACTATCTGGTGCCCAGACCGACGGCCCTATTTGCTCCACCCTAGAGCCAGCTCTGAGTCCACTGTAGACGCAAAAGCTTAAAATTTACTGGATTATGGAAACCGCCTGATGAAAAAAACTAAAGTAGAAAGCCGAGCACATTCACAAGAAAACAATGAAGAACAGCAGCTGTATCTCTGTTCACGCTTTACCTTTTTCAAAAACCTAAAGTAAAAACTTCCATACTGGTCTGGGAGAGAAAGAAAAACGCAGAATGTACCATTTGCCTCTCGTCCCTCGCAGATGGTAAAAGCCCATCGAGGGAATGGGCGAGTCTTAGGAGTCATGTTATAAACGATGCGGCTAGCAACCCATCACTATTTTGATTCCTCTTTCCACCTATACGCCTACAATCATGCTAAATGTAGCCCTTAGGTCTTGTTACCTCAGGTTCTATCAACCCCGTATGGGATATAGACGTGATTTGTGTGTGTGTGTGTGTGTAAAGTAAAAACCTACGACCATAGGTGGGCTAACATCTGAAAAGAAGAAAAAACGTTCGAATTGCAAAATGTATATTCACAATTTTGCATTCTATTTTTCTTTTTATCTCCAAACTTGCATGTTTCTGTCGTTTTTGCCGTACGTCGTTAGTATAATCATGGCATAAAATATTCTTTCGGTTTCTACGATTTCTTTGATGCCGTCTAGACACCTGACGGGCGATTATGCGTTCAGGTTGTCGCCGTTACTGTGCACGAGGGAATAAAGTATATATTTTTAATTAGAAACGGTGTAGCAATGGCATGACTTCGTAAAAATTCTGGAACTTTCCGTCTGTTTTATGCAGCCAACGTCTGTCCGTGATTTTGTGAGCTCGCGGACTATTTGGCAACAAAAAGAACGAGAACCTTTTGTATTTCACATTTGCTATGCTTATGAAATGTTCACAAATATTCCTAGCTTAACAACAAAGGATCACTTCATTGTACATGCATTGAAAAAGTGGAAATATAATCAAGGGCAGTGACCATAAAATATGGAGCCGTACAGGACATAAATAGCATTATTAAACAATGTTGTAAAAGTTACCCTCAGTTAGTTTCAGACTTGGTTGAGTCGTGTTGGACGTAATAGACCGATACTTACATAAAGCACCCTTTAATTTTCAACTTTATTGTTAGTTATGTGATAGGTTCACGGGGTACAGCCCTGTGACAGGCTGATAAACGAACAAACGTTCACACAGCGGAACCTTGTACCATTGCAACTCTTCGGGTATGCAACCTTGAAAATTGTAATGTTGTTTTGTTAAAGTACATCTAGTAATACAAGTACAAATAATATCTCGCAAATAGCTTGTATTTTGCTCGTTACTTTACTGTTAAAACTAAACTGACTGACGGACAGATTAAATATGAACGACGATGACAACTTGCCATTTTAGAAACTTGACAATGTCCACGTGTTCACTTATTTTCGCGGCGTGAATTGGAAAATGCACTCCATTTATTCCTTGCAGTTGTGGATCGCTCAATGGCCATCCTACATCAGCCCCAGTTATTGAAATTGCAAACACTGAAAGAGTGCTTTGATAGCTGGGAACGGCATCGCCGCACAAATTGCAATTTGTATTACGTTCATTTTGCCACCGCCCGATATCGAGGCGATATTATGCAGCACTCCTGGAGCGCCCGTCCTCGAATAAAGCCTTACTCAGCTAAAAGAGTTTTTAAAGAGATTTACTTTGGTTTTTTTAAGGTTCCGCGCGAAAGAAACGGGTCCGCGGTGACACGATGATGTATGATGGCAAATACGGTTACGAGTGACTTTAACGATAGAAGCGCGAGATTGCAATTGGATTTCAGCTTGCTGGATGCTGATAGAATACTTTGATAAAGCTTACGAAGGCAACAACAAAGGGTAATGGAGTTATACAATTGTCAAACTAAAATAATCGTCACAGTTTAGGTGCTCTTTTAATTAGGACCATAAACTCCAAGTAACAAAACAAGCACATGCCTACTTAGTGCATCGAAGTACTCAGCAGAAATTACACACTATTTTTCAAAAGCTGATATCGGTTTACCTGATTTTAGCCTCTTCTACTCCGCGTCAATGACCTTGCACTAAAAACTAAGTGGCAAATCCAAACTGGCACTCTGGCACAAAATATGCAAACGTTATTCACAAAGGTACGCTTTTGTCAAAAGTTAAATCGTCACTAATGGGACAAAACCGGCCGGCACCGATACAGCCAATCAATAAAGCGAAATAATCTTGTCGCGGCCGCTTATTTGCACACGCGACACGTAACAGACCGAAGAGACCTTTTCAAAAATTATGATCTCCAGTTTCGGTGCGTGTGGCTGAATTTTATTTCAACATTCGCGCGTGCCTCGACCGACACAATTTGTCGGAGTTTTAAATATTCACATGTCCCGTAGCGTATGCTTAATATATTCCTCATCTGCATAATGTAATATTTCGCGCGAAGTACTGCCTAAATGTACAACACCGTGTTACTGTTTTCCTTACCTGGAGCGGGATTTTTTTTAATGCTTCTTTTCAGACCGCGGTTTGCGGTATTTAAAATGGCGGACCTCATGATTAGGACAACGGTAATTTAAATTAAATACCCGTGGTAATGTTTTAGTACATAGTTTATTTCTGAAAATAATGATACACCAAATTGCTTACACCGGTACACAAAGACAATATATAATGTACACAACACAATCGTCAACATAAAGTTTCATTTGTAGTTTTGATTTTCAGTAACTAAAAACACCCGAATAAAAATACAGACATGCAATTTTGTGCGAGTGTTCTTTTATGCAAGACAAAATTAAATGAAGACCACGATAGAATTTTTGCGAAATCCTATGGAACTCTGAAAGATCCTATGGGAATTAAGTAAATTTCTGGAAGTTCAACTGGAGCACGAGGGGCTGCGGGTAAAAGCTAGTACCTAACAGTCATGAAATTTGGAAACAGTCACGCTTATATATAATGTCGCGTTACATATTGGAAATTATCGCATAGTCTAGTATTACCACACACTTTTAGTATTCCCCCGAGATCCATTTATTTTGTTGGGATAAAATGTAAGTACATGTTAATCCGACACATAAACTACGTGTGCGAACTGGGCCAGGGCTTGTCGGCTAAATAATATTCTCAATTCCTTTATTTAGCGTGGGTATTCCGGATTTTCTTGAGAAAAGTTATGTTTATAAATCATCACAACCAGGGTGTTGCATAGTTCAACGCTAGAGTTTTGGCTTTGTTCATGTAATCACATGAAATAAAATATGAGTTCTAAGTACTCGTACTTGTACTTGTACATACTTGTGTAAGTACTTGGCGTGGGAAAGTAAAAATGATACAACTTCGTACTGTACTGTATAATTAAATACGTCTTGTTTGGTTGAGGTGAAAATCTTTCTACTGAAACGTAATTGCTTCCAAAACTTTGGCTATGATTGAGACACATTCAAATATCAAATGAATAGCGTCAAACAATTCTAGAAATAACACCGTAATCCTGTCATTAAAAACCCGCCAAAATATCCTAACGCGTAATCCAAACAACGCAACTGGAAAGCATAACAGGAAATGGCTTATCAAGATCCCTTGCTTCTGGCGCAATGTTTCGAAAGCCATTAAAATGTCACTCTGCGGGAACGTTAGTGTTGTCAAAAAGGCATTGATCGCTAGTGGCCTACGGTGGCTCAGGCTCCGGGGATTTGAGCTGTCTCTCTCTGTCCTGCGAGTGGGAATTCGCTGAGTCTATGAAGACGAGAAGGCTGACATTTTAAGTTATTAGTTTTATGTAGTGTTATTTGTGACGGAAAAAGGCTGGCCGTACGGTATGATGGACAGTTAATAAATCTTATGAGGGGTGGGTTACAACCCATGTTTGTAACACTGTAGCTTTATAAGGTTTGGTATAATATCCATTAGATGAGATGAAGAATTTTACTATTGCGAAAAAGACAACTGTGACACTTTTTTGCACTACCATTATTATTATATAATGGAAACAAATATGAACTATAGTATATTATTAAAAAAAACTGCCTATTTGATTGAGTGGCTCTCAAACCTGTTGGATGTATACAAAAACTCTATTATTTGGCTAATCAAAGAACAGCTGCAGTATAAACTATAAACTGTGTAATTAAAGTATGTAAACAAACGGCATTCTATTCCTACATTTTCAACACTAATTCAAGCCCGAATTATCTAGAAGGAAATCCTAATTTATTGCTGTACATTTTAGCTGCCCCGTCGAGAACGGATCTAAGCGTTAATCGCAGTCTTCGGAATTAACTCCTCCATTTTGAATTGCCGATTGTCTTGTTCATTGAGAAATTACTGTTCCGAGTGTCTTGACTTATCTCACGGTGATATCGATCTTCGCTCTTATACGCATTATTATAAGGCAATCTTTTGAAACTCCGGCAAGCTTAGGTTGTTTTTCTGTGTATGCATATGTATTATTGTTCGATTCTATTTTTGTTTCAATTTAGACAAGGCCTAGGTTTTGTAGTAAGTAAGGTTTAGAATTCATGGGATTAGAATTAGAATTCATTTTGTTGCAATTAATGTTTATAGTCAAATTTTGCATATTACTGTGTTAGGTACATACATACATACATACCGTCACGCCTCTTTCCCACAGGGGTAGGCAGAGACTACTTTGTTCCACTTGCTACGATCCTCACATACTTTTGCACTGTCACTGTGTTAGGAACATGTTAGAAGTGCGTAAGTTAAACTTACTTATGAAGTTTCAAAATTAATTATTAAATTAGGACACATTAACATTTTTTAAATAACGGGTATGAATTCATAATAATTTGACTTTGAGCGTGAAAATATTTTTAACTATTAGCATACAAAATAATTTAAAACAGGTAAGTGGTCACTTCTCTGGATTTTAAGGTACATAGATCGATTACATAAAATGTATATATAATATGAGATGGACGACCGATCGCATAGTACACGGAGGACGTATATTACGAGAATTTTTATGAAATATGTAATAAATTTCAAGGATTTATAGCATACATTAAATAAGAGCTGAGCTCTCTCTCTTTAAATTTAAATTGTATTCCATAAAAACATTTTGACGGACCTCTGTACACGCGTAAAATTCATAAAGTTTTTTTTGTTGTAAAATAATAATTGGCGCGAATTCACTTGCGATAATTAGATTTAAGTAATCCGTGTTACCTCAGAGTAAGAGCAATTATATTAAAAGTTAATACCACAATAAGTCGACGTAATGCTTTAAATAAATAATATAAATCTTGGTACAATTGACACCAGATCGACCTAGTCCCAGACAAAGCAAATCTTGTACCATTAGGCACTACAAACGGATAAATATATATTAAACATTTAATACTTCAAGTAAAGAACAAAAACGTTCGTATTATTCATACTTATTAGTTTTGACCGGAGATTGAACCTGGAACCTCAAGCTTCATAGTCCGGTTCTAGGTTATCCGTTTTACAGGGAAACACCACACAATATTATTACGTACTTCGCTGACTCATCTTTCGAATGTACTGGAAACTTAAGATGACCTTACAATGCCTTCTATCTGTTATACCAGCAGAGTAGTTACGATTCATAAAGCTTTATTTGGTTTTGACTGCCAATCTATCAAAGTTTGATCAACATTTAAAAGGATGAAAAACATTATTACTGTTTGTACGAAATGGTTACTTTTTATGCAAAAGCAAAAGCAATATTGTCATTACTTTGAAATGAATTTACATAAATTGTTGAATGTGTTTTTCCAGTCACTTATTGAAGATGTTTCTTTAACAAACTGTGAAGAGTATTTTTAATCTTTTTTCTGCAACTTCCCTGATTCCTTCATTTCTGTTGGGATTGTAGAACTAACAGCATAATTCTTTTATCAGTTGCTACGCTCTGCAAGTAAACCTTTACGACGGCCTCCAAGAAACCACATCACTTAAGCTTATATTACTTAACGAGACGTTACGAGCGCGGACGTTTTGCGGCGACGTGCAACCGGACGTAAACGCGCCCGTTCACGTTATGTTGCGTTTACGTTCGTCGTCGGTCTGTTGATATTGTGTTATTGCTGGGGTGCCAAACCTGTCAATGATAGTGGACAACATTTGGCTTATAAAGATTTTTTCTCAAACATTGTCGTAAATGTCCTCATTGTATTCTAAGGAACACGAAGGGCTTTGTTGACGGCCAAATTACGTTGCAGGCGCGATTTTCTGACCATAAATCGGATTGCTGGACTGTTTTTCAATTGTATTTAACTTTTTAAAAAGTCAAAGAGACTATGGAATAATCAACAACAAATGTCATACAGCCAAGTCGATGACCGAGGAGTGGGCGTTTTGTTAGTCTTAAGTTTGTATCAAATTGTCTCAAATAGCTTACGGTGACAGATGACATAAAAAAAAAATAAGGAAAAAATGCGGGAACGTGAAAACCACCTAAGTTGCGAGGAAGTTTAGGGGAAAATTTGTTTTCATTTTCTATCAATAATTGAGAAAAACATTATATCAGCCTCAGCCGGAAGAGCAATTGCTGAATTCGTAACTTTAAAAAAACACTCACCTGCGGTTCGTGTTTTTAAACAAGTTACTCATCCAGCTATTGGCTACTTCCCAGGCCTCAGCATTAATCTACTATTATTTACTTCAACGATTAATGCAGTGCAACTTTACATATATTAATTTCACGAAGTCTACGTTGTGGATACGATTTATGTTCACAGAGCTTAGACGTTACGAGCGCGGACATTTTGCGGAGACGTGCATCCGGAATTTCGGACATAAACGCGCCCGTACACGTTATGTTGCGTTTACGCACGTCGATCCGAGTCTAGTGTAAGTTTTCGCATTTAAAAACGTCTCGGACGCGTTCTCATAAACGTCTCAATTACTATGGAGAAATTGGCAACGCCACTTGGGGATCGAAACGACAACAAACTGTTCTCATAGTATTTGTCATTTTAACGCAAACGCGTTGGTAACGTATTTTGTGACCGAAAACCTACACTAAGCATACTGTTGTACCTATTGTGTTATTGCTGGGGCGTCAAGTAGACGGTAGACAAAGATTTTTACTTTGTTCAAGTATATTGGCGACCGAGCAAAGCTCGATGTTTATAAGGCTCTGAATAACGCGGTTTGCCAGAAATGATACCTAGCTGGAAAGGGTCACGCTCCCTTACATAGAAAATGTCATCGAAATTGTTAAACCTTCTCCAAGATCACGAAAGTAAATGTATAAGTAAATATTCAAAATCTGGTAGTTTGAAGACGTAACAGATTTCAATTGAATGCGTAACCTAGAATCAGGTTCCGGCTCGCTGAAAATCCCCTTAAGTAGCTTAAGACCCTTGAAATAAACTTCTCATTTTATAGACATCATTGACAAGAAAATTGCTTTGCTCAAAAATATCTAACGATCGAAGTGATTACGTAATAACTCCTACTACAGTTACGTAAAACGTAGAATCTTACTAATATTATAAATGCGAAAGTTTGTGAGGACGGATGGATGAATGGGTGGATGGATGTGACGATGAGTGTGTAAGCTTGTTCCTTCTTCACGCTGAAACGACTGGACGGATTTAGAAAAAAATTCGAACGGAGGTAGGTGGTACCCTAGATTAAAACATAGGCTACTGTTTATCTCGGAAAATTGCATAATTCCCGCGGGATAACGATAAACTCATTCTTTGCAGACGAAGTCGCGGACGGCAGCTAGTTCGACATAATTTCTAATGTTTTGTTCATTTTCTGTAGCAATTGCTACAAATTTGAGCGTCATATTTATTTCCGAGTAAACAACGAAGTTTTATAATTATAACGCAAGCCGCAGTTGAACGTACTGGCCAGCCAATAACAAGCCAGCAAACCATTACAGAAAACCTATCCAACCAATTACGAGTTTCATCTACAGCGTGTACTCAAATCCAATTTCAACAATTTTCGGGCGAAACGTGTTAATCTCGCCCGTTAGTAATAAGGTGGTATATTAACCAAACACCCTTGGTAATAACCAAGCAATTATAAGTAGACCTCTCCCGAACGCCGATTTCCTATTTATTAATGACGCTAGTTTCACGAATGGCGGAGCTCAAATTAAATTGGCACTTATTATTGTGAGTACTACTCAGGCTATTTAAGAACGTAATGAACCGAAGGTAATTGCCTTAATAGGTTCAGGTGTTAACAACTCTTGAAATTTTCCTGGTGCACAAAACGAATTTCGCTTTAACGAAGATACTTTCATTGAAAGCTTAAGAAATGGTTATTTCTTTATTTATTTTTCAGCTTTATTTTTGTCGTAATTTATGAAGATTGGTATTGAGTTTGAACTCGTAATCATTGTACTTAAGGTTTGCTTTCTTATGTGTTGATTATAAAATAATGCCATTCTTGTTCACTTTCCAGTATAATTATATTCAGAATCGCCATTCGGGACTTATTCACGTAGTTATTTAATTACGTGGACGTTCAGTATGAACATATGAAAATCGCGACAGCTATTTTTTATCGTAATTGATTTCTTTAAGATTAGACGCATCAGAAGGTCTTATTAGAATTGTTACTCATTATTACAGGCGCAAGATTTATAAAAGGAATTTCAACGCCTCTTTTTCAACTATTTTCATAACGCATACTTGCATTTCCCAGCTGAGTTCATAAACTTTTTGAAAGGTGACCCCAGGAACTGTAAGTTATACGCGATTGAGTGTGTCATGAGAACAAATGAGCGGCATTAGGGTCACCGCTCACCACGCCGGACGTACCATTCGAACCACGTTTAGGTGCTGTTTTTCTGCTCCGTTGAATAAAATTTATCCACCCGTATTCTAGTTTTGTACATTCGTATGCTATTCATCATGGGGTTATTGAGGCGGCAAATTGTTTGCATCGGAGGGTTTGTTCTGCGCGTTGCATGTTTGACTTTCCAGTTGGTATTGGCTGCGTGTTTATGAGCTGGTTTTGGTTGAGCGTTTTTTTCGTCGTGAATTAATAAGTATATTTTTCTAAATTAGTTAACTAATAGTGTGAGAAGAGGTCACAATAGTGAGTACTCTCTCCAGGCAGAAATGCTATGTTTATTAAGTTTGTTTACTCTACAAATTACATTTCAGAGCCACATTGTACATTGTCTGTAGTGATCTAAATTGCTAAATAATGGTAGCGCAACTAGCGGCATATGTGCTGGTACAAAACCAATTTCAGGTTATTTGAAATGGTATTAAATGGACATAAATACGTCACGCCTCTTTCCCACAGGCATAGGCAGAGACTTTTTTGTTCCACTTGCTACGATCCTGACATCCTGACATGCCTCTTTCGCTTCATCCACATTCATCAATCTCTTCACGAATGCTCGTCGGCTGCATGCCCCGATTGACATAGTATTTGTGATAAAGTTATCAGAAATAGGTTTAAGATGCGTATTTTGTATTAAATAAAAGCACCCAGATGACCGAGCTTTGCTCGGTATTTTTTTATGGTATGTTTTATTGGATGCGGATGGCGCAGGGCCGATCTGTTTGGCGAGCCTTGGGGGAGGGAGGCCTATGTTCAGCAGTGGACGTCTTTCGGCTGACATGATGATGATGATGATGATGATGATGATGATGATAATGATGATGTTTTCTAAAAATGAAACCTAGGTAAATTGATTTATCGACACCGAAACCCCCGGTATACCAAATTTCATGAAAATCGTTGACGACGTTTCCTAGATTCAGATTATGTATATACAAGAATTGATCATTTAGGGCCGATTTTTCAATCCTCAGTTATCTGAGGATTGAAAAATCGGCTTATGCACTTAACTGACCGATACCTATAGAGTTGTTCGTCGAATAGGTCCTATCTGACGATTGCAAAATCGACCCTAAAAGGTATAAGCTTAGATAGATAGATAGATATGATTATAGTTACCTAGGTATTTAGTAGTAGCCAAGGACCGGCACCAAAATCGGCTTTCTACACTTTTTAGACGTAGCTATCAAACACACGGCAGACACAACACTTACCTGCATTTAGCTAACAGTAAAGAAATGTATAAATATACTCTCACAACTTTTTTCTTCCTTATAGCCTGCTTTCCGTGTCATAATATTTTTTTTTGCGTTATAAAAGAGAATATCGAACGATTTGTTGAGGGGTGTATCCTGTTTCTCACTCGAAATGCACTCGTGAAGCAGATGGCACTAAAGCCGGCCGGTAGAGTATCATCGTGTCGGTATAGGACCCTGAAAAGGCTGGGGTGCTTTTATTACCTACTGCATTTTAAGCGCAGGCGATGCATCTTGGTTGTACTTGTTATACATTGTGAATTTAAAAATATACGCCCACAATTATGTTAAACGTGGCCTTTAGGTCTTGTTACTTTAAATACACAATACAATACACAAATCACGTCTTTATCCCTTACGGGTTAGACAGAGCCTGAGGTAACAAAACCTAAAGGCTACGCTTAGCATGATCGTAGGCGTATAGGTGGAAAAAGGAATCAAAATAGTGATGGGTTACTTTAAACTCTGTCTGTAAGGAATAAAGACGTGATTTATGTATGTATAAATAATAATTCGAAACATAGCAACAGTCAGATAGGTACACAAAGTAAATAAAAGACTAAAAATGTAAAAATCTTGGAAGTGAATAAAACTCAATTGAACTTACGCGATACTTATTAACAAGCCTGTTTAGTTGGTTAGGTATACCCCACAGTATTTTCCTGACCGTTTCTAATTTAACGCAGTTTATTAAGTAACATTCCAGTTCATGATCCCCACTTAACTTCGATATCAGGAGGCCGAAGTTGCGAGATTATTTAAGTCGATAATAATTAATCGGACAAAGTCCGGGGCAAGTCGAGTGTCGCCGCGGGGCAGAAGAAGTGCTTAGACTTTATTGCCCCGCCGTTGGGACAAAATGGAATAAAATAAACTTTTAGAGAGTTACCTGCGAGATGATGCCGTTTTCGAAGTGGCCTTTAGTCGCGTGGCGTTCCAATTGATAGTACGACTAAGTTTCCAAATGAAATGAAATGAAATGAAATGAAATATATTTATTTGCCTTAAATGTAGTACAAAATATGATGTTACAATAGTGAAGAATGAGTCAAGTCTCATACATTTAGACTTAAAAAGTCATGCAAATATTATGTTTAAAAAATAATTTCAATTAGATGCATGCGTGATTAATGACTATACCTACCAACAATGAAAATGTCCTTTATTATATTATATTTTTACATGTTAATTCATTATATTATATTTTACTTTAATTTATTATATTATATTTTTACAAGTTGTTCAGGTATTCTTTTATAGAGTAGAAACATTTACTGACAAGCCAACGGAACAATTGGGTTTTGAAGGATGTCAATGGGAGCACTTTTATAGACTCTGGTAAATTATTGTAAATTTTTATGCACATCGCATAACTGTTTTTCCTTTTCATTGATGTATGAGTCTTCGGTAAAGCCAGTCTGTTAGGATACCTTGTGTTAAAAGAAACTGTGTCACTTATCTTTTTAAACATATCAGGGTGCACCTTTACAAATAGACAGGCCTCGTAAATATAGATAGAGTAAACCGTGAGTATCCTATATTCAATAAAAAAGGGTCTGCATGATGTAAGGCGGGTTAAATTGCATATTGCTCTCATACATTGTTTTTGTGCGATAAAGGTTCGATTAACTTGTACAGAGTTTCCCCAAAGCAAAATTCCATATCGTAAATTGGAGGCAACATAACCATGATACGCTTTAAATGCTGTTTTAGTATCGGTTATCCTTGCTAATCGCCAGAGTGCATAGGCAAATCTATTTATCCTTAAGCAGACTTTGTCAACATGCAATTTCCAAGAACAGTAACTGTCCAGAGTAAAACCCAAAAAAGTAGTGCTATCACTTTCAGCTAGAATTTCATTCTTGTGAGTAATACTAAGTGCTACCTTTTTCCCACCCTTGTTAATAAATTGCATGTATTTTGTTTTACTTATGTTAATTTGTAAATTATTATCTTTAAGCCAATTCAATATGTCATTTATAGTATTATTAATGATGTCATTATAATTTTGTTTATTGTCATCATAAATAATAATCGATATGTCATCTGCAAATAAAGTGCATTCAAATTTAGTTATTAAAGGTAAGTCATTTATATATAATAAAAATAATAATGGTCCCAGGATACTTCCCTGGGGAACTCCAGCCCTATTTATTTTAGCTGTAGATCTATACGTTTTTTCGATCATATTTTCGTCCAGCCCTGTGATTTCAACCATTTGGTGCCTATCTTCGAGATAGCTTTTTAGCCAGTTAGAAACTAGACCCCTCATTCCATAATTTTCGCATTTTTTTAGTAATAGATCATGAGAAACACAGTCGAAGGCCTTGCTCATATCGAAAAAAATAGAAATTGTTTTTATCTTTCTATCGACTTTGTCAACAATTTTGTTGACAAGATTGAAAGCAGCCAGTGTAGTAGACTTACCCTTTTGAAAGCCATATTGTTGAGGGCACAATATTTCATATTTGCTCATAAATTTCATCAGGCGACTATGCATTGCTTTCTCAAAAACCTTTGATAAGACAAGCACCAATGTGATAGGTCTATAAGTATCAGGAAGGTTTATATCACCTGTTTTATATATGGGCTTTACTATTGCTATCTTAAGTTTATCAGGATATACACCCTGTTGGAAGGAAATGTTGATCAAATGAGAAATTACTGGAGCAATAATATCCGAACTTAGTTTTAGTATGTTTGTTGTAATATCATCATATCCTACAGAGTTCGTATTGTTAAGTGATTTAATAATCTTTAACACTTCCTGTGGGTCAGTAGGTAATAAGAACATGTTGGCTTGATTTGATATCAATTTATGCTTGTAGGAAGTAATTGAATTATTAACGTCGACTTGAGTATTTGCAATATTTATAAAATGTTCATTAAATGCATTCGCAATGTCACACGGGTTAATAATAGTTTCATTTTTATATTTAATTTTTTGTATACTGTTTTTCATACTTTTTAGAGTGCCTACATCTTTCTTTATTATGTACCAGCTTGCTTTGGAGATGTTTTTCGATTTACATATATAAGCACTGTTATCAATTTTTTTAGAAGTGATTATACATTTTTTGAGCAATTTATTATAATTATTATATTTCAGTCTATTTTCTAATGTTTTATTTTTGTAGTACGTGAATCTCAAGTAACGTTTGGTCTGTACAGCTTTTTTTATACCATCTGTTATCCATCTCCTGCCTTTAGGTGGATTTGTGATTTTGACTGTGTATATTGGAAAGCACAAATTGTAAAACAACGTATACATATCATGAAATTTGTTAAAGGCAATGTTAACATCACCTTCTGAGTAGACTTCACTCCAGGATAAATTTAACAAGCAACGTCTAAATTTTTCAATGTTTTCTCGATTGAAATCTCGTTTCCTTATATATGTGAATTTAGGAGGAATATGTTTATCTTTCACAGGGACTTTAATTAGCTGGCCAGTATTGTGATCTGAAAGCGCCAAAGGAAGGACTTGGCCAGTTGCTTCTGGGATATTGCTCACAATTAGGTCGAGACATGATTTTAGTCTAGTCGGTTCTGTTATGTGCATTATAAAATTAAAATTCTGAATAATTCTATTTAATTCATTAAGGGTTTCCGTCGGTTTTAGTAAGTCAATATTAAAATCTCCAGCAATTATTACCTTTTTCTTTACCTTTTTTTTAATGACCGTAAATAAGTCCTCTAGCTTAGTCAAAAATAATTTCGGATTTGAGTTAGGTATTCTATAAATACAGATGACAATACATCCAAGTTTACATATCTCCACTCCACAGACTTCAAAGTGAAGCTCTGTTGATATTCCGCTTAAGATAGAAAGTGGCTTAGTCTGAATGTAGTCTCTGCACAAAATACAAGTACCACCTCTTTTTTTGGTTCTTGAATAACACGCTGCAAGTTTAAACCCGCTAAGGTTAATATTAGATTCATCACCTATCCTAACAAAGGTTTCCGACAAGCACAATATATCTACGTAATAGCCATTGTCAACATGAAGACCCTTAAGCACTATCTCAAGTAATTCCCTTTTGCCACACAACCCAGCAATATTCTGATGGAGAACTAAAAGTGAATCAAATCGGCTATCAGTTTTTCTGAATTGAGGTAACGTATTAGTTACGAAAAAAAGAGGCCTCAGAATCAGAACCAGAACCAGAGCTGGTGCCATTTTTAAGTGATTTCTCATGGTCTAATACCTCATTAAAGTGATCTATTTCAGACATGTATTCATTCAGACCCTTAAATATTGTTTTCAGAGCCTTATTATTTACGAATCCAGTATTTTTTATAAACATTTTTGTTGAGTACTGGAGACTCTTGTTACTGTCGAACACATATGCATATTCAAGATTACACAGGTCCTCGTATAGGGCTCGATTAAAATATTCAACACGTTGGTTAAATAGTGTTGCATATCTACTAAGTTTGTAATTGGGTAAACATATAATTACATTGGTGTGGATGATATCTTTTAGCATAAGTCTAATGTGACTTATGATCTCATTATAATTACGTGTTCTCTCAAAATCTGTTGGACCAATTAAGATGACACAAAAGTCCCTCATCGTTAAACCTTGGGTTTGCGTATAAATGTCGCTTAATAAATATTCTATATCGCCATCCGTTTTTTTGTAGTGGAAAATTTCATCACCATTCAAGAAACTCTGCGCACTCTGGAGGATTGGTTTTGAGTTGTGAGCACTAATAATTAATAATTTCCTTTTGGGCTGATTCATCATAACTATTGATTTTTTTTCAGTGTCGTCATGTGGCCTACTGATGCTTGGAGTAGTTTTATTATCAGCATTATTGTTCGCGCAGATGCCAGATTCGCCAGCATCATCTGTCGCGTAGTTTGACGATGTCTCATTCTCGATCAAGTTGTTTGATGGGACGCTCGGTTTGTTGTGATCTTTATTTGTTGTCAAAGGCACATTCACAATAACATTTTGTTCCAAACTTCCGTTGCGCTGACGATGCTGGTGCTGGGTAGTGTTGCTCGTCATCTGCGTCAGTATGTCATTGTCACGCCGCGAACATATTGGTGAACGAAGCTGAGGAGTGTCATCATCACTGTCAAGATAGTCGACAGTATTGGTTTTCTCGATTAATAGGCTCCTTTTAATGGGGGTCGATTTCCTAAACGCTCCCTTTTCCGTAAGTAATTTTTTGTAGATGTCCATTTTTTTATCCTTTTCCTCAATATTTTTCCTCATATTACAGATCTCAAAGTTCAGGCGATCTATCTCTTCATGAGCACTTGCTAGCTGGAGTGACAGAGTTTCGATCTGAATGAGTAACTCAGTGTCCTCTGAATTTGAAAAAGATGGGATATTTGGTAGACTGATGCTGCTCTCATCAAAGATAGTGTTTGACTCAGATTCAACGTCAGACTCAGGGTCAGAAAGAGTATTCAGAGTTTGGAGTCGCTTATTCTGGGGCGGTCTTCTTATGGTGACATTTTCATATATGTTTACTTGTGTGTGTGGCGGCTCAGAAATCACATTTATCTGTTTGTTCCCATTAAGCCCGTCACTGGAGCCAGCCGAGTCAGTTTGTACTGTAGTTACAGTTAATGGGGAGTTGGCTAAAGCGGAAACAGGATGTAGACATGATTTACACTTCCAAACAGCTTTTCTTTCTTTTGTCATAATCAGAAATCGCTTAATGCTCACATTACCGCAGTTTATGTCATAAATATTTTCACACAATTGGCATTTTAAATATTCTCTGTTTTTAATTTCATTTTTACATTTACGACATTTAAGGAAAGGCGCCATTATCTTGTTCTTTTTTTTTTTTTTTTTTTACCTCATCAATTTCTGAACGTGGAATTCGATTCACGAGTTTCTGAACGTAACGTCAGTGTCAGTTTCGGTGAGTTGTTACGATGACAGGTGAAAATGACGTCCGCGATGTGTTAGTTGTCAACTTCGTACTAACAGCTGATCAAATACCTCTTATTTCTTTCAGTAATTTAACGAAAATAATCTGTTATTTTGAATGTTTACATGTGTGCGTGCTTTTTTGACTTAATTAACGTTATTTTACTTTTGATAATGTAAGTTTCAATGTGAAAAACAGCTCACCGGTGCCTTGTTTTGGTCTTCAATGTTTCTTTTATGTCCTTAAGTATAGTTTGATCACACTTGCGGTAAGTTTCCTCGACAAAATGAAGCTTTTTTCAATTTAATTATGACCTGAGGATTACTAACACGTCTTGTCTTTGTATCACCTGTAGGTAGACAAAGCCTTCTTAATAGACGACGCGAGATACGTTAATGATCATGCTATCAAAGTTATTCTACCATTTAAAATTCTGCCAAATGAGTATAACGGGAACACATAGTTAGGTAAGTTTATGATTATGCCAAATGATCATTCGACCAAAATCTCATGCGGCATCGAATAAAATATAAGTATCTACATTGTGGTGCCGCGCGGCTTTAGCTATTTGAGTGATCGATTATCGAAATTTCTGCTTCGGTTTCGATATACAAGGTGTCGTAAAATTATTTGGGAATATTCCAGTGGATGGCTGGGTAAGTTCTACCGACTGTTCTGGGCATTGTAATTTTTTTTATTCCTGATTACCGTTTACCCGCGTTCATACATAACCTTCCTCTTGAATCACTCTATCTATTAAAAAAAAACAGTTTCCGTTGCGTAGTTTTAAAGATCTAAGCATACATAGGGACAGACAGTGGAAAGCGACTTTGTTTTATACAATGTAGTGATGATGTCGCTTTATAGACGCAGTATACACTTTGAACATTGACCAATGCTTACATAGAAACATTTTGTTAACCACAAATAAAAATAAAAAAAACATTTAGTTACAGGGGTGTTCAATTACAGAACCAACCCAAAAACACCTGGTTGAAGTATTTTGGATTAATTTTAAAACACAGTAAATATTATTGAATAGAAATCCTAAGGCTGTCCCCAAGAGATTCTACTATATGTCTAAATCTACAGCCATTTCCAAGAAAAAGTCGTCGTTTACGTCCCAGAGTATTTAGGGATGTCTTGAGTCACTTAGGGCTGCCGTAGGGCTGACGTCTTGTCGGGACCGTTACTCGCACATTCCATACCTTTTCGCGCACCTTTCTCTTGCCTCTGAATTATAAGTTCGAGTGCTTTTGAAAGGTGAAATGTTCAGTGAACACTTACTTCTTTGATAACGTTAAATTTTCATTTTGTTAGCTAGTTTGAAAATGATTACACGTGAAGCTAAACTTTCATAACAAACTATTTATGAAAGAGGCTAAGGGCGTGTTTCCATGTTTGCGGAATTGACGTCTCATTATCATATTGGAAGAAGCGGGAATGTATCAGTTCCAATTTTCAACTGTGGTTGACCGGATCTGCACTTTGCCAAAAACAAGTAAGCGAGCATGACGCGATTTGTTTAGTCACATCATAGTGCATTTGGAATTCATCATTGTTGCATGGTAAAAATCAAAGTCGCTCCACGCCGTCTATAATAATGTACATAATAGAACTTTATAACTACGCAACGGATTTTAATGAAGTTTTCACAATTAGATAGAATGATTAAAGAGGAGTTTATACGCATAGCTTAATAACCTATACGAAGCTCACCGATACTAAGAAGGTACAATATTAAAACAGTTTTAGAATAATTTTGTTGTCTAATTTACCGTAATGTCTTCTTATTCCTAAACTTAAGAGCTAAGCCTCTCATCGGTCGAGCAGTTCCCTGTAGTCCTTTCCAGGGCCTTTTTTGACATCCTGCGAGTTCTACATACTTTCCCTTTCACCGGGTCCATAAAATATTCTTCTTGGCCTTTCTATCATTGCTGCTCCGCTGCCTAATAACCCCTGCCGCCTGCTTTTATTGATCAAATTTATTTACATCTGCACTTCCAAGCTGGTCTGAGAGCAAAGAAAAAACATAGAATGTACCAGTTGCTTCTCTACCTGTGCGATTTTAAAAAAGCCCATCGAGGGAATGAGTGAAAATCTAGGGAATAAAGCTACAGGTGCTGCGGCTGGCAACCCATCACTACTTTGATTTGCCTTTCCACCTAAACGCCCACAATCATGCAAAACGTGGCCTTTAGGTCTTGTTACCTTGGGCTCTGTCTACCCTGAAAGAATTCAGAATTGCGTGTCGGCTCGTCTACGGCTGGCGGTGACTGCTTTGCGTTAGCAGACTCGCCAGCTCGTTTACCCACATTTTTTTTATAAAAAAAGTGTGACAATAGATTCGTTGCGTCACAAGTGAGCACCGCCACCCAAAGACTCGCAAGACCGAGGATTGCCGGTGCGTTGTCAAAGTAGAATACCTTTTGTGCCAGTACGTTTACTGGCTGTGTAACTCTACACGCCGGAGCACTGCAGCACGAGCGATCCGGCCGAATCTTGTACAAGCTTCTACTACCTGCAGAAAAGCCTCTTCTTGGATGAAAAAAAACAATTGAAACATTACAACTTTGCACATATATTTAAGGTCTTTTTGTGATTTGTCTCTGCTTCTTTGTATTTGTACAATAATACATTTACTTACTTACTTACAACTTGGTGCGGCAGACTTTTATACCGTAGTCTTACTGGCGCGGACTTTTGCGCCATCACCTTCGAACCCGTCCGTCGTCCGTCACCAGTCTAAGCCGCTCATACATTTTAAATAAGATTTACCCCACCAAGTGAAGGAGACACCCAGAGGAAGTTACCCACTGGCATCTAACCATTACTCTGAGAAATGCCAATTTAAACTTGTAACGAGGTTTACCGCGAGTGGCTGTGGAACGAAATTAAAAAGTCCGGGGCTGCTCGAATGGCTCCGGTAAGCGAGCCCTGGATGGGCCGCGTAACCGGCCTAACTTTCATCGTCACTTTGTTACGTACTTCCCACCGGCAATTTGCTGCGAGATCCCGATGCAAAAACTCCCATCAACTATTTCAGCGCTCAAATATTAAAGCGACACCGACGCCTCGAATCGCACGCTTTGTTTTATGCGACGAACTAATTAAATATTAATCCGCTATATTCATTGTTCGCGGCCGCACTATGTGTTTAATTAAACAACTTTGTTTGACGTTGTTAATGGCATTGACCTAGTTTGAAACATACATGTCTATCAGCGCACTAAATTAATAACGATACGAAATTTGGATCCAATTAGCGATAAAATTAAATTGATCCAAATTATAGATATAAGTTTTGCAACTGGTAAGTTTTCCAAGAATATGATGAAGTATTTCTTCTTGAACAAGTTGCAGTTGTTTGCTACAAGCCACTAGTGCAGGAAAACAAGCTGTAAATTTTCTACTGCAAACTATTACAATATCTCTTATGCATTTCAATTCAAAAGGAAAATAAAATTACAGCTACGCCCCTAATAATTTACGGGGTTAATCATCGTTTCACAAAATGCAGCACTTTATTTGACATAATTTTTATTATTTAATTTTTTATATTAACAAAAAATAAACTCACCCAACTTAATCTAATGCAAGATTCGCGATTATGTCTTCGGATTTTTCTTACTCTTCATTTTCCGGACTTGCATTGCAGAAAGTAAGGGTTATCAAATAAACTATTTGTCGAACGATGCGCTTGTTTAATTTTTTTGCCCAACTACTATAAGCTATACAAAATACTAAGGCTTATCACGGATATTAGCATGGATTCACATTACCTACCTCCAAATAAAACCAAACTATAATTGCTTATTTGCAATAGTCCTTTATAAGTTGCAGCAATAGGACACGACACATAAATAGTTACCACAGTACAGACCGAGAGATGCCAGTTTAAAAACAAACGGAGACGGTACAGCGTGTTCCGAAACAATCCAGATGTTAAGACAGCGTCGTACGTGATCTGAATAACAGCGGGCGCAGTTTAGAGCCCCTCGCCCGCGATAGTTGTAGATTACACGCAGTTATTGAATATTAAACATTGGGATGGTGTATTATGAGAAAAGTTGGGTGCAAAATTGAATTACTTTTTGTTAATGTTTTTCTTTTGAGCACTTCCCTGGTGGGTGACGTGATTGTTCGCGAATGGATATGGAGTTAAAAATGACACAAATTAGCGACGACGAAGTTTAATTCAATTATTCTATATTGTTATGCAATTTACATATTTACCTTTAGAAATACAGTACTAAAATATGTAAAATATTACTTTTTTTTAATCGATAAACGTTACGTTACAGTCATCATTTGTGTAAATCTAAGCTTTAAATTATGTCTATAAAGGATACGGCTATGTTTTAATTGGTCAAACCCAGACAAACCAACTATAGACAAATGAAAAACTTATAACAAAAGCAGCTTTAAACATCACCACTTATTTGCGCATCGAGATAAAATAAGTTTATGTAAGGCAAAAGAATCGTCCCGTCTGTGTTTCCACAACAGCAAGATGGCCGCTGTACGTGCGCCGAATGCCCAGTCGGAGCTCGGCGTTCGGCCTCGGCCTGACTTCACCGTAACAGTTTTAGATCGCCCTGTATTCTGGGAGTGCTATCTGAAATAACTGCGCTATACAGCCGCGCTCTGCATTATGGATGGTCGGGAATTTTGATTCTGTTTTGTTGTGATTTGTAAAGATGCATCTCTACATTTTGTGCTAACTACAAAACTATTTTTATCACTTATCGCACACAGAAAGATCAAGTATTAATAAGTTCATTTCGATATTGAATACCAAAAATGTAACCGTATTAGCTTAGCTACCAGTAGCAGGAAATACAACGTTTTGTCTTTAGCGGCTTATTCGAGCGATTTGTTCAAATTATATTAAAATTAAGCCGTTTCACGAGTGAAAGGACAGATTAATAGCCGTTTCCTGCTCCAACATTTTAGCCCGGGTTTCAGAATATTTCCTCGTACACAGCCAGGTTTATAGAGGGCCGTCATGCAAGGCACGGAACCAACGGAATTAGGCGCCAGAACTATCTAGATTGTTCTGCCAGGTGTTGCTAGCCGGAACTATTTTATAAGCCATTATAGCCCGATCACTTCTGCGATATCCCTTTGCAAAACACTGGCTTTTATACTTTGAAATTTACCGTAAAGTTTTACGCGATATCCCTTCCTGGCGAAACACTGGGTTTTATACCTTGAAATTTGCTGTAAAGGTTTATGCTCCGTGTTGCAAGCGACCGCATCAAATTCAGCCTGGCTTCTTGCTTATGTACCTACATGCGAAATGTCTCGCTCGGCTGCACCCAGTGCACCGAAAACATCTGACTATAGCTGCAACCGTGTCGCATACATTGTGGACATTACGTTTGAATCAACACAGCACCTAAAGTTACTTATAACAGAGGAATTTACCAATCTAGCGGTGGTCAAGGACCTCGATAGGGATTTGTAACTAATGTACTAAAGCTGGTTTTTCCGTTATTCCTTACTAGAATTATGATTCGATTTGTTATATGTTACGTTTTGATATCAACATAGCTAATTACGGAAACAATGAATTTGTCGTAAGATAGTCAATAAAGAACGAGTCTAATCTCTGAAATTGTATCACGACTAAGTAGAGAGCAACGTTTAATGAAATCTGCATAAGTCCTCCGGCACACAACAAAGCCGCTGAAGACGCATTCTGCATTTTAACTGTTGCCTGGGGCGAAAAAGATGTTTAAAAAAGTATTTGATGCCAAAGAACTGGGCGAGAAACGGGGCGCGGGATGCAATCAACATCTCATTAGTGGATCCTTAATTCCTTTGTCCCCAGGGAACTTTCTCTGATTTCTTCGATAAACCGTTTATTACAATTTTCTCTCTCTCTTGTCTCGCGAATATCATCGTTATCTGATCGCTGATTATCATAAAACGATGAGCGAAACAATAATGAATTTTGGTGGAATATGTTTTTCAATCTCGAAATCTTCTTGGGACTTATCTACCCAATGTATTAAGGAACTAAAAAGTGTATGGGCGGCGGTGACTGTTTTCCATCAGGTGACCCTCATGCTAGTTTTTCCCCTATGATATAAAAAACAACACTCCCGAAGCAGTTGAATAGCGTATGTGAAGTTCCGTGCTTGGCCCGCGAGGGCTACTATAAATATAATTACTTATACGCAAAGAAAATTGATGAACATATTCTTTATCAATAACGTCACAGTGTTTAATCCAAGATAATCGTTTCCTTACAACGAAGTACCTCTACTAGTGAGGTAGGTAGAGAGCGACCTACGAAATTAATCAAACCATTCCCAATTTAAAATTTTTAGTCACTACCTACTTAAATACCTTGTTACTGTTACTTGTGTAGCGTACCTACACTTGTTTAACTACAAATTGTTTGAAAATCATAAAATACGACAATGGACGTCCGGACTATCAGCCACACAGTCAATCACGTTATAAATTAAACACGGTTTTAATTGCTATTCACGGTCTGAAAAACGAATCTTTCTATTAATTGAAGTATGAATACTTAAGACACGAGTACTAGGCGGGCAGAGCCGGTGCGAAGTAATTTAATGAGTTGACCTGTTAATTGGCGAACAGCCGGCTCCCACGGCAAATGTTTAAATTAACTGCGGCCGCGGCCGCCTTCCGCGGCGCTCCTCTTATGTTTCTATTTCATCTAAGAATTTTTATGGCATTTTAAATTGAAATTTGCGAAGCATTTTCCGACTCCGCAGCATCCGCAGCTTCAACTGCAGATTATAAAAGAGTTTACATTTATTTTTGTCTTTAACATTAAATTGGAATGAAAAAGTTTCAGTCGTTGTTATAAAATATTCTACGTCGCCTTCGCTTAAAGTTAAACGTTATACAGTCAATTCCGATGCTAAACAATACATTAAAACGTATAAACTTTCCATTTGTCCCGGCGTTAACTTCCGCGCGGAACTCTCCGAGGCCTTATCGGAGAGTTAATTTGTGCTTAACGGTATAATCAATCGAAAATTTCGAACGAGTCATGAATAATTCTAGCAACAAGGCCGCCCGAAAACTTTCCCACCACCCTCGCCCGCCAGCGACACAGCGGCAGTAGGTTCGAAAACCGTTCCCAAATTTTCGGTGCCAACAAAAGATCAAAAGTGGCGTAATTGTTTAACATTCGCTTAGTCAAGTCTATGGCTGTTCGAACCCCGCTAAATGATGCCTCATTTACGATATTCGAACGAACGGTGGAACAAATGTACAATTGGTAATCTAATATTCTTGACGACGTGGAATATTTGTTTAACTTACCCTAAAAGAAAGCACCTCAGTGTTTCGATCACAATCAAAGAGTGTTTTCACATTTTTTCATTGCAATTTTGTTCATTACGGATGTGTCAGTTTTAATAGTTGATACAATGATACCTTGTCAAAGCGTTGCAATTTTACAAAACGGGCATACGGATAGAATAATTATAATAATTATTGTAATAACACGAAACGGCCGAGTACCTACTAGAACTAAATAATATTATACCGGCTGTATTTCTGGATCTATTATGAACGGGCCCCAAATGAAGAATAATGAATTTACATCCTTAGAACACTTTCAGACACTCTATTCAATAAACTTTAATTTGTTAGGCTGGGTAGATACTATATTGCAATTTATTGAACTATTAGTGACATCAAAATTTACGCGTTTCGATATTTACAATCCATTTGGCTTAGTCAGTTCAAAGAGAAATTTTGAGATAATTTTTGATTAAGTTCTCTGACGTCTACAATAAATTATCATTACAGATGAAGGTGAAGTGATGTAGCTATCACTTATTACAAACTAGCTTTTGCTCGCGATTTTGTCCACGCAGAATTTAAAATGGCAAAGTTGCTTCCTCTCTTCTGTCGAATCAAAATACTTTAAGACCAGCCAAGTCCGAGTTAAAGTGCCACATGCAATATAGTGAGTACTTTTTAATTGTATTTAATTTATTTACTGTTCTTTCATCAAACTCCGTCCAATTATCTTTACCGGCATCATCATTGCTGTCAGCTAATCAGCTAGCAACTACTACCCAAGTGCTAGGCAAAGCAGGCCCAGTTGATCGTTTTTAGTCATACGTCTTAATATAATATACTTCCATGCGGGTCTGGTAGCAAAGAAAAAACCAAGAATGACCACCAGTTGCTTCTCTTCCCGCGCAGATGGTAAAAGCCCATTGAGGGATTGGGCGAAAATCATAGGAATCATGTTATAGGCGATGCGGCTAGCAACCCATCACTATTTTGATTCCATTTTCTACCTATAGGTACGCCCACAATCTTAGGCCGTGGTCGCTTTCGCCCAAAACGACCACTCCCGAGCATTCCCGAACACACCATTCAGACGCCGCGGGCGGCGGGCCGCTGTCGGCCGCGTGCGGCGGGTGAAAGCGACCACGGCCTTACTAAACGCGGCCAGTAGGTCTTGTTAACTTAGGCTCTGTCTACTCCGTAAGTGAAAAAGACGTGATTTGTGTATGTGTATTTAATATAACATTATTTAAATGCTGTCAAATCTGACACAATAATTCCTATAAAATTTGTAGCATTGAGCTTCGAAAACTAAGTTTCGATTCCTATATAATAACCGCGACAAAGCTGGCGAAAAATCTTTGTTCGCCCGCGCATTGCTGTCACTAATTTCCTCATTTATCTAGACCTAACAATGGCAAATGGCTGAATTCAACTAAATGGCCTTAAGAGTGGTTCCCAACGAAACTGTGTATTACAAATAGCTTGCAATAAATACTAAGTAAAACGGACTTTGGTGGGCGGTCGCGCCTTAAGCTGGGGACTGACCAACGTTACGAGGTGTAATGTAACATATTACACAGCGAGCATTCACGCAGTCAGTACGTAGTTGCTCGCTGGTTTCCACGTAACAACTACGTACTGACTGCGTGAATGCTCCCTGTGTAACATGTTACATTACACCTCGTAACGTTGGTCAGTTCCTAGCTTTAGAGCAACGGAGCTTGCTTGTCCACCGATCAAGGGTAACGTACGAAGTATTTTGCTATAATATGACAAGTTCTCATTGTTTATTAATTAAATGTTTCCTGTGAGGAATATGCCATTTTCTGGGATAAAAAGAAGCCCCTGTCAATCAGGGATAATCAAGTATTATTTGCTAAAACATAGATACATGGATGCAAACCAAAGAAAACCCACGTTCGCGCAGAAAATACTGATTATGTTTCAATGAAATTGGAGTAGGTAAGCTTCTAAATTTAAAAAAAATTACAAAAGGAATTTCATGCCTATGTTTCTAAAGGCTCAGAAATGACGGCATAGCGCTCAGAGTTATTTTATGATATAGTAACAGCCTTCTAAGCTTCATTTACGCTGGTTCATTTCATATGTTTTTTTTCCATGGGCTTGTAGTCTATGAAGACGTGATATACGTGTTATGTATTTATTCCTAAGTGCTTGTAAATAAGTGCCGTTTGCGTCCACAAATAGTAGCGTGAACTAATCGACCTATTTTCGCGACGTAACTAAGCCGCCGCTTATTGGTTGCACCGGGCCGGGAAAAACGGGCGCCGCACACGGTCCGCCGTGGGACACACGTGCGCGGAAATTAACTTGATTTCCAGTCGCGCGATTCGCGGGAGCCAAATGCGAGCCATATTTCGTAGTGCTGAATCTAAACGTACAAACAGTCCGTGAGTTCTTATAATACATAATAATGTTATTTAGTAGTTTATTTTATGTTTTGTTTATTGTACTTAGATATGTGCGCTCTATTGTGGCTTTTATTAACTGGAATTTTGAACTTACACTTTGTCGGTACCTCGTTTAATGCTCCTCTCATCTACTCAAAGGTTAACTGGTAGAGATCCCTTATAGGGATAAGTTCACCTTTGTGCATTTATTAATGTTATTTTTATTTTTTTGTGAATTGTATCTGTTTCTTTATATTTGTACAATAAAGCATAAAGTCTCATTATAATGTACTGTATTGCTGTTGATGCCCCAAATAAAATAAATAAATAAATAAATAAAGCATTTACTTACTTACATACATACATACACAAATCACGTCTATATCCCTTACGGGGTAGATAAAGCATAAGCACAAGACCTAAAAGCCACGTTTAGCATGATAGTGGGCGTATAGGTGGAAAGGGGAATCAAAATAGTGATGGGTTGCAAGCCAAATCGCCTATAACGTGATCTCTAAGATTTTTTCCCGTTCTCTGGGAATTTAACTTCTACGCGCGAAGAGAAGCAACTGGTGTATTCTATGTTTTTTCTTTGCTTCCAGACCAGCATGGAAGGGTCTTCTAATGCCATTTGGATTTGATTTGCTGTCTTCCTCACTCATAAGAGTTTGATACTTGAATCGGCCGATGATACCCGAAAAACGAACGGCATTTAAGAGCTCACGGACTGTAATATACACTGACGAGCAAAAATAACGGGTCATCTTCCATACAAATTAGTATGACAAGCGACCCTTTATTTTTGCCCGTGAGTATACATACATAGATAACAAAAAACTTGCACACGTTAAAAAAAATGACAGTTTTCCATGAACGTGTTTAAAGCTTGTTTAAGTTTTTGTGATAACACGGCGTTAACAAAAACGATTTTAATTTAAATAGTCATAAAAGTTATGAAAAATGAATAAGCGTTTTAAACTTTCAACACGAAATACAAAACTTTCGTATTTCTGTTGAAGTAGATGTTAAAATGTATTAAACCGACACCAACCATGTAATCTTATTCAAGTATTTGTAATAGAACCGAAATAACTTGGCCGCTTCACCCTGCCAAGCTGTTAGAAATGCGCAGAAGACACTACGCCAGGCGCCGAATTAATAACTATATGCACATAATTCGACAACCCTAAGCCACAGACAAATAATGTTACGAGCAAAAAAAAGCTGCAGATCCAGAACAGAACGAGCCTGTTCGGAATTAAATTAGCATGTGGAGTGGTGTCAAGCGTGCGCCAAAAGGTATGTCCGCACATTAAGGCCAGGTGACCTATGACCTCCGCTAGCGATTTGGCCGCCCGCCAGAAAGTTACTTTAAATTTTGTTTTCGCAGTTAAACATTAGAGAGAAGGGTTTAAAAGTTATAGGACAAAGTAGCGTATGAGCTAAAAAGGACTTATTTATTTTGGGTAAAACTAGAGAAAATCCTGTAGGATTTAACCCGCTATAGAAATTTCAGTTTTCGATTTAATCCGTTGTTTGGGGTAACTTTATAATTACAAAGCTGAAAACTGAGGCCACATCAATAATAATCAAAAGCCTTATTGTTGAGCAGATTAAAAACAGGTTCGAAGGTCAAATCGACGAAGGCGATTATAGTTAAATTTTAATCCAACTCAAAACACTACAAACGAAACGAGACTTACTTCTGAAATCCAATTACATTCGGAGCCGAAACAAATTTTGAACCTAATTTTGTAAGTAAATACAAAAAGTTCGGCCGAGCTTAGCACACTTTGAAAGGGAAATCACAAAACTATAAAACTTCAATGGTTCGGCAGCGGATTCAACGGCGCTAAGAAAAAACCGGGAAAAAGCACAACCGCCGCGTTATCTAACCGAAAACTAATTCCAAGTTCCGTCATTGTTTGCCAACAGGGAGTGGAGTGGGGAAATAAAAAGCATCTTGTCGTCAAACGATATTGAGTTTCTTAAAGCAATTAAGATAAAACAGACGACAAAAGCCTCTGGGAGGCTCTCAGGACGCCCTTTTGTAGGCATCGCCCCGGTAATTAACGGGTACGTTTCCGATTCTGAATGCCCGCATGAACAAAAAGTCAAAACTTGACGGCACCGAAGTTTAACTGACCTTTTTAAGCCAACACTGCTCTTCGCCTCTTTCGAGTCGGAGCCATTACGAAAACACTTTGTTTGATCTGATCCTATTTCGATTTGATTTTAAGGCATCCTTTTGGTAATAAGTTTGTGTCGTAAGTCTGTTTCGGGGAAACTAACAAATTCCAATTTCGCTAAATCGCTTCAAGAGAATATAGTGTTAAGTAAGTAAGTACCTACTTGCCGATCGATGGATACCTTGCTCCTAGATTTAATCGCTAAATCTAGAGTGAACACGTTTAACGCTGGGCTTTCAAATCTGGTGGTCGAATATGTGCCAATAAATCCTATTCTTTCTTTCTTTTTTTACTAATAAAACGGTTTTGATGTATTTTTAACTTTTTCCAGTAAAACGGCCTAAGGCGTTATATTTTTTACATGGAGTAAGTAATTAAAAATACCTCAGAAAATGAACAAGATCAAACTGAAGTCTTCAGAGTCGCTGCCAGGCCACGTCCTCCTTAATAACATGAATAATACGACGCAATCAAATAGACGACAATGTAAGCACGCACCCGCTATCTCTAAAGAAATATACCCAGAGAATTACACCTTAAACGTTTACACAAAGCATAGCATTATTCTATTACAAATGTCGGTCACGGACAAAAAGAGCCCTCGCAACTAAATGGGCTCTCATATACCGGTGCTTAGGCAGAAGCCGAATTGTGACGAGCGCTTTCATTGCAGGGGTCGTCAGGGAAATTCTATTGCGCGGCTGAATACGGTTGTTGATTTAATGACGAATGATAATAATTAGATTCCCCATCATATTTTCGGTAAGAAGCAATTAGCCGTTTTCACTTCGCAAAAAATGTCATGTCGTTAATAAGGCTTTTGTTGGCGCAGTTCTTTCTCCTTCTCTTCTTCCAGCCTTTCCCCATTTGGGTTCCTCTCTCCCAATCTTTCTGCACAGGTACTCAAGAAGAGTTGAATTATATACTCGTATTCTGTACCACGAATACATACATTTCATCGCTTGGATGAGGGATACACATTTCTTAGACAGGTTTCTCCATAACGTGGAGACACTTAGATATCTTCTTCTGCATCATGTTTAGGTTGGGCTGCTATGATGGCGAGCTTTGATATGGTTTGCGGAAACAAAATAACAGTGGCATGTCTGACAGACCCTAAACAAGCCTGAGCCGACAGATCTTGAGGCCTTAAAAGTTATTTCCGTACTCCTTTCACTGAGGACGCTATTGCCCGAATTGTGAATTTTTGCACAATTGCAAAATCTCCCGAAGTGTTTGTCGGTCGACTATCCATAATAATAACCCGTGCGAAACAATTCGCCAAACATCCAAACCAAGTTGTAATTATTCGTCATACCGCACGTGTTGGTAGCCAATTAAGCATTAAGCGCCAATTAAGCGGCGTGTAAACAAAGACCTGTATTCGCTTATAATATTGTAACAGCACTGATACTGTTCATGCGAAGTATGTTGCTAGGGCAACTTTCTTGACAGCTCTATTGAAAAGAATGCTACAATATAAAATTTAAATGTTTTTTCCTCACCTCAGGATTTACTTAAGACCGACACTAAACTAAATCTTACTCCGTGAGTGAAATTCTATCCCTATGAAACAGAATTTCGCTTTCCCCATCCAGTTGCCGGTATAAGTTGACTTGATAATCTCCGTGACCAAGTTCAATACAAAAGAATTTGATACCTTGCTTAGACTAGCTCAAAATTGAATAGGTATATTTTTCCTAACATGGTGTTAGTTCAAAAATATTTTGATTTATTTGTCTCAAACTTCAAATGCATACATTCTACATCTCCAGGTTACTGAGGAGCAGCCGTTGGCGTATCGTTGGGTACTGAGTTCAAAAGTTATCAGCAGTGCTTTCCTTATCTGTCAATATCGTTTTTCAACTTAACATAATAGCAAGTATGTCGAAGTTAGTCAGTAATATGATTCAGCCAATATTTGTTTAAGATAGACATCGGTTTTAGTGCCGTGTGCCTAATAACATTTTCAAACATTGAATTTTCTAACTTAGCCTACGCAATGTGTCCGTTGTATGCCGTTACTTCATCTAGTTATACTCATACGCGATTTATCTTTGATAAGATCTTTGAAGTCCTGTAGCTCATACGACGTCTTATCGTTTTTAATTCATCTGAGTGGAAAGGCGGGTCCCATTCCTACCGAAGGAGTCTCTGTAAATTCAATTTGATATATTTTCAATCCGCACCAGAGTGTATTGTTACGTTAATGTAGGTTACTTGTATTTAAAACTGAAATTGGTAATAGGTATTTTTAGTATAATAGTTAACTCTTAAAGTAACTCAAAGAAGTGGCATTTAAAAGATAATAATGTACTGTAATGCGCATATTTTGGATTGAAATCTTAATCCAAAACCTTAACCCTTGGCATGGAAATTTCCTCTCTCATCAAATACTGCAAGCAAAAATGCTTTATTCTCGTTCAGAATAAGTTTTCACCTCATTTCTCTCCCGACGTGTTCCACGCCGGGCTGGGCGCTCCACACGGCGCAGTTGTAAACAGGGCGATATAATTTTTGATCCTTATAAATGGCGTCATTATCTGTTTGGAGGTTCCTCATTCTTGCCGCGAGGACAAAAATTATGCGGCCCGCGTTGATGAACTCGCAAATTTTCATATTCTGCAAATGGGGAGCAATTTTTTTTATCCGGACCTCTCCGGGACATACTTTTTTGTTGCTCCGCGCAAAGTTGTATAATTTGTAAATAAAGTAGGCTGCTTGATTTTGTTATGTCGAGAACTGAGGGCCTTTGTTTAAGAGTTACCGGAATTGTTTGAACTGTCAGTGAATTTGTCAAATTATATTTCCTTAAGAATAACGAGGCTATAGTCAGTGGGGTTAGAGAGAAAAGTTTATGAAATAAAATCAATATAGGTACCTACCTAATTAATATTTTTCGAAAGGCACAGAAAAAAAAACTTACGGTCATGGAAACTCGAGCACTCCTCCGAGGCAGTTCTACGTGTACAGTTCCCCTATGTTCACTGCTGATATAGTTAGGATTTCCAGCCCAAGCTCTCTCATTTGGACACGAGGCCTGTACTCGGTTGTGAGGCGCATATACGCCGACAATAAAATAGAAAGAACCGAGTGCCAAGAAAATGTGAGTAGGTAAAGAAAATTTGTGCTTAAGGAAAGGTTTATTTTCAAAAGATTTCCAATAAGGCAATCTGTCTTCACTGAAAAATAGTATAATGATTATCCTGCACACGTCAGGAGGGAACAACATAATCCAAGGATTTATGTAAAATAGCCGTAAACGCGCGCCCGATGATACATCACCTGAGCAAACTTTTCCCTGGCATTTCTATCCCAATGTAAAACATTAGCTTACAGAATGTAAGCATTAAGAACATTTTGAAGCTCCACATTACGGGCGGTGCAAGTTTAGAGAGGATGATTTGTTTCTCGTCTTTATTAGATGTCTTAATTGTGGTGTCCGTTGATTCAATTTTATATTTAGTTTCTTTACATACACTTCATCACATTTCATCGTACCTACTTACGTTCCACTGCTGGACACTGTTTTCACTCAAAATGAATAAAATTGAAGTTCACAAATACAACGTAAATTATCTTCTACAGTTACTGCAAGTAAAAACAATTAAGTACCGTGCGACTTAGATTAGTTAATAGAAAATGTCATCTTAGAGATTAAAATAGCAAACCTACTCTAAAATTAAACAACACTAGTCTATGAATATCATTAAGCTTTAGATAGATCTTCAACAAATATTCTAAATCAAAATACAAATATGTGACCTTAGCGAGAAAGACTTGAGTGGTTGATTACTAACTTTCATATTTTTTAACTAAAAATCGGCAAAGCATTAACCAGTTTAGCGATCTTTTGTCTCTCTCCCTCCGCAAGCCTGTGACTTGCATTAAAACAAACACCGCGATCAATCAAACGGTTGGCAAGCTCATGAATAATACCTATCCTGTTGAGAAAACTTTAACAAAAGATTTATTTTCTTTCGTAGAGCTGGCGATCGGAAAATAGCAGCAAAGATTGATTGATTCCGAATAAAATATGGATGAATACATATAATATTGGACGGGCCTTTTGTTGCATTATAATCTCACCGCTATAGAAATTTTACGGAATGTTTTAAGCAATACCGGAGCCCGAAGTATTATGGAGTATTATCCAGGTGAGTTTACGCTTTTTCATCAAAGCATCGTTGATCCAAACAAAACGCGGACTGCGGCCTTAAAAGCGTGCTCCGTAAATATTTGGTAAATCAAAGCAGTCAATAATGCTGATATTTAATTTAATTTCACTGATATTTAAAATCATTCAGTTCGTTAATGTAAACAAAGTATTATTTTCAATTCAATGTTATAAAAATGTGACAAGTTGCTAAATTTTCAGTTTACAATTATGTGATAATAATAAATGTTTTGTTGGCTATTTATTCTGTTCTGAAGGTCGGTCACTTATATTGTTATCTTTTGACAAAAAAGGATGAACTCTGTGTTCTTGTCTATGACGACAATTTTGATTTTTAAATAGTGTTCCAGATTTGAAACATAACAAAAATATGCAAAGACAAGCGTTGGGTCAGACCTGTTAGGGTTCTTGCAAACAGAACACTGTATTTATTTATCAAACGAAAATCAAAGTAATAATAAACACAAGATTAAATAATCCGAAGTTTCATTCCTTAGGTCGCGGCCGTGGTGAAACCCCTACTTTATAGTACGGTTGGTAACAAAAGTATCCATTTTATCATACTTATTGCATACAAAACTGGATATTTAAGTAAGAAAACCGCTTGTTGCTATTATTATTTTGTTGTAGGTCGCTCAAAAATTTTGTTTAGCATCATCCGTCGCCAATAAACGTAGTTCGTACAATAATACCAAGATCCACCACCTGTGGACCAGGCTGGCTTGCGAGACACATGCCAGAACAAGACCTATTGTGTACTGTGGCCATTATATCACAAGGTATATTGTAAATAGGTTGAATACACAAGAGTTACGCAACTGTAGGTTAAGCAGCGAACAGGTGCCAGTGTTGTGTTTTCCTCGTTAAATCTCTTTATTCGATAACCAGGGACTCTGTTTGAAAACATTCGCAAGAAGTAGCAGCGGCACGCAAGTAAGGTGTTGCATCTTGCTCTTACACGTTACGCTTTGTACGTAAGACAGAGATACAACACCTGGCTTTTGGTATCGTTATATATTACTCCGATAGAGTTGAATAGGGCTCCAGTTAAGCCTAAGCAAACAAAAAGCAAGCGGCAGGCAGCTATTGATTGTGTGAAACAGTACCGATATTTTAGTGTATGTGGAGAAGGCATCCTGAAAAAGTGAGTTTAATATAGGTAAAGCGCATTCACGTCGGTATCGGCAGTTGTTTATAAAAAACAATATCATATCGAGTTTCTCTTTTCGGATCACACAAATACGGAAGTCAACAGCCATGTACATTTTAAATAAATATGATTCAAATTTAGAATTCAAACAGCGACGTTTTTATTTAATTTTTACTAGCGCTATCAATGATCAAGAATTAATTCGCGATTTTTGTATTTATTTTTACGGTTAACCTGCTAGAAATTATATATTTAAAAAGTCTGTGATTCGTGCTTAGCCCCTACATCGCCCATAGCAGGTGGCCTGACATACTGCTATGCTGCGTAGGTTTAAGTCAGTGACAAAATGTATGAAACTATCAAGCTTCAACCGGGATTAAAAATTAAATCTAGATTTCGTTTTTCCAGAATATGGTAATAAGGATAAGTTCCGAACATACTATTAATAACTTCTTTAAGCACTACAGCGGATTTTTGTACTAAAATGGAACCTCGATTGCCCTTTTCTAACTACTAGTCTACATTGGCTCTAGCGACATTATCTTCTTTTGTTCTGGTTGCTTTGGATATATCAGAACTAAGGTGCACTCAGGCGATACTCTGTTGAGTCAAATTAAGGGACAAAGATTCTGTCTTTAGCAGTCAAGAAAATATAACAGTATTTCAAGAATAAAGCATGCATGACGACTCATTTTGAAAATAACGCATTATGAAAATGATCTTCGATTCAAAGATGAATTTATGATACTAGCTTTTTTCTGGTTGTAATTTGGTATGTCATAATATCTTAATAAAACGGCAAGGCTTATTTGATGGGTAAAATGAGGTGTTACGTAAACAATTTCTAACTGGGAGCACTTCTATGTGTTGGAGCTATCTGTCCACAGTAAAATGAGTCTGCCGAATCCCGGCGCGTACTCAAAGTCACACTGACTGGAGTCTACGAATCAGTGTTGGGGGGAAGCGACTCCAAGCCGCATCACGTCGTAGTCCTATTGAGACGGCTCACTTGTTGTTATTATTGTACTATGGTAAAAGAAGCATTCGATCAGTGTGCGTTATCAGTGATGACTTACGGCACTGAACCGTGGTTCCTCACTATGGGCCTTACGAACAAGCTCAAAGTAGCCCAACGAGCTATGGAGAGGGCTATGCTGGGAGTCTCTCTGCGAGATCGCATCAGAAATGAGGAGATCCGTAGAAGAACCAAGGTTACCGACATAGCCCAGCGGATTAGCAAGTTGAAATGGCAGTGGGCAGGGCACATAGCATGGAGGACGGATGACCGATGGGGTCGAAAGGTCCTCGAGTGGAGACCACGCACCGGCAAAACGAAGTAGCGTCGCCTTAACCGGTCGATGTCAGTCCCACGAGAGACAACATTGCTAGTGTGTTTTCCTTGAATCTTGTTTCCAACACTAAAAGTCTTCGAATCCGTTTCCTGCAGCCATAGAATATGTACGACGAAATAAAAACGCAAGTAACGCCAGTAGTTAAAGACTGAATAAAACTTGTACTAATCATTACGACCGGATAGCCAAGTGGTTTAAGAAGCTTGAGGTTTCAGATATTAGTATGAAAAATACGGATTGTTCTCGAGTTTTAGATGTTTAGCATCTAAGTATGTATCCTACTTAATATTATAAATGTGAAAGTTTGTGAGTATGGATGTTTGGATGTTTGTTACTCTTTCACGCTAGAACGGCTGTACAGATCTGGATGAAATTTGGAACATAGATAGATTATATTCGGAAATAAACACATATGCTACTTTTTATCCCGGAAAATTGCGCAACTCCTGCCCCTTCTTCTTCTATACAGACGGAGTTGCGGGCAACAGCTAGTTTATATCTGTAATAACGTTTATACTTTGTCCAGAACCCATATTACAAGCTTTGCTTAATTTGGGACTTGGTCAATTGGTGTGCCTTGGCCCAAGGTATTTATTATTATCGGAGCACGTTTTTCACGTAATTCTAAGAAAAAACTCAATTAGCCAATGCCAGTGCCTTATTTATGTGACCCATTTGCTAAAGGTCAATTATCACTCACTATTAGTCACTGTTTTACGTTAGCAAATGGAGGAGACTTAAGAGCCTGTTTCACCAACCTCTGTTAAGTTTCAGTTATCTTAAGTGTTTGTTATCTATGATTCCGTCTCTATTTATTACTACGAAACAGACAGAGACGTCATCATAGATAACTGACACTTGAGAGAACTGAAACTTAACTGAGAGGCGTGAAACAGGCCCTAAACTAAGGAGGCTGTCTGTATCGTTAATATCAAACTAATGTAACTTAATAGCCTTATTGTACGCCATTGCTCTCGGTTTTAACTTTGCCTTTATTTCGATACGTTTCGCATTTTTCTTTTACAGGCTTACAGGCTTAAAGGGACATTGATATATTTGAAGGAATACATTGTACGAATATTAAATTTATTTACGTCGCTGTCGAAAATGTTATTCCACGACTATTTTCTTTCGATTCTAGGTATCGTGTCGTACCGAAGTAGAATATTAACAGGGATGTTTGCTTTATAAATAGAAAAGAGGAGAATCCTTAATAGAAACATAAAAATGGTTAGAATATAAAATCAAACATGAACGGCTACAAAAACACTGAAAAAGTGACAGATCAAAACAAATTTCCCTATCCATCTATACGCCTACAATCATGCTAATCGTAGTCTTAGGTCTTATAAGTTTACCTCTTGGGCTCTGTCTACCCTGTAAGCGATATATACATGATTTGTGTATGTGTATGTATGTTAAAACAAAGTTCTCGAAGCCAAATGAGGTGATGGTGATACTGGATTATCATTAAACTGATATTTCATTATCATATCAGCCGGAAGACATCCATTGCTGGACATAGAACTTCCTCAAGGATATCTACAGCAATGGGTTTAATTCTACCCACAATCAATGACCCCGCAAACTTTTCCAGATCGTCCGTCTATCTTGTGAGAGATCTAACAACTCTCTCTGTCTTGACACTGCCGTGGTCGCCACTCTAGAACTTTACGGCTTCAATGTGCCATGAGCCTGTACCGTAGGTATAGGTATCTTTAATATGGTTAAGGAAAATTTTATGTTGATTCTAGCTAAAGCATGTAAACTAATTTATACACAACTTTAATTCATCAGTTTAATAATAAACATCCTATCGATACCCATTTCGCTTGGTTATGCAAAATTCAATAGGTTTCTAAACAATATTCTGCGTCAGAATCAATCGAGACTGATCTTTATTCCCGTAACGAAAGGTCGAAATTATTGGCTCGTTGCCGTCAGCCACTATAAAGTCAGTAATGATTGATAAGGGTAGCAGCGGAAACGTATGTCGATCATTTTTAAGGCCCTGTCGTAAAGGGCAGCCGTGTTGCCAACTGTACCACGTCAAATAATAATGATAAATATCGTAAAAGAAACAAAAAGGGAACCAATATTATGAGCGCCAAAAATACTCTGAGATCTTAAGCTACGCAATAAAAAATATGTAATGCGAAACGAAACAAAGAAAAACTAACACGATACTTAACAATTGTATTTAATATACGTAATAATTATTTTTACCAATCATCAAAACGCAGTGGCTTAATTAATACGCGCCGCGTTTTATTTATTTATTTATTTATTCGGTAAAATTGTAGATTGTAAGCAACAACATAGCCAAACAAATCATACAGAGAAAAACGTATTGTGTTTATAACACAATTGTGATGCGATCCTATTTTGTCTAGTAACCTATCCTATTTGTCAAAATCTCTCAAGTCGTTGACGCTAGATCAACAAAGAACTCAGACGTACACAAAAAAGTCTCCGTTGGATTGAGAACCTAAACTATACATAAGATTCATAACGGTGAAAAATACAATCCTCCTTTTGGGCTCTGATGCAATTGGTTAATGATGGATTACGCGAAAGCTTCGTTGAGAAACCTCGCAGCTTCTTGTTGTAGTTTAGGAGTTTCACTCCCTTGGCTATGGCTGGTACCACCGATCATCGCCGTACTAATTCCCTAACCAGGCAAGCTAGGCAACAAGACAAGCTAACTTTAGCGTTCTTAGTGCAGGTACTGAATTATTTACCTCGATTTCAGCTGACCTGACTGGTATGAAGGCTACGTCTAAATTCAGCTTGTTCCGGATTACGCTCCGATGTCTTTCCAGCTTTGCATTTAAATTTGCACATAGCACTATTTTTAGATAGCGTTGGATGAAACCGGTTTAAAGATTAGCTGCCCGTGTTGTTGAAGGTATCTTTAAAAGTAAAAAAAAAATAGATTTTATGTGAATAAATACTTTTGAACTTCGTTGGTTTTGTTAACTCCTAATGTTGTACCAATAGTTTTGCTTCAAAGTAAATTATACAAACAATTATTTTAGGAACACAATAATTTCAATAATTTATAAAAGCAAGTAAAGTAAATGTTTGCACAAAATATCCGTACCCCTCTCGATGACTACGATACGCAACGAAGATTAAATCGTATCAGTGTCATTTAATAAAAAAACAAACGAATCATTCTGCCGAATCAAATCCGAATTGAGGAAAACCCCGGACATTTACTTCCGCAAATGGAATTCCAAATGCAAACTCAATTAGCTGGCATACAATACGTATCACAATCAGATACATAAATCGCGCGTTGTCAAATTAAACGAGATGAAAGCGCGTCAACGTTTCCGCTTCAAAACAACCATTGTGCTGTTCCATTGTGCAACGAATCAGCGAGTGAACTTTTCAATGCGCTGACAAATTTGAGAGGTGAGACCGGAATCGGCCGCGCAGACGTCCGGCCAGCCCGTAAATAATAACTCACCGGACGTGGTCTAGCTCTTGGTTCACATGGGGCAAATTAATTTAAATTGTGTTTTGGATTAACTGTAAATTGAGAATGTGTAAGATAAGGATGTTCGAATCAGAGTAAGCCACGCATGTCCTTATGTTCGGCAGGAAGACACGAAGATTTGAGGAGAGTTGCTGTGTGGGAGCGATGCTGGGACAGTAACCGGCGGCTCCTGCCAAGGGGAACTGGGCTGAATGATCGCCACAGCGGATCGACGGCCCGCCTGATCAAGCCAGGTACCCCACACATCATCATCATCATCAAGCCACACATGTTATATGTATTTAAGTATGTATGTAATTGTGTTTAATCGTCTTCTAGTTCCCTTGGAGCTGGCTTTGCTTAGTTTGGTTTAGGTCAATTGGTCTTGATATTTAAAAAAGTTAGAAGACCACCTTAGTGGGGTAAACCAAGTTTTTGCTTTGTTCACATTAAACAGATTTTGTGGGACAACCATTTTTTGTACAAACGTATTAGAATCATATAGTATCGTATCGTGCTGCCATGCTGGTCAGGGAGTAAAGAAAAAACATAGTATGTACCAGTTGCTTGTCTTCCCGCGCAACTGGTAAAAGACCATCGAGGGAATGGGCATAGGAAACATGAGGAAACCCATCACTATTTTTTATTCCCCTTTATACCTATACGCCCACAATCATGCTAAACGTGGCCTTTAGGTCTTGTTACCTTAGGCTCTGTCTACTCCGATTTATGTGTGTGTGTGTGTATTAGCATCATAAAGAAAGAAAAATTGGAATCATTGGAAATGCCCTATACACATAAATTAGGTACACACATCACTCCAAAGACCATTCAAAAGTGGTGAAAAATGATGCTGCTTACAAAATACGAGTTTGTAGTAAAGACAAAATGTATCTTGACACGTCAAGTATAGTTGTTGTAATACTCAGACTTTTACTACTTTCGAGTTGTCTTTTAGAAAATACAATTATCTTTCCTAAGTTACATTCACGCTGCGTCCTTCATGCACTGACAAAGTGGAGCAACATGAAAACTTCAACACATGCCCCCTGTAGCCAGCATAAATCTCCACGTGCCATCCAAGCACGTGCCCCGATATTGATTCGTTGTGATCAACTATCGCGTAAAATTCACCCTGACGTGACGTGAAAAACTTAATTTTCCCTGGGTCACAAACTTGTCAATATTTTGTAGGGAATCGCCCGGACGGCGGCGGAATATTAAAATGTAAGTGCCGTTTTGGATCTGTATCCTGGGAAGTCATGTAAATAATTGAGTATATCCGAGCTATAGGATGTTTTGGACTTTTTAGACCGACTTCCGAAATGAAAGTCATCATGTGTATTTTTAAACAACTATTTTGTGTGATGATGTATTTACCTAAATAATTATGATGATTCATTCTTTTGGTTTCATTTTCAATGTTGCATAAGACATTAGAATTTATGCGACCAGACAATTAGGTAAATGGTCTAATAATAAAATAACCTATATTTATAATAGTACATACATACATATACATACACAAATCACGTCTTTATCCCTTACGGGGTAGACAAGGCCAGAGGAATCAAAATAGTGATGGGTTGCTAGCCGCATCACTATAACATGATTCCTTAGATTTCACCCATTCCCTCGATGGGCTATTGCCATCTGCGCGGGAAGAGAAGCAACTGGTACATTTGATGTTTTTTCTATACTCCCAGACCAGCATGAAAGAATCATGGATAATAGTCCTGTGCCTATAAAAGTTAGCAAAAAGTACGGTATGTGCTCGTATTCTGAACTACTTCATAATCTTTCCAAAACATCAAAGAAACGCATAACGTCGGGTTCCCTTTACACCACTAACAATAAAAGTCATTATAATGACGTCAGAGCCAGGTTGAGCTAAGTTCATTAAGGAAAATGCATTCTGTAGTTTAGAGAGTACCCAGGTTAGACAAAATTACACTCATGGCTGAAACCTGAATGGGGTAGTCAGGGCACCCCTTGGAACGAACACTCGAAGCAGACACGAGAGTGCAATACGTGTCAATTTGCCCCTGTTGAACAATTTCCGTAACAATCAAGCAATTTCAAGTGACTATGTTGATTTCATCAAGCGATTGAGTTGGAAATATTGCTCAACGTAAGCTGGAAATGAAAGAAAAATACACGTTTTGTTCTTATTTGTGGCGTATCAAATCGTAATAGCCACGACAACTTCGACAATGTCAAAATAACAAAAATATAATAAAAAAATCTTGTGACAAAATGTCGGCAACGTTGTACGGTAATGGTCAAAGACCCCCCTCCCCCTGGTCAATGATATCCCTCAGGAACTGCCAGGAAATCATTAGCCGATGCCCAGGGTGCACCGGATCAAGCACTGCTCTTCCCCCCGGACGGATCCTTTGGATCACACGTGGAGGTAACCCGACTCGCACCCCCACGTTTTGTTTATTACCTCAATGTTTCGGAGAGGCTGCGATATCCACGGTCTCGAATATACTGTGCGAGTTTTACAAACTACCCGCATTTTTATAAATTCGCTCACTAGGCCTGTCACTGGTCGACACACAACACTCACGATGTACTGCTATTGCTACCCTTCCAAAGAAACCGTCCGGAACGTTGGGGTAATTAATAAAACGTGTGCGATACGCGATTAATTATCTTACTATTATTCTCTGTGGCTCTCTGTCTGCTTGTTTGCTTGTTATCTCTTTACAGTAAGATCATTGAATAGGGTAGAAAGCTTTTAACCCGGAAAATTTAAAATCTTCCGCAAAAACAAAGTCGAGGACAAGATAATAATGTTGCACTACGTACTTAATTACCTACGTAATTAATTTTAAATTACATCGTCGATGCAATGGCTGTGGCCACGAGTAGACTATAAGTAGCGTAGACCATGTTTAATGGTGGTTATGAATGAAAACCGAGGAAGTTTAAAACTAGAACTTGTGCTGAAGCTTCATGTTGTTCCGAAAGAACGCGCCATTAGCCAGCGGTCCGTTTACGTATGAGTAGAAAAGTGTAACTCACCTTTAAAAAACTTACGGAGACACAAATGACTTCCAACTCATTCCCGTGGCCCGAGCCGCCGTGACGAGCACAAGTCAATTCCGCCGCTTCTGTCAATAGCGATCGTAATAGTCCATCTAAAAGACTCGAAATGCAAATACATTTCTCGTTTTTCATAAATCGTCAAAGAAATGAATGAGATGCTGTTCAGAGCGCTCCTACTGCTACCTTGCCATTGTTCTGAGAAAACCAATTTAAAGTTACGACCCTGTTTACCGAAACTCCCTTTTTTCACAGATATCACTTCGTCGAATATAATTAACTGCCGCCAAGTTTTGAGTGAACGACTTCTTTCTGTACACGCTTGTAAAGAACAATTGGAGGAGTGTTTTCATTATTGGGGCTTCGGAATATAATTACGGTATTATTTGTCTCGGTTATCAAAACTTTTGCGAGTTCTGTTTACCAGTTTTGCTTTCTGTTTTTAGGGCCTTTATTACCTGATTCTTTTTAATAATGGATTCCTTTGCACTCTACCAAACCGTTATCTTTACCTACTTACAAAATTTTCTGTCCTGACTGATACAGCAAACACACACAACAACACAAAAGAACAGAACAGGCAAAACTACTAAATAAGTCTACGTAGAGAGACCGAATTTTGCGAAATGCCTGAGAAACAGAGGTTTCTATAACTTTTAATCAAAAACAAGAAAAATAAATATTTCCAAGTAACTGATTTCTTTGCACATTTTCTTGCATCTGGTTGTGTTCCGAAAAATTTTACTTGAGGAGACGAAACTATTATTTCTCGTTCAAGCGAAAACTTGACAACAACGTTGATAACAATCTGTAAATCTTCACAAAATACGCTCCCGTAGCCTCAGATATTCTTCATTTTCTCTAAACTTAATGAAATTGGATCCCTGAAGCCCTATCTATGAGAATCGGCCAAAGACGGACACTCTTCGATTGCTGTAAAATTTAAGATTGGATTCCTGTTATAGGAGACGGCTAATCTGCTTTTGTTAGGTAACTTGAAATGAGATCATTCCCGGTTCAACTTCTAAAAGTTTAAGGATAATTTGGTTTATTTTGATGTCAAAGAGTTTGGCTGAGTGACTAGAGAAAATTATTGTACGCCTACAGTCAATTTAAAAAAATATTCATGAATAATTTTCCATTTCACACAGATTTGGAATTGGACATAAAATTGTCGCTATATAAGTTTGACAACGTAATCATACAGATATTAAATGTTTTATACTGACTCTTGTTTAATTGAGTTGGTATATATACGTTTTTAAAATTATTTAGAATTATCAGGAGAATAAAAATCTACCTCCATTATGGCGAATGACGAAAATGCAAAACGTTGCTTTAGTTATCTTCTTCCTGGCAATTGCGAGCTTAATCTACCAATTGACACTATTAACTATGGGTCATGACATAAGCGGCTTTCGCCTATAGAGTTACAAGTACCTCGGATACCTAACTAATTTAAAAACCTTAAAGGCGGGTCTATTTTAATCTCGCTTACGGTCGCCGCATTAGCGGCCAGAACGGCAACTTTAAGTAGATAACTAGTAAAGTTCCCCGCTCGCTTACAAAGTATTGAAAAATGAACGTAGATATTCGATCTTTGCTTTAGAACAAAGTAATTTCAACTCTGATAGCGTTTGTCGTTGGTAGGGATTAAAAATAAAAGACGGGTGCAGCTTTAAACTATAGTTAAGATAAGCCAAGTTGGAAGTGTAGCGCCACCGGGCCAAGTTTATGGTGGAGTTAAATGAAAGTTAAAAGATGCCTTTGAAAAAATGAAACTTGTTGCTAAGGCGGTTAATGTATTCTTGAGAACATTTTCCATGCGATTATAACGGGTCTTTGTAAAAGGCGCTATTGTTTGAACAAAAATTCTGTTAAGCCGTCTATGGTTTCTTTTCTAGCTTTTGTTCTAATAGGCAAAAAACTAAGCTTCACTACTGTTTTCCTTTCATTTTATTAAAAGCAAGGCTACACGTGTAATTATTAATTAAAAGAACTATGACTGCGTCTTAAGTTGTGTATTCATAAAAAATATACTTTTGTACCATAAGGTAAGTATTCTGTCAGAACACAGTCTTAAACTGTATCCAACTAAACAAAAACTGCAATCAGGGAAAACACAATCAGCATTCTTCTAAAAACGTTGGTTAACCATAAACTCAATTTATATGCATTGTGAATCACTGCGTAAGCCATTACGCCCCCTACATCCAAACGCGTTTCTTACGTGTCTTTTCAATAACGCCAAACAACAAACTCGGGAACTCCGTAACACGTAATAATGTCATTTAAAAGCAACACGAACAGACAAAGGGGGACGGGGAGAAAAAAGTGCCAAGTTACAGCGGGAATTCACAATCCCAGCTAAGTCCTCCGTCGCTCGCTTCCGCTCGTTGTTAGCGCGCTAACAAGACTTCCAGCTGAAATAGATTGTTGTGCCGAGTGAAGTAACCACTTGATTTCTGTGTCTTCCTCATTCTGCATAACTAAGTGCTGGCAATTGGGTTGTAGTTGTGGAACGAAACAGTGCGTTAATTGCGGGAAAATAGTGGAAAGATAAATTATTGTGGTCTGGAAATTGCTTAGTAATGATGCTGTGGAGGAATGCGGGGTTGTGTTGCGCACTCGGATTAGCTGCTGTGGCTTAGTTTTATAATCTGTGCTTGTATGGGCGCGGAGTTCAGCCCGCTAAACTGATTTCATTCTAAGTTTTCCCTAGCTACGTAATACCTAAATCCGTGATATTTGACTGACTGGAATCAAGCGTTTAAAATGTTTTTACTAAGAACTGAATCTATTTTACGTTTTTAGTATCATTAACATGAATTAAACTATAAAAAACTTATCTACATTCATTTAGAAAGTCAAGAATAATATACTGTAGCAAAAAGGTATTGCAAATTAAAAGGTAATAACGGAAAAAAGGCGGGACTTATAATTATTAAAAACTTCAAAATGAACAACAGTCATGGATATTGTATCCGTATAGTATAATGAGGTGTAGTGGGTTAATAGCGGCTCTCTTTGCTAGCCGTCTTCCGTTGAAGTAGCATAGATGTGTTAAATTCGTTATTAGCTCATAAACTCTCTCCAGTGGCTCCAAGAAGCTGTGTAGCGCGCAGCGGCCACACCTCGGCAAACCGTGTCGGCTCACGGGCTAAACCTGGATGAGGGGCTTGCTCACTTCAATGGGCAAGTTTAATGCGGATCCCTCCTGCATAGCGCAATAAAGTCTGTATCGGTGAGAATGGCATCCCAGCGCAGATATGCAAAAGGGTTTGGCGGACTCGGTGATACAGCAAGGCAAGGTGGATGGCCTAGGGCGGCGGTTGAGGGCGTATAGTTACCGTCGGCCAGACACATCATCTGACCCTTTCCCCAGTCGTAGCGGTTTTCCGTTCCACTGAACCAGGAAAGGGAAGGACGAGTGTGTGCACCTGCGTTTGCGCGTACGCCTGTGCACCTTAATATCTCCTGCGCATCTGACTGCTTCCGATTAATGGACTCCGATGACGAAAAGTCCCATGGCGATGGGCTGAGGTAGAGAGGTCCAGTTTGATGCAGACTGGGCTTTGTCTGAGGCCTGCACATGGGCGGCTCTGGGGGTGTTGTACACCGTGGTCGCTTTTGCTCTGCACAGGGGGGACAGAGTGAACTCGGCAGCACCCGGAGTGACAAAGCAGCCCTATTTAGGGAGGCACTGCTTTCCCTGCTCAGCCAGGGAGGGGGCTAGAAAAGGTGCCCTAAATATTGCTCGCCCCAACCCACGAGGATGGTAGTAACCACGGCTGCCTCCGCATCTTACAATTCGTGGTCGACGTTTCAAAAGTAAAAATTATATAAAATCATCGGAATTGACTTTTGGTGCGTGGAATGTGCGAACACTCCTTGATCGTGAAGGAAATGTCTGTCCGGAACGAAAGACCGCCATCGTTGCCCGGGAGCTGCTTCGCTATAACATAGATGTCGCGGCGATTAGCGAAACACATCTTGCCGAAGAAGGGCAGCTGGTGGAACATGGAGGAGGTTACACCTTCTTTTGGAAGGGGCTCGCTAACTCCGAACCGCGACGCTCAGGCGTTGGATTCGCGATCTGGAATGAACTTGTTAAGACACTACAAGAATGTCCCGTTCACATTTCGGACCGCATTACCACACTACGACTTCAACTAGAATACGATAACTATCTAAATGTCATCAGTGTCTATGCACCAACCATGGATAAAACTGATGATATTAAGGATAAGTTTTATGAGGAACTGACACAATGCATCGAAAGCATACGGCCTAGAGAACAGATTCTTCTGTTGGGTGACTTCAATGCCAGAGTTGGGCGAGACTATGAGGCTTGGCCAAAAGTTCTCGGCAGACACGGAGTTGGCAACATGAACAGCAACGGTCAGTTGCTGCTCAGTCTATGTGCGCAATTCAACCTTGCGATCACGAACACTATGTTCAGACTTCCCGCCAAGCACAAAACTACGTGGATGCATCCAAGGTCCAAACACTGGCATTTGATTGATTTTGCTATCGTGCGTCAAAAAGATGTCTCCCAAGTCCAAATCACCCGCATCATGCGTGGTGCTCACTGCTGGACAGATCACCGGCTCGTAGTAACTAAGTTGCATCTCTGCCTCCGACGGCCGCATAGATCTGGCAAGTCCAAGCACGTGTGCTTGAATATTGATAGACTTAAGGATTGCGGGACAAGAGAGGAATATGTTGATGTCTTGTCTGGTGTGCTACTGTCTGCGCATCAAGGAACCGATGATGTTGAAGCGCGCTGGGGTTCTCTGTCTTCTCATATTCTAGATACAGCCAAGGTTACTCTGGGCCTTAAATTCCACAAAAACGAGGACTGGTTTGATGAGAATGACGGAGTCCTTACGGAAGCGATCAGCAAACACCGAAGGATTCTGCGACAGTATAGCGAAGCACCGCAAAACAGAAGCATTACCGAGATTAGGAAAAGTGATCTGGAGCTGCGAAAACTAACACGGGAGAAAAAAGACAAGTGGTGGCAGAACAAAGCTCGACAGATGCAGGTTCTCGCTGACACAAACCAACTGGGAGAGTTCTATGGAGAAGTCAGAAAGTTACTGGGATCATCCTGCTTCTCAAAAGTGCCATTAAGGCCGAAAAACGGCGAAGGCCTTCTCAAAAACAGAGATGAGATCCTCAAGCGATGGGCGGAGCACTTTAACACTTTACTTAACGTTGATCGAGCAGCCGACATGAGACACGTTCGCTCCATCCCGCAACTCCCCACTGCCTCCCAGCTGGATGAGCCCCTGTTGCGAGACGAAGTTGTTCGTGCCATCAAACAACAACCAAACAACCGAGCGGTTGGCGTAGATTCTATACCGGGAGAACTACTCAAATACGGTGGAGAGGAGTTGCATTCGGTTATATGGGAGCTGTTTGTTCTTATGTGGGAGAAAGAACAAGTCCCAGACACTTTCCGAGTGTCTCTCATTAGGGCATTGTACAAGAGCAAAGGTGACCGATCTGATTGCGATTCCTACCGCGGTATTTCTCTTTTGTCAGTACCTGGAAAAGTCTTCGCCAGAGTCTTATTAAACCGCCTTATAGAAGTTTCCGAGAGGATTCTGCCGGAAACTCAGTTTGGCTTCCGACCTAACCGGGGCACCTGCGAGGCCATTTTCTCATTGCGCCAACTACAGGAGAAAAGCAGAGAGCAAGGTCGTCGTTTGTATCTCTGCTTTGTTGACCTTGAGAAGGCCTTTGACAGCGTGCCTCGAGAAGCTTTATGGTTGGTGCTGGAGAGAATAGGGTGCACGGAAAAGTTTGTGAGACTTATGAGACTCCTGCATGACAATATGCAGAGCTGCGTCACCGTCGACGCTGAACAGTCGGACTTCTTCCCCGTTACCTGTGGGGTGAAGCAAGGGTGTGTCTTAGCACCCACACTGTTTGCGTTGTACTTCGCAGTTGCAGTCCGCGAGGTCTTACAGACGAATCCCGAAGGAGTCCGGATCCGTTTCCGCACCGACGGCAGTGTCTTTAACTTGGCCAGGCTTAAAGCTCGTACAAAGATCTCCCATGCGTTAGTCACTGAGATAATGTATGCGGACGATCTATGTTTTGTGGCTGAATCCCCAGAAGGCTTGCAACAGCTCATGTCCAGTTTCGACGAGTCTTGTGGTAAATTTGGCCTGAAGATTAGTGTCAAGAAGACAGAAGTGATGTCTTTAGGCATGTACGGTCATGAGACACTGGCCATTAAGCTCGGCGAGGATGTACTGAAGCAGGTCGACAAGTTTCGATATCTGGGGAGCACATTAACCTCCAAATGCGACCTTGATGCTGAAGTCAACAGCAGGATCGGTGCTGCAGCTGCAGCATTCGGGAAGCTAAATGCTAAGGTCTTCAGCTCACATGACTTGAAGCTGGCTACAAAAATTGGGATTTATATGGCGGTAGTACTGCCTAATATATTGTATTCTGCCGAAACGTGGACTCCTTACCGTCACCACATTCGAGCGCTTGACAAATTCCACCTCAAATGTTTGCGCAAGATCCTTAAGATCAAATGGACTGATCGCGTACGGAACACTGAGGTACTGCGAAGAGCAAATGTGAGTGGCATCGAGGCCTATCTAATGCGTAGACAGCTCCGGTGGTGTGGACATGTGTCGCGGATGGAGGACGTGCGAGTGGCAAAGCGCATCTTCTACAGCGAACTTGAGGAGGGCAAGCGAAAGCATGGCGGACAACTCCTCAGGTATAAGGATGTGCTAAAGCGGCATATGAAAAAGTGCAATATTGAGCCTACGCAATGGGAACAGCGCGCCTCAAAGCGGCCGGAATGGAGAACTTTGGTGGCAAACAAAGTCCAAGTTTTTGAAACCCGTCGTTGCTCTGAGTTGGATACCAAGCGCGATGAATTGAAAGCTCGACCACCTGCGGCAATCAATTATAACTATGTTGATGGGGTGCTCACATGTCCGCAATGCGCGCGAACTTTTGTAAAAAAGATTGGCTACATAAGCCACATGCGAGCACACGGTCGTACTCTAGGAAGGAGTTGAGGCGGTCGCCATGGTCGAAAACGGCCGGGAGCACATCATCATCATCCGTATAATAATTATTAAAACAATTTTACGCCTGCGCGAAAACGAGTTGTTGGAAAAACAATTTAAATTTTACGAAATTGTTCATCACAATTATTAATTGACTTTTTCCGGTAAAGTTGATTAATGTTTTTAAATACATACATACATAAATCACGTCTTTTCCCTTATAGGGTAGACAAAGCTTAAGGTAAAAAGACCTAAAGGCCACGTTTATCATGATTGTGGGCGCATATAGGTGGAAAGGGGAATCAAAATACTCTGTATCCAAAACTAAAAAAACCGGCCAAGTGACAGACGGACAGATACACAGACAGACGAACAGCGAAGTCTTAGTAATAGGGTCCCGATTTATACCCTTAGGGTACGGAACCCTAAAAAGACGGCGTATTATTTACAACGTCGTACTTTTAGTTTTTTTTGGGTTGCGTAGGTATCAAATGGGTGGCCATCGGAACCACATTACCTACTATACATATATACCGTCACGCCTCTTTCCCACAGGGGCAGGCAGAGACTACTTTGTTCCACTTGCTACGATCCTGACATATTTCTTTCGCTTCATCCCCAGTCAGGTTTCGGGTACTCCTGACCTGACCTTTTTCCAAAACATCTCCTATTTGGTCTTGGAACGCCCGTCTAGGCCTTCCCGCCCAACGTAACCATTCACACTCCCCATATAGATCTGTTTAGTTAGTCTACTTTCATCCATCCGCTCTACATGCCCAAACCAACTAAGCATACTGTTTTCTATCCTAGTCACTATATCCTTTTTCACACCAGCACGTTCTCTTATCACACTGTTTGTTTATTACTATGCCTCCGATAATTGATCCATTGCCACATCTACCACAAACTCTTAGTGGGAATTGGTTTAGGGTGCAGGCTATGTTTACTGCACTACGTTCTTAATAGTTTTTTTTAATTTATTGTGTCTGTACCACTCGTAGCACAGGTCGTTTACGCGCGGTACCCCACTGAATGGCGTTAGCGAGAAAATATCCGCGTGTTATTAATTGGCCCCAAATACTACGAACACCTACCCTCCGATCTTAAAAACGGACAAAATGACGAAACGTCGAGCGTCGGCTGAAAGTCCTTTTGTTAAGAAATACATTTTATTCTGTAAACGAGTTTCTGGATATGACATTTTGATTTATTTATTTACTTGCATTGGTTTTTATTTTCGATAAATTTTGACATTGTATTAAATTAACCCTTTATTATTATTTCATTGTTTGTAAGCAGTGACGATCCTTAGCGGAGAGTTAATTTAATTGTATCTAATTGTTTTATTATTATTGTTATTGCTTTTGTCATTTTTGTAACATTCAATTGATCTGTACCTATTATTTAATTTTATTTAATTTACTCTTGACAATTTCAATCCTAATTATTCTAACTTGACAATGTACAATTTATGATGTAATTTTTGTTAAATGATTAAATAATCTAATCTAATTTAATCTATCTGTTTTTCCCCAATAAAGAAAATAAAAATAAGATAAGAGCCTCTAAAACACACGTTGAATGTGACGATTAATCTGAATTTATAATTACCAGCTAAAGTTTCACTTTGCATCATAATTACTGTTTCCAACCAGTTCCGTAGTTGCAAGAGACTGAAGAAGGTACCCAATTAGTTGTTGCAATAGTTTTTTCCTCAGGATGAAGTTCCTGCGGCTTTAAGTTTCAATCACAACTGCAAATAAAGATTGTATCTGTCGGAGTCTTAGTTGCAGTGGTTCTCGTTCGTTAGTGTAAGTTTTTGGCACTTCAACTTGGAAAAACAGCAGCGTTCAGTTGTAGAGAAGATGAACGGCTATGAGATTGAATTTCAAAATTTAACACGCATAAACACAAATCACGTCTTTATCCCTTACGGGGCAGACAGAGCCGAAAGTAACAAGAGCTACAGGCCCGTTAGCAAGACTGTGTGTTATATCTAGTACTAAACTGGGTTAGGCCTCAGTTTCAGCCTATCTCGTGGTATATCATTGTGCAAATTCTGACATTATTCGTTGTTTAAGCGTGCGTTGTGTACAAAAGTTTCCGCACTACAGTCCCGAAAAAACACGTTCTCTATGATTCCCTATGCATCGTCATGCAGGGTTATTAAAGCTATGCGATTAGTTCTTTTAATGGTTTAAGAGCTATTAAAAGTCTGCCAAATAAGAACTCTCTGAAATGACACATTTGTCAAACGTCAGTTGGTCCATAACAATAAGCTCATCATACCAACGTTGCTCAAGCACAAAAGCATCCAGAGACGTTATGATCCCCTAACAAATCTAGCTTTAATGCAGATGCCATTAACCCCATCGTCCGACCGTTTGGCCTAACACCAGCCAATAGCTGTGCAATTTCACACGCCAATGCCCACTGATATTGCAGACTCGGTTGTATGGATGTATGACATTTTTAGACAGATGAACATAACTGGAATTGGTCGGGCTGCCATTGCACGTGTCGGGATTTCAAAACATGATCGCTTTTGTAGCTGTTCTGTGAATAGTTTGAGCATTGAAGACGGTCATTTTGAAAGCTCTTTGAGTTGAAGAAAATTCTGACTCTTTCGTATCTCTCAAGTAATGTTTACGTTCATAAATTGTAGAATCTTAGTTTTAATAATTTGATTACAGATTAGGTTTTGAAGGTGAACTTTATATCTAATGACTTGGTAATAAATGTAGGTAAGTTTTCAGTTTATGGATATATATTTTCGTAACAGTAACGCTTGATTAAATCCATAAATATAAGAATGTTTTTACATACGCTTGACGTAAAATATGCTACGACTTCGTTATCCACAGAAACCTCGGTGTAATTCCTAGTAATTCGTATTTCTTCCAGTAGGTAATCATCTTCTCGCGGTTGGATTTTAAAAAAACTTTCACAGTTCGTATTTAAATCTTTGTAAGTTACTTACTTGGGGTGCGAATCGGGTTACCTCTGCGTGTGGTCAAGAGCTACGGTTCGTTTTTGGATTAATCCCAGGGGAAGAGCAGTGCTTAGTCCGGCGCACCCTGGGCATCGGTTAATGATTTCCTAAGAGCCCGACAGGGGGAGGGAGGGGTCTTCTGACCGTGTTCTACCGTACAACGTTGCCGACATTTTTGTCACAATATATTTGAATACTGTATTTATTACATTGATATTGGCGAAATCATTGCACCGATTGATGGGGCCATATCAAAAAAGAAGAAGAAGAAGAACTTATATCAAAAATACCTAGCTTACCTTAAAATCCGTATTTAACGACCTTATTTCCTTGGATTATTCTTTCTTGACAAATGCGTCCTGTTGAGCTTTGATAACTTTTCATTATAATTTTATTTTACTTCAAATACCACATGCCAGTCTGTTCGTAACTTTACTTTTCACACTAAAAATCTCCATCCGAGCGAACGTGCGAAATAAAGCTACTTAACAGCACGTATTCCCGCTCATTTTCACGCAATCAAGGAACACACTAGAAACTCCCAGCTACGGCAGTGCAAACTTATCAACGACATACCAGTTCTGTAACATAAAGCAGACGAGAGTAATGTCGCAGAAAACGTTCTCGTACCGTTGTGGCGTAATTTCGGATTCCGGGGCGCACCAGCAGGGGCGACACTGCGCAAGTCTTACGTCAGGTGTCCGTACAAGTATTAAGGTTAAACCACGTAATTGTACGGATGCACCTAACCGTATTTTCACGGATCTGTTGTAAGGGAATTTCAGAGCTAAATGATTCTACGCTGACTGGATACGCGGCTTTAATTCCGGCCAGACAATTCTGCATCTTGCGTGGGAGCTGGTGCAAATGCTGTATAGTAAAGCACCCTTGAATTCCTCTATAGAGTTCATGTAAGGCAGATCAAATTACCATATTAGCAAATATTCAAGTGTTCGTTTCCTGAAACTATTACTAATGTTATGAGCGATGTGCGATATGTCGAATTCACCATTTAAAATTCCTTTCACCAGTTTGCTACGTTATCACTAAGATATTGATTAGATTAGATTGGATATAGTGATTTAGAATACTTTTTATACCAGCAAGGGGCAAGGGTACGAGGAATAAATAGGGAAGAACTTTAAACGGGTTGAAATAAACTGGTGACTCTTGTCTGGGTCCGATGAAAAAGTTAAACCTCAAGTATTTGTACTTGATTAGTTGATGCAAAGCACGTGATGCATGAAGTCAGAACAATAGTCTACAACACTAAAAAACAAACGAGTGGCTGTGTAACAAACTGCCGCTGTCGCATTTAACAACACTTAGGTGTGGTAATAAAATTCTAGCAATATACTCGTACGTATTGATATTTCGTAGTCGGAATTTCCAATTGCTAGAACGTGCGGCTCGGTCCGGGTGCGGAATGACAATAGATCAGGCCCCTCGACGCTTCAAACACAATAAAGTACGTGAAATCAGCCGTATGTGTATGTGGGCATCGCGTTTATTCAAATAGTATCAGGGATAAAACATGTGTAATACATTAGAGTCTATGTTTTAGTCGTCGAGCGGAGCGAGTACCTACTGAACAATATGGTGTGTTACACAACTAGTGTGACATAATTATGTCTTAAAATATTATTTGGACTATCTTCTATGCAATATGAATTATTAAAAAAAAAGAGTTTTTAATGATCTTGGCTTTTGTTGATTGGCATTGTCATTAATCTGACTACTACGAGTAGCATACGTGAACAACTTGTCCACAAAAGGCACCTGACTTATATAGAAACCACTAACATGAAATATTTCGTCTCACTCTACTTAATAAGTCACGTTGTGGAGGTGTGCTGTATGACATTAATCTTGTTCGCCAAGACTACTTCAGCCAAGGATTTATAAAAGATGTACTTAACAGCTTGCAACTGTACTCAGTAAACAAAACGATGTACACGTCAGTAGTATATTCTGAAATAGTATGTCGTACGAAAGGTCCCTCCGCGACATATACGCCGTCCTAGACTTCACAGCGCCTAGTGAATTATGGAGATAAACCCAAAGGTCAAATGAACCTTTTGTATAAACATAAACAACAACATTGATTGTAACGTTCTCCGTTTGACGGTCCCTCGTCGATTCCTTTGAGTCCCGAACAAAACCAAACAAAAACCGCGCTCGCATTACCCCTCGCGATTTCACGAATATTATTTTTTCTCTATCTAGGTTAATACAAAGAGCAATGATTTGACATCGCATTTGTAGTACGTAATACGCATTTTTCCTCCTTTGAGACAAGAAACCTGTTCTTAAGCAATAGAAAAACGTGAAAATATCTCCAGTCTTAACAAAATACAATATTTATGACAGATTACATCATTTGTTTTTCGACAAGTTCGAGATTTAACGAATTTCGTTGTGAGCTACTTTCAAAAGTAATTTTAACTTTTGCATTCATTACATTTTAGAAAAGAACCAAAGAATCTCTAATTGTTTTGTTTTTTTCCTGTTTCAATGTTACGTATAAAACGGCTATAATTTCCAGTGGAAGAAAGTTAAAATTAAATAAACATCGTTATAAATTTGTATAATATATAAAGTCAATTTGTACTAGGGCACCATAAATCATGGGGCGTGTGTTCGAGTCGGCCAATATACCAAGCGCCGCATACCCGTAATACAGCGGCGGTCGCCCCAGCTGACCGCGGGAGTAATGAACCTGTTTGTCTCGATTTACCCCTTCTTTACACTGTATCTATTCCTTGTACAACAGAAAAACCGTAAGTACTATTATTTGAAAGTCAAGAGGATTCTCCTTTAAATATGGACTTGGATCTTACTATGCGTTACTTGCGGATAGTCGCGTTCAACTTTTTAGTTTTTTTTCAACTTTAGCTTTAACCTTAAGGAACTACAGAAACCAGCCCAAACCCCCTTTATCCAAATTTTTGCATCCATCTGTGCCACGTACCTACTCGTAAAATTTATCGAGACGGCGATGAAAAATATTTTTTTAATTACTTAACTTTGTGAAAAAACACCAGCCAGTGTTGAAATCGCTTAGCTTTGAGTATTAATTAACCACTAACTAAACTAAGAGCCTCTTAAATTAAGACGACGAAAGGTTTCAGGTAAAATAACTAAATCAATAGGAGCGCCGGGACCGGGCTGAATAATGCTGTCGGGGCCGTACTGAAAAGTAAAGATAAATGAGCAACAAAAACCTCCGCAGAAAGCTCAATTTGTCGTATTAGGTGTAAATCCCCTTTTGATAAGTCGATGCATTCATTATTCAGGATTATTGCCGCCGACGCGGCTTAGTGTTGCAAAACTGTCAATGCTTGTTTTCTTTATGTTTACCCGTGTGTTTTATAACAGCAACAAAAGCAATGCTGCTCTCAATAACCTGTATGCTCGAACGTTACAGTTTATCTCCAACTTGATGAGGAGAAGAGAAGATTTTATGCCGGTGCATCCTGGGCAACGATTAGTTAATTTACTTAAACATTACCGTTTACACCGGTGGCTACTACCTTGACTCTAAAGTGGTTTGGTTAGATTTTTAAAATTATTTTTTATCCCATGTCTACGTACCAAACCTAAAGTAATAAAGAAAATAATGCTTAGTTACGTTCTGTGTACGTACGGTCTCCAAAAGTGCCTTCTTTTAATTTGTCAATAATAATACAACACGGTTTGTATAGGGCTTCTCCCACGCCATTTCTAAGCACTCTGTCGCCAAAACAAGAGCCTCCCGAGAACGCTTTCGGGCTAGATTTTCTTTAAGGTCAATATTTGTTTAACTCTTGAATTATTGAGCAGTATAATTGAAATAGAAACGGTCACCATTTGGCTTTAACTTAGCTTATATATAATCGGTGGGCAAATTGACTTGTGACGGATCTACAAATTCTGGTTGTATTTTAATAAAATAGGCATGCTTTTTAGCACATAATGCCTATTATAAACAAAGAAGAGGTTAAGATGGAGCATGCTTGATAAATTTGAGGACGGCCAGATTTTAGCGTTCACAGACGCAGGCAGGGCTACGTCTTAGTCGTCGGAATAGTATTAGGACGAGCCAAAGCTTTGCGCCCATTCAGAGATGCTAACAATTGAAGAGTGAGAGAACTCAGTATACTTCTGGTCGAACTGTGAAAGGAATAAGCTAGTGGAATAAGATCGAAACATTCTTATGCGGTTAATTTTTAAATAGCAAGTAATATTTTGGCGTAGTCCTCAATTCTTTTAATAAATTTATATGCGTAAACTGTTTTCTGTTCATTAACTACAGTTCTTCATTTTATTTGTGGTGTATCAAGTCGTTAGAGCCACGACAACTTCGCCGATGTCAAAGTAACAAAAATATAATTAAAAAATCTTGTGACAAAATGTCGGCAACATTGTACGGTAATGGTCAAAGACCCTCCTTCCTCCTGTCGGGACAACGGTCAATGATATCCCTCAGAAACTACCAGGAAAGCATTAGTCGATGCCCAGGGTCCACCGGACCAAGCACTGCTCTTCCCCCCGGACGGATCCGAAAACGAACCGCAGCTCTTGACCGCACGTGGAGGTAACCCGACTCGCACCCCTTAACCACAGTTTGCACCGCTCTGCTCGATCTTTTCCTTTTTTTTTTGTTTCATTTTTACGAGTAATATTCCCAAAACGGCTAAAACATCGCTGTCTGTCACCGGTGACACCATGGCTTCAACTGAACGTTGCTCCCGATTGGACAATTTAAACTGACCGTGTATGGTGTATATGAACGAACTGCAGATTGGATCAAACCTGGACCATCATGACGATTGCACGATAGGAAGGATGGTGTATGACTAGCATAAAATCTTGACCTGACTGAACTGATGATCGCCAACCGCCATACACGGTCCAATCGGCATGATCAAGTCAAAAGAATCGAAATTCGATTATGCCGTCAAGTATAACTGTAATGCCAATCCACTCCTACACACGGTGAGTTCTAACTGACCCAATCGGCAGCGTCATGACGATTAAACGATAGGAAGGATGGTGTATGGCCAGCATTAAAGTGGTTCGTGATGAAATTCTTCAAGTCGTCGGATGCAACCTGTAAGATCTATACAGGTTTGCATTTTTAGGTTGCAGTAAAAGCGGTACAAGCCGTAGTTTTTGCGAATAAAAACTATTAGGTATAAGTGAAATTTTCGTATTATTGTTAATAATTTATAACGATTTGTTATACAGCGAAAAACAGTCCAGGGTTTTCAAATATTTCTAATAATATTAGGTACGTCCTCCCCGTTAATCATTGTGAAAAGTCTAACATTGTACTAAAAATAACGTGCGGCCATTTAAATTGCGCTTCTAATATTCTACAAGTGGTTTCAAAGCAAGTTGTAAAAACTACAATAACAAAGACCGTGGAGCTAATGAAACTAGAGTTTTGTCCGTGACATAACGAACTAAGATCATTCCATTTAAAGACAAAGTTCCCAGTCGAAAATGAACATTAAAAATAGAGCACGACTAGTTCAGACAGGCAGAAGTTCACATTCAAAGTTCGTGTGACGTCATTAAGGGTGTATGCATGGTTGCAATTTTAGAAATTATCGGTTGGAATGTAGAAATCTTAACCTCAATATAACCGATTCTCAATCGCTAGGGCCTAGAAAGCTGAAATTCTGTTGTGCTTGGGAATTGAAGTCCGAAAGTATAAAGTTGGAAGAGGTATTTGTACGTCCGTCTTAAGAAATTTCGATTGCGCGATGCAGAACACGGATGACGTCCAGTTGACATCACAAGCGGTAGATATTCGTGCGCGCGTGGTAGTTTGTGTAGTCGAGGACTAGGTGGCGCTAGTGTCGCTGCAAAGTATAATAAAAGTTGCAAATAATGAAATTATTCGACACATCGATGTAAAATAATGAGTCACAACACATAAAAATGTGTGACTAAAACATAATTTCTTTTTACTTAAACCTATTTTATTTTGTCGGGTGACAAATGAGTGACATCCAAAACCCACTAATTAGGCTTTTGTGTACGTACGCGGTTTACTTCTCCTATTACTCCAGTTGACTTAGAATAATCGTTTAGTTGGAAATTTACTTCTTTCGCTAAGAAGATGAACATAAAAATATGAAAAAAAAATATAGTAAAGATTAAGGGCTAACACAGAATATCTATTGTGCTATGAATATGCTGATGCCAAAATAAAATTTATTTTTAGCTTGTCGCCAAGCTTGCTGCCACCCTTTTTCGACGGTGGTTCTGTAACTTGGCACTTGGCCTGTTTCTAAGGTTCACTATGTATAATCTCGACTGTATTTTTAAGTAGGCGAGTTAAATTCACTTGTAAGCGAATTCAGGCCGTTTTGTGTACTCGCCCCAAGGCTTGCGAATACCTAGAATATTCCGCTGAAGTTAGTCCGATGCGGAAACTATGTTAATCAGCAAACCGGGTTTGATTACCAGAGAAACTAGTAAGTGTAGCTTTCGCTTAAGGTCACTTGTTTATTTTCAAAATATAAATTAGCCTTATAATAATCATGGGAAGTTACTTGTTGCTGGAACTTTGCTTGTCTACCCCGAGAACTTTGGGAGTTGCGATAAAAAGTATTTATTTTATTTTATTTTTATATGAATAGGAAGGCAAACGAGCAAGTGGGTCACCTGATGGTAAGTGATCACCACTGCCCATAGACACCCGCAACTCCGGAGGGATTGCAGATGCGTTGCCAACCTAGAGGACTAAGATGGAATGCCTCTTGTGCCCGTAATTTCCCCGGCTGTCTTACTCTCCGCACCGGAACACAGCAGTGCAAGCACTGCTACTTAGCGGCAGGATTAGCGAGTAAGATGGTGGTAGCGATCCGGACGGACCTTGCACAAGGCTCTACCACCCGCCTGTCACTTAGTGATGTAGCATTCTACTGGTGAATATTTTTCAAACTGCGTGGATATTTTTAACCACAGCTGCTTCCGCTTAAGATCACCCGTTATCAAAATATAAATTAGCGTTATAATATTCGTGGCGAGTTACTCGTTCCTGACAACTTTGTCTGTCTACCGCGAAAACTTTGTGAGTTGAGATAAAAAGTAGCCTGTCGCTTAGTGGATGTTGATGTAGCATTCTACTGGTGAAGTATTTTTAAAATTGCATGGATGTTTTTTGAAGATTATCACTTTTTACCAGCTCAAGATCGGGGCGAGTGAAGAAAACGGGGAAGGCTAATAAGAATAATAATATAACTTGTGATAATAATAAATATACAGAATAATAATAATCACCTATACTGACACTTCTATCTTATGAGCCCTCTAGGCTGGAAACTCATCTGCACACTTACCATCAGCTCACTTGCTCGTTTACCTTCCTTGTATAAAAAAAGGTAGCAATCATTTAGTTTGTATAATATGTGATGTGAAAATGATGATCTGAGTCTGCAATGCCATTAGGATTTTTTTTTAATTATCAGGCTTAAAACTAAATCTAGCACTCTCTCAAATCAGCCGCTTAAATCTCCCGCCAAATATGTGACGGTTATAGTCCCTGGTCGGTGTTATGCCATCGGTGGCCATCTGTAGCTGCCATACACCAGCCAATAAATAGCGCAGCCGTTCTGCATAATGGTTGCCAAAACACGCCAAAAGCTTCGCCAGGTCTTAGATTACTTCGTTCGTGAATGTAGCGCCGTCCATTCCAGGTTGGGGTCATTTGCATTAGAGTTATTCAAATTTACATGCTGGGAGAAATAATAGTTTGTGTAACAATGTACGGCCGCAAACAATTGTTTTTCAAAAACGCAATGGCGCGTTAGTTGAAATTTTATATAAACAAAAGTGAATCACCGAAATGTATGACTGCACAGTTAGACTGTTATTGTCAGGACAAAGTTTGTATGAAATAAAATTTGAAAATAAAGATTAAAATTGGAACAGGGTCGAACCCGCGGGCACCGGGGCCTTAACATGATGCCTCCATGGGATTCTATTCGAAACCACAGTTGGATCGATCGCTGTCACATCCTCTTCTTCTTTTTTAATATGGCCCCATCGATCGATGCGATGATTTCGCCAATGTCAAAGTAATAAATACAGTATTCAAAAATCTTGTGACAAAAATGTCGGCAACGTTGTACGGTACCAACTCAACACGGTCAAAACCCCTCCCTCCCCCTGTTGAGCTCTTAGCCAATGGATAACGGTATCCCTCAGAATCTGCCAGGAAATCATTACCCGATGCCCAGGGTGCACCGGACCAAGCACTGTTCTCCCCCCCGGGCAGATCCAAAAACGAACCGCAGCTCTTGATCATACGGAGGTAACCCGACTCGCACCACTGTCACGCTGTCAGATGCATACTAGAAGTGTCAAAAATGACAGCTAAAAATCGGAATTGAATAGAATTGAGATGCCATGGTTAGGCCCCGACCAGTTATTAATAAAATTACACTTAAAAATAAATCGTTCTTGTTATCCCTACAATCAGTGTTCAGTTAGACAGAACTTGAACAGAAATTGTTAATCATAGTAGTTAAATTGTTAGTTGGACCCGTACTGACTGTTAATTATACCGAGATACAAGCCTACATACAACTAGCCTGGAATAACAACCTAACTTACATAAATACAATTAAGCCTTGTTAAGATGTGGGTGAAACTTAGTTGCTTCACTTTTAGGCCTTCACAGGTGTTAGAAGTTTAAAGCATCTGAAATGGCCGCAAATAGTTTAGTACGTATCAAATTTTTTGAATTTGCGTTACAACATTTTAATGAACAAAAAAGATTTACCGTTAGTAGCGGAGTAGCAAGGCAAATGTTTTTAGCTCATTAAAATATGGAAAAAATATCATGAAGACGTATCAATCGTGAAATTTGGTTTCAGCGACTGAGTGATTCATTTGTCATTCACGTTTTTCCCAGCTTTGTAATATCGTTTTTATACAACAAGGCAGACAAATGGTTAAGTGGGGTCACCTGATAGTAAGAGACCACCACCCACGGCCAACTACATTCAACGATGCGTTGTCAGCCTAGGCGGTAAAGCTAGAATTACCGAATGTGCCAGTAGCTAATGTCTCCGGCTGTTTTACTTTTCTCGCCGGAATACAGCACCGCAAGCACTGTTGCTTATTGGCAGGATTAGCGAGCAAGATGGTGTTAGCGATCCGGGTGGACTTTGCACGAGGTCGTACCACCGCGTAAATTACATCATCATCATCATCAGCCTGAAGACGTCCACTGTTGAACAATGGTCTCCCCCTTAGCACACCATAATGAACGACAACTCGCCACCTGCATCCACCGGTTCCCCGCAACTTTGACAATGTCGTCGATCCACCTAGTGGGAGGCCTGCCAACACTGCGCCTTCTGGTTCGTGGTCGCCACTCGAGAACTTACACGTACACGTTTACTTAAGTAAATTACATAATTCTTACGAAAGTTTTTCAGTCTAAATAATGTTTGAATTAAGTTAACCACTGTTTTAAATTCGCTCGATGTGTCTTACACTTCGTAATACTTGGATTCTAAGAATTAGCAAAAAGGACTGCGTCCGGAATAAGTTACAGTTGGCAAACTTTGCTCGTGGAAGTTTGTTAAAACTATGCTAATCAGGAGACAAACGGCTTGATTGCTATTGAAAATACTAACATAGTTAAGTAACATTTCTTGGAATTGGATTCTTATAATTGCTGGTAATCAATTATTTTTTCATCGCATAAAGACTAACCCCCTTATTCATAAACGATTCGTCGAAATCGTTAGTCCTTATCTGTCACTTTGACATTTACCTTTCACAGATAAGGACAAACGATTGCTAAGTTAGCAGAAGCCTACAGAGCGTTTATTTATAAGGGAGTTAGTTATTGCCGGATTCCGAAATAGTTTTGACTATTGACTGTTTTAATGCATTTTTTTACCTTATCATTAGTTTGTATTATACCTACTTAATAGTTTTTAAATTTACTTTAAACGTGCTGAAAACTGACATAATGTTATATGCAGAGTGCTTACATTTCAGACATTAAATGAACATCCATCATTTTGTCAGTTACAATAGCAATGAGACTTCTGATCTATGTTAGTACCTAAATGCAATACAAATAAACCGATAGACCGCCCGATACGACGGACATTTCAGTGCCTCCTCACTGCGCAAGTCTGGCTCTCCCACAGTTTGAGGAGGCTGTTGGGACGATCACGTATGCGACTCAAATTATTCTAACTACAGGGTGATAGAAAATCACATGCGGATCGATTATTTGCATCATTGTTAATTAGTTTGAAGCATACTTAATTAATTACAGTATCTAATGCAACGGTAATGGTAATACACACATACATACAGTCACGCCTCTTTCCCATAGGGGTAGGGACTACTTTGGTCTACTTGCTACGATTCTGACATACCGCTTTCGCTTCATCCACATTCATCAATCTCTTCATACATGCTCGTCGGTTTCGGGTACTCCTGACCTGCACTTTTTCAAAACGTCTCATATAAAAACATTACCACACTTTACTTAAATAATACTTAAATAGTAAGTACCCGGAAAATAGCCGCATTGAATTTTCTAGCATCTTATATACTAAAATCTTCATTATGGTAGGTATGGACACACAGTCATAGCACGCTAGAAGTTTCGAAAGGATTTTACGCGACCAAAAACAAATGGCAATCAATTTCATTCGTCGTTTCGTAAAAGGAACACCTCGTTCAAAACTAGAAACAAAATGAAGTCCACAAGCAATTAAAACTTTAATCATTTCGAGAGGTATTTTATCGTGTCAGTGCGGTTGCTGTGAGAAATGTAGTGTGTTTATCGGGTCCCCTCTAGCTCGGCTGTGATTAACGACACAGTGTCTGTTACCTTGTTAGCAAGGGGGGAGAGAAATGCTGTAACATGCTACCTTTACAATTTTATTGACCTGGCAATTTCTCTTAACAACTGACCTGGCGAACGTGCGGTAAGTGTTCTAATTTAAACTTATACGACAACAATGATTATTGATAATTTTTGCAGTGTATGTTATGGATATGTTAAAAATATTAAAAATAAAAATAGTCATTTCTTTGTTTTCAATGGAGAGGGGCCCTTAAGTCTCTAATCTATCTGTATAAATAAAAATGAATAGCCGAAATGCATGTACGCGCATAACTTCCAAACGACTGCACCGAATTGGATAATTCTTTTTTAATTGTATGTATGTATGTAAATAAACTCTTTATTGTGCAAAATAAACAAGAGAAATACGATTGACAAACACTGAGATACATGCACAAAGGCGGTAATTGTGTTTTTACGTACAGTTTCGAAAAGGTTGGTATAAAAAATATGTATAAAAATACTGGAACGGGGACGAAGCCGCGGTCAACAGCTAGTTTACATTATATCAAGACCTCTTGCTTTTAGCTTATAAATCTTTAATGTTAATTCGTTAATGTTACTTCAATAAAAAAATCACAGCATGAATCAAATAGATTTTAGAAGAGACTGGAATAGTCCAGGTTATTAAATGTTTGGCTAACGGGTGGGTTACAAGACGCAACAGCAAAGTATAATACTGTATGTCTCGTAATACTGTGTGTCTCGTTATTTTCAATGAATTTTTTATTTAACGCAAAATGCCATTCCGGAGCCAAAAGCGTACCCCATCCTTTCTCACATCTTGATAACATCCCCCATAAATTGCGAACATAAAACAAAAACTCGTAACAAAATTTGCTTTTTACAGATACCTACAGAAGTTTTTATGCCCGCCGAAAACCAATTATGCTAATTAGTAGCTAATTTAACAAGATTATGGTCCAGAGGAAACAGAGGCTTTGAATACTCGTACTTTAATTGAGAATCTAATTAATTATGACGTATTCAGAAAGATTCGCTGTGGGAGTCAGTGTTTGAGGAAACCTCGCTTGGGAACATCTATATACATCTTTACATTACCAGTACATTATAAAACAGTAGACAGAAGGAAACTGTACATTTATTGCATGTTCTCTAGGCAAGTTTGTTTGGGTCCAGCGGAAAAGTTAAACTTTTACATACATACATACATACATAAATCACGTCTTTATCCCTTACGGGGTAGACAGAGCCTAAGGTAACATGACCTAAAGACTACGTTTAACATGATTGTGGGAGTATGGATGGTAAGGGGAATCAAAACAGTGATGGGTTGCTAGCCACATCGCCTATATAACATCATCCCTAAGATTTTCGCCCAATCCCATATCTTTTCTAATCCCATATTAGTAAGAGTTATTGTAGCTTTTTATTGAATAAATATTTTTAGGATTAACAAACGTATATTTTGGAATAATTGAATCCCCAATTTACCCAGTTCCAAACTATGAAAAGGGTGTACTTACTATGGGTTCTATACAACGAATCAGCCAACTTATATCGACTACATTATATGTAATTCAAAAACAAGCTTTCGTATATTTCATATACATAACCCTGCCTTGACCGTGAATTAGATCCCGGGACCTCACGCTTATTAATTAGATTCTCTATCCACTAGGCCATTCGAACACGAATTGGTTCAGTAGTTCCAGAGATTTCCCCCGCAACAAACAAAGCTGTCTATCACGTAGGTCTAGATTAAAAAAGTGATTTTAGCCAGGTTCATGAGACACGCCACTAGTAGATCCGTCATTCTGTAATGACGTGCATGCATGTAGATAATTAACTGTGAACAATTGAAAACTGTTAATGTCATGCAAGCGTATAAAATACTACTGTCAATATTTAATAGTCGAGGTAACTAGAACCTAGGTTAGGTACAGGTATGTCACTTATTTAAATTGCAATATATTTTACATCATCATTATTGTAATCATCATCATCATCATGTTTAGCCGTTACACTGCTGGGCACAAACCTCTTCTCATAACGTGAGGGCTTGGGTTTAGTTCCCACGCGGGCCCAGTGCGTTTTGGGTAGTTTATTCGCAACATTAGGCCACAATACCAATTTTTTCTTCCACAGTACAATTTTTTACAGTTAAACAATTTTTTTCCACAACTTTACTCGACTCTTAATTTCCGCTCGGGCTTGCCTGGTTTTCCATTACCTGAGCTCAATTAATTATTTGTCAATAGAAATATTTTTACACCAGACGGAGGAGATTGCAGTAATCTTTTTCTTGTTTCTAACTTATTTTAACAGGAAACTCTCTGGTATGGAAAAACCGACGGAGCGTGAAAAGCATTGATCAACAATATTTGATTCCGGTTAAACCGAATTCGTTTCGTTAACATTTTAATGATGGTTTGATTTATTGGTTCTCGGTTTCAATTCTGATGATGCGTAGGACGTACTTTTTATACACGCTGCCACAGTCAATTTTGTTTACGTATAAGAGGTTTTTTCCCTAGAACTTTTAGTTCGAGGACATAAATATCGATACGGCCAATTATGAAAGTGTGAAAGAAAAGAAAGAAAGAAAAAGTTTATTCGTAAAAATACAAGTTGAAAAACACAAAGAAATTACTAAAGGGAAAAATTTACGCGAAATGGTCCCAACTCAGCATTATGCATCCTGCGCTGGTCTTCCGTTGGAACGGACGGTCGGGTGAAAAAAAAAAACATTAACAAAAGGTATTAGAACAAACACAAAATACAATAAGTAATTAAAATAAAACAAATAATATTTTATATATACAAAGTGAGGTGAAACTTAATATGTTAATATACGTCTTGGTAACGTACACGCTGATTAAATACAAAAGTGACATATTTCAAAATCGGACACTGTTGCATTTGAAACCTTATAACGACCGACTTTTGTTTTTAGATGCAATGGCGAATGATTATGGAATGCGTCCGTTTTGTATTTAATCTATGAATTTATGCCCTTTACTGTACAGTGCCTCTATTTCCCTCGGCATCATCCGACTTCGTTTCGGCATCATACGTAAAACATACAGTGGCCATCGGAAAATTGTATACCCACGGTCTTCTATACGCGTTCAATTACAACTTGTAGTTAATCTGTAGCAACCTTTAGCAAAACCGCATACATAGAGACAGAAAAACGCCGCAAAACTGAAACGGTTCCATTTTTGCCACTATGATCGAGGTATCTTAAACAACAATTAATCGACCAATGAGAAAACTACGCGAAGTCGGTTTTAAACGGATAAAAGCAACAATCGAGCTAGTTTACAAAGTTTACCAGCTGAAACATAAACAATATCTAGCACTTATCACCACCCCGATCAGTTGTTGTTGGTATCTTCACACCCCGGTGAGTAGACACCTTAACGCGATCAATTTACACTTCTACCCGAGCGAGCAATCCATATTGTGAGTACGCAGTGGACGTTGCTATATTGATGTTATCTTATCTGTAGTGATTCATCAATGTGTAAGTCAAAGAGCTAAGGATTGTTAAACAAGGACAGCAACATCAGTATGAACCAAATGTACAAAAAGCAGTTACACTACTCTTCTATCATACGTGCAAGACAGTCAAGCCTGTGCAAAATACGCTTCTACTCTTCATCGAGTAGGTACTTATCCCACGAACCAATCACCGACACTCAAAAAAGTTGACGCTTTTCAAACCCTGAGGCCTTACCATGCCGCCTTAATGCGATTCTTCTTCTTATTTGTGGCGTATCAAGTTGTTATAGCGACGACAACTTCGCCAGTGTCAAAGTAATAAAAATGTAATTCAAAAAAATCTTGTGACAAAATGTCGGCAACGTTGTACGGTAATACGGTCAAAAGACTCCTTCCCTCCTGTCGGGCTCTTAGCCAACGGTCAATGATATCCCTCAGGAACTGCCAGGATATCATTAGCCGATGCCCAGGGTGCACCGCACCAAGTACTGCTCTTCCTCCCGGACGGATCCGAAAATTAACCGCAGCTTGACCACACGCGGAGGTAGCTCGAGTCGCATCCCTTTAATGCGATTCAATTCCAAACCAAAGTTGGATCGCTTGCTTTAAGATCCATACTATGTAGAAGTGTCAAAAATGACAGCTCAAACGTAAAATTGAATCGGAATTAAATCTCATTAAGACGTCATGGTAAGGTCACTGTACTGAACGAGTCCATCCTCAAATCACGTCAGGACACCGCATGCGAGCAGCACTATTTAGCATGAAAACCGAAGAAGTATAAAACTCACTAAAAAAATAAACAAATAAACAATCCCTATCTTTTTTCACATCTTGTTCAAACTACCCTTTCAGTGTGATTTGCTTTAACTTATCTTGGAAACAATAAGTTAGGTGTAGTAACCTATTTTAATTGGTTGATACTTTGTTTAAGATCACCTTTGTCACAAGGCGAATAATATGTGTAGAGCGGATGGATGAAAGTAGACTAACTAAACAGATCTATATGCGGAATGTGAATGGTTACGTTGGGAGGGGAAGGCCTAGACGCACGTTCCGAGACCAAATAGGAGACGTTTTGGAAAAAGGTCTGGTCAGGAGTACCCGAAACCGACGAGCATGTATGAAAAGATTGATGACTGTGGATGAAGCGAAAGAAATTATGTCAGGATCGTAGCAAGTGGAACAAAGTAGTCTCTGCCTGCCCCTATGGGAAAGAGGCGTGACGGTATGTATGTATGTATGAATAATGATATAAGATGGTTAAAATTTTCTCACGGCGACCTTCGGAGCCGAGTTACTTTTATGTCTTCTATTCTAACTTGATATAGTAAAAGTGTCAAATATAAAGTACCTACCCATAAAGTATTTACACACAAATACACATCGAGTGTTTAAGGATCAGTCAAGTATTTTCATACCCGATTGATCCCTAGACATTTTTTAACAGTAGTGGTATCCTTAGACATTTTGAATGCGGCAAATTTTTTTCACTGTCAATCTTTGACATAAAACACTGATTTCGTTTCTTGAAGCATTTTTTCCGGAGATAAAAATGATCGGTGAAATAATTCGTGGAAGCATACGTAAGTCGTTATACGTCTTCAGTCGACGTTAAAATATTGGACAAACAAAAAACACTACGACTTTTCCTGTTATTTGACAAACAATGAAAAAACTATGACCCTATTATTATTTCGTGCTTTACATCATTTAACAGCCATACAAATTAATAATAGCATTTAGTAATTCTGTGGTAGATTTGGATAAGTTTATTCGATCCGCTCTATAATTATAAGTAAAGCATAGCTATGTTATTTCATTTTAAATAATAGCTGGGGCTCCGACCGACCTTTTCAACGTACATGTAAATTTAATTACCCAGGGTAATGTGGGTTTTGTGATTGTGGCAATTTTTTCCGTTTTAGGGTTCGGTAGTGTGTCAAAGGTTTGTGGATTGGTTTAACTTGTATAATGAATGTAGGGCACATTTTTAAAAGGCCGTCGATTTTTGGATATTTAATAAATGTATGATTCAAGTTATGTTAATTGAAATAAAGTCTTATTTGTGCTTAATAATGCTGCCTTCAAGTTTTCAAAAGCCACGATATTGTTTGAGTTTTTATAATCACAGTTTCTTCCGATTTTTTTCCTGGAACAATTATTACCATAATATAAATATGTTTTCTTGTGACGTGACGCGCTCATCACGAGCATCATTTAATTTAAAAAAAAAAGGTTTCGAAAAACAAATGAAAGAAATTACAAAAAAAGAGGTATGTTAGTATTTCTTTCAGAGGTTCACGATATTATTGTTAGGTTAAGATAAGTTTCTAATTTGAACAAGTACTTGTTTGTATATTATTTTTTACTTTTCAGCGATGATAATTAATGAATGCCTTTAACAATGACGTAAATATAATAACTTGTTTGACGTGAAGCAGTATAACGACCTCAGAGACACTATTTTACGCTAACTTCGAAACACCAAACACACGGCACCAATTAATGCTGCTAATGATTGATGCACATGGGACCGTGAAGCGGAATCGCACTAACATTTCTTGGAAATTCTGAATCCATATCCATAATATCCACAGTAATTACACATTAGGGGTTATTCCTATGAAACTGCCAAAGGCTGGATTTAATTTTAATCGAGCGAACGTTATGTAGCAACAATTTTCACTTCATTTAGACTACGGAAGGCTTCTTTATGAGATTTGAAAAAATATGATTTTCAGATAAGTTTTTTGCGGCGCATTCTTCTTGGAAATGATAGTCTTTCCGAAGCGCTGGTAGCTAAAAAAATATATGTAAAAGAGCCTTTGGCGGAATAAAGGTTTTGATTTTTATGCGAGGTATTTTCCCAGTTTTCCTGAGTTTTTTTAAGTTACTTTGGGTCATTACCTAGAGTATCCGTTTCATAAATTAAATAGAAAAGTTCTGACAAAAAGTTGGATATTTCACATTAAAGGTGGCGTGGGGATAGTTTACTAACACTAATTGAGACTAAAAATTCTAATGTTGAAGTCTATTCGCTAGATTACAAATGCTGAAAATTAATAGCATTTAAACTGTTATAGAAATCACAAAGGATCATAAAGAATAATATAATTACTTACTTAATTTCTCTTACGACGGTTATTATCCTACTTATAAATGTGAAAGTTTGTGAGTGTGGATGTTTGTTACTCTTTCACGTCAGAACGGCTGGACAGATATTGATGAAATTTGGAACATAGATAGATTATAGTCTGGAATAACACATATGCTACTTGCTATCCCGGAAAATTGCGTAATTCATGCGGGATAGTGATAAACGAATTATATGCAGACGAAGTTGCGGGCATAGCTACTCAATATATAACTTTTATGAACAGTGTATGAGTTCCGTAGCCTATAGTTAGTTTATGAGAAAAGTATCATAAGAATTACTAGATGTGATGTAATTGCAACGATTAAGGCTGACAGTACAATAGGAATAATGTCAACTTTTTTGCCTGTCACTTAAGATTAACAAAAACTATTGGACACTTATTTTATTTTTATACTCACAATTAAAATATTACGGAGACTTATCGAGTCGAACGCCGGTTGACGTCACGTCTTGATACAAGTTGTATATAAAAACGATGCGACGTCACGAGCCCTCGCTCTTAAACTTTGACGTGCTATCCTTATAATTATTTGTGTGATTGACAAAAGAAAAAAAACGTGTACATTATTACACATAAACGGATAACTCACGTATAAAAAGTCGAGTGATGCTCTACATGTTTCGGACTATTTCGTAGTCTTTCTTCCTGGAGCGCTCGCCCCGGCGGCAGCGAAACGAACACTGCGCGCTAGCGCTCTGCTCGCGCGGCTGTTCGACGCAACTGACAGCGGCGCACAACTACCCTCGTTTTCATCGTCATTTTTATTATTGTCAAATGTAATTAATTGTGTTATGTAATGTATTGTGTCCAGGAAGAAGGACTACGAAATAGTCCGAAACATGTCGAGCATCACGCGACTTTTTATACGTGAGTTATCCGTTTATGTGTAATAATGATTAAGTCTCACGGTAGTTTCATGTTGAACGTGTACATTATTTATTGATAACCCAACTGACGGTGCAAATAGAATCCCGTCTATACCCAGTCATCATTTCTACTTCGCTTAAACATTATTAACATTTTAAACTCCAACTTAAAACAATGACAGTAATTTGAGGGCTACCTAATCAAGCGTGAGTAGAATCGCAGGCGCCTCGTCCCGTACCGGCGAAACGCTGTTTGCATTCCAAATACCAGACAACGGTGCAATTAAACCGACTCCAAACTTAAAAGGGTGTAACCGCCAGATTTTTCTTAAAACATTCACATAGTCATAACCTGAACGAGTAGGCCACTTTGGATTTGAGCGCTAGTCTGTTAGCGCGGCGTTCATTGAGTCGGTTACTACCTTTTGTGGCTGCAATGTTGTTACAATCTGAATACTGAACAAGGGAATCTTACTAACTACAGATGCTCTGATTAGTTTAAGTATGGACGGAATTTTAATTGTTTTGTGTTGTTTTGTTCTTCAAAATACTCCTGAGATAGAGTCTTTGGTTATTCTAAAGACTTCTAAGACAATGTCTTGCAATTGACTATGACTTCTTTAAAAATATCAAGCTCCTGTAGATTTACTCCGAAACTAAATAATCAAAATTCGTTTAGTGCCCTTCCGCTCACACTAATAATCCCGACTAATATTATAAATGTGAAAGTAACTCTGTCTGTCTATCTGTTACGCTTTCACGCCTAAACCTCCGAACCGATTTAAATGAAATTTGGTAGGTACAGTCAAGTGTAATAATAATGTATCTAGACAAGGTTTCAAAAATAAGTACCATACGCTCTTACACTAGCGTAATAAGGTCGTGGGACATATTTTTGAGAAGTTACTATCGATACTTATTTTTGCACTTGACCGTACAGAGATAGTTTCAGTCCTTCGACATAGGATTGTTTTTATCCCGGAAAATCGCATAGTTCCTGCGGGAGTCGCCGGCAACCGCAAGTCATATGAGAGTGAGAAAGACGATTTGCTACGAACTTTTAATTTTGAATGATACAGCAAGATCTGTACCCCGTATCTGTTAACGACCATTACCTAATTCAACGGATATTTACCTCAACGAACCAACTTGGAATACAAATCTACCCTCGTTAAAATTCATTCCAGTATATTTATTTTTCATTACACTCAAATTGAAGTACAAATTTAAAAGAAAGTTCCTCGTTCACATTTAATTTAATAAACACGTGGAGCCGGTAAACCGAATTAATTAACTTTCATCCAAGGCAAGTCATTAAGTTTCTTTTGTCAACGGTCGGGCCTTCCGGGTATCGCGGTCCCTGCTTAAGACAAGGTGATACGCTAGCTGCTGTCCCAACAACGGACAGTTACTGGCATTGTGCACTCAGATATACGAGTAAGTAGCTCGAAGTTGAGCTACTTCGTAAAAATTTTGAGACGCTTTCAAATCTGAACCTATTTTGACAGGTAAAACCTGGGAGTTTGCAATTGTGTCGTACAGACACATCATTCAAACAGATGACGCTTGGCGACAAAAAATCACATAGTAACAGGTCACGCAACAGCTAGCGACAGTTAGAAGAATTCGAAAGCTAACCCACCTGCAATGGGTGGTGTAGGGGTACAGCACGCATCACGGAATGACGAGGATCCGAGTTCGATTTCCGGCCATAGCTTTACTTTTCGGATTTTTCTGTGTTCTAATTTTCAGTGTCGTTAAGAAATTTAACAATAAACAAAACAAAAACTAAACAAGAACAGTAACGCCTGACACTACCCGAAATTCTTCGCCAAACTGAATAATCGACGAAGATAAATCGAGAAGTCCAAAACATTGGGTCTCAGTCCATAAATCATAATCTACACGGCGTGTCGCCCTCTGCGGACGTACGCTCGCTTGCAAAATTAAATTCAATTTAGTCCTCTTGATTAGTTTGGCGGGCATAATGCCCCTTTATGAGACGCCAGCTTCCTTTATTAGTATTCCAATTTTAGATTTGACACAGGTTAGGGTTTACATTTGGCTCGATGTGTGCCGAGGTTTTCGTGAACGTTTGAGCACTCGATTATTAAGCAGATTGGAGGGGGACTGCTGAATAAATTTTATTATCATCATTACCTACCTTATAATAATAACTTCTATACTGGTTTGGGAGTAAAAAAACATTGAGGAAATGGGCGAAAATTTCAGGAATCATATTATAGGCGATGTGGTTAGCAACCCATCACTATTTTGATTCCCCTTTCCACTTACATGCCCACGTCTAAGCGTGGCCTTTAGGTGCCTTAGGTTTACCTTAGGCTCTGTCTAACTCTAGTCTACGCATATTACAGGTACGTCCTATCGTTGGACACACCACTTCCAGTCATGATTTGTGGCCCGTGTGGATCAGCTTCAAACACACCATAGAACAGTAGGCTTATTACCTAACTCGCTCGCAATCGCCATCGTGTTCATTTGTCATCGTTATTCCGATGCCAAATTGTCGGCCCATACATGAACTGTCAAAATGAACACGATGGCGATTGCGAGCGAGTTAGGTAATAAGCCTACAGCTTAGATGCTTAGACGATGTTTTCTTTCACTGAAAAGTTCATGGCAAGCTTTAAAAAATATTTGGGATATAGTCTCAGAATAACTCAGAAGTGCGAATCCTGGATTAGAAACTAGGACCCACTGCGTAAAGAGGTCATAGAATTTTTCCCGGCCTACTACAATACATGTTAAACATCACATTCATGTCATCGAAATGAATTTAAGCTATTATTCTTCTAAAAGTAAACGGAACTAAAAATATGGTTAGTATATTTCGTGGAATATTTCACCATAAGCAAGGTCACCTTTGGCGTACGGTATCGAATAGAGAATAAAGTAAACCAATAATGGAGTCAGAATCCTTTACTGACCTCAGCTCAATTCTCAGATTATTACGCGCTCCCGAGTTCAGGAGTCGGCGATAATGTGCAATATACTGCGGCAATATTCGTACCTACATTGACTTATAGGATTAGGGCGCGACATCTGTCACTTGATTGCGTTATTGCCTAGCCAAGCCTTACGCACAGTAGCTAGGTTATATTCTAGAAATTACTGGCATATGAAGTATTCTATCTTAGCTCTTTAGGCTGGCAACACATCTGCAATCCACTAGTGTTGTTACCATTAGGTGACCCGCTTGCTCAATTGTCTTCCTTGACGTATTAAAAAACAAAAAAAAACTTCTGAGGGTAACCTCCATGACTGTGTCACGTTGCAGTATTCGTGAAAAACAAGGATAATAGCTGAAAATGTAACGATGTTAAAAAAGGTCTCCCAATTTAAACTTCACTCCACTGAGTGACACTTGATACACAATTATTAAGAAAATGGTACTGAGTTTGGGCCCAGACTTGCACCTTTGCATTTAACAAATATTAACGTATAATTAGGTTGAGACATTTTCTACTCATCACGAATCTTGGAAAGTTTAATAATGTGACAGTTTTAAACTATGTTCATCCGTTTTCTAAGTACCTAGTACAATATAACAAGCATTGCTTATATTGTCGTTAGGTTAGTTGGTATCAATTGTTCCGTGATTTATTTATTTCTTACGCTACGCATTTATAGTTGTTATTATACTGACTAATCTTACGTGTACCGTGCTCGAGGTGTCGGGCACGAACTTGCCGAGCAAGCCTATATTATATCTGTTTTAATATCTTGTTTACACACATGTTACAAGGCAGCTGTGGACCAGTTCTCTATGAAAAGCTTTCCTTAATATTTCTCACGATATTATATACTTTATATTATGTATGTATGTCTCTTTATTGTACATAAAACACAAGAAAAAGATGAATACAGAACAACACACATGCACAAAGCATGCATGCATGCATGTTATTATAATACCAGCACCTAGCAAAATTACAGTAGCTATGTAAGTTTACAGTTTGTTACTTTACGCATCCATTCTTCGGAGAGGTATTATTATTTATACTCAACTAATCTTGATGATGATGATCCTTTCCGATCGATTTCGGTCATGGCAACCACTTCGACTCCTGTTAGTATGACGCTTATGCGCCCGAAGATGGCTTATGTAGCCGAACTTAGCCGTGAAACCTCGCGCACAATCAATGCACGTGAGCACACCGTTGACATAATGGTAGCAAATGGCAACAGGCTGGCGAGTCTTCAGTTTATCGCGTATAGCGTCGAGGTCGCTCCTTGAACTCGCGAACTTTGTCCCGCACCAACCTGCGGCATTCAGAACGCTGTGCTGCCAAATCTTCCCAGTAAGAGGGCTCGATGTCGCATCTTTTTAGGTGGCATTTCTGAACATCCCTGTATCTAAACTAATCTTACTAATGTTATAAAGGCGAAAGTTTGTAAGTTTGGATGTTTGGATCTTTGTCTGTTGAACTTATTTTTTTCTAAGTCACTACATTCTCAATAAAGATCTTGGTCCTTTACGATGATTTCCTTGGAGGAATAGTGTGGCGGTCTCCCCTTTCTTTCCTCACCGCAGTGCTGGACTGCAGTTCATAGATTGCAACAGAGAGCGCTACTACCCACTCTCACCAAGTCCCTCAGTCGCCTCTTACGGCACCCAAACTCTAAAACCCAGTAAGTACATAATAACAGTAGCACAGTATTAAGTGTCATTTCTGTCTCTATTGAAGTGAGTAGGTAAAGCATTACATATACCGTGTCGTTATGGAAGTCAAAGAAATTCCCGTCAGACCTCAAACACGCAAAGTTTTCCGTCCAACTTGTCACTCCACCGCCTTCGCAACTGCGTAATAAAGAACATAATTAATTAGCAAATTGTTCTGAAACCTTTCGGTTTCTACACTGGCGGCCACGTAAGGGTCGGGAAGGGCTTTTGATGCCTGTTAATTAGTTCGAGGAGTACGTTTTTGTACGAGGTATACTGGCGTGCAAATTATCTTTGAATATTAAAGATGCCAGCGGTTACGTTACAGGAAACGTGGGAGTTAGAGCGTTTACTGTTTTTGTTATTTGTTTTGAAGTAACATTGTTTGTTGTTAATTATAATTAAAGCGGTTTTCCTTGTGTTCGCGTATGAGTTTACATTCTTTGACGTTGGACTGATGAGTTTAATATAGGCCGATTCAAAAATAGCTTTTGAAGGAGCACACGTCAATAAAGTTGCTATTAATAACCATGTATTAGTTTCGGCGGTAACTGATTACGATTATTTATTTATAAATAGTAATCAAAATCTACATCTAGTTCCTATTCTTGTTTTTTTTTCACAACAAGGACGACTCCAGACAGTGAATCCGATTGACTTAAATTTTAATACCGTCCAGATTAAGACATTCGTATCATTCAAAGATTTTACATGAAAAAACTAATTAGATCAGGCAAAGCGGCGGACAGACTAAACTTAATTATGTTGGGAGTCCTTTAACTTTTGAAATATCCCCAATATTGAATAAAACCAAAAATGCTACTATCTTCTTTACAATCTTGATTACAAGCAAAGCTCAGCGAACTGTACCCACAGAAAACCCAGAGCTCGTCAGTAATACGCTACCCAAACACAACCTCCATTGTAAAACGAGTATTCAATAAAAAACAGTTGCTAACAAAATTAAGTCCTGATCAGAGTCGACCGTTAGTCGCAATATTAACACCAGCATTATACGTCCAACCCTTCCCGGCGGGTTGGGCTAAATTAGATTATCTGAGTTATACACAACCTTATTGGCCCGGACTGCTTGGACCAGCTTGATTAATGTTACCATAGTTTCCGCTACCTAGTTATCTGTTACCTAGATATTGTATTTGCGATATTCAAGTTTCATTACGGCTGATAACTGGTGTCTTGTTGATCCCGGCGGAGTTGGTATGCCTTTGGAAACGTTATATTGATGAGGCACAGCACTTCTACTGAAAACTGATCAACACTTGTACGTGCTAGTGACACGGAATTATGTATTACTAGCAGTTTCGTCTGCTTAGAATTCGTTTATCGCTATCCCGCGAGAATTACGCAATTCTCCGGGATAAAAAGTAGCCTATGTGTTATTCCAGACTATAATCTATCTATGTTCCAAATTTCATCCAGATCTGTCCAGCGGTTCTGGCGTGAAAGAGTAACAAACATCCAAACATTCTCACAAACTTTCACATTTATAATATTAGTAGGATTTTATAGCTCAAAGAGCTATTTTGGGTGCCTGATTTACATACGCTATTATTACGACACACATACATACATAAGTCACGTCTTTATCCCTTACGGGGTAAACAGAGCCCAAGCCAACACGATCTAAAGGCCACGTTTAACATGACTGTGGGCGTACTTTTCCAACTATTTGTAATACGTAATTAATATAATGAAGATAATTAGCATCAAACAAAGCCTGAGTGGCTGCTGTACGGCTCCTAATTCCTTAGGCAGCAAAATGTTTTAATACATACATACATACATACATACATAAATCACGTCTTTATCCCTTACGGGGTAGACAGAGCCTAAGGTGACAAGATATGTTTTAATTTTTGTTAATTAAAGATAAAAAGAAAGCAAATAAAATTAGAGCTCAAAATAAGGCATCATAAGGGAAGTATTGTTCAGTGTTCAGGCAACATTTTATTAATTATACATTTACTAGCTTCTGCCCGCGACTTCGTCGGCGTAGAATTATACATAAAAACCTTCCTCTTGAATTACTCTATCTATTAAAAAAAACCGCATCAAAATCCGTTGTGTACTTTTGAAGATATAAGCATACATAGGGACATAGAATAGAATAGAATAGAATATTTATTTGCATTAAGTGTTGGTTACAATGGTCTTATGTTAGGCATTAAAATGTACATACACTTAGCTATCTATAATAGCATGCAAAATATAAAACTTACAATCTAGAAATTTTATTATGATTATTAATGTCCGTCTTATGAATAGGTATTATGTCCACGAATAATAATGATTAAAATTAAAACAATTCAATGAGGAAAGCAATATTTAAATTATCAATATTGTGTCATAGTTAAAATAATCTCTCACTGAATAAAAACACATGTTTGTTAACCACTGTTTCAACTCTTGTCTAAATTTAATAATCGGGGTAGTGGTTTGTCTCAAGCGTAGTGGTAAATGATTGAATATTTTTATGGACATTACATAACAGTTCCTGGAGTACAATGCAGTTTTGCATGTTGGTATAATTATTTTCGTAGGATCCCTTGGTCTTAGCGTTGGGTTTGCAATAGGTTTCCTGAACCATTGAGAATAGGTAGCTACAAATACACATGTCTCCAGGATGTAAATGCAGGGCAAAGTCAACAAATGTAGCCTCTTGAAGAGAGGCCGACACGGTTCCAGAGGACCGACATCGCAAAGAGCTCTGACACATTTCTTTTGACTAATTAGCGCTTGCTGTATATCAGTGCAGTTTCCCCATATAATTACGCCATATCTAATAATTGAGGCCACGTATCCATGGTAAGCTGTAAGTGCTGCCTTCTCACCAGCTATACGTCTCAATCGTCTTAAGGCATACGTGTATTTTTCCAGTCTGGAGCATAAACTTTTAATGTGGGGTTTCCAATTGCAGAAGCGATCAACGACAAAGCCTAAGAATTTAATTTCATCTACTTCTTCGATTGCTTGTTCTTTATATTTAATGTTCAGCTTTGGTCTTTGTACTATCTGATTGCTAAACTGTATACATTTGGTTTTGGAGACATTTACTGATAAATTATTACATTCCAACCAGTTACTTATTATATCAACAGTAGTATTTATCTTATCAATATATGTACTATTTATTATGTCATTAGAAACAATAACTGAAATGTCATCTGCAAACAATATCATTTTCTCGGAACAAATTGCCGGCAGGTCGTTAATGTAGATTATAAAGAGCAATGGACCTAACACACTGCCTTGTGGAACACCGGCCATGTTTGTCTTTTGGGAGGAAAAGTACTTTCTGACAGTCGCGTTTTCGTCAATTTTCGTTATCTCTACACATTGAGTGCGTTTCGTGAGGTAACTTTCAAGCCATGACAAAGCCGTGCCTCTAATGCCATATCTCTCGCATTTATTGAGTAAGGTTTGGTGTCTAACACAGTCGAAGGCCTTGCTCATGTCAAAGAAAAGTCCTGTTACTGATTGCTTTTTATCTATTTTCTCAGTAATTGTTTTTATTAAGGAGTAACCTGCTAATGTTGTGGATTTGCCCTTCTGAAATCCATTCTGTTCCATAACGATGACATTATGTTTTTCAAGAAAATGTGTGAGTCTTATATGTAGAGCCCTTTCAAAGATTTTTGAAAAATTTGAGATAAGCGTTATTGGTCGGTGATTTTCTAATTCATTAATATCCCCTTTTTTGAAAAGGGGCTTTACAATGGAATGTTTTAGTCTCATAGGGAATTTTCCATTTATGAAGGATTGATTGACTAGGTATTCCAGTATTGTAGCCAACACTGTGCTACACGACTTTAGAACGTGGGTAGAGACTCCGTCAAATCCTGTGGATTTGGTGTTGCTCAGAGATTTAATAATTTTTATTATTTCTTCTTTTGTACAAGGCGCCATGAACATACTATTACTTGTATTATTTATATAAATAGAGCCCGCGATATTCCTTGTGCTTTTAGAGATATTTACGAAGTAGTTATTAAATTTGTTCGCTATTTCCTGTGGGTCTTTAATGAGTTTGCCTTGAAAGTTAACAGATTCGACCCCCCTGAAACTTTTTACACAATCAGTTTTGTCCTTTATGATGTCCCAGGTAGTCCTACATTTATTTTTGGAATTCATGATTTCTGTGTTATTTAAATTACGTTTAGAATTTAAAATGCAAGTTTTAAGTAATTTATTATATTTTTTGTATCTTAACTTATGTTCGTTTGTTTTATTCTTGTAATACAAAAATCTAAGTTGTCTTTTCTTTAAGCATGAATGTTTTAATCCTTGCGTTATCCACCGTGGTCTCTTGTTATTTGAATGTATTTTAATTCTTTGCATGGGAAAGCAGAGATTATAGAAAAGACAGAACGTGTCATGAAAGTTGTTAAAAGCAATATCAATATCAGGTTCATTAATGACTTCAGACCAGGTTAAAGAACATATGCACTCTATAAATTTCTGAATATTTATCTTACTGTAGTTTCTTTTATTTATGTACCATGAAGTTGGCTGTTGTTTCAGTACTATGTCATTTTCAAATTTTAATAGCTGACACGTTTCGTGATCGGAGAGTTGCAAATGTTGAACCTCCCCGACTGCGCTTTTTATATTGCTTATAATATGGTCAATGCATGAAAATCCACGAGTAGGACTGTTTATGTGTATATTCATGTTATAATTTAGGCATAGACGTTTTAAGTTTTTAGCAGTCGAGTCATTTCCCAGTGTATTAATATTAAGATCGCCGGCGATAATTAATTTTCTTTTATTGTTTTTTGTCAGTTCGTAAAGAAGCGTGTCAAGTTTTTCAAAAAATATGTCTAAATTTTTTCTATCAGGTACTCTGTAAATACAAATTATTATGCACTTGAAATTTGTTATTTCGACTCCACAACACTCAAATGCTCGTTCTAAAGCGTGTTTATTACATAAAGGTAATGGCTTGTATGTAATATTCTTTCTTAATAAAATACAAGACCCACCTCGCTTCTTATTGGTTCTTGTAAAGTATTCATAGGGACAGAGATAGCGACTTTTTTTTTTTAACACTTATGTTATGCGCTTCGTATTTATACGGGATATTCTCAAACAAAAATGTAAAGTATGCAACTCACCGTTAATCAATATTATATTGTTTTAATAGCGTCAAGACTATATGGAGTGCTACATAATGCTAAATGGAGAGAACGCATTCGACAGCTGAAGTATAACTCTTATATTCAGAAGGAAGCACTGAAGAATAATATATACAGGAAGGAAACTGCTAGATTTACAAGGAATAGGCAAACTAGAAAACAGTAAGGAATAAGCGTGTGGTAAAGATGACAGATCACAACGGCAAGACTCACGTTAGACAGTAGCTGTTTGAATCCGCACATTCACTGATTAAATACAAAAGCGACACATTTCAAAATCAGACACTGTTGCATTTGAAACCTTATAACGACCGACTTTTGTTTTTAGATGCAATGGCAAATTGGAATGCGTCCGTTTTATATTTAAACATGCGGACTCGTCCTTTGAGGTCGGGAGTCCTCGGCCGGTACTCGGAAGCCCTCGGCTTTGTCGACGTAAAAAGTTTACACTAAAAAGTCTACCTATCTAATAAAAAAACAAGTAGCTAAGTACAGTCGCCACAGCTACTACAATCATACAAATTACACACATTAACCCCATTCACAAATGAACTAGTTAACGGCTCGTCAGACTAACAGAGTCGCTACTACATTCCCGAGGCGCCATTTTATTTATTTTTCCCCGTTTCACGTTTAAAAACGTTCTTTGAAACCCTCAATTTATAACCCTGCCGATAAAGCAGCGACTTTATTGCCAGCGGGGGCATTAGAGTATTGGATGTTGCGCGAAAAAAATAAACGGAACCAACCCTTTGGATCCATCGCTGGCTCCACGGTTGATCCAGATAAAAAAAACCGGATGGAGCTAGAACAGCAGAAACCCTTTAGTCAAGGCCAGTTCTTACTCAGATTTGAAACATAATTGGGTCAGCAGTTTCTTTTTAATAATACACGGTATAAACAACAAGCGAGTGTGACATAGAGTTAGGAAAACGTCGTCAGAAAGGACCATCAGTCACATAATGTGGTCTGCCACTCCAAAATTGAAAACCCTTTGCACGTGAATAAGATGTTAACTTGAAAGTTCGACTAAGTGACATTTTCATTATTACAGGAAGTGGATGAAGTGATAGACCACTTATTTGGCCGACCGTACTTGTATCTTCAAAGACCTTGGATGAGAAGCAATAAACGTAAACGCTATGAACAGAAATCTTTTTCACTCTTAAGCGTCTTGTGGTAGTTGGCGTATGAGTTTTCCTTAGGTTTTCAGGTGTGTTGGTCAAACGCAAATCTATTTTCTTTTCTTTTTTTTTTATATGAATAGGAAGGCAAACGAGCAAGTGGGTCACCTGATGGTAAGTGATCACCACTGCCCATAGACACCCGCAACCCCGGAGGGATTGCAGATGCGTTGCCAACCTAGAGGATTAAGATGAAATGCCTCTTGTGCCCGTAATTTCCCCGGCTGTCTTACTCTCCACACCGGAACACAGCAGTGCAAGCACTGCTACTTAGCGGCAGGATTAGCGAGTAAGAGTATTTAGTAAAAGAAATCTTAAAGTTTTTCGATGTAAATGTTTTTTACCTTGTAATGGCTAATCTATAAAAGTGCGGTCGATTCCCTAACAACATAACAAGTACCTGGATAGGTCCTTCATACTTACTGCAAAGAAAACTTACTAAGTTTGAGAATCGACTGTAATACTACTACTATGCATACTAAAAACGGGGTAATGATAGCATTGCTAATATGTGCCAAAGAGTAGTCATATTTTCAGACGCAAATCAGGTACGAGATCCCTTCTAGCCTCTTTCTTCTTCCATAAGCGAGCTTCATGGCTGTTTGCCAACGAGGTGGTGTAAAAAAGTAATTGACTAAAATTGGCAACTTTATAGGCAAGTTTATTGTGCCGAGCCCTTTACTCTAGCCTGAGCCGAACGGGTTCTATAGTCGATATTAAATGGAACAAATCGACGGAGTGCCTCGGTATTTTTATTTAGTTTCCCCAAATAAATTTTACCTTTGGAGCGCCCCTTGCAGTATTCACGTATTGCAAACGTGCACTGTCTTCCAAGCATCGTTTGTCACGGTGTAAAACATGTATACACTAAGTGAATGTTAACTAAATGTTCTGTGTATTTGCTGACCTTTATGCTATTGTATTAATACAAAAATATTTTTAACATAGAAATTTTCGTAAGTAGGGTTGGAATGGCTTAGGGTTCTGTACCACACTGAGAACTATCTAATTACTAGCGACCCGCCCCGGCTTCGCACGATATATTATGCATGTATTATACATTATAAACCTTCCTCTTGAATCACTCTATCTATTAAAAAAAACCGCATCAAAATCCGTTGTGTACTTTTGAAGATTAGATATAAGCATACATACGGATTTGAGGACAGAAAAAGTGACTTTGTTTTATAATATGTAGTAATAGTAAAGTAATGTATCAAAGTTTACCGTAATAAACAAAAAGTGCCTCCGTCACAAATGTAGGTAAAGACCACAATTATTTTCGATATAATATATAATTACAAAGATACGCACAGTCCGTGTCTGTGAGCTCCTAGAAGTAAATTCGGGTTTCGTGTACTCGGCCGAATCTAATATCAAACCCATATGAGTGAGACAGACAGCAAGACGGACCCGAAAGTCTTTTTAAATACTTCGCACTGTAGCGGTTAATAAGAGACACCTATCTCTAAAACTTCCTTTACATAACCCTTGAGGCTTTTAGATGAAATGCCTGTGACAAGGAAATACAGACGGACTGGATAAAACATTGATTTTGATTTTGAAATAGTTGCTATGATAAAAGTCACTAAGAGGAGTAGAATTTAATTCATCATTTAGATGTGTGTTTTTGTTACTGGAACCTCACCAACGGTTTTATATTAATGGTGACAAAAACTCTTTTTTTTTTAAGAAAAACAGCAGTGCCGGGACAATGAATTCCCGCCGCATCGTCAAAAGTATTTGCCAAAGCCCTGTCCCAAGGAAGAAATTACGCATTACTTAATGAATCCTTTTTTCCGGTAATGTACACCGGTCCTAAACTGTAACGGTAAGTAAATACCTCCCCTTCTATTAATTAAGTGCCCTGGGCGTGCCAGCAGGTGGGGGGTACTCCTAAATCACCATGTACGTGGGCTATGTTCGATTCTCCGATATCCCACTTAAATGCCAGAGGCTCCTGCAGGTGTTCCTACTTGTGTACACATTAGGACTTTCATACTTTAAGCCTTTATAGGTGCTTTAATAGTTTTAAATTACGAAAATTAAAAAAAAGTTACTCACTCAACACTCTGTTTCAACTGATTTTACTTCATTATTACGATATCCTCGAAGGTCTAGTTATGATTTGAAACGGATTAAAATACAAAAAAATATATATATTATAAATTGCATTGTCATTAATTCTACACAACACATAATATATTTTATGTCTACCAAATTTGAAGTCGATCCGATCATTCTAGAAGTGCTCCAATTTTACTTAAAATTTTTAGAGTTTAGTAAAAATACGAAACTAAATAATAACATTATGATGTTCTGTATACAATCATGACATGACATTTTACAGTGAGCCTACTTATTACAACGCCAATTATTTTGATTAATTTAATATGGAACGCATTAAAAATCATGTCTGAATAAAGATCGTAATCATGTGAACCCAACGCAGGAATGTGTACCTATCTATTGTCAAAAGCGTCGCGTCGGGCCGTTTCGATAATCTGAGCACCCCTCTTGTCCCATTACAGTAATAATGCCTTTGACTTTTATTAATTAACACCCTTTTATCAGCTTCACCTGTAACCAAGTAACCACCAAAGGAAATAAATTTTGTACGCCTATATTTAGCTACTTTCATATGTTCAATTCGCTTGAAATTTGATGCAATAATAAATATCATGGAACTATCGATACTAATGGATGCAAATCGGTACAAGGCCACGGATTAAAAATTAATGCTCTTATGTACATTATATAGATACATAATATTAGAAATAAAACAAAATATTCATAGGTACTTTTCGTACCATAATATTTGTTCCGACAACGGAATCGAATCCGGTCATCAAAACTAATCAACAAAAAGGTGTGTAATCATTTTTTATCTAAGAATTGTATAATTTTATGAATGACTAAAGAATGAGAAAGAAAAGAAATAAAAATATTTTAGTCTACAAAACTGTTATGCCTAAATACGTAGATGAACTACTAAACAAATGTAGTATTTACAGTTTCAACACATTGCCTCCATTGTACCAAATAAATACAGCACGCTTTCAAAAGTCTCAACCGAACGACCGTGCCAAGCTTCGTCTATTGGTCCAAAGATAATATTATTTCCTACACACGATCCAGCATTTAGAACTCCTTTGGCCTTTGAAATGCGGAAATTGAGCAGTTTGCTTGTGCTGACGCGGAAGCGCAGACGGGACGGTGCTTTTTTAACTTTTCACGGTTCCGTACTCACACTTGGTCCCAGCCTTCCTACGGTCAATAGAAAAGAATCCCCGACAGCACTCAAAGAAAACCAGGCCCTACATTCACCAACCCAAAGCACAGAGTCAAGTGAATGCAGTTCCGTTTTGAATACAGTAAGTACCTTTGTGAATTTAAGAATAGTAACTTTAGACGCGAGTTCAAAAGTTGCGAAGTTTGTTCGACTTAGAAATTATCTATTAAGTTCCCGAGAGACAAACTTTGACTTATTTCTTGTCGTTTCTGCGAATACATAGTAACTTTAACGTGGAGCACGTTTTGTGTGTCAGTTATTGCTCCGGAATTTTGTAAGCAACTTTGGAAGTCAGATGAAATTTTGGCGATTGCAAATGAGATGGAGGAATTTGCGGAAGAGGAATGGACGGATGAAGTTGAATTAATTATTACTTAGTCTCATTATTTGAATATGAAGAGGCTGACTCGGATAAACAAAGTGTGTTAGCTCGACATGGAATGGACGACGCCGGCGTTATTCGAACATTCTGGCCGCACCGGGTTCATGTCGAAATTGCCATAGTTGGCATACCTTTGAGGGGTTGCAGGTAAACTATGTTTTTGTGTTTATTTTAGACCTAAGCCAAATAAACTGTGTGTTTGAGAAAAAACGTTTTAGGTGACCTGGGGCTGCCGAAACGAAATTCCATTACTTCGTTACAATTCAAACGAATGTCAACGGAGACGTGTGCTCTGGTGTAAAGTAATAAGTATAAAAAGGTTACAGGCACAGCAGACTAGAGCTACAAAGCAATTATGATATTCGGGTAAAGTGTTTTTATTCAATTAAACTTCAAAATATTAAATTTAACAATGATCATTACACATAAACGGATAACTCACGTATAAAAAGTCGAGTGATGCTCGACATGTTTCGGACTATTTCGTAGTCCTTTTTCCAAGAGCGCTCGCCCCCGCGGCAGCGAAACGAACACTGCGCGCCAGCGCTCTGCTCGCGCGGCTGTTCGACGCAACTGACAGCGGCGCACAAACTACCCTCGTTTTCATCGTTTTTATACGTGGGTTATCCGTTTATGTGTAATGATGATTAAGTCTCACAGTAGTTTCATGTTGAAATTTAACAATGTATTGCAATCCTCACTACAAGCCGTTTAATTTGTTTAGACTTTTCATTTGAAAAAAAATATTGCGTAACACGTCCATGTGTGAAGCACAGAAATTTGTCTGAGCATTAATTTTCACTGTGACATCTGACTTGGCTGTGACAGAAAATGACATGACGATGATGACGGGTACCATATCTATTTGTTCACCTAAGGAATCCTAAGTACAAACCCCAATTATGCGGTTAATGTCAGCAATGCGCACAAAGTGCGACAACATACTTTTAATTAAGCTACAAAAGGTATTTTAATCGTTGCACTTTAATTAAGTCCCGACGACGTTGGCTTAATCTCTTTTTTCATCCAGCTTTTATTTATTCATCAAAGAGGCTACAGCGCAGTCACTAAAGAACTAATGGATGTGCCATGACTTTTCAGCTTCAGATCATAGAATTCGTAAGTAACTTTACACAGGGGACCGCTACAGTCCCATTGGCTAGTTTCCGTGAAGCAGCGCTTGGTCGAATACATTATCGAGTTGCCTTGGGATTGAGCCAATCTTAAGCGGTTGTACAGTCTAGTACATACGCCGCGGTGACTATTATCACCACTACTGTTGTTAATTTCACTGAAATCTGCAGAACTGGCAACCATTTTGACTCAGACGCAAGGCTGGGCTCTTATTTTCTAATGCGCTTGGAATCACAATAGCATTCACCATTCCTTTCTGTCAAACGGTATAGGATGAAGGTAGAAGGAGATGGTGAATGTGTAGACAATAAAGCTTCAGGGTATCCTAAATTATGATAATTGACTCAACTAATACTTTTTCCTAAGATCAAATAAAAAGTACAGTTGCACGCACACAAGAGCAATTCAGCTTCGCCAAGCAAACTAGTTGAACTATGCGCACGCGTTCGAGGCGTGATTTAGCCGTTCGCAAAACTCAGTCCTTATTTTTTTATATCTTTAAAACCCTACTTTAAAACTTTCTACCCCAGGTGAAGTGTTTAGTCCCTTAACAAATTCAAAAATCGTTACATTTAGAGAATACAGACCTTATTTAAATTCCGTCATGGCAACGTTAGGGATATCCCGTTCTACACGGCACCCACATCAAAACTGTCAGAATAACTAAATAACCTTTCCTAAACTTACTTTAGCAGATCACCGTCACTAAATTAATTCGGAACACCAAACATGTTGACATGTAAAGTACATTTATTGGTCCTTTTGCCCATTATGTTGTATGTAAAACCGTTATAATTTTAAATGGAACAGTGTTTTCCTAGTTTATTGAATCTAACTACTATTATTCTTCAAAACACATCCAAAATATTTATCTCTCAGTAATTACCCGGCCAAAAGCCAAGATTATGTGCTGTACAAAACTATTCAAAACGGCCGCAATGATTGAATAGGAGCTTGAGTTTTAAAAATTACAGATTTTATAGCGTTGTCAAAAAAAAACCCTCATGAATATTTTTTTCAGAATTTAAATATTTTGGATTTCTCTTACTTAGAATCGTTTACCCTGTCGATTCTCATACAAGAAAAAGTGTGTCCCAGATTTAACTATGGAATTTATTTTCCTGTTCGTCACCTACATACATACCTATATTTTTTTAGCGGCGTTGATCACTTTTGGGATGGGTAAAAAATGTTAACTCGCGTCAGATTTTGACGCGTCAGGTAATCGTAAGACGGAGGGATTGTTGCCCGTCGTAATAATACGTACGTTGATTTCATCACTCACTCGTAAGCTATATTTGGCCTAGTGGTATAAGGTGTGGAATAACAATGCGTCGCTCCGGTGACCGCGGTTCAAATCTCGTGAAGAAATTTTTTTTTCCTTTTTTTTTCTTTTTCTTGCGCGAGTGTGAGTGTGTGTAGTTTTCACTTTTGCCGGCATTCCCGGAGTGCAACCCGTCCGATTTGGATAACGGTAGGATGGATTTGGATAACAATTGTATTAATTAGTATATAGTTATGTCATTGGAATATCAAACATTGGCCTTTTTATGTAGGTCCTGATACTTTCATAGGATAATACAAAATATTTCCATACATTGGTCAATGTTCAAAATGTACGGCTTCAAAGAGGTGACTTAATTTTGAACAAAAATAACCAGTCCTACAAATTTCATTTTATATACAAGTTTTTTTGCTGACTGTACTTTTTGTTGACCGTACTTGCATTGTCATCTGTCCTACATATGTGAACCAAATTTCAAGTCAATCGGACCAACCGTTGAAGAGTTGAAGAATCCTAGCTGGACTACCAGAGTTCTACTACCACATTATTGTATTGTCACCTGACTTACACAAGTATGCAAAATTTCAGATCAATCGGATGAAAACATCTGCTTCAAAATTCGTGAGATCCACCCGGACAAACATACTTACATGCATACACAGTAGCAATCAGTAGATAGAACACTCAGTAAATATTCACCTAATACACGAACCACTGACTCAAACATGTCCGAATCCTATTAGGTGGTCCTCCCAGAGCTGACTGCGGCGATTAGATCCGTGGCACTTTATTGCATATAACCTAACCCGACGCAGATGTCCCCGCTCTGTAATTGCCACTGCTCCTACCCTCAGTTTTAGGCGTGCCAGATGTTTACAAGTACAGACTTGCAAGACGTTCGGAAGTTTAGTGCAGTATGAAAAATGTGGCGGATATTTTTTCGGTCGCGGAGGGACGCGTGGTGTTGCGGGCTCATATTGTCCGTTAGTTTAATTGCAAAATGTGTTGCAATTTGTGTTGAGATATAATAATGATTTGTCTGTAAATACAGTCTGGGAGCAAAGAAAAAACGTAGAATTTACCAGTTGCTTCTCTTCCCGCACAGATGGTAAAAACCTATCTAGGGATTGGTCGAAAATCTTAAACGTTTTTCTTTACAACCAGACCAACATGGAAGATTGTTTCACAAAATCCTAATAATACAACGATTCCGCTAAGTAACAGTAACGAATCTGTTTCACCCTTTTATTACTTGGAACAAAACAGGTACCTTACCTACTAAGGGTTAAATATACAACTTAGACACAATGCAAAAACCACTACGTGCCCCAACTGGCTTTAGTTTTGTAGTAGGCGATGATTGAATGTATTTCAGCATAATCGCGTGTATATGTGGGAATTTGTCTTGCCCCTATAAAACAACTTCGTTTGATCACTAGTTTTATTATTTAAACTCCAAATACTATTTAATATAATTTTCACACCCGCACATCTTACTTTTCCGTTCGCCGTTCAAACTGTTCTCCCCGTCTCTCTCGCATCTCTCTCCATCCTTCACACACACTTAGGTACGTCCCGTTTCACTCAATCATCTTACGTTCCTATCCTACATATATATACCTACTAGCGCGAGTTCAGTGAAGAGTGTCCACCAGCCTGAGGTAGTTAAGGCAGTATTTCTCCGTCTCCACGGCATCGTAACCCGATGCCGGTCACACTCATTAATAACAATTTGCACCGTCCTTCTGAAGCATTTTACCAGCTATATTTTTCTTCCGCGTACTCAATAAAAAGCATACCAGCCGGACATTCTATTATTGTTTGCTCAAACAACCGTTAATTAGGCTACCTGGGGGCGTGGCGCGCATTAATCACGTGCACGGGAAGCAGCTTCTGTTTGATTTATGATTAAATGATTGTTACCTGATTGATGAATTTTGGCCAAACTCTCTCATTCTGAGTAGAGGCCTGTGCTCAGCAGTGGGATGTATGTACATAGGCTGGAAATGATGACGATGGTTTTAAGATTACATACATACATAAATCACGTCTTTATTATAGCTTACGTAAACAAAGCCTTAACGCAAATTTATTTCGGTTGTCACATTCTGTCACAATACATATCAAACTTATATATTTAACTGCATTTTTTATTGTCCTTGCGTGCTCTATTATTTTGTACGGTTTTTTTACGTGTTATTTTTTAATAAGCGGTAGGTACCTTAATTAACTCTTTCGGGCCTAAACCATAACGCTGTTTTAAGATTCGCCTTTACTCCAAATCCACGCTGTATGTTTATAACGAGCATAAAAATAAGGTCTTACCTAAACAACTTAGCAAACAAGTAATCTTGATAATTAAATATTCGTGTTTTTCGATCACAATCTCGTGTTAAACGCGCCCTGTAACACGTCAAACTGAATTCTGTTAAGTCACTTTCATTAAAACCGGCTTCCGATGCAGTCGCCTAAGTTATTAAGGACTCGGGAATAATTGAAAATTAATCACCATTCATTACCAACCCCTGATATTCTGGTTCGTGAATGAAACACGGATTTTTTTAATACTTGTCTGTACAGTGGACTTAATTAAAAATATAATCTTAGAGGCCAAGCCATAGAGAAAATGAGTCGTAGAGCGGAAACATCATACAACTCGCGATCCGACCTAACTTTGCACAGATTATTAAACTATACGTGTATAAATCTTCCTCTTGAATTACTCTTTAATGGATGAAAACATCACTTAAATCCGTTGGATAATTTAGAAGATCTCAGCGTACATATACATACATATAGGTGGCATGGTGCAACTTACTTTTATTTTATGGAGGAAGTCACGGGCAGAAGCTAGTACGTACATATATAAATCACACCCATCCCATAGTAAATGAAACTCCTAGTGTGTGAAGTTTCCAATCCGCATTGGGCCCGCGTGTGAACTATATCCCAAGCCCTCTCATTGTGAGAGGAGGCCTATGCCCAGCAGTGGGACGTGTGTGGGCTGGAGATGAATGAATGAGACGAAATGAAGCTCAGTTTATTTTTATAATTAAAAGGAGATATTATGATCAAAATTCTAATGACATAAATAACTTTATTCCATGTAAGAAATGAATAATTTTATTGCTGTTTTGTACAACTCGTGTTACCACTCTGTTTGGTTATTTCCTCTATGTGCCAACCTCAATTATAATAGGCTTAAAATTATATACCACACGACGTCGGTTTTTGCACAAATTAGTTTTGTTATTTTTAATACTAAGGTATCTGCTAATATTCTGATGAGCAAAAATAACGGGTCGCTTCCTATAGAAAGTTGTATAGAAAGTGACTAGTTATTTTTGCTCGTGAGTATATTCTAAATCACACTTGGACATTTTAATCGAGCCAAACTGCGTTTATTTTAAATGTGAAGTTGTACAAAATTAACCCTTATTTTGGCTCCACGGTCTGCACATGAAGTTAATCTAGGATTGCCACACTACTTTAACGCTAATCGGATTTGGTGCCGGTACCCACCACTATTGATGTTTATAAACCACAACTGACTGATCAGCTACGCAGCGAAATTCAAATAAAAAAAAATCAATTAGCGTTAAAGTAGTGTGACCAGAGTTGAATAAAGCAGATAGATGGGAGATCGATCTGATTGTAGTGGCAACATTGAACAAAATCTAAAACTTTTAACGTACGAATAAATCTATTTAAAGGAGATATTATAATGTTGTCTAAACGTTCTTCAAATTTCAATTAAAAATCGACGAAGAGCTCAGTTGTACATTTAGTCTAGTTTGTACTAAGACGTTTAATTCCGTTGAACCTTCAAAATATTTACCAAACAAAACCACAAAAAAACTTTGCTCTGTCACGTTTTGAAACCAATACCGCCTGATCAGTTGTATTATCTAATCCGCAATGATCGATCCTCCTTCGGAACAGTCTGTAAATAATGACAATGGATTACGCCGTTCTTCCTTTTTATTAGCCGGGAGCAGATTAGGCCAGCAAAAACGGCGGCCTGTTGTTTTTACACCAACACAATAATGGTTGGATTTCCATTAACATTTTCTGTTCAGCGAATCGGGATCCGTTTGCAGGGCCGGGGTCCTTTTTGTCCGCCCGTTTTCGATATTGTGGCCTTAATTTTTTTCCCAAACGAACCCTTCTGATGAGTCGGCGGAACGGAAGGACGTTTGTTACGTGTTTCTACCATTTAATCTAATAAAATCAATGCCTATACATACATATATCACGTCTTTATCGCTTACGAGGTAGACAGAGCTTAAGGTAATAAAACCTTAAGGCCACGTTTTGCATGATTAAGGGTGTATAGGTGGGAAGGGAAATCAAAATAATGATGGGTTGCTAGCCGCATCGCCTATAACATGATTCCCATCACCATTCCCTCGCTGGTCTGGGAGCAAAGCAAAAACATAGAATGTACCGGTTGTTTCTTCCCGGGCAGTTGGTAAAAGCCCATCGAGGGAATGCGCGATAATCATAGGAATCATGTTACAGGCGATGCGGCTAGCAACCCATTACTATTTTGATTGCATTTTCCATCTATACCTAGCCCCACAATCTTGCTAAACGTGGCCTGTAGGTCTAGTCATCTGAGGCTTTGTTTACCCCGTAAGGGAGAAAGACGTGATTTGTGTATTGTGTGCTCTTTTAAACAAGTCAAAAAAAACGATAAAACAAAGTTTCAAGGAAGCTATTGTTTTGCTCTGATTTCTCAGAGCAATAATGATTTGGCTATATTAGTACAGTGTTTTATGAAGAGGAAAGGATTGTTAGTTTGAATTGAATGGGCTCCGAAACTACTGGACCGATTTGAAAAATTCTTTCACCATTAGAACCCTACATTATCCCTGATGAACATAGGCTATATTTGATTCTGCGCGGACAAAGTCACGGGCAACAGCTAGTATTTTACGAAGTAGTAAAAGAAAAGCACATTTTACCGCTATTTTATTGTCACATTTAGTAATGCCGCCGAGTCGTTTTACTCACTCGTAATTTAATTTCCACTTGTGTGGGAATAACCAAAAATAGACCCTGCTGCCCTTCATTAGAATAATTCATTTCATTAGGTCAACTAAGCACGCAAGCTGGTTTAAAAAATTTAATTACTCCGCGAACTCCATCATGCGGGTAAAGCAAACAGCGTTTAAATCTGATTAAATAACATTTTAACTAAATTACTGAAAACATTTTCATTCATCCCAGAGTCCGGTACTCAAATAAGAGCTGCGATTTTGATTGTTAGGTACTTGTTCCGCTAATTATCATAATTAGATTAGTCGCGTAATAATACTCGGCTTATTCTCGTTATGATAACAATGTGTTCGAGCTTGCAAATCTGTTGAAGGTTGAGATTTGATTTCTCTCACTTAACATAAACGTTTTAAATTTAATATTATTGCCTTACTGAGCCGTTGTAGCCTTGTGGTTTGACCTGTGGCCTCTCAAGCAGAGGGTCGTGGGTTCGAATCCCGGGGTCGCACCTCGAAATTATTTGATTTGGTGTGTGTAAAGTTCCCAATGCGCGCTCGGCTGCGTGGGAACTATAGGTCAAGCTCTCTCATTATGAGGACGCCTGTGCCCAGCAGAGAGACGTATACAGGCTGGAGATGATGATGATTGTTGCCTTACTATAATAACCAGAAAATTAACAGCTAGAGAGCCTTTGTAGGGATAAATTTGTATTTTTCTAACATTTATACGTGTTTTATGTAAAAGTAGAAGTTATGCAGTCTCGTATCTTGTCACTTTACATTTTTACAGCCACTTAAGTACCTAACGTGAAAGTAAAAAGTTATCTGACGTTTCTGACGGTAGGTATAAACTATAGACGCCACACACTTAATTAACAACCAGGTAACATAATTATAATTTTGTAACAGTTTCCTTGTTTCAACGAAGAATTTCGACTAGCAGGTCCCGTTCCTTAGTTAAAATTAATGATCAAACAAACTTACCACGTGAAGTTCGATCATAATTATGTGAACAGCTTCATTCACGATAAATAAAGGCTTCATCGGTCTCTAAGCTAAATTTTCTATAGCAATAACGAAAAAGAACGTAGTACAAAATTCATCACAAGTGAAACAATGGACAGTCTGAACTATCACTATCACTACATAGCCATAAAACAAAGTCGCTTTCTCTGTCCCTATGTCCCTATGCATGCTTATATCTTCAAAACTACACAACGGATTTTGATGCGGTTTTTTTTAATAAATAGAGTGATTCAAGAGGAAGGTTTTTATGTATAATTCTACGCAGACGAAGCTAGTGTGATATTATAATAGAGCGAATTTAATTATTGTATTATGTAGACATCTATCGTACATTAAAGAAAACATTGTGATAAGGCGGTCATCACAAGTGGCCTATAATGTCTGAGTGATCCTAACAAAACAGGGCTTGGGTCCCACTCGGAAGAAGTTAAACTGTGAAGGGCTTGTATAACCTGCGTGCTTTTATAAGGATATTGATTTTATCTGCCCTCAGCTTTCCTTACTCATAAGGTTTCGGTCCCTTGGATAGAACAAGTCATCGTGACATCGGATTAAATAAAGTCTTATTAAGAAATTGTGACTCATCATCATTGGAAAGTCAATAATGGACGTAAGTAGAGCATCTCACGCGTAAAGGGTAGCTAGTTTGTTAAGTTAATTACGAGTATTTTTATTTCGCATGAGTCCTTTGGCATTTGTCTTGATTGGGCTTCAAGTATTTTCCATAAGAGTTGGTTCGTAAAGTTTGTTTGGATATCCTACTAATATTATAAACGCGAGTTTGAAAGTATGGATAGATGGATGTTTGTTACTATTTCTCGTAAAAACTAGTGAATGATTTTGGATAAAATTTGGAACGGAGATAGCTGATACCCTAGATTAACATATAGGGTATTTTTATCCCGGAAAGTTGTATAGTTCCCGCGGGATAACGAAAAACTAGTTTTTTGCAGACGAAGTCGCGGGCAGCAGCTAGCTAGTCGAGAATAAAATAAAACGGCTTGATGTCCATAATATTATCAATAAAGCCATTCTTTTCCAATATTGTCGCTATACGCTGGAACTATGCGGTTACCCGGGATTAGAACTATACTATGTCCTTCCCTGGGGTTTAAACTGTTTCTCCATTAATATCGACCTAAATTAGTTTAGTGGATCAGGCGTGAATTGGTAACAGACAGACACACTTTTGCTCAGTCAGGCGTACTCGAAACCGACGAGCATGTATGAGGATATTAATGAATGTGGATGAAGCGAAAAAGGTATGTCAGAATCGTAGCAAGTGGAACAAAGTAGTCTCTGCCTACCCTGCCTTTGGGAAAGAGGTGTGACTGTATGTATGTATGTACACTTTTGCTTTTAGAATTATAATTAGCATCTACCCAGTAACGTAAAGGATAAAGACGTAATGTATGGATTTACCGAGCAATAATAATTTTTGGATGCAAATTATTCAAGTGTCATCTGTGGACATAGCGTTTTTTCCGGTTTTGCAAATATATAGCCAAGCTCAGTCACAGGTTCTTTTTTATTTAACTATACATGTCAACGACCTAGCATCAGTCCAACGGATAATCGCGGTAAATCTGTACCGAAGCCGATTATCCCCGTTGTACGACTTCGATTATTACGGTGGCACGCCGGTAAACAGGAATGCACGACTTGGCGATAAATCTACAGTTTAAAATCTGGCATTAGAATGACAGATGACAACAAAGGTTACTCCGCTGAAAAGGTTACGGGGCAAGTTGGGGAAAAAAATGTGGGCGGATATCATATTTCATTTGTTTATTTATAATAAGGCGTCATTGGCTGTGTTACTAGGAATACATAACAGTTGTCAGAGCAATTTTTAGATTTCTTCTCATGTTCTTATAGTAAAAAAACGTAACAGTAAATAGCTCCGAAAGTTTCATAATTTCATTAGTCCAAATTTTCATTATGTCAAATGGCAATATTTTGCTGAATAAAAAGTTGGTAGGGTAGGTGTACGTTTTGCTGCCGCCGTGGCGGGCGCTCCTAGAGGAAGGACTACGAACTAGTCCGAAACACGTCGAGCATCACTCAACTTTTAAACATATAGTTATCCGTTTACGTTATTAGGTATACGAAATGGTGAAAATATGAGTAGGTTAGGTTAGATTTTGCTGGCTTCTGAACATATTAAATTTTAGGTTTATACAGGCATCTTTCTCGTATAAGAGGGATTTGGCTGTAGTTCTCACAAAGGCACATAAATTGCAAATAAGAAACTTCACACACACCATCCGTCGGCAGCTTTCCTTGCTATGTTTTCCTCACCAAAAAGCCCAAGATAAAAAATAACAAAAAACGTTAAAATTTTAAAAAGTTAGAAGTGCACGCCCAATTTCGAACTCTCTACCTCCTGCTTAAAGGGCCGTAGGTCAAATCGCTAGGCTACCTTAGCTTATTTCATCTCACTGGTCTATAAATCATAACTGTTTGAAAATATTTTCATTTCTAAGTAATATCAAAGTTCGTACCTTCCGCGTTGGCCCACCACTGGGACTGCTGATAACTTTTTCACGGTGTAGGCGACCTTTCATGACTTGAAAATAAAAAGGTTGCAACTGCATTCCTAATCGCCGAGGAAAATCTACCCTATGATGGATAACATAAGACTTTAATGAGTGCTGTAATAAAATGTCAGATGGAACCTTATAGTTCTTAAGCTAGATGTAGGCGTCGCGTTCGAATCAAGATGAATTGTAGTTGCCTAGAAAATACAACAAGATATGTTGGTTTAAGAATAAAATGTGTTTTTCTTTTAAATATGGCTTTTGTCCATTAAATTAGAAGATGTTTTGCCAATGTTGTCTATAAATAGTTTAAAATTCCGGCTAAGTGTGAGTTGGACACGCGCGCAGAGGGTTCCATACAAGTAAATAGTATAAAATCCAGTGTTGGCAGAGCCCTGCTCCTAACTTCTGTGACGTCACTATAATATTGGTTACTAGCTGTTGCCCGCAACTTTGTCTGCATAGAATTCGTTTATCGCTATCCCGCAGGAATTACGCAATTTTCCGGGATAAAAAGTAGCCTATGTGTTATTCCAGACTATAATCTATCTATGTTCCAAATTTCATCTAGATCTGTCCACCCGTTCTGGCGTGAAAGAGTAACAAACATCCAAACATACTTAGACAGACAGGACATAAAAATAATCTGTTTATCTTTATAGTATTTGTTGTTATAGCGGCAATAGAACTACGTAATCTGTAAAAAATTCAACGGTCTAGCTATCGCAGATGGACAGACAGACAGACAGACGGACGGACAGCGAAGTCTTAGTAATTGCAGGGTCCCCTTTTTTACCCTAAAATCAGTCGAATGGAGAACCTCCTCCTTTTTGAAGTCTGTTACAACTGTGTGTAGATTCATACATTTGCGGAGGTAGAGAGGCGGTGATTTGATGAAAACTTTTTGTTTTACAATGCAATGCAAATGTTTATACGTTATCTAGCTACTAATCCTTCTACTGTTACGATTTATACAGATTCTGACTTACTTTCAATTGGGACCGAGCGCGACGACAGCGCCACGAGACAGGCGGCCATTATGGACAATATTGTCACCGCTACCAAACAAGAAGTAAGTAAATATTGTGAAGAATATTAATGAAATCTTGTGTTGTTTTACTATATTACACAATTTTGGACAATGGAAGTCAGTAACATGTATCAAATGATTACGTACTTTAAGTAAAATTTTAGAGGTTAGGTAACTCACTTTTTTTTTCTTACGGCAAATATCCACTTATTTCTTTGGTCTCGTTTCCACCATGGTCTTGGAAATTGGGTAAATTTACAGTCGCTATTCTTCTTGGTGTTATTACAATTCACAGATCACATCTTACCAGGACCATATTTTTATCTCAAAAACGATTAGAAAATGTTTACTGCAATATGGATTTGACAGCTCAAGTCAGCGACAAAAATGTCAATTTTAGCCGTAGCGAGCGCTGTGATCGCTTAGGCTACCCCCTCCACCCGCTTTGCACTCTGCGGATAGTTTGTATAGGTGAAAAGCTTAAGTAAATGACCTGTTGCATGTGTGAGTATGTATGCCAATAGACTAATTGACGTTCCAAATTAGAAAAATGACTTAAGACCCATATCAGTTCTGTACACTACTACATACAACAGGTCATTCTCAGGTTTTGCAAATGCAAACAAGATTGCAACTTTCCCAGGTCACCGCCTAGGACAGGGGTGGCGAACTTTTTTTGGTGGACGTGCCATTTTTTCACAAAAATCACTGCATAGTATAAAATAAAGTCGCTTTCTTTGTCCCTATGTCCCTATGTCCCTATGTATGCTTATATCTTCAAAACTACGCAACGGATTTTGATGCGGTTTTTTTAATAGATAGAGTGATTCAAGAGGAAGGTTTTTATGTATAATTCATCGCATTCAATCTTAAGGTGGTGATTTAATGGACAAAAATAAACCGTTTTTATTATTGGAGTGCCCAAATGATTATGAAGTGTGCCAACAGTGGCACGCGTGCCATTGGTTCGCCATCCCTGGCCTAGGAGGCTATTCTAAAATCTGCTGAAAATACAGCGTGCAGCTTTATTTGTGCTCCAACTGTTCGCGCGGGCGGCGGGTACTCTTTTTTTGGTCGTTTGTCTTTAGGCTGAGCCGAGCGTTCATCCGCTAAGCTCGCACAGCTCAATTTCGAGTGTAAGGCGATATTTTGTTTTAGTTTAACAATTGGGTGGGAGAGCAGGCAAATGAAAGTGTTCAATCTTATTCTGCAGGAAACTTCCTGGCTCGTGAACAAGTGAAGTTTTTTACATTCTATTGGTTTACTATTAAATTAAACTTGCTGTAAGAATTCTATTTTAACTTTATTAAAGCCAAAAATTACAACCTAGCCGTACATAGCTTAAACGAAAGAGAACAAAGCGCCACCGTGTGGTCAGATATGACAACTTAAAGATGCGTTTCTAAAGCAAGCTAAATAACACAGTTCGTAGCAATGCATAAACCTTAAAGTTTATATTCCAACACATTCAAATGCATAGGCGGTAGAAAATGTTACGTAGTACATACTGTTATAATTGTGCTCAAAATACCAAAATACTTCCTCTTGTAAAGTGGTGCCATCTATGTCAACTATATTGTAAACTTAATTTCATGTGTGTGTGTGTATATGTGAATAAAAGCTTCACACTTTAGTTCCGTTAAAACAAGCACGGTTGTTTCACTTTCTTTTCCTAATAAATAATTATTAAATAATAATAGGTTAAGGGCCCAGGCCGTTTCTGGCTCTTGCAACTAGTTTCTAGCAACAGAGTGTTATCTGGACTAATGATAATCGTTGCAGTTAGAAAACAGTTAGTTGTATTGTGTTTTTAGTGCAAGTGCAGTTGTTTTATGAACAGTAATGGCGTCTAACTATTTAGTGAGCGTACCGAAACTCAAAGGACGCGAAAACTATAGTGAATGGTGTTTTGCGGCGGAGAACTTTTTAGTGCTGGAAGGCATGCAAGCATGCATCAAGCTAGCGGATGATACCAATAAAGTTGCAGCAGCAGATGACGCTAAGACTAGAGCTAAATTGATTTTGTCAATTGACCCCGCCATTTATGTGCATATCAAGGAAGTAAAAACTACCAAGGAACTGTGGGATAAACTAAAATCCTTGTATGATGATTCGGGATTTACAAGAAGAATTAGTTTATTGAGAAATCTCATATCAATTCGATTAGAAAATTGTACATCCATGAATTCCTACGTGACTCAATTGGTGGAAACGGGTCAGAAATTGGCGGGAACTGGTTTCAATATTAATGATGAGTGGATCGGGTCATTATTGTTGGCAGGCCTAACTGAAAAATTTGCGCCAATGATTATGGCCATAGAACATTCTGGAATGAATATAACAACGGACGCCATTAAATCTAAGTTATTAGACATGGAAACGGAAGTTAGTCAAGTTGACAGTGCTGCCTTTGGTGTTTTTCGTTACAACCAATGGAACAAACATAAGAAAAATGACAAGTCAATAGACAAGATTGATAGTCGCGACAAAGATGGCGGGCAGCTGTCAAAGACGAAAATAATTAAGTGTTTCAAGTGTATACAAGTAGGACATTATCGGAATCAGTGCACGAATACAACAAAGTCTGCAGAAATTGATCGAAAACAAACTAATGCGTTTAGTGCAGTGTTTCTGAGTGGACAATATAGCAAGTCTAACTGGTATGTTGATTCGGGAGCTAGCGTGCATTTGACAACAAATGAACATTGGATCAGAAATGCATCGTACGACCAATGCACTAAGGAGATTGTTGTTGCAAACGAGAACAAAGTGCCAGTTAAATGTTCCGGTGACGTGCAGATTACTACTTGTACTGATAATTGTGACTTTGATGTGACAGTGGAAGAGGTTATGTGTGTTCCGAGTCTCACAACCAACCTCCTGTCTGTAAGCCAACTTATCAAGAAGGGAAACAGAGTGACTTTCAGAGAATGTGGTTGTGATATATACAATGTTAAGGGAGATTTGGTAGCTAAAGCCAAGTTAGTCAACGGGGTGTATAAGCTAAATACACCAGTCCTTCTGTCAGCTGCAGCGGTGGTGTCTAGTGAGACATGGCATCGAAGACTAGGTCATGTCAACAGTACCTACCTAAATAAAATGCAGGAGGCTGTTGAAGGTATTTCCATGGACAAGAAGGCAGATATTAGTAAATCTTCCTGTGTTACCTGTTGTGAAGGGAAGCAGAGCCGCTTACCTTTCCCTAGCAGTGGCAACAGAAGCACTCAGGTACTGGATGTTGTGCATACGGATGTGTGTGGTCCTATGGAGTGTGCTGCATTGGGAGGATCAAGAAATTATACTGCCAAAGTAGAGAACTTACATAATCGGAAAATCAAGGCTTTACGCAGTGACAATGGCAATGAACTATGCAGCAGTGAATTTGAAAACTTCCTAAAACAGAAGGGCATAGTTCATCAAAAGTCAAACCCATATACGCCTGAACAAAATGGTCTGAGTGAAAGGTTCATACGTACTGCTGTTGAAAAAGCTCGGTGTCTATTATTTGATGCTGATTTGAAGAAAGCGTTTTGGGCAGAGGCAACTAACACCGCTGTTTATTTACAGAACCGGACAGTATCAGCTGCTTTAAATAATAGAACACCGTATGAGCTGTGGACTAATTCCAAACCTGATATTAGTCATCTCAGAGTGTTTGGAAGTACTGTAATGAAACATGTGCCTAAAGAAAAACGGCTGAAATGGGATAAGAAGTCAGAAGAGTGTATCCTAGTTGGTTATTCCGAAGATGTGAAGGGATATAGAGTTTATAACCCTAAAACCAACATAGTCACAACAAGTAGAGATGTCATTATTATTGAGAAAGATGCACAAATCAGCAATGTGATTGTTGATGAAAAGAATTCAGAAAATCTAACAAATAATGAGAAGAAGAGATTGGATTCAGTGGGGGACAGTGGTCAATCAGATGATTCTTTTGTCTCTGTAGATAATTTCAATGATACTACATATATTCCAAGTGAAAGTGAAGACCTTGACAGTTCTACTGGAAGTACTAGCAGTGTAGATCCTAGAACTTCAGCTAGAGAAAGAAGAAAACCAGAAAGGTATGGTTTCTCAAATATGTGTACAGAAAGTACCAATGTAGAAGTCAGCGAGTTGTCATTGGAGGAAGCTCTACAAGGTCCAGAGAAAGAACATTGGCTACAGGCGGTCCAGGAAGAGTTGCAGTGCTTTGACAATAATAGTGCTTGGGAACTTGTAGATGCCCCACAGGGTGGAACTGTTGTGAAGTGTAAGTGGGTGTTAAGAAAAAAGGTTGATAGTGACAATAATATTTGCTACCGTGCCAGGTTAGTTGCAAAAGGATATAATCAGAAATATGGTATTGACTACAGTGAAACTTTCTCTCCTGTGGTCCGGCATACTACCTTAAGATTATTGTTTGCTTTAGCTGTGCAACTAGATCTAGATACAGCTCATCTAGATGTTAAGACTGCGTTTCTTAATGGAGAATTGGATGAAACCATATACATGCAGAAGCCAGAGGGTTTTCAGTGTTCTGATGATAATAAATCTAAAGTATTGAAGCTGAAAAAGGCTATATATGGTCTCAAACAATCCTCCAGGTCTTGGCATAAGAAAGTTGATAGCACAATGTTAGCTAATGGTTATAAAAAATGTAAGTTGGAACCTTGTTTCTATACAAAATTTGTGGATGGTCTCAGAACCATTGTAAGTTTGTATGTTGACGATTTCTTTATTTTTTCTAATAATAAAAAGGAGATGAAATTGTTAAAAGAGATATTAAGTAGTCAGTTTAAAATTAAAGACTTAGGCCAAATTAAACAATGTCTTGGCATGACTGTTAATATTGACAAAGAAAGCAATGTCATTGCTCTGAGCCAAGAAAAATATATTGATCAGATATTATGTAAATTTAATATGTCTGACTGTAAGACTGTTGATACTCCTATGGAGATGAAATTAAGTAATGTGAAAAGTCAAAATGTAAAGAGTAATAATCCATATCAACAGCTTATCGGGAGTCTGATGTACTTGGCTGTATTGACAAGGCCCGACATAGCATATGCTGTGAGCTTCCTTAGTCAATTTAATAACTGTCATAGTAATGAACACTGGTTGTATGCGAAAAGAATTTTAAAATACTTGAAAAGAACAAGAAATTTAGGCTTAAAATATTGTAAAAATGGTAATGTTAATATTGAAGGTTTTTGTGATGCAGACTGGGCAAATGATGTTACAGATAGACGTTCATATTCAGGTTTTTGTTTTGTTTTGTCAGGTGCTGCCATATCATGGGGTTGTAAAAAACAAAGAACAGTAGCTCTCTCAAGTACTGAAGCGGAGTACATGGCTATTACTGAGGGTTGTAGAGAAGCTGTGTATCTTATGAATCTACAAAGTGAGATAACTGGAAAGATGTACACAATTAACATGTGTAACGATAATCTAAGTGCTCAAAAGTTATCAGAGAATCCCATGTTTCATAATAGAACTAAACACATTGATTGTCGTTATCATTATTGTAGAGAAGTTATATCTAATAAGACTGTTAAAGTTAGTTATTTACCCACAGCAGATATGCCTGCTGACATATTAACAAAAAGCTTAAATTCAGTTAAGCACAATAAGTTTATTAAAATGTTAGGCATTGTTACTGTAGTATTTTGATATGTGATTTAGTATTTTTGAGAGTGGGGGTGTTATAATTGTGCTCAAAATACCAAAATACTTCCTCTTGTAAAGTGGTGCCATCTATGTCAACTATATTGTAAACTTAATTTCATGTGTGTGTGTGTATATGTGAATAAAAGCTTCACACTTTAGTTCCGTTAAAACAAGCACGGTTGTTTCACTTTCTTTTCCTAATAAATAATTATTAAATAATAATACATACATCCATAATATATCACGTCTTTATCCTTTACGAGGTAGACATAACCTAAGGTAACAAAACCTTAAGGCCACGTTTTGCATGATTATAGGAAAGGGAAATCAAAATAATGATGGGTTGGTAGCCGCATCACCTATAACATGATTCCTAAGACTTTAGCCCATTCCCTCGATGGGCTTTTACCAACTGCGCGGGAAGAGAAGCAACTGGTAAATTCTGTTTTTTCTTTACTCTCAGACCAGCATGGAAGAAAACGTGTAAAACGCGTAAAAACTACTGATTTATCAGTCGCTTTCTCACTCAACAGGTGTTTTAAAATTTGTTTCAGGGTTTTTTTTTGGTATTTGAGAGAGAGAGAGAGAGAAACATTTATTTACACACATTCGATACACGTCCAATTATAATAGGAAGAAATACAACAATATACTTAGGAATAGTACCGATATGGTGTAAAATGGGCCCCACTCAGCATAATGTTGCGGCAAGCAATTGTTGTTGTTGTTCTTCTTTTTAAACTGAAGTGCTAGGCTCTTGTCGGTGGAGCTATATCCATGAGGTCCTTTACAGGGCCTTTTCTTTGACATAATGATATTTGTTGTTACTTACAGTTTGAGTGTGAAAATTTTAAGTTTCTATTGCAGTTTAAAACATAACAGTCCGGTGACGGATGAGCAGATGGTTAGACGGAGGGACAGACAGACAACGGAGCATTAATAAATAAACGTGAGTACCTTTATAAAAAGCCTGCAACAACAACTACTTGAATATTTTCTAAAGCGAAATACCTTCTCGAAACCATTTAATATTAAAGCGATAACTATTAAACAAACTCATTGAAATTCCCACTAAAGCTGCACGATAACTACATGTCGCCATAACACCTTTTTAATCTAAACTAAAATTACTTCCAAAAATATTAACCCTTCCGAGGGTAGAGTGAAAACATAGTAAGAGGGCCACGAAATTGAATTTTCGCGTATATAGAATAAGCTTAACCCGACAAAGCCCAAAATAACACGTTGCGTTATACTGCGCTGATACCTGAACGATATTATAATTAAAACTTGGTGCCAGTTTAACGGCTTCTTTGGCTCCTTAGCATGTTATATTAAACTAGTATGCGGGCATGTGTAAACAAGCAGGGTTATTAAAAAAAACCGGGCAAGTTCGACATCAGTATAACCATAAACAAAAACAAAATTCCCGACAGCAAATAAAAAATAATTTTCATCGGCACAGGCTGATCAAGTTTAAAAAAAATCAGGTTAGGAATTAAATTCTTTGATTGTATTGTTGTCGTGATATGCCCTAATTTTTTTGTGCCCATCCGTGGTTCTTCTTCAATGAGAAGAATATATGTATACCTACTTAAGTGACCCGTATAACTTATTTCAATTTCTAAAACAAATTAAATTTAAACTATTGTAGACTAGCTTCTGCCCGCGACGTCGTCTGCGTAGGATTATACATAAAAACCTTCCTCTTGAATCACTCTATCTATTAAAAAAAACCGGTCAAGTGCGAGTCGGACTCGCGCACCGAGGGTTCCGTATCATTATCTATAAATATCTAAAACCAGTGTAAGCAGAGCCCTGTTCCAAAGCAAAATGTACGCAGTGTGGGGTTACTTTATATTGGTCACTGCTATATACAGACATACATACACATTTACGGTTTTCGCAATTATTCTTTAATCACTGCTATAAGACCTACCTTCATACCAAATTTCAAGATTCTGCGTTCACGGGAACTACCTTGTAGGTTTTGATTCCCTTGAGAGTTGAAAATTTGCGGAAATTTGCGGCATAAACGGCTGTATCTTTTGATTGCGTTGGCTTAGAAGTTTGATTTTTTCACAGCTTCAAGGGACAGTAGACCTGAGTAATTGATATAAATTTCAGCTTCATACCTCCACGCGTTCCTGAGAAAAAGGGTCTTGACAGACGGACGGACGGACAGACGGACAACAAAGTGATCCTATAAGGGTTCCGTTTTTTCCTTTTGAGGTACGGAACCCTAAAAAACCGCATCAAAATTCGTTGTGTAGTTTTTTTAAAGATATAAGCATACATAGGGACATAGGGACAAAGGGACAAGAAAGCGACTTTATTTTATACTATGTAGTGATTTCACTCGAATGTAACTTCAGTACGTACCACGACACCAAGCCATCTAACACGGTCATGTTCTTTCTAACACTTTCTTTGCCATTTTGACTTTAAACATTCAGTGGTTCAGTTTTAGAATTCGGAATGCCGTAGATGCGCTACAGCTACGAGTCGCCTCGTAGAACCACGGTCATGCTACGAAACGTTTGCTACGACATTTTATGAACTTCGAATACCAAGCATAATAATATTGCACAGTTTTAATATTTAGCTGAGTAAAATTATTTAGGTAAGTGCAATCAATTTTAGGAGAATTCATGCGCCAGTCCTAAAACGTTTTAATTTCTATAACTTTTATTTAACTTACAGGGCCGCTGTACCCCACAATTTTCAATAGTCATACACACACACGAAATTTTGCATTATTCAGAAACTTGGAAATATCATCAGAATGCAGTAGATTACATTAGGTTTCTTTGTGATCAATTCTAAAAATACTACCTATTTCCAAAATAAAACACTTTATGACAAACGAAAACTACGTCAAACTTTTCATTCGAAACTACAATTTTATGGGATTAAAAATTCCAATGTTGGGAACATTAACGTAAAAACGCAAGTTAACAAAAAGTACAGTGAAAAAAAATAGTATGAAAACCAATTAGATAATTTTCTAAACGACGCTGAAAATTAGAACACGTAAAAAAATCCGAAAAGTAAAGCTATGGCCGGGAATCGAACCCGGATCCTCGTCATTCTGGGACGCATGCTGTACCCCTATACCGCCCGTAGCAGGTGGCTAAGCCTTCGATTTTTTCTATCTATTACTAGCTGTCACGTGACGTTGTTACTATGCGATTTTTGTCGCTAAGCGTCATCTGTTTGAATGATGTGTATGTACGACACAACTCGTGTCGTTTAGAAATTTAATTTCTAACAGTAAAACCGTAAAAGTAAGCATAAAAAATCAAAAAGTAAAATTCTTGATTCATTTGATAGTAATTAGATAACTATTACAACATGACACAATTTGACCAATTGATGAATCAAGGGTGACTGTTAATTATAAATACCTACAAGCAGTGGCGTAACTATAACGTCTGGGGCCCGCGGCAAATTCGTCAGATGGGGCTCTTCCTCAATATAAAGAAGTGCATCAGCGTCCCTTCTGTGCTCTAAACCAAGCCAGTTCGGGGCCCCGTAGAGCTAGGGGCCCCTGGCATTTTGCCACTCCTGCCACCCTATAGTTACGCCACTGCCTACAAGCCGCTATTTAATGTTAAGATGTATGCAAACCTGACATTGATGACATCAATCCACTCGGACGCGGGTCACACTGGGTGCCAAATAAAGTTACATCCTGACAAACTTAACTGTTCACCTATACGCGGCGCTAGCGTCCTACAAGCTACCCTAAAATGGCATGAAAAGGCGCAAGTTCCATATTTGGCCACCAGCATAACAAAGTTGGTGGGGGTCATACGTGTCGACGTCAATCCGTTGAGTTATGGAAAGTGACCGCCATTGCGATAATGGGATTAGAGTGATAATAGATGCCCGCTTCATGTAACAGGACGCTTAAGTGATATCCGTTTGGTAGAAAGGGGAATTAACCAATAGGCAGAAAATGACGAACAAATTGTATGACAAAGTCAAACCACTGCGATTGCAGCACTGTCCAAAAATGTGTTTAAAATGTATTGTTTTTTCACATACTTATTAAAACAATATATTAAATTTTTATTAAATTTGTAACCGACACTGAAAATTAGAACACAGAAAAATCCAAAAAGTAAAGCTATGACCGGGAATCGAACCCGGATCCTCATAATTCTGCGATGCGTGCTAGACCGCTACACCACGCATAGCAGGTGAGTAAACCTTAGAACTCTACTTGTACCAGCTGTCACGTGGTCTCGTTACTATGCGATGATGTGTCTGTATGACACATTAACTAACACCCGTATCGGCCATAGCTTTACTTTTCGGATTTTCTTGTGTATAGAAATTTAAACCATCTAAACGTTTGTCAATAAAATGTTAGTAAACCCTAAAGCCTCTGCGTGGTACATACACAAATCACTTCTTTATCCCTTACGGGGTAGACAGAGCCTAAGGTAACAGGTAACTACAGGCCACATTTAGCAAGATTGTGGGCGTACAGGTGGAAAATGGAATCAAAATAGTGATGGGTTGCTAGCCTCATCGCCTATAACATGATTCCTATGATTTTCGCCCATTCCCTCGATGGGCTTTTACCATCTGCGTGGGTAGAGAAGCAACTGGTACATTCTATGTTTTTTCTTTGCTCCCAGACCAGCAAGTTGCTCTGCGTTGTACATTATTATAAATACGTATATATGAGACAATAATGCTGGGGGTCGATGACACTGCACCATTAAATTATGCAACAGACAGTACCTGGTTATTTAATTGCATGAAACTACGAGAGCAGTTGAGACCTGCACTAATGCACCTTAGTTTCAGAGACATGACGAATGTATGTTAAATGCTAAGGACTCGCCTAATGAGCGAACTCTGCCCGACATTACTGAGAGATGAATGCATGCATCAACACGGTATTAAACGAACTTCTAATGGTAGTTTATAGTATAATTGTCTGTACTCATAGAATGTGCCAGTTGCTTCTTTTCCCGCGCAGATGGTAAAAGCCCATCGAGGGAATGAGCGAAAATCTTAGGAATCATGTTATAAGCGATGAGGCTAGCAGCGCTATCAAGCCATCACTATTTTGATTCCCCTTTCCACCTATACGCCCATTATAATGCGTGGCCTATGATAATGGGCCTTGTTATATTAGGCTCTGTCTACCCCGTATGGGATAAAGACGTGATTTATATGTGTATCAATCTCTGCACTTGTACGCCGGCAACTACGCTAAACCTGGCCTTTAGGTCTTGTTTCCTTTCTCTGTCTCATAATCCGCATAATGTCTGTCTTTCCGCGCAGATGGTAAAAGCCCATCGAGGGAATGGGCGAGTCTTAGGAATCATGTTATAGGCGATGCGGCTAGCAACCCATCACTATTTTGATTTCCCTTTCCACCTATACGCCCTTAATCATGCTGAACGTGGCCTTAAGGTTTTGTTACCTTAGGCTCTGTCTACCCCGTAAGTATGTATGTGTATGTATGTTCCTTTCTCTGTCAACCCCGAACCTGAGAGATAAAGACGTGATAATACATATTCATGTATGTAACTATAACCATCACTCGAGATTTAATCGCGTACTTGTTTAATATTTAATTACCTCGATGTTTTAACCGCAATTTTGCGGCTGTGGTCACGGGTAGACTGCATAGAGTTTGAGTAGACATCATAGATACACATATGCAACAAAAAGAAACTTTAAAAAAAATGCAGTTATCTTTTTTTCACAAAAACAAAAACTGACATTCATAAGTATCGTACCTATATATCGTGTTTATTACATTCTAAAAAAAGGAAATCTGCTGCAGAATTTTTAACTGACGAGTCTTCTCTTTAAGTGTATAATTTAAAACTGTATTCATTTTCAGAATTTAAAAAAACCAATGTGACCTAATTGCAAAATAAATGTTTCGTTGGCTTTTCAGTTCAAACTTTAAACGTTATGGGTAATTCTGTTATTGCGTACACGACAAAGTTAAATATTTACCTTTTAAAAAGGACCGAAATGATTTTCGCGATGGATTTTAGTGAGAATTATTTTAAAATTCATTTTTTAAAACAGGAACTTCTCAATGTGACGGCATTTTTGCTGTTTGCTGTATGACTTTATCGTTGCCGTTTTAACCGATTTTGATGGTTCCATTTTGTTTGCTAGCGTCTGTCGCAAAAATAACACATGAAAATGTATTAAAATCTAATTTTAATCAGAAGTTGGTTCGTGTTACCGTTTTATTTTGTTAAATAATGAATCAATGCGAGAATAATTTATTTGCGTCACAGACACACAGGAAGAGGAACTAAAAATAAAACATGTTCTAAAGAAAATTTATCGTCACGTAGTCCATGTAGATGGATAACGTAATTACCAATAAAACATTTTAAGGCTGACAACTTGAACGTTTAACCTTAGTACAATTAAAACAATGAAATAATAACAAGAAACAGAGCTTGCGAGACACTCAAATGGTAACTAAAATACAAATACTTACCGCATGTTCTTGTCAGAGACACCGACGCCGCAACGCGTTCCCGGTAACCACTGTGAAAGAGCACAAAGAGTCGTTCTCGTAATCAAATCCAGACACAACCCATACACTACTAACGCAGCAGAAAAAACCTTTTAACCTCTTTGACTAACCGGCAATCGTTCGCGCGCGCACCTTCCTCGCGCCGCGGTAATGTACGAGGTATGTAATTAATGGAGGTAAACATCCCTCAACAAGTTTCTAATACATTTTCAGAGGCGAGAACAATGTTTTTGTTTGAAACAACAGATTGAGTCTCCGAAATCCTTGCTCCTTGTTATTTTCACGGGAGAGTAACCGGGTGGATTCCATTAATGTCTGCTAACGACCGGACGCACTTCGGATTGGGGTTTAAAAGGGTTGAGTGGTTTTGTACAATCGTTCTGATAAAAAGGGATTGGTGTTAAAGCTTTTAGCGATTTAAAAGATGCCCAGCGTTGGTGGATTAATTTCGGCATCAATGGACCAATAAGGTTGGCCGGTATTTTATGTGACGCCGAACGTGCACTCACGTGGACTTATCACTTATTGAGTTCTTTTGTAGTTTGTGTCCCGACCTACGCCTCGGCTGGTGGGGTCGGTTTTAATTTCGTTTATGATTTGAGGTTAATTGAATCAAGTTGAAATGTCCGAAATAGTGTTTCAATGCCTTTATGATCACAATGCCTGAAACCTGAAATGTCTTTGTGGAATAGGGCTAAGAAGAAAAATGACTCAATTCTAAAAAAACTATACCTAAAGCAAAACGTCTCAAATTAATGCATAGATGAAATTAGTACCTCGTTCCTTGCTTTTTTTAACGACCAGATATAGATAGTTCGTTTGCTTAGAGAACCCACAAAGCTTAAGGTAGCTGATTCATTTTTTAGGGTTCCGTACCTCAAAAGGAAAAAACGGAACCCTTATAGGATCACTTTGTTGTCCGTCTGTCCGTCCGTCTGTCAAGACCCTTTTTCTCAGGAACGCGTGGAGGTATGAAGCTGAAATTTATATCAATTACTCAGGTCTACTGTCCCTTGAAGCTGTGAAAAAATCAAACTTCTAAGCCAACGCAATCAAAAGATACAGCCGTTTATGCCGCAAATTTCCGCAAATTTTCAACTCTCAAGGGAATCAAAACCTACAAGGTAGTTCCCGTGAACGCAGAATCTTGAAATTTGGTATGAAGGTAGGTCTTATAGCACAGATTAAAGAATAATTGCGAAAACCGTAAATGTGTATGTATGTCTGTATATAGCAGTGACCAATATAAAGTAACCCCACACTGCGTACATTTTGCTTTGGAACAGGGCTCTGCTTACACTGGTTTTAGATATTTATAGATAATGATACGGAACCCTCGGTGCGCGAGTCCGACTCGCACTTGACCGGTTTTTTTTTTACTACGAACTGACCAGTTATTGACCTCTATCTCACTCATGATTCCGATCAGGGTAAATACGAAATGTATGACGAGTACCGGACTTTGGTACCATAAGACAGAATTCGAGCTAACCATGAGAAAGAACTTGGACTGGTTCAAAACACGTTGGGAGGTTATGTGTATTTTTTGTATACATAGGATGTTTCTTCTGAAGTCTGGGATATTGGATGTTAAATAATACTTATCTCCTTTTGGCCTGTCCTTTTTCATCTTTCAAAACTTACTCCTAATCCTTCACAGTTCACCCTGCTAGGCTGTGGAATCGGTTACCGACCTCCATCAGGCAATCTGCCTCCGTGGCGTCTTTCAAGGAGGGCTTGAGGAAGATGTGGCTCACACCATCTCCTTAAATATTGTATGCGTGTACTCATATTGTGTGTAATGTGTATATATATGCATGAGTGTAATGATATTTAGTAGTTTATATATGAATTGTTTGTTGTATTTTGCAATATACGCTCTATTGTGACTTTCACTATATGGATATTTTAAACTCACTCTTTGTCGGATCCTCGCTTAATGCTCCTCTCATTTACTCAAAGGTTAACTGGTAGAGATCTCTTATAGGGATAAGTTCGCCTTTGTGCATATATTTAATGTTTTTTTTTTGGTGATTTGTCTCTGTTTCTTTATATTTGTACAATAAAGCATTTACTTACTTAAATATGTATTTAAACATAATAATATATTTATCGGTATAAACAAAATTGTTTATCTGTTGCCTAGTACTAGGTACCCTACCCTACCCATATTACTGGTATAATTAGTTTGAGACTAAGTAAACTGCTGTCAAAATGTACTGTGAGTGATAATTTCTGGCAAAATATAGGTATTCTTTACTTTGAAATCATAATTCTCCTGCCATTATAATAATGATTCGTGTGCGCCCATTCCGTTAATCTCGTGACGTCGTAAGCTGTATCGAAACAAATCTGACCATTAAAGAGGCCCAAACAATTTCCATTTTAACGATATCCAACGGTAAAAATAGCAAAATTAACGACCTCCAATTACGGCCACCGTACCTACGTTGACAGTAATTGTTTCCGAGACATAATGAGAATTATTTTCTAACAATTAGTTCTCCGCTTTGCTCTCAATTTAAAACAAACATCTACAGGCGTCTACTTAGACTTTTAATTTTGCAAAGTCGCACGGATCCTTTGTGTCTAATAATGAAAAGAAAACTGACTAAATAACTAATGATGTACACAGCTGGCTTACAAGTCAATTTTGATCCATTTCAAATTGTCTGACTGGCTTAACTTCCATGCTGGTCTGGGAAAGAAAAAAAATAGAATGCACCATTTGTTTCTCTTCCCGCGCAAATGGTAAAAGCCCATCACGGGAATGGGCCAAAATATTAAGAATCATGTTATAGGCGATGCGATTCGCAACCCATCACTATTTTGATTCACCTTTCCACCTATACGCCCTACCTATGCTAACCGTGGCCTTTGAGTCTTGTTACCTTGGGCCCTGTCTACTCCGTAAGGGATGAAGACGTGATTTATATATGTATAAATATTGATACAAACTTTATTCCTCAAAACAAAACATAGCTCTGTTCTGTAACACAATCCTAAATAGAAACCACGATAACACACAACGATAACGGTAACAAACAACGATAAGACATTAAGACAGGCAGCCATGTGATGAAGCGACGAACAGTCGCATTTGACACCAATCAACCTAGTCCTAAACTAAACAAACCCTGTACCATACGAATATTATACAAACCTATAAGGCTACAAATACACATATTTTGTGTACACATTAAACATCAAAGACTCGAGAACAGACCGCCGTATTTTTTATCCATAAGAATAATATCCGCTCCAACCAGGGGTCGAACCCGAGACCTCAAGCTTCTTGTCATGTTTTCTAACCACTAGGCTAGTGGTAGTCTTCGTCCACAATGCATACCTAATACTAAGTAGTTACAACAGGAAATTAAATGAATTATTTTTATAACAGGAGATAATATAAAGGGTGTTTTGCAAATTCCATTTTATCCAAACCTTTATTAAACAGTATACACGAGTAAGGACTATCATACACTCCAAACGTTAAAACAATGACACGACACGTGTATCGGCTTTCCTTACTGATGTTCCAAATTTAACGTGTACCTATTCTATATCACAAGTCTACATCGCATTTTTTATTATTTCCTTTAACTTTGACATAATTTCCTTCATTAAATTAAATAACACTCAATAGACGTAAGCGTCTAATAAAAACAATAAGTTGTTAAAGGTCATTTTGAGTAATACTGATAATGACTTTGAATGTCATTATAGCGCGATAAAACCTTCAAGTTAATCAAAATGACAAATAAAAAACCCGTTGTCGGATTATTTTTTCTTATATACATAACCTATGGAGCAGTATAATCAGCAAATACTATTCGTGTTTCTCAAAAAAAAAAGGTTTTCATACTTCTTTGCCTAGACTGATATCCCCAACGCGGGCCAAAGGTCTCTTCTCGTGACCTCAGCATTCCCCTATCCAGAGCTATATGAATGGAACTTCTTATTGTGGTTTGCAAACAATATTAAACTTCTGAATTCAGCTATAGTATTTCACATAAGCTCTACGAGTGTCAATCGTGTCGGAGCATGCGCACTGTCACCTTTGACGCGGGCTTGCGTGCTTTCCTCAGTAATTGGCCGCTCGCCGACCAGTCCCGACTTGTCTCCACCGGCCTGTACTGGTTCTAGCCGGAATTCCCGCGCGAGTATCACCTGTCAACGTATCGATAATGATTACCAAATTCAGGACATACTGTACATATTTCAAGCTAGTCTAAATCGTCTCTCTACATGTTCAGACTAAGTGTGTGTCAAGTTTAGGATAAGTTTGAAAGTTAAACTTTTGAATATACTTATGAAGTTTAATATGTACATAATTAGTGTTTGGTAGTGAAGTGTGACATGGATTTTTGAACTGCAGGTGAGTTTTTGCAGTTAGGTTATTAATGGTAGCTTTGAACCATAAAATCTTTATGGCCTCTAAATAGTATAATTTCTTTAAAAGCTAACAAATGGTCGTCGCAAATGGATCCATTATCTTAGTGACGTTCCTATATTTAAGCCGTCATAAAAATGAAACATTGGCTATTAATAGTTTTTCATTGAAACGTTTTTATCGCTTTAAAAGTTCCATAATGATGCGATACGACAAAATGAAATAAAAAAAGATAAATTTTTCTTCTTTTCCACTTCATAATGAAATACAAAATTGATTGTATTTCATCAAAAACGAATCTAAACCGGATTAAAAGTAGAACTCTTTTGAAAAAAATACTGCATTCTGTATCCGTCTGGTGTACTGACCTGGTTCGCGGAAATATTTTGTGCGATGTATTTCGTACGCAAAAGGGATTAGTTGGCACGAACGTTATTAATGACGGCTTGCATGTGTTGAGCATTAATGAATTGCATCATGCTTAATGAGTATGAATTTTACAATGACCAGTTTCATTATTTCTTTTGAGGATTTATTGCAGCTTGTTTCAAAAACTTCAGTTCAGCTTAATCGTTATAATAAAAGTGATAATATCGTTGTCGATGAATCAATGAATTTTATTTGACTTTGAAACTGTTTTTCGTAAGCGGTGTATATGAGTTTCATGCTAAATCTTCTGCCCGCCAGCGGAAGTTTTATTATTTTAGTCTCAGAGAACACTAAACTCTTTTTGATCGTGAATCGTTCACTGATGTTGAATTTTTCATATACACAAAGTCGTATGGCAAGGCAAGATGCGATTAAAAGCCTAGGTTCTGAGAAAAAAATAATGTCAATTTTTTTATAAAATAAGGATAGAAAGAGATGGTGCGATAGATGGTTGTCGTTTTTGGTTTCATTAAATGCATGCCAAAGAAATTGAGAGCCAAGAGAATTAATGACTGGTTCTCATTGAATAAGGGTTTGCACCATTGCATCAACAACCTTCATCGAAGATTCAGTATTATCCTGACTCTTTTCTAAATGATTGACCAGTCACCTGTCAACGGAAAGAGTCGAAAAGAAAACAACAATACTTCAAATTCTCCTTACATTATTTATTATGTAGGTCTTATTAGATTAAATGAAAAATGTTTTATATGCCTTCATTGAATCAGGCGTTACTATACGGAGGTCTATTTTAATGTACAAAAACATTTCCTATTTACTTTGCTACTACGCTACGTTATTTTTGCGGGTTTTTGTTCATTTTATTTGACTTCGGTTTTCAATCTTGAAACAGTAGTTCCCTCACACGCGTATAATAGTATAGTTTGAGAACTTGTACTATGGAACCTTGCAGGTGTGTTAATTTTCCTACGTTTTATTTTTAGAAAGGCTAATGGTAAACTACAAATGGAACTTGACACAAAAACTCTGAATGATTCAAAGGTGCAAGCTGAAGTTTGAACTTTGAACGCGCGAGTCTCTGCTTAAAGAATATTATCTTTATTAATAGTAATAAGCAGTGTTAATATTTTTTTCTTAAAGCCAGTTATTATTCTCTAGTTGGTTTGTGTGGGCGGGCAGCCGTCTTAAGTTGTAATCCTTTGGATGAATAATTCATTGCTTAAATCGCAAGAACAAAAACAAGAACGTTTCCTTGTTCGTGTTTTATCCCAAAATGAGAATTGCTTTACACTTAAGTACGGACAAACAAAGATTTACATACGTTTAAATAGATCATCATATAAATAAATTTAGGCTACGTGGTTTGAGCCAATGACCTTTCGCTTGATAAACTAGGGAGTAATGAGCCATTTGATGGTATGTTTCTTCATCACTTCACTACATAGTATAACATAAAGTCGCTTTCTCTGTTCCTATTTCCCTATGTATGCTTATATCTTCAAAACTACACAACGAATTTTGACGCGGTTTTTTTTAATAGATAAAGTGATTCAAGAGGAAGGTTTTTATGCATAATTCTACGCAGACGAAGTCACGGGCAGAAGCTAGTTATATATAATACTAGTAATACCCGGTTTATTCTAGTAAAACTCCAAGGTAGATCTTATTCATACACACATACAAATACACAAATCACGTCTGTACCCCTCACGGGGTAGACAGAATCTAAAGCAACAAGACCTATAGGCCACGTTTAGCAAGATTGTGAGCGTATAGGTGGAAAATGGAATCGAAATTGTGATCGGTCGCTAGCCGCATCGCCTATAACATGATTCCTATGATTTTCGCCCATTCCCTCGTAGGCTTTTAACATCTATGACGGAAGTGAAGCAACTGGTTAATTCTATGTTTTTTAACAAACTCCCAGACCAGCATGGACCATTCATACAATAGAATTATACGTATTCAAAATCATTTCACGTTTCAAGGAAAAAACTTACTCCAAGTATAAAACTAACTATTCCACACGGACCTCTTTTACGATTTAAACGCGTAAAAAGTTGAAACTTCACCAAAACTACTCCCGGTCGAGTCGTAATTACTCGAATTTACTCAGCGTAGGTGTAGGAGCGCAAAAGCTAGCAGCGTGCAGTGTAAGTCCCCTAACAGCGTCAAAGCTGCCGAGTCCCCGGTAATACTGCCGGGGCCTAACACAATAATAGTAGTTAAAGATTTTATGCAAATGCCTGACCTTTGCGCGAAGTTTCGTAAGTGGGGTGAGAGGAATAATTTGTAATTTATAAACGTCTCTTCCAACTAGAAGTTTCAGTGTTTATGATCAAGATTTTTGGAAAGAAAGAAAAAAAGAAAGAAAGAAAGAAGACATTTATTCCATTTTGCAAGACACACAAATATAAGATAATATACACAATTTTATAGAAAACTAGCTGTTGCCCGCAACTTCATCTGCATAGAATTCGTTTATCGCTATCCCGCGGGAACTACGCAATTTTCCGGGATAAAAAGTAGCCTATGTTTTATTCCAGACTATAATCTATCTGTGTTCCAAATTTCATCCAGATCTGTCCAGCCGTTCTGGCGTGAAAGAGTAACAAACATCCAAACATTCTCACAAACTTTCACATTTATAATATTAGTAGGATAAACAAGGTAAAACAAAAAAAAAAACATGAAAAATAGATCATCAGCGTTGTGTGTCTTTTCAAAAGTGAAACGGTCGCTGGCTCAGCATTACGCTGAGGTGTTAGATACTTGCAGCACTTGACTGATTTTAATCCAGAACCGTCTATGACTCACGAAACGATACACAGATACATATACTAAATAATCCATAAACTTTTACGTAAACAATGCAATACATAGATAAAACCCGACTTATAAAGCTAAAGTTGAAGTTCTCAATTAGTATGTTACAAGAACTCGATATCTCTAAAAAAACGATTTAAAGTTATATCGTCTTTTGAAGGTATTTAATAGTGGCGTGGTGTCCATAGAACTCGATTCCCACCGGCTTGCCTATTTTAAGACAGTTGGGCACTTTTTTGTGTAAAATTAGAGGAACAGGCTAGGTAAATTCCCTTCGGCTTGCCTTGTGATATACTTGACGCCACGCCACTGGTATTTAAGTACATAAACAAATTGAACACTATTAAACTATATTAAACTAACGTACATTTTTTGTGAAAGCAAATATCAAAATGTTTGACAGGCATAAATAATGTTTGATAGTATAAGCTTAGTAATCTTTTGCGAGACAGTTATACGAGTATGCGTACTCGTATATGCAATTCAACCTACAGTTAAAGATAATAGAATTATGGCGAGCTTGTTTTGTTATTAAACCTAATTGATCGCAAATTATCTATACAAAAAGATCGATAAACTCGTAGACAAATAGCCAGGCTGAATAACTAATAACTTAACTTTCTCAGTCTTTAAAAAAAATATACAAGGCCATTTGCGCTTTATCCCGTAAAATAAATAGGTTATTTCTCCACACTGCCAATTTCGTACAATCCTTTTTTGGTATACCTCTACAGGGCCTCTTAAAATTATTCAGGAATAATAATATACATACATACATACATCAAGTCTTTATCCCTTACGGAGTAGGCATAGCCTATGGTAACAAGACCTAAAGACCACGTTTAGCATGATTGTGGGCGTATGGATGGAAAGGGGAATAAAAACAGTGATGGCTTGCATCGCCTACATAACATGATCCCTAAGATTTTCGCCCAATCCCTCGATGGGCTTTTACCATCTTCGCGGGAAGAGAAGTAACTGGTACGTTCTATGTTTTTTCTTTGCTACAGACCAGCAGGAAAGAAATAATAATTCTGAAATATTCTGGAAAAAATATGAGAAACCTGGTACAAGAAGAATAAGTAATCAAGGTACAATCTTGCCAAGTTTGAATTCTTTTCTTCCAGCGATTTTGTGTAGGTATCATTATGGGTATAGTAAGTAAGTAAGTAAGTAAGTAAGTAAGTAGTTAAATGCTTTATTGTACAAATATAAAGAAACAGATACAATTCACAAAAAAATAAAAATAACATTAATATATGCACAAAGGCGAACTTATCCCTATAAGGGATCTCTACCAGTTAACCTTTGAGTAGATGAGAGGAGCATTAAACGAGGGACCGACAAAGTGAAGGTTTAAAATTCCAGATAGTGAAAGCCACAATAGAGCGTACATATCTAAGTACAATAAAAAACATAAAAACTACTAAATATCATTACACACATGCATACATACAAAATACAATAAGGGTAGTTACACACATAAAATCTAAGGAGATGGTGTGAGCCATATCTTCCTCAAGCCTTCCTTGAACGACGCCACGGAGGCAGACTGCCTGATGGAGTCAGTAACATAGTCGATGTAATTGCGAAATAGCAAGGCATGGGTAATTGGCTTTAGTTCAATGATATCGAACGCAGAGATTAACACCAAATGCAATCAAATACTGCAAGTTAGCCATCGTGATGAGGCAGCCTCACTATTGACAGGGCAGAGGCCACTAATATCACGATACTCATAGGCATAGAATACAAAAACATTATCGTGTGATCAATGGACATTGCGAATATCGCGATTCATATCACGAAATATTGACGCGTACGCAGCAAATCCGATTGTTTTAGAATCCACGACATACCAGTATTACATTAATATTGACTATCTAATCGAAATAGTGAAAATTAATAATGTAGAAAATACACTTCCATGTTGGTCTGGGAGCAAAGAAAAAACATAGAATGTTTCAGTTGCTTCTCTTCCCGCGCAGATGGTAAAAACCCATCGAGGGAATGGGCAAAAATCTTAGGAATCATTTTATAACTCATCACTATTTTCATTCTACCTATACGCCTACAACTATGCTAAACGTGGCCTTAAGGTCTTGTTACCTTAGGCTCTGTCGACCCCGTAAGTGTACCGACGTGATTTGTGTATGTATGTATCTAGAAAATGCAAGTTAAAGTAAACAAAAGTTTTTCCGCAATCAAACAATTAAGCCCTGTTTCACCGCTCTCTGTTAAGTTCCTGATACCTTAATTGTCACTGACAATTGACAATCAACACAGAAACAGATACCTTTCTATGATTTTCTCTGTCTCGCAGTAATAAATAGAAGAGGCTTCACATACGCGGCCTTCCATCCTGATCTGGGAGCAAAGAAAAAACATAGAATGTACCAGTTGCTTCTCTTGCCGTGCAAAAAAAAGCCCATTGAAAATTGTAGGAATCATGTTCGTGTTGCAGGCGATGCGGCTAGCAACCCATCACTATTTTGAATCCCCATTCCACCTACACGCCTACAATCATGCTAAACATGGTCTTTAGATCTTGTTATCTTGGACTCTGTTGGGGCCCCTCCTTTTTTAATTATTTTATTTTAGGATTACTTTTACTTTAGTTTTTAATTCGTTTTTAATTTAATAGTTTAATGTGTTTTAATTACATTTTGTATCTTATTAAATAAACATTTTAAAAATTCGGTTTTCAAAGTCAATATTTTTTCAGTTACGGACAAATTAGCACCATTATTTAATTTGTATTCTTCATTGTACCGACAGTATTCAATCTATTTTCCCTCGTCGCTGTCCACGGGAATCAGTGACGTCTGATTGGTTAATTGCACAGCATAGCGCCCGACACGGAATACGTTTTATTATAATAGACTATACCCACTGACCTGAATATTCTGTCGTGGTAATAAAAATAATGAGCAATTTTAACGATATGTAATTAAAACTCGGTGTCGTCAAGTGTGTCGATCGATACGCATTATTTATTGACAGATACAATGGGCCTTTTATGTTTTGTTTTTCCAGAATATTTCAAATCAAAATAACAGTTTTGTTACTACGGAAAATATAACGAGAGTTCGCAAGGTCGATGAGATAAATTGTCAGTTCATTTAAGCGTACCTAATTCAGTCGTACGTAGTCGTAATTTTATGGGTAGACAAGTGACAAACGCTCCGAAGCGTATCGATGTCGTCTTACGCTTGCCCGTACTTTTTTATATGATAAGGAAGGTAAACGAGCAAGTGGGTCACCTGATGGTAAGCTATCACCACCTCCCATGGACACCCGCAATACTAGAGGGTTGCAGATGCGTTGCTAGCTTAGGGGGCTAGGATATAATACCTCTTGGGCCAGTATTTAAGCCAGTAAGGCGAATTATGTTGGCTCGTATTAAATAACTAGTACCTACCATTAGTTCCTAGTTCTTCTATATTTTTTACGTGTTCTGCTAAAACCATGATTTTGGCATATATTTCATAGGTTTTCCGTTAGATGTACTTAACTATTGTGTATAAAAATAAATATGCATTGCGCCTCCGTTTGATTTAATGCTCTAAGTACAAACATACCGTGTTGTAGGTATGCATATGTTGCTAAAGGGTTGCTGGGACGAATATCTATTTGTATGCGCGAAGGTATTTGTTTGTGTATTTGGGAATTAGAGGCGTATTGTATTTGGTACACAGACAGGGGTAGTGTGCCGTGTATAGATAATTTATCAGCGGTACAAGGATTTTGTGTTAAATTTCAACGTAGACGTACAGGTTGGGAATAGCATATGTAAGTTGATTTTAAATATTTGTGTTGCCTACATTACATGCAAGCATAGTTTTGATAATAATACATACACACACAAATCACGTTTTATCCCTTACAGGGTAGACAGAGCCTTAGGTAACAGGTACCTACAGGCCACATTTAGCAAGATTGTGGGCGTATAGGTGGAAAATGGAATCAAAATAGCGATGGGTTGCTTGCTAGCCTCATCGCCTATAACATGATTCCTATGATTTTCGCCTGTTCACTCGATGGGCTTTTACCATCTGCGCGGGTAGAGAAGCAATTAGTACATTCTATGTTTTTTCTTTGCTCCCAGACCAGCATGTCATCATAATAATGTCCGAGGAAATTTAGGTTATTTATATTAACGCTAGGCAATCTTAATAAGACAAGCAAAGCAACTGTCAGAAACTGTCACTGATATCGAATATCTAAAGAAATAGGTGTAGGTGTAGGTGTGTGTGTGTAGGTGTGGAAATAGGTGTAGGTGTAAATACTTTCTGAAAAGCCAGGTTTAAAATATAAGCTAAAGAAAACTCCTACTCAATACAATACGAGCTTTGTTGAAGAATAAAAACATTTTAAAACATCGGATAGCATTAACTAAACGATACATCACTCTAATATTGTTAAAATATTAATACTAAAACACTAATGGCATTTTGATGTTCCTACAAAATATTAGTAGCAACTCCGTTGATAGGTACATTAAAATAGGTAACTTTTTATTAAAAAAAAAACTTAAACACAGGCGATTTTAGCTCAAGGTTAGATTAGGTGACATTTTACTAATTACACGTTTCAGGTGCTTTCGTATTACAGCAAGTATAAAAGAATACCCATTAAAGTATAATAGCAGCTGCAAACTCCAAGTCAGTCTTAAACGTACCTCGTAAGTTATTTATCAAGAAATTCAAAAGACTTTCAATGAATTTCATAAGCTTGAAGTAAGCCTTTGCTATCAGATTTTGCGCGAGGTTATACGCACGTTACCGTTTTATTATTGACTTTAATTGGAGCTGAAAAGTTTCTTGTAAAAGTATTATCTGAAGTACAATCAGTCGGCCTACCAAGACGGATGTTAAGAAGGAATTCCGAACAACGAGGCTACTTTCATGACACGTCAGATACATTAAGCAAATACGTAATCTAAGATAATGCACGGTTTCCTAGTAAATGTCCATTCAGCCTAGATTTGAAGACCGCAAATTGTAGCGTTCAGGGAATACAGACGCAGGCAGGGAATTCTACTCCTTAGCTGTTCGTATAATAAGCGACGAGCGAGAATTCTCAATGCGAATTCCTCATGCTGAGAACATTAGAGTTAAGGCTTGGAAAGCTGATAGAGGATAGTTTTGGTAGGAACCAGTACATTATCCACAACGCAATGCCTATGTTGTTCCATGCTGGTCTGGGAGTAAAGAAAAAACATAGAATGTACCAGTTGCTCCTCTTCCCGCGCAGATGGTAAAAGCCCATCGAGGGAATGGGCGAAAATCTTAGGGATCATGTTATAGGCGATGCGGCTAGCAACCCATTACTATTTTGATTCCCCTTTCCACCTATACGCCCACAGTCATGCTAAACGTGGCCTTTGGGGTCTTGTTACCTTAGGCTCTGTCTACCCCGTAAGGGATAAAGACGTGATTTATGTATGTATGTATGTATGCAATGCCTATTCTCTATTTCAATCAATGACGCCGTTGAAAACAAACAACTTTCATTTAAAATCTCTCACAATCAAACATTGTTTGCAATTGGCATCCCATCCCGATCCATTTCGAGCCTTTCGAGACCTAGGGGTTACCATAACGTCTTAATGCGATTCAATTCCGATTCAGTTTAGGTTTGCTCGCTATCAGTAGGCTTATTACCTAACTCGCTCGCAATCGCCATCGTGTTCATTGTGACAGTTCTTGTATGAATGTGACAGCTAGCTGATTCCGATGCCAACTGTCAGCCCATACATAAACTGTCAAAATGAACACGATGGCGATTGCGAGCGAGTTAGATAAAAAGCCTACAGATCCATAATAAAAATGACAGCTAAAACCTGAACTGAGTGGATGAATCGCATTAAGACGTCACGGTAAGGCTGTGCTCAGTAGTGGGACGTTTATAGGTACATAGCAACTTTAACTGAACAAAATATAAGACTGTTATGTAGTTTTACGCAGTTAGCTATATGGCCGTCTGTCCTTGGACCCCACCCGACCACACACGGTGCGTGTCCGCGCCACACGCACGGTGGCGTTTCACTTTGACTGTTAAATTGTTAATGACCGAGTTGGCTTTTGACTTGAATATTTGCTGTGTCAAACGGTGATGGATGTTGGTGATAGAATTGTGATGCCAGAGCAACAGTGATTCAAGTTGCTTGAGGGGTCGGATGGCCTTGGCATGAGAAGCGATGTTTTGTATCCCTGTCATTATGACTGGAACAAAGCACTTTTGCTACTCCATGTTTACTCACAACTACATCCGTGAGACACGCATGTTGCCTTTTATCCTTTTATGAATTGCTAATGATAATGATAATTAATGCCTAAAACGTATAATAACTCGTTGCCATTCGTAGAAACTTACGTATAGTGCATTGGGATAAATTCGAAAATGGGGGAATTTCATAACTCGTGGATATCTACTAAACGGTGAAAAATTACATAATCTAGCAAAGCTTACCTAGAAGCTCCAATGTCTTTGGCTTCTAGATAATCGTTGCCAGAGTGTGGGATTGCTCCCCGTTTAGTGCATATCCACGATTTTTAAAATTACCCCAATTATGAATTTACCCCAATGCACCTTATGTCTTTAATTTTTATTTGAGACTAGCTGTTGCCCGCGTCGTCCGCGCAGAATTATAAATATAGCCTACGACAGTCAAATAATTTGACTGTCTAGTGTTAAAAGAATTTTCAAAATCGATTCAGTATTTAGATCCAGAGTTACTCTCTAGCCGCACCGCCTATAACAATGATTCCTAAGATTTTCGCTGACACCATTTTGATTCCGCTTTCCTGTGATACGCCCACAGTCATGCTAAACGTGGCCTTTAGGTCTTGTTACCTTAGGCCCAGTCTATCACGTAAGGGAAGACGTGATTTATGTTGTAACGGAAGCTACTCCGTGACAGTTGATTGAGTTACCTATATATTATGGTCACGTGGTATATATATATATTTTTCCTCTTAAACATATTAAGACGATTGCCGTGTACTTTATTATCACCGCTGTCGAGAATCCCAGGTCGGGCTAATAAAGTAATTTTGTCAGTTAAGGGAATTTCACTAATGGCCAGATGTGTAGGGTTCTCACGTTTCGTGTCTTCATAAAAAACTAAGTAATAGAAATTGAGCTATTACTTTAAACTTACTTTATTGCGTTGGACCCTCATTTGACTTGTTCTTAGGATTTGTTATTTTAATAAGACAAAGGAGACACCGTCATGTGCTCATAACCTTGCGGAAATCTTGGAATAGGCCTGTACTTTCTTTGTCCAGAAAGCCAGATGTGCGTGCGCCGGTCAATTATTTATTGCAGTCGATGTCGGCGGATCTTAGGGCCATGGTTTATTGTTTCCACCGAAATTTATTACTGAGGCTTTTGTTAGAAATTAGAAGAGTGCAGTCACAAAATTTAGCATCCCTTTCGGGCAGCTTTCTAGCAGAGTGGAGGGGGTAACGAGAGTTTCAACAAAACTACTGAGTCGACAGGGAGAGGGGGCTTTTTTTCCTCGGGACGCGGTCGGGACTTTTCCCTTTGAGACGTGAGCAGTTTTAACTTTGAGTTTCTTTAGTGCGAGTGTGAACATACGGACATTGAGTGTTCATATCGTGTGAGTGAAAGGACATTGAGTTGCGTATCGGGAGTACGATTCACGATCGGAACGCGATCGAGCGCGGCTCGATCTTCAGGAGGGACTGCGAACGTCGGGGCGCGATAGCAGAGCGGAGACCCTCCCTAGGCGCATTATCGGAGTAGAGCGGTCGAAGATTAATACTACTAAGGACGAGTAGTGGCAGCTAAGTCTAAGCTAGATTGGCTACGCCAATGCGTATCGGTGTCCTTTGTTGTCTACCTTATTGCTCTATTTGATTCTTTTATGAACGTAATTTCGTATTTACGTGATTTAACACGTACGCGGACGTTACTCTCCGTTAGAGAGTGTAAATAGGAATCGGTGATTTAATCTTGTTTGTCACTAACTTAACTATTATCGTTCCTACGAATTAACCATTGTAAACTATATGACCTCCTTGTAGGTCTTACAAACACTTTAACCTGAACCTTATCTCATCATATATTCGATTGTTAAATTTATTAAACCCTCTTTCATACCTCGATCTCTATTCTATAACAACCACTCATTAAACAACCCAACCTCACTGAAATACTTTCCCTTCTAGCAGCTACGGGGCGTAAGGCGGCATCTTGATCCTTATAGACGTAGGGTCTGAATATTGTCTTATTTAGTAGTGTTGATGTTCATTGTTTCGGCGTGTTACGATAATCTTCGTGGGGCAGAGCTACAATTTATCAAATAACTTTGAAAGAGTGGATGGTCGAGCGCATGAGTGTGAACCTTTTAACTTGTCGATATACTTGCAGTTTTACTTAAGGCATTTGATTAGTTTATAAGTGTCACTGTGGGTTCCAATGAAATGAGGGAGAGAGTCATCTAACTCACATACCCATCAACTACGCCACACTCAACCCCGAGTTTCATTGGAATACTGTGTCACACGTAGTACCGCTTCTTTGTTTCTAGTCCGTGCCAATCTAGAGAACAAAGTAGGTCTATCTCCTTTACACTACACAGGCACAACTACCTTACACTATACTGCAGCACACGTGGGAGTTCACTACTGTCACAACATGCACTAGAGACACACCACGCGATTCCTTGTTTTACCACCAACACATGCACTAGGAACACACCTGCCGGAAGGCGCTTGGCTGAGTGTAGCTCCTGGGTTTCCGGAAGGCAGCACGTCCCCGACTAGGGTCCACTTTAGGATGCACACATCGTCTGCCGCCTAACCTGGATCCTCACATGCATTAGGTACTCACACAAGCCCTGAGTCATTTGGGTGGGTATAATTTTTGCTAGTGGCCTTGGGGGTGCAGCGTCTCGGCCTTTTGATCCCTGACCTTATCGCGTCGTGTGTAGAGACTGGTTAGAGCTATTGCACCCTTAGAAGCAGGGGTCACAGATACAGTGATTCTTATACACATTTAAATGGTGTTCAGACTTCCTTGCACACTTCATCAACACTCTCTAGCTCTTGACACGGACACACCCGCGGCAGCTTTCGGAGTTAGGGGAAGCGTAAATTCCGCATAAACTCAAGCTTGTATGTGAGCGTACAATTTAGCATGAAGCGTTGAGCGTAACTTGCACGATCTTCTATTCTGTGTACGAGCGTTGTGATTTTGTGTAAATTTATAGCGTGACGGTTTGACTGAGAGTAGAATTTCCAGGCAGTAGGTTCGTTCAACGGTTTTGTCGGGCACATGAGATCGGGGCATACGGGGAAGCCTTCTAACGATCTATGTGCGGGCTAGGCTATTAAGGTGAGCTGGGAGGCCTAGATATATTCCAATTGGTTAGGAATTCCCCCATATGACTTAAAAGGTCTTATCCAAGGGTCCCTTTGTGTTTGGGTTTTTCCTAGGTTCATCGTTGTCCTACGACAGGAAGCAGAGCGACGGTCGGCTCCACAGACTTTGAGTTATTAGAAGCATTTGCACTCTTACTATATACAACTCGTCATTAACCTGCGTTAGATTATTGAACGGATGTCATTCCCCTCGCGGATTGTTTAACCTCATATTACTCGTTCTTGACATCATACAACTGATAAATTTGTACGGCATAAAAATTAACACAACGTTAAAGAGGGTCCTATTTTATCATTTTAAATTAACTAGACGATCACACCTATTATCTGGCCAAATATTCTTAGGTTTAATATGGACACGACTTACGGTGGTGCTTTTAGTCAATTCTAATAAGCCCCGGGTAAGGCGGTTACAATGTATATAATAATTATATATGTATGTATGAATTACCCCCTACAACCTTACAAATCTTTATAATATTTGTATAGATAAGATCGCATGTCATATCGAAAAAACGGCGTTCAGTCTGCTGCAACAGGCAGTCATCTGTAGTAAAAGGTTCGTTGACAGTTCAAAGCACGGGGGCTACTCGGACATTCTGAATTCGAAGTTCGGTGTCGTATTATATCTCTCTCACTCTCTTTTCAATAATTATTTTATTAGTGTGAACGTAGCTTCGAATGTTGAACTTCAGAGTGTAAGGCGGTGTGATGTAACTTTGCCTATCAAGAATATAAACATCTTAGTCTAACTACCGTAGTTGCTTTTTAACGTCTTTTTTAATATTCCAGCAAGTTTTATCTACAGCTTTGTTCGTGATCAAAAGTTTTTAAACGTAATGGATTTTTTATTCTCAAAATGAGGACATTAAATGCTATTAAATTAATTTAAAAAGGTGATAAGACCCGAGTAATAAACTGAACTCAATACTTAACCTAAGAAACAGTACGGTTGAGTTCGTATAACGACTAATAAAACAGTAGTTAATGAATTTTATTCGTTCATAATCTAGGTATTTAGTATACTATATTTAAGGCAAAAATTCCAAGTGGAAGAGTACGGCTAGTAGTGTGGAGCAACGCACACACGCTCGAGGCGGAGCATGGTTTTGCCCGGCCTTGCTTCGTTGTTCGTAGAATTCCGTCTTTAATTTTCATTGTGTCAGATACTTTTTCAGGTGGCGTGGACTTTTTAGAGGTCGTCTCTGGCTACATTATCACACACACAAACAACAATCACGTCTATATCCCATACGTCTACGTTATCAACTGAATCTTATTATTGTTATTGGATTTTATGAAGCAAAGAATCAGCCTGCAGTAAAGTTTTAATCTAAAGGCACTTCTAACAATTCTTCGCATTTGCAAACAGTTAAGAAGCCAAGTTTGTCGTATAAGAAACATTTATTCCACGCAAGTTAAACAGCAGAATAACGCCAGGGTTACAAAAAGAGTCTCATCATGTGTTACAAATCGGTAACAGAGGTAATGAGTATTCACGCCGTACGACATACAAAGGAACACATTAGTAGCTAAGTTAGAGGCATTATGTAGAAATGGACATTTAATTGAAATGATTCTAAAAATAGTTACATCAACTCTGAATATTTTGGTGCCGTAATTGCAGCATTTCTCGTCTAGCCCAATTAATCAATGTCACGGGAATGATCTGATAGGAAATAAGTCTGCGTGTTATTATTAGAATTGGACGTTTTATCATCATCTTATTTCATTTTCTTGCATGCTACGTGGTACTTTAGGTACATACATACATACATAAATCACGTCTTTATCCCTTACGGAGTAGACAGTCTAGGGTAACAAGACTTAAAGGCCACGTTTAGCATGATTATGGGCGTAAAGGTGGAAAGCGGAATCAAAATAGCGATGGGTTGATATCGCATCACCTACAACATAATTTCTACGACTTTCGCCCATTCCCTCGATGGGCTTTTACCATCTGCGGGGGAAGAGAAGAGAAGCAGCTGGTACATTCAATGTTTTTCCTTTGCTCTTAAACCTGAGTGGAAGCATTAGGTATATGGAAGTATTAGAAGCTTTAGACACACATACACACATAAATCACGTCTTTGTCCCTTACGGGGTAGACAGAGCTCAAGGTGACAAGACCTACAGGCCACGTTTAGCAAGATTATGGGCGTATAGATGGAAAAAGGAATTAAAATAGTGATGGTTTGCTAGCCGCATCGCCTATCTGTAACATGATTCGTATGATTTTCGCCCATTCCCTTATTCTGCTGTGAGCCTGTAAGTATTTGGGTATCCCGGAGATTCTTGATACTGGTGCAGTAGAAAACGTTATTGCAGCACCTTGAAGTAACAGTGTGCTAGATGGAGATGTGAAATTTTAAATTGATCAGAGCTCAGAAAGCTACTCACATCCTTTCATGAACTAGAAGAGAGCTGATGATCTTCAAAGAGCTATATATTGCTTCTCGAATCATAGCTAAGGACATTCTCGATCGAGCAACGTATCGAAACTCTAAATGAAAATTTGTTAATTCATTTAGGAGCACAGATACACGGGTTAAACTCATAACATTCCCCTTTGCACGCTGGGGATTAAAAAATGCTTGCTTCCCAAAAAAGCAATGTAAAATTGATTGCTCTGACGATATTAACCAGATCTACTGCGGACTGTACGGCGCAAGCCGTTTGCATATTTAGCTGCATATTACAGATGGATGCGCGGTCTAGACAGCCAATCAAAACGAATTCGGCTATTTCCTGTACAGTCCACACTATACAGCTTCCATCAGTGACTGCGGCAAGAGGATTTGTAGACGATTTAATCGATAACACTCGAGTCGCATTACATCTGACGTGAATATCGAAAATCGAATGCATTATGATTCTTCAGTCAACTCTAATTTTCAACTTTCTTCCCACGTGTGGGTCTTGTTACCTGAGCCTCTGTCTACCCCGTAAGTGATGAAGACGTGATTTGTGTGTGTATGTAGTTATTAATTTTTGATCATAAATGATTTTCACTTTTCAGTGTCGCAAAATATTTGCTCATGCCAATGCAAATAATCGTCACATAATACATACATACATATATCACGTCTTTACCCCTTACGGTGTAGACAGAGCCTAAGGTAACAAAATGATTAAGGGCGTATAGGTGGAAAGGGAAATCAAAATAGTGATGGGTTGCTAGCCGCATCGCCTATAACAAGATTCCTAAGACTTTCGCCCATTCCCTCGATGGGCTTTTACCATCCGCGCGAGAAGAGAAGCAACTGGTAAATTCTACGTTTTTTCTTTACTCCCATGGAAGTAAAATCTTCACATAACTAACTATTAAATATTTAACTCAACATTATTAAGACCTTTTATGCCCTTTACTAATAAAAGAACTTTCTCGGCCCTTCCCAGTTCACCTTGGCTCTATATAATTCCGAGTAAAAAATAGGTTTCATAAAAAATGCAAATGAATGTAAATTTTACGTTTTAAACACAACTCGACCAGGTGGATACTTTTAGGGGTCAGATTTTGCGTGTCAGATAAAAAAAGTGCTTAAGTGAAACAATAAGGGCCGGAGGGACAATATTAATTATTATTAAAAAAAACAATAGCAGATAAAGCTTATCTGTTGAAATGAAGGCAATACCTTGTAAAAGGGACGGTTAATGGTGACTTAATTTTAATGAGAAAAAAGATTTGGAAGTAACATCAGGTGCGTTTTAAATTTTCTTCGTAGTTTGAAATCCTCTGGGTTACGAGCGTCCATGGATGATCCATCCATGTCGTGTTTAATGACCATCATGGTCATTCCGTGCTGGTCTGGGAGCAAAGAAAAAAACATAGAATGCACCAGTTGCTTCTCTTCCCGCGCAAGGTAAAAGCCTATCGAGGGAATGAGAATCATGTCATAGACGATACGGATAGCAACCCATCACTGTTTTGATTCCATTTTACACCTCCTCGCCCACAATCTTGCTAAGCGTGGCCTGTAGGTCTTGTTACCTTAGGCTCTGTTTCCCCCGTAAGGGATATAAACGTGATTTATGTATGTTTTGGATTATTTTTGCTGGTGGTTAGATTAGTTTGATTTAGTTTGGTTCACTTTGAACATCAAATCAATACATACACACATACATACAGTCACGCCTCTTAACCATAGGGGTAGGCAGAGACTACTTTGTTCAACTTGCTTCGATTCTGACAAACCTCTTTCGCTTCATCCACATTCATCAATCTCTTCATACATGCTCGTCGGTTTCGGGTACCCCTATCAATCTATGTGAATAAATACAATGTTATAGGACAATGGATACCAATAGACAGTCAAAGCTTGTACTATGGGTAACGGGGAACCTCCATTTTTACCCACGACGGGACGAAGAACGTGTATGCGAAGGACGAGAGAAAATTATTAAAACAATCACGTCTACAAAAAGCTACACTTCTAGACAATCTATGCAAAAATGTTGAATTCGTTAACAGGGCAAATGAAAAAAATCCTAACATCTGCGAGTCGAACTGGCGTCGAGAGGGTTCCGTTTGACATCTAGAACTAAACAGCTAATTTTTTTTTACATAATCTTAAATATGTAACATAATGTTTGTGAGTGACTTTGTTGTCATTTCAATTAATTAATTACGCATAGTAGGTACGCGCTGAAAATTTTGCATGCTACCCTAAGCAGAGTATATGGCTGATCTCAATTCTTTCAGATGTTCACCAATATGTATGCAACCTGTACTCAGCAAATACATTCATTTCATTCATTTCATTCATTTAATTTCATTTCATTCATTTCATTCATTTCATTCATTTAATTTCATTTCATTCATTTCATTCATTTATTTCATTTCATTTAATTCATTTCATTTCATTTCATTCATTTTATTTCATTTCATTCATTTCATTTTATACGATAAAATAGTTTATTAATTAACAAAAACATTTACGTTGCTACTACGCTACTCATACCGCTATTGAGTAGCGGAATAGGTAATTGTTTTTTTTCTAATTGAAATTAACCGCAAGGCAACGCCTTACGCAATAAAATATATAAAACGATGCCTTTGTTTATGAATCCGCTTTTAAACCACCACCAAAATTTGGCTCCATGTTTTAAAATTCATTTATCCATATACACGTTCGCCTTCGGGTCATCGACGCTTTGTTTACCAAACTTCAACTCCATCGGTCTAGTTTCGAAGCAAATTGGCTTTAATAGACAGACATACACTAAATACAAGATCATAATAAATGTTTTTTTTCTTTAAATCAAAAACCAAAAGACCATCTTTTCCGAAATCACCAGCGCTTTCTAAAATACCCTTATTGGCAAGAAGATTGCGCCACAAGAAACTTGACACAAAGTTTTTTTTTAGCTTTTTTTACTTTTGTACGGAATCCAAAAAAGTTGACTCTATTACAGTTTCATGTGCGAACGGGCTGCGCAATCATCTTTTTGCGCAGCAAGCAAACCTGCTGATCCGTTATTAATGAAACTAGCTATAATAAAACGAGTTTAATCTGGAAGGCTGGAAGGTTGCGTATTAAACTGAGTTAAAAAAAGGTTGGCTGCCGCTGACTTGTTCAGCTTAACAAAGTTTTTATATTATTATCACTATCACTACATAGTATAAAATAAAGTCGCTTTCTCTGTCCCCATGTCCCTATTATGTCCCTATGTATACTTATATCTTCAAAACTACACAACGGATTTTGATGCGGTTTTTTTTAATAGATAGAGTGATTCAAGAGGAAGGTTTATATGTATAATACATGCATAATATACCGTGCGAAGCCGGGGCGGGTCGCTAGTTAATTTATAGTATTCAAGGCTAGTAACAAAATGGCGTCTTTCCCGTGGGAATACATACATAAATCACATCTTTATCCGTTACGGGATAGACAGAGCCTAAAATAACAAGGCCACGTTCAGCATGATTGTGGAATAATTGATTTTTTTCAGGATAAAAAGTAGATATTTTAAGTGGGCGAAAATCATAGGAATCTTGTTATAGGGGATGAGGCTAGCAACCCATCACTATTTTGATTCAATTTTCCACCTATACGCCAACAATCTTGCTAAATGTGGCCTGTAGGTACCTGTTACCTTCTAACCCATAAGTGATAAATACGTGATTGGTGTATGTGTGTGTATGCAAAAAGTACTTAAAATGTTAAAGTAAGTTATAATTTGTTTGCTTAATATCATGAAGAACATATTGCGTGAGAATAAAAATTTTTAAAGAACGATTCTGTAGTTCCAGTTTTCACTACCAATCAATACCTCAGTACTTCCAAAGTACCAATCAATACCTCTTTTGTGTTACTTCATAGATTAACTTTTACATTGCCGTTACATCCAATACACGCGACCTACAAACGTCAACTCATTTCGCTAAGATTGTGTTATTTGTGTTGCTTCCACGTAGCACTACAACTTTTCCGTAGCAGCTTGTACGTAGCGGCGTAGCACTTTGTGCGACTCCGTAGCGGTTGCCTGCTCGTCGTAGCAGTATAATTTAAAAAGTGGACGCAACCTTTTTTTGTATTCCGTTGAGTGTTTTTTCATTTATAGTACGTTTACATATACTAATGAAGCTTAGAAGGCTGTTACTATATCATAAAAAAACTCTTAGCGCTATGACGTCATTTCTGAGCGGTACAGATTTTTTCTCATACATTGAAAAAAAAATGCACTAACTTCCGGCACCACCACTTTAAAGCGGCACTAGGTTTTTCGACATTTATTTTTAATCATCTATAAGATACAAAAACGCCGTAAATTAATAATTAGTCGTAATTCCTCACTTGTACCTGAGAAATTCCATAAATGTACCGCTCAGAAATGACGGCATAGCGCTCAGAGTTATTTTATGATATAGTAACAGCCTTCTAAACTTCATTCACGCTGGTTCATTTCACATGTTTTTTTCCCATGGGCTTGTATAAGTCTGCAATTAAAGGCAATGTAAAGAAACCTTTTAGACGTTAATTGATACTGTCATACAAGTCCATAAATTGTCACACTACCTTTTCAAACAATGTCACATACAATAATTATTATGATGACGTTTATTTGATTGTTGTCCAATGTTTGTCTAATAATCAATTTGGATGTTTGATCTACTTTGTTTATATACTTCATAATTTATATTTGTAGATTTTATACACAGATATTAAATTATTAATATTATAATGTTATTCTGAATAAACATTTTCATAGGATGTCAGTTTAACTCAAACAACATTTTATTACTGAATCCTACTAATATTTTAAACGCAAAAGTTCGTAAGTATGGATGGATGCATGTTTGTTACTCTTTCACGCCAGAACTGATCTGGATGAAATTTGGGACATAGATAGATTGTAGTCTGGAATAACACGTAGGTTACTTTTTATAGCGATAAACGAATTATATGCAGACGAAGTTGCGGGCAACAGCTGCTAGTATTACATACTTATATGGATTGAAGATTTTTTGTAGCGTAAACGGCTTACGCAGAACGGATTGTTTGAAATTCCCGAGGGATAAAGTTTATTATTTCACGAGGATACAAGTATTCAGCCAGTCATAGTATAGATTCGATTAGTTCGTTAATTTGCAGAACCACAATTTTGCAAACTTTTACTATTTGCACACAATTAAAAAACAAAACAAAGCATCGCGGCTTACGTTACGTTAGATTTAATAACTTTTTTTTGAGTTAAGTATGTTATACATACATCACGTCTTTATTCCTTACGGGGTAGACAGAGCCTAAGGTAACGAAACCTTAAGGCCACGTTTAGCATGATTAAAGGCGTATAGCTGAAAAGGGAAATCAAAATAGTGATGGGTTGCCAGCCGCATCGCCTATAACATGATTCCTAAGACTTTCGCCCATTCCCTCGATGGGCTTTTACCATCTGCGCTAGAAGAGAAGCAACTGGTAAATTCTTTGTTTTTTCTTTACTCCCAGACCAGCATGGAGTAAAGTATGATTATTAATAAAAGTTTGCCAAATGTTTTTTTTTATTGAATCAGGAGTTACTTTGCGGAGATCTATTTCAATGAACAAATAGTGAAGTATCAAGGTAAATATTGTTTGTTTATTTACATTAAACTTGTCAAAATGATGGAGATAAACCTATAAAACGTTACCCATGACAACCTAAGCGCATTAAAATTGACTTTACCCACATAATATAATATAGCTGAAACAGGGTTCTAACAATGTTTATTCAAACACACGCGTAACAAAAAGAGGTCACCAACTAGCAATCCCAGGGGAAACACAATAACTTGTCACACTCGATGTATACTACTGTAAAAGATATAGTATAGCTGAACTTCGTTTACGGCCTTTGTTATTTTGTTTAAAGCGCAACATATACATTTTATGGTGATTTATGTCACGGTTTTGTTATTTTATGTTTCGCTAAGCTCGAATTTACTATGGGTTTTAAGTTTGCTATTACCAATAGGACAAATCATTGTACTCTGTAAATGAGTATCGTGAAATGTTTTTTTCCTAACATTGAATGATTCATTTGTACTTTGTACCATAATTATTGTTTTAATTTTATTTAATTTTTTTATTTTATATTAATATTTTATTGTTTGTAGTTATTTGACATTTGTATCTTGATTGTATTATTGGATTTCTGATTTCTAGTTTTTGTGTGAATTATTTTATTGTACCTTATTGTTTTTGTTTTGTTTACAATTGACGATCTTTTTGTGACTTTCATATGTTTTGACATAAAAATATAATGTAATTTACAAATAGAAATAAATTAATCTAATCAAATCTAATCAATTGTCGGTGAGAAATGACACAATTCTCTATACATTACACACATAGATACACATACATACGCCTCTTTCCCACAGGGATAGGCAAAGATTACTTTGTTCAACTTGCTACGATCCTGATATACTTCTTTCGCTTCATCCACACTTATCAACCTCTTCATACATGCTCGTAGGTTTGGAGTATTGGAGTACTCCTGACCTGACCTTTTTCCAAAAAGTATCCTATTTGACATTACAAACTCGACAAAAATCTAATACGCCAGTTGGCTTCATATATTACTAACTCGACGAGTACGCATCGAATACGCATAGGCCATAATAATACGTAGCTAAAGGAAACATTTACTCGTAAAATAGTCATCATCAGTTTTGATATTGGTGAAAAACAAAGACCACGATGCCCAACCATCAATTGATTTGACGACCGGATAGCCTAGTGGTTAGTGACCCTGACTATAAAGCTAGAGGTCCTGGATTCGAATCCCGGTAGGGACAGACACAGTTGTATGATGAATAACGAATGTTTGTGCCCGAGTCATGGATGTTGCATGTATTTATCTACATTGTATAAGTATGTTTATCCGTTGCCTGGTACCCATAGTACAAGCTTTGCTTAGTTTGGGGCTGGGTCAATTGGTGTAATTTGTCCCAAGATATTTATTTTATTTATTTTTATTTTTATATAAATATTTGGCGAGTATTAATGTGCGTGTAATCCACAGATCGTCTTTTGTTTGTCTAGTCTCCGTTGGGAAATAGGGAGAGCTCCTCGCAAAGCTAAAGCGCGAACGTGTTGTTTTTAAAAATGGCAAAGCATATATGGCGGGTGTTACCCCGCTCCGAGCCACCAGCCACTCCCTCAAGTCGATTTTTCATTCGTAAATTACATTTGTACACTCAACCAAATAATACGGTGTACGTGTTATTTATGTAGCGAAATGATTCGTTTTTTGTTCTCTAACGAGTGGAACGCCGGTTCTTTGTGGTCGATAATAACGTTCTGTTGAGGTAATTCGTTAAGACAGCCTGTAATTTGGCTGGGTTCGGCGTTTGGAAAGTCTTTTTATCTTTAGATAGAAGGAATAATGAGTTATAACATTTTATGTGTTTAAAACAATCAACAATGATGTCTCTTTTTCAAATTATGTAATGTAGGAAAAATTCGAAGACTACCCACCTGCTATGGGTGGTGTAGGGGTATAGTACGCGCCACGGAATGACGAGGATCCGGGTTCGATCCCCGGCCATAACTTTGCTTTTTGGATTTTTTTAGTTTTTTTATTTGATATTTTTCCATTTCATATTTCATAAAATCAACAAAATGTAATTAATTAATTATGTGCTGCCATGCTGGTCTGAGAGCAATGAAAAATCATAGAATGTACCAGGTGCTTCTCTTCCCACGCAGATGGTAAAAGGCCATCGTGGGAACGGGCGAAAATTTTAGGAATCATGTTGTAGGCGATGCAACCCATCATTAATTTTGATTCCTCTTTTTTTCCACCTATATGCCTACAGCCATGCTAAACTTGGCCTTTAGGCCTTGTTACTTTAGGCGCCGTCTACTCCGTAAGGGTATATCCGTAATGCATGTATGGGGGTGCGAGTTGGGTTACCTCCCCGAGTGGTCAAGAGCTGCAGTTCGTTTTTGGTCTGGGGGGAAGAGCGGTGCTTGGTCCGGTGCACCCTGGGCAACGGCTAATGATTTCCTGGCAGTTTCTGAGGGATATCATTGACCATTGGCTAAGAACCCGACAGGGGGGAGGGGGTCTTTGACATTGGCGAAGTTGTCGCTATATCGACTTGATACGCCACAAATAAGAAGAAGAAGAAGATGTATGTATGTATGTAATGAAATGTAATAAGTCGGACGTGAATAAATAAGCATTTCCGCATGAGGACGTCTATTTATAATATCCAACTATATTTGTGTTCGTTACTAGTTGTAAATAAAGGGGAGGCCTTTGTTCCGCAGAGGGACACGCAATAATAATTTGTTGTTAAAACGTTCACAGTTGCCACATTCTATGAACAGTTTTATTGTAAGGTGGAACGAAACGTAATGCAAGAGACAGAATGAGAAATAGACTGATGGATGAGCGTGATGCAAGATTGTTTAGTTTAAAGGATGAATGAAAGGGATAGAAATAGGGTTTTAGTGTGTAAGAACGAGAAAGAAATAAACACATTATGGCGGAATCTGACTTTAATTACTTACATTATTAATGTACCTAGGTAGCTTCTACCCGCGACGTCGTCCGCGTAGAATTAGCAATTATAGAAAGAAAGAAAGAAAGAAAGAAGACTTTTATTCCTTTTTGCAATATAAGAGATACACAATTTTATAGAAAAAACAATAAAAAAAACACAGACATGAAAAATAGATCATCAGCGTTGTGTGTGTCTTCGCAAAAGTGAAACGGTCGCTGGCTCGGCATTACGCTGAGGCGTTAGACACCTGCAGCACTGATTTTCCGCCAGAACCGTCTGTGACTCACGAAACGATACACAGATAAAATATACATGACATGCTTATCGCTATCTCGCGGGAACTATGCAACTTTACGGGATAAAAAGTAGTCTATGTATTAATCTAGGGTACCAGCTATCTCCGTTCCAAATATTATCCAAATCCGTCCAGTCATTTCAGCGTGAAGATGGAACAAACATACAGACTCACTAACATCGACACAAACATTCGCATTTATAATATTAGTAGGATAGGATCTACTTATTTCAGTTCAAAATATTTGGCCCAGTGACAAGCAACCTTTAATACTTCAGTTTAAATTGACAAGTTTTTTCGCTTAATTCAGTACCTATTATAGCCATATTTATTTAAGCCGTGTACCCAAAAGTTATGTTCGTAAGTAAGTCCTCATTCTAACTTGTTGACACAATATTTACCTATACCCATTATTACCCTCGCATATTTCACTCCCCGCTAACAAATACATCCTTAACTTTATTAATTAAGAGGAAAATATCAATTAAATCAATGCGTAAGCGGTAAAAGAATGTTGAACATTGTATCAAACCCTTTGCTGATGATCTATTAATTTTAGGCGTGTAGGTAATTCTTCCATGCTGGTCTGGGAGCAAAGAAAAAACATAGAATGTACCAGTTGCTTCTCTACCCGCGCAGATGGTAGAAGCCCATCGAGGAAATGGGCGAAAATCATAGGAATCATGTTATAGGCGATGAGGCTAGCAACCCATCACTATTTTGATTCCATTTTCCACCTGTACGCCCAAAATCTTGCTAAATGTGGCCTGTAGGTACCTGTTACCTTAGGCGCTGTCTACCCCGTAAGGGATAAAGACGTGATTTGTGTGTGTGTAGGTAATTACTCCCCATAATACTATAAAAGCTTTCATTAGGGAATCTAGAACAAATTGCAGTATATTCCTCAGTAGCCCGCTAGAGGCCAAACCCTGCCTTCCGGCTCATATTAAAACCGTTATCGCACGATCATAACTACTCCGTACTCGAAACTATAGCCCTCAACGAAAATGATATACTTAGTTTTAATCTGCACATTAAAAGCAACCGTATCGTAAAAGAGTTAACGTGCATTTTGCGCCGCGACCGGCCCCCGCACCGAAATGCCCTATTATTTCTCGACATTAATTTGATAAGAAAAATGTGTGAATACTGTCCGTATTTTCAACTTTATTTCACCTTTCGTAGGGAGTGTATTTCGGTGGTTGGACAGTAGCTACTTATGTTGTATAGGGTTGTATTAAAATAGCCGTTTTGTAGAGATAGGGTTTTAATAGTACTCTTTGTCAGCTTTGAATAATGAAAGACGGATTCCGCCTTAGTGGTACACGTGTCACGCGGTTAGACTGTTATTATCATTCCGTATTAGCATAACATTATGCGGCCTTTTGTCGAAATAAATTATTAAGTTATAAGCGCACGGAGTTTAAGCTTCCAGTAGGGGTGGACTTAAAACTTGGATTTACGACGACATCAAAGTAACTTGCAGCCAAGTGACCTGTGGGGGAGGAGAATATAAAAATGTTGACAACGTTTATGGCATTGCTTAAAAAAAAAGTAGTAAAGAGTTTAAGTAATTAAAAAGGTGGCTTGTAGTATTACGAAACTGAGAATTTTTGTATGCAATTAACTAGCTGTTGCCTCGCTACTACGTCTGCGCAGGATTCACTTATTGCTATCCCGCGGAAACTATGCAATTTTCCAAGATAAAAACTATCCTATGTCCTTTCTCAGGACTAAAATCTACTGTATTACTGAATTTTAAGTAAATCAGTCGAGCGGTTTAATCGTGAAAAGGTAACATGCAGACTGAGTTACTTTCCCATTTATAATAATAGTGCCTAGGGGTAACATTCAATTGTGGACACAAGTAAATTTAGCTAATTAAATTTAATCAGCACTGGTATTATGTTACAAATGTCATAAGTGAGTACTTCAAATGAATTTTAAAATATCAATTAGAATTGGTAAAAACAATGTTCAGTTTTACTGTTAATAAATTTTACATACATACATACCGTCATGGCTCTTTGCCACAGGGATAGGCATAGACTACTTTGTTCCACTTGCCACGATATAAATAATAAATGTTATAGTTTTAAACTAGAAATGATTTATATCAAATCATTAAAACCCAACCTATTTTGATTCCCCATTCCACCTATACGCCTACAACTATGCTAAACGTGGCCTTAAGGTCTTGTTACCTTAGGCTCTGTCTACCCCGTAAGGGATAAAAACGTGATTTATGTATGCATGTATGTATGTATTAAAAGCCCTGTAACCTGATGCACTATTGTTATTTAACCAACAGGAAACAAGATCACAAAGTTATACTAGGTACTAAGCTTTGTTTTGCATTTGGCACTTTAAAAAGTTGGCCATATTAATTAAAATAAAACCTTGACACGCTTTCGCAAGCACCATGTGTAGAGAACAGAAAAAGACAGAGGCAATGATTGCATACTTAAAAGTCTATTCCGTAAGGAGGTCGATTCTAAGCTGAAAACTCGAACGCGATATATCAAAAATCACTTAGCGTAATAAGCGGTTGTCGGGCGGATATTAGGGCGAAGTTGTTTGTCACGCGCGCGAGATCAGCCCCCCAGTGATACAGGATGCTGTCTAATAGCTCTGCCCATTTAGGAACTTACTTTATATCTTAGCACTTGCTATCGCCCGCGACTTCGGCCGCACAGATAACATCAGGGTGACATATTTCACTTTATTCGCTCACGTCTTCTACCGATCGTATTAAAATTTAGTTGGAAGCTTAAGACCTCGAAAAGACAAATGATAGCCTTATTAGGTACTAGCTGTTGTCCGCAACTTCATCTGCATACAATTCGTTTATCGCTATCCTGCAGGAATTACGCAATTTTTCGGGATAAAAAGTAGCCTATGTGTTATTCCAGACTATAATCTATCTATGTTCCAAATTTCATCCAGAGCTGTCCAGCCGTTCTGGCGTGAAAGAGTAACAAACATCCAAACAAACTCACAAACTTCCACATTTATAATATTAGTAGGATAGTTAGGATTGTAGTTTCCGTGGGAGCGAGCGCGATAAACGAATTTTCAGCAGACGAAGTCTCGAGCCTCAGCCACCGCAAAGGACTTGCTTTCGAATGCAAAAAACCGTATTTCAATCGGTCCATCCGCTTGAGAGCTACAATGCCACAGACAGATACGCATACACACATACAGACACCGACGTCAAATTTATACCGCCCCTCTTGCGGCAGAAGTTAAAAGGTAAAACTAAACTATGAAGACTTATTGGCCAAAAAATGCCTTCAATTTTTTACACACAAAAAACGATATTACGCTCTCTTTTAGCATAGAGCTAGAATAAATCCTGCCAAGTAACCTCCTTTAATATTGCCAACACAATCTGCTCCACCACCATTCTTAAACATAATTGAATCGAACAAAGAGCACAAAGGTCATGTATTAACAAAGCAAAGCGCAACATAAAGGATCTTTTTAAAAACATCGCTAAAAAGCCGGTGTTTCGTCAAAACTTTATTAAGTATAAAAAGCAATGCTCGGTCAAAGTACGGACCCATTATTAAAATTCCCTCCCAACGTTCGGCCATAACAATATTTTCGGCCCAGTAAGCTGGAAAGAAAAACTGTGCTTAAATGGATTTGGCATATTTTATTATAATATTAAGACGTACAAACGGTCTCGGGAATTTGAGGGGCTACCTTAATTAACTAGTCGAATAGCGCGGTGTTACCCGAAAAATATTGTTCTAGAACAAACTCTAAAGTATTTACTACGCGAACAATTTCTATTTTATTATTTCGTTGCTAAACCTACGTACTTCCATGCTGCTCTGGGAGCAAAGGAAAACATAGAATGTACCAGTTGCTTCTCTTGCCGCGCAAGTGGTAAAAGCTAATCGAGGAGGGAATGGACGAAATTCTTAGGAATTCTCCCCTTTCCACCTATACACCTACAATCAAGCTAAACGTGGGCTTTAGGTCTTGTTACCTCAGGTTCTGTCTACCCCGTAAGGGATCACGTGGTTTTGGTCTCAGAGGTTCACAAGTTCAAACCCGGCGGCGCAATTTTGCGTTTTTCGGAATTCTCAAATGAGCATTCATTCATTACATTTGAAGTTTACCGTGAGCGTTCACGAGCAAAATATCGTGAGGTAATCTGCATACAGCTGCGACGTAATTCAATGATGTGAGTCACAGTCCCACTCCGCACTGCCCGCAGAGCCTGAGTTTGAACCCCCGACCCTCTGCTTGAGAGACAATTGTCCAAACCATAGGCTACCACGGGGCATTTTATATTGAAACACAAGAAGACGTTACCACAGACTGAATTTATTCCTTTTATAAACAACCTACATATTCGATATCAGACTAGAGGGCGCTAGTATGCACATAGTTTGAATACTTCCAACATTTTAACTAACTCTAATAATGCCTAGTCACTTCGTAAAAAAACTTCTTCAAATACACAAAAACCCATTCCATCAAACGTCACACAAAAACCTCGCCGTGTCAAAAAACAATCATTATTTATGACACACCCGCTCCTGAATCAACTGATCGCTCAGAATCAGAACATTATCAGTTTACCCGTCCTTGTCCCTTCTCAGATTAAATTCCTTGCCGGAGCCGAAACGACGTGTAGCGTCAAGGGTCTAAAGTGAAGTGCTGCTTGAATCTTCGGGAGTGGAATCCTCACGTGAAATGTCATTACTTCACGTCACACACACGACACCCAGTGGCTCGAAACGACATCCAATATTAATGCTGAAGGCACGATTGAGCTTATAATTTCAGTTGCTTAGCAGATGGAGCCATCTTTGTTAGGATTCCGTACTTAGGGCCTTCTTCTTTTTTAATATGGCCCCATCGATCGATGCGATTATTTCGCCAATGTCAAAGTAATAAATACAGTATTCAAACATACATACATAAATCACGTCTTTATCCCTTACGGGGTAGACAGAGCCTAAGGTGACAAGACTTAAAGACCACGTTTAACATGATTGTGGGCGTATGGATGGAAAGGGGAATCAAAACAGTGATGGGTTGCTAGACACATCGCCTATAATATATAACCATGATCCCTAAGATTTTCGCCCAATCCCTCGATGGGATTTTACTATGTTTTTCTTTGCTCCCAGACCAGCATGGAAGCTAATATAAGCGAAAGTAATAAATACAGTATTCAGAAACCTTGTGACAAAAATGTCGGCAACGTTGTACGGTAGAACACGGTCAAAAGACCCCCGCCCACTGTCAGGCTCTTAGCCAACGGATAACGATATCCCTCATAATCTGCAAGGAAATCATTAACCGATGCCCAGTTTAAGCTCTGCGCTTGCCCTCGGACGGATCCAAAAACGAACCGCAGCTCTTGCCCACACGCGGAGGTAAAGGGTGACGGACCCTGTTTCTAAGACTGTCTGTCACCAGTCTGTAGCCAGAACCGTGACGGCTAGACAGCTATTTTCACAGATAATGTATTTCTGTGGCCGCTATACCAACAAATACTAAAAAAACAATTACATATTTAAGTAAGTCATCAATGTAAAATGACAGCAGGATTTTGCTAGCACTGGATTTCACATGGACGGTTTTTATTTGATCGACTTGAGACTTATTGTCTATCTGTCACATGATTGTTCTATCTGACCTCTAGGCTGACAACGCATCTGCAATCCTCTAGTGTTGTTTAAAAAAAGTAAGTTAAACTTTTTAAAGCACAAAATCACGGAAAATGCGAAATACATACGAAACATAGCTGTTTCACTGTAATTGTAATGAGATTGTTTAAAATATCACAATCATTTATTAAATCAACCTTTTTTATTTAATAGTTTTGAGTTGCACACAGCGTCACAGATTATTATCAATCATGCATTCATTCCGTCCGTGCCAGTTCTTAATTTTAATTATTTTCCAAGACATTACGAGTACCTACTACTGACCACATCATTATGACTGTCAGCTTGTTGGTAACGTTAACAAAATCAGCTTACATAATTTACCAAAAAAAGCATTATCCGTAACTAAGACGCGTCTATCGCTCAAGTTCACTTTCAACCGGTTTGAACCGGTTCGACGCCCATTCAATAGGTAACAATCAGTATGCAGTTGGAGATTTCGACTACGTATCGTGCATAGCTTCATGCAAATTTCTTAGCATCGTGGCTCGACCAAATTGCTCACGACAGTGCATTTGCAATCAAGTGTCCCCTTTTGTGGGAATTTCTCAGGGCAAGTCGAACATCGCGCGCCAGTTAATATGCTAAGTGAAATGATAATTGCAATGGCTCCAATAATAACACTTACATAAATCACGTCTTTATCCCTTACGGGGCAGACAGAGCCTAAGGTAACAGGACCTAAAGGCCACGTTTAGCATGGTTGTGGGCGTATAGGTGGAAAGGGGAATCAAAATAGTGATGGAATGCTAGTCGTTAGTAACATTATTCTCCCTCGATGGGCTTTTACCATCTGCGCGGGAAGAGAAGCAAGTAATTCCTCGAGTTTTAAGATTTTTCTAACCTCATATTTTAATTTAAAAAATGTTAACTTCTACTAAAACCTTGCTTTGCCCCAGTTACAAACTCCAATCTCAAATTTGAATATGAATGTAAATGCGAAAGTTGAGTGCAATGTTTTATGATTTATGCTATTGTTTGTCCTAAAGCCTCACTGAAGGGCCATACACAATTGTTCGAGTCTTTCCAGCAGGCATAACAAAATAAACACATTATTTTTCGCCAATAAACAACTTCGACGATTTCAAGTGCTTCATTTATATTTTCATAGAAAAAACAATATTCAACATTTTGATAAATAATGTACTTAGTTAAAAGAATCAAACGTCCTGTTTGAAATCCGAGATAGTGTGACTTGCATCAACCATTTTGAAACCTATTGTACAAAAATGGGTACAAGCAACTTAACTCGTAATACTGAAATCAAAGTTGTGATTTAATATAGGTAATGCGTTTATTATTGCATGCCCAATATTTTATTTATATTTTCTGGAGCATGTCATCAGAACTTCACTAATTAGGACATTGAAGCAATCACCATAATCGAAATCAGCACGGATAACATAATTTTGTAATATTGTACTTCGTGTTTGTAGCATTAGAAAGAAGGTAAACAATTTTAATGAGTCTTTTTATCGCAAAACAATTTTTAAAAAACCATAAGGAAAATATAAAACCATAACAGAACAAATCACACTATTCCAGAGAATTTAAATTATTTGCTGCTATTTGGTTTTTGAAACTATTTTTAATAAAAAGGCATTTTTTTTAATCCTAAAAAAACGAAGTATATACCTGCTCATTAATAAATCACGCTTAGGTACAATTACAATTAGACAGACAGATAATAATTATAACGGCTAAGCTTAAATATAAAATTCACTTTCATTTACTCTAGTTAAATTCTATAAAACGCAATTAACATTTATTTCAAGAAATCTTAATTGAATAGATTGAAAATAGGCTTAAGTGAGTTTGCAATTTCAATCCCGATGAGTAGGACCACTTGACTTTGTATGTGGATGTTAGGTCAACCTTGTGGGGTCACCAGACGGTTTCAATAAGAACCTTTTAAATTTTTTGCGATTCTATATCGAAAGGGTGACCATCCAACAAAGCTATAGGGATCCTTTGTCTATCCTTCCATCTGTCTGTTTGTGGGGTGAGGGTCGGCTTCCGAGAATATACGGCCTGGAGTGCACGACCAGCGATGACTTTCTGTGCGTCTCTGACAAGGTTTGAAAACATTAAATTTGAAGGTCCGATGACGCCAAGAAACATTAAGAAAATAAACACAAAGTACTCACATACCTCCGAAAAGATTAAATAAAACTTTGTAAATACGACTGGTTTTACAACGATGAGCGGTTGTGAGAATTCCTACGCTGCACTTAAATCCAAAACATTATTTCAATGAAAGAGAACTTGTTTTACTGTATGTGAAAGGCTGTCATTTGTAAATACTTAGTGTACTCGTAGCCCCTCTAATACTGTAAGAGCTTTATATTGCCCCGTCCAGATGTCTTAAGGATTTGTGTCAAGAAAAATCGTATTTATTTGATTTACGACAGCATTAACTATTTTTGGCCATAAGAAGCTTTGGGAAAAGCATCTGAACTGTATTTTTATTCAATACAAGTTGACACCCAAGGCTTTTATTCCGTCACTTATCATAATATTCGGTAGGGATTTCTAAAAGCCCATCATTAGTCTTTTTCCACATCTGGGAACGTCTATGCAAATATTTGTTCAGTGGTTTGAGTTGGGCTTTGATTAGTCAGTTAGAATTTTTCTTTTTTATGGTAGCTAGCAATTGCAGCTTCACCCTCGTTGTGTTCATGTTTACGCCATAAAGTTTAGTAACTCTATGCAAAATTTAGCCTTTTAAAATGAAAGGTTTGAGATGGGAGTTGCATCAGCCAGCCGATCTGTCAGTGCTTTCCTTTTTCTGAGGGCACGGCAGTGCCCCCGCCAAGTCAAGGACATATGTTTGCGATTGGTGGGGGTGCGAGTCGGGTTACCTCCGCGTGTGATCAAGAGCTGCGGTTCGTTTTTGGATCCGTCCGAGGGGAAGTGCAGTGCTTGTTCCGGTGCACCCTGGGCACCGGTTAATGATTTCCTGGCGGTTTCCGAGGGATATCATTCTCCGTTGGCTAAGAGCCCGACAGGGGGGGGGGGGGGGGGGTCTTTTGACCGTGTTCTACCGTACAACGTTGCCGACATTTTTGTCACAAGATTTTTGAATACTGTATTTATTACTTTGACATTGGCGAAATCATCGCATCGATCGATGGGGCCATATTAAAAAAGAAGAATATGTTTGCGATTAAGTTTAACCTGAGGTACTCTTTATTTTCATACTCTTATTTAACTAAATTATCAAGGTAGGTATGGATACTATTTTGGCAATGTCTATATTTTCAATCCCTAACTGTTCTAAGGATTTAAATGTACGAGCCAAGTCAAAGCAGTAGTTGGTGCTCCTTCTAAGTACTTAGCGTCGTCTGCGGCTAGCTTTAGCCAACTTACGACAATTTAAAATTGCTAAATAGTAGCCCGAGGTGAATTATCTTAAATTTGAATTGCAGATTTCGACAAAAAAGAAACACAATCAAGATAGATTTCGAGATTGGAGGCAAAAAGGATTTTGCGTATTTTATAAATTCTTTAAAGCTGAATCGACTATTTCTTACCTTTTTTGGCTTCAAATGAAAATTAAACATTACTTACGATATTGGAAAGTCTGATATCGGAAAAGATATTATTCGTTTACCTTTGCCGTTTGCGTCAAATTGTTTTTTCCTTTCTTTGTTGCGAGCGTGTCAAAATTTGATAGGATTTTTTTTTATTCTGATAAGATTTATTTAATATAAACACACCAGCTACCACGTAACGGGAGTTGTGTAAAGGACACACTTTGGGTATCTTTTAAGAAAGGAATACATTAATCATAACTACGTTAGCTCTAAGTGAGTTGGGGCATTCGTATGAGAAAAGAGACACGTTACATATTTTTTGAGGGTTGTATTTGTATGGAGACGAGGGCACAGTAGAGTTGGTGCTTAAAGTAGACGCCAACATAATTCTCATCAGGGCTATTTATAATCTTTCATAATCGCAAGATAAGAATCGGAGTCTAATGTAGATAGTTTCATACTATTCTACAATTTATATAAGTTTAACCTCTATCGTAATTATGTTAATTATCATGCTGTTTTAATGACTTCCATGCTGGTATGAGAGCAAAGAAAAAATATAGAATTTACCAGTTGCTTCTCTTCCCGCGCAGATGGTAAAAATAAAAACCCATCAAGGGAATGGACGAAAATCATACGAATCATGGTTATAGGCGATGCGGCTAGCAACCCATCACTATTTTGATTCCATTTTCCATCTGTACGCCCACAATCTTGCTAATCGTAGCCTGTAGGTCTCACCTTGGGCTCTGTCTACCCCGTAAGAGATATATACGTGATTTGTGTGTACGTGTGTGTGTGTGTGTAATTATCTTAAATCCATGACAAAGTTTAAAGTGACAGATCTAAACAAAAATTCAACAAGTGTACACACGTAACAAACATGACTGTTTTTTTGTTCCAAAATTGTGTTAAAATAATTGAATGTGACTATAAACTAAAGAGTACTCAAAAAAAAAACCGATTTTTTATCGGATGTCAAACTCTAAACATCGTAACATTATCATCACCTTCTATTTTAAAATAAATGCAGAGTAGACCAGCTACGCAGCTGCTTCACATATTTTAATACTTATAAAAGTCCAGGTACCGGGGCTTAATAAGGTTGCCGGGGAGCAATGCGCCACCTACAATAGGTACTTTGCAAGCACGAACATTGTTTGCACCTTTTCTTCGCGAATTTTTATTTAGGACTGAGGTGTAATATTGGATTCCGAGATTTAGCGCCATGGGGCGCCACGCTTCCCTCATCAATTTCCCTTACTCTTTTATTATTCCCATGTCGAGCTGCAATATTTGAAGTCATCGTCGCCCCAACCGACTTTTTATATTAATAAAAGTTACCCTAACTGGTGTCGGCTGGATCCGCTTTTTTGTCAGTATTTGTACAAATTTCATTCATAAAAACACGCCAGTTGACGTTCTGGATCGTTGAGATTCCACGAGTTAACAAAGTAACATTTTGATCAAGCTGCAAAGCTACATAAAGCAATTTAAAAAGAGACAATGTCACATGCTCTTTTAATTTACTCGGAATCATTCGTTCATGAAGCCATTTATAGCGAGAAAACCGGTACGATTTCCAAGCGAAGACAATCATAGAGAAAAGCCAGCGTTTTTATAATAGAAACCACCAACAAAACCAATTAAAGCTGTCTCAGTACTTTTAACGATATGCACGCCCCGCTTCGAAAAATGCTCTATCAACAGTTCCAGATTTATTTCGGTTGTAAATTCGCTTTGAAAATGGAAACCAAGAGGGAAACGTGGAAGGAAACACGCCGTTGCGCCGTTCAGAGCATTATTTTTATTATGTCTACTTCCTGTGTACGCTAATAAACCATTTTTTTGCGTCCAACAATATGAGGTTTTATAGCATTTTATAAGAAAGATTCCTTCACTTTTGTGTCGCCGTACCGGGGACTTGTTCATCAAAAAAGTCATATTTTTGGTAGTTAATCAAAAAAGGACCCGTAATATTCTCAGAAAAATACCAGTATTTTTTTGAAAAGTGAAGAAAACTTGGTAATTAAAATTTAAACATAGCTTCTGCGAATTAAAATTAAGTATTCGAAACACAAACCATTATGAAAATATTTGTTAAAAGCAAATATTAATTCAAACTTTAAGCGACGAAGTTCAATAATAATTATAAAAACGAACCGTTATCATCCAGATCCGTGTAATCAAACTTAAATTACTTTCAAATTTAGATTAATGAATAAGAGGTTGCAACGGGAAAATGTTAATGAAATATTAATAAGCCTCGAAGTTTTGTGAGACGTGTCTGACAGTGACAGATAAAGGTTGCGGGCTGGAATTTCTCTTTGTTGTTTGACAAGCTGACATATAGCACCTTGGACACCGAACATGAAAGACCTCCCTCACCTTTTCAGTGATATCTCCAATCGCTGCAGATTTATTGACGGGTCGAACCTCGTCCATTTTACTTTCTTTTGTTGATGCAATGTAATATTTTCAGGCGTTAACAACTCTTTTGAGAATAAATCAATCTAATGTTAAGACAGCCGTATTTTGTTCACAAAAGAAGTTTTAATACTATGTGGGTTAATTCAATTCTACCATTCGTCGACTGTGAATTATGTCGTGTGTGCCAACTTAAAGCAAATAATAGACTTGCATCAATGTAGTTACAAAGTAAGTCGTTAAGTTCCGTAATAAACAGAATAAATCAGCTCAGCTTTAAGTTATTTGTATCGAGCCAACAGCTTTATTAGTTTATGATTGCAGCGTATTTTTTAACGACGCATGCAACTCCAAAGAATTTAACGACCGCCAAGTTACGACCAATAACGCTAAACGCAACGAAAGCTATTCCTTCCCCACCCCGCGGTGCTGTCCACGCATTTTTAATTTCACAAAAATTCAACCATAGACGATTTTAAATACTACCAATCATCGTAAAATTTTACGATACTGCCCGGCGAACGCTGATGTTGTGGATAATAATTTTAGACTGCGGCAACAATCTCGATAGCCGTTAAGAAAATAGCCGCTGAATATTCAGAAGGCTAAACACAGGCGGGATCGCATGGCTTGTTTTCATTAGCATGATTGGGCTGACCCCGTTAAAATCCGAACGTACATGAACTCTGCGTACATTAGGCGTTCTAAATGAATTCGACCGTTTAAAAGCACGTATGTTTAATTTTCAAAACGGTATGGTAATGGGATGAGTACTCGACACTAAGCCCCATCAGACGACTACATTTAAGAAAATAATCTACTTACATCTCATCATTATTATTAATAAAGTTTAGATATAACGCAAAAAAAGTTCAAAAAGTTTTGTAAAATAATTATCATGTTGAACGTTACAATAAAATTTTAAATACCTACGTAATTTATACACTTGTATTTATAGTAGTGATACTTAATGTGGAATTACTAGATTACAATGCTTGATGCAACTTAATGAAGGCAATACTTACCGTATAACTTAAAGAAACGTAAATGATAAATAAATACATAATATTTAATCAGGTTCAACTACGACTACCTCTGTGCTCTATCAATTTTATAAAAAATTAACAAGAAGGATGGATACACTGGTACACATAATTATGTTTGATAGATAATTTACATAACTAGTACCTAATTAAAAAATGAACAAACATTTTTTTAGCTTGCTACTCCGCTACTCACATTGTAAAATGTTTTGTTCATTGAAATGGACCTCCGTAAAGTAACGCCTGATTCAATAAAACAGTACCTAATTAACTACGTGATCGTGTATTAAAAAAATACAATGGTTAAGGAATTTGTGACATCAAAATAGGAAATTTACAACGACGCATTAAGAAATTTCAAGTTGGTGCGTAATTAAAAAAGTTGATCATCTCAAAAACAGTCTTAATCCAAGTAATTGTATAATAACATCAGAAGATCAATCAACTTCAGTGAGCATTAATTTGTTTGTCCTTTCCATTTTGCAGAGTCATTTCTGTCGTATCCAGAACTCAAGCTAATTACTGGCTAATCAAATTTTGTGTTTTGTTTCCCGCTGCTCCCGCTTTGACCTGTTTCGGGGAATTCTTGCGATGCATTTGGACAAATTAAAACTTCTTAATTTTAATTGCTCGCTGTTAATTTATAATAAGTTGCCATCTTTCTTTTGTTTTCTTCTGAACTGACTTTAAATAAACTGTTATTTCAATTTTGCAAGACAAGGACGGAGCGCATGATGTTTTCTAAGTATTATAAATTGTGTCAAGTTTTAGACACGAAATACGTTTCAATTAGCGTTTTCACTAGCTGAACGAAACGGCATTGAAAATAGTTATACCTATCAGTATTTTTTTTTTATATGTATAGTAAGAGGGGGAAAACGAGCAGATGGGTCACCTGATGGAAAGTAATCACCATCGCCCAGGGACACCTGCAAGACTTGGGGTATCACAGGTATTTGACATTTTATTGAAACCGACCTATTTTGTAATAGAAAACATTCATTAACCATATTGGGTAAGTTTTGGCTAGCGTCGAAGTAAGACCAATGTGAGCTTTTATTTGTCACAATTTATTCTATTTTATTTAAAAAAAATCTATTAGTCTTCTGCGAAAAAGCTGTTCTTCGCTGTCCTGCGGAAGTTTCCAGGATAACGCCTATCTCCGTACCGAATTCAATCTAAATCAGTTCATAAGATTATGAGTGCTAGAGGTAACAGACAGACTGACAGAGTTAGTTTTGTAATTTATAATAGGAACTAGCTGCTCCTTGACACCGCTACCGCTCCCGCTACCGCAACCGCTTGTGCCTTACCTGTAAAAAAATATCATGAACGTTTTAATGTTTACAATTTCATTGTGAACTACAATTACGAGTACTTTTGTGACTTTTACGACTTAAGAATACAATAATTTGCTCCTTTAATACAACAACGGCATAAATGCACTTTTTGACACTTTTGGCACATAGTTTTATTTTTGTAATTTTTTGTTCTTTAATTTCTTTACGACGTGTCGTTTTGTGTCAATAACCGTTTCTTTCTTTCTTTCTTTCAAATGCAAGTTTTATATGTTTCAAGCAAACAGAACGGCGATAGTATCTATGAAACTGAGCTAAACGAGGTATTGGCAAAATCTAAAAATCGCATTTGTGTTGTCGTTGAAGTGTTTGAGCCAATTATTAAAAAAAAACCAATTTCAACTTAAGATTCGTCCGCTTAAAAAAAGTGACACTCCCCTGATTTAATATGGCCAGATATTAAAGTTCCGTGATAATTCGTAAGTTGTTACAAATGAAGACAGTGACACCTAGTTGGAATTATCGCAATATTATCCAAAAAATTAAAGCAACGTCATTTTTTTTAGAATAACAGCTACATAAAATCATTGTCTTTTTCAACCTTGATATAGGCTTCTGCCACTCGCAATAGTATCGGTGACGCTTAGCAAAAACTGAATTGAATTGAGACTTTATAGATTTTAATCAGTCCCAAAAACGAATGTCGATTGTAGCAAATTGTCGTAACTCATTTGGTTTCCTTTCGCTAGAATTTGCGTGGTATGGTATGCCGCGTGATTTAGTGCCCATAGCGTGACATCGTGCGGTGCCCGGATTTTTATGCGCGCAAAATCTTGCGGCACATTCACGGGTTTGAATATGCGGAGATTACACACACACAAATAACACAAATCACGTCTTTATCCCTTACTGGGTAGACAGAGGCTAAGGTAACAGGTATCTACAGGCCACATTTAGCAAGATTGTGGGCGTATAGGTGGAAAATAGAATCAAAATAGTGATGGGTTGCTAGCCTCATCGCCTATAACATGATTCCTATTATAATCGCTCATTCCCTCGATGGGCTTTTACCATCTGCGCGGGTAAAGAAGCAACTGGTACATTCTATGTTTTTTCTTTTGTAACGGAAGCTACTCCGTGACAGTTGATTGAGTTACCTATATATTATGGTCACGTGGTATATATATATTTTTCCTCTTAAACGTGTTAAGACAATTGCCGTGTACTTCGTTATTGCTGTTCTCGGGAATCCCAAATCGGGCTAATAAAGTAATTTTGTCAGTTAAGGGAATTTCACCAATGGCCAGATGTGTAGGGTTCTCACGTTTCGTGTCTTCGTAAAAAACTAAGTAATAGGAATTGAGCAATTACTTTAAACTTACTTTATTGCGTTGGACCCTCATTTGAGTTGTTCGTAGGATTTGTTATTTTAATAAAACAATGGAGACACCGTCATGTGCTCATAACTTTGCGGAAATCTTGGAATAGGCCTGTACTTTCTTTGTCCAGAAAGCCAGATGTGCGTGCGCCGGTCAATTATTTATTGCAGTCGATGTCGGCGGATCTTAGGGCCATGGTTTATTGTTTCCACCGAAATTTATTACTGAGGCTTTTGTTAGAAATTAGAAGAGTGCAGTCACAAAATTTTGCATCCCTTTCGGGCAGCTTTCTAGCAGATTGGAGGGGATAGCGGAGTTTCAACAAAACTACTGAGTCGACAGGGAGACAGGGCTTTTTTCCTCGGGACGCGGTCGGTACTTTTCCCTTTGAGACGTGAGCAGTTTAACTTTGAGTTTTTTAGTGCGAGTGTGAACATACGGACATTGAGTGTTCATATCGTGTGAGTGAAAGGACATTGAGTTGCGTATCGCGAGTACGATTCACGATCGGAACGCGATCGAGCGCGGCTCGATCTTCAGGAGGGACTACGAACGTCGGGGCGCGATAGCAGAGCGGAGATCTCCCTAGGCGCATTTTCGGAGTAGAGCGGTCGAAGATTAATACTACTAAGGACGAGTAGTGGTAGCTAAGTCTAAGCTAGATTGGCTACGCCAATGCGTATCGGTGTCTTTTGTTGTTTACCTCATTTCTTTATTTGATTCTTTTATGAACGTAATTTCGTATCTACGTGATTTAACACGTACGCGGACGTTACTCTCCGATAGAGAGTGTAAATAGGGATCGGTGATTTAATCTTGTTTGTCACTAACTTAACTATTATCGTTCCTACGAATTAACCATTATAAACTATATGACCTCCTTGTAGGTCTTACAAACACTTTAACCTGAACCTTATCTCATCATATATTCGATTGTTAAATTTATTAAACCCTCTTTCATACCTCGATCTCTATTCTATAACAACCACTCATTAAACAACCCAACCTCACTGAAATACTTTCCCTTCTAGCAGCTACGGGGCGTAAGGCGGCATCTTGATCCTTATAGACGTAGGGTCTGAATATTGTCTTATTTAGTAGTGTTGATGTTCATTGTTTCGGCGTGTTACGATAATCTTCGTGGGGCAGAGCTACAATTTATCAAATAACTTTGAAAGAGTGGATGGTCGAGCGCATGAGTGTGAACCTTTTAACTTGTCGATATACTTGCAGTTTTACTTAAGGCATTTGATTAGTTTATAAGTGTCACTGTGGGTTCCAATGAAATGAGGGAGAGAGTCATCTAACTCACATACCCATCAACTACGCCACACTCAACCCCGAGTTTCATTGGAATACTGTGTCACACGTAGTACCGCTTCTTTGTTTCTAGTCCGTGCCAATCTAGAGAACAAAGTAGGTCTATCTCCTTTACACTACACAGGCACAACTACCTTACACTATACTGCAGCACACGTGGGAGTTCACTACTGTCACAACATGCACTAGAGACACACCACGCGATTCCTTGTTTTACCACCAACACATGCACTAGGAACACACCTGCCGGAAGGCGCTTGGCTGAGTGTAGCTCCTGGGTTTCCGGAAGGCAGCACGTCCCCGACTAGGGTCCACTTTAGGATGCACACATCGTCTGCCGCCTAACCTGGATCCTCACATGCATTAGGTACTCACACAAGCCCTGAGTCATTTGGGTGGGTATAATTTTTGCTAGTGGCCTTGGGGGTGCAGCGTCTCGGCCTTTTGATCCCTGACCTTATCGCGTCGTGTGTAGAGACTGGTTAGAGCTATTGCACCCTTAGAAGCAGGGGTCACAGATACAGTGATTCTTATACACATTCAAATGGTGTTCAGACTTTCCTTGCACACTTCGTCAACACTCTCTAGCTCTTGACACGGACACACCCGCGGCAGCTTTCGGAGTTAGGGGAAGCGTAAATTCCGCATAAAATCAAGCTTGTATGTGAGCGTACAATTTAGCATGAAGCGTTGAGCGTAACTTGCACGATCTTCTATTCTGTGTACGGACGTTGTGACTTTGTGTAAATAGAGTGACGGTTTGACTGAGATTAGAATTTCCAGGCAGTAGGTTCGTTCAACGGTTTTGTCGGGCACATGAGATCGGGGCATACGGGGAAGCCTTCTAACGATCTATGTGCGGGCTAGGCTATTAAGGTGAGCTGGGAGGCCTAGATATATTCCAATTGGTTAGGAATTCCCCCATATGACTTAAAAGGTCTTATCCAAGGGTCCCTTTGTGTTTGGGTTTTTCCTAGGTTCATCGTTGTCTTACGACAGGAAGCAGAGCGACGGTCGGTTCCACAGACTTCGCGTTATTAAACGCACTTGCACTTTACTATACACAACTCGACATTAACCTGCGCTATATTATTAACCGGATATCATTCCCCTCGCGGATTGTTTAACCTCGTATTACTCGTTTCTTGACATCATACAACTGATAAATTTGTACGGCATAAAAATTAACACAACGTTAAAGAGGGTCCTATTTTATCATTTTAATTAACTAGACGATCACACCTATTATCTGGCCAAATATTCTTAGGTTTAATATGGACACGACTTACGGTGGTGCTTTTACTCAATTCTAATAAGCCCCGGGTAAGGCGGTTACACTTTGATCCCAGACCAGCATGCGGCAGCAGCGGAGATTACTCTTGACTAAATAGTTTTTTTAGTTATAAAATAGAGTGGCAATCGAGCAATTGGGTCATATGTTGGTAATGAGCACCACTTGCAACACCTGAGGATTGCAGATGCGTTGCTAGCATTGAGGGCTGTCATGGAATCGGTAGTCTCCACTCCTGAATACTAGAGCACAGACACTGCTGCTTTGCGGTAATATTAGCGAGGATAGTATAATAACTACATAGGTACACAAAGAAACCACGATAAACAAACCACGCTGAGAAAAAACATTTTTAAAAATATGAAACACAATAGACAGGGTAATTATTTCAGCTAAAATTATATCGAATGCTATTAGCTTGATATTGAAAACTACTTGAAACTCGGCACTAACCGAACTTGGTGGGTAATAAAATAATACTTTGCAGGTGCTGCCAGCGTATAATATGATACAAGCCAGCCCGCGCTACCATTTCATACATTACTCACGTACATACTAAGTCATCCGCCATGGTTTATGGTTTAATAAGGTGTTCAGAATTACGTAGTAGTTTCGTGGCGGTGTTATTAAAAGTCGCAGATACACCGTTATATAGCTCTGTTCGTGTAAAGTAAGCTTCGCACGCTTTATAAAGGTTATATGGCGCGGGCGCCGCAGTCAAACGTGCTTTATTAATTCCATCTGTGTTACGTTTTTGGGTACGCCTTTGAGACTATGTTATACTAATTAATGAATGAAAAAATAACTCGACGCGATTTTTACGAGTGCATGCATTTTTAACGTACCTACCTATGTTACGTCCATTTTAAAACTCTTTTGTTAGGTTTTAGGTTCTTTTGTTCTTTCATGCTGGTCTGGGAGTAATGAAAAAACCTAGAATTTACCAGTTGTTTCTCTTCCCGCGCTAATGGTAAAAGCCCATCGAGAGAATGAGCGAAAGTGTTAGGAATCAAGTTATAGGCGATGCGGCTAGCAACCTATCACTGTTCTGATTTTTCTTTCCAGCTATACGCCCTTAATCATGCTAAACGTGGCCTTTAGGTTCTGTTACCTTTGGCTCTGTCCACCTCGTAAGGGATAAAGACGTGATATGTGTATGTATTTGTTAGGTAGGAGCTTCATCCATAGTTGATTAAATTATTAACAATAAAATTGAGAGGTCAAAAAAGTGAAAAAAACTTGTAAGTCGATTTTTGCCTCTTGACGGGCTTCCATGCTGGTTTGGAGCAAATAAAAACATAGAATGTACCAGTTGCTTTTCTGCTCGATCGGATCGTAAAATACCATCGAAGGAATCGAACGAAAATCTTAAAAATCATGTCATTGCAGCTAGCACCCATTTTTAGGGTTCCGTACCTCAAAAGGAAAAAACGGAACCCTTATAGGATCACTTTTTAGGGTTCCATACCTCAAAAGGAAAAAACGGAACCCTTATAGGATCACTTTGTTGTTTTTTCTCTTTCTACCAATATATGCCCACAACATTAGAACTTGACAGACGGTCTAAGAAGTGATTCTATAAGGGCTCCGTTATTTCTCTTTAACGTACCGAATCTTAAAACTAGATAACTTAACCCAAAAAAAATCATTTTTGTTACAAACTTTTTTGCTGACTGTACTTTTTGTTGACTATACTTGCATAGCCATCCGTCTTACATACGTGTACCAAAGTTTAAGTCAATGGGACCAACCGTTGAAGAGTTCCCTCCTGCGGAGACGGTCATGAATAATAAAAAATATATATGCGGTCTAATCTTGCGATAAAAATTCTTCGTGCCAGTATCTTTTTCACTCGAGCAAAATATCGTTGTTTCATTGTGTACCTAGAGAGTAAGCATAGCAATAAATAGCATTGGCTACAAACCAATAGTTAAGCCAACAAAGCTGACGAAAACAAAACAACCGTTGGCAACCATCGCAACAGAAGCGTTCGGAAATTCCTTCCATACAACACTCCCCGATAATTTTTCACAAGCATTTCCCTCTGGGCTTATTAAGAAAGCCGACGTATCGTTCGAGTTCTATATAGCGTTAAACTTTAAAATCTCGATCGATTTCTCTTGACCTGATTTCTGCATTTTCCTTGGTTCACCTTTGTGTAACATGTTATGCTTTGCGCCCATTCGGTCACACAGGCTTCGAGTTACGAGGAAATAATTAATGGTTTAATAATGCGAGGCTGTGATGAAATTACGTTTGCTTCTATGCGTCTTTTTCTTGCAAAATGTTAGAAGATTTTGAATCAGGTTGATTCAGGAGATGTGAACTCACAAAACACACAGGTCAATCGTAACAGAACTTTTATAAATACAGCTTGGATTTGGAATACAGGCAAAACCATTAACTAGATAAAGGCTTTAGCGGCACAAACGATATTATATTATCATAATTTTTTAATTTTCTCTAACTCGACGAATAGGTGAAAAACTTAAGTAAAAATGACCTGTTGTATGTAGTATACAGAACTGATGGGACTTAAGTCATTTTTCTAATTTGGAACGTCAATTTGTCTATTCGCACACGTTACTCACACATACAACATTTACTTAAGTTTTTCACCTGTAATTAATTTTTAAAGAGGCTGTCGAGCAATGTAACGCAAATTATTTTGGTTGTCACGTTATCGTTTCTTTTTGGTCTTATAATGAGTTGGTTTTTAATAAGAGGCAACATAATTAACTCTTTTGGACCTAAACTTAACGCTGTTTTCAGATACGCCTTACTCTATATCCACGCTGTATACCTACTTTGTATTATTTTGTTTGATGTTCTAAACCAAAAGTTTAAACTTTGACAAGATAAATAATTTTCTTAATCATCCACATAACTATCAACGAATTGCCAATACAATTGAGTTTTGTCACAGAGACCAAAATAAAATGATTACAAGATAATTACTCAAGTATTTACTTATTCATATGGCCACAAACGTCTGTTAGATTAGGGGCTCACAAGTGCCGCCTTACCCTCTAGGACAGTGGTTCTCAAAGTTATACGGCTGGCAACTGATTATAAAAAAATCGTGTTCATGTTCCGAGAGTTCGAGGGCCGCCGAATGACTGTAATAGGATGACATAGAGATTTTTATAAATAGGGATTTTTATAAAATCTGTGACTGGCAGACTAATCAACGCCCAGGTAAAAACTTTGGATTAAAAAGCGCAGATATTTTACTTGCAACGCAATCAACGAATAGAAACTGCTTTATTCACGGAATAAAGTGTTCAGCAACTGAGACTACCGAAGGCTTTGTCTAGAAATTTACATATAGAAGGAAAATACCTTGAATACCGACCGAGTGTCTGGCTGCTACGTCAATGTCATATCCTAACACTTACATACATACATACACATACATACCGTCATGCCTCTTTCCCACAGGGGTAAGCAGATACTACTTTGTTCCACTTGCTACGATCCTGACATATTTCTTTCGCTTCATCAACACTCATCAATCTCTTCATCAATTCTCGTCGGTTTCGGGTACTCCTGACCTAACTCTTAAACCTGAATAATTGATTTTTTTGCATAATTATAAAAACACTGTTTTCAGGCCTTCTCCAAAGTTTGAGAAAGGCTGCTTCAGCCCCTTATATTTGAATTTGCAGACGCTCTCAGAAGGCTTGATGTGTCCCTCTCGCATCGGTTGGCAAGGGACGTTTTGTATTGTTACGTTTCCATTTTCAAGGTGACCAAGCAACTGAGGATACGTAGTTAAGCTGTCGCATGTATTCTGTTTGATCAGATTACAATAGTCAAGTTCTTAAAAAGTATTTGAAAATCATTGTTTAACATTCGCCATCTCTTTCTATGCTGTCTTTATCATTTGATAGAATGAAATGGTCATGTGATTGTTAATCCGAATGTAAGTGTATCAATAAGATTTGTGACTGCAGAAACAAAATGATTCATAGTTATGACAATATTAAATACAGTTTTTTTTTCTCGCAAATTTGGAAATCATTTTCGTGATTTTTGTGGTAAAGTCGTTTTAGATTACGAAATTTTTCCTTCTTTTTTACATCGGTGACATTCGATGAATTATTTCGGCGTCTGTCATCAAAAAATGTAATTTCCAGTAAAATTAATTAGTACCACTGAAAATCCTACGTGGGAATCTAATCTAATCATAGAAAGTTAGGCTTCACATGTTTTATCACGACGTATTGTGACAGTTTAGTTAGTTTGGGCGTAAATCTTAGGAATCATGTTATCACTATTTTGATTCCCCTTTCCACCTACATATACGCCCACAATCATGCTAAACGTGGCCTTTAGGTAATGTTACCTTAAGCTCAGTCTTCCCAGTAAAGGACAAAGACTGCGGCTGCTATCAACCTAACACTACTTTCATTCCCCTTTCCACCTACATATACGCCCACAATCATGCTAAACGTGGCCTTTGTGTAATGTTACCTTAGGCTCTATCTTCCAAGCAAAAGATAAAGACGTAATTTATGTATGCAGATCAATAAACCCACGCTCCAGCCACATATGTGTTTATTCCCTAACAACACTGCAACAATACCTCGAGAGGATTTGTTAGAAAATCAAAGCAATTTTCGCTCGTCAAGTAACTACGCTGCGGTTGACATCCCATTTGTCTTGAGTTGCGACCGAACGTTAGCTATTGTACCGGATAAGAAGCGGGCCGGATCGCGGTCGGAGGCAGGATGGAAGCTGAACCTGTAGATTTGTTTATCGTGTACACTGTGATCATGTTACACGTGTTTACATTCCGCATTTTTTATCAAACAACTCAAATAGGCATTTATGTTATTGTAAAATTAAAATATTAGTGACTTATCACAGTTGTCACTAATACCATACGTACGGTCAAGTCCCACGACCTTATTACGCTGGCGTAAGAGCGTATGGTACTTATTTTTGAAACTTTGTCTAGATACATATTATTACACTTGACTGTACACTATTTTCATGTAGTATTTCGTATCACTTACATGGAAGAAGATTTGTTCCATACTCGATTATTTTACGTGGCTGCTAAAGATTATTAAACTTTAGAGACTATGCATCTCTAGAAGTTTATTTGTCGATCTTAATATAGAGAGCCGATACATAATTTTTACTTTTAATTATAAAGATGATCTTTCCGATAACGCTGGTAGAACCATACGAGAACCGCCCTCACCCGTTCGTTTGTCAGAATTCTGTGGAGCCAGGTGTTTAGCCGTTGGTCCTAACTCCGTATCATGCCTGCGAATGAACGAATCGTGTTAGTAATGGTGGACTGTCGAGCACAACCTAGATTCCAAGGACGAGGTACCTTTCAAGAACCCCCAGGTCTAGCCTTCACAACTAAAGCTGGATAGTACATTTTTTCGCCGCTTTCCTCGTTTCAGCTCCGCCAAAAAAAGGCACGCTAAAAATACTCGGCCACGTCGATCGCTCTCGCCCAGTGACGGATAGGTAAGTTAGACAAATTACCAGTCACACACAGCCTCCGTAATCCCCGTGTTTGCACTCTGAATTATTGTTTCAGGTATTTCCACGGTATTTCTATGAAATGAGAAGCGTTTTGGTATAATATGGCACGCTTTTGTTTTTGCTGGTTCTGAAATATACGTTATGTTTTTAGGCTTTCCCAGGCGTCTGCCCGCGAATGGCTTCAAGTTATTCAGCGTGGTGGGAAATGGATTAGCGAAAATCAATTAAGTAGCTGTTTTCCATTAATTATTTGCTTGCCCATAAAACGGGTGGTAGGGCCTTGTGCAAGGTCCGTCCGGATCGCTACCACCATCTTACTCGCTAATCCTGCCGCTAAGTAGCAGTGCTTGCACTGCTGTGTTCCGGTGTGGAGAGTAAGACAGCCGGGGAAATTACGGGCACAAGAGGCATTTCGTCTTAGTCCTCTAGGTTGGCAACGCATCTGAAATCCCTCCGGGGTTGCGGGTGTCTATGGGCAGTGGTGATCACTTACCATCAGGTGACCCACTTGTTCGTTTGCCTTCCTATTCATATATAAAAAAAAAAAAAAAAAAACTTTAAAAAAACTTATTTCGTCAAAATGTTGTCTTGTATTTATTTTTGTGAAACACTACTCGTGCAGTGAAAAGTCTATGACATTTCTAAACGACACTGAAAATTAGAACACAGAAAAATCCGAAAAGTACACGGGCGGTTTTTATGACTTGTCTCTGCATGTTACTTCCTTCAATATAAAAATCCAAAAACATCCTCCCTCCATCCACCCTCGGTAATCTTTTTAAGTTTTATTCCCTTGTTTGAATACAGAAATATGTAGCTGTTTGCGAATTGCGATCAAAATGAAAATAAATATAGCTAAAAATCATTCATATAGTGCTTGTAGTTACCTAGCAAAGAGCATGTGATAACGGACAGTCCGTACAGTTTCGTTTACTTTGCCTAAGGGAGCCTTTAAGTATATTGTGATGACACTTTACTACACATTCCCATTTCAAACGTCAAAATTACTATTACATATATGAAACCATTATTACATGTCTTTGGTAACGTAATGAGCGTTAATGATGCATGTTCCGATCTCAGTATCCATTTCCTTGTTTCGCTCTCGACCTTTTTTATGCAACAAGATGCTTAGTACGTAATTCGTAAATTGTTTTTCTGCAGAAAATGTTCTTAACAAAAATGAAAATGGTTCGTTCTGTATGAGGTTTTGCAGACATTATTACTTTGTCTTGCATTCAAGGCTTGTTCTTTATTCAGTGTTTGAATACTAAATAGTGCTCCTCCTACTTATTTACTTTGCTATTCTTCCACTAAACCTGGTGGCTTTACGAAGAGAAACCGGTGATGACCGCATAATTTTCGAAGATCTTATGCGTTTGTAAGTTTTGTCTACCGACTCCACTACGCATTTTCACGCAAGGATGTGGTTGGATTAGTCTAGCAAAAATGGTGTTCAATTTCGTCGAAATTCCGTAAGGCGCGATAAAACAAAAGCCGCACGGCAACATCTAAAAGAGGCTTTAGAGTAACAAAAATAAAACATTCCATCAACATAGCGAATTGGCTCACCTTTGACTTAACACAAAACATCCGTATGTCATGCGACTCGCAAGCCTACCGTGACACGTCAGGCCTAACACTCTGCGACGAAAGGGCGTAAGTTTGTGTGTTTCGTGTGCACATACGACGCTTTGGATGAGCGCGGTCCCGTAAGAAACATGGCCGGCGCGTCCTCACCTCTCGAACAAATGGCGCGTCAACCGCAGGTGTGTCACGCGAGGGCGATGCGGCTCCGTAACGAATATTCCCAACTTGCCTTTGGTTTCATAATTTGTAATTGAAGACATCCTTTAGAACGGGTTCAAGCCGGGAAAACAATGTCGAACACATGCACAGGACTTAATTAATTTCAACTTGCTCAACAAAGTCAGAGAAAGTAGTACTTAAAAGTACTCCATTAAGCCTCCGACGTACCTGCTGTTTATTACTCTTCGAGGAGCGCAGCGATTCGTTAAAGAGTTTCATTAATTACGTCGACGTTAAGCAACAATAGTGTGCACGTAAAAGATCTGACATGAAACTTGAAACAATGCTGTTAATGTGACCAGAGCAAGCGTAAGAACCAATTTAACAAGAGAACTGAGGGCCCAAAATTATATTCACTTCCGCATCTCGCACCTTCATTATCAACGTAACCCGGGCAGCTTAATTGACAGCCTGACGCTGCGCTGACGAACGCGGCTCGCCTGTGTTTACGTTCACGTAATTAATCGTAACTGCTACAGTAGTAGCTCCTTTCACCTCCACGTCGGATACCCTACGCGTAAACATGTGCGTTTGGCGAAATTTAATTATGATGTGCCGTGGTAATTGCGCATTTAATATTTCATTCATAAGTGTTGTGTTGAGTTACGTTCCCCGTAGTACAGGCGTGCGCGCACATGCGTCTTAATTTTTTAATTTGCTTACTAACAATGCGTGCGTAAGGTTTTAGATATTCCGTAGACGCAACAGGTGCTTTTAAAATTTAATGAATTTTATTTATTATTTTGATAGCAGCTACCTTTTTTTTACGAAGTCTGATCATACTTTAATTTGCAAATCAAAACGGCCTTTAATTTGAAATTCGAAACAAATAAAAACATCTTTCAATTAAAACGGGATTTTCTTTATTCCTCATACTTAATTTCGTTCTGACGGAATCCTGAGAGAATAAATTACGTTTCCCTACATTGAAATTAGAAAAAATAATTTCAGCTGTCGACTAACACAGGTGAAGGTATTTTTGTTTAATAAACGTTGGCACGGAAAGGTCACCCTCAGCGGACAAAAGGCAAACCTTTTTGCCCTTTTTTCTTGTCTTAAGATAAAAAGAGAAAGTGGATTAAATGCATAGATAGCCGTCACCCATAAAGAGATTCTACTTGGAGATAATCCAGAGGGGAAGAATGAGGAGCTCTCCGTGTTTGCTATCTGGAAAAAAGGTTTTGCTTCAATGTATTTTTATGCAGGTGGCTGTTAAGATAAATTTCATTGTATAGATGAAATTTCTTTTCTCGCCATTTCACGTTTTGTATTTAGATGCTCGGGTTGATGTATGCTGTGTCTTCATTGAAATAAACTCGATAGTTCGGATCAGTAAACTTTGAAGCAACTGACAAGTAGTTACAATCGATAGTTTTTCATAATATCGTTCGTGTAACGATAAGTATATCTTTCGCAATTTCTGCAGCATCACCGAGCACCACGCACATGTTAATGCCCGTTCATTCATTAACTACTTGATTCAATGTTAATGATTCCCACTTCAGTTTACTTCTCCTGATTCACCACAACCACCCAGCAAAAACTTACGACGGTCATGAAGATGATGTGAAATAAAAAGTATTGTGATTTTTTATATGAGTTCAGAGTGCGCCTACATTGTTGCACTTTCTTTCAGTTGCAGGAAAAGTTGTTTGAAAAATAACGTTGCTCAATGTCATCGGCGTATCTGTGTACAAAATCAAAGCAAAGCTGTGTCATGTTGTAAGCAAATAACTCATTTTACACGTACAAATAATGATGGGACGAGTAGCTGAACGCGTCAAGAGTGTAATAGAATATTTCACTTCAATATTCACGGAGCAATTTTATTTTTCAATACAAAACTAATTTTGCGGTGCGCCTCCCGAAGTGCGGTAGACTGCACGGACAATTTTAAGTTTCAGCAGAATATTATTTTCGATTTTCCATTGTTCGTAAATTTGTCGTCTTCGTTATTTTTGCGGAGCAAGCATTAAATTCCGTATTCCCTCTAGAAATTCCAATGCAATTATTTGTCTTTGAAATGCAGTTCGCCGTAGAACTTGCGATGCACTTCTGCGTTCGCTCGAGCACGGGTGCTGCGATATGTAAAAATTGATTCGTCCTTTTGTTTTGATAGGTTCGAATGATTCATTGCCTTCTATTTAGTAGTCACTGATTAGTTTTGTTTGTTACTTTGTAAGTTTTGTTTTTATAGTAACGTGAATATGACCTTTGAAAAATAAAGTGGGTTGTTTGTGGTAACGAAACAGGTCAACAACAGCATGTAGCTCCATAATAATAAACAAAAACATTTACCTTACTACTCCGCTAACATACATATCGTTGCGTTTTATCTGCTTCAACCAAATAAAGGCGCATTTACACGTGGACACTTTTAATCCATTCCTTTTAAACCATTGTAGTTTTCGTTCTGATATACCTTCTTTAGCAACAAAAAACACCCATTTAATCACTGTCCCTGAAAACTCGCTACATTTGTCGCTCGTGCCGAAATCAGTCGATCCAAAAATACGTATCAGACACTTCCTAAGTCTACCCTTTTCCTGGTAATGTTTTATGAAGACGCAATATGGCGGCGATAATGTTTGCGCACTGTAATTTTTGATGTGGAAACATCTTCACGCATGGTGTGGCAAGCATGCAGACTCCAATGATTTCGCCGAATGTGACCGTTTATGGTGCTTTCTCGGAAAAGTATTCAAGTGATGATAGGAACGCCTTGACGCGCTTGAATGAGGCAATTAAGACGGTGAAATAAGCTAACGGAATGTTACAATTTCTTAGTGAACTTTACAACTTTGGCTGCATTGTATTTTACCTAGTTATGGGCACTAAGCCTTTTAGTTGTACAGTTCTATACATTCAGAAAAAGGTCAACCGGACTTAAATCACAATTACCGTCTCCTTTTAACCAACATCATTTGAGAGACCGAAATAATGCTTGTGATCGAGACCATGCGCTCTTTAGACATTAAATTCTTCCTGGTGTAAAATCACGATTGAGAGTTCAGTCGATTTTGACAGTTACCTACTATGATACTGCACTTAAAACTCAAATGTTTGCCGCAAATAAGTGCAACTTGTAATTTATATACCTGTTTCAAATAGTTTTAAAGAAAACGAACCCAACACAATACTTTAAGGTCCATCAAATTAATCAAGAATTTTTATTTCTTGATTTTTTTATGTTTACTTCTACGGTTTTACCGTTAGAAATTAAATTTCTAAATATCACTGAAAATTCGAATCGTTCGGCATTATGGCTGCTGTGGGTGGTGTAGGGGTATAGCACGCGCCACGGAATGACTAGGATCCGGGTTCGATTCCCGGCCTTAGCTTTACTTTTCGGATTTTGCTGCATTCTAATTTTCAGTGACATTTAGTATAATACTTTAATCAACTTATTAACGTAACCAAATGATACCTACATGTAATTTGAAATTCATTTTGTATTAGGTCTTGACATGATAATTACACTACGTCTTCGTCTGCAATGTTGCTGTTGAAAATGGCGGTAGAGGCGTTGACAATGCTATTCCATTACGAGATGGGACCTTGATTAAGCTTTGTGCGAGGTATTAGGCAGTTCCTTCGGTTTGCTTCGCTTGTAAGTTCACGCTTACGCGTTTGCGTGATTAGAGGCACTATGTCTAGAACACGGTTAAGACGTATTGTCTTAAAGGATAAGATTCGAATAATTTAGTTAGTTGATGAGGACGATAGTGTAATATGAATTAATCCTGTCTTTTATTGATGCTGAATTCTCTAATGTTCGGCTATTCAGTTTCAAAGTTCAAGGCATTTATATCCGATAAAGTAGGTATTGGCCTAGCTGATAAAAAATTACCTCACTTTGATCGTAAATTCTACTAACCTAAGTACATTCTTAAGTGTATATTTATAAATTTAAATTGCTTTGGTAGAAAGGTAGAAATAGTTAAATTTATTTCTCCATTTATTAGCTTGTCTTTCAGCTTCGTTAGCATCAGCTAGCACCTTGAATTTGAACGTTGGGACAACCTCGCGAACTTTGTTGTTTTTATTATCTCTAGTTTACTCTTTGCTGTACGCAGCTTCAAAAAGCGACAAAAAACGTAGTTTAAGCACAAGCTAAAGGCTATCTTCCGCGTAAATGGTTCACGTATGGAAGACGCTTTCTTCGCGTATATTAGTCGTTTCTTAATATCGCGCTTATACTGATATTGACGGCGCCAGAGCGCCATGTTTACAAGCAAACTAGCTAAAACCTCCGCCGTTGTTCCCTGCGTGTCATTAAGAATTTTCATTACATCACTTTGCGCCGCGCTAAGTGTACCCCCGGGCCTCAGTTGCGATTCCGCTTTTTCTTGAATTTTTAACGTTACCCTAATGCTTCGGCGAAAGTTATAAGAGCCGGGCTGAGTGTCTCGAACTGTGGCCTGGAGTGCACACTTTTAAAGGTGGCGCCGACGTCGTCTTGCTTCCCGGAAAGTTGGTGAATATAACGTTATTCGTGTCTATTTGTGGATGGTGAAATTAAAAAGTTTCTTATGTTATGTACTACACTTTGTTTAGTTTGTAGAATGTAGAGGGGTATCTTGGGCTAGGTTAATGTCGTGCCTGTTGACAGGTCATAGAAGATGCCTTAAAATGTAATGCTTCAGTAGGTGCTTAGGTCGGTATAGTTGAAAACGCCTGCACAAATATCAGGGTATTTTGTAGTTGGCAAATGTTTCGATACATTGGTCGATGATAAGGGACAGTGTACAAAGACTTGACTTAATTTTGAATCCAAAATTGCGATGAAAAACCTTTAAAATATTATTCAATTCAAACTCAGACTTAGACTCAAACACAAAATATGAAGATATACTTTAAAACAACAAAAACACATCTTGTTAATCATACTTACGCACTACTTATTTTTCCTATGACTAACAGTGGACGTCCTATGACTGATATGATAATGATAATGATGATGATCACTTTTTACGTTAATAAATTAGTTATTACACTCCAGCTTAAAACAAACGCTTCCGGTTCTTAATCAGACCACCCCACGACTTAAGGTGCTATCCACTTAGTTGGTTAGATAATGGAGCAGACGGAGATGTTATGATTTGCCACTGCGGCGAAAATGGACCACGAAATGTTACGTGACGTCGTCCAGATGCTCAAATACGTTATATGAAATGCTGGCACACGATTCCGCTTGTTTTATTCCATTCCACCGAACCAAAATGAGCTGAATAGCGGCTGAATAGTCTAGTCTAAAATTGTGATTTAAACAAACTATTGCCGACCGACCAACCTTTTTATTATTTACTTCTTTGTTTCTATTTTAAAATAAGAAGAAGAAAACTTTATTTCACCACAGAAGCTACGAAGTGCATAACAAGGACACATTATTACATAAAGATAGGTAGATGACATTTTATGCGGTAAGTAAAACAGCGGCCTTCGCACTAGACTCTGGGTCTGTATCGCGAGTGCCAAGTGAAGTACTCAAAACACAAGAATAATTAGAAAGTGTGCGTGCGTGTGTGCGTGTGTGTGCGTGTGCGTGTGCGTGTGTGCGTGTGTGCGTGTGTGTGTGTGTGTGTGTGTGTGTGCGTGCGCGTGTGTGTGTGTGTGTGTGTGTGTGTGTGTGTGTGTGGGTGTGTGTGTGTGTAAGAATATTGTCTATTGTCTTAAAGACGCCATACAGATAACGAGGTAATTAACGTGCACAAATCACGTCTTTATCCCTAATGGGGTAGACAGAGCCTAAGGTAACAATACCTAAAGGCCACGCATAGCATGACTGTGGGCATTTATTTATGTAGGTAATTAAAGTGCTATTTTTTCAAGTTCGTGTTTTCTTATTCATACGTTTCACAAACTTTTGATGAAATATCTAGATTTTAGTTGTATTTCGTTGTATAATGTAGTTTAAGATGACTGACGTGACATAATGAATGAAGTTTTTGAAGAGTTAGTATTCATGTAGAAATTTATCGGAATATGGCAAAAGAAATTTGTCAATTTATAGGTTATACGGGTTTATAAAAATACGCACGATTAAAAAATCCGTTTTCTTTGTTTTTGCGAGGCTGAAATTATCCCTATTTTTTTCTAATTGAAACAGAAAATAACATAAGCGTAATTTTAATGTTTCTGTTGGTGAATCCGAGTTTTAAGTTGGAAAATAATACTTTCACCTTTGAATAAAAGCTGTAGTTCAATCACTAATACAAGTTAAAACGATTTATTAGATACAATAACAAATCCAATAATGACCTATCACCTTGAACAATTATCATTATCACCCACCAAGGTCATGGGTCAATGACACTCAAATCGCTGATCAAACAAACAATTGCCTTTTAATATTTGCCATTAACCTTAATGCTCAAACTTTAGCCTAAGTTGTGTTAATCACAATAGCTGTAACGAAGTTACTAACTTGAAAACGTTTACTTAACAAATCCTTTACCAGATTAGAACATAGACGCCAATTTAGCAAGATGGATTGTCCTCACAGGCTCTGTTTAGGAAATATGAAGATTGATGTTCGGAGGCGCCTTATCGTGACCCGTCGTGATGTTCTTTTAATAATGATATCTAATGAAATGTCAGAACTTATGCGTGCCTAATTTAGTTAGTTTGGAAGTGTCTGAGTTGTGAATAGTGTCATTTTGATTAAGCAGCGGTAAAATGGTCTAAAGAATTGTTAACAGATGCTGCAGCAGCTGCTGCAGGCTCTAGAAAATTCTCAAAAGCAAAAAATAGGTTATTTCTGGTTAATCAATACCAAAATGTTTAAAAATATTTAGAAGAAGTACAACGTACCTGTTGATTTAATTTTATAGCTGTTTTTTTTGCTTGTTTTCTTCGAAAATGTCTTTTATAGATAATATTATGAGTTTTATTAGATTAGGGTAGACAGAGCCTAAGGTAAGAAATCCGAAGAAAAGAGTTTTATTATAGTTACGAATATTGCCTTTTGTAGCGGCGTGATCCAGCTACTCTGGATTTTCGATATTTTTAGCCAAAAGATGAGAAGGTTCCAATAAATTAAACAAGATGTTTCTTAGCCAGTAGAATATGAAAAAGTGCTTGTAATGATTAAAAAATTCATACAAAAAAAAGGAAAAGGGGAGAGGGAACAATGAGCCAATCCGCGAATGGCATGACACAAATCACGACACTTTCACACATTTGATTGGACGAAAAAGGCTCATTAGTTCAGGATCTATCCGTAGAGGGCGCTTCTGTCGAATGTGTCAAGATGAGCTTTGAGCCCAAACATGCCCGCGGCCTTGAAAGCATCAGCTTGCAACAGTTTCCCTCGTACTAGTTGTCCACAAGAGGACATATTTTGGCATATGCACGTCTTGCGATGCCTGACGTAGTCTTGATGTCGGCCACTCTTGACACTCCGTCGTTTCCTGGTATAGTCTTCAAAACGCGTCCAAGTTGCCACTTGAGTGGCGGCAGGTTGTTGTCCTTAATGATGACAAGGGTACCTGGTTTCAAGTCGGGTATATTCTCCCTCCATTTAGTCCTGGTCTGGAGTTCAGAGATGTACTCCTTAGCCCATCGTGACCAGAACTGCTGTCGAATTTGTTCGATCTTCTGGTAGCGGGATAGTTGATGTACCGGTGTGTCACGTAGGTCGCCGTCGCAGACAGGAGCAGTTAGAGCCCGGCCGATTAGAAAATGACCAGGGCTAAGTGGTTGATAGTCCCTGGGGTCCGATGAAAGTGGTACCAGTGGCCGAGAATTCAGAACAGCTTCAATCTGCGCTAGTACCGTCGTAAATTCCTCGAAAGTGAGGTGAGCGTTGCCGACCACGCGACGCAAGTGATACTTACACGATTTCACCCCAGCCTCCCACAAACCGCCGAAATGAGGAGAATAGGGAGGTATAAAAGTAAATTTAATTGCCTGGCTGTGTGCATAATTAATTATATCCGAAGTACATTTGGATAAAAACTGAGCAAAATCACTCTTAAGACCTACAAAATTTCTACCATTATCTGAATAGATTTCTGATGGTTTTCCCCGTCGAGAAATAAAACGTCTTAGAGCGAGTAAGTATGCGCTAGTAGAGAGGTCACTAACAAGTTCTAAGTGTATCGCTCGTGTAACAAAACAAATAAATAAACACACATAGCCCTTTACCATTTTAGCGCCTCTGCCTTGGCGGTTGAGAACTGATACTGGCCCGGCGTAATCCACTCCTACACGAAGAAAGGGATAACTCACAGTTATGCGTTCTTTAGGTAAATTCCCCATGAGTGGAGTCAAAGTTTTACCTTTGATGCGTAAACAAGTAACGCATTGGTGAGTCACCTTGCGAGCTAGATCTCTGCCGGCCAGCGGCCACCACGTCTCACGCACTCTGTATAGTAAAGCCTGTGGCGCAGAGTGCAAAGACTGAACGTGCTCGTGCCGAAATAATAGGACAGTGAAAGGGTGTTTACTCGATAACAGTATGGGATGTTTTTTATTGTAGTTGAAATCAGGTGAATTATTTAAGCGACCTCCTACTCGTATTAGACGTCGATTTTCATCCAAAAATAAATTTAAACTAGATAATTTTTCCCTAGTTTTAATGGGTTTTCCATTAGTGAGTAATTTATAAATATCTGGAAACGATTCCATTTGCGATAGTCGAGCTAGGGTATTAGTGGCATTTCTCAATTCATCGACACTGATCGCGCCCGTCAGCTGATTTGTTCCGCGGCGCGTATTATGCAAGAAACGAAGTACATAAGCAGCTGTGCGCCTGACGCGACTATATTGAGAAAACCGCTCGAAAGGAAACAGCTTCGATTGTTGTGTTGTTACCAATGAATTAATAGCATTCGATTTTATTTCCGGCAGTTGATTATTTAAATTTTCGTTGCAATTTTTTATGGAATGCGAAATTAAATTATGATCCAAATTATTTTCATACAAGAGTCTAGGACCTTCCCACCACAAATTCGAGCAAGACAACTCATCTAAATCTACGCCACGCGAAACTAGGTCAGCAGGGTTGTCTTTGCCACTTACATGTCTCCATGTAAACTTGCTGGTTAAGTCATGTATCTCCGCTACCCTGTTTTGCACGAACGTTTTAAGTAAAGATGGAGCCATGCGTAGCCATCCTAAAACAATAGTGGAATCAGTCCAAAATATGACGTCATCCGCAGAGCGAGTGAGTGAACTTTGAACCTTATCGTAAAGTCTCGCGCCTAGCAGCGCACCGCACAACTCTAGTCGTGGTATGCTGACCGGCTTTAAAGGAGCGACTTTTCCCTTAGATATAAGTAATCGAACCATTATTTTGTCATTACAAATTGTGCGTACATATACACAAGCCCCATATGCAATCTGGGATGCGTCAGTGAATATATGTAACTCAGTGCGCGTTGAATTACTTTGAAAGGCGTGCCGTGGCACCTTTATTGTATTAAGTAACGCTAGGTTGTTTATGAAGCGGTCCAAAGTTCGCTCGACATCAGTAGGCAGTGGGTCATCCCATTCTAATTTTAATAACCATAGTTTTTGTAATAAAACTTTGCCAATCATAACAGTAGGGCTTAATAATCCCAAGGGATCGTATATTTGTGAAACGATAGACAACAATGATCGCTTGGTGATAGCCTGATTGTGGTGTTTAAATTGAGTATTAAAGTTAAATTCATCAGTGTCGTTACACCACCCTAATCCTAATGTTTTGCATTGATTGTGTTCGCCTAAATTTAAATCTGTTAATGTGGGCTCGTTAATGAACACAGATGAGTCATCGAGTTGAAAATTAAAAACCCACTTTCGAAGTGGAAAACATCCTGATTTTAATACGTCTGCGGTGCCCTTGCAAATATTTATTAATTCGTGCATGTCGTCACATGAGGTCAAAAGGTCATCTACATAAAAATCGTCTCTAATGACCCTTTGAATGTGAGGATCCGTGCTGTCTTCTGCTAATTGTTTTAAGCAACGGACACTGAGAAAGGGAGAACAAGCTTGACCGTACGTCACGGTGTTCAGCTGGTACGCCTGTAACGGCAACGACGGATCCTCTCGCCAAAGGATGAGTTGCAAGTCACGCTGACAAGGAGCAACCAGTACTTGTCTGTACATTTTTTCACAATCGGCTATCGCTGTATATTTAAATTGCCTAAATCGCAACAGGATAGCTAGCAAATCGCCCTGAATGGGAGGACCCACAAGTTGGATATCATTAAATGACTTCCCGCTGCTCGTCGCAGCACTAGCGTCGAACACGACACGGAGTTTTGTAGTAGTGCTGTGCTCGCGGAACACGCCATGATGCGGCATGAAATAATGCGGATGTGCGTAGTCAATAACTGGAGACATATGACCCAAATCAATATATTCCTGCATAAAATCTGTATATAATTTTTTATAACTGGCAGGCGCTTGGGATAGTTTTTTTTCTAAATATAGAAAGCGGCGTTTTGCTTGTGGGAGAGAGTCACCCAATACGTCGGCTGATTCCTTTAACGGTATGCTAACAATAAATCTGCCGTCACTGTTGCGCGTAGTAGTACTGACAAAAGATTGCTCACAAGCCCGCTCGTCATCTGTGTGCGTATCCCGATTCATAGGTAACTCTTCTAACTCCCAAAACTGACGTAACTGCTTATCAATAGACTGAGTAAAGTTACATAAGATGGGTCCGTTATTACGCGGAATTTTAATAGGACCCGAAATTATCCAACCGAGCTTAGTATTTTGTAGGAACGGACCGTTCGGTAGACGCATCTTGCCTTCAATAAGCAAGTCCCAAAAATAATCCGCGCCTATCAAAATATCTATTTTCTGTGGATCTAAAAATCGCGTATTTGCCAGCTGTACGTGGTCAGGAATCCTGAACTGTGCGCTTTGTACCGGTACAGATGGCAGCGTTGATGTAATTTCTGGTAGAACGAAACACTTCATGCGCGTCGAGTAGGTATTAACGCGTGATTTAATTTCGATATCACAAGTTTGCAATGACTGTGACACGAAATTACCTACTCCCCGTATCTCGTGTGTGGACTGTAATAAATTAATATTTAACGCCTCGCAAAGTGACTTTGTTATAAAACAGCTTTGACTACCGCTGTCGAGTAATGCGCATACCGTGTGATAATTATTGTGATTATCGGCTATCTCGACTAATGCAGTAGAAAGAAGTACTGGCTGCACGCTTATACATTGTGCACTTGAATGCATATTATAAGTGTAAACATCTTGAATGGACCGGTTTTCGCTGTTATTGCGCGGGATAACTATCGCGGGCGCCGGGAGGGGCGACGCGCCGCTAGACGAATGCAATGATTTAGTTAAACATGATAACGACACGGTGTTAGTATTAGCATGACTAGCCTCCAATTCATTGGGATGAATCAGTGTGTTGTGTTTTTTGTTGCATTGTCTGCACGGTCCGAAACGACAGTTATCCACAATGTGCCCTGAACGCAAGCAATTTTCGCATAATTTGTTATCGCTAATTAATTTTAATTTCTTTTGCAAATCACTGTTAATAAACTCAAGGCAGGAGTACACTGGATGGTTGCCTTTGCACATCGAACATTGCTTATGCGAAGGGCGCTGCGGCGGCTTACTTGTGGAAACATTACAGTGTGAATAGTTGTTTTTGTTTGTACTATATGATTTTTTATTCTCATTGTTAATGTTATCTTTGCTGTGTGATAAAAATAATGTTTCCAATAAGTCAGCCCTGTCCTTAAGGAATCTCAGCAGATGATCGACTTTTAATGTGATTTGAGATTCAGTGTTTGACAGTAAAATACCTTTGTGTTGCTCCCATTCACGCTCAGTGGTTTTATCTAGCTTAGATACAACAATATAAATAATTAGCGTATCCCATGAGTCTGTAGGCTCGCCGAGGGTTTTTAGAGCGCGTAAATTATTAATTATTGCATCAATGAGTTTTCTGAAGTGCGAAGATGACTCTTTAGACAGTGTTTGCAGTGAAAATAGTGCTTTAACGTGGCTTTGAACTAGCAGTCTAGTGTTGTCGTACCGATTAAGAAGTAATTCCCAAGCGACCGAATAGTTAGACGCTGAGATTTCGAGTGAGGTTATGACTAATTCGGCGTTTCCTTTGAGTGATGATTTCAGGTAATGAAATTTTTGTATATCACTTATTTCATTGGAATTATGTACTAACGATAGAAACGTGTCCCTATACTCCAGCCAGCGTTCGTATTGACCGTCAAACGTAGGCAATGAAATGGTAGGCAACTTAACTAACGATACTTTACTGCTATGTTGACAGTTTTTAGAACTGTTAGTGACCTCTGTACCATCGCTTAGAATTGACTCTGCTTGAGCCAAGGTGCTGTAGTAGCTATCTTCAAATATTTGGCGCTGATCTAATTGTTCCTCTATTTCCTGATCAGAAACAAGTTCTTCGATTTTAGATTGAATTTCGTTAAATTCGGACAGCAAACTACCTGCGCCTTGTATGCGTAATTTTAAATCTATGCTAGATTGACCGGCCAAGGATGTGCTACTTGTATTGCCAATAATACTTAAGTAGTTAGCGAATTTAGTTAATCTACCCTTAATTATACCTCGTTTCCTAACTAGATCGCGAATAATCTGCTCAGTTTTTACATCGCCAGACCTATTATAAGGAGATTTATCACGAGATTTAGTACTAGATCTATCATCATCTAAAGGCATTTCGGTGGTTTGTAGAAGCAGAGGGTACTTACGTGTAAGTAGTTGCTAATAAAGCACAACTTATGCTAGCAGCGGCACTCGGCTGTACTCTATATACACGCAATAAGCAACACTCACCCAACTCACTGGAATTACGTACGCACTTTGCACAGCTTCCACTGAATCTAAATTTGTGGTTCAATAATGTGGTTCTGAAGGATCAATATGTAGCGGCGTGATCCAGCTACTCTGGATTTTCGATATTTTTAGCCAAAAGATGAGAAGGTTCCAATAAATTAAACAAGATGTTTCTTAGCCAGTAGAATATGAAAAAGTGCTTGTAATGATTAAAAAATTCATACAAAAAAAAGGAAAAGGGGAGAGGGAACAATGAGCCAATCCGCGAATGGCATGACACAAATCACGACACTTTCACACATTTGATTGGACGAAAAAGGCTCATTAGTTCAGGATCTATCCGTAGAGGGCGCTTCTGTCGAATGTGTCAAGATGAGCTTTGAGCCCAAACACCTTTCATAATAACATTAACATGATATTTTAAATTGTTAGAAGTTTCTTTCTTAATCACATTTACAACTTAGTAGAATCAGCTGAAATTTGGCACAAATATAGTATATTTTTTTGTTCCCTTTGGAGTATTAAGTCTAACAAAAAATTCAAGAACCACAAACCTTGTGGAAGCCGGCATCGATACAACGCTGCGAAGAGTCCGTAGAGTCTATAATAATAGCCACCGCCGCTGCTAACTAAATGTCCAACCCGAGAAGAATCTTCGCTATGATATGTACACTAATCTACATCAAACACTATATGCATCAACTAATTTAACAATAGTTTAAACATAAATCCGAGTAAAGGACCGAGCCGTGCAGCAACAATTTTAATGACTTTGACAGCCGCCTTTTTCTTCTTTTCTTTAGTGCTGTGATGCGTGGCAATCAGCCAGCGACAGCCAAAAATGAAGAAAATTCAAAAAAAAATTTTGTTTTTTAATTTTTGTACACCCACGGGAAAGCGTTAACCGACTCTATTTATACGGAGTTGCGGATAAAAACCTATTAGAAAGAGAAAGAAAGAAAGAAAAACTTCACTGGCAGTTCGTCTGAAATTAAGTAGGTATTCTGACATTATGCTGATGATTGCATTATTCGTAGTGAATGTACGACGCGTGACCTTCCCAGTGAGCGATTATTTGGATATGAGTAACGTGCTTCCCAATCTACTATATCGTCGCCTTCCGTTCCTACAAATGTGACACGAGTTTCAAACGTAAGGAAATTATGTTTGTTCTAGATTGCTATTTCTTAGAATAGCTTTTCTCCGAACTTCAAGCTTATTATGTTGTCATTGGAACCTTACCTATAGGTAAGATATACGAGAGAGAATGAAATTAAAAAAATATATAAATAATAAATACAATCACCTATGCACTTAGATTAGTTAATGATATCATACATACATACATAAATCACGTATATATCCGTTCCGGGGTACACAGAGCCTAAGATAACAAGACCTATAACATCATACCGAGACTAAACGGTATTAAAACAATTTGTGAATCAATTAACCTAACACATACAAGTAAACATAATATAATACTTACATTGAAATTACTAAAAAAATACTTAAAAACCCTACTCAATGTGCAAGGGTTATTTTGCCTAATTTACATACTTAATTGTGAATTTGAGATACTAGCTTTTTTCAGAGGTAGTGACAGCGAAGGTTATTATTCAAATCTTTCACGGGACTGTTAGTATGCGCCGTAATTTATAGGGCAGTGTCAAATATACTGCTACAGCGACTGGTACTCCCCCGAACCTATTCGAATATGTTGTTTACTTAGTGCAAGCCAGTAGTGTTGTGACAAAATTAATTCCTGGATTGATTTTTATTTTGGTAAGAACTCACATCCAGTCAGTGGATTGGAAGACAATGCGAGAACAGTCAACAGAAACAGACTTTTGTATAATATGTTTTTTAATTAGAAACTTACAAAGCTTTTCTGGTCCTTGAAAGACGTTACGTTATTCTCATAAAACTGTTTTTTTTCCTTTCACTGTAATGAAAATAACGAAAGAAAGAGAAAGTAAAAGAATGTTTGCTCCCTTTGTTGATTTTCAATTTTACCAACTTTGACATTTACTTGAGTGTTCATCCTTTTTCAGATACATTATGTAGGTATAGATAATGAAAACGGACTAGCTTATATATTTTTTTGTTTGTAATCAATTATTCTGAAACAATCTAACTTACTCTAAGATATCTTTAGTCTTTTACTGAATTCTCCTTTTAAACGTTTCTCATTCGATGGAATGAAGTACGTATTTATTAAATTATTTGAATGTTGTCTGGCTGAATTAATTGCGTTTTTGAAGTTCCTTTGCCCAACAATCAACAAAACTGAGCGGATTAATGAAATACTTACCTAAATAATAACACGTTCAAATTTAAACAGTGAAAGTTCAGGGACTATAATAAGCGGCATTACTAACGAAAGTCTGAAGAATGGTTTCAAAATATTATTATGTATTTGGTTTATGTTTGAAACTAATCCGCAGACTTTCCCTGAAATATACAACAAAGTTTTTACAGTTAACAAGTAACTCTAAATATTTCCGCTAAAGCTGAAAAAAAATCGAGTAATATCAAATTTTTACTACTCTTAATTGTTCCAAAGCATCGTTGAAAGCGACAATTATGAATGTAAACAGCAACTGTTATTCCAGACTCGGATCTCAAATTGGCAAGCAAGCCAGGAAGAATTCGGACAAATTATCAATTTGACTCCGTTGTTTCAGGGAGGCGAGGACGAATAAATAACAAACCCTGTGAAAATGTAATCTCAAGGATTTGGGGAAGTGTCTAAAATATTTATTTTGTAAACTGTTTGCGGGGTAAGATGGAGTGGTTCCCGAGCCCTGCGAGAGCCCTGTCCCTGTGGACGCTGCTCATCGGCAGCTTCAACATTGCAGGTCAGTACTGGTTTAAACTAGTTAAAACTGGAATTAACTGGATTTTTCTGGACCTGTGAGTGTTTAGTGAGTAAATAGTAAGTAGTTCTGTTAATTGAATTCATCATTATTATTAGGCAAATTTGGAAAAATCTGAACTTACTTGTTCAAGATTTTATGGAATTAAGTACCACCTACTACAAACACAATTTGTTTTCATAATAAACGGATAACGGTGCCATTCGCTTGGCCTCGAAAAATAATTGCAAGTTTGAGATAAAACTTGTTAATAATAACGTTACCAACATTAAATTTGTGTCATTAAAAATGAATTGCTCGAAATTGGCTTTACCGATCTGAGTAATTTTGGTTTTGAAACATTTGTGTAAGTCGAAGTTATAAACGGTGAGAAAACATTGAAAAAGAACAGTAGCTCATAAAAAAAATTCAAGCAAAACTAGTAAGTGTCATGTCCGTACTAAACTCGAGTACTCGGTATCATAATTGGACGGTTCTTAATCCAAATAAAGGTTAAGCAAAAACCCTTTCAAATGAATAGCTTCGCTATGAATAGCGGCCAACAACAACTTAACCACTTTATTTGTACTAGTATTGAGGTGACCTCTAGATCCAGCGCAGATACTTACCGCGCGGACTGTAATCTTTATTGTAATAGATGGAAGGTATCTTTAAGCTTGAGCCATTCGTGTAATTGGGTAGCTAAAGGCCTACTTTACTTTCAGCGGAAAGTCTGAAAACATTTCGGTGTGAGCCCTACGTAATGGTTTGACAGAGTAATCCCGGTAGTGTGTTTATTATTTAGGTGCTGCGAGTATTTACTAAAGCTGCGCAGTTGGTTAAGAGGATTGTGAAGTCACGGATCTTGATATACGGCGATAACGGTTTTCCGATAAATGTCAACCGGTTTTGACCAGTTAAGCTAGAATCGTACGTTCTGTATCAATAAGTTTTAAGTGTTTCCATACGAAACTCATTTTGACTATCATGTTTGTGTTTATCATGTTTTAACGTTTTAAAAAACGAAACTTACCGATCTAAATTTGATGTGATATGGAGCAGCAGTTGTTATGGTGGATTATTGAATGTTATTGTTATTTGTATGGAAATTATATATTTCGCTTATATTTCTCAATACGCTTAAATATTATCGGTATTTATTTTTGTACATTAAAGTGTTAACATTATTCTCAGCCATGAAGTTCAGTCACGCGTTCCAACCAATTTTCCAATAAAAAATCAGTTCCTCATAAATCATAATACAAAATAGAGTAAAAAACTATAATAATATTCAGAGATTGCGTATCATTTTGTCTGTGTATTTTTCCCTTAGATACGCTCCTCGAGGTATTTGTGTTTAATAAATGATCCAACCCTCCGTTTAACGGCAGGAAATATTTGAGCCGAATCTAATCGCTCACGCAAGAGAAATGCTACCGAATTAAACAAATGCTACCTACATCTTGATAAAGTAGATTTCTGTTTTAAACAGAACAATATAAAACAATTCTGGTCGAATAGAAAATAGGATGCCTTTAATTTAAGAAATAAAATAAGGCGATAATGCTTGTAACCCTATTTTAAAAGTGGAATACTCTCAAAATTACTTTTTTTTAAAGAACATTTACTTTGTGAACATGGTTCTCATAAGCTGCCAACCGATTTTTGTGCTAAAAAGGTTGACTATTTTGACCTGTGATCGCATTCAAAAACATGACAGCAAAATTTCAAGTCATGATCATTCTGATCACTAGATAGAAGAGGGTACCATTTTTTGATATGCAAGATGAGATACGTCGGTACACAACACACACTGCATCTTCCCGCGCAGATGGTAAAAGCCCATCGAGGGAATGGGTGAAAGTCTTAGGAATCATGTTATAGGCGATGCGGCTAGCAACCCATCACCATTCAATCATGCTAAACGTGGCCGTAAGGTTTTTTTTACTTTAGGCTCTACCCCGCAAGGGATAAAGACGTGATATATGTAGTTAATAAAGAAGAAGGAAGTTGTGAAGTAATATAAAGTTACACACACGAAATTTCTTTGGTTTATTGATTTCGGCGTACTCAGAAACTATTATTAATGTGTACAACATTGTGTCATCGATCCATCACTACGACGCGGTACACGAGAGCCTATGAACTTTATGTAATGAAGCCACGCCCTCAGCAATAAGTTGATTAGTTTATTGCTATAATTATATGACTACTGAGCTACAAGCGGCTTTTTATAGCAATAATTATGGCTGGTTAGTTCTTGGGCACGCGGCTAGATTTTATTAAAAACGCGTGGCTTGGTTCTGATTATGTGTGAGAATTTTGTAAATAACTAGACAACATGCCATAGGCTCGGTTTTTTATAAAACTCTATTTTCGATTTATAAGTAGGTGATTGAAGTATTGCAGTCATGTGAAAGAGAGGCAGGATAACACGGCTTTAAACTCGAGTAAAAGCTTAACTTTTCATGATTCACGATCTCTAACATTTTCAAAGAAGTATACGAAAGAAACATACATACATACATCTTTATCGCTTACGGGGTAGACGGAGCCTAAGGTAACCAAATCTTAAGGCCACGTTTGGCATGATTAAGGGCGTTTCAGTGGGAAATTCCTAAGACTTTCGCCCATTCCCTCGATAGGCTTTTACCATCTGCGCGGGACGAGAAGCAACTGGTACATTCCATGTTTTTCCTATGCTCCCAGACTACCATAGAAGTAACAATTTTTTTTAAATAATTATGTAATGTATCTGAATTAAAAATGAAATTACAGCTGCCATTATAATAATATGTTTTCCAAAATATAAATAGAGTTGATTGGATTGCTTTTACACACCCTAGTTTATTACAAACCTCGAGCTTAATGTAAAAAAACTAAGTGTTTATTTTGACCCATATTATTAATCAACCTTATAAAATTAAATTAATTACAATATAAAAATCTTTCCACATACTACGCCATTGCTATTAAAACTAATAACATGGTTAATACAGCAATTTAATGCCATATCAGAGTACCTAACAAATTACGCTCAATAGCTAAATAACCGTTATTAAGTAGAGATACCAAGTCTATTAATAATTTAGCTTGAGAATCAGCCTTTTCCAAGTATCGATAAGTAAATATCTCTTTTTTAATTAGCGTTTTATTGAGTATAGTGGGTGACAGACGGGCGAGCAAGTTCGAGTACTACGGCTCGACGACTTTACTCGCCTGTGTCAGTCTAAGTACGCGTACTTTTAGAGTAAAGTACAGGCGAGTAAAGTCGTCGAGCCGTAAGTACGCCAACTTACTCGCCCGTCTGTCACCCACTTATGATCTTAACTTGACTAACACTTTGAAAAGTTTTATTTTCATGTATTGCTTCGTTTAACTACGTATAATTAAGTGGATATATTTTAATCACTGGAACAAGCTGTCATGACATTTATCTTCCATGCATTTTTTAGAAACGAAATATCCGTTCAGCGGAAAGAGCAGAGCTTGGTCCGGTGCACCTCGGGCATGTTAATGATTTTCTGGCAGATTTTTGGGGATATCGTCGACCGTTTGGCTAGAAATCAGACCGGTCTTTTGACCGTGTTACATTACAATAGCATGGTTTAAAACTGGAATAATAATAGTGACGAAATATCAAATAATGTTGTACCTAATGAAATTTCGCTAAACACGGTCCTTTCTGCACTCTTACAATGTCAGCTACTATTGTAGAGTTAGGCAAAAAGATATAGATAACGATTGTCATGACGTGGCATGTTGGAAATGGTTATCTCAACAACTAAAATGGCTAAGTTGGTAGGCGACAAAGGATAAACTACCTATCGCAGAAACTAGGACTACGTAGTATCATGACCTTATGAATTTCGAGATTGGATTCCATATCCCTAAATAACCGGCCGTTGCGTTAAATTTAATCAAATTTCTCCACATCGTGAATCCCGGGCCTCGATAGCCAGAGATAAGTACGTGTCACGAGCCAAAGGAAACGCGGAGAGGCGAATCGGATGTCCGGAAAAAACAGATCTTATTCCACTGTTATCTGATACGTCTGAAGTCTACACGGAAAAGGTTTTGTTACGCAATAGGTACGCGCAAAACGTTCGCTGCCTGAATATTTTAGGGCAATGTGCAGGGATTCGGATTATTGAAGACTTGTTTTTGTAATTCGACACTGATGGTGGTGGAGTTAATTAAGTTTTAAAATGGGAAGATGAAGTATTTAAAAATAAAGTTATACATACACATAATACAATACTTAAACGAAAGAAAAGAGGGAGTTAGGACCCCATTATTTTGAATGTAAATGCTTTCGGAAAGATTGAAGATAGGTACCTGGTTAATTCCAAAAAGGTATTCCATCGATTGCTCCAACTAAGCAATACGAGGGCGACACTGAAAGTTTTTAGAACTGGCCATTTTTAAACAATATAATAAAAAACTAAGTTAAAATTTTGAAAATGGAACTTTTTGCCAATATTATTGAGTATATATTTCATTCATTTGTCATTTGTTTTACGATTTGGCGGCAAATTGAAAATTGTCTGTGTCACGTCAACATGAATGTAACGCGAGAAAATTTTCGTGCAATGATTTTTTATGACTTTCGATGTCATTTAAGTCAACAAGAAAGCTATGATAGACTTCGATTGGCCTTTCGTGATGAAGCCCCATCTCGTGCGACTATATACAACTGGTTTAGTGAGCTTAAACGTGGTCGCACTAATCTCACCGATGATCTGCGTGAGGGACGGCCTTCTACGGCGACGACTGAAAATAACATCAGTGTTGTGCGGCGTATGATAGAGACTGACAAAAGAGTGACGTACCAGCAGATTCGGACAAGCTTAGGCATCGGTATGAGTCAAGTGCATAAAATCCTCCATGAACATTTAGCGGTCAGGAAGCTTTGTGCCCGATGGATACCTCATAATTTGACCGAGGCCCAAAAACTCCGTCGGGTTGATTGGTGCCGTGAAATGATTCAAAAATTTAACGGAGGTGACTCAAATGCTGTGTTCGACATACTTACGGGTGATGAAAGCTGGGTTTACTGTTATGATCCAGAAACCAAGAGACAGTCTGCTCAATGGGTGTTTCCTTTCGAGGAGTTGCCAACTAAAGTGAAGAGAGGTCGAAGCGTGGGAAAAAAGTTGGTGGCCTCGTTCTTCGGAAGGACAGGTCACTATGCGACAATTGTTTTAGAGGATCAAAAAACAGTTACTGCCGAGTGGTACAGTAACAATTGTTTGCCACTTGTATTGGAAAAAGTTCGGGAGAAACGACCTCGAAGTAGGATCCTTCTTCACCACGACAACGCCTCGTCGCACACCGCCAGGCGAACGATCGACTATTTAGTGACGTCAGACGTGGAATTACTGGGTCACCCGCCGTATAGCCCCGACCTCGCACCTTGCGATTTTTATTTATTCCCGAAAATAAAAGAAAAACTTCGAGGAAAACTTTTTATGAACACCGAGGAAGCAGTGGGTGCGTTTCAAAAGGCCGTCGAAGAGACCCCTAAGGACGAGTGGGCTAAGTGCTTTTCTCAGTGGTTCCATCGGATGCAGCGGTGTATTGATGTGAATGGACACTATTTTGAAAAGATATAATAAAACTAATAACTTGCTAGTTTGCTCAGTTTTTGATTTTCTAAGAACTTTCAGTTTGACCCTCGTAAGCGCGGAGCAGCCGGAATGTAATCCTTGTAAACAATAAATCTTGCGCCAACGTCTCCCTCGTTACCTGGAATTATTTATTAATACTGCTCATCCATTGCTAGTACATCTGATTAAAATCTATACATACATACATAATATTATAAAGTAAAACATAAAAAAATAAGAAGTAAAAAATCTTGATTCATTTGGAAAACAGCGCCTTCTTTCGTCCCTGGTGAGCAGTAGATGTTCCACGGGAGTTTGTAATTGTGTCGTACAGACACATCATTCAAACAGATGATGCTTAACGACAAAAAATCGCATAGTAACAAGGTCACGTGACAGCTAGTAACAGATAGAAATATTCGAAGACTTACCCAACTGCTATGGGTGGTGTATGGGTATAGCACGCGCCACGGAATGACGAGGATCCGGCTTCGACTCCCGGCCATAGCTTCACTTTTCGGATTAGTTTTATATGGTTAACTACTACCAACAGTGGACAAACTTTTTGGTCCTTACCCGGATATCAAACGCATCCATAGCAACGTAGCATAGCACATCTCTGGTGGAACCATTTGACATTAAATTAAAACCACATCTCACTAAACCACAGCGCGACTTTAACAAATTGGCCAAGCATTTAAATAATAATGCATTTAACTAGCTATTTCGTTCCGCAAATCAATATTCCATTAGCACTTGAAATACATGGAAACGCAAATTTCCAGAACGAGGCTGAACACAATAACAAACCCAAGGCTTTTAATTGAGTTTAGAATTTCTAGGTCTTGTTAAATTAGATTTAATTAGCCGCCCCGAATAGTTTTGACTAAATTAGAACTAAACGTTTGGCAAATGCTAAGTAATAATGTCAATTGAATCAAAGACTACTTTTCTAAGTTCGAAAGTACTCACTTTACTCAAACTATTATCTTTTCAGATTAGTTTAAACTTGATCGACAGTAAAGCAAACTAAAACAAACTTGCTAAATGAGTTTTTTTTTCTCTTCTAACTTATGTACCAGGACTTTGTTGGAAATTCAGATATTTTAGTGAAACCAGAGGTAAACTCTTTCTTTGAAAACCTTTATCTGTCACATTGACATTTGCCTTTGCCAGACATCTAGACACGCGGTAACGTTCAATGTAAAAGAAATTGACAACGCAGCGCAGCCCTTTACTTCAGTAATACTTTTGACCCTTAAATTTAGGACTAATAAAGCAAAATGTTTAAATCAAGTAATAGAAAGTTTCTTAAGTACTACTTCAGAAAAAATCTAAATGGATATCGATGATAATGGTCGAAAGTATACTAGCCAAATAGCTGGATTAACACAATAATACTTTTAACTTAGAATGGACAATTCCCGAGTGATAGTTATTAAAGTTACAGATAGTCGTTAGGGCCTAGAGGTTCTAGGGGCTCGAGTGGACACCGCGGATCGGCAAGCGCAGCGTAGGACGTCCACCAACGAGGTGACGGATGACCTGGTTATATTCGCGGGTTCACGGTGGATGCAAGCCGCTTCCAACCGAGGAAACTGGAGGTCTATGTCCAACAGTGGACGTGTCGTCCTATGGCTGATATGATGATGATGATGATGATGATGATGACGAGTTACTAACCAATTCCTCGTGAGCATCAACTGGTCTTCAACCAAAACAATGGTTTAAGCTTTACAGTCGAGGGGATAATGTATCGATATACAGCCATCATGTCAAATATATATGTGTCAAATATGTTTTTGGCGTCTTGGTAACATGTTTAATATATGCCCTTGACTGTACATAGCAAGTACGGCAAATAAAGGATATTCGTAAACCAACTGTTATTAAATTACGTGAGGCGTGAACAAAATCAATAAATCATCCTGAAGGCTTGTGCCGTTAATACGAGAAGCAATCTCCGCAGGTAGGCATTTAATTAACAGCCATAAGGTTCATATTTGCGGTGACGCTGTATTATGAGATTACGTATTTGTGCAGTTGGGAACTATGAAACATCTGTTTTATTTTTAGATGTAAAAGTTTGACAGGTCAGTACAAGAGAGTCACGAGACAAATAAACGCATAAATGATACATACATACATAACGTCACGCCTCTTTCCCACAGGTTTCGGGTACTCCTGAACTGACCTTTATTCAAAACGTTTCCTACTTGGTCATGGAGCGTCCTTCTGATTATACCTAAATGATAATAAAACACAATAAATTATTTCTTAACTTGAAACTTCAGCATTGTTTCACAAACAAACCTTTGATCCAAGATGCTTCAGTATGTTATGAGTAAACAATAATAAAGTATTTTTTTGGTACAATTATAAAAGTTACCTGTCTAAAAGTAAGCCATAATGTGAATAGATTAAACTACTTTTTTGACTACAGATCAGAAGAATGAAAAGTAGCAAAATAACGTCATTGTCAAACATTTGTTCGTCTTTGACCGGATATCACTTCGATTCTTTGTTTTGAATTTTGATCACATCTAGTGGTGAGATCAACTTGAATTTTTTTAATAGGTAGGGATTGAAATTTAATTACATCACATTAAATACTGTGAGCAAAGAACTTGTATTGAAAATATTTCATTCGAAGGCGAATAGAAAATTTTATCAAGTAGGCAGCGCAACATAGACTATCTTGTAAAATAGTGCTGGTTTTGATTACGGTTTCAATTTATAGTAGCCAACTAAACACCCTCTTTCTATCTAGTGCCGTGTTCGCTACGTAACATCGCTGGAACTTTTCCTGACCGGAAAAACTATCCACGTAAAGTTATGTTGTCAGATACCGTGTTAGTACACAAGCATTGTACCTACTTTTAGAACTTATTTTATTTTCCATGGATAGTTAAACTTTGAATTAAAAATTCGAAGTTCGTTACTTGCCGTCCCGCTCTCACTAATAGTCGTTAATATCAAAGTGAGAGGGACAGGTATAGTACGAACTTGGAATTCCGAATTTCAGAGTAGCCCCTCTGTGCCTCGACGGATGATCTCTGTTATCCGACTAATGTTATAAATGCGAAAGTTTGTGAGGATGGATGGATGTGATGATGTGCGTGTGTATGTTTGTTCCTTCTTCACGCTGAAACGACTGGACGGATATAGATAAAATTTGGAACTAAGATAGCTGGTACCTTAGGGTAAAACATAGGCTACTTTTTATCCCCGAAAATTGCATAGTTCCCACGGGATAGCGATAAACGTGTCAATGGTCATAGCTGCCTAGAGACGTAAATAATTATTGCAAAATTTATATTATCACGATCAGTGTTTAGGTTTAATTTTACGCGGGCAGAAGCTAGTTTACATATAAACTCAAAATACAACGGGAACATGGGGGAGAATTTTCATATGTTAGAACCAAACACGCTTCTTTGGATGTTCATAAAATTAAGTTCATTGGAAATATGCTTAATTGATTTGGTTACGTAGAGAGGATGGATGAAAGAAGATTAACAAAACAGATTAATAAGGTGACTGTGAATGTGTGCGTTGTGAGTGGAAAGCCAAATGGTCGGGAGTCGAGACTAACAGCACAAAAGTCGTTTTACGGTTAGAGTCAACTAAAACGTTCAAAGTCAGCTTTAAACACACGGCCGATTCTGGAAGTTACTGCGCTCTTTACTCGCGCGCCTTTACTCAACAGTGGAAAAATTAACATTTAACTTCGCCAACACCACTTATGTATGTGTGCTTAGATTATATCGTAGGTATTAGCGAAGTGGCACACACGCACGGATTGAACGTCGAGTATTTGCTACTTACGAACGGAAAAGCTGCCACTCATTAGCTGGCGATCAGAAAAAAGCAATAGATTTATATGTGCACAACATATGACTAGCCTGAATGAATTTACGAAAGTATTCGCTTAAATAGTAAAGTTACTGGTTGTATGGCACACAACGCATTGCTTTACTGTTTAAAAAAAGAGTTTCAAACGCTATTAAGGATTTCTTGGCTTGGAACGGAACCTATACAGATCGATTTGTTGGTTCAGCCCCCTCGGATACGCGTATACTCTTTGTAAATGATATTTATTTTTATCTTTGGGTGCTTACTATTTTTAGTTGGCAAGGTTTTAAAAATACTTTTTAAAGTTTTGTGATCATGGAAAGTTTTATGTTTTTTACGTAGGTAGGTATTTTTTCATTAATATACGTCAATCAATAGTCTTATCAAAAAAATCAGCAAGAAATCAAATGCATAATAGTCCGCTAGCCTAAACCAACAAAAAATAACCATTGCATTATTTCCATGACCTAGTTCTCAATATTACTAATTATAGGGAAAATCTGACCTAAATTGGGACGATAGAGTACAAATCACAAATTTGCAATTTCATAGACCAAAAAAGGGAAAAAGTAAGACGAAGAACTGGACCATCGATTTACCGGACGGCGTGGCTTGTTTTCATTAGCGTGATTGCTTCAACCCATTTTTGCCAGTAAGTGTTGAATGTAAGTACTACTTAGTTTCGTGCTGTTAAGTGAAATGAATGAACGGACTCATTTTTCTTTTGCTGATTTAAAATGCTAAGTCTTTTCAAGTTAGCAGACTGGTTTTTCATGGAGCTGTAATCTTTGAAGCCGAATTTGCATTTGTGTTCTTACTGCTTTCTTCTGTCCAGAAAGTGTGATTAATATAAGTGTTTTTGTTGCTAGTAAAAAACAGTTTTTCTTGTCTCGCGAAATAGTATTTGGTACTTCTGTAAATAAAACAGTTGAATTTATTATTTCCATTTGAAAATAACACATCGTTCTAGGCTGGTCTGGGAGCAAAGGAAAAACATAGAATGTACCAGTTGCCAGTACCAGCTCATATGCAGATGACACAGTTCTGCTTTTTTCAGGAAACACGTGGGACGATGTTTATAATCATGCTCAAATAGGTTTATGTAAAGTGACCAACTGGTTACAACGCAATCTACTAACGTTAAACGCTGAAAAAACGAAGCACATCGCTTTCTCTATAAGGGAGTCACAACAACCGTGCGGTTTTAATACTATCCGAGCTCACCAGTGTTCCCTCACTAACCAAGTGGATTGTAATTCCTGCCCAGCTATTTCTAAAGCTTCCGACATTAAATATCTTGGTGTAATTATTGATGCTAACCTTTCCTTTAGTCTCCATATTGACACAGTTGCGGCAAGAGTTCGTAAACTGATTTTTATCTTTAAGAAATTGCGTGACGTTGCTAACAGGAAATTGCTTATTCAAATTTACACAGCTCTGTGTCAGTCCTTATTGTCTTATTGCATAACGTCTTGGGGTGGTGCCGCGAAGACAACTCTCATAGTTCTTGAACGAGCTCAAAGAGCTATTTTAAAGGTCTCTACCTCTCGGCCATTCTTTTTCCCTACCAAATAACTGTTCCAGTCCTGCAGAGTACTTACGGTTCGCCAGCTTTTCATCTTAAGCATCATCCTGAAACAGCACCTGTCGGCTCCCTACAACTCTAATATCCTCAGCAAAAGGCGCTCTGACATAGTATTTAAGATACTCCGCACCAATCATGCTTTTAGGCGCAAATTCTCCTCGTTTTTGGGTCCCTTCCTTTACAATAAAATTAACAGACTCCTTAATATTTATGACTCAAACTATGGCAACTGTAACCTCATTGTGTCAGGGTGGTTGCAAAGTTTGTCTTACGAGGAAACTAAAAACCTGCTGAAGATAGTTGTATAACTTAGTTAATTAACTATTCACCATTAGGTAATCCTTAGTTTAATAAGTTATAAAAATGCTGATTTCTAACTTTGTACAGAAAATAATACTCCCTGTATAAATTAATATTTAATCATAGACCCTATCTTTTGCCTAAGATACAGGGTACTTTCGTATCCTAGTTTAGGCATTTAATTTAATTACTCTACGCACAGTTTATAATATATTTTCGTTGTAAGCGCAGGCGCACTTGTTTTATGTCGAGTCATTAGTTTAGTTCTTAACTTTGTTGTGTACTTACTAATACATAGATAGACATAATATAGTGCTTACTAACCATTTATAATTTATTTGTACAATTGATTATTTTAATAAATAATTTGAATTTGATTTGAGTTGCTTCTCGTCCCGCGTAGATGGTAAAAGCCCATCGAGGGTATGGGCGAAATTCTTAGGAATCATGTTATAGACGATGCGGCTAGCAACACATCACCATTTTGATTCCTTTTTCCACCTATACTAAACGTGGCCTTTAGGTTTTGTTACCTCAGGCTCTAACTACGCCGTAAGGGACAAAGACGTGATTTGTGTAGGCGTATGTGTATGTATGTACGTTTTTAAACCTATTCTTAAATCGTCAAAAAACTAAAAAAGTGTCAATATTTAAAATTCTGTAGATACGCAAAAAAAAAGTTATTATTTACGCTAACATTACCATTTGTTTGAAGTCTATGTCGCGGCACGAAGCCACTAGTCTTCTTGTACCGGCTGCCTGCTGGTTGTCTATTAAATTTGATATCGAATTAAAAATAAAGATGCAATCGCGTCTATTTTGTTGAACAGGCCTTGACCTTACTATTTTGAGGAGTAAAGAAGTAAGGTCCATTTAGTTTAATATCCACTCCCGCAAAGTAATGCTTAAATGTGTACAAAATTTGTTTGTAAACATTTTATATTATTAGAATTTCAGCTGTTTAAGCAAAGCAAACTTTCTATAATACGAGTATATCCAGATTTAAGTCACATTATGCGGTTTTTAATAACAAATGAATAAACGTTATAAGAGTAGGTATGTACATAGCAGCAGTTAGTAGTGTGTATGTATGTACCTATGTAAACTCTTTATTGTGAAAAATAAACATAAGACAAATACAATTGACAACATACAAGATACATAATAATAATTAAGATAATATCGATAATACCGGTTAAGGAGCGACAACACCGCCGCGTATACGCAGTGACGTGTCATAGGCGTGACAGTGACCGTTTTTCCATACATTTTGATGCGTAAACGCACCGTCAACGTCTTTTATGCATCGGTGGAGTCGCACCTTTAAATGATAAAATGTTTGTATACATTGCTCACACTTTCCACCAGTGTAGGCGTACTTACTATGTGTCGTTTTTAATACAGAATGTAAATATTCCTAGTTTGAAATAAGATTTCTATTTAGAAGTTTTCTATATTTAAAAAAGTATTATATTTCTAACAAGAAACAGAGATACGGCATATTTATTCTGCTGTCTCTGTACCCACTGCTATAAAATGTCAAACTTTTCCTACTTAAGTCCTAGGTGGGTTACAAATAACCAAGTTTATAGTTTTAGTATAAGTTTCATTCAGTGCTATAAATATTTTTATGAAATCAGTTCGTACCGCGCCGCGGTTTACTGCCAACTACTAAAGTTTAATGCTTTTTAGATGCACTTATAAGTTATTGCAACGCAACCTCTTTTAAACTAACATACGAAATGAGAATTTTTCCGTCTCGCCGTTCAGTTTTTGGCGAAAACTGTTTATTTCCTAGCATATTATTTGTTTATGAAATCATGATTTGATGGAGAGAAATGCGAGGTTTTCCTACTTTAAAGAGAGTATAAAAATATGGTAAATATCTTCTTTTAGCTGCTGTTATACTGACACATGCTACCCCATTATTTGAACTATTTTACCGGATTGCATGACGCAAAGTAAATTAAATACATTAAAATTTCTTCATCTTCAATATCTGGTTGGTATTGTTCTTTAAACTTTACATTCAGATACTTAAAATAGATATAAATAGAATATAGATAAAGATAGAATTTGCACTATTTAGTGCATTTGGACTAAATTAATGATGAAAAGACACACACACACATTCTTCCTTTGGTGCTTTGGTGTAAACGGAGAACATTCTCTCGCTGGTAAGCAGTTATAGTTGTTTTGTCTCTAATGAGAAACGAGAAAGTTTGTGACGAGTGAGTGAGTATGTATGTTTGATCCTCCTTCACGCTGAAACGACTGGACGGCTTTGGATAAAATTTGAATCGAAGTTACCTGGTATCCTAGATTAAAACTTAGGCTACTTTTATCCTGGAAAATTGCATAGGACGGGCCGGATAGCGATAAATATGTGAAAGGTCGTAACTACCTAGAGTCGCAACGTCTACGTCTACTAAGTCCTCGATTTATAAAAACAGTTGATTCGAAACTATACCTAGTTCGAAAATGATAAACCTCTGCTTATAGCAACATGCTATAAAACTGTGCCTCAAATGAAATTATTCGGTATTTCGAAACGATTGATTATTTAGAGCTGTAATTTTCTCCTACAGTACTGTTATTTTAATATTACCGGGGCCATGCTCTATCGTTCCGCGATTAGGTAGACCTGAAGCTTTATATTATAGTTGCGAAACTTCACGAAAGGCATTGTTACTTTTGATACACGCTCACATAAATACAATACTTTTTTTAAATATAGTCACATATACTGAGGAATTTTAAACATTATTGGTGTCAAAGCATCGTCACCTAGTCGACGCTGTAACATAGCTATAAAGTTTTTGAGCCTTGAGCACTTTGTTGGAGTTCTACTACAAAGCATACCTACTCACGAAACTGCCTATATTACTTACACGGTAGTTTAATCAAGAATGTTATTGTAGGGAATGCCTTTGTTATGGTTAAATCTCATACATTTTAGAGATAAACGACTGATGACGGAATGTGTTCAGTTACTTTGTATTTACTCCGTTGACACAGTGGCGCTTAAGTTACTTGGAATACACATGAAGGAAACAGAATTTATGCATAATAAAAACAAACCTTTTGACGGCCAACAATAATTTATCCATGAACTTCTCGGCTCTTTGAACTTAAGCAGGTAAAAGACAACGTAAAGATAATCAACGCCAAGAGCAAGAACTTAATATCATTCAAACAGATGACGCTTAGCGACAAAAAATAAATATTTAAAAAAATTCGCACAGCTAGTGTGCCGATTGCTCCACTCTGATTGGCCGACCAAAACTGTAAAAGGTCACTGGAGTTAAGCAAGTAGTAATTATAATCGATATGGATAGATAATTTTTAGTTATTGTGTGGCATAGTGAAAAAAACTCAATTAATTTTAATAACAAAATTTGCGTTAAACTTGTTTTACTTTCGTGAACGTTGTTAAACACAAAATTGAATTGTATTTGCTGAACAGAATGGTATTGCCACTCTGTTTGGTTGGTATCCTCTGTGCCACTAGGCTGAAAGGGAATTTATTATTCACTACCAACATTTTTTTAAAGGATCGTTTAAAATATTTGTTTCCAAATGACGTGACGATAAATGAGCGAGACCTTGTACCTTGCATCTGAAGGTCGACATAAACCCGCGTTCACACGTACCCCACTTTTTTATTGTCCCCCATTGTTCCTTTTTCAAAATAAATCAGAGCCGCGGGTTGCGTGTGCTGCTCTATATGTATTTTGCATGAAAAAGAGGCACTTGCCTCGGGCGGGCGGTAAAAAGGTGCGTGATCTTTGTCGGATATACAACGTTATTTATTACGCTAGTGTATAATAAGTTTTATTTGATAACGTTGCGTCGGTCGACATTTTTTTTAGTTGTAAGTTTTAATTAAAACGTTAGCCTTTTTACAAGCAAATATTTTTTTAATATACGTAGGTATGTAAGTTTGCACACGTCATGTACATATATTTGGGTCAAATCCGGCTAGGTATATACTCAATTTTAAACCAGTTATTCTCAACCGTCTAAGGAAATTTTTTGAATGCTTGTGTATGTAGGATAACTAGAGAATTTCTGGTAGTGCGATTCTCACGATTGACAGATTGTCTTTGCAAAAGAGAATTTATCTCTTCAACGGTCGCTCAGATTGACTTGATAATGGATGATAATGCAAGTACAATTAACACAAATTACAGTTAGCATAAGCTTGTGTAAAAAGTGAAATATTTAGGTTTGATTATACATAATGTTATCGTGGCATATATCGTTAAATATCACAATACGTTAAGGTAACAATAACTAAAGTACTTATGTATTTTGTTTGTCATTCACCGTCATCAATTTTCAATTCGGCTCCACCTAAATCCAATACAGGCACCCGATGTCCAATCGAACAATGAAATCTAACAAAGCATTCAAATACATAATAAATAAACGGCACTTTCCTCTATTCACGTCCCTGAATCTGACACGAAATCTTATTACGCCCGAACAACAATTGAGGTCTGAAAAGTAATAATGATTGGGATTCATGTAACCTTTATTTGATCCGAGGCGCCGAACGTGAAAGCCGAAGATGCGTCAAAAACTAGGCAATTACATGTTCAATAGTGTCAGACCGACTCATCACGGACAAATGGTTTCCAATTGCTTTTGTCCCAGCACGCACGGCTGCTGAAAATGTCAATATTGCCTCCGAGAATTGGAAGCAATACATGGCGAATGTAAATGGGCACAGAAATCATTTAAGAATTGCTCTCCTGTGTAATTACTGGGACATCAAGCGTGCCATTTGCGTCAGCTTATAAAAGTATAATGCCTTTGTTTATTCTTATGATTGGACAAAAATATCTAATTTTGTTCGTCATTTGATTCCCCTTTCCACTACTACGCCCGCAATCATGCTAAACGTGGCCTTTAACTTAGGCTCTGTCTACCCCGTAAAGGATAAACACGTGATTTATATGTGTATGTGTGTGTGTGTGTGTGTGTGTGTGTGTGTGTGTGTGTTACTTTTAAGCAGTTTTTTTATTCCATTTTCCATCTATACGCCCACAATCTTGCTAAATGTTGGCTGTAGGTACCTGTGATTTGTGTATGTTTGTGTGTATGTATGTAACTTTTTAAAATTTAGTTTGTTCTGTCACCATAGCTCTTACTCTTATACTCTAACACATTTATGCGCTGTAAGCTAAATTTAAAGCGACATCCATAAACAATTTGCATCAGTAGCGAATGCCATTAGTAAACACCAAGCCCGCCTCAGTTACAAACTCAGAAGATACTATAAAACAACCATTCAATTGAAAAAGATCGCGACAATTGCACCTTTATTGTTATTACGCCACTTACGCTAACTCTCAGTCATTCAGGCCAATAGCAATACAAATAGCTCTCATTTAACAAGACGCGCGTTACTTGTAAATTATGAACACGAACACGCAAGTGACGCTAGCACCGATTTTGTCACACCTCTTTTGCCTGCTCCATATTTACCATTCGTCTCAAGCTTGCACGTCAAAATGCGAAACTGAAATTACGTGCGCGAAATTCAGAATAGACGGCTCACTCGCCCGTATATTTTGTACGTAAATATTTGCAATGGAATCGACACCTTAGCAGCACCTTAGCGGGGATGAAGAAAACAAAGAAGCTTGAGGAATTAATCCAACACAATGCATAATTTTAATGTTTTATTCTCTTCTTCATGCCGAGGGAGTCTATTTCAAAAACGATTTATGATCAATTTGAAGAGAACATTTGTGTTTAACTTAATTGCATTGTACTAGCTAGCAATGTACTTACTGTTTTTACGAACTTCAACACATAAAAAAACCATTAGTACCCACACAGGAAATACTTGTAATCAATCAACTTCTGATAACAATCACTCTATTTTAACAAAAGCTTACGACTGTTAGCGCTTTGTTAGTCAACAATTGAAAAATAGTGCCTCTAGGGGCCCGAGTAACAGGCAAAATTGAGTTAGAACGTTTCATGGAAATAGAGTTTCGTGTAATTAAGGTGAGTTTGAGTTTCTAGTTAATTGAATTTGTAAGAAAAGTCAGAGAGGGGGCAATAGCAGCGGGGCAATACATTGTAACATTGTTTTTCACTTGAATATATGTATAAACCTGACTATCTATATGATAATAATAATTTCTAAATGATACTTGCTAAAGGTACTCAAGAAAAAAAGTAGTCTAAAACTTGAGAAGCTCTGTGATACGAATTTGTAAATTAATTCGAAGTAACACGTTGCTAGGTTGCTATGAGGTAAAACGGCATAAAATTTTGTTATCATGACCGTCATATACAAATATATTATGCTAAGGCAGCATTATCAAGACAATCAGCTATCAAGGACTAACAACTCAACAATTTCAACAAAATTAAATACCTATTTCATCATTTTCAATTTCGGACTATACATACACATCAGCCTAAGGTAGCAAGACCTACAGGCCATGTTTAGTAAGATTACGAGGTGGAAAATGGAATCAAAATAGTGATGGGTTGCTAGCCGCATCGCCTATAACATGATTCCTATGATTTTCGCCCATTCCCTCGATGGGCTTTTACCATCTGTGCGGGAAGAGAAGCAACTGGTACATTGTATATTTTTCCTTTGCTCCCAGACCAGCATAGAATGACTACATGGACAAAATGGAGGGACTATCAACTTAACAATTGAAGAGAAACAAAACTTAATGACTTATACTAGAGTAATGGAGGTTCATCGAGTCCACCTAGGCCACTACGTATTGTAATGTAGTTCATTGACATCGCTACTCACGTTGATTGCCTTTGAAATATGTCTCAAACAGGTCACCCAGCCGAGTAACACATATCAAGTGAGTCGTCAATAAAATAAAACCGTCCAACAAAATGAATGCCGTAGCAATGTTTGCGTGACATCCTTCGAAATTAGTGTCACAAAATACACTCAGTCTGACACGAACACGTGGATCCTTATAACGTTGATACAAAGACCGAATTAGATTGAACTCCAGCCAAATTGTATTGTTCAATTTGTTGGGGAGCGTTTAGGAGTTCTGCCCCATTAGTTTTGACAGTTTGGTTAATATTGGGGCAATTCAATTTCTAATATTTCGTGGTTAGATGAAGTAAAGCATTTCATAGTGAGGTTTTTATTTACGAACTTTCACGAAGTTGACACCGTGCGTACGGCAGGGGAAATATTTTTATTTTCTCTGTAGGTAATGATGATGACACATTCGATTTAATTACAAGGGAAACATTAGAAATGAATTAAAAGTTTGAAAAATAGAAATAGATAGTACGTACTTTAAAAAAGATCACACCAGCGCGGGTGGCAGAATCAGATAATGCATTTTCTAAACCAGACATCAAGTTGTTAATATCTTAGCTTATTAATATGTTTGTATGTATAACTCTTTACTGTACATAAAACACATGAAAAAGATGAATACAGGACAATACAAATGCAAAAAGGCCAAGTTATCCATATAATATTCTTCTTCCAGTTAACCGTTGAACCATTGACATGGCAATGGTATTAAGCAAGAGTAGACACACAGAAAAAGTAAAAGAATCGATTGAAACCTAAAATAACTATCGCGTTCATTTTGACAGTTCACGTATGGGCTGACAATTGGCATCGGAATCAGCTAGCTGTCACATTCATACAAGAACTGTCAAAATGAACACGATGGCGATTGCGAGCGAGTTAGACAATAAGCCCACTGGTAAAAGTCGCGGGTTCACGGTGGATGCAAGTCGCTTCCAACCGAGGCCACTGGAGGTCTATGTCCAACAGCGGACGTCCTATGGCTGATATATGATGATGATTCATTTTCAAAGTTACAAGAACATTACCTACTATTACTACTACTACTATTACTTTACCTATTTTTAAAAACCAACTCAAATCTCACTATTTATCACTAATTTAATCCACTCCCTGTCTTTAGTACCTAATCTTTTCTTTTTGCTTCTGATCAAATCCTTTTCTGTTGTATGGCCTTCTTATTTTTCATTGTTACATTCTCACATTTATTTTATCTTAAGTATTATACAGTAATGTTACGTGTGTATGTATTATTTTATTTTATTTATTTAGCTATGTATTATATTTATGTTGGTATTGTTGTTTTTATTATCCCTGCGTTTATCCTGTCTATTTGTTTCCGCCACCTACTTAAACTGTCTCCAACTTATTTCTTTTATTGGTTGTCTGGTAGAGGTCTACTTTGTTCTTTGTTTCTGTATTGTTTTGTAATGATTTGTAGTGTTCAATAAAGAGTATTTGTATTGTTGTATTGTATTACCAAGATGTCCTTAAAAAGCTGCTAGCTGGTCATGATTATTTTCCGAACGCAGATGTGGTGCGCTACTAGGCCTTAGCAGTCGTTGTACGTATTACACCAACCATGCCCTAATCAGCCCAAGCCTCGAAACCTAGTCTCATATAAGTACAAATTAGCATACCGGCACGCCAAACCAATTAAGGCTATCACTATCCAATCCACATTAATAACCTTGATAAAGTAAGTGGCAATTAAAGCCAAGTCGGTCGCATCGCGTGTGCCGCACGAGTTGCGAATGATGAGTGGTAAGGCCTGGGCGTGTTATGGAGTATGTGTTTGGTGGGAAAACAGATTGCTGGCGGGTTGTATAATACACATAGTGATCAGGGATCGTAATTTGCAAGCAAAATTTATTGAAGTACCTACCAGTGTAAGAGGTCATCAGTAAAATAATATAGATAAATAAATATAGGGGTCTCAGCACCGAATACAACTTTGTCCCTTTCGGTGTTGACACCCTTGGTCCGTGGGCTCCTAGCGCTATTAGCCTCTTCAAATATATTTCGAAGAGGCTAATAGACGCTACGGGTGACCGCAGAGCTGGCAGCTTCCTTGGACAGCGTATTAGTATCGCTGTCCAAAGGGGGAATGCTGCCAGCGTCTGTGGAACTATGCCACGAGGGCCCCTCCTTTTTTAATTATTTTATTTTAAGATTAGTTTTTAATTTAATAGTTGATTTGTATTAATTCCATTTATGTAATTTTTATTTAAATAATATTTATTTGTATTAACTGAAATGTGTCTGACCATCAAATTAATCAAGAATTTTGATTTTATATGTTTACTTTTACGGTTTTACCAGTTATAAATTAAATTTCTAAACGGCATTGAAAATTAGAACACAGGTAATCCCGAAAAGTAAAGCTATGGCCGGGAATCTAAATCGGATCGTCATCATTCCCTTATAGCACGCATCACGGAATGATAAGGATCCGGGTTCGATTCCCGGTCATAGCTTTACATTTCGGATTTTTCTGTGTTCTAATTTTCAGTGTCGTTCAGAGATTTAATTTTTTTGTGAAATTATTATTTTCGTATTTACCTAATATTTAAGTTCGTCTCTCTCTCTGTCTAAGTGCTTGGGTATCAGTAGGCTTATTGTCTAACTCGCTCGCAATCGCCATCGTGTTCATTTTGACAGTTCATGTATGGGCTGACAATTGGCATCGGAATCAGCTAGCTGTCACCTTCATACAAGAACTGTCAAAATGATCATGATGGCGATTGCGAGCGAGTTAGACAATAAGCCTACTGTTCGTCCGGTCGTATCTTGACATAATTACTTCAAAGATTGTCTGTCAAGTATACGTCAAAATCACCGGATAATGGTTATTGTTAAGTTTCGCGGAAATCACAACAAGAGGTACCGTTTGAGAGTTTTAATTTGAAAGATTATCATGGAAATTTAGTGATTGATCTTGTGATGAAACAAAAATAGCTTTGTTATTCCATTATTTTACGGAAAAGTAATTTGTCTATGGAAAGTGTCACTTACCATCAGGTGACCCACTTGCTCGTTTGCCTTCCTATTCTATATATATATAAAAAAATTATAAATATTCTATATATATAAAAAAAATGTGTGAGTTAAGCTTATACAAAGTTGTGTCGGATTGGAAAGTATGAAACGACAAACGGAAGTCTTAGAGTGAGTTTTATCAACTTACTTTAATTATAACAATAATTTTGATAGAAAACCAAACGAAAAAGTTAAAGTTATTGTCACAGTAGGTATGTAACTTTTTACTACTCACGCTTAGATTTAGATAAACTTACGGAGCTAAAATAACAGGTTAACTAAATACCTATTGCACGTAAATGCCAGCCTATTTTTTTAAATATTTTTTTGGTAGAATAAACAAACCTCAATGTTTGTTTATTTTCGGTCCATTGTTGTGTACCCAAAAATATACCAGGAAAATTATAAATACCACTTGAACACCCACAAAATTAATACTGTTGATATATTAGACAATTTTACCTTCTTGATATTATATTTTGCTTGTGTGGGTATGTAATTAGGCAGTTGGAATGGCTCAATTTTATTTCGGGGTTTTATTAGGCCATCCATATTTTTTTATGAACAGTTCCGTGCTGGGTGTCACGTTAGCCCCTGTATGAATCACCACGTTTCTGGAAACTTATGGTGTGTTATGGTATTTTTACTACTTGGGCACGCTACCGTTTTAAATACATTCTGCATAGTAAGATGATGTAATTGTGCTAAACGTGGCCTTTAGATTTTGATACCCTAAGGCCTATCCCGTAAGGGATAAAAGCGTGACTTATGTATGAATGTATGTAACACACACCGGTCACTTCCCGTAGAGAATTGCATTACCCTTTTTTTTTGCTCCCGAGTATGTCTTTAATTCGGGACTATAAATATAATGTAGTTCAGTCTAAGAGTTCTTAGAATGCCATTCGGGTTTGTCTTGCTGTCTCACTCATTCTTATAGGTTTGATACTTGAATCGGCCCAGTGAGGGAAATAGCGGACTCACTGTACTTCACCTACAAATCAGCTCTATGTGACATAAAATATTATGATAACATGCAAACCGATTCTTCTCTGCTTTCACATAAATCAAGCATTATTTTTTATCACACAGACTTAACTATCACCATAATCACTTATAATTCTGACGCGATTCAAAGTATGGAAAGTCCACTTTCTAAGACACAATGAATGCACAGTCTACCGTAAGTACAACTGCTCAACAAGCAAAACAGCGACCGACTATCCTAAGAAACAAATATAGGTACCTACCTATTTTTTTTTCTAAAATTTAATGAAAGTGTTAGATATTGGTCACTGTGCGCGGTTAAAATCGTGTAGAACGGTACGTGTTTTTTGCTTAAACTGGAACGCAAACAGCCCGACTCGGGTTTTCCTTCGCCAATAAATTACCCTAGTCCAACTGGCCATCGTAAACATAAATTTAAAAAGAAACACGTTCAAATTTAGAATGCACAAAACGTATTCGAAACATTACAGAAAATTGAAAAGCCCAAAAACGTCTTGCAGTAAATAAAATATAGGTAGAAAATCACCTGTTAAAGCTGTTAGACGGCCAGCCGCGAGAAATCGGGAAATATTTGGTCGGTACGTGATGCGAATAGAACGCACCGAGTGCCTTACCGACTCACTGACCGATTTATTTGACCTCCCTCTTTGCTGTCAGGCGGCTTATCGGAATGGAGTTTGATGTATTGTTGCAGATCAACCACTAATGGTTAATTCTGTAATGGAAAATAAATTGAATTTCGCGATCCTCGGTTGCATGGATGTGAGAACTTGCGAGTCCCATGTTGCCTCGTAATATCGAGGGCAATCACTCAATACAATCTTTTCGGCATCATACTGCTTTAGGACGGACGTGTTCCGTAAATTGTTTATGAAAAAAGCTGCTAATAAATAAGGTACTTCGAGAAAAATAAACACTTCGATCTTATTAAGTAAGCATTTGTTTAAACATGCGATGAAACTCATAAATGCGTCTGAATTATCGAGCAAATTAAAGCATTGGGTACAAAATAATTGTAAAAACTTAGACTCCAACGCTGTTTAAGCTGTAAATCCAAGAACAGATTTCAACGTTGTTGAGTTTTCGAAGGAAGATTACCTTTGTACGTATTAGTTTCAAAGCAGAGCTTTCGAAACTGCTCTCGAAATATATTTTACAATGTTGCTGGAACTTGTCCGTAATGGAAATCACTAAAGTCTTGTCTCGTGGACAGCGAATCTATCGATTCAAGCTTAAACTCATAACTAATTTGTTTCGTTCATTGACTGGAACATAATAAGTAGGTAATGATAAACTTTCGTACAGCAATGCTATGTTGGTACTAGCTGTACCAACCGTCGTAAATTTTAACGCTTCTTTGTTTTTATATGACAAGGAAGGCAAACGAACAAGTGGTCACCTAATGGCAAGTGAGCACCACCACCTATAGCATAGACACTGCACACCAGAGAGGGTTAGGATAGAATAAATCTTGACCAAGTACTTTCACTGGTTTACTCTCCACACCAGAACAGCAGCGCAAGCACTCCTGCTTGGCGGCAGGATTAGCGAGTAAACCGGATGTTTAACCCCAATCTGTATGTAACTGGTCTAAAAATAGTGCATTGTGCCACGGCAACGTCATATACTTCGTCTCGTTTTCAAAACTAACTCTCGTCTATCCTGCTCACTCCCTTAAATAACTAACGAGACAGTTCCAACTGAAGCGAGAATGAAGCGCCTGAATTAGGGAATTCTATAACTAGATTGAACTGCAGAATGCTTATTAATTTTGAATAAGAAAAATTCGATAAAATTATACCCATAATAATGACCTATACATTAATTGCTGGAGTTAATGAAGTGAAATTAGGTTTTGAATTTTTACATACATACATACACAAATTACGTCTTTATCCCTTACGGGGTAGACAGAGCCTAACCTACCTACAGGCCACAATTAGCAAGATTGAGGGTGTATAGGTGGAAAATGGAATCAAAATAGCGCTGGGTTGCTAGCCTCATCGCCTATAACGTGATTCCTATAAGTTTCGTCCATTCCCTCGATGGAATTTGAATTTTTATAACTGATATAGTATAACACATTGGAATTAGTGAGATAACTCAGCCATCCAGATAGGCCCATCGAACAGTGTGGTCAGCAAGGCTGCGTCCTGCCTCCTAATTTCCACAGGGCTTGCCGGCCGATCTTCGGTGCGCCGGGCCTCGGCCAAATTAAGCAAATAGCGGCGAGACAAAGAAATGCGCCCACTATCAGAAATTACTACGCTATGCCTTATGGTATAACTTCTCGTCATGGTCATAATTAACTTACGCAAGCGTTGGGCTGATAACGATGCCTGTAACTTTTAACATGTCTAACAACCTTCACCTAAATTTATACGAGAATCGCAACACGCGTAACTTTTCTCGAACAGGTCAAAGGCATGTAACTTCATGTCTAAGGTTTTACAACTCCAGTAATGTATTCAGTACAGCTCCAAAATGGAGCTCAGGGACAAAGACCGGCTCGAAAACTTACCTTGCCTCGCTTAAATTGGAAACTTATAAAACCAATGTCAAGATGTTCGTGACTGTACTTAAATGTAAATTCTTACTTTTGGAAACTCGCGTCTTACTCCAGTTTAAGATTCGACTTGCTAAACGAAATAAGGCTCAATCCTTCTCTCTCCTTTTAAATCGTGACATAGATTTTTACTTCCATGCTGGTCGAGGAGCAAAGAAAAAACAGAATGTACCAGTTGCTTCTCGTCCAGCGCAGATAGTAAAAGCCCATCGAGGGAATGGGCGAAATTCTTAGGAATCATGTTATAGGCGATGCGGCTTGCAACCCATCACTATCTTGATTCCTTTTTCCACCTATACGCCTACAATCATGCTAAACGTGGCCTTTAGGTATGGTATTTGTCCGCTTGTTCCCCGTACATAACTGTTTTACATTACCAGGACATTCTAATATAAAATATATCATCCTACATTGGTTTTACTAGTGCCGGTTATGTAACTTGGTTATGTACGGGGAACGAGCTTATTTGTCATGCTACTTCAGTCAGACACATAGACACGTCGGAATCATTCGGAAGTAATCGTGTGTTCACGATGGGAAATGATAGTTCACTACGTCTGTACAGTTATCTATCGATATGAAACTGCCGGTTACAAGCTCTTGTTATCAGTTTAAACCGTGAATATGACTCGTATTCAGCCAATATTGTTCATTCAGCAAATGTTCGCGATCGGTGAGCGCACGCTTGTTTGTATTTCAGATTGGAATAATTGTTGGTATTCACCAGTTGTAGTGATGATTGAACTAGTTTCGTTGTTTTGTTTATTTCACATTGGAGACACTTGATCGTTACTAGTTCTTCTTAAAGAGCCTCTGAATGTTTGCACTGCCCCCTCTAGATGGTATATCAAAATGATAATTTAAAGGCATTTGAATTAATTATTATCTATATTAATAATAAATTAGGTTAAGAATTTGCATGCCAAATTTTGGCAAAGCATACATGGACATGTACCTTCCTCTGACATGTTTAAAAATTGTATAAAATAACACCAGTATGTTCCTGCGAATTAAGTAAATTCATAATTTCAATTTCATTTCATTTCTCCTTTTTTAATATGGCTCCATCGATCGATGCGATGATTTCGCCAATGTCAAAGTAATAAATTCAAAAATCTTGTGTGATAAAAATGTCGGCAACGTTGTACGGTAGAACACGGTCAAAAGACCCCTCCCCGTCGGGCTCTTAGCCAACAGTCAATGATATCCCTCAGAAACGTTTAGCATGATTGTGGGCGTATAGGTGAAAAGGGGAATCAAAACAGCGATGGGTTGCTAGCGGCATCGCCTATAACATGATTCCTAAGGTTTTCGCCCATTCCCTCGATCTTTTACCATCTGCGCGGGAAGAGACGCAACTGTTACATTCTATGTTTTTTCTTTACTCCCAGACCGTGGGAAAAAAGATTTTAAATTTAAAAGCATACCCCTAACTAAGCATGTCCACATGTAACATAAGCGTCTTCGTTTTTATACAGTGTAGTGATAAGTCACAAGGTAAAAAACACTGCATCGAATAAGGTTTCGCACAAACCGAATAAAGTATAAGTTAGATGAAAACAAATCCGATCGTTGGCTGAGTTCGCCTTACGAAATCCCTTAAATTTACATTTGCAGATTGAGTTGCGTTATTTTGCGATTCGTGTCTCATATCTGGAGCGCCTTTGAGCCGTTTTAAGTCCCTCTCACCTGAGTTAAGAGGCGTCCCGATACCTCTGATGTCAAGGCCTTTCAGAGGTCATAAGATTATTGCTGTTTGATAACGAGAGCTGTGAATTAAAGTTGTGTTCTATTCTACACAGTTCGTGGAATTAAGCCTATACTAGGTCTCTAAGAATTATTCATTTAGCTAGTAGTTGGTTTAGTTTTATTTGACACTCCTGGGGCCTTACCAAGACGTCTTAATGCGATTAATAATGTGTGTGTGCTCATATTGTATGTAGTGTGAATGTATGCATGTGTCTAGTGATATTTTAATAGTTTATTTATGAATTGTTTGTTGTATTTTGAGATGTACGCTCTATTGTGGCTTTCTCTATATGGATATTTTAAACTCACTTTTAGTCGGTCTCTCGCTTAATGCTCCTCTCATTTACTCAAAGGTTAACTGGTAGAGATCCCTTATAGGGATAAGTTCGCTTTGTGCATATATTTAAGGTCTTTTTTTGTGATTTGTCTCTGCTTCTTTATATATGTACAATAAAGCATTTACTTATTTACTTACAGGTGACAATTCGAATTGCGATGCGTGGTCAATATGAAAGCAATCGGCGTAGATTTTTGTCGTGTTTTTAATGTTAACAGAATTGTCATTTGTCACCGACTATTGTCGAGAAGGTGAAATAGGGGCGGGGTAAGTGCTCTATTATTTTTCATAAATTCGTGTCACATTAAAGTGGCGCTGAAGTCGAACTTTGAAATTAACAGCAACGTCTTATCGACATTATATTGACGTGTGAAGTGACCGGTAAATCTAGCTCATGGTACATACGTGTCCCTGCTAGGTACAGGCCTCCACTCAGAATGAGAAAGATTAGATTGTAGTTCACAAGCAACCCAATGCGGGTTAGTAACTAAAATGTAACACCTAAAATGTTTTGCAGGTGTGTGGAAGTTCCCTTGTAAAGTTTCCCTTTCTCAAAAAAACATATTATTACGTTCTTCGATGGACGATGGAAACTTATGGATTAATTTGTTATTGGCGTACCCTCAATCAATATGCCATTATTATACTGTGTAGAATAGTAATAAGTGGACATGAAGTGCTATTAAGTGGTATTATAAACCTATTAACATTTTTACTTCCATTAACAACAGGCTAAGCTGGCTACTTATGAAGTGTGTGAAGTTTCCTTTGTTTTTTACTGAATAATTTATTTAAGACCAGATTTTGTCCGCGTTTCGCTGCAATTTGGCATTTTATCAAAAAAAGAGCCTATGTTAATTAAAGATAGTTCAGCTTCTTTGTTACTATTTATTTAAATGCTCTAAAAATTATTATGCCCATAAAACAAACAAACAAGGTTTAATAATTATTAGTTTTTTTTTTTTTTACATAAAAACCGACAAACGGGCATGCGGTGCACCTGATGGTAAGTGATCACCGCCGCCCATGGACAACTACAGCACCAATGGGACTGCTAGCGCGTTGCCGGCCTTGCAAGAATTGTTACACTCGCCTCTTAAAGGTAGCCATGTCATAGCCAGTGGGATGAACCCCAGCCGCCAGCCCATTCCAAATTTTGCACGTACGAGGCAAGAAACACCGCTTGGATCGCACGGTGTTGGAGCACCAAATATCGAGGTGATGTTGGTGGAAACTACTATTAATAAAGACATAATTGTCATGACTTAGCAGAAATGAAGGTCGATACATTTTAATGGCAAATGATAAAAACAAGGAATGATGCATTTAACTGTTCAAAGGTTTGGTAGTTACTTAGAAGACCTAATAACTTAAAGGTTACGTAATGAGAACAAAAAGTAGATTGAAAGAACAAAGCGCTCTCTTTAAAAACATCTGTCGACAACAGTAACAAATTCATATTGATCGCCGTTAGGCAATGTTCAATAACACTCTTAAATTAATGAGTATCATGCTTTTGCCCGAAGCTGAAATTTTAAACTCTGACTGCCAACTTGTAAAATTCGTATCCATTATTCAATAGCAACATCCGACAAACGTTAAGAGAATGCCTTCGAATAAACAGCAGGCCCAATTATAAAGAGGCCGTTGCCGATGCTAATTTGCTAGTCCCTTGAATAAATTTCGCCGGCAAAATTGTCATGGTGTTAAGGAATACTTCTAAATCTAATTATTGGCTTTGAGTTTGGATTAAAAAATCGATTGTACAGATTTGGCTGTAGGCTGGCGCGTTTATCGTAATTATTAACAGAGTTCAAGAGTAAAATATGACAACTTGGCTGTCAGCTACTATTTGCGGCTCTTGCTGTGGAAAACCTGGGACCGCGGGGATCAGAAGCGAAAAATCTATTCACAATATAAAAAAATACCACTATCCACAAGTGACCATAGGGCTGGTTCTTTGCTCAGGAACGTATCTAAATTACCATACAACGAGAAAATGCAGCCAAACTTATGGGCACCCTACCCTGTCCAATGACAATGATATGGGCGATTTTGTAAATATAGGTAGGTTTTTAGATAAGAATATTTAAATTTTAAATGGTTCACTTATAGTCATTTCACTTCATGACCAAGCTATTTAGTATGATGATCTATTATTGCAGTAAAATATTGAAATGTTATGTTCCCTAATGTACTCGTAGTTTATATTCTGTAGCTTGTTTCCGTATTTTCCATGCATATTAAAGTATATCGCGTGCCATGTATTTGTTTTGTCAGTTATTTTAAACTCATTCAAATCATAATACAACTTTCCTTTGCTCGATATGTCAAGTCAACCATTTTATATTAATGAACAAAAAATATTTTCCTTGCTACTCCGCTACTCACGTGCAAGAAGGTTATCTTGGCTTGGTTAAGCCAGTGCGAAATATATATATATGTGCCACATAAAACACATATAAATCCCACAAACTTAATTATACCTTACACCACACAAACACTGACGCGTTTCGATCCCTCTACGGGATCATTATCAAAGTTTAGTGAGCACAACTGCAACTGCACAACGTTGTACTGCTCAGGCTTGGTTATCTTGCACGTGAGTAGCGGAGTAGCAAAGTAACGCCTGATTCAATGAAATATTTTACATTACATACCTGTAAGGTATCTCAAAATTCTTCCCGACTCCAGGTTTTTGTGTTTGCATGACTTAATACCTGTTAACGTTTTTCAGCGGTTTTAAATTGTGATTGACGAATGTTTCGACACATTTATCAATGTTCGAAGTAAACTGCGTCAAGGGACTAAATTTCGATCCCGAAATTGAAATGAAAAATCTTTGTAGGAGTATTCAGTTAAACATACCACACCACCCGCTAATATATTCGGGAAGAATTTTGCAACACATTGTATAGGTACATATATTTTTAAAGCTTAATTTTGGTTTCAGGGAAAACGGGGGTACTAAGTTGAAGTGAACATGATCCCTAATTGTTTAACATAGCGTATAAACATAGTTAGCACACAACATTCTCTTAACAGGGTGTGTTAAGTTTTATTAACAAACAAGTTTTCTGAGAGAGCTCGACGCGTGCACTTGATTCCGCTTAAGCTTTCTTGCTGCTTAACATGAAAGCAAAATACTTCAACGTGGTTGTTTCCGCTCTCTATCTTGCATTTCCGAGATAAAATTATACCAAAGAAAATTTAAATAGCATTTGAATTCCTGACGAAGGTAGACACATTGAGCTGACTTACAATCCACACGCACTGTGTTGAAAACAGTAGGCTTGTTACCTAACTCGCTCGCAATCGCCATCGTGTTAATTTTGACAGTTCTTGTATGGGTTGACAATTGGCATCGGAATCAGCTAGCTGTCACATTCATACAAGAACTGTCAAACTGAACACGATGGCGATTGCGAGCGAGTTAGACAATAAGCCTACAGTTCTCACGTTGTTATCTGTTTTGCTCGTAGGACACTTAATATTATAAATGTGAAAGTTTGTAAGGATGGTGAGTTTGTATGTTTGTTCCTACTTCTTGCTGAAACGGATACACGGATTTAGATCAAAATGGAACGGAGATAGCTGGTACCGTAGTAGGTACATAGTAGCCTACTTTTTTCCAGAAAAAAGGCATAGTTCTCGCGGTATAGTGGTAAACAAATTTCTTGCAGACAAAGTCGCGGGATAAAGCTAGTTGAGTATAAATGACCTATGCGGTGAATGAAGTGATAATGCTATAAAAGTTTTTTTTTTTTAAGATTGAGTTCTGTGCTTACTTCTATTTTCTTACGTAAGAAAAATAAAAATCATCAAATTGTCCACGCTTAGTCTGCAAAAACAATGTTCCACGGTATGTCACCGGAATTTTAAAATTTTGTGGATAAAACTTATTATATACTAGCTTCTGCCAGCGACTTCGTCTGCGTAGAATTATATAAAAAAAAAAATAAAAAAAAATACATAGAAACCTTCCTTTTGAATCACTCTATCTATTAAAAAAAATCGCATCAAAATCCGTTGTGTAGTTTTGAAGATATAAGCATACATAGGGACATAGGGACATAGGGACAGAGATAGCGACTTTGTTTATACTATGTAGTGATGATGTGTACAAGATATCGGTATGTGATATCCAACTCACTGCATTATAAATAGGTAGGTACCAATTTTAAGCTAAGCGTGTACAAGTAAAAGACAAACAAACTCACAAACTAACATTGTTAGTGGAATAAGTATCAAGCAACAATGGTCGGGCCCATTACAGTCCATAACACACAAGCTAAATACCTACTGTGTTACAACAACATACTTAATCCTTTTTGTGCGTCCCTTTGTAACTCTTCAGCCTTCCCTTAAGATTAATTTAATAATAGAAACGACAATGTGACAAATAAAAGTAAAATCACACAAAAACCACACCAGATGTCTGTCCATTAAAAAAAGATTAGACTATTTTTGTTCAACAAACATCACAGCAAGAAATATGTACGCGAGAACGTTATACGGCGTGGATGAAATTCCATCCTATTTTGAGTTCAAACAAAAGATAAACAATACAACGATTTTATTTGAAAGTTAGTACATACACTTAATAATAGAAGTAAAAAGAGATATTTATACATTTACTTATTTAAATGGTTCGTTTAGCGTTAATAACACGAACAGTCCACTAGTTCCCATTCTAAATAGTTGTAATCTTCGCTCCTTATAAAAATTTAGACTTAATTCCAAAACAGATTTCACTTCTAGCATTTAGATAATTACCTACCTGTAGTGTTTGTGCATTAGAACTATAGCAGGGATGACATTGTCTCGGGTTTAAAAGAGGGGGGAACAGTCACGTGAGAGCCATTGGCGAGAGCGGACGGGTTAACCCTAACTACTGGTGACGTAACGAGCCATAATTATATATACTTATTCCCCTTGTTTGTGTGAGTACTACACTTCTCATATTTTTTTAATTATTTAAATAAAGTTATGCTATCAGCATATTTTGTACCCGCAAAATTTGATCTAATTACTGACTATATTCAATTTCGTCTCATAATACCTACTCCCAAACCTGCAAATGAAGTTATAACTCGTGCATTTAATTTAATTTTATCTCTGCCGAGTTCCCTGTAATCATGAGAAATGCGCCACGGGATGCATGACAATATATCTCAATTTCAGCAAGTGCCTGCTTCCCCCTGATATACACGTATGAATCACCCCCAAATCTGATAGAGATACGAGGCCGTTGGGGTTGTGCAAGTCACGCGTCTAAAATCGTCTTACATCTAAGTCTGGGCGCCATGCGCGCAATATTCCCCCAAATTATACCTGAGTTCTCGATATGAACATGTTTACTTATTAAGCATTTACTTGTTTGTTTGTTCACCTCAATTTCCGAGGCTCGGCGACCTATATCGATGTGATATGCTATTTTTGGTGAACGTCGCCCGGTATTAAGCGGCTTACGTAAGTTTGATGTTATTAAAGCACGTTTGTGGAACGTGATTTTCAAAGGCTTGTGTTGTTAATTTTGGTTTTTACAGCATTCTTTCGCAGGATATTTTTGGACAAGTTTTTTTAGGATCTCCGTTAAACAACCCACGTGTCTACTTAAATGTCCAATTCAGTATTTTAAGATTTAAAATAACATCGATTGTTTTGCCTTACCGATTAACAAAACACGGTTTCTAATTACGATGAATGAACTTATCTATCTGTTAATATCAATAATTTTCAAAATCGCGCTACCTAGAATATCAGGGGATTAAATATTAATTAAAAAACACTGTATTAGGTACATTTATTATTTCCATAGTAAGGAGTTGTAAATTAAGATTATTAAGTAATAACACAAGTGCTTTATACTAGTGCAGTCGGACACTGGAACTTCAATGATGCCTATAGATATCTACGATCAAAATTATGAAAAAGTTCAACCCACCCCTGTCTCATTATGCCACTTGTGGCTGTTGCCTGCCAAAAGGTTGCCGACCCCTTTAACAATAAAGTATTCTGATCCTACGTTACGAACTCAGGGAGTCACAATGCTAATCGTGATGTCACCAACTGTATAATGTAACTGTAATATGATACCACCTTTACATTATTACGACATAATGGAGCTACAAATTGTTATTTATTCTACAATCACTGAAATCATAATAAAATAAATAAAAAAACTACTATAGAGTTTGATTCAGATCTAAATAGTCCGTTTTGTTTCTTATTCAACTTGTTGACAACCATTTTGAATGGATGGGGCATGATCAGATTCTGATGTATACCTTTGTGTTTGACTTCATTTTCGCGCGCAGTTAGTAAGTAACTAATAATATTGATGTAAGCATTTAAAAAGGCAACTTAAAAAAATGCGGGAACGGCATGCGTTTGGTCATTGATCAATGCCTCATGGTCAACATAGATGTGATCAATGTTGGAACACACTTCTCTAGTAAATGCCGATTTACCCTTGATTTGAAGACGACCTGTAGGCTTATTACCTTACTCGCTCGCAATCGCCATCGTGTTCATTTCGACAGTTCTTGTATGAATGTGACAGCTAGCTGATTCCGATGCCAATTGTCAGCCCATACATGAACTGTCAAAATGATCACGATGGCGATTGCGAGCGAGTTAGGTAAGCCTACAGATTGTAGCGTTCTTCAAGATTAACGAAGCAAAGCCTTCAGCCGTATTTGGTGCTAGTGAAAGGTTAGCAAAGACAACGGTAAGCCTTGCATTATTATGTAACATTATCTGCGGTAGGAAATTAGGACAATCGATATCAGGACGGCCAGGGTGTTTCACAGTACATTGATGCGATGACATAAATATTCATGGCGAGAGTAAGAGAAAGCGAGGCGCAGCGGCATGTTAATGTCGCGGCTTAACACTGCGTTTTGGTCCAAACGGTAAACTTTAGCGGGTTAACTAACACTTAACTCACGTCTTTTTAGAATTTGCACTAATCGTCTACATAGCTAACTAGAAAGTCTGTATCTTACCTACCTTACAAGCACAGTTGCGGTATTTAGAAAAAAATAAGGTTTTGAACGCCAGTTCAATGTTTTAGCCTTTTTTGATGTCCCGCTGCATCTATGAAGCGCTTAATAGGTACTAAAATTATTGTAGACAGATGAGCCTTTGATTAGTCAAAGGCTCATCTGTCTACAATAATTTTAGTACCTATTTTTCTTCTACTTGAATCTTGAAAGCTTGATGGACGTCTAATGTGGGGCTGTTTATGATAAACGCTGTTTTACACATTTACACTTCATAGATCCTTCGACATAAAGCGATCTGACTTTGATGATCAACATAACGTGCGTATGTTTAAACTTATTTACGAAGTTAACGTTGAAACTGCATGGATAGGTTATTGGAGTTTGCAGCAGTTCGCGATTGCAATAATTTGGTTGTACAAAAATTAGAAAACACGTTTGCATAGTTATGTAGTTCAACAGAACAACATAACTCATAGAGCACCACAGGAACTCAACTAAATTGAAACAGCTTATTGACTCGGGTTTTTTGCCATTTTTAAATAAATAACTCGTCATTTTTAAAGATTCGATAATTATCTAATTAATTATTAATTATTAATTATTGCACCACCTGCTCAGATCTGTTCTGTTCTCCAGTCCATTATGGTTGCCTGGAAGAGATCGTTCTGTAGCGATAAGGCCGCCTATTGTTACCTTGTAATATTCTGTATACCTTTTTTCTGTTTTGGTTGTTATATGTGGTGTTCAATAAAGAGTTATTGTATTGTATTGTATTGTATCTTCAGTGACAGCAAAAACGTCTCGCTACCGCTTATGCCGAATCCCAAACCGTAATAACGCTGGAGTAATATGGCGTGTACTCCACTCGTGCGTCGCCGGCTGCTTCGTGCTAGTCGATTTACTAGTTACGCGACTCAATCTAAATATGCGTTAAAATTAAGTGGGTTTAGCGTATGTCGAACTATAAAGTGCACACGGCACGATGGAATGAAGGAATTCGCAGTCTACTGCAGTACGTACTCGTAATTAAACATTCTGTCTTAAAACTAATCTGGAATAGGTACTGGAGGAGATGACAGGGTTAGTATTTTAGGGTTTTTTAAGCTACCAGTGTTAGACGAAATACGACAGCCTGTGAAACAACTAGCACGCGTGATTGTGTAGGGCGATGGCGCCAGTATTGGACCCTTTAAGCAGGACAAGCACTAGTTATGGATACCTCATTTCTAATTAAAAGATAACATGGGTGTCGCGAACTCCTTAGTTTTGATACTTTTTTTTTTACCGTTTTGTTTTTGAAGTCTTGTCATTTTTATTAGTTAGTTATTACATACAGTAAAGAAGTAGTTCAGTTTCCTGGTGTTCTCACTTGCCATCAATTATCCTTCATTTTCCTCACATTATCATACAGTCTACACATCGTACGCTTCAATGGTTATAAAATGAGTGATTAATACACCTTCGTTTCATTTAAATAAAGAGTTATTGTGCACTATTGGGTCCTTGTCAAACTGGTGCCGTCAACCTATTAACCCACCAGCTTTATATTGACGACGTATCTGTAATTCTACAGATGTCCAGGGCAGTGTTGATTATTTACCATCAGTTCAGCTTACACATTCTTATATACATACAAACTTACGTCCTTTACGGAGTAAACAGAGCCTAACGTAACAAGACCTAAAAGCCACGTTTACTATGATTGTGAAAGAGGAATCAAACTAGTGTTGGGTTGCTAGCCAATGGTCCAATAAACATAAACACAAACAAGATTCCTATAAGATTCCCGTTCGCTCGATGAGCTTATACCGACTGCACGGGAAGAAAAGCAACTGGTACATTCGGTTTTTCCTTTGCTCGCAGACCAGCGTTCTTTCTTGTTAAAGAAGTGCCGTTTGAAACATACCGCGGGATTCCACAATTTCCCGTGACAATGCACGTCGCGTGTCTCACGTACAAGAGGGCAAGCGTGGGGATCCGCTCATTTCGCCCCGTTGTTGCCGTTGTTATCCACTTGAACGTGTCTGATAAACAGAGCTTGCACGAAGCGGTCTTGATTTTAATATACCGTGATAAAGGGTACGTGAAAGCTGTGCAGGTAGGTTGTCAATCTTCGACGGTGCCAAAGGTCGTTCAACTTGGCAAGAGCCGTACCGCCATTTTTTTTTTGTAATAGGGGGGCAAAAGACCATGGGGGTCTCCAGATGGAAAGCAATCACCGCCGCCCATGTACATACACACATAAATCACGTCTTTATCCCTTACGGGGTAGACAGAGCCTACGGTTCACATTTAGCATATTGTGTGCGAATAGGTGGAAAGGGGAATCCAAATAATAGTGATGGGTTGCTACCCACATCGTATCTATCAAGATTCCTAAAATTTTCGCTTATTCATTCATCAGAAGAAACTGGTACATTCCATGTTTTTTCTTTACTCCCAGACCAGCATGGAAGAACATGCTAACGAGCCCATGAATACCCATAACATAAGCGGGTAACGAATGCAATGCTGGCATTTTAAGAAAAGAGTACACTCGTTTTTTGGAGATCCCTAAGGATTCATATGATCGCCAAAGAACAATGAACATTTTTATTTATATAGGTACCTTTTTATTTTTGATACTTGATTTTTTTTAATTTACGTCGTATTTTTGTTATATAAAATTATATTTTCCAACACACAACTCAAAATAATGTTATGGAACAGATCATTAAAAATGCAGCTATTCGCGATTTCAATATTACGTATATAACAACATATCACTACATAGTATAAAACAAAGTCGCTTTTTCTGTCCCCAAGTCCGTATGTATGCTTATATCTTCAAAACTACACTACGGATTTTGATGCGGGTTTTTTTAATAGATAGAATGATTCAAGAGGAAGGTTTATATGTATAATACATGCATAATATACCGTGCGAAGCCGGGGCGGGTCACTAGTATATTATATTCTTTCGTACAAAAACAAAAATAAATCATTGCATTTTAATATTTTAATTTGGCACAACCCTTCCCATTAATTATTGGCCAGCTTACTCGGTGAGCGCGGACCGTTCATTCAGAAACGCGGCGTATTTTTTTCAGAAAAAAGTCAAAACGATTTTCTAGCGAAAAAAAATCTACCGATTCACGTCCCTCAGGAGGAAGTTAATAGATTTCATTAATTAACCCGCTCGCTGGACCGAGTGATTGCAGCACTGTCCTGGGATAAAAAGTGACAATTCGTCGGGCGTGGGATTTGCTGTTATACCTTTTTACGTATGGGTTGCGACGAAGTAATCCTGTTAGGGTACCGCTTTGGTTAAGCGAAACCTTTTATCTTTTTGCTTGAGCGGGCTATAGATAACGAAGTTTGGTATTTATTTACATTTGACCTGACTGATTACATATTATGTGTGTTTGTATGTATAACAATTTTATTGTACACACGGCAATATAATCAGGTAAGCACCTACGCACGCTCGCGCCGTATCTATCCTGCTTACCGAATAGCTTTGCTGTGTGTACATAAAACATGAAAAAGATGAATACAGGACAACTTAAATGGGCAAAGGCGAAATCATCCCTAAAAGGATTTTTTTCCAGTTAACCTTTACATATTAAAGTGTTTAGACTAAATGTTCTCTGTTCTTGATTAATTCTCTATTTTAAAGTTTTTATCGCTACGGCTGTATTCAATTTTGTCCTTGTAAAGAAATCTATACTGTTTTGTTCCACATAATTTATGTATGTACATCGTGTTTCTTTTATTAAGGTTTGCATGAACAAACTGACTCATTTATTTATAGCGCAATTTGCCTAAAAGTAAACAAATATGCTATTTTCAGGATTTAAAACACCAAAAGCTATATTATTGAATATTATTATTCATTTCACTTCCAGTTTTAAGCTTAAAGTTTTTGCCACCATCGCCTGTTTCATTGATTCGCTAAGTTTTCCTTGCTTCAGCAACACAACAACAAAACAAAACAAAACAAGATTTTTGTAAGATTACAACGTCGAGCTCAATATTGCTAAATATTTTTTACACAACGTTTTTCACAGCTACCTGTCATATTGATGCGGCTGATATCACATAATTATACAGTCAGTGCGAAACAAATCTAATTATTGTCAAAGCTTCCTATAAAAATACCTACCTACCTATCTTTAACTAAACACTATATTACCTGGAAAATTCTACGTGTGTATTATTTAGTAAGCCTTTGTGCATGTGTGTTGTCCTGTATTCATCTTTTCTTGTGTTTTATGTACAATAAAGAGTTATACATACATACATACATAATAAAATCAATCCATCCCGCACAACATGCCATCAAAACGAACATAACGCAGATATTTCACGTGTATCCAATTTTCTGAATGTATATTTTTTCCAAACGAAATCGGAAATTTCATTGACAGATGATTTGTGTTTGTCACATCATACAGTCAATTTATTTCGAGAACGCATCGTTAAAAGGAAAACATGGTGTCAATTTATATTTGAGTAGCTTTTACAAAATTTAATGCAATACCGCAATGTGGCAACGGAGCTGTGTAGGATATACGATAAGTTATAAAATTAATGAGTTTGAGTTATTTTAGCTGTTCGATGACTAACAACACGAACAGAAAACTTGTGATACACACATTTGTAAAGAAGTAACATGGTATAAAGTTACCAATCTACACTGATCCCGCTTTTAAACTACTGTTCCAGCTCTTTCATTGCGAGAGGAGTCTGTGGCCAGTCAATTGCAATTGGAAGAGGATGGCATGCTGGTGATGAATAGGTTTTTTAAGTCGCTTAAAATGCTGTGAAAGTGCATGTCAAGAGCAATTTATAATATAAAAAGTTGTAATAGTAAACTCCTTTACAGTATGATTTATGACTGGCCACTTTTTCAGACTCGTGGTTTAGAAGAAAATAAAACTTAGCGACTTTCTTTTGTTTTTATTTTCATATCAGAAACGAAGTAGTCGTGCTATTTTTATTAATTTTCAATTAATTGATGTAGTGTCGCTTTAGTGCAGATGCGTGTGTTTTTATAGAAATTATGGTACCTATGTTAAGTTCAACTCAAGTAATTATAAAATTCCTCTACAGATTTTAAGATCCAGTTACACTCATTCGGAACTTTCTTACATCACAGACACCCTTTGAAAGATGAAACATAAAAGAGAAAACTTTCTTTTAAACGAGTTGAATGCACACGGAACCTCAAGTCCACATAGAGGCTTAGTTTTACATATTTTTTACTGGCAAAGCGCAGAAACAGGTCTGAATGGGTGTAGTTTAAGTCAAGCATTACCTTTTTACCCGAAGAGTGAATAGGATTAAACGTTATATAGCTCAAGTAAAACGTAATTCAGGAAGGGATTTGACCTTTTGTAGAATCAGTAACGTGTTGAACGAATTCGGGATGATGTTCGTAGACTAACAGGATGACGTTTAGACGATTTTGGCGAAGGTGAGTGAAATTTAAACGGTTTTTAATGCGAACGGTTGTTTTTTAACTCCGGCTGTAAAAGGGTGGAATAAGTTTTTGGTGATTATCTATGTAGTAAGTTAGAATGTTTTTAAGTGTCTTTATTTTTTAACCTATACTACTATTTTATTGTAATTGTGTCGTACAGAAACATTATTCAAACAGATGACGCGTAGCGACCAAAAATCGCATAGTAACAAGGTCACGTGACAGTTAGTAACGGCTAGAAAAATCGGAGACTACCCACCTGCTATGGGTCGTATAGGGGTATAACACTCGTCACGGAATGACGAGGATCCGGGTTCGATTCCCGCCCATAGCTTTACTTTTCGGATTTTTCTATGTGTTCTAATTTTCAGTGACATTTAGAAATATTATTTGTCTGTTAGTTTAGAGAAAATCTAACGAAATAAATATTTCACCATCTTATCTACCAACCGTTGGTAAGAATATTGATTGTCAATGTTAATCCAACAAAACCATAATATTTATTGATTTAAAATCTAAATAATTTTATAGTAGGTACATAGTGGGTAGGTATTTAGCAAAAATAAATTACAGAGCTTGAACAACTGCAGTGGTTACAAAAACTAAGTAAACTCTTTATTACACAATAAAGATTATTTGTATTGTATTGTATTGTACACACAACAGAAATAAAAATAGCTATGAACAGTGAGCAGCATGAGATCTCTTTGATAATAACATGACTTCCGTTTCGTTGTTTACGTTTTTCGCTTTTATTCACCAATGCTGCAAAACTAGCTTTAGCTTAATAAATTACTTACTTTATCGTAAAATATCCTTGACCACTATATTACTAATTTACAGGCGCGTGCAGGTCGCTAGGGTAGGCAGCGGCAGGGGTAATTGAATGAAGCGACTCCCAACTGCAAGCTATAGGTGATTACAAGTAATTGTGTTTTTGTCTCTGCAAAGTAGCGCTAGATTCAATTAAATGTAGCAATTGTATACAAATAATACTCGCAGTAACTAGCAGGTGCATGAAACTACTCTTAGTCCTCACGTGGTAGGTATCTAAAGGAATCTCAGGGTATAGTTTGCTCAACAAAACACTGTTAGCACGTCGCGATTGTCGATAGGACTGCATGCTCTGAGCAAACGTACATTGCTAAAAGTTTTGTCGTTAGATAATGTTTTAAATTAATAGGTACTTTGGTTCAACGTGAAACTCGTGTTTATTTATTGAATTTTGAACTTTTCGTTTTAGAAGTTCTAGACGTTTACCGTGGAACTTTTAGAACGTCTCCATGAACTACAACTTGCCTGGATCCAACTGCAACTCTTGCAAATCGATGGAGTCAGTTCGGCCGATCAAAATTAACTGCGAATTGTGTCGCTAAATAACAAAACAAGTTTTAATAATTATAACTAGGTATTGCCGGCCACTCCGCAGAATTCACTTATCACTATCCCGCTTAGTTCTCAAGCAATTTTCCAAGATAAAAACTATCTTATATCCTTCCTCGGGACTGAAACTATCTCCGAACTAAATTTCATTAAAATCGGTTTAGTGCTTTAAGCGCAAAAGCGTAACAGACAGAGTAACTTTCGCATTTATAAAATTAGTACGGATGTTTTGAATTAATTACTGAACGTATTAGTACAATTTTTTAACGTATGTTTTACGGTCGGTACTTACAAGAAAAATCTTTTTTTCCCACGGAAAAGTTAATACCTAACTGTTACTTGTTTAGGGAATGGGCGAAAGTCTTAGGAATCATGTTATAGGCGATGCGGCTAGCAACCCATCACTATTTTGATTTCCCTTTCCATCTATACGCCCTTAATCATGCTAAACGTGGCCTTAAGGTGTTGTTACCTTAGGCTCTGTCTACCCCGCAAGTGATAAAGACGTGATATGTATGTATGTATGTATTGTTTACTTTAGAACGTTCTCCAATTCTTCGGGCTGTCAAATTTAAAAATATTCATAACAAAGCGCGCTCACCTTCATATCGATGTCGGAGGCACAATTCAAGTGTTACGAGTACGTGTCCCGTGCTAACTCCCCCCGTTCCTCTTTAGTCACGTATCGTTGTGCTAAGAAAAAGTCCGTAGCCCTCACGCGATCTTGGGGACCTTACACACTTACTTTTACTATGAAGTAAAATAAAATGAAGCTGGTACCAAGAGTTCCTGAGACAGGCACGAAGTTTTCGTCGGAGAAAATGATGAATTTGGTTTTGGTTTTGGAAACGTCACCTGAATTTTCATATGTAATTTCTTACAAACTTTATACTTACATTTTGTACTATTGGCTCCATCGTTAAAACGTGGTTAGTCTATATTGAATAACTATAACATATCTTGCTAATCTGCTATTACAGTGGTTTCCATGATTGCGAAGGAGTAAGATCGTAATTACACATAAACGGACAACGAAGCGAACACTGCGCGCCAGCGCTCTGTTCGCGCGGCTGCTCGACGCAACTGACAGCGGCGCACAACTACCCTCGTTTTCATCGTCATTTTTATTACTGTCAAATGTAGGGCAGCACACAACACTGATTATGATTGAGTCTCACGGTAGTTTCATGTTGAAAGAGTAAGATCGTAGTTAATTTATCTATATATATGTATGTTAGGATCAACCTTGTCTTGGAATTAGGCAGGAGAAGTCATAATCGGCTGACTGACAATGCAGGTTCATTTGATAGAAGCTTCGAAAACTGTATGGAGTAAATCAAAAACGAACAAAGAATTTAAATTTAATTCGAAATTAAAAACAAATTACATTACCTTCACGCAATAATAACGTTTATTTGCTATTAATATTGAGCTTGATGACGAACGTATTCAATAGTTGGTTTCAATTAAGAGCATGAAATTGCAATTTTTGTAACCAATGTTCGTGGATATCTGCGTGCTTCTAATAATTATTACTCATGGAAAATGTGGCATTATCAGCTTTCTTGATAAGCTTAGTAGGCCCAGGCACAAAGGCCATGTTTTATTTACTTGAAATTAGAAAATTATTTCCCGCAGCTAACATTTTATAGGATAAAGGCTCGTACAAAGTACAAGATCTATTTTGATTGCGGGTAACGTATGAAACGTATTTCCGTTGAAGAATAAGCTAAGTCATCCAGTAGACACGGCATCTATCCTCATCTTGGAGACAATTGTCTATCTATCTACATCGCGCGTCACGGCCCAAGGGAACAGTTGTTTCCAATGTTTGCTCGTAAAACTTGTACGTACACGAACCGGGGAAATTTTACTTTTCCTACCCCAACGAATTATTTTACGAAACGTCTGATAAACTACTGTTTTATTGGTTGTTCTGGTACTTTTTTCGCGAAGATTCCTGCGTTTCGGCGAATCGATGTCGGGCTTAGATTTGTAACGGCTGTACATGGTAGCCTATTATTGCTATTCGAACACAAAATGGCTACCAACATAAAAACTTTGTTGAATAAAGACGACTGCTTTCGGCAAATGACTTATGTATCATACGTTTTTATTTCAATTAAGATTCTGAAAATCGTAGTTATCAAAGCAATTTCCAGTCAATTAAATCAGAATGGCCGCTTTTAAATACATAGTCGAACGTTTTAATTGCTCCTAATTATAGGTAGCGACGACATGATTTACGTACATCCCTTACATTTGTATATTCCATACCAATATAACTAATTACAATTACTGGCTACAATTCTGTTACCAATGATGTTAAAAATAAAAGCCTCTTGGAAGTTAATGAACTAAAACTCTTCCAACTTAAAAATGTTTTACTAATCTTATTTACCATTTCTAACGTAGATTACAAATAACCTACGCGATTGTTTTGTGTTTGAAATGAACTACAGATTTTTCGTAATTTGCCTCACAAAATGCCTTACAAACTGTAGGTACTGTGCAAATCCATTATCACTCAACTCCATGGGCCAGTAGCCGCAGTTTTTCCGTATCGTCGCTCGAACGCAATAGCCGTTCCTTTATCGGATGCGGGTGCATATTCAGTGGCAGAATATTATCCGACGCACGAGTGTAATCCGCGCCGGTCGTGACAAACGACGCGATTAGCATCGGTAAGCTTCGCACTAGGGTTGACAACAAGTGTTATTTTGCTCTCGTGATCAAAGGAAGTCGTTTAAATTGACATAGAGTATGTGTGGTAATAATGCTAATTAACGTTTACCACGTTTAATAATTCAAAGAAAGTCGGTGTACTGTTGAACTACAACTTAATTCTATGTCGATTAGTTGAACGTGGCCTCGTGTAGCCTTGTACTCGACCTCATATATATCTAATATCGGTATCAAAGGTCACCACGTATCGGGAAGTGATGTTTGGTCGTAGAAATGTTTGTGGCTTGTTTATTTAATCATGACATGTAACAAGAAAGTATTTTTTTAAAAGTTTCCTAAACAACAATACCTATCTAAAATGTATTATATAGTAGCAACCCCGACCAGTCGGGTTGTCACGGCTCTCTTCGATTAAGATGCTTCCGCCGACTGCCTTGGTGATTCGTTTTCTTATAAATAGGAGATTTCCTGATATATCAATTTTATTGACACACAATAAGTTAATTTTGTATTGCTACGGTAGTAGTTTTTTAACGTAATTAATATTAAATAAATATTTTTTTTTCTGTCTTTAAGTAGGTTCCTAGATGAGTAAGTTAACGTTTAGCAAATTTCATGAAAGTTCTCTCAAAGTTTTTTTGTAAAAAAGGTAAAATAAGTAAGGTAAGACTATCAATTACTAGTATTGAAATATCATTAATTAAAAGCATAAACATTCTATGAGGAATCAAATTGCGGTAAAAATTTCCTTAAATACTTAATCATTGAAATTTTCATCATTACTGTACGATTGTTTCAATTTTCAATCTAAAAAAGCAGTTTTCTTAAATAGAATTGTACCGAATTTCACGTTTTAAACGAAATCATTTAAATTTTGTTACCTTAGACCTTTGTTCGTAGAGACAATCCAATTGTTGTTGTGATAAATTGCACGATTACCATCCACGCCTGCCTTAAGTGGACGATAAACGCTGAGCCGACGAATAGTTCAAATAGGATTTTCTTGCGTTCAACTCTACTTTGCTATACGACAAAATTAACAATACGAACAAAATCAGTAAGCTTGATATTGGACACACTAGAATATGTTACTGGCATAACACTTTAGATTTAAGTAAAAAACCGGCCCAGTCAGTGCTTGTTAGTTGTTACTTCCACGTATTAAAAAATTACGTACCACTTCATCAACATATTATGAGGATCAAAAAAATAATACCCAAAGCTGTTCTCATCTGATACTCGTAGTAATTTTGGGTCTCGTGGCACTCTTCATATGAAACCCTTAAAACATTGAAAACTACAACATAGACATTGTCATTTTTGGAACACGCAATAAAAAATTCAATGGCCAAATCCCATTCCCTTTTTGTCCAGTCTTTATTCACCTTGAGGATACAACCCTCTTTCCTAATCGTAACCATCGCCGTCGTATTTTTTTGTTATCTGAATTTTATTACATTATATTTACACGTATACATTCCAGATCTACATACAAGAATCTCTGATTCTTTTATTTTAATCCCGCGAAACCAGTTTACTGGACTGGTTATGACACGGCATCATATTGTTAAGTTACTTAAAATAACTACCAATAATCATTGTTTTCTCATTATGTAAATAAAAACTTTAACGTTAAATTTCCACGCGACGTCTTTCATGAAATCCAATTTGTACTAGCTCACTTTGAACTGCCGAAAACTTGAAATTCAGCGTCAGTAGGTTCCCATTACAGGTAGCTTTGCTTGTTTTTGACTTGGTGACTTCCTTCGGAGTTTGGCAAATGCCCAGATCGTTAACGTGGAAATCTGCAATCTGAACCTTATGCTAATGCATTCCAATGGGGTTAAGAATGAGATTCGCTTAATGCTTTTTCTTTAATAGAGTTGAAACCTTTTGTAGTGTCTCTTTTAGTTTGGTAATGGACGAAGACGTCGGTATTGTCGTACTGTCTTATTGTCTACCGTAATTGGGAGGTAGAACATAATGTGATTACAAGGACTGCTTGTCTCAATAACTTTAGGTGTTGGGACGTAGTTCGGTGAAGTTACTTTGCTTTATCTACTCTTACCCGCAGCTTATAAATTGCTATGTATTTTTTTTCTATTTCTGCAATAATGTTTTCATTCAGAAAAAAAACTCGATTGTGTATAAAATAAATATATGTTTTGGAAGAACATAGGGTTCTGTCTAGAAAATGAAGTAGAACCATTCTCTTTCTACCACCAGGCACATGATTAAGACAGGTGACACAACAGCCTTCTTTCACTTTCACAAAATTAAAATTAAGTCACACAGGCCCAACTATCAAAACCACTGGACTACATCCTAATTAAACACGTTTCAATGTCTCCAAGAGAGCATTTTCAAAGCAACAACCACAACAAAGAAACGAATGACGAACGCTAGTGCACGTTTGAAGTAACCGCTATTTCCCCTTTTTGGGTAGGTAATGTTTTGTTGAGTTTGTTTCAAAAGATACATTTTATTCTGTACTGATGAGCAAAAGGAACGGATTTCTTTTTTTTTTCCACATTTCAATTTTTTCTCACCGCTTAAACCTTCCTTAGATTTGCATAAATGTTTCAAACTCAAAATTATTCAAACCATGAGTTTTAGCGAGACAAACGAACAGCAATAGATTTTCAATTCAAAGTGACCCGTTTTATTTTGTACCATGTGTATTTTTGCTCACGTAATCCAAGTCCAACACCAAATCAACGCCAAACGCACACCTCACCTAATAATCCCTCACACAACTGCCATTTTCCAGAATCTTAAGAAACACGTAGTAACAGCCGAGTCTCGTCAGTGTTCGGAAAAATCCGTTGATATATTGGATCGTTATTCGCGCCATCTCCTTCGTTGGGACGCGAATTGTTAATCGGGCAATTTGTCACGATCGCGCCTGGTGTTCTTAGAGGAACGTTCGACTGCGAAAACGAGCTCCCGGTTCGCGGGATGGTTATAAAATATATCTCGGACGGTTTAATAAAAACGATTTTTACCTACGGCATAGCGGGAACACGATTTGACCTGAGTTGGAAAAGTCGAGTGGGTAATGTATCAGAATTCTTTGTTGATGTGTGATTGTGTCTCGATGAAACTAACCTTTCGATATAAGAACGTTGTGACGAATTAAATTTCTTGCAAAGTGTTGATAGTAAACTAAGCAAAGAGTCAAAATCGATGTTGTAATTATAGGCAAAGCGCTACTTATAATTATGTATACACAATCGAAATTTTTGTCCTTGTGATGATCATAATAATAAAGACCCCGTACTTTGACGATTTAGAACTATAACAAAAAAACGATACTTAATAAACGCCCGAACACATTTTGGAAGTCTACAAAACTTTTATAAAATATTTTCAAAAATATAGTCAGTTCCAACTGCAGACATTTTAGACCAAACGATTATTCGACCAAACAATACGTTACTCTAATCAGACCGCTCCCCATTTTGGGAAAATTGTACACATAAACTTCGCTGACTCTACACCGATCTATTCTCCTTGAGTGTACTATGCTAATCCATCACTTGCATTCCTTTCCAATACAACAGATACAACCATCCAACAAACTGCACCTGAACTATTCAATATTCATGTTGCACGTTGTCAACAGGTCTCCGGCCGGGCTCGAGCGTCCGAGCGGAATCCCTGGACGTAGTCAAAGTGACGGCGGTGTCAGGCGGCGAGGCGACGCTGCCGTGTGACACCCGCTCGCCGCAGCCACCCGACGCGCTGCTGCTTGTCGTGTGGTACAAAGACGACGTACCTATTTACAGGTAAGAGAAAACGAAGTACATTAGTAACAATACAAAGGTAGTGCTTTATTAGTTTAGCGAGTTGGAGGGTACGGTCAGGATTTATTAATCGTAGTCAAAGTGACGGCGGTGTCAGGTGACGTGCTAACGCTGCCGTGTGACACCCGCTCGCTGTAGCCACCCGACGCGCTGCTGCTTGTCGTGTGGTACAAAGACGACGTACCTATTTACAGGTAAGAGAAAACGAAGTACATTAGTAACAATACAAAGGTAGTGCTTTATTAGTTTAGCGAGTTGGAGGGTACGGTCAGGATTTCTTGGTCGTAGTCAAAGTGACGGCGGTGTCAGGCGGCGAGGTGAAGCTGGCGTGTGACACCCGCTCTCCACAGCCACCCGACAAGGTGTTGCTTGTCGTGTGGTACAAAAACGACGTACATATTTACAGGCAGGAGAAAGTGATAATTATACAACGCACTGCCTTACCAGCTTAGCGGATTGGAGCGTGCGGTCAGGATTTCTTGGACGTAGTCATAGTGACGGTGGTGTCATGCGACGAGGCGATGCTGTCATGTGACATCCACTCGCCACAGGCTCCCGACGCGCTGCTGCTTGTCATGGGGTACAAAGACAATGTGCCTATTTACAGGTTGGAGAAAACTAAGTACATTAATTTAAAAAAAGCAGAGCTTTACTAGTTTAGCCGACTGGAGCGTACTCTCAGGATTTCTCGGACGTGACGGCGGTGTCAGATAGCGAGACGAAAGGACCTACCTTTAAACAGGGTTATTATTATCCTTTCGTCTCGCTTGAAAATCCTTCAAGCTTGTGAGGAGACAACATAGAGTGATTGATAATGCTAATTAATCAATTGAAAGAATACCTTTTAAAGTTACTTGATTCATGAAAAATATGTCTCGTAATTTACAGGTTAAGGAAGCTTGATCTTAAAATTGTATAACTCATCCATTAACATAAATAAGTACGTCGAAAGTCAGATGCAAATTCTCCACTGATCAAGACATTCCACTCTGCAACTTGCAAAATATGCGAACATATTCATGGGAGCATTACGCTTATTACGTCAGTTTGCTCCGCGATCGCTGCAAAACAAGCCATCTTAAGCTCTTATTACGCCAGAGCTCGCTGTCGTAAATTGTTGGCCGTATTCAAGCACGTTCAACAGTGCTTTTATATTTTTTTCACCTTTTTCCATGTAATAAGCCCGCTCGCGTGTTGAACAACGACCTGGAAACCGCCACTACTATGTATTGTCTGCGACATTGCAGGCGACTTAACGGCTTTGTTTTTGGGTTCTGTCTCGAATTAGTTGGGTAAATTTTAAGCACGAATTCTCTAGTCTTTAACATTTATCACGAAAGAAAATGTAAGATGTCAAATCCAAAGTTTTCTAAGCATGTTCTTGGTTCGTCTTATATCATCAAATTGAGATTGTGATCCAATTAATGCGAGCCTATATTTTTATCGGTTAGTAGTTCAAATAGACAACTGTTTCAGTCAGAGGCATCAACAACAGTAAGATATTGAGCACTATGAAATTTCAAATTTTAATGATCATTATAAGCCTTTGTTTTGAAATCGAACCGCTTTTTTATAGCAGTTAGATGATCGCACAAAATTAAAGTGATAATTAGCTGATCCGTTTAAGAGCTACAATGCCAGAGATAGACACACATCAAACTTCTAACACTTCACTTGTGTCGGGGGTAAAGAGAACGTGTTAAATTATGTGATGGTTTATTTTTACTTTCGCATCTAATATTTCACAATGATGGACCACAAAGATATAACCACGTACCGTGGCTTACATCAGCCAAGATTCATGGCTAAATCGCCGTCTGACAATGTGTGAATATTTTATAAATCGCTCAGGCGCACATTTGTTATGCATGACCGACCCATGCGAGTGCCAAATTAGTTTGGGCACAAATGCTGGGAGAGCAAAATGTTTGATCAGATTAAACGGCTTTTTGTACCCGGGATTTTGTTTGCGCAACGACACGTTGTTTGTCACAGTTTATTAATACGTTTCTGTTTGTAAATAGAGATCCACTAAGCGGGATCTCTGTTGGATTAGAACGTAAATGCTTCACTCAAATGCTTTTCAACTAAACGACGCCCTCTCTGCAGGCACATGGTAAATTCAGGCGAAATCGATCGAGTCTTTAGATGTAAAAATGTGTTGTACAGTTGGCCCATGAAAATGTTGGGGATACTTAAAACTTCGTTTGTTGCGATTCAAAAATCACATAATATGTTAAAGCGTATATTCTCCCAAAGTACTAAAGTACTCGACATTTTCGTAGATACCTATCTGGTTCAGCGTTGAATTAATTTAGTCGATACTCGTAATCTGGTCTGTGATATTATTCAGAGGGTTGGATATTTTTTAGTAAATAAGGTTCTATTAGCCTTCTGGTGTAGCGATCCGCGCTAAGGATCATTTGTCATTGAATTAATTAACTGTCATCGCAACTTTGACAGTTTTTCCATTGAGTCTTGGACGTGTTCAGGAGAGATGAGAACAAAGTATCTCCCTCTTATTATAATTTGAAGTAGACAATGAAAAATGTTTGGAATTAGAGGGTAATAAATATTAGATGTTATTAAACTTATTAGATTACAAGGAAGACGGCGCTGTTTAGAACGTTATTGAAATACGGCGACTTGGAAGTTTTTCTCGTCGTAGCAACGACGAAAGAAGCTTACTAAAGAAGATTCTTTTTTCAGGGAATCAAGAAAAATACTTCGCAATATCAAATAAATAAATACTTGATTACAATCTCCAGACGCTTATTGTCGTTGTTGAAATAACAAATCTCCCTAAAAATCATCAGGAAAAGCGAAGGACCAGTTCTAACAAGTGATGTTTATGGAACAAATAATTTTGTTTCCATTTTAATAAAAATAATTTAACCAATACGGGCCGGTCCTGGTTCCACGTGATAAGGGAACGAGATTATTTACACTCATTTTGCAAAGTATTTTACCTGTCGCTCGCAAAAAAACAGCTCGATGAATTTGAGAATTCATATTGTAAGGAGGATTTTATTAAGACCCGAAATATATTTTATCACGCATTTTCTTTTTGCCTTAATGAACAATAGGTTCCCTAATAACATGAAAAGTATGATACAGAATAAGTATTTATAGCTCATATTTTTCTCAAAAGAATAAAATCCAATATCTTGGGTTTCTTTCAATGTAGTCCCTGTCCTATAATTAGAATTAACAAGGTATTATTGAACAATTAAGGAAAAAAATATTTATAAATAGATACTCGTAAACGCTTCCAGACAATATGACCCAATTTACAAACACATACCCACCCCCTTCGTATTCAATTACAATGAGGCCCCAAATTTCTCCGTCTCCATCTTTATTTCCTTTATATTCAGTGAGTTTGAGCGACTGGCTCAACAGCCCATAAACGTTTATACCCAACCTAAAATCCTTTAACTATCATCTTTGTCGCGAACCCCCAAGCCTGGCCCATGAGCGATTATGACGAATTTATATACATTCTATTACTCCTAGGATCTCGAAGTTGATTGATGATACGAGCTTAGTAAGTGCCGATGTTAAACCCGTCGGTTGGTTATGAAATATTTATGTGTAACGGTTTCATTCGGGCGCTCTAAAGAATTTCTAGGTGGATTTTGGGTAAACATTAAACTTTAAGGCGGTTTGCTGGACTACCGTTTCTGAACGGTCAAAATTAGATTGTAGTAAGTTACCGTGTATAGTACAGTTTACAGTGTACCTAACTATATTTAGTTTGGGTACATAGTTTAATACACAAGCATTTAGTATCAAATGAATCAAGAATTTTTATTTCTTGATTTTAATATTCATATATTATTATTTTTGTATATTTATTTTTATCTCAGGTTAGGTTTTTACAATATTCATATAAAAAGTAATAAAACAATATTAATACAAAATATAAAAACATTATAAAAACCTAACCTAGGGTGCCGCCGGCAGCGAGGCAAGGCCTAAGCTACCGGTGGTCAGGGCGACAGAGACAGGAACCTCCTGACTATCCGAGCCGTGTCCAGGAGTACCGCCTTCTGTATCTGGCCCTTGACCCAACCACCTAGCGAGAGCCTTTTAAGGTGATGGTCAAGGCTCTTCGCTATTAAACCGTTTGCCGAAGACTATTTGTAAATCACTTTCCGAGAAACTAACTACTCATATATTATTATTATTATTATATATTTTTTGATTCGTTTGATAGTACTTATCATTTAGAAAAACAGCGCCTTCTCTCGTCCCTGGTGAGCAGTAGATGTTCCACGGGAGTTTGTAATTGTGTCGTACACATTATTCAAACAGATAACGCTTAGCGACAAAAAATCGCATAGTAACAAAAGGTCACGTGACAGTTAGTAACAGGTAGAAAAATTCGGAGACACCCACCTGCTATGGGTGGTGTAGGGGTATAGCACGCGTCACGGAATGACGAGGATCCGGGTTCGATTCCCGGCCATAGCTTTACTTTTCGGATTTTTCTGTGTTCTAATTATCAGTGACATTTAGAAACAAACATTTAGTTCACAAGTATGTATTTTTGTCCTTTAATTTTTCTCATATAGGTCACGTTTGTGAGATTAAATTTTTTCATTCAAGTAAATATACATATAATATTATTAAAGAGAACTGCACATGACAAAGGAATCTGATTCATCATGGTATTTATTGTAATCGGATCAAAGCTCAACGTCAGAAATAATTAAAAAAGAGGGGATTAAGCCGGTGGAAATATAACTAATTCGAACAGATAAGGTCTGTTTTAATTGACTCGATATTTCAATACCATGATTTGCTTGTAAATCGGGTATCAAGTGGCTACGTTTGGGTGGGACATAATTTTTGAAATAAATGGTACTTCGGTCAATGTGGCTTTAAAATATTTTCTTAATTTTGAACCAGAAAGAAAACTCTGGAAGACTAAATTTTGTTTGTTTTAAAGATTTTATCCTAACCATTTTTAAATCACATGTTTGTAAACTTACCGTGTTTTGTGATGAACAATGAAGACTATTTGTAAATCACTTTCCGAGAAACTAACTACTCATATATTTTCAATAGAAACTTCCTTGGGACTTAGACATACTCTTATAGTTGATGCAATCTTTCAGAGATTAGATGAAATGCACAACTGAGAGAACAAGAAAGTGAAGCAGCAAGTAACTCAGTGTGTAATTGAGTTAAGTATGCACATTACACACCTTATGCAAGAATTTCTCAGTTAACAGAATTCAGTTGAAACCTAAACATTTCAATTACATAGCTCTTGTGTCCAATAGCGCTGTTCAGAACCATTTAGAATTTAAATGTTCCTGCTTTCAAGTAAAAACAATTGCAGTCTTTTAACCGTGTTGAATTCTTACAAGGCGCCGACTGTCCCCGCGCCGGGGAAATAAACGACCAACAATAAATTATAATTTCAAGCAGGTAGATGTTAACGATGTACGAAATGCGAGGGCTAATTTTGTTGAGTGGGTAATTGCTTCTTTTGGCATTGAGGCGGTCTACGGCTTTGAGTTGTGGTCTTGCTAAGAATTTGAATATTCATTTTAGATGTGCGTGTGCACGCCTATTTAAAGGCAATGCCAACCTTGTACCTTTTACCTGCTACACATCAGAAAAAAAGTAAGATAAGTTTAACGTGTATTTTCAAATTGGTTACAATTGTAAGAATATAACATTTTGGGCGTTAATTTGGATCCAGGCGGAACAAAATTATTAAAAGCGGCTTTCAACACGGTACACAAACAAAACAGTACCATAATTAAGCCCTCGTATCAATAAAATGGCTGCAACATTCAAGGCCTACAAAATAGGGCAGAAAATAAGCGTGACCGCTTGTAATAAATAAAACCACCGGTAAAGCGAAAGCCGTGTACGATATTATTATGATTCCAAACATAATCCTCATAATAAAATGGCCGAGGCCCAAGGCTACGGTGTCCGCAGTGGAAGGGTTAACCACAATTACTTTAGATTGCCTGTAATAGCACCTAACTGTGTAAAATGAAATGACCCTATTAGGCAGAATTGAGGCATTTTTCGTCTGGAAAATTTCAGTTCAAACCTATACGTACCTACTTACGGAAACAAATGAAGTATTTTTTGAAACATTCTAGTATTTCTTCTTTATCGCTTTTAAGTAACAAAATTATATAACTAAACTAGGGACAGACTGACAGATAGACAGACAGCGGAAAGCGACTTTGCTTTATACTATGTAGTGATGCCACTTGCAAGGAATCGTTGAACATGAATTTCATGATGACAATTGCATATATTTTGATTCGCTCGTTATTTTTAAATTACTAAATCCTAGTCATTATTAACCAAATCGTAAACTACGCAGTATTTGTGCAGGGATAATTGAAATTACTGGTTGATGTGTTACGGTAACAGACGACCAATATTGTTAAGCCCCTGATTACCCCTTATTACACGACAGCTGACGACGTTGGACTGCTGCGAGTGGAAATGATTATTATAATTCATTTCGTAACTGATTTTCCCTCTTACTTTATCAAAGATAGTCACTTCGTAGTATTCTCTGTTTTCTTTCAATTCAGCTGTACAGAGGACCGATTTTTGAAAAGCACATTATGTAAAAATGCCACTCGAAATTGGTGAAAAATTGCGCTGAATTTTAAATACGAGTAATACTTGGTAGTAGTGACCTAGTGAACCAGTGGAAAAAATATATTTTTTTCTACTTTCGAATGGCACTCTCGGTGTGTTTTCAAAAATCGGGTCTAGGGTGTCCAGCAAGCATGGCAAGAAATTATTGTACCGTGTCAGGTATCCTATCGTGTTCTTCTTCTGGTGCCATCTTCTATCGACTTGAACCTTCGACACAACAGCTCTGAACAAAGATCGGGTGCTTTTATTGTAACGCTGTCGTAGCTTTTTAAGCCAAGATGTTCTCGTCTACACTTTTTTAATGTTTCGTTCTTTTACAGTTTTGACGGGCGAGTCAAAGGCCCCACAGCGCATTGGGCGGACGACTCCCTGGGTGGCAGAGCGGCGTGGATACCCAGCTCGCCGTCAGCACTTCGTCTGAACAAAGTGTTGGCTACCGACCGAGCGCAGTACCGATGCCGGGTCGACTTCAAAGTGTCGCCAACTAGGAATCATAAGATTGCGTTAGATGTCATTGGTAAGTGATTTGGTTTATGAATTAGTTGTAAACCCTTGTACACTCAGTGAATAATATTGAATATACATAATGAATTTCAACGAGATGACAAGATAAATACCATGACCAGAGGTGTACATTCATAAAGTCCTTTATAAAGTTTGGTTCACGTTCGGAGTTTGGAGTAGCCCCCCCAGCTCTCCCACACTCTTGTAGGTACTAGCCGTACAGCATAAGACGCATTTTGCACAATAGCCAGCCTTATTGTTTATTTATATATTTATTTATTTAATAATCACATACATCTATCATTACAGTTCTGTTACCCAATACGATAGAGGAGTAGAGGAGTTATTGGTCTGGGAGCAAATAAAAAACAGAATTTACCAATCAGTAGTCTTACCGCGCAGATGGTAGAAGCCTTTACCTGTACCCTATTACCGTAGGTTATTATTATGAAAATAGCGTTTGACGTTTTCAGCCAATCAAATGACATTGAACTTAGGACTTTCTTGATCGACTATACAGGAACGTAGCTACTCATAACAATCACGGAGTAAACGATCAATAGGAGGAAGTTATTCTCAAACTTGCAGCACTGTATCCAATTTTAAACTTCTAACTCTGCTCAGCCCCAATAAGGGAATAGTTGTTATGTAGACGAATTATTAGCTGCTTGCACTGTCGTTCCCGCCGTCTAAGTCTCGTTTGATATAAAATTTATAGGCAACAATTTCGAATTCGCATCAGAATGCAAACTTCCATTGCACTCAGAATGGCACATGAATAATGCAGACAACTATTTTGTGGATATTGAAGCGTTCACAGTTCAGTCTTGTTAGGTTTCGAAATGATTGTAATGAATGTTTGAATTAATCGGGAAGCGTAACGATGCTGCGTGGGGCGTTTAATCCTTTATAAAGTGATTTTGTTGATGTTTGTGTGGAAGTTTAAGCAATGTGAAAGCGTTTCATTTGTTTTTGCCTTGTGGATTTAAGAGGGGAATATTATATGCAGAATATAATTTAATTGAGAAACTTTAAGTTTTGCTAATACCTACTTTAAATATCGCTTTGATATGAAAATAGAAATTGATGTTATTTATTTATTTTACTATACGTTTTTTGTTAGGTTTCCGCACCCAAAGGGTAAAAACGGGATCCTATTACTAGACTTTGCTGTCCGTTCGTCCGTCCGTCTGTCACCAGGCTGTATCTCATGAGTGAAAGAAAGAAAGAAAGAAAACATTTATTCCTTTTTGCAAGACACACAATTATAAGAGGATATTAATACACAATTTTATAGAAAATAATCAAGACATGAAAAATAGACCATGACCGTTGTGTGTGTTGTGTGTTGTGTTGAGTGATAGCTAGACTGCAAAATTTTTCACAGATGATGTATTTCTATTGGTGCTATAAAAACAAATACTAAAAACAGAATAAAATTAATATTTAAGGGGGGCTCCCACACAACAGACATGTTTTTTTTTGCCGTTTTTATAGTTAATGGTACGGAACCCTTCGTGCGCGAGTCCGACACGCACTTGGCTGGTTTTAATTATAATTAAATAATTGTCTGAGATTTAATTTTCTTCAAACGTTAACAAAATAGCTGAAATGGCTTTAGAATAAGTAACTCTTACGCGTTTTGGAAAAAATCGCACAGGAACTTTGTACTTTAGCAAATCAGTTAAATATTTTCTTAGAATCTGATCAGTAGTACCAGGTCCTTATATAAACAAACAATTGAAATGAAATGAAATGAATGAAATGAAATGAAATTCTTTATTTGCATAACATTATGTCCATTTAGATGTTAAGAATAATAATGTACGAGTCCAGATAATGCTAAATACCGTTTTTAAGTTACCGTTTTTAAGTAGGCATGCAAAGTAATATTGTTTGTCTTAAAATCTAAAATTTAAATAAATTTATTTTAATACAATTTCTCATTTACAAATATAACACAATTATTATTTACACGCAAAATATTCTTGCAAGCTATAAAAATTCTTATCTAATTTGTACAAGTTAGCGTGGACCATAATTTGTAAGTCTAGTTCACATTTAAAAATGTGCAACGATACGAGTGGGTGCCATTTTTCTTTTATTTTCTACGAGTAAATTTTATTCTTCTTCATTTTGGCGCCAACAGTGAGATTTCAATAATAAAATAATATATCACTGGATAGTCACCTGGACGGGCGTTATGTGGGTTATTTATGTGCTTGTATCGGAACTGAGCCAAATAGCTGCCATGAGGTATCTTGCCAGCACACTGTGGCTGATCACGCTACGCCATGATAAAGTTAAATAGCTGAATGAAATAGTAATCGTTAAGTATGCAATTTAAGTAATTCTTAATGGACACAAAGCCAAATTTTGTGATGCTGAGTACTTTTCAACAAAATTGTCTAAAGCTTAATAAATTATTTCATCATTTCAAAATTATCAAAAATTTTGGAAGGTAAAATCTCCTTTTAGCGTTCAACTCGGTTTATTAGGGTCTTGATGTGTGAAATTCTCAAGCTAAACCCAGGTATCACTACATAGTATGAAACAAAGTCGGTTTCCGCTGTCTGTCTCTCCCTATGTATGCTAAGATCATTAAAACTACGCAACGGATTTTGATGAGTTTTTTTAATATAATAGTTTATGATATTATGAATAATTCTACGCAGACGAAGTCGCGGACAGAAGCGTCTCAAATGCAATGTTTTTTTCAGTATGGTGGTCATTAAGAGTAGGAAGTGTAAAACATAATCTGAAATATTTGTTTCATTGTCACGTTATAAGGACAACGGGATGAGACATGAGCCTGTAATGTAAGATTTAACACAAAAACGCCTTAAACGCGTTTGTATAAACATCAGATTTCAGTCACCATGAGGCAACAAGGTTTTCCGATATTAAGTACCTATTTGACATATAAAAGCTAACTCGTTTGAGAAGTTTGTTATAGCGAAATACTTTCACAAATACCATGGATTTCAGTGTTTCACTGCTGTTGCCTGTTAGTCCTATATACATTACTAGCGACCCGCCCCGGCTTCGCACGGTATATTATGCATGTATTATACATATAAACTTTCCCCTTGAATCACTCTATCTATTAAAAAAAACCGCATCAAAATCTGTGGTGTAGTTTTGAAGATATAAGCATACATCGGGACACGGGGACAGAAAAAGCGACTTTATTTTATACTATGTAGTGAAGATTGCTCCAGCATTGTATTTATCACTATGTAGTGTCCCGATGTATGCTTATATCTTCAAAACCACACAACGGGTTTTGATGCGGTTTTTTTTAATAGATAGAGTGATTCAAGAGTAAGGTTTATATGTATAATACATGCATAATATACCGTGCGAAGCCGGGGCGGGTCGCTAGTAGTAATATAAATACGAAAGTTTGTCACGATGTGAGTGAGTGTCTTTTGTTCCGTCTTCAGGCTGAAACGACTGAACTGCATAATTCCCGCGGGACCACGACGTAAATAATTATTACAGAATAAACTATCAACATCAGTTCTTAAGTCTAATTTCACGCGAATGAAGTCACGGACAGAAGCTAGTATCATATTTATGTTTGAATATCTGTACACAGTCAACATAGTATAGGCGTCATATAAACCCTGACTTACATACTACACAAGAACCGGATGTTTAATTGTATCACTTCGCGACGTTGTGATTATATTCTCTTTTTCGTGTTCCATTTCTGAATATTTTTTATTCTTTAACTGTCCCCTAATTTGGTCAGCAGAAACTTTGGAAGCAAAAAAGGTGCCCACTCGGTGGCGACCAGAAATATATGTCCCTATTCATTTGACAGTATCCACATTCTGCATTTTGGCGTTAAGCCAATTTCAACTTTATTGGCATAATAACTCTTATGAGTTTAATGTCCTCTATAAAACTTTGTTATCCTTTGGTTGCAAATGTACGCTTTACAGACGCTAGTACCTAAACACATTACATACAGGATAGAAACAGAAGATACACCTGATGTTCGTCGATTTGTCTTCGTCAAGTAGTTACATCATCGAATAAGTATTTGTAGTTGAGGTTTGTTGTACGTACGATATCATAGAGCAGAAATGTCTAGGCATATTAATTTAGCTACAACCATTCATACAACAGACGAGACAGCCCGTATGACCATTACGACACCTCCTAAGTATACTGAGGCAAGTGACCATTTTGACATTTTCGGTTTTTTACATAATTTTGACTAAAATACTAATATCTACTTGCCACAAAAATTTCGTGGTAAAATTCCTGTTTGTTTCGAAAATAAAGTGACGTATATAAATGTATACAACACAACTTTGTAAATCAGTACGTTGTATACTGAGGCAAGTCGCTTGCACCAGTGTACGCGGCACAGATATTGCGGAGGGGCGGCATAAGTGTGGTGTAACCTGACGTTGCCTCAGTATACGCGATAGACCAACGACGCGGCGTACGTCGAATTTACCTTTTACGATAGAAATTAAATTATTTTGTCCAAGATACAACCACTTATTTTCTAATGCACTGTTATTTCCGTAAAATTTATGGTTATTATACTTGTAACCTTGCAAAATGAAGCTTTTCTTGACAAGTTATTCAACTGACCTTAACAAATTGATACAAATTAAAAAAACTGTCTAAATCGTTTCTCTCTTAATTATAATGGCACTAGAATATTTATAATTTAATATCTAAATCACAATTATGAGTAAAAACCTTTATTCCGAATTGACAAGGTACTATTATTTTTCTTTAGTCATCGTTTTTGGTGACCAACCTGTTGTAAAATTCAGTGTGTTGAGATGGTATTATACCACTTCGACAAAGATCATTAATGATCTTAAGATCTTTAAATTTTTGTTTGTCAATTGGCAAACGTTCGTGGTACATACGCTACTTTAATGTTTCTTAAGCCAATTATGAGGTCATTTTCGCGACTCCTTAATTTTTTATTGAAAGAACATCCATTGTGTAGTTTTGGAGATATAAGCATACATAGGGACATAGGGACATAGGGACAGAAAAAGCGACTTTATTTTATACTATGTAGTGATGATAGTGATGGGTCTTCGCGTGATACATGTATTTCACATATTTGATTCCACATTACGGTTTCTCCATTAGTACCCTTTTTCCAGTTTTGAAACAGAGGCAAGCAAGCTTTAAAGTCAAATATCAATTCTTGGGATACTTCTGTGACTTCATAGGGTTTGTCAGTTTTTGCCATACGAATAGCCATGTACCACTGTTCAGGCGTGTATATATTAAAATTTTCGTTATTTTTTTCAATTAGAGCATGCATGCTATCACCTTCGTTGGGTGTGTCCAACTACTAAAAAACGATGTGTAATTGTTATATACTTCCAACAAGCGTACATGTACATGAGAAATACAATCCGGTTACAGTTTTGCCCTCCACAATTGTGGTATAATACCGTCGCAACACACTGAATTTTACAACAGGTTGGTCACAAACGATGGCTAAAGAAAATAGTACCTTGTCAATTCGGAATAAAGGCTTTTACTCGTAGTTAATTGTGATTTTGATATTAAATGATAAATATTCTAGTGTCATTATAATTAAGAGAGTAAACGATTAAGACAGTTTTTTTTAATTTGTATCAATTTGTTAAGGTCAGTTGAATAACTTGTCAAGAAAAGTTTATAAATATTAAGTTTATTTTTTTTTGCAAAGAGGAACAAGTAGTGATCTCATAATAATATTGTAATTTTTAAATAAGTAATTTTTAATTTTAAAAGTTAAGAATAAAGGTGCAATGATAAATCCTACTAAGGCGTTAAAAATAAAGAATGAATCCTTGCTAATGATAAATCGAACCTTTAGAAGAAGCCAGTTAAGTTTTTAGATTTTTTATAAGTACTTAATAGTACAGTCTCAATAATTAAGAAAAGAAGACTATTTTGGATAGATTTTTTAAACTAAAACGAATATTGCTCAAACCGTGGTTGTTGAATAAGTTACTTTTAAGAATGTGAAACTATGACTAAAAGATTTACAAACATAATAAAAGCAGTTTTTATTTGAAATTTACGTTTGTTTATTTAAAAAAAAATTTTTTTCTATTATTATTAATAAAAATATATATTATTTCTCGTTTTAAACAGCAAAACATTAAATATTTTTAACAGAATACAGGTGTAAGCGAACTTAATTTAAGCGTATACTGGTGCAAGTGACTAATATGTCGACCAAATAATGATAAAGGGCATTTGAGCATGAGCTACGTATTTATTTTTAAACAGTATGGATTTATGTAACATATTTATCTAATTATTAAATGAAAAATAGAAAAAAATAACAATTAACTTAGTACGGTGTATACTGGATCAAGGGGTAGTTGCCTCAGTATACCACAAATCAGAACACGTAAAATACGCGTACACTGGTGTATTTACCATTTTCTCAAAAAGTAACATTAATTTCAGAATTCCATATATGTAGACTGAAAAGAGGTACTTTTGTTCCAGCGAATCCAAAGTTTTATGGAATGGGCTTTACAGATAAAAAAGTTACAAATGATTTTACCTTTGCATGGCTCCCCTGTAAAATCAAGATTTTGCAGTTGCCTCAGTATACTTAGGAGGTGTCGATTAGGCTTATTGCCTAACTCGCTCGCAATCGCCATCGTGTTCATTTTGACAGTTCATGTAAGGGCTGACAATTGGCATCGGAATCAGCTAGCTGTCACATTCATACAAGAACTGTCAAAATGAACACGATGGCGATTGCGAGCGAGTTAGTTAATAAGCCTACAGGTTCCATAATTTTAACGGTAAATATTATGGATAGGAAGTCCATATTGTAGATAATTGAACCCAAGGTACCAAGGACGTTGCAATCATCATCACTCATCTCCAGCCTATATACGTCCCACTGCTGGGGACAGGACTAATTTTAGAAAATTTAGAATATTTGGAATGGCTACACCTTTGACTCCACAGATTATTCAATTGTGACCACTCTCATACGTCCATCGATTGTTTAAAAAAATGGTCTTACGAACATTGCTTTATTGGCCATGAATAATGTACATTTTCATCAAAATCTGATTAGAGGTGACCATTGGACTACCAGAATTTTAATGAGGCAGGGACTAGACCGGGCCGCTCTGTACTCACGGAAATAAATTGCAGGCGATTATATTCCCTGTTACCCGGAAATTGATCGGGGAACTAAAATAATGGCCTGAATAATTTAATTAATTATGTAACAAACTAAATTGAACGTGAAACGTTCGTTGATTTAGTGAGCTTTGGTTGATCGCAAATTGAAAGTCAGAATTGTTACAGCGCATTGTATTATTTGGAAAAGCTGCAAATACATAACTTAGATTGCTTATATGCAATTGATATTGTCAACCGTAAACAACACAGAAGGTTAATATTAAAAGGCCCTACACCTTGAAAAAAAAAAATTTTTTTTTTGTTTACTAAACTTGCATTGTCATCCATGTTACACAATGTGCACCACAAAACCAATTGGACTACTAGAAGTAATTAAAGCTTTCAAAATGCTTTAATGTAGTAAAAAAAAACCATTAAAACTGTAGATTAAAAATTAAAAAAAATAACTAAATAACTATGTACAAAATTAACCTGAACCTAGCCTAACTTAAACTACAAATAAAACACCTCTCCTAGGTCACTGTCACTGCTCATTGTACCCAGAAGGAAATGCATAGTTGCGTTGTCAAACTATTTATGTTATTTTATGAAAAACTGCTACTTATGACGATATTTTAATTCATTTCACATTAGGAATTTTGATATAAGTAATGACTAACCTTCCAAACAAATGTCTCTGAGGAACCAGTTGCTAGTATTTGAATTTGGATGTAGGATTCATTGAGGACACTATCGTAATTGTAAGAATAACTAAGCGACCATTAAAAAAGCAACAGCCGTGAACACCTTATCAAAATAGAATTACCAAAGAAAATTGGGTAACATTTCAAAAATCACAATAACGATGATAAGATTCGGGCCTGTAGTAATTTGCGTCGGGGACGGCTAGAAGCCTTTTTATTTTAGCCAATATACGGTCCGCAGAAAAAGTTTAATGTAGGGTAACTCAATTATGGTCGGGCGCCGTGCGTGCTCTACATTTATCACGGGGAATTCACCGGGATCCACAATCTGTGAGCAAGACTAGTTCACGGAAACGGTTCTTAGTGCCGAAAAACGTTTAGAAATGTTCGGTAGACTTTTTTTTAACGGCTGAGTTTGTGTGCTTCCATGCTAGTCTGGGAGTAAAGAAAAAACATAGAATGTACCAGTTGCTTCTCTTCCCACGCAGATGGTAAAATCCTATCGAGGGACCCATTCCATAGGCATAATGACGTTATAGGTGATGAAGCTTGCAACCCATCAATCACTATTTTGATTCCTCTTTCCACCTATACGCCCACAATCATGCTAAGCGTGGCCTTTAAGTCTTGTTGGCTTAGGCTCTGTCTATCCCGTAAGGGATACAGACGTGATTTATATATGTATGTATGAGTGTAAAATAATTGGTTAATGTTAGAGCTACTTAACCTTACAACGCAGCGTACCTACATGTAACCTGCGTTAATAAACTTTGGAAGGAGTAAATTTATTCATTTTGTATAAATTCAAGTATAAAATAAAAATAAAATGTATCTACTAAGATGACATTTATCATAAATAATTCCAGCTACAAATGTGACTTTAAGAAATGGGCCTTTGAAATTTCTGTAAAATCTATATTTTATGGACCATACGGGGCGGAATTTTGAAAAGTTTACAGAAAACATCGATAGGACTAGCAAATGCGAATGATCATTAATGAGTTAATTAGTCACTAAACTTTTTTTAAGTCACTCCGGAATGTCAAAATAAATCCTTGGTAAATTGGTGATGATGCTTTTTTTTTGAGAATACTGATAGGCACATTTCTGAAGTCTTGCTTTTCTTATAGCGAAAAATTCTACAGGTTAATTGGTACAACAAAAAGTTGCTAAAAACTGTAGGTAAAAATAAGTTGTTCATGTCATTAGTGTGATCGATATAATAAACGTTCTTTTAAAGTCATACCAACTTAAATACAGGTGAAGTCAATAACAAACACGCCGTCTTCGGCATTACGTATTGTGGAAACTTTTAATAAGATTGAACTTTACCACTCTGACGATAAAACGCAAAGTTTGTGAGACCAATTTATTTTTAGTTGTAGAAAAAAAATACCTGATACTTTTCAGTAAGTAGGTACTGAAAACCTTTGAAACCTTGTACTTTGAAAAGCAATACCTTATTCTTTAGAACTTTTAAGTTGATAGAAGTTTTAAGTTTTAAGTTTTAAGTAAGACACGGGGACAGAAAAAGCGACTTTATTTTATACTATGTAGTGAAGATTGCTCCAGCATTGTATTTATCACTATGTAGTGTCCCGATGTATGCTTATATCTTCAAAACCACACAACGGGTTTTGATGCGGTTTTTTTTAATAGATAGAGTGATTCAAGAGTAAGGTTTATATGTATAATACATGCATAATATACCGTGCGAAGCCGGGGCGGGTCGCTAGTAGTAATATAAATACGAAAGTTTGTCACGATGTGAGTGAGTGTCTTTTGTTCCGTCTTCAGGCTGAAACGACTGAACTGCATAATTCCCGCGGGACCACGACGTAAATAATTATTACAGAATAAACTATCAACATCAGTTCTTAAGTCTAATTTCACGCGAATGAAGTCACGGACAGAAGCTAGTATCATATTTATGTTTGAATATCTGTACACAGTCAACATAGTATAGGCGTCATATAAACCCTGACTTACATACTACACAAGAACCGGATGTTTAATTGTATCACTTCGCGACGTTGTGATTATATTCTCTTTTTCGTGTTCCATTTCTGAATATTTTTTATTCTTTAACTGTCCCCTAATTTGGTCAGCAGAAACTTTGGAAGCAAAAAAGGTGCCCACTCGGTGGCGACCAGAAATATATGTCCCTATTCATTTGACAGTATCCACATTCTGCATTTTGGCGTTAAGCCAATTTCAACTTTATTGGCATAATAACTCTTATGAGTTTAATGTCCTCTATAAAACTTTGTTATCCTTTGGTTGCAAATGTACGCTTTACAGACGCTAGTACCTAAACACATTACATACAGGATAGAAACAGAAGATACACCTGATGTTCGTCGATTTGTCTTCGTCAAGTAGTTACATCATCGAATAAGTATTTGTAGTTGAGGTTTGTTGTACGTACGATATCATAGAGCAGAAATGTCTAGGCATATTAATTTAGCTACAACCATTCATACAACAGACGAGACAGCCCGTATGACCATTACGACACCTCCTAAGTATACTGAGGCAAGTGACCATTTTGACATTTTCGGTTTTTTACATAATTTTGACTAAAATACTAATATCTACTTGCCACAAAAATTTCGTGGTAAAATTCCTGTTTGTTTCGAAAATAAAGTGACGTATATAAATGTATACAACACAACTTTGTAAATCAGTACGTTGTATACTGAGGCAAGTCGCTTGCACCAGTGTACGCGGCACAGATATTGCGGAGGGGCGGCATAAGTGTGGTGTAACCTGACGTTGCCTCAGTATACGCGATAGACCAACGACGCGGCGTACGTCGAATTTACCTTTTACGATAGAAATTAAATTATTTTGTCCAAGATACAACCACTTATTTTCTAATGCACTGTTATTTCCGTAAAATTTATGGTTATTATACTTGTAACCTTGCAAAATGAAGCTTTTCTTGACAAGTTATTCAACTGACCTTAACAAATTGATACAAATTAAAAAAACTGTCTAAATCGTTTCTCTCTTAATTATAATGGCACTAGAATATTTATAATTTAATATCTAAATCACAATTATGAGTAAAAACCTTTATTCCGAATTGACAAGGTACTATTATTTTTCTTTAGTCATCGTTTTTGGTGACCAACCTGTTGTAAAATTCAGTGTGTTGAGATGGTATTATACCACTTCGACAAAGATCATTAATGATCTTAAGATCTTTAAATTTTTGTTTGTCAATTGGCAAACGTTCGTGGTACATACGCTACTTTAATGTTTCTTAAGCCAATTATGAGGTCATTTTCGCGACTCCTTAATTTTTTATTGAAAGAACATCCATTGTGTAGTTTTGGAGATATAAGCATACATAGGGACATAGGGACATAGGGACAGAAAAAGCGACTTTATTTTATACTATGTAGTGATGATAGTGATGGGTCTTCGCGTGATACATGTATTTCACATATTTGATTCCACATTACGGTTTCTCCATTAGTACCCTTTTTCCAGTTTTGAAACAGAGGCAAGCAAGCTTTAAAGTCAAATATCAATTCTTGGGATACTTCTGTGACTTCATAGGGTTTGTCAGTTTTTGCCATACGAATAGCCATGTACCACTGTTCAGGCGTGTATATATTAAAATTTTCGTTATTTTTTTCAATTAGAGCATGCATGCTATCACCTTCGTTGGGTGTGTCCAACTACTAAAAAACGATGTGTAATTGTTATATACTTCCAACAAGCGTACATGTACATGAGAAATACAATCCGGTTACAGTTTTGCCCTCCACAATTGTGGTATAATACCGTCGCAACACACTGAATTTTACAACAGGTTGGTCACAAACGATGGCTAAAGAAAATAGTACCTTGTCAATTCGGAATAAAGGCTTTTACTCGTAGTTAATTGTGATTTTGATATTAAATGATAAATATTCTAGTGTCATTATAATTAAGAGAGTAAACGATTAAGACAGTTTTTTTTAATTTGTATCAATTTGTTAAGGTCAGTTGAATAACTTGTCAAGAAAAGTTTATAAATATTAAGTTTATTTTTTTTTGCAAAGAGGAACAAGTAGTGATCTCATAATAATATTGTAATTTTTAAATAAGTAATTTTTAATTTTAAAAGTTAAGAATAAAGGTGCAATGATAAATCCTACTAAGGCGTTAAAAATAAAGAATGAATCCTTGCTAATGATAAATCGAACCTTTAGAAGAAGCCAGTTAAGTTTTTAGATTTTTTATAAGTACTTAATAGTACAGTCTCAATAATTAAGAAAAGAAGACTATTTTGGATAGATTTTTTAAACTAAAACGAATATTGCTCAAACCGTGGTTGTTGAATAAGTTACTTTTAAGAATGTGAAACTATGACTAAAAGATTTACAAACATAATAAAAGCAGTTTTTATTTGAAATTTACGTTTGTTTATTTAAAAAAAAATTTTTTTCTATTATTATTAATAAAAATATATATTATTTCTCGTTTTAAACAGCAAAACATTAAATATTTTTAACAGAATACAGGTGTAAGCGAACTTAATTTAAGCGTATACTGGTGCAAGTGACTAATATGTCGACCAAATAATGATAAAGGGCATTTGAGCATGAGCTACGTATTTATTTTTAAACAGTATGGATTTATGTAACATATTTATCTAATTATTAAATGAAAAATAGAAAAAAATAACAATTAACTTAGTACGGTGTATACTGGATCAAGGGGTAGTTGCCTCAGTATACCACAAATCAGAACACGTAAAATACGCGTACACTGGTGTATTTACCATTTTCTCAAAAAGTAACATTAATTTCAGAATTCCATATATGTAGACTGAAAAGAGGTACTTTTGTTCCAGCGAATCCAAAGTTTTATGGAATGGGCTTTACAGATAAAAAAGTTACAAATGATTTTACCTTTGCATGGCTCCCCTGTAAAATCAAGATTTTGCAGTTGCCTCAGTATACTTAGGAGGTGTCGATTAGGCTTATTGCCTAACTCGCTCGCAATCGCCATCGTGTTCATTTTGACAGTTCATGTAAGGGCTGACAATTGGCATCGGAATCAGCTAGCTGTCACATTCATACAAGAACTGTCAAAATGAACACGATGGCGATTGCGAGCGAGTTAGTTAATAAGCCTACAGGTTCCATAATTTTAACGGTAAATATTATGGATAGGAAGTCCATATTGTAGATAATTGAACCCAAGGTACCAAGGACGTTGCAATCATCATCACTCATCTCCAGCCTATATACGTCCCACTGCTGGGGACAGGACTAATTTTAGAAAATTTAGAATATTTGGAATGGCTACACCTTTGACTCCACAGATTATTCAATTGTGACCACTCTCATACGTCCATCGATTGTTTAAAAAAATGGTCTTACGAACATTGCTTTATTGGCCATGAATAATGTACATTTTCATCAAAATCTGATTAGAGGTGACCATTGGACTACCAGAATTTTAATGAGGCAGGGACTAGACCGGGCCGCTCTGTACTCACGGAAATAAATTGCAGGCGATTATATTCCCTGTTACCCGGAAATTGATCGGGGAACTAAAATAATGGCCTGAATAATTTAATTAATTATGTAACAAACTAAATTGAACGTGAAACGTTCGTTGATTTAGTGAGCTTTGGTTGATCGCAAATTGAAAGTCAGAATTGTTACAGCGCATTGTATTATTTGGAAAAGCTGCAAATACATAACTTAGATTGCTTATATGCAATTGATATTGTCAACCGTAAACAACACAGAAGGTTAATATTAAAAGGCCCTACACCTTGAAAAAAAAAAATTTTTTTTTTGTTTACTAAACTTGCATTGTCATCCATGTTACACAATGTGCACCACAAAACCAATTGGACTACTAGAAGTAATTAAAGCTTTCAAAATGCTTTAATGTAGTAAAAAAAAACCATTAAAACTGTAGATTAAAAATTAAAAAAAATAACTAAATAACTATGTACAAAATTAACCTGAACCTAGCCTAACTTAAACTACAAATAAAACACCTCTCCTAGGTCACTGTCACTGCTCATTGTACCCAGAAGGAAATGCATAGTTGCGTTGTCAAACTATTTATGTTATTTTATGAAAAACTGCTACTTATGACGATATTTTAATTCATTTCACATTAGGAATTTTGATATAAGTAATGACTAACCTTCCAAACAAATGTCTCTGAGGAACCAGTTGCTAGTATTTGAATTTGGATGTAGGATTCATTGAGGACACTATCGTAATTGTAAGAATAACTAAGCGACCATTAAAAAAGCAACAGCCGTGAACACCTTATCAAAATAGAATTACCAAAGAAAATTGGGTAACATTTCAAAAATCACAATAACGATGATAAGATTCGGGCCTGTAGTAATTTGCGTCGGGGACGGCTAGAAGCCTTTTTATTTTAGCCAATATACGGTCCGCAGAAAAAGTTTAATGTAGGGTAACTCAATTATGGTCGGGCGCCGTGCGTGCTCTACATTTATCACGGGGAATTCACCGGGATCCACAATCTGTGAGCAAGACTAGTTCACGGAAACGGTTCTTAGTGCCGAAAAACGTTTAGAAATGTTCGGTAGACTTTTTTTTAACGGCTGAGTTTGTGTGCTTCCATGCTAGTCTGGGAGTAAAGAAAAAACATAGAATGTACCAGTTGCTTCTCTTCCCACGCAGATGGTAAAATCCTATCGAGGGACCCATTCCATAGGCATAATGACGTTATAGGTGATGAAGCTTGCAACCCATCAATCACTATTTTGATTCCTCTTTCCACCTATACGCCCACAATCATGCTAAGCGTGGCCTTTAAGTCTTGTTGGCTTAGGCTCTGTCTATCCCGTAAGGGATACAGACGTGATTTATATATGTATGTATGAGTGTAAAATAATTGGTTAATGTTAGAGCTACTTAACCTTACAACGCAGCGTACCTACATGTAACCTGCGTTAATAAACTTTGGAAGGAGTAAATTTATTCATTTTGTATAAATTCAAGTATAAAATAAAAATAAAATGTATCTACTAAGATGACATTTATCATAAATAATTCCAGCTACAAATGTGACTTTAAGAAATGGGCCTTTGAAATTTCTGTAAAATCTATATTTTATGGACCATACGGGGCGGAATTTTGAAAAGTTTACAGAAAACATCGATAGGACTAGCAAATGCGAATGATCATTAATGAGTTAATTAGTCACTAAACTTTTTTTAAGTCACTCCGGAATGTCAAAATAAATCCTTGGTAAATTGGTGATGATGCTTTTTTTTTGAGAATACTGATAGGCACATTTCTGAAGTCTTGCTTTTCTTATAGCGAAAAATTCTACAGGTTAATTGGTACAACAAAAAGTTGCTAAAAACTGTAGGTAAAAATAAGTTGTTCATGTCATTAGTGTGATCGATATAATAAACGTTCTTTTAAAGTCATACCAACTTAAATACAGGTGAAGTCAATAACAAACACGCCGTCTTCGGCATTACGTATTGTGGAAACTTTTAATAAGATTGAACTTTACCACTCTGACGATAAAACGCAAAGTTTGTGAGACCAATTTATTTTTAGTTGTAGAAAAAAAATACCTGATACTTTTCAGTAAGTAGGTACTGAAAACCTTTGAAACCTTGTACTTTGAAAAGCAATACCTTATTCTTTAGAACTTTTAAGTTGATAGAAGTTTTAAGTTACTGGCGGCGGTCGCGTTGCGGTTAATGCTTTGGACTTAACATTGTAAGGAACAGGTTAGTCTAGGAAGCGTTATAGCAAAATTATGAACTTTCAGTTTATATCATAGTTTATGACTAAAGTGGCGTTGTGTTGTCTTTAATGTAAGACACTAAAGCTGTTTCACCACTCTCAGTCAGTTATCTATGACTCCATCTCTAATTATTACTACGAAACAGACAGAGACGTCATCATAAATAACTGACACTTAAGACAACTGGAACTTAACAGAGAGTACTATCAAATGAATCAAGAATTTTTATTTCTTGATTTTTATGTTTTACTTTTTCGGTTTTACCGTTAGAAATTAAATTTCTAAATGTCAGTGAAAATTAGAACGCAGAAAAATCCGAAAAGTAAAGCTATGGCCGAAAAATTCGGAGACTACCCACCTACTATGAGTGGTGTAGGGGTATAGCACACGTCACGGAATGACGAGGATCCGGGTTCGATTCCCGGCCATAGCTTTACTTTTCGGATTTTTCTGTGTTCTAATTTTCACTGACATTTAGAAATTTAACAGAGAGTGGTGAAACAGGGCCTAAGTGATTCTGTTTAGTCTAGGCGTATATAACAAAAGTACTTATCCATTGGAGAGCTTGAATTGTATTATGCCTTGACAAGGTCACTCTTCTTCTTCTTCTTCTTATTTGCGGCGTATCAAGTCGTTATAGCGACGACAACTTCACCAATGTCAAAGTAACAAAAATATAATAAAAATATCTCGTGACAAAATGTCGGCAACGTTGTACAGTAATGGTCAAAGACCCCCCTCCCCCCTGTCGGGCTCTTAGCCAACGGACAATGATATCCCTTATAAACTGCCAGGAAATCATTAGCCGATGCCCAGGGTCCACCGGACCAAGCACTGCTCTTTCCCCCGGACGGATCCAAAAACGAACCGCAGCTCTTGACCACACGTGGAGGTAAACCGACTCGCACCTCGACAAGGTCAATTAGGCACAGTTAAAAAATAGGTCACTGACCTAATGTCATACGTTAACCAAATGATATTGACTTTAAATATAGTTACGTTGTTGCCTAGATGAGTTTGACATTATATAAAATGTCTAGGAGTTTCTTATTAAGCTATGACTGACCTTTAAGCTTGGCCGGTGACCTATATAAATTATAGCCATCTTATTTTGTTCACTGGGTTATTTACGCCCCCAAGTGGTATGGTGGTATCCCCCTTCGTCTTTTGAATCGTAAAATTAAACAGATAATGCTGTGTTTTTATCAAATTAGCTAATAGTGGCTAAGGGCTTGACGGACTCTAACAAATAGGTGTTTGTACTCGTAGTAAATGCAGTAATTATGCAAAGATTTTTGGGTGAGGCCACACGAACGGAGGTGAAACAGTCGCCATAGTTTGCATCAGACAGAAGGATTATTTTGTTTTTTCTTTTCACAGAATTACCAGAGAAACCGAAGATATTCGATGAACTAGACAAAGAAGTGGTCGGCGTGGCCGGCCCCTACATAGAAGATACCAGTCTCAAACTTACCTGTGTTGTAAGTGGAGGTAAAACTAGTAGACACATCATTATTGGTGGTATTGTATTTATTGTTGACGTTGTAAGGGTATGCTTTCATTGAAACAGTGCAGAGACGCGCAGAATTGATAAGTTGTTTTATGTATCATATTATAGGCAGGGCAAGATGTCGATTTCAACGAATATGTTTGGTTAAATCGCCATGTCTTAGCTCTGCTGGTCCCCACTTTGATGGGAGCGCACCCTTAATGACAAGTTAAGTTTTTTCTTTTGATCACACTTTCAGCACTTTCAATAAATCTTCATTGCCTTGTCAGTATAACAGACGATTGTTTTCTTAGTGTGGTGACTTCCAAAAGTATTTCTCTTTTAAAATATAATCATTATATTTAAAAAATATGTATTATTTCTTTTCTATTATTCACCCTGTGTTCACAACTCTCACCGATAAAATAGGTCAGTCGTGAAAATCAAGAATTCCGTTACAAAAGGGGTCACCATGAAAAATAACTCCCATTTTTCAAGGGAACCATCTCACCCGATCTGCTGCAAGTCAATACATTATCCTTTGTAATACAATGTTGATATAATATGGCTCATCCTTTGCTGACAAAATCATTGTAAATGTTTAGTGTAAATTTGTTTGTAATTTATGCTAGTCTTTAAAATTCTAACGTTGAAATTAAGTCCCTAAGTCAATAAATCAGAAAACAAGGAGCATTTTGCTACTAAATAAGACTAAACATTATATTGGTTTTGCAACTGGTGTATATAGTCCGTAATCTCTTAAAATGCCATTCGGTTTTTGGATACTGTTGAGTTAGGGCGTGTAAATAGCCATTTTTATACTAAGCGGAAGGTCAGGAGTACGCTGATGCCTAAAGGTACAATTTAAACAGTGCAGAGGCACTCACCTTAGGGCGTTCTCCTCGCGGCGTGGTTGAGGCGAAGGAAGGCGATGTGGAGGAGGATACTTGAAGAAGCGAGGAAAGCGGAGGAAAATTTCAGCAGCGGTAATCACATCAATCACATTAAGAAGTAATGACAGTTATAAATCTCCTTCTTTATATGCCATAGAGCATCCCTGCACTGCATATGATCAAAAAGGTTATTAGCGCGCGAACAGATACCATCGGCCGATTTAAGTATCAAACCCATAAGAGTGAGTGAGATAGCGAGATAACTCCGAATGGCATTCTAAGAGCTCACAGAAAGTATGACACTTGTCTACATATTTGTGTACCTAGTTAATTTTTGCTATCGCTAAAATGAGATAGCTAGTTTCAATGGATAAATCAATCAGTATCCATTAAATAAATAAGGAAAATCGTTAAATCACTAGATATTACACAACCAAATCCTCAAAAACTACTGATAGATTTTCGATTTTAAGAAATGGATTATAATATGAATTTTTGGGCGGACGAAGTTGCGAGTAACCAGCTAGTTCGTACTAAAATGGTTTCTTCTTAACGAGGGTCCTCACTGAGAGCATTCGCGCGCGGTTAGCAATAAGCGTCGAACATTCGAGTGCTCCACAGCATAGGGTTACAAAGCCTACATTGATTGCTCATTTACAAATGCTCGGGTAAGACTGCTCTTAGTGAGAACGCTTTTGAAGATCATAGTTTTTGCATGATCCTTTTTTGTTTTTACTTACAGCTTATAAAATTCACGTCGTTCCACAGGTAAACCGATGCCCCGTGTTAGATGGTGGCGCGACGACAAGCCAATACAAACGCTTGAGCCTGTCGAAGACGGCTCCAGGCTCAGTCTACTTGAGCTGAAGATCCCTCGCCTCACGAGGGAGTACTTGGATGCAGTGTACACCTGCACAGCTGACAACACTATCCTTGTACCCCCGCTGCGGGTGAATGTGCAGATACAACTTTATCGTAAGTGTTCAAAACCTTAGCAGATTTTTTCACGTGCTTAATTCAAATTCCCCGTCCCGGCTCCCACCGGTGTTTTTAACTGATTATAAAGAAAGAAAGAAAGAAAGAAAGAAAGAAAAGAGAGAAAAAAAAGACATTTATTCCTTTTTGCAAGACACACAAATATAAGATAATATACACAATTTTATAGAAAATAAACAAGGTATAACAATAAAAAACATAAAAATGAAAAATATATCGTCAGCGTTGTGTGTCTTCGCAAAAGTGAAACGGTCGCTGGCTCAGCATTATGCTGAGGCGTATGACATTGGAGCCTTCAAAAAACAGTATACTGTTCCCTTAAAAGCCGGTTACTCTCCTGGGGTTGCTGGCTCTCATGGTTGGCGGTGATCTCTTACTATCAGGTGACTTGCTTGATCGTTTGCCTGATAATTAATTGAAAAAACCGGCTCACGTGGGGAATCAAAGGTGCGTTGCTGACCCTTTCAGAGGCTCGCTCTTTGAAGATACCTAAGTTGAACCGCTCGGGGAATGTTGCAGCAGGAAGTTGGTTCTAAATCCTCGTCGTACGAGGAAAGAAATTGCGTTTAAAACGCACGGTATTCGATGGAAGCATAGACGGTTCCGCTAAGTGCGTTAGTGGAATTTAGCCGCAGGACCACTTGCTTCTTTGCCACCCTTTTTTATAAATTCTTTGATGAATCTGTGTAATAAAAACTGTTTCTTTTCTTATACTTCTTCCAACACTTTCTAGAAATACAATGTACTGGATTGTTACATCCACAACCTTCTTCTTCTTACTAATAAATACTGATTCATAAATGCCCAGCTCGGACTCTTGGTTCTAGAATTATGCATAGAGGTTTACGATGTTGATAAGGAATAAAGATGGATATGCTGTGCGTTAAGAACAAAACCACGGAAACAAAGCAATTTTACCTACCACCACTTAGACAACAAAGTGAAAATAGCTAATGCAATGTCAAGATTGGACGAATTGAAAACGGTCCTCAAAATACAGAACGCCGCGCCGACCTTCATAACAGAAACACGTAAAAGCTAGTAATAATAAATAATATTCTCGACATAGTAATGAGTCCTTGGGTAAGGAGGTTAAACGTTACGCTTCAGGGGTCAGTAATACGTGTTGACCTTTCGCCTACGCCTATTTAGACATACGAGTTATGACTTGGCCATTAATTATATTCCAACTTGCTAATAACGCTGGCCAAGTGCTATAATTGTAAAGTTGTTTGACTAGAATGGTTATTTGGGTTAATATTGTAGTTGCTACGCGGGCAAGGGCAGGCGCTTGGGAATTACATGAAGGTTTTTTTTAACTCTTTCAGCGTCTAGAACCCGCTAAGCTACTCTGTTCGTAAGCAGTATTCGCTACAAAGCGGAAAAATGCTGCTACCGATTTCGAGCGTAGCGCTTAGCAATGCGTGGCAGCGAAATGTTGAAACAAGAATCAAAGCACCTAACTTAAAATAGGTTCTAATGTTTGTTTCTAGGGGAGATAATTACTAAAAACAAAGCGCTTTTAAATCAGTCTTTTTGAACGTTTTTAGGCATAAAAAGTCCTAGGTCCTAGGTAGGTCATGGAAGAATTGTAAATTTGATTAATTAGCGATCGTGTACATACAATGATTACATTACCTTTTTATTAAAAAACCACGTCCAAATCGCCCCATCGGTGTGTAAGCTGCTAAGCACGTTTATTACTGTTGCTGAACGTGCTTGCATTGTCACATCCCTACTTCCCTACTAATATTATAAATGCGAATGTAAGTTTGTTTGTTACGGTTTCACGCGAAAACTACTCAACCGTTCATCGTGAAATTTTGTACACATGTTCTTGGAGGTATTAGAAGTAACATAGGATACTTTTTATTTAAACATTTTTTTTTACGTCGTCACTCTGACGTTGTCTGCGCGGACGAAGTCGCGGGCAAAAGCTTGTATTCTATAATAATTTCTAGGCATCAAATTTTACGTCAATCCTATCACTCAAAGTAGGTCTTTAACTTGCAAGATTTAACCCAAAAAACGTACCTTATAAAAACCGCTCAAACGTCTTCACCTTCATACACAGGTAGTTCCCACCGCACTAGCAGGGACGCCACGCACGTGATATTAGAGCATTTGTCTAACTAACCGCGCAGGACATTATAAGCGGTGACAACCCTGACATAGCACTACGTCATCTAATACGTGCTTGCTGTGAGATATGAGGATTCTGGATGCGGTTGTAATATGATAGAGTGGGGGAAGCGACGATTTTTATTAGTTACCGCCATTCCGTCATGGGGTGTTGCCAGTGTGCTTAGTGATACGCTGCGTCGTTATTTTCGTATGAGCTTAGTGTTGTAATGAATGATACGAGGAATAGTTTCAGAACAATGTACAATTAACTAATGCTTTGACATCGTAGTGACGTGATACGCAGCAAATAGGTATGCATAATGTTTAGTAGCTTTTATGACAGCATAGAAGTCGTTTATCGCTATCCCGCAGGAATGACCAAATTTTTCGGGATAAAAAGTAACCTATGTGTTATTCCAGACTATAATATATTTATGTTCCAAATTTCAGCCAGATCTGTCCAGCCGTTCTGGCGTGAAAGAGTAATAAACATCCATCCATCCAACCATACTTACAAACTTTCGCGTTTGTAATATTAGTAGGATTGAGTTTGTCATTCATGAAAACTGATATTTTTTATAATCACTCTAAACAAATGCCTGATGATGATGAATCTCATTTAAATTTGAAATAATCGAAAAATCAACATAAAAGAACTATTAATATTAGAATGTTAGTACTTTGAAATAACCCGAAGCATTTTCAGTTGGTTTTGTTAGGCTAGATAATAATTTACTCTTAAACACAAACATAAAATTTCAATGCAAAATATTTTAACAAAGACAACGAAAAAGATTCAACAAGTATTGTCGTAATAAATTGTATTAAAACAGTAAACAAACTTCGAAAGAAATACGAAACTAGCTCATTTGTAATTTTTAATTTATATTCAGCTCAGCGAAATTGTTCTGTTAGTCTAGGGAACAATTTTAATCACCAATTTGTTTTTTCAATCCCTGATCGCCTAAAAACAAAAGGAACACAAAATAAACGGTTAAAGAAAGTATATTGTAATGGTACACACCAGCTATTTTAGTAGGTATTCAACGACCAATTGTTTAAATGATCACCAAATCTCAGCGAGAAAATTAATTACCTACTTCAAGTTCCTATATTGCGACAGGTCAATTTGGTGGTTAGTGTTAAAGTAATCCTAAAATGTATCGTTATCGCATACGTAAACAGTGCAAACTACATCCCCATAAGTGGAAAATACAATAAAACTGAATTGTACACATTTTATTACTGGCCATAAAAATGCGAAATGTTTAAAACCCCGCCTATGCCACTCAGTATCTTTCCGCTGAAATCTCTACAATCTCACGTACCCCGAAATAGTTTCACCCAGTTCCACGTTCCCACGGAATGGGGGAAAGTTTCATAAAGCCCGCTTAACCTGCCGACAACCGCTCATTCAGTGTTATTGCAAAACTGAGTCCACATAAAACCGAGCGATTAACATAGATCATGCGCCCCCGTCTGCGGCATGGCTTACCCCTGATATGACGGCTCGTGGCTGCTACAAAATTCTTTTGTGTCACTGAGTTGGTCGCACCGAAGCAACCATTAGTTTTTATTTGCGCGCATTGTCCTTCGTAACACCATTCCGCCGTTGGCAGATAGGAAATTATTTTCCATTATAATACATAACACCATCCATTCTGCTCAGGAGTTAGCTTTTAAGCTAAAATGTTATGATTTTACTCTGAGCGTTTAATTAAAAGGCTTTAGTTTCACATTGTTGCTTTGTGTTAGTCCGTTGCTTTTGCGAGGCGCGAATTTTTTCTCGAAGCTGCTTCGTTACTCTTTATTCAGAAAAATGTACATGAAGCTGTATTTTAACGATTAGTCATTGTAGATACAAGTTCAGAATGGTTATACAGGTGTTGTGTTTAATATGATTTTAACGCCGATACTATTTGTTGACAATGAATTGAAAACAGAGACGAGTACAAATTTATAGCTAACAAGTACGTGTTGAATAAAACGACAATCTAAACTCAATCTACATGTTTTTTTATGCCTTACACACCATAGTTCTGTCGATACCATCCATGATAAGTAAATTGCAAGATAGATTTTGAAATATTAATAATTATAATCCATTTTTTCCTTGCCCTTTTAAAATGTCCTTTCTGCTGGTGAAAGGCTTTCCCTCATTTCCGCTACCCATCTTTATCGAGAATAAACTCCAAAATACAAAATATGTATTATTAGAATATTAAACCAGAGGCAGACCAAAGAGGAGATGGCGGGACGACTTAAATGCATATCGCATAGGGTGACAGGAGCAAGCTATTGACAAGGAGGAGGTGTAAAAAGGTGATACATTTCACCAGCAATGGGACAGTACGAGTATAATAAGCTGGGAAAAAAACACCTTTTACGACACATAGCGTCCCTAAATGCACAAAATTGAGTGGTTTCTCTCTTCTCACACACTGATGTAATACTTAAACTATCCCCATCTAATTCTGTCTTTTGTCCTCAGTGCGGCCACTCCTAGTGGAGATCCTGGCCAGAGAACAGCCTCTCTCTGTGGGCCAGGAAGCCGAGCTGGCCTGTAGAGCGGTGGGAGCGCGACCTCCTGCCGTCATCACTTGGTGGTTAGACGGGAAGCAGATGGCTGCTGCTGAACCTCAGAAGGTACAGTTGTAGACTTTGTATCGTAATGATGTGTCCAAGCAAACTTTGCGGGGGTTTATTCTTCCACGCTGGTCTTGGAAGCAAAGAAAAGCCAATGTGCTAGCTGCTTCTCTTCCACCGCAGATCGTAAAAGCCCATGGAGGTAATGGGCGGAATCTTAGGAATCATGTTACAGCTATGCGACTAGCAACCCATTGCAATTTTGATTTCCCTTACCACATATTATTATGTATACGCCCGCTATCACGTTAAATGTGTCTTGTTATTCTGGGGTCTGTCTACCTCGTTAAGGATAAGGACGTGATTAATATGAGTATGTATAAATATTTATTTGTGGATGTTTGTTATATCTGCGGCGACAAATTTCGACGGACACTAAAATACAACATAGTTCAGTTGAACACCTCATCGTGATTGAAGTGGGCTTAAAGTTTTATATTTCTTCTAGAATTCTGAGGATAGCAACGAGACAGTTTCATTTCTGAGATGGACGCCTCGTATGGAGCATGACGGCAGGATTTTGACCTGCCGAGCAACCCACACTAATTTAGAACACGTCACATTAGAAACTACTAAGCTGCTCAGTTTACATTGTAAGTATGTCAAATAAAACTTTTCTTTTAACGACGTAAGTCAATAAGCGGAACGATTGGGTGGTGAAAGAGTACTTGTTTCTGAAAGTTATAATTAAAACACCTATCTACAAAATTGTAGATAGGTGTTTTATTTTCATATATTATGTTTTAGAACTAATACTGCCGTGCAGATTTTAAAACGCAGTAAGTGCAAAAATGCTGTTTCGAGATAAACGCAAAAAACTACTTCAAACTTCGTTTTTTTCGTTATTTTGAAGAATTTTGATAAATTTCCACTTTAACTATAGCGTAAATGTTACAAGAATTATTTACAAAAAAAAAAGAACAACCTGAGACTTATATTACGCATGAGAGGAGGTTTTTACGAAAATCTGAGCTGTTACTGCAGACATATTTTTACTAAAAATCTTTTAGAATACCAAATAATATGCAGTATAAAAGCTTGATACTGCAATAGTTGAATCGTGTTTGCAGAGTAAAGTACAGTATGGTCATCATGTTTACTGCATTTTTGTTAGAATGTAGCACTCATTTGAAATGCTACGAGTTATTTTACTGCTTATTGTAAGAAAATTGAACGTAAAAATGTATAAAATGACTGAGTAAATTTCACATTCTATAATATTTATTTATCGGTATCATTAGTCACCTTCATTATGTAATAATACAACTAATTGTATAACATTTTTATTTGTGGCTAATAATGAATGATTACCATTAAAAACTTTAAATCACTTTCAGTCTTAATTGAGAATAAAGTCAAAATAATACATAACGTTTCATTGTTTCTATAACTTTTTATTTACGTATAATTAAACCTGCCTTACTGAGATCAATGATAGGTACATTGGTTTAAAATAATAGTGCTTACTTACATAAAAATAAATAAAACAATTGTGACCTAAATAAAACAAGGAACTTAGTTCTGAGATCAGACTTAATTAATTTAACATAATTATTCATTCATATTTGTTTTTTTTTAAATATATGTACCATACCTATAATATTCTGATAATATTTCCACATTTTGTGGTTTTATATTTTTATTATTTGACATTTTAAATTATTATTATTTTCTCTTTGTATGTACCCATGACGATCTTTTTGTGAATTTACATTGGCATTTCATTAAGCTTCATTTTTGTTTGTTGTTATTTTGTTTTTTATTTAATTTAAGTTATTATAATTATATCCTTTTGTGAATTACTTATGTTTGTCATTTAATTGTATTTTTAAAAGGGTGATAAATAAATCTATCTATCTATATATCTATATTTCTTTTAGAAGTATAGGTAAAAAAAAACTTAAGTAAAGTTCCACTTGCAAATAGTTGTGATATAAAAAAGGAATTTACAGCAAATCAAATGCAGAATTTCGAAAGGGTACAGCATTAATTACTTGAGTTTTTTACCTATAATTCTAAAAGATACAAAAAATCTACATGATCTTGTAAAAACAAACATCACAATTAGAAAAATTAAGCTTTAGCTTATTAAAACTTCACATATAAAATCAAATAAAAAACATTCTCATCAAAAAAAATTGTGACTGCACGTCGTGCTATGTGGTGACAGTTGATTATATTTCGTAGATTTAGATTTTTGATCTCATGGTACATATATTTTTTAAGATTTTAAAAGAATGAATAATTATGTTATTAATTAAGTCTGATCTCAGAACTAAGTTCCTTGTTTTATTTGGGTCACAAGTGTTTTTTTTTTTATATAAGTAAACACTATTATTTTAAAACAATGCACCTAGCTCAGATTTTCTTAAAAACCTCCTCTCATGCGTAATATAAGTCTGAGGATGTTCTTTTCTTGTAAATAATCCTTGTAACATTTACGCTATAGTTAGTGTAAATTTAGCAAAATTCTTCGAAATAACGAAAAAAACGAAGTTTGAAGTACCTAGTTTTTTGCGTTTATCTCGGAACAGCATTTTTGCACCTACTGCGTTTTAAATCTGCACGGCAGAATTGCTGAATAATATGCAGTAAGTAAGGCCAGAAACGCGATATAAAAATTAAAAAATATTGATTTTGAACGTATACTGCGATTTAGATTGTAGACTTTTATATTCGTACGATTAGCAAATACCGATCAAAGAGCAGTTAAACTTTTATCCGCCGTGAAAATCGCAGTACACAGTAAAAAAAACTTTCATTTACAAAGTAATACGCAGTAAATTTGACGTATACTGCGATTTAAATAGAATATAATTATTTTTATTTTTCAATAATTACTGACTAACTAAGAGTAAGTTACCTAATCACTGCATTTTAAATGGTCCTTACAGATACGCGTAAATTGTATTTTTACAGTTCCAATAAAGTAAGTTGTTTCTTACTGCATTTTGGTTAGTGCTACGGTGCATTATTTACTGAGCACTTTGACATACTGCTCGTAGAGGCTTCGAAGGAGGCTCCGGACCAAAAAACCGATTACATACATGTGTGCGTTTCGATGCACTGATTCTGAATCACTAATAAACAGAAATCACCCAAAATGCCACTTACTGCGTTTTAAAATCTGCACGGCAGAATACGCTTTCAAAATTGAAATCAGAAGTTTATGTTTTTAGATGTTTTTTTTTGCTGCCAGTGTGCTTCAAAAATACCATTATTGCCAAGAAGAGTGCGCTGCAGGAAACTCCGCCGAAAGTCATTTTTTTTTGAACGAGACCATATTTATTTTACTTACAAACAAACTAAATACTTATACAAATTACAAAAGAGTTTGTCTACATCTAATTTATTATTTTATTCAACAACCAACACGGTGACTTAAACCAATTTTTAAGCTACTTAGTAATATTCATTCATTTTAGTATATCAGATATTCTGTCGTTTAATAAATCTATTTTTGTTAACAGATATGCCTATAGTCGTCCTACAGTTAGGTTCAAAGTTGAACCCTAACGACATAGAAGAGGGAGACGACGTGTATTTCGACTGTGTCGTTCGCGCTCATCCACAAGCTTACAAAGTTGTGTGGGAACACAATGTAAGTACCTTGAGTAATTATACGAAAGAATACTTTAAGTGTAGAAAATAAAGTGTTGAAGATTACGATGATAATTGAGAGATCCACTACACTAAAATTTCTCAAGCTATTTACCTATTTCTTTGATTTTAGTTTAGTGTAAAATTATTGCGTGCTTCTTTTCTTTTTTCTTCCGAATGTAGTTTCTTTTTTTCTTTATGTGTCCTTTTTTGACTTAAATACCACACATTTGACGAGATATCCTAAGTTTAGTATTTTCACTTTATATGTACTGGGAAATTATTCTAATCGTTTTCTTGACAACGAAGAAGCAACAGTTGTTACAATAATGTTCACTGGAAAAAAACAGTTTATTGTCACGTTCCAATGTCATTGTCTAGGATTAAATCTTAATAAATATTTTGTTACATTTATGGATTAACTAAAACCCGAGTAGCAAGGCGGTATTAAGAAAATTTACATTTTGTAGATACTAAATAGCTTAAAAGAGGATTTTCCTAGAACCGAAGTCTCTTAAGAATAAACAGAGGGCTTTTGCATTATAATCTATTTTTACTATAAGTAGGTACTTTATCAAAATTCTAAATTGTAGAGGTCAAAGTTGTTGTTCTATTTTGTTTTGTGTGACATTTATTTTATTCTAGCTTAGTTTCAAATTAAAAATTGACCTAAATAAATGGCTACATAATTCCGACAGATTAAGTTATTTATTTAGTGAGTTTATTTATTGCATATTTACAACTAACCTAATATTCATTCACATTTGAGACCTTATACAACATAAAATAAGGCAGTAGTATCAGGACCAGTGGTCGGAATACACCCTACATTATTCTTATTGTCATTGTCATGTGAGGATTCTTTTTAATTAAAATTATCTAATAACTAATTTTTTTTTAAATTAAAATCGCAGTTAAAACACAGTATCATTAGTCCATTAATACGGATACCTTGAAAATTAATGTTTCAAAACAAAATGCAAATAATAAACTGTTAAACGGAGCGAAACGAAGCCGTGTGAAATAAACCAATCACATTCCGCAAATTCAAATTCGTTCGTGTTCAATTCAACGGCGACGCAACCTAATTGGTCGATTTTGCACAACTACGTTCCGAGGGGCAGCTTAAACAAAATCATTTCAGTACACAATTATAACAAACTTAAATTCAGTGCACCTTTTCCGGGCATAGGAATCATGTTATAGGCGATGCGGCTAGCAACCCGTCACTATTTTGATTCCCCTTTCCACCTATACGCCCATAATCATGCTAAACGTGGCCTTCAGGTATTGTGACCTTAGGCTCTGTCTACCCTGATAAAGACGTGATTTATGTATGTGTGTGTGTTTTCAGACCATTTGCGATGATATTAGAAAAAACAGCGTCGGTACTCAGATCAATTAATAAATACATGAAAATGTAATTAATCTACGCCCTGTTTACGATTGCAATGTTGAGCGTACACCATGTGTTCCCTGACGTCTAAAATGCAATTCAATTCCGATTGAGTTTGGATTCGCTCGCTGTCAGATCCATACTAAAAATGATAGCTAGAACCTGAACTGAGACGGATTACTCGCATTAAGATGTCATTGTAAGGCCCCTGGGGCCTTGAGTCAAATAGTGATAAAATTAAACTAAATTAGGATTAGGAATTAAGGTAACAATCATCTAACTGTATTCATAATGGTTGGTTAGGATGTCATCAAACTCTATCTTTTAATTATACATAATAATTAATAATTAATTAATAATTAATTAATATTATAATTGTACGTGTATCGAATGTGTGTAAATAAATGTTTCTCTCTCTCTCTCTCTCTCTCTCTCTCTCTCTCATACACATATATTTCCTAGCCCTATTATGGTCTTGGCAGTTCCTACATTCACCTTAAGTTTTCCTTTTAGGGTCAAATACTAACACACAATCAGCGGACGGGTGTGATAGCCAATTCAGCGCATCTAGCGGTGCAACACGTCTCTAGAGAGAGTGCGGGCAAATACGTGTGCACTGCCTCCAACGTAGAGGGTGACGGGCGTTCAGCACCAGTCAATCTGCAGATCATATGTAAGTACAACTATTTACGATACGAAGCAATGTGGTATTTCTAAATTTTCTCCAGAGTTGCAACTTCCCAGGGATATCGGGATATGTCTAGTTTTTATGACGAAGTTAAATAGCATTTTGAATTTGCTTCGCTGACGATGTTCTCACAGTAATTGTAGTAAAGTAAATGTGATGTCGCTGTGTAATTTACTGTGAAAAAGTTCCACAGCGGGTCTTGGATCCGTCGGTTTGATAGAACCTACAGATCGCAGTTCTAGTAACATAGTGTCGAGAATTATATTACGTTTTACCTAGCTTTCAGTGCCGGTTTCTAAAATATGGCAAGCAATAAACGCTGGTGTTGAATTTCAATGAAATTTTCATGCGCAGCAAAATATTAAAAGTGACTGCTTGAAATGTCAAACGCAGTTTTCAATAAATGGCTACGCCATGCGAAAGCTGCAGAGTGTCATTAATGTGTTTGGACCTTATGGAATTTAATGCGGAACTATTTTTAATAATGAACATTTTCGATATAAACCATTTTTCCAATTCGAAAATTCGGAAAAATCGGATTCGATTGCGAAATAAAATTAAAATATCTCCTAACCCTTTTTATTTTTTATTTGTGGCGTGTGATCAGGTCATCCTTACGAGTTTTTGTATTTTATGTGGATAAAATCTTACTTTCTAAGTATGCCCAAAAATCTGAAAAACCATAGGTGCCCGGTTTTTTTGCAAAGGGGTGTATATACCTAACTAAAATACTATTCAGAAATCTTGTCACAAAATGTTAGCATCGTTGTAAAGAAACACGGTCCACAGACCCTCCGATATCGTTTAGAATCTGCCAGGAATACATTAACGATGCCCAGGGTGCACTGGACAAAACACTGCTCTTCCCCCGGATGGATAAAAAAAATACCGCATCGCTCCTGACCACACGGAGAAAACCCGACTCGCACCCTTACGGCAACTAAACTGCCAACACAAGTTTCTAAGGAAGCACTTTAAAATCATTTAACAAAAGACAGTCAAATTGGATATCCTTTTTGAGTGAAGCAATTTTCAACTCGCACGCTAGCGATAACTAAAAAAAGTTAGGTACCGGCAAAGTTAGCCACAAAACTAAACTGGACTAACTTCACCCGATGGAGAGTTCCAGTCTGCAGATGCGGGATCCGTGATCGATTTCTTAAGTTGGTGTGCACTCCACGAAGTACTTCAGCCAGGAGTCGCCTGAAACTTACCGTCACCAAACAATTTGAGTGCCGCTTTTCATGGCGATGTGTACCTACCTATACCTATACGTATAGGCAGCTGTCCAGGTAATCCCTGAAGAAACACTTTGTTTCTTTATTCCATTAAAATTCTAAATTTAAATTACAAATAATTGCATTACCTGCCAGCACGCTGGTTTGTTTGTACAAATCTTTGTACAAACAAACTCAAGTTCCTACAGTACACACAATAGGTAATAGGCACACATTTAAAAACAAATCTCGTGACCAAGAGGGTAGTGTATTGGGGCAGAGGAAAGAGTCGCGTTATCGTCTCCTGGTTGTAGGTGGTTTGTGTTGAACTCAGACGACTTGGTATGGAAGCATACCGCTGAAATCAGACGGCGAGTTTATACTGCATTGTTATCATTCTTTGAATGATTTTTACGATTTAGCTGATATTTTGTATGAGGAATACATTCCGGCTCTTTCTAACATGATTTAACTATGCTATGTTCTTAACAAAATAAAACTGTTACAAAATCAGTTTTGTGTTTTATTAAACTAACATATTTATTTCAAGAAAAAGCTACGAGGTATAATTTCATTTTGTATTATTTAGGGAGTTGACTAGTAGAGACTTTATACGTCTCTACTATAGACTAATATAATTTAAGGTACCTACTTAACTTATACACCCCTTTTATAAATGTATTATAAGTTAAGTAGAATTTAAGTATTGTTGTAAATTTATTTTATTTTGTAAAAAAATGACTTTTTGCCAAGTCTCTCACGGCGCATTATTTTTGGCAATGATGGTCTTACCGAATGCGCGCGTAGTTTAAAAAAAAACACGTAAAAGAGCTCTTTTTTTGAAATTTTGTTGTTTTAAAAATCACATCTAGTTACTTACTTCAAAAACGTATCACCGTCTGAGACAAAAATAAATTCGAGCGTCTTTAGGTTCCCGCTTACATCTATAGGTATACTTCCATCAGAGTCGAATAGGGAACTATTAATGTGCTATTAATATGAGTATCATTTTCATCATCATGAGCGTAAGACAGTTGTTCACCGTCGGACATAAAAATTCTTAAAAAACCTCGACGATGATTGGTTATATTTTGTGCTAAGTACATGCATCCAGTTCTGTTATCTTTACTAGGTCATCCGTCCACCTTGGCCTATCGAAACAATACTTCGCTTTTCGATTTGCGGTCATTAATTCAACGTTTACGTTTTGCTGATGTCGTGCTCCCTAACTTCCACTTAAGGTGTGCAAATTGCTGAACTAAATGTGTAGTTTAGTCTTTCTACAGAGTTCAACATTTTTATTTCGGTTTCGCACATATATTCCGAGTATACTTACATATTTTCCCAATAATAAAAAAGCTACTAAATGTCAGTAGACCTAAGAAAATATGCCTGACTAAAAAGGCTCGATAATTTATAGCTTCCAGTCCAAAAATTCTAACAAGATCAAGCAAAAAATATTTCAATAAATCACTAAAGCCGATTAACATCAACTACTCTGACCTCTTTCTACTTCACAAGTCGTTTCCATTAAAATTTCAGAAAAATATTTAAGCATCAATTGATTTTTTTTAATTGGACGACCAGTATAAGTGACACGAAAGCGGACAGTTCGATTTTTGGGAATGAATGCTACATTCCGGAGTAATCATAAATTTATAGCAATATTTCACGTGAAAAACTCTTTTCCAATTCCCGTTATCAATAGCCGCGGCCATGAATAAAGCGCAGATTTTAAGCCATATTTATTAAAGGCAGCTCCCAGCAGTAAAATATTATGATAAATATTTAAGGCGAGCGTCCACTGAAACTGCGAGAAACAGTATTTAACGACCCAAGGGAAATTATATTTTATCACCTCTGTTCTACAACGTTTATAATCCCTTCAGTAGGTAATTTCGGAGTGCTCAGCCAAATAATTTAATAAGCACCCACGGCATTAATTAATAAACAAACGTAGAGTATTGTGAGAAAGTTTAGGTTTTATCTCAAAGGATATAGACCCTATTCGCAAAAAGTGAATGAGGGATGAGTGGAATGTAGCGTAAAAACAACGCATGAATTAGTAAAAATAAATAAATTTGTGTAGACGTGTGCGAGAAAGAAGCCATGAATGACGATCAAGTTTTTTTTTAATTAGAATGTCTTTAACTATCAAAATTATTTTGGATTTACGGTATCCACCAATCCATCCAGAGAGATACACTTTTGCTATAAAAATACAATAATATTACACTTAAAACTTTATTATGTCCTAAATATTTCGTTTGCCATCCTTGTCGTTATTAAAAAATCCAAAAAGGCTAAGTTGAACATCAAAAATGGTAAATGTTGCCTTCGAGTCAGTATAGTAAGAGACGTGACAATTTTACAACTTTTAATTCAATCAATTTAAGTTTGTTTTATTAGTTACCTATTTCAAACTTTGAAGAAAACTTTGAATATTGTAAAGTAAGGAAATGTTTGTGGGTATATTATTCCTATTATTTTATTGGAATAGTGGTTTCCTTTCATCTACAATAATGGCATACACATTGTAGAATCAGGCGTTTAAAACGACGTGAAGTGAGTTAAGTAAGTACTCAAAGTAAAAAGGAGGGGGTCTTTGACCGTGTTACCGTGCAACATTGCCGACATTTCGTCACAAGATTTTTAAATTGTATTTGTTACTTTGACATTGGCGAAGTATTGTCCTCGCTATAACGACTTCATACGCCACCAATAAGAAGAAGAAGAAGATAATATCACCATTCGACCTCATACAATTGACCATTACTGTAGCAAATTGAATGCACATGCACCTACTCGTACCGCATGACTTGCAAATGGAAGCAATACACCCCGAGATACAATTTGATTGTCAATACCAGCCGGCTTGCACACGACCTGGTGTAACTATTAGCAGGATTTGTGAGCATCTCGTGTGATTAAGCGAAATGATTCCCCTCCGAGGGGGAAAGGGTAACTGATTTGTTTGAAAACCCAATGCCTAGACATTCAGGAAACTAAACCTTGGTAAATTAGTTGGAACCCTTGGGTAGGCACCACACACATAAAAGGTTTTATGAAACACCAGCGAAATTTTAGATCTTAATATTCGCTGTGCGTCTTTTGACAGTTATTTTGAACTTTTTAGTAAACTTCGGTTTTTTGGCATGAAAAAAGGTAAACAATCTTGACACGTCCTTTTCTAGAAAAACACTTAATAATCGGTAACTGGAAAATATAAAACCGTAATAAGACAAATCACAATATTCCAGGGATTTTAAATAAATAAATATCTTGGGACAAATTACACCAATTAACTCAGCCCCAAACTAAGCAAAGCTTGTACTATGGGCACCAGGCAACGGATAAACATACTTATATAATGTAGATTAATACATACTTAAATACATACAACATCCATGACTCGGGCACAAACATTCGTATTCATCATACAACTGTCTGCCCCTGCCGGGATTCGAACCCAGGACCTCTAGCTTCATAGTCAGGGTCGCTAACCACTAGGCTATCCGGTCGTCAAAATAAATCGGTCGGTTTTAAATTGTAACTTGTTGTTATTTTGTTTTTAAAACTTTTTTCCAATTAAAAGACATGTCAAGGTGGTTTACCTTTTTTCTCATGCTAAAAAAACCGAAACATAGGCAACGGCAAGATATTTGCCGTGACAAAAATCAAAACAAATCTATTTAGAAATGGTTACGGTACAAAATCAAATGTTTTGGTATGACTATCAAATGGCTAAAGGCTGAAGCAAAGAAACGAAACAAATACGTATACAAAGTGAAGTTACAAAGATAGCAATTTTATACCAATCAATGAAAAGAAGGGAAACGAGGAAGAAAAAACAACTCCTCTATGAGTGCTTTATGACAACATGCCACCGCTCTCTCATGTTTATTTCTATCACAGATAAGCCGGTATGCAAGAACAAAGTGCCAGCGATTGTCGGCGCTGCGCTCAACGAAGCGGCGAGGGTGACATGCGAAGTAGACGCCTTCCCGCCGCCGAAGAATTTCCAGTGGACACTCAACAACTCCATGGGAACTGTGGAGTTGGAAGCAGTGAGTATTTCTGGACCCTTGGCACAAAAATTATTTCACTTCACTCGAGAAATACACTCGAATTAGACCAATCGTCCTGCGAATGGTGAAGTGACGCCGGCTTTTACTGCTCCTTGTCGTGTACGTACGGCTGCGCGCATACGCACACAAGCATACTTTGCCATAAAAATTGTTTGAGATACGCACACGCGCTCGCGGTAAGGCATGGTTTAAGCTGACCTCACTTTGCCGTTCGCAGAAATCCGTCATGCCTTTTTACTTTATCCGAGTTCGAAAATAAACTACAGCTCAAGTTAAATTTTTACATACATACCGTCACGACTCTTTCCCATAGGGGTAGGCAGAGACTACTTTGTTCTACTTGCTACGATCCTGACATATTTCTTTCGCTTCATCCACAGTCATCAATCTCTTCATACATGCTCGTCGGTTTCGGGTACTCCTGACCTGACCTTTTTCCAAAACGTCTCCTATTTGGTCTCGGAACGTCCGTCTAGGCCTTCTCCTCCCAACGTAGCCATTCACACTCCCCATATAGAGGTTTACAATGACTATTATACTATGTTGATTCTTTAACATTTACCAATATTAGCCATGCGCGAAGAATCTCTTCATTGTTATTTGTTTTCTGAGATAAAAATCTTTATCTGCAGCTATACCCGTTGTTAATTAGTTGTGTATAAAATTTAATACACATTGGTTGATTCAAAGGTGAATCACGAATGTATGTATGTGTGTATGTTTGTGACGTTTCTTGTACCTATACATTTTACTCCGATTGAGATCTACGCTACTGCGTTCATATTTTGTTTGTATTTGCAATACACTGTAATATGAACGCTACCCGCGTGTTTAATAAACGGATTTAAAGTAGATGCATGTTACAAAGTCAAGTAAACATTTTAGAACACAAACGATTTGGAAATTTTTAAGCGGCACGATAAATGCTAGTTACATATAAATTTAATCAAGGTTTTGTGCTACCGTAGTTATAGGTACCGAGATATCTGCACAACATAGATAAGACGGAATTATGGTCACCGAGCACAGCACACTTTGCATTCTGCACATAAATTATTTCAATCTTGCAAATACAGTGACACTTATCTTGTCTTCAGGCGAAATTCACGATAAACAATGGACAGTCCATTCTCACGTACACCCCTACTTTGGAAGGGCACTATGGCTCCCTATCATGCAGGGCCACGAACTTGGCTGGGCAGCAGATAGAACCTTGTCGCTATACTCTGCTGCCGGCGGTTCGGCCAGACCCGCCGTTCAATTGTTCGTCACAGAACCTAACCGATGATTCGGTGGAGCTGCGATGCATGCCAGGTAAGTTTCATTTGTTTTCCCGAGATAATTAACAAGTTTTACAAATTAACTTTTAAGTTAAAAATAATCCTTGATGTTTTAAGCTAAATTTAAATGATTATTAACCTTAGGGCGGTAAAGAAATTTCGTAGTTGACTACATAAGATAATGTAATAAATTTTTTAGTTTGCACGTGTGTAATGAATAATGTTACCTAATTTTGATTATTAGCACTCCATATTCTCTGTGAAAAATAAAAAATACTAGTGAAAGAATTACTTCGATACGTCAATTAGTTTCCGATTTAGAAGTAAAACAAGTTGAACCGTACGACGCGGGCCGCCGGTTACGGTGTGACGTCATTGTTTAACACGCTCAGTCTGGCTCACTAAGTCCGCTCGCAGCCGCGCGCCCGTGCCATCGAAATTATACCTAAACTAGCTTCTGCCCGCGACTTCGTCTGCATAGAATTATACATAAAAACCTTCCTCTTGAATCACTCTATCTATTAAAAAACACCGCATCAAAATCCGTTGTGTAGTTTTGAAGATATAAGCATACATAGGGACATTGCCGGCCGGTACTGCCGCAAACGCTACGTCCCGCAATTTCTTGTAATATCTTCGAAAATATTCATTTAAATCATATGCTGTAAAGGGCTATATAGATCTATATTAAATCAACAATTTATTTAAGGTATTCAATTGGATAAGGATTAATGCTGTATTGGTTAAAATCGCTTCGAAAATTAGCCATTATTTGTCGTAAAAAGTAAATGACAAAAATGTTTTATTGTGGGATATCCATAAGAGATACACATATACCATCGCGGAGTTTTCTGTAGACCTTTTCAATGTGTACAATACTTAGTACATTGTTTTGATAAATCTCGTAGGGTTCAGCCTGCGTTTGCTATGTAAGCGGAAAAAATGTAATTATTTACGACATCACATTAGAAACCTCAAAAATAGCAGTACTTCTCCACTATGTTATTATACATATAAACCTTCCTCTTGAATCACTCTATCTATAAAAAAAAACTGCATCAAAATCCGTTGTGTAGTTTTGAAGATATAAGCATACATAGGGACATAGGGACATGAGGACAGAGAAAGCGACTTTGTTTTATACTATGTAGTGATGATGATGACTATGTAGTGATGATACTTTTTAAAATGTCCAAGCCAAATACTAGGAAATCATGTGTTGTGCCTAAATGTAAAAATACAACTACCATTTCGTCGGAAAAGTTGTTTTTTATTGTTCCAAAAGACGTTAAAATGCGAAAAAAATGGATAAAAGTTATGAAGAGGTCAGATCCATTTGGAGATAAAAGTATAGTTTATTGTTGTGAAGACCGATCTGAAATAAGTTTCAAATAAAAATAAATGGCCTTACGTATTTTGTTAGTAAAAAAAATACAAATAAACAAAATAGGCTTAGTACATCTGTTCAAACGTCTATATTTGCAATAAAAATTAAATTAAGTAAAATGGCCTTACGTATTTTGTAAGTCAAAAAAATACAAATAAAAACAAGGTTTAGTACCTACATCTGTAACGTTCAACCCACTACATCTACATCCTAAGTACCTAACCTATCCTACTTCCTACTAATATTATAAATGCGAAAGTTTGTGAGTGTGTGTGTGTTTGTTATCTTTCACGAAAAAACTACTAAACGGATCTGGACGAAGTCTGGACTGGAATAACACATAGGCTACTTTTAACCCTCGGAAAATGTACAGTTCCCAAGGGAAACGGGGGCGAAGCTGCTGGCGGAAGCTAGTTTGCAATAAGTCAATGTATGTATTCATTTAAATTTATTAACAAGAGCGGTACTTACCTATATATACATACGTACCTACCAATAGCTACAAAACTATAATAGTACATATTTGTTGTCTTTAACGTAAAAATTTAATGGTAGGTAACTAGGTACTTCTACTATTTGAGTTACATTAGTAGCACGGAAAGTTCAATCACCTTTGCATTTTTATTCCTCGCAACCATTAATCCATCTATTTTAGGTAGATTATCCGATTGCCCTTTTTCGAATCCTTCATCCATTTTATTAATCGAGTAATATTTACAAAAGTAGTAGTAGTATTAGACAATTAACTTAATACGCGGAAGAAAACACAACAAAATACAACAAATTGATACTAAGCGGCCCGCGGCCCGCGCGGCGTGTTATACTGTGACGTCACAAGCGGTCACGTGACTGTTAGCGGGACTCGATATTTTTTGAAACTTTAAATGCCTATAAAATCAAAACTACTAGGTATTTTTGACTACAACAAAAACTAGTGTATTTGTATACATACAGGCTTTACTGAGACAACGTTTCAAGCGATTTGGCATACCTAGTAACATTCTCAATTGTTACCTACATCAAAGCTTTCATACGATATTTTCCCATTGCAATGCAACCATGTTGATACACAAAATGAAAAAAAATAACTACACAATTAAACCAATTTTACGACCGAACAGGAAAATCAAATTTTACGCCGTGAGGTCAAACTGAATTGGAAAATAGGACCGCCGTTCAGTATTGAAAGCAAATAGTTCGGTTCAATTAAAACTAAAATGTGTTGGAGTTGAACCGTTCTAGATAAAAGTTAGCTCATAAAGCTTTACAACGCTCTGACGCTTTGAGGGTTGCCGACCACAGTTCACCGGAATAGAACTCGACTAGATTCAGTGTTGTAATTGTTCAAAGTAATACAATGTAGGTACCTATAACGTTTTAAGTTACCTTGGTATAGGTACCAAGGTGCATATTAAGTAGGCTTAATATGCATAGATATGCATGAATATGATATATGAATTTGGTATAGTATACATAGATTATGTATGTACCGGCGGCGTAAATTTGTTCAGGCGTGTTTTCCATATTTTTTTAATTTGGTATCACTTTGGGTACAGGCCATGAGCTCTGAGATTACATTTGGGTTTCGGGTATCATCGAGTATCAAACACATAAGAGCGAGGAAGACAGCAAGACCAACCCAAATGTCGCTTTAGGAACATCTATAGTCTACATTGTGCATCTTCAGACTTGTACTTTGAACGTCATGTTGTGTTGTTGAAGAAAACTATTATTATACTAATGTCAGTTATCGTTCTCAGCCTAAATTAGGAAAATAAACTAATACACAAAATACGAGCTATGAAATGTTTAAATGGATAGGAAATATCAATTAAATATACGTTTGATTCATAATCGCCAGTATTCATTTTGACAGTTCTTGTATGAATGTGACAGCTAGCTGATTCCGATGCCAATTGTCAGCCCATACGTGAACTGTCAAAATGAACACGACGGCGATTACGATCGAGTTTGACAATAAGCCTACTGGCATTGAAGTAGTCGACTTAAGAACGGTGAAGTGAATTAGGACCGAGCGTGTCAAAATAATCCACTTATCCGTAACTGCGAATGTGTGGATTTCAGCGACGTGTAATACAAGTAAAACATGTTAATATTTAGGATACGATGGCGGCCTCCATACAATCTACTTCGTGGAAGCGTGGGAGCAGGGCTTGTTCATAGCCAACGCCTCGTCTGTTACCCCTATATGGAAGCTGCGAGGTCTTGGCTCCGGGAAGACGGTGAAGCTGGTATTCTACGCCAACAACGCCAGAGGACGGTCGGAGGTCACCACGTTGAGAATCTTTACGCTGTCAAGATTAGCATTGCATACAGGTTAGTAGAACTATTTGTTAACTAGCTGTTGCTAGCATCGTCTGCATATAATTCCTTAATCGCTATTCTCACATATGTGCTTTCAAAAATCGGGCCCCAGGACCAAAACTGACCATGTGTTCACCGGGATACTAGACGTCATGATAAAGTTGAGGATTGCATAAGACTGGTTTCATTCATGCTCTTTCAATCAAAAACATTACATAACTCCTTTTCCTAACTCGAATTTGATAGGATTCCGTGTTTGACTGTCACTCAATTATCTCTTGTATTGTTTTGGATGTTATTAATGCTATGAAAACGTTTGCCTTACTGTGCATTTTCCTAATTATATCTAAATGCTAACGCATTCGTGATAATCTGTTTGTCCAAAACAGAAGCGAAAACCACAAACGGCCACGGCGTGGAGGCGGGCTGGGCTCTAGGCATCGTCGCGGGTACACTGGGCACGCTAATTGTGGTCACCATCATTGCTCTTTTGGCGAGGAGGCGGCAACATCGACCCATGCAATACGAAGGTAAGTGCCGTATAACATGACGACTTAAAACAGCTAGAGCAATATTAAAAAAAACTAAGCCCGCGCGCAAAACAGACTTATAGTTTAAGAAGGAAACAACACTTAAAAATAAAATGCAATAATGATTATTTTTTTTGCCCAAATTACCTTAAATCGTTTTGGAAAAGAGCCTTGCTGATCAACTCTTCAAACTTAGACTGATTTTTACCAGACATAGCTAAGAACCACTGCAAGGTAACTGGCATTCGACTGATAAATATCGTACCTAAATCGGTCCATCCGTTTGAGAGCTATACATAACATACAAACACAGAGAGAGACATTTACAGCAAACTTATATACCCTGCGATTTGCGTCAGGGGTTAAAAAGTACGTACTTTGAAGACGAACTCGCCTATTTTTATTTGCATTGCACATCTAGTCAGTGTATTCGTCCATTTTCTTTCTTACATACATACATACATACATAAATCACGTCTCTATCCCTTACGTAGACAGAGCCTAAGGTAGAAAGACCTAAAGGCCACGTTTAGCATGATTGTGGCCGTATAGATGGAAAGGGGAATCAAAATAGTGATGGGTTGCTAGCTGCACCGCCTATTACATGATTCCTATTTTCGTCCATTCCCTCGATGGGCTTTTCTTTCTTACTTGTATAAAACTCAGCCGTACGGTCAACATTGATTTTTTGCCCATTTTAAAACTATCAAAGTAAAATTTCATAAACGCCATCCCCTTTATTCGGTTCCACAGAAGTCACGTGGAAAAAGGACGCTCGGTTAAAAAAAATAGGATAAAATGAATGAACGAGGAACCAAATATTTCCGTACGGAATCGCTACCACATTGCAGCATTTTACGTAGAAGTCTAATATAAATATTTGATCATTTCATTTTCTACTCTTTTATGCAGACGTTTACACCATATTCTCCTTATTTGTAAACAGTTTGTTAAACTTATGCTAAGTTGATATGATATGCGCGAAACATAATTATGTTGATTATGTGGAAGCGGATTGTATTTATTTAAACTTTACAGTTTTATGACAGTGTAGGTTTTTTTCAAGGGCTTCTGCAACGGTTGTCTTTCTATCATAATTTGTAATCTACAAAATCACAGTAAAACATATAATGCAATTTTCAAACGTACAAACTAAATTCAACCGATTTTGGAACGAACACTAACGCAATTAAAATACAGCCGATGCCATTAGTAAAGTCATTCTGCACATTTTTAAAATAACTGCCAAAAATGTCACTGCCGCATCGACAGTTGAATAAAATTGCAGTTCAAATATAAGCTCTATTCCAGCTTCAGCGACAAGATTTTGAAAAATCAGTTCCAATGCTTTTATTTACTCTTTTACTGCAAACGTTTGGCAACAGTGCTCGGCTGCAATATCGCGTGTGGAGTATGGGGACCTAAAAGGATGGAGTTTGAATTTATAGCGCCATTTTTAGCAATGAAAATAATGCACTTTCAGTAATAGACCGTGACTTTGCAAAATCGTCACTTAAACGGTTTAAAGTAAAATTTCAGCGTTTCTGTGAAAAATTAGTCTCATTTTTAACTAGAATTTTGTTTAGTATTTTTGTTTCAACTTCAACGGTCGCCTGTACTTTTAGTTGTATGTAAACTCGTTAGTTGTATGTGTCCTAGTCATACGGACATAATGAAAGTTTGACGAACGCCGTGTTTTCCTTTATGAAGTTTCTGTCGCTTCTATGTTGGTGTGAATGGATTTTAAAATTAGCGAGCCGAACTAGCGCGCTGAGGGTTCCGTACGAGTCCGGCAGGGGAATTATATGTTTCATTATTAGCAGAGCTCTATAAAAAAATAAAGCGACCATGTTTCGACTTACTGTAACATTAAACATGTATGACTAGATGAAGTCACAGGGATTTTGCAAGACATACATTCCAAGTTTAGATTTAGAGAGGATCGTACTTTTGTCGTATGTAAAATGTTAATATAACACAATACCCTTCCGCTTGAGAACGGAGCAAACATCATCATGTTAGATTTGCATGGTACATCAAACCGAATGTATGTTCTGTCAGACCACAAATAAGTCGGAATTGCTTTGCTGGGAACTTGAGCGCAGGCGGGAGATTCCGTCGCGTGCCCAGCATTTTTGAACGCCACCGTACCACGTTCACTGCATTTGAAATGTGATTTATGCCCTACTGCATTCCTACTGAAATTGCAGATGTTTCGTCACTTGCTTACGACAGTTTTATTTAGTTTCCAACTGCCCGTAGCAATGGAACGTATGAAGGACGTTTCGAGTGCGCGGGAAATGTCTTCATTTTTGTGTAACAGGTCGAGTGTTAAAAGGACTTAGTGGTTGGTTGAACATGCTTTGCGTTCTGGCGTGTGAACAAATTGAATAGTTTTAAATAATATGAAATACAAGTCTCAGAAGCTGTCTAGGCACGGTGTTTAATAACTATTTAATGTCGCAATGATAAACTCAACATAAGTTATTTCGTAATTCATATTTTCTAAGCCTTGGCTTGTAATGTTACTTTATTGAATACACGGACAATTGATAGCTGTAGTGATATACTCCTCAAATTATGAAGCCCATAAAGTAGATAATAATCCTTCAAACAGTCAACCATAATGCCTTTAAATTTTTGAGTACTTAATGGATAATATGGAGCAACATTCCCTATTAAATTATTCCTGCACAAATTGTATTTCATCTTTACAATATCAAATCTTATATAAAAGGAAAGTCCCGACTGGTCCGACCGACTTATCAACGTAGCCCGAACTCTTGAACCTAAAAAGCTGAATTGTTGCATAAGTTTCCATTTACTATATGAGCAAGCAATCCACTATTTTATTAAATAAGACGTTACTTTGCGGGAGTCCATTTCAATGAACGAGAAACATTATTTATCTACCTTGCTACTCCGCTACTCAACGCACCTACTCCGCGTGAATAGCGGAGTATTTAGTAAGGTAAATGTTTTTTGTTTAAGGTATTCACTATTGAGTTAATCTTTGGTAAACGTTTGCAGTCTGAGCACCCCTATTTTACTTTATAGCGTTTTAATGTGAACGTTGAAATAAAAAGAATAAAAAGAGCCTTTAAAAAACTATCTGCAGTTGGTAGTACAAAAACACAGTGTACAAGTATAATTTAAAGTGTCAAATACTCCTTTACGTTGCTAAGGGTACGCAGCTGACAATTACTAGTTTAGGCGGCCTTAATGATTTAGAATTCTCTTAGTCAGTAAGTTCTGAAGACCCTTCTGGCCTGTTTTGAATTCTCATCAGTCTGAAGCAACGTTTGCATATTCATTAGCAGATTTTATCACCCCCGATACATAAATAACGCTTTGTGCAGATTGGTCATTGAATACGGAATGAATAAACTATCCATCATTTAGATGTCTGTGCGATACAAATAATTTGATATCGATTTCAGGGTCGTGTTTAACATTTTTTTTAACTTTATATTTCTTACTTAAAATAATTTTGAATAAGTATTATCAAAAATTATTGTTATTTAGACCATGACCAATGAAACAACAATCTTCGAAGACCGATTCAATGGTGCCCTTGACACTAAAAAAAAACCGGCCAAGTGCGAGTCGGACTCGCGCACCGAGGGTTCCGTATCATTATCTATAAATATCTAAAACCAGTGTAAGCAGAGCCCTGTTCCAAAGCAAAATGTACGCAGTGTGGGGTTACTTTATATTGGTCACTGCTATATACAGACATACATACACATTTACGGTTTTCGCAATTATTCTTTAATCTGTGCTATAAGACCTACCTTCATACCAAATTTCAAGATTCTGCGTTCACGGGAACTACCTTGTAGGTTTTGATTCCCTTGAGAGTTGAAAATTTGCGGAAATTTGCGGCATAAACGGCTGTATCTTTGATTTTTTTTGATTTGATTGCGTTGGCTTAGAAGTTTGATTTTTTCACAGCTTCAAGGGACAGTAGACCTAAGTAATTGATATAAGTTTCAGCTTCATACCTCCACGCGTTCCTGAGAAAAAGGGTCTTGACAGACGGACAGACGGACAACAAAGTGATCCTATAAGGGTTCCGTTTTTTCCTTTTGAGGTACGGAACCCTAAAAATGGCCGAAGGAATCTGCCTTTCCTTTCCTTATAGCTTGATTCCAATCTATCAAGTATATTTCGCTTCCTGACGGTATTCAGGGGTAATTAGCAACCTAAGGAAATCACAAATCACTAAGCCACCGCTGACTATTTATTGTTTATTCGGTGTAAGATAATGGGCCGAAACCTAGAAAGAACGCATTAGAGGCCGACTAAGATAAATGTCTACTTGTACTTTAGCGCTACAAAAACTAACAAACAGGGAATGAATACATTTCTCCCGTAAAAGTATTTACGATATTGTTTTACTTGGCTATTTGGAGAAAGCTTTTACATGTGGCTTAGTTTTTATAGTTGAACTGGTTTTTACCTGCGACTTTGTCTGCATAAAAGTTAGGATAATAATGACAACAATAATAAAGAAGTATAGGCAAACTGCTTTACTATCCCTTTTTAACATACAGTAGGCAATTTCTTCATCCCGGGCAAGTAAAGTTCCCAAGGGACGCAGTCGAAACAGCGGGCTACAGATCTAAACAGTAATTTTATTATAGGTTACCTATTACTATTGAGATAATGTTCTGAGCGATATTTCATAAAATGTAAAGGCGAATGGCATCGTACTCGTATCAATCATACTATCGACTGAATTTAGTGCCAGGCTAGTGCCAGGCTGTGGCGTGATGAAAGCCGACGAAACGTTTCTTAATGTAAAGAAATAAAAGTACTATTGTATCGAGTAATAAGTAATTCTCATGTTGGTATTTCTGCCAACTTTTTATTGTACACAACGAGTTAAAAAGCCCGTCTCCGCTTCCACCTAAGCAACCACAAATCAACATGTCAAACACTACTATTATCAGCAGATCTGTGAAGTTAGTCTGATTCAATCACTCAAAATCGATATACGAGTAGAAAATTTCTTGAATGTAATGTTTCAAATTTGGCACTATTGTTGTTTAACTTCGAGAAGGAAATCTTACATTTTTCTTTTTTCAGCTCCCATCCAGACTGTGAAGGCGTACATAGGATCAATTCAGAGCACGAATCACTCGCCGATACAGCCCGATGACAAAAATCCTGACGTCGTGCCTCTTGGTAAAGGTAGGTTTTAAAATAATTCATCAAACATTATCTCGTTCTTTTTGATGCTTCAAACATAGAGCTATTTTGCACACTCTGAAACATTCCCTGCGATATTAATTTTCTCTTTTAATAACCTATTCAAATTCTTGAATGAGACTGACATTGAATGGACTCATTCATATTTACTGCCGCCCTATTTTATAACCGCATAGTGACAATAAATACCGTGGGTGTGACACAAAATATAATCTTTAATAAACTTCGAAACTGATTTAATATCATGATCTAAACCATAATTACATTTACTGCGGAACGGAGACATAAATTTAATAAACAGCCGGCTGGCTTGTAGGCTTTAGTAACGCAAAATCGTATTAAATTTCCTCACTAATATTTGGAAATGAATTTTGAGGAGAATTTTGTAAGGAACAGTTTCAAACTTTTGAATACGCGCCAAGAGCTTGTAATGGCCTCTGGATAATCAAAATTAAATATTTTACTCAACTTTACGTTTTATTTTATTCCACGTATATGTTGTTCTTAAAGCCTTGAAGTGTTGATTTTATCATCTGTAGCGAAGTATCCGTTGCCTTTCAACCATGGTAAAAGTTTTGCTTAGTTTGGGGCCATATGCTTAATTAGGGGTTATTGTCACTCAGATTCACAATCACATTCGACGTTCCTTTTTGCCAAACCAATGAGGGTATACTGCCGTCGTAATTCAAAAAGGACGAATGTCCAAAAAAAAGAGGTTTAGATTTTTTCATTTTTGGACAGATTAGATATCAATCTAACTAAACTGACCTTACAATTTGCCTTCATTTTGCTGAAGAGTAGGGCTCTGCTAGCACTGGATTATAATATTCCCTTGCAACGTTTTGAATTTTTATAGAATCCTCAATGTGCGAGCCCAACTCGCACTTGGCAATTTGTTTATAATGACATGTGTTCTTGTTGGTAGATTTTAACTGCGCACGCGATGTGGAGCGGCCGCCGGAGCCGCCGCCCTATGGGGCCGTGGTGTCCCCACCGGTGGGTTCCTCGCGGAGCGCGCACAGCCTGCACCAGGACTTGCGGTCCAACACACCGCACACGCCAAACACGCCCGCATCCGATGCTCAGGTAACTTCATACAGCAGTCTCAACTTTACAGGACACCTAACGCCGTTTAACGCCTATGAGCGAAAAGGTCAAGTTATGATTGAGCCGCGCACGACGGTCTGACACGCACTTCTCCAGTTTTTTTACTATTACGCAGTTATACGGGCGTTCTATACCATAGGCACTTCAAGGGAAGGCAGTGTGTCGGCGACATGTCAAGCGATGCCGGCCGATTTAGCCTGACATGTCTGGCGACATCGCGCGACTTCTGTAAACAGCGGCGTCAGGCGAAGTCGTGCGACTTTGCAAAAATTCATCTGACATATCTGACGACAGAACGCGACCTGTGATATTAGACTACATAGATATACAATAATACTTCATTGTTAATCGTTGTCGCTGCCAATTAAATTTGCTCATAGTATTTCATTGAGATTGAGAGTTAGATGCACGAGATCGAGATGCTTTATTGTTTGAGTTGTTAACTTTGATTTATAAGAAAATTTTGTTCTTAGTTATAATTTTGTAAAACGTTTTATGAATAAATTATCTTTATCTTTATCTATCTTTCAAAAATTTACACACACAGTGATCTGGCGCCTTCTAAAACATCGCTTTAATTAATTAACCACATATCATAATCTATAATGTTCAATCACCGACATACAACGCCGGTCCAATTCAATCGTCCCGTAATGACGTCTTCGGTGCGGGCGCCAGATCATTATATTAATAACATTTCCCTAATACCTACCCAATAATTGACCTGCGGCTGATCATCTCTTGGATTTAATTAATCTTGTAGCTTAGAGTTAGGTAGCTGTATCATTCGTGTTGCTAAGGCTTAGTTGAATAAAAACTGATTCTAACCGGAATATATTTGGTCATGTTATAATGGTAGTTTTATTTGAACGTAGTGAATGAAATAAGCAATTTTAATAAAGAATCGTGGCAATCAAAACCTATAAAGTAGGTACTTTCTTTTGACATAGAATTATGAAATTTGATAAGTAAGGAAGTAAGTCAAAAAATGTTGGTTCTTTTTCAATGAAATACCGCATAAGATTTCTAAGAAAACTGTTTTATTTTCACTTCTGGTAAAAGCGACCAATGTAATAGTATCATTATATTTTTTAATTTGTACTCAGGGTGTGCGACCGACGTACTTCACTGGCTTTTTTACGTAAATTCACCGGTAACTTCAACATTTAGAGTCCGATTTGGAAAATAATTTGTTTTTGTTTCTAAAATAATTCTCTCTTGCTTAGTTGATTTAGCAATTAATTCTGACTTCTTTCACATTAAGAAACAGTGTAATTTATTCAAATCTGACACCGATCATTCATCCTATACGTAATTCTCAAAGCTGGACACAAACTTCTCCTCGGGATCTCTTATAAGCCGAGGAGCATCCTCACTGAGAGCAATCTGCGTCGAATATTAGAGTGTTATTGGACGTTGCGCCGAGTGTTACAAAGCTTACATTGATTGCTCGATTATAAATGCTCTCAGGACGCTCCTATTAACTATTCTATGCACAGTCTGACTCCGATACGATCGTAATAACATGCTTAGTATTTTACCCCTTCGCAGAGCATCGGGACTTTAGCAGACGACCGCCGCAGTGTAACAAGCGGCACTCTGTCGAGGCGAAGAGAGGTCGTCACCACAAGGACACCACTCCTCGCGAACACGCGCGAGAGCTGCGTCTAGTCTGTCTAATACTCTATTAACAAAAAACGCTCGGCGAATTCGAAACGAAACAAAACACGAATTTAAACTAGCGTTTTTTTTTTCAATTTATTTAAGGGAAACGGGCCTATTTTTGAATTAGTTGTGGACAGTACTATTTTAGGTTAAGCAGGTGCATCGAAGTTAAAATTTTAAAGACTGTCTCCTGTTTCCTTTGATAAATATTAGGATAGTAAAATTTGCTCTGGGTTTATTTGAGCTGTGAAAGGTTGAAATTGTAAGTGGCGTTTTGGCAGCGGAAGCATTTTTGGGATGCTTTTTTGTTTTCAAACTGTACTTTCATAGCATTAATTTGTGGGAGTTAAAAGGCTTACATTTAAAAAAAGATGATGGGTTTTTGAATGCATTCCAAAGCGCTCGCACTATTTCAAAATTAAAAAATGTACCTTAAATTTGTGGCTCAACAATACAGAAGATACTTCTTATATTAATACCGACATGACAAACTTTCTAAATTAGCTTTGCATAGAACTTTGGATAGTGTTTTCATCATTGTCGTTTCCTCCCAAGCTATAAATTTAGCAAGGTTTGTTTAAAATAATTGTTTGAAAAGGAACATAGGACAATAAATGCAAATAATTATTAAAATAATGCATACTCAAAAAGTAATGATTACATAAGTCACCCTAAAATAATATTATGATTACTGACTTGAAGATTTACTATTTTTATTGTTTTTCAGTTAGTGAGGGGAATAAAATTACATCTTTTGTTTGTTAAAATCAAAATTAACAAGTATTATTGTCAACGTTAGGTTTCATGTTCGGATGTTCTCATTATCAAATTAAGAATATAAAATATTTTGAAATATCAGAGAGGTTCTCTAGTTCAGAGAATTTTTAATATCAAAATAAGTCTCATAATATAAGTAGCAAATTAACTCTGAAATAAATAATAATTAGTTCTAATAACTTTGTACGGCATATAATTTTAATAAAATGAATTCACTGTGATGCTATGAAATTTATTATTGTACTTTATACTTTAATTGAAGTGTTACACTTAAAATATAACTTGTAAATAATCTTTATGAATTACGAATTCTAAAATATTATTATATAATATATTAGGGAAATATTTTAAACAATTTGTACATATGTACATAAATTAATATTATCATGATGTTGATAAGTACCTATCGTTTTAAGAGAAATGTTAAATGTGAATATTTATTTTACAATGCCTTGCATTTTGTGTGATTTAATTTTATTGAATAATTTCGATAGTTAAGTGTCATGTCACAAAACTTTTATTTACTAAAAGTAATAAAGACACCAGCCAGTACTCACACTTTAACTTAAGACTAAAAATCACTGTTATTATTTGCTTTCAATACTATTTTATTTATCGCATATAATTATATTGTATTTGATGAATTTTTAAAGACTTCTTGACATATCGTAAATCTAAAATGCATATGTGTAAAGTTTCTTGAAATAATAAATTTGCTTATTAGCAAAATATGTATTTTGTGGAGTTTGATTCTTAATAAGGCTACATTTTCCATTGGTGACGACAAATCTACGATTTCTGTACAGCATTTTAGTTTGGCATTAGTATTTTGAGAAAAAGGGGGGAATATAGGTCCTAATGTTTTCCCCTTTCGCCTTTGAATTACTACTGACTTGACTTGACTTATATGTATTGTATAATATTATAGTTGTATAATACAGCCCAGTGGGTCTCGACCAGAATTCCTGCTAAATTATTAGAAGAAAGCTTCGATTGCTTGTTCTTTCACTTGCCCTTAGATGACTGTAGTTACCAGAAAGGCGGAAGAGGTCCACTGCTGGATATAAGCCTTCCACAAGGGTTTCCAGAGAGATGAGTAAACATAAACCTTTAAAAATATCCCAAATTCAATCTAACCAAAATCCACGCAAGCCAAATCAATCAGCTAATTTCTGCAAACACCTAAAACCCCGCACCTTAAAATGAAGCCAAAAAGGTCAGAGATTGTTTACCTGCGCCCATTGTCGTCCGTGATTAGAATTTTTATCCCCCCTTTTGTTGAGGCTAAAGGTGGCAAATTTAAAGGAGGGACATCATAAGGCTTTGATGAGTTCTCTTGTTTACAGCTTTGGTTACGGCGACCGTAATCTTTGAGACAATGACGCCTCGGGATTAATACAAGTGAATTGGGCCGCGGGTCCCTTTGTATTTTTTTGGCAAGGGCTATCTGAGTTATTGTGGGGGATCTCTATTCAGAAGTTGTTGGCGAACTATTGCGAGCTTCGAGGTGTTGGGGATTATAATCCGAAGGCGATTGGACAAAGCTGAAGCATACATGTTTGCCTTGGTGTCTGAGCTTGTTGATAAGATTTTTAAAGGCAAGTTAGGTAGCCACTGATCTGCCTTATAAATAATCTTATAATATAAGAATCTGTTCTTTGCCTAACGAAGGAAAACAAAGTCCTCTGCTGCATTAGTGTCTGCTTGCAATAAACCTAAAAACTACCGAATGGATTTTCACGCGGCTTTCACCCGTGGACGATGATTCTCGAGAAAAGTCGAAGAGTTTAACTATTTTGGGTTTTTCTTACTCAGACTCGTTTACACTATCGATCCTTATAGAAGAAAAAATGTGTCCCAAAATTTACAGTCCAGTACGTCACTTTTTATTATGTGTATGGAACGTGACGGAAAAAAAACATAGTAACATCTGGTACACATTTTTTCTTGTATGAAAATCAAGAGCTTAAACGATTCTGAGTAAGAACAACCCAAAATATTTAAATTTTGGAAAAATGTACATGTGGAATTTTAGAAAACTCTCCGCAATAGAATTTTTACGCGCTGCCTACCCTGGCGACTACCTCTGCACGCCACTGTACCGTAGGCTACACTCCCCACATGATAACATCTAAAAGACGATGTAACGGTATCGCAATTCTCCGTAGTAAGAGAATTAAAAAGAAAACATAAGTCTCTGCTACAGCAGATACAAAAAGAAAAACATACAGCTGAAATACTTTTCTCTTTTTAGAAGTTGGTTAAAATATACCACGCCCGAACGTTTTCAATTTGTAAAGGTAAGTGCAATTTATTACGATTCATAACAGCGGACAATGGAAAGACGCGTTTCTTTCAGTCTTGTGACGGGCTCATTGTTGGCCACATTGCGTGACATAAAATTATCGCCGGTGGGCAACGGAACAATAGCACATTTCCGGACTATTCAGTAGCACGCCTGACACGTAACTGTGCCCTATTTACCGAAATTAAAAATAAAACGGGTAATGTGCCCAAGTAACGCACGGCTGGTAAAAATTGGGTATTTGGACTACAACGCTAAACTTAGATGAATAACTTTTCACCGGGCTGGTCCAAATGAAAGTCATTTTATTCTCAACTATCGCATCATTGATCTTAAATGTAGAGTTAGGTAGTCTAGGTTTTCGGACTGGCTGATAAAAAGCCTGCGTTCAAAGTTCATAAATCGAACGTACGTTCGATTTGATATTTAATTGTTTTTCAAGAACTTTGTGACGTCGCTCAGATCACCTTGGACCGGGAACCAAACCGTTTTCATGTATTGTAATCGTTTAAACTTGGAAATTAAATAAAAGAAAGTAAAATGTTTTAATTCAATAGGCCTTCTGCCACCACAGTTTGGTCAAGACAACTTTTAACGAACCCCGTACAGTTTAGTGCCTCTCAAGGCTGCTCTACAGAAACGCGTAAAAACGGTTGGTGATTTCATAGAGGAAGTCACAGGTATATTAACCGTTAAGGGTAATACAAGCATAATAGTAACAAAAACTTAAAAAATGCTTTTATAAATAAATAATTAAAAAAGCCTATAGAACGTAGTAACTATGCAAGTTGGGCGAGCAAAAATGATGACATTGTTGCATGGAGGTAAATGTAACAGAAAACGCAGAATCGATGTGCTTGTATCAGTACTACTCTCATAGTTATTAACAAAACATAAAACAGTTTCCAAATTCAACCATTATTCTCAAACGGTCGAAATACGAGCAAAAACGCCCGAAAATTCGCCATCACACCGATTGCTTCGACCCTGTAATAACTGCACCGTACCAGTTTCGAGCTGCTATATCTGGTTCAAACCAGTTTTGCTCGAATTAGCGAATGGCTGCAGGCGTTGCGTGCCGACCTTTGGGCATGTGTGCATACGTAATTGATGTGCGCTTCCTTTCGATTTAGCACCCCATGAAAAAGTTAAACGTCGGAACATTATGCTACACAATAAAGCCTAAAAATGAGTGCGAGATATTAAATAGTGGATTGTACAACAAGTAAATAAAATTTGGCATTATGAAATTGACTTTTTGAGCGAGCTGTGACGTAATTTTATTAAAATTATGAGTAGGTACCTATCAAAGCGATTTAAATACAAAATATTACCAAGAAAAAATTGAACACAAGACAAGTATGTAAAATTTTCTCACAACATCATGTTTCTCCGCTCATGAATACGTCCGTAACACATCAGCAATCGTTTTTTCCAGACAAACAGAAACCGCCCAATAACCGGTGTGATTTCCCTTGACACGTGACAATTTTAAGCCGGTTCAAACTAGATTTGGGTGCAATTCTAAAACGCATTTGGCCATGTGACGCGCTATCTCGCGGCCCGAGCGATGGAGCGAAAAGCCCGTGAGATCCATTTAGGTAATTGATACGTACAGTCAAGGGCAAAGATATGTATACACCACAGAGTGACAAAAAGCATGGTCATCTAAATGGTCATAAATTTGGCAACATATAAAAGTACATAAATTAGTATACACGATTTGAGAGGTAACTATGTATACACAACATTTGTAATAATATGTCCTCACGTATTAGGCCATAAACTTAGAAACACAGTAAAGTTCAAAAATATGTATACACTATTTAATCATAATTATGTATCCAATATGATAACCAAAAATATGTAAACAATCCAAAATTCTATTAACACAACTCTATTGTCAGGAGCATGTGAACGAACTTATTTGCGTAACATCGAACTCTGTAATTTTAATGTAATCAGCCAGCCACTTGAAGCTTCAAGTCGTATACAACAACTGCTATTCCAAACTCTTTAACTGATAATTACTCTATTTATTCTAAATCATGTCATGTGCCCACAACCTTGCTAAATGTGGCCTCTAGGTACCTGTTACCATAGACTCTGTCTACCTCGTAAGGGATAAAGACGTGATTTGTTCATGTGCATGTGCATGTGTCATGTCATGTGTCACTTATGGATTTTTTAATTCCATTTGACTTACCGTTTCTTATGGTTTTTCTTGCGGCTTTTCATTAAATTTGAAGGAGAAAATGTATCGAATAAGCGATCATTTAAAACATAGATTGTTGCCTTATGCGAGGAAGGTATACCCGTGCCTGATATAGCTCTGCTGACGAATTAGGCATCACGATAAGAAATATTAAACATAAGTTGTTTTCTTTATTATACAGTTCTTTTAAGTATACTTTGCCTTTTATTAAATAAAAAAAAAATAGAAAATAGCGTAAATCGCCAATTACTGTATGATTTGATATTGACGACACGGATGGCTGTGGTGAAGCAACCGCCTTCTGAGTCGAAGGTCCAGGGTTCGAAACCCGGCCAGGGCAATGTTTGTGTGATCAACACGAATATTTGTGCTCCGGTCATGGATGTTCTATATATTTAAGTATGTATTTATTTATATAAGTATGTATATCGTCATCTACTCGTAACTAGTACCCATAACACAAGCCTTCTTGAATTTATGTGTACATATTTCGATACTTTGGGTATATATTTATTTTTGTCGCTGAATGTACCTAGGTTGGCATCTTCAATCAAAATCAACGAAATCTGAATCTGTAAAATCTGTTAAACATGCCGATTGATAACGTCGTGGTGACAAGTCAAAACATGCGACAAACATATGCAATGACAAGTCTGTACTGTTTTCGTGAATTGTCAAAACATACTTTACAAATTTGTTTCATGTGACTAGGCCGTAAAGTTGATATTCGCAAATTACATTTTGTATACATATTTTCGTGGCAATTACTGAATCTATATTTAATTACATAAGTATGACTATAATATTTTGCATTATTTGCAGGATACTAATAATGGAATTTTGATTGTGTACAAGTTTTTGGACTTGCCAGGTACATATTTATGTTGCCATTGTAGTTTGCATATTTATTACCATTTGAATGAGTATATATCTTTTTAACTTTGTATGATTACTTGTTTTCTTTCACATTACTTGCATATATATCTTTGCCCTTGACTGTACACCCCGTCAATTTAACGATGGTCGGGTACGTTTACATTGCACTAGCATTCAGAAGAAAATTACGATGGCTGTGTGTCGACTAATGAATGGTGACGGCAGCGCTTTTACACTCTTTTGAAATCTTTTTACAAATTCAGTAAATTGCTGTATGAAAATAAAGACTAAATAAAAATATACCTGCTCACATTATATAGGTAAGTATATAAATATTTAACTTTCGTGGTTTGCAAACTCTTTGCAGACTATCGCAGTAATATTTAACATTTTTATAAACTTTCGCCATTGTAAAATTACAACGGCAACCGCGGCATTAAAACTGTCGATATATTCAGTTTTCTACTGTCAGGAATTATTCAATGTTTTTGAGGTTGGAATATGAATATTTTGTTGGTGAAACCTTTTTGACGCCCGCAGATTTTTAGACAGGATTGTAAAACAATAATGTGGGAATAAAATTTTAATAACTGACCACAACCGTTGATTATGCAAAATTCGAATAATACCTTACGTTTTCCTTAAAAATACTTTATTTAATTTATATACTATACCTACTTACTTACATTACACTGTGAGATAATAAGTCACTCAATTTTATTCTTTCTGTACTCAACTCATGTGACTGTCGTAAACGCAGCAACATAAAACACGTTTCAAATAGCGTAAGTAAAATCTTTCATAACCGTGTCGCAATACCTGTCTCTGCACGAGTCTGGATTCTTCTTCAAAGCTGTCATTTCAAGCTTTTTCACTTTTCTCATTGTTTACTTGGAACAAAAGCCGGCTGCTGTTTTTGTTTGCTGGCCATTGTACTTGTCTTATCATCGCTAGGTCCAGCACGTAATGTCCCCGGGACTTTGTTTCGTGTTTGATGGCTTTGATTTCAAACGATTATTAACAGGCTAATGTGGAATTTTCTTCGCTCCAATGTTTACTTAGTAAAAAATAAGTTAATTTAATGAAAGTAACCGATAGATGGCGCGTCTTAAAGAGTACTAGAGAAACGTGTCGTCGTAATATTTCTTTAGTACCTAATTGATTTGGACGCCTTCTTGGAGGAGTGGCCACTCATTGCAGCAGACTGAGGGCAATGGAAGCGTTGGGGGAGGTCTTTGCTCGGCAGTGGGACGCAACTTAGTTTTCGAATTAAAACCAAAAGGAACCAAAATAATTGTCATTGCTTAATTCCAAAATAAATGCGTGATACTTATTCCAAATAATCAAAAACGATACCAGTCAGAAAATACGAATGAGTAGGTATTGCACAATGTTCTGTTGCATACAGTAGGTTGCATTCCCTGCACTGAGTAGGGTTGGCGATTATTTCTGAAACAAACCGATTCATGAAACCGTTTAAATTTAACGCAAAATAATCGAATATCAGTTTAATTGAGTATTTCAAAATAACTTTATTAACTAGATAAAGTATAAACGAGGTTACAATACTGTCCGGCATCAATTCAGTGGTCTTGTTAGTTCACCTGTTCGTCGGTAGATGGGGCTGTTACTCTATTTAATTGTTGCTCTCTTTTCAAAAGAGCGCAGGAGCGATTTTGTTTCAAATCGATACTGTTACCTTTTGAAAATCGATTCCGTGTTTCGTCTATCTCGTATGCCAGCCCTAAGCGCAGGACGTGTGAGCGTAAAACGGGACGCTTCATATGCGTCGACGCGTTTTGTGCATAATAATTAGGTCGTAGTTTAGTTTGAAGCGGGAATTCCGCTGTTTAACTGGCGCTGGAGCGCTGCGGTAGGTTTACATTTTAGTACTCACTAATAAGCTACAAGAATAGAGCATGAGTTTACTATCTTATTTAGAGGAATTATTCCCTCTAACTTAATCTGCGATTCGCATACTGAATTTTCTTTGAAATTATGGACTAGTTTTTGAGATAATGGTCCAGGATTATGAGTAAATTTGAGATAGTGCCGAGCGCTCAGCCCGCGAAGCGATGACAACTGGCCACACACATACATAGGATGCAAGTTAATATAAAGCTGGTAATAACTTGCAATAAAAACCGTACGTCACCGAAGCGCAAGCGTTGTGATTTGGAACGCACTCGTATACTGCTTAAAGCTTGTTAATTTCGGAACTAGCCTTTGTATGCGTGTGCCAATTTGCATGGTATTTCGTGGTATTGACTAACGGCTAGATGGTAACTAGATTTGTATCCACGCTGTTAAAGTAGATTTGGTCTAGAGTAGCGCTATCGTTCAGAAATAGTTCACGATCAGAATTGAATCGATGAAAATCTTAGAATAGGTACCCTAATAAAAATATTATTAAAACACTAGTGGGAGATGCAGCTTACGATAAACTTCTTGAGATAGAGCGACGTGGAATCAATTTGACGCATGTGCTTTCGTACCAAAGAGACGTAAAAACCGCTTCAGATGCAGACGAAAAAACGGCTTAAGATGTTTGCCGGGAACTGTACCGTTAACCGGGGTGACGGGGTGACATTACGGTCACAATGGAAAAAGGTAGTGGTAATTTTAATGACCTACTAGCAAAACTTTAACGGTGTGTAACTTTTTGGTCTTCACCCTGAAGACAATCACACGCAACGCTGTTATGCATAGTCTCTTTTATCTAACGCAATCTTATAACCACGGCAAGTTTGCCCAGCAATTTATTAGACTATTAAGTACTAGGAATACTGTGGTTGCAGAACGATCTCGTCTAAATGAATGTTGACTGACGGTATCCGACGAATCCTGCAAATGCAGCTGTGTGCACAATTAGTACGGTCCGGCGTAGGATAGACTGGAATTTATTTGAGCTACGTTTGAAACTTAATTACTTTTACCGACCACGAAGAATTCACATTAATTGAATTTCCGTTCAAAACTGTCGGATTTTTTTTGTGTTTTTTGAAGACTATCCGCTTGTTTTTCCGAGGGAACGCTAAAAGTAAATTGATAGTTTTAATTTAACTGTCGAATTTTGTTTAATACTTTAGGTATAGCTCTGCCAAAAGTAGCTGATTCGCATTAGTAGAGGTACTATTTTATTACAACATGAACTTTTTTAAGTTTTAAAATTCCATAATTGACTTTTTTCGGTAAATAAAGTATGGTATCAACTGCTAATGCTGTTAATTATCCTATAATTATCACTTCATCATTTTTTAAATTAATTATGGCATATCGATAACTGGAAAAAAACGACAACTTACAAATTACACCGAAAATATTGCTTTGTTGGAAGCATTTTCATTTGACACCATTGATTGATTTGATTTCGAAATTCGTTTCTATTTCGGAAAATTAATCATACCTACTTACTTTAAATACGTACTTTTGAGTGAAAGACGGTGTATTTTTATGTGTCTAATCAGACAAATCGCAGACAGCATTCCTCTAATTTCTGCGTCGCTGCAGACCAAAAACTTTTCAGATCAGTTTCCGTAATTGCCAATAAAAACTCAAAGCGTAAAGGCAACGGTCCACTTCAATCACCGCGTAGTCGCGATGATTGGACGCAATCTGGCAGACTGGATCTGGATACGGTCCCTTGGGCAAACACCTTTATTAGGACGTTTTTGACACAAGCTCACGGCTAGTATTGCTGTCGAGTTCTACAACTTCTTCGTTCTATGTGAATAGTTGGACGAAAGAAACAAATGTTAAATGGACCATTTTATAAATGCACTTGACCTTCTCCCGGGATTGTTTCTGTTTCGGTTTTCTACTCAGAATCACGAGCACTATCGATCCTGATAGGTAAAAAAGCGCCACAAAATTGCTTTTTCCATTCCGTTACTTCATTTATACAATTGTATGACGGTAACGGAACGGAACGAAAATTAAGGTCACAAAATGTATGAAAATGGGACTTAATAAAAAATGGACCAATAAACGAAAAAATGTCTACCAACAAAAAAAACGTACAAACTTTCTGCTAATAACCTCGGCACCGCATGGCCGTTTTGCGGTCGGGGCACAGATACTCGACCAATGCACTTTATGGCAGGACATTAAGTTACCGAAGGACTACTCCGGGGCTATAAATTCGGAGTTCGTGTTTTGTGCCGTTCCGCTCACACTAACAGTAATTTATAGGAGAGTGAGAGAGACGGTATGATATAGAGTTCAAATTTTGAATTTTGGAGTAGCCCCCCAGGTCTTTAACGTTGCGTCGTAAACGGCCAGTCATACTTTTCAGAGCGAATTTACATGAAATAGTTTTGGTAGGAGTGCTGCTCAACTGACAGTCAGTGATGTAATAAACTTAGCACTTTATCGAATACTACCGCTTTATCACAAAATTTCAAATTCTGTCTAGCCCTCCGTTTGTCTGACTGTCCACCATCTTTTCCTTCCGTCCGTACCATAAGTCTGTCTATCGTTCGGTCTTTCCGTCTGTGTCTTCTTTACACCTTATCTTTTTCGGGCTTTAACATACATAGAGCCCTCAATCCATTTCCAACTTGGGCGTTTTTTTTTAATTTACCTGTTATACCTATTTTATTTGTTCAACGTTTATAATTTTTGAGACTATGTCATCAGTCGGCCATAAAGATTGCAAATCGGTCTTCTCCGCTTATTTCGGCTTCGTAGTGTTGTCTCGCTCTAACTTACGTGACGCTAATTGTCTCTCCAAGGACCGAAAGCGTGGATTCATAAACTGAGCCAACGTCGCAATTTTTGGTGTTTCGTGATTGACTTTTATTTTCGTGTTAAATTAATTATTGCATTTGACACATTGATACCTACACTAAAAACGAAAAACACAACAGACGCACATTTCTAACTTTCATTAAATTTCTGTGAAATAATCGTAATAAAACACTAAAACTGCGACGTTGCTAGACCAGTGGGAATACACTCTCTTAATTATAAAAAAGCCATACCGTGTGGGCCAGTTTGCACATCTAAAACTGTTCATAGCCACTGCGTATTAGGTAGTATTGTTAGTATGTAAGCATTCAATAACAACAGACAAACTATGGCGTACGCCACACGGTATTTACTGCTGAACTAACCTTCGAAACTTGGAATATCTCGCAGTTTCAGTTTATTCACAACCTGCACGCAAACATGTGTAAACAATTTATCGATCCCACTCGTAGTTGTACGTTAGTATTGGCTAAATACACAGGTTAGAGAACTTGGTTAAGTTGGCGTTAGGATAAGGCCGAGGAGCGTTATAACCGCCACATCTTAAGAGTTACCAAGCATACATACATAAATGATGCCTTCATGTAGCAAGACCTAGAAGCCACATTTAGCATGATTGTGTAAATGCTATAGTAAAATATCATAACTAATTACGACGATAATAATGTGAAAAAACAGTAAAATTGCCTTTAATTTAGCATGTATAAGGAATTCAATTCCTGACCCACCATGGAACCTATTTACAGTAAGCGACGTAACGATTTTTCTTGTTAAGTAATGAGAAGTCGCTATGACGTTTTATGTGAAATGGTCCTTGACGGGTCTTGAATTAAATTCCTTGACTGTACAGTGAGAGAAACTGTACAGTCAGCGTCAAATAGTTCGTGACACCCTAAGTGCCCAAATAGTTCGCAACACGTCGTTGTTACAGTTGAAATAAGGTCGTGTTGCTAACTTTCTGGCCACTTTGGGTGTCATGAACTATTTGACGTTGACTGTACCCCGTAACAGTGTTTCTTTTCACTGAAAATGTAACAATGACTTACTATACACCTGCCAAAGTTATTGCGAAGAAAACGTTCCACAGAGGTACGTGATTCAGTTTCAATACAATACAATAACTCTTTCTTCACTGAGAAAAATAACCTTCTGATATTGGAAGGATTTACCTTCTATTTTGACTCAGTAGGAATTTTACCGTCTAGTTTGGATGGATAATTTACTAAGTTTTTACCGTCCAAAACTTTCCTTCCACATGATTCCTTTCTGAAATTTCCTTCTTTTTTGATAGGATAAGTGAAAACAATAATTACCTTCCTTTTTTTTCCTACTGAGTCAAAATAGAAGGTAATTAAACGGACGGTAAATTAAATTGTAATTACCTTCTAATAAATTCCGACCGATTAATACCTTCCATATTTTTCCTACTGAGTCAAAATAGAAGGTAATTAAACGGACGGTAAATTAAATTGTAATTACCTTCTAATAAATTCCGACCGATTAATACCTTCCATATTTTTCCTACTGAGTCAAAATAGAAGGTAATTAAACGGACGGTAAATTAAATTGTAATTACCTTCTAATAAATTCCGACCGATTAATACCTTCCATATTTTTCCTACTGAGTCAAAATAGAAGGTAATTAATGGAAGGTAACAGAATTGTGATTACCTTCCTTTTTTTTCCTACTGAGTCAGAATAGAAGGTAATTCAACGGACGGTAAACATGACTGTGATTACCTTCTAATAAATACCGTCTGATTAATACCTTCCACATTTTACCTACCAACTCAGAATAGAAGGTAATTCAACGGAAGGTAAATGGTTAAAACATTTACCTTCCAATAATTTCCAACCGATTTATACCTACCATAATGGAAGGTAAACGCAGTAGGAAAATAGAAATATACCGTTCAATATAGGAAGGAATTTCCTACCGTAAATATAAGTTTCCTTCTACAATGGAAGGTGAACCCAGTAGGAAAAGTGACGTACCTTCCATTGTAGGAAGATTTTTCCTACTATATTGTTTATAATTCCTTCTGCAAAGGAAGGTGAACGCAGTAGGAAGTGACGTATTCCTTCCGTTGTAGGGTGGATTTTCCTACTATATGGTATGTAATTCCTTCTACAAAGGAAGGTGAACGCAGTAGGAAAAGTGACGTATACCTTCCGTTATAGGAAGAATTTTCCTGCTATATGGTTTATAATTCCTTCTACAAAGGAAGGTGAACGCAGTAGGAAAAGTGACGTATACCTTCCATTGTAGGAAGGATTTTCCTACTATATGGTTATAATTCCTTTTGAAATAGACGGTGAATACAATGGGAAAACTGGCTGGTACCTTCCACTGTAGGAAGGATTTCCTACCATATGGTTTGGAATTCCTTCTACAATGGAAGGTGACCGCAGTGGGAAAACTGGCTGGTACCTTCCAATGTAGGAAGGATTTCCTACCATATGGTTTGGAATTCCTTCTACAATGGAAGGTGACCGCAGTGGGAAAACTGGCTGGTACCTTCCACTGTAGGAAGGATTTCCTACCATGTGGTTCGGAATTCCTTCTACAATGGAAGGTGACCGCAGTAGGAAAACTGGCATATACCTTCCATAGTAAGAAGGGTTTTCCTTCTATAATGTTATAATTCCTTCCAGAATGCAGTAGGAAATCTGTCACGTACCGTCCATTGTAGGAAGTATTTTCCTACTATATAGATAGATTACACCATTTAGCAGGAAAATCCTTCCCATAATAGAAGGTACATACATATCAGGCTTCCCATTGGATTCACCTTCCATTGTAGTAGGTAACTTATACCAATGATTAGGGTTACCTACTACAGAGGAAGGTCAACCCAGTGGGAAGCCTGATATGTACCTTCTATTATGGGAAGAATTTTCCTGCTAAATGGTGTAATCTATCCATATAGAAGGAATATACTTCCTACAATGGACGGTACGTGCCAGATTTTCTACCGCATTCAGCTTCTATTCTAGGAGGAATTATAACATTATAGTAGGAAAACCCTTCTTACTATGGAAGGTACATGCCAGTTTTCTCACTGGCGATGGATGAAGGTAGCCATCTCATCTTCCCCGTGTATTCATCTTCTATGAGGCAGCTACTGTAGTTTCCTTTAATATCATCAAGCCTGAAAAACAACAAATTAATCATTTGGTATATATAGGTAATAATCAAATTACAAAATAAAACCAGTAAACAGTAAAGAGAAAGGCGTGTATTTATTTTCAGCGTGTATTAACCCTACACGTACCAGTTTTATAAAAAAAAAAAACTACCAAAAGTACAAAAATTGCTAGTCATAACCAAAACACTACGAGATGGCTCCCCTACTTACATCCATATTGCGTCGTAAGGCTAAATTCAGCAAAAGGAAATCTCTCGATCACCAATCGCCAAAAAAATAACCAACACAATGGATTGGATTATCAAAGGGATAGCTGATTCGGTACCTACAGCGTGTAGGTCATTTATGCCCGTAGGATTAAGCTGGTCGTGAATTAGTGAATTACTGACGAAGAAAAACGTCCAGAAAATCCAGTTGTTAAACGGTCTGTGTATGTATAGGTACGGCGCATAGTATCATTATTATCCTCGAATCAACCATTTTTGTGACTGTTTAGTGACTGGATTATCTGCACGTCTTTCTTCGTCAGTTTTCACTAAAGCACCATCAATAAACAGACAGACTGGCTAAATCCTATACACGTAAACATAAGTGACCTACACGCTGTAGATACTGAATCAGCCATCCCGCTGATAAACCAGTCAATATGTTGCTGCCTCTGGGAACAATATGAGACAATTTTTTGTTGTACAAGTAAAATCAATACACAAATTAACAAACACATGAATCATCATCATCAACCGAGACAAACACAAAAAGTCAAAAAGAGAAATTTAAAAGATAACAACAAAGAATCTTAAACAACTTACGGTAAGGTTGTGGTTAGTTACTCCGACATTATCTCTTAATAGTATGTACACGATAAAATCCGACCATGAATGGTGGTGTAACTTTGTAATGAATGATAATTTCAAGCAGCACTTTTTTTCAAATAATCAGTCGTTATGAAACTGCGTAATAAAAATACAATCATAATGAAATCTTATGGCGTCTGTGAGTTTTAGCTTTATGTATATATTTTACTAATGATATTTTCGAGCAGCACTTTTTTCAAATAATCAGTGGTTATGAAACTGCATAATGTGAATACAATCATAATGAAATGTTATGGCGTCTGTGAGTTTTAGCTTTATGTTTATATATATTTACTGTGTCTAAATAATAAAGATGCTATTTCATTATGATTAAATATTTTTATTATGCAGTTTCATAACCACTGATTATTTGAAAAAAGTGCTGCTCGAATTATCATTCATCGCAAAGTTACACCATAATCATTCATGAACGGATTTTATCGTGTACGTAACTACATAATTATAACTTATTAATTTATGTAAGCTTATAAAATAATGTTATCATTTGAGATAAAGACACGGTCTTATTATAATATTACTTTGGGCTTTTAGAATCTAGAATAAATTATAAAATACGGTAAGTATCAGGTTTTATGATTATGTCGAAGTATCAACGTTCTCTCATCACCCAAATAATAATACTCAATATAATGCTTGAATCCTTTATAAGTAAAAAGAGTATTTATGAATAACGATTACGTGGCTTAGCCTATAACTGATCATGAATTGAAGAAGTCTATATCACAAATGCTGGGCTATGTATTTACCCATTATTTTGTCAATCGTTACTTGATATCAGATAAGTTCCTGATAGCTTAAGTATCAGATATGTAAAGAAAGAGGCTGCAATAGCCTATTAAAATCTTCAACCTGTTTTCAGTTTTACTTCCTTAGATCAAAGCCTATTCATAATTGAAAATATGTAAGAAATACAATTAATACAATACAATACAATACAATAACTCTTTATTGAACACCACATATAATAATATGTATGTATGGTATAACTCTTTATTGTATATAAAACACAAGAAAAAATGAATACAGGATAACAGACATGCACAAAGGCGAACTTATCCCTAAAAGGGTTCTCTTCCAGTTAACCTTTGAACGATTGACAGGACATAAGTATTAGGCAAGAGTAGACACACAACATATAACAACCAAAAGAGAAAAAAGGTATACAGAATATTACAAGGTAACAATAGGCGCGCTTATCGCTACAGAGCGATCTCTACCAGGCAACCATAATGGACCATAATATTGCATTAAATCACAAGTATTTTGATCAGTATTCTTAATAACAACGAATGATCCTACTTATTAAATTAAGTTACAATAGATGTTTGAGAAATGAAGTGGTGCTTCAAACAAATTTAGTTTATTTTTTTTGGTCACTTTCTTCAGTCTCGTATGGGTCTTTCGCTTTAATGTCACGTTTAATGATTCAGCTAACTCAGATGTCGATCGGTGGTTCCAATCGACATCTGTATATATACCATAGACTGCCTGTTGTATAAATTCCCATACATTATGACATTCAAGAGGATATTGGGCATGGTAATGAATAAAAAAGTTGGAAACACACTTCAACTGCTTTTAGAATGGTCGGAAAATAATACAATATTTTATCCACAACAAGGTAAGTCTGATCGATCTCGGCCCATGAGGTACCCACTGATAATACGAAAGGTTGTAGATGTATTTCGTTCCGCCACTTCAATTTACGTGAAGCTTCTTTAAGGTGATTACGCAATTTTTCGATTCCCTCAAACACGTCAGCTTGCGTGTGAACTAAGAAAAAAAAAGAATCTAGTACGTTACTTTTAGTGGGCTTCCAATTTTTGTTGACTTCATAAACTCCGGGGAACAGAAACGGTAGCAGCAAAAGCAGTCCAGTTGTTTGAAGATCAACACGCTCTCCTGAAATATTTATAAGATTGTTCAAATACCAGTCGTAGTTGGCTACAAAAATATTTATATCGGAGATGGAAAAACTTTGGGGACCCGATTTCCTCTTAAGGAAGCATTTGCGGGTGGTAGGACCTCGTGCAAAGTCAGTCCGGATCACTATCACCATCGTAGTCGTTAATCATGCCGCCAAGCAGCAATGCATGCCACGCCGAAACACAGCAGCACATGCACTGCTGCTTGGCGTCATGATTAGCGAGTAAGACGCTGGTAGCGATCCGGACTGACCTTGCATGAGCTGGTCCTACCACTTGCAAAAACTTTCTTAATAAGACATCAAAAAAGTTTAATGTAGTGTTAAATTTTTAAAGTGAAAGTGTAAAAAATAGTAGTTAGTTTCTTATGGACTGGAAAGAATCAGTCGCCTTAACTGTAATTTAGAATCGATTAAACTAAATATACATACATACACATACATAAATCACATCTTCTTTATCCCTTACGGGGTAGACAGAGCCTAAGATGACAAGACCCTAAGGCCACGTTTATCATGATTGTGGGCGTATAGGTGAAAGGAGGAATCAAAAAATAGTGGTGGGTTGCTAGCCGCATCGCCTATTTAACATTATTCCTAAGATCTTCGCCCATTCCTTCTATGGGCTTTTTTCATTCTGCGCGGGAAGAGAAGTGAAACTAAATATAAGTATGTATTTATGCTTTTTAAAACTAACCTTTCGCTAATTTCACAAAAACTGTAACTTTTTCTTTTTGAAGTTGAGCCGTTATTTTACTTTGCACTTCGATAGCAAGCTCCAAAATGTTTTTCTTTTTTGATATTAGGAAATCTTTCAGTTTACTGCTAGACTCCAAATCACCAAACAATAACTGGAAATCTTTTTTTATCTGCAAATAAGAAAAAAACATAAACAACTTGAAATATCAAAAACCGAATACCACTTAATTTTCTCTAATAATGTGACCCAGGGTGTTGTAGAATTTCATACTTACTAACGATGGTCCAATATTCGGTAGGGCTAGTTCTTTATTATACGATGTTATATACTGCCACAGAGTTCCTTGAGTTTCTGTCAATTCTTTCATGCGAATGACATGAGTATCTCCCAGGCTTGTAATAATTCAGCAGACACGTTATTTCTTAAATCGATCACAACTGACTTCAATTTTTCATTTTCGCGTACTGCAAATAGAAAAATAACATAAGATCACGAATCAACAATATAATAATGACTAAACTAGCTACACTAACTTAAATACCTGGAGCCGAGTATGATACTTCATTTTCCTCTTGAACAGGTCTGAGGCCGGAAGCCCTAGTAATTTTCTGTGGTATTTTTGTACTTTCAGTAGCACAATCGACATCAAAAGCCGACGAGGCCCGTGAACCTGTTTCGCTATTATCACTATTACTAGCACGCAATTTTGCGGATTGATCTTTACTTATTAGTTTTTTGCGCAATAGACATAGTTGATTGTATAAGGCTCCCGTAGCTCTTCCTTTATTAACAACTTTGCCACTTTTGGTCTTGTATTTTTCGTTTTGAACTAAGTAGAATCTTGATGTGCGAGATCATTATCGAGGAGCCAAGAAACAAGGCTGAATGCGAAGCGCTTTCTTGGAAGCATTTGTGGTATAACATTTTTGAGTTCATGATCAGTTATAGACTTGAGATGGTCTATGTGAGTATAACCATTGTCTGAAAAGAAAATTACAAATCATACATAACCACACCAACCATGCATTTAAAATCGTTTTATAAGTATTGTTAACCATGTTAAGTAGACCATTTTTATAACATTTCCTACACCAGAAAAAGCAAGATTCAATCCTTTATAACCCCACACGCAAAAAACGGTTTAATAGCTGTGTGTGTGTGTAACAGGGACCGGAACCGGTATTTAAAAAAAAACCGATTTTGCCTAGCATATTGAATTATTTTATGCTCTTTTTGTAGGTCTCAATCATGTATTTAAGTAACAACTTCGCATTATGAAATTTTCCTATAAAAAATTAAATTATAAACCAAAGAACGAAATAGAACGCAATAATACCGGTATTTTTGTATGAAGAAATACCGGTATCCGGTCCATGGTGTGTAACGACTTTTGGTAACTACACAAGTTTTATACTTAAATAAACTATCTCATTCTGAGAGGAGGCCTGTGCCCAGCAGTGGAACGTATAAAGGCCGGAAATGATGATGATGATATAAGTTCCTGTCAAAAATTTCATTTTGAATACAAGCTTTTGCTGACTGTACTTACATTGTAATCCGTCCATGTGTACCAAATTTCAAGTCTATCAGACCAACCGTTGAAGAGTTCCCTCCTGCGGAGACGTCCCTGGCTGGGTCACCAGAACTCCACCGACCGATTATTTAGATCTCTAGGATTATTTAGTGGGATAATTAGTAAAACCACAAGCGAAAACGACATTAAGAGATGGAAATTTTAAATAACACAATTTAGGCGATAGAATTAAAACACTCACCAGTAAAATTTTTCACCATTCCATCATCAGCCCCGAGTTTGAGTAAAATGTCTTCTAGAGACATATTTTAGTTAGGTAGTAACTATTTAAATTGGTACTGTTCACTACCACAAAAATAATAACAAATATTTAAAAAAAATTAAAGAGACATCGGAGAACGTAAATTTATAAATATTCGACTTGAACTTCAACCGATGGCATCTAACGGACTGAACGACTAGCTAAACTACGCTTAAAAAATATTGGGCATGGATGGAGGGAGAGATTCCTTCCGAACATTGCAAGTTAGTAGGAATATGAGAAAAATTCCTACTGTTAGCACAACTATGGAAGGATTGATGTAATTTGTATTGATATTCTATTAAAGAGGTGCCTACATAAATAATACATAAGAATTGTGTAATTTGTATCGTTATTTTATTATACATAAGTATTATCGAGATGCGGCAATTTGTATGGAAGTACCTACCTATTCGAATGACTGTATCTTACGATTGCGTAGACTTAAAGGTTCGATTTTCTCACAGTTTTTAAGGGACCTCAGACCTCAGTATTTAGTATCAATTTGATTTTTATATCTACGCGATTCTGAGAAACTACGCTTACAAAATATTGGGCATGGATGGAGGGAGAGATTCCTTCCGAACATTGCAAGTTAGTAGGAATATGAGAGAAATTCCTACTGTTAGCACAACTATGGAAGGATTGATGTAATTTGTATTGATATTCTATTAAAGAGGTGCCTACATAAATAATACATAAGAATTGTGTAATTTGTATCGTTATTTTATTATACATAAGTATTATCGAGATGCGGCAATTTGTATGGAAGTACCTACCTATTCGAATGACTGTATCTTACGATTGCGTAGACTTAAAGGTTCGATTTTCTCACAGTTTTTAAGGGACCTCAGACCTCAGTATTTAGTATCAATTTGATTTTTATATCTACGCGATTCTGAGAAACTACGCTTACAAAATATTGGGTATGGATGGAGGGAGAGATTCCTTCCGAACATTGCAAGTTAGTAGGAATATGAGAGAAATTCCTACTGTTAGCACAACTATGGAAGGATTGATGTAATTTATATTGATATTCTATTAAAGAGGTGCCTACATAAATAATACATAAGAATTGTGTAATTTGTATCGTTATTTTATCATACATAAGTATTATCGAGATGCGTCAATTTGTATGGAAGTACCTACCCATTCGAATGACTGTACCTTACGATTGCGTAGACTTAAAGGTTCGATTTTCTCACAGTTTGCAAGGGACCTCAGACCTCAGTATTTAGTATCAATTTGATTTTTATATCTACGCGATTCTGAGAAACAAATTCGGCAGGTTAAAATATAATCCAGTGTAAGCAGAGCCCTGCTCGTAAGTAAAATGTAGGCAAAGTGAGGTACGGAACCCGAAAAATTTTTAACTAACGACTTTTTTAACCCCCGGAAAATGTTTTACTTTCCTGCGGGAACCCATCAGTTTTATGGGATATATAAATTTTATACGTAACTAGCTGTTGCCCGCAACTTCGTCTGCATAGAATTCGTTTATCGCTATCCCGCGGGAATTACGCAATTTTCCGGGATAAAAAGTAGCCTATGTGTTATTCCAGACGATAGTCTATGTATGTTCCAAATTTCATCCAGATCTGTCTAGCCGTTCTGGCGTGAAAGAGTAACAAACATCCAAACATACTCACAAACTTTCACATTTATAATATTAGTAGGATATTGTTTAATTTAACCGGTAATATCAGGTAACAGTATGCAAATTTTACTTAATCAGATGCATAAGTTGTTGATTACTTACCTGCATACGTTATTAAGTATAGTTTTTTAACTATCCAACGGATTTTTTTTTTAATTTTCCGGGAATAAAAGTGTTAAAATACTATTTTATATTTAACTAGCCTTCCGTCCGCAGCTTCGCCCGCGTTAAATTAATTTTCCCGTAGGAAAAGGTATTTTCCCGCGATAAAAAGTAGCCTTTGTCACTCAGTGATAATGTAGCTTTCTAACGGCAAAAGAATTTTTGAAATCTGTCCAGTAGTTTCGGAGCCTATTCAATTGAAACAAACAAACAAACAATCAAATTTTTCCTCTTTATAATATTAGTATAGATATAGATTATTAGTATAGAGTAGTATAGATATATTATTTATTCAGGTACAACTTAACATATCAGGTATAACCAAAACAATCAAAGACAATCTCAACTAAACTACCATAGAGGTGCTACATCACTATATTCTAACAAAAAGTATCTAAAATGTTGACCGGGGATATAAGGTACCACCATGCAAAATTTCATTTAAATCGGTTTAACAGTTTCGGAGATTAACACGTACAAACAGACAGAGAAACGAAAAAAAAACTGGATATTGTGTTCTATTTCACTTCTTACATCCCGCTGACTCAAGCCTACCTAAGCGTTGCCAGTAATTTTAGGTCGGTTAAGGTAGTTATTAAATGCAGACATGTGTTTTATACCTACTATTTAGTTTTTATTATAAGTAAATATTTCTAACACTACGGCTGTTCAAAAGATCAAATGTCACTGGAAATCACATATTGCTATGCAAATTGAACAGGCGTTTAACGCTTAACACATTGCAAGCTAAATTATTTTGTAATGAAAAACAAATACTTATCGTAGATTTTTAATAATTTAAAGGAAAACATAGTCATTAAGGCCTATTGTAATGTGAGAATGTATCAAAAATACACGCTGTATCTATACAATGCGCAAACGCCTGCATAGCTGTGAAATTTACTTTCATACGTACTTGGACTTGCTATTCGGTTTTGTACAGGCGCTTCAACGCCTCAATAACTTTTCGGTTACTTTAATATTTTTTCCAAAACCTTATACTTTAAAGCAAATTAGTTTTACGGAATTAATTTCCACTTTCATATCCAGACCAAAATCAATGGGTCAAAAATGTAAAGCTGTTCTTACTAAGTATTTATGTTCTAAAATCTTACCGTGTCAAATCTTTTTACCGACTAATTTGAAAATAAAAGAAAGTTAGATTTCCCACTGAATTGGTAGGTTATGCGGTAATATCCTACTAAAATTTAATTTCTCTACCAATTTGGATGACAAATACTTTGTTGTATACCTACCTAGTCAACCTACAATTTGTGTTATCCACCAGAAACAAAGAAAAAAAAAGAGCCGTTTGGATAATAACCCACCAAATCAGAAGGATAACCAATTAATCCTGCGAAAATTACCTTCCAACTTATAATCCGTCGAAATCGGTGGGAAAAGTAAACCGAATTCCTACTCATTATTTTCGTTCTTAAATCTTTCCTTCTAATATTTCCTATTACCGATTTTACCCACCTGTTCGGTCGGTAAATATGATACATTTTCCAACTAGATTGGTAGGTATGTGGTAATATCCTAACAAATTTTAGTTCCTACAAATTTGAAAGATAAAAACTATATTGAATACCTACCAAGCCAGAAGAATACCCATTAGTGCTTCCAAATTAACCTTCCATTTGTGCTACCCACCAAAAACAGAAGGAAAAAAATTGTTCCTTCCAAATGTTTTCCTTCTAAAATGTTTCCGGTTAAATTTCCTACCGACTTGGTAGATAATGTGGTAATTTCCCACCAAATGAGATTACCTATCAATTCGGAAGGCAAAAGCGAGGATAATAACCCACCAAATCAGAAAGATAACAAATTAATCCTGCCAAAATTACCTTCCAACTTATAATCCATCAAAATCGGTGGGTAAAGTGAACCGAATTCCTGCTAATTACTTACCTTCTTAAATATTTCCTTCTAATATTTCCTATTACCGATTTTACCCACCTATTTGACCGGTAAATATAGTACTTTTTCCGGCTAGATTGGTAGGTTACGTGGCAACTTCCTACCAAATTTTATTACCTGTCAATTTGGAAGATAAAAGTTATGTTGAATACCCACCAACTCAGAAGGATACACGTTATTCCTTCCAAATTAACCTTCCATTTGTGCTACCCACCAAAAACAGAAGGAAAAAAAATAATTGTTCCTTCGAAATGTTTTCCATTTAAAATGTTTCCGGTGAAATTTCCGACTGACTTGGTAGATAATGTGGTAATTTCCCACCAAATGAGATTACCTATCAATTCGGAAGGCAAAAGCTAGGATAATAACCCACCAAATCAGAAGGATAACCAATGAATCCTGCCAAAATTACCTTCCAACTTATAATCCATCAAAATCGGTGGGTAAAGTGAACCGAATTCCTGCTAATTATTTACCTTCTTAAATATTTCCTTCTAATATTTCCTATTGCCGATTTTACCCACCTATTTGGCCGGTAAATATAGTACTTTTTCCGGCTAGATTGGTAGGTTACGTGGCAACTTCCTACCAAATTTTACTACCTGCCAATTTGGAAGATAAAAAATATGTTGAATACCCACCAACTCAGAAGGATACTCGTTATTCCTTCCAAATTAACCTTCCATTTGTGCTAGCCACCAAAAACAGAAGGAAAAAAAATAATTGTTCCTTCGAAATGTTTTCCTTTTAAAATGTTTCCGGTGAAATTTCCGACTGACTTGGTAGATAATGTGGTAATTTCCCACCAAATGAGATAACCTATCAATTCGGAAGGCAAAAGCTAGGATAATAACCCACCAAATCAGAAGGATAACCAATGAATCCTGCCAAAATTACCTTCCAACTTATAATCCATCAAAATCGGTGGGTAAAGTGAACCGAATTCCTACTAATTATTTACCTTCTTAAATATTTCCTTCTAATATTTCCTATTACCGATTTTACCCACCTATTTAGCCGGTAAATATAGTACTTTTTCCGACTAGATTGGTAGGTTACGTGGCAACTTCCTACCAAATTTTATTACCTGCCAATTTGGAAGATAAAAATTATGTTGAATACCCACCAACTCAGAAGGATACACGTTATTCCTTCCAAATTAACCTTCCATTTGTGCTACCCACCAAAAACAGAAGGAAAAAAAAAATTGTTCCTTCGAAATGTTTTCCTTTTAAAATGTTTCCGGTGAAATTTCCGACTGATTTGGTAGATAATGTGGTAATTTCCCACCAAAAGAGATTACCTATCAATTCGGAAGGCAAAAGCTAGGATAATAACCCACCAAATCAGAAGGATAACCAATTAATCCTGCCAAAATTACCTTCCAACTTATAATCCATCGAAATCGGTGGGTAAAGTGAACCGAATTCCTACTAATTATTTACCTTCTTAAATATTTCCTTCTAATATTTCCTATTACCGATTTTACCCACCTATTTGGCCGGTAAATATAGTACTTTTTCCGACTAGATTGGTAGGTTACGCGGCAACTTCCTACCAAATTTTATGACCTGCCAATTTGGAAGATAAAAGTTATGTTGAATACCCACCAACTCAGAAGGATACTCGTTATTCCTTCCAAATTAACCTTCCATTTGTGCAACCGTCTAAATTCAGTAGGTAAAAAATCCCAATTCCGTCAACAAATTTACCTTCTAAAAGTTTTCCGTCTAATATATCCTACTACTTCACAAGGTAAAAAAAAAAAACCTTCTAAATTTTAGAAGGTAATCGACATCCGTCAAACTTTGAAGGAAAAAGTGGGACGGAAACGTCTTTTTTTTGGTAGGTAAAGCACTTAGAAGGAAGAACTCAGAAGGTACTGTCGGATATTTTTCTCAGTGTTGAACACCACATATAACAACCAAAACAGAAAAAAGGTATCAGAATATTACAAGGAAAGAAAATACAATATAAATTTAACAAAAAAAACCATAAAATATAACAAACAAATAATATAGAATATTACAAGAAGCTTCTTTGACCGTGCAGATTGTTAATGATAATATTTGACGCAAATGCGCTTTAATTCAGCGTAAAGGTCGTTTTAATTAAGCTTGTACATTAAAATACCCTGTTACGTGACTTATACTTAAAAAGGAATACTTAAATATTAATTAATTAATTCTTATTGAAGCCGTGCATAAGCGTTTTGGCTTGATATTAATTATCTATTACTTGGCTCCTTCCTAATTTAGAACGAAAATATACTTTAAACTCATACTTGCCTGAGCGATTGTGGTATTACCTATCTAAGATAGCCAAATAAAATTATAGAGGCCTTTGATCTGCCAAAAATAACATTCTCAATATCTTAAACTTGTTTGTAAACATTGCCTTGCTGTGATAAATGGGTGAGGACCAAAAAGTTACACACCGTTAAAGTTGCGTAAAAATTTCCACTAACTATTTCCCATTTGTATGGATAATTTTCGTGTCACAATGGAAAAAATAGTGGAAATTTTAACGCAACTTTAATGGTGTGTAACTTTTTGGTCCTCACCCAAATACTGTATAGAAGAAGACGACACTAAGAAAACAAATTGGCCGGTTAGGTTCGTCCGGATCGCTGCCATCGTCTTACTCGCTAATCCTGCCGCCAAGCAGCAGAGCACTGCTGTGTTCCGGCGTGGAGAGTAAGACCGCCGGTGAAATTACTGGCACTAGAGGTATTCTATCCTAGCCCTCTAGGCTCTAGTGTTGCGGGTGTCCATGGGTGGTAGTCGCTTACTATCAGGTGACTTGCTCGTTTGCCTCCCCTGTCGTATAAAAAAAAGTTTCTAATTCAATTTTTCCAGAAATATGTAATAATCCGAACAGCGATGCCAAATTACACAGTTGTAGCATGCTACACTATTTAAAGGTGCTTTGCGACAGTGACCATGAATAATAAAAAAATGGGTACCTAATAGTAATAAAATTGTAACATTGCATTTGTATCGACTATTAATAGACTAGGAAATTTGTAACTATCAATAATGAACGATAAGTGAAATGAACGTTCTTTTTTAAATATTGGTCGACTAAGAGATCGCGGACTTGCAGTGTACTGCGCAGTCGTCATTGTATTTTAAGTAACAGAACACGAAGGGAATTACATTGCAGGCACGATTTTTTGGCCAAAAATCGGATTGCTGGGCTGCTTTTCATTTGTTTTTAACTTTTTTAAAGTTAAAGAGACCATGGAACAATGAACAACATGAAACATGAAACATGTCGAGCATCACTCGACTTTTTATACGCGAGTTATCCGCTTATGTGAAATTTTGTTTATACTGTGTAGTGAAGCGAAATAAATAAATAGCTTTACTTTTCGGATTTTTCTATGTGTTCTAATTTTCATAGACATTTAGAAATTAAATTTCTAACGGCAAAACCGTAAAAGTAAACATAAAAATCAAGAAATAAAAATTTCTTTACAAATATTACTATACATTTTGTAAAAGAAAAACAAATCATAATAAAACAGTCACAACTTAAAAATAACGCAGAGATACTAAAACTAAAACTACTACTAATTATAAAACAAATTGTTATAAAGCTATAAATAAAAAAGTTGCCCCAAATCACTGCCCGGTGGCATGGTGCCCAGAAGGCTGGCAGCATTGCCGCGTTGGATGGCAATGCTTACCCTTTGTGCTAAGAAGAAACCAGCCCTCTGGTCACCCGATGCTTCATTTATTTTGGTCGACAGCGATCCATACAGCTCGTGCGCACTTGGCCCCCACGGACCCATGGTTTCTACCCCAAACGGCACAAACATGTAGGCACTGCTAATGCCCGCATATTTGCGCCGCTTGAGGGATTCCGCAGAGTCCGCTGCGACACCAGCCCTGTTCTCTGTAGATGGAAGATGGGACGGCGCGAGTGTGTCGACGCAAGTGGCGTCCCAAACCAAAGGCCGTCCCATCTTCCATGGCACGAGCGTCATACCGTCGGGCCTCTTGCCATCCTCGCGAACCAAGCCCGGAGGTTCGAGAACAGCTGGCACCCCGGCACTCACCAAGGCCCGGCGGATGACGTCGTTGAGGTCGGCATGTCGCGGGATCCGCCCCACACTATTGCGGCAGGAGAGTCCGTGGTGGCCGAGGCTGTCGACCTGTACACCACAGTGGCAGCGATGAGGGACTACACATGTCGCTCCCAAACGGAGACACACAGCAAGGCGGAAAGTATTATCCTCCAACAAAGTGCCCAAATTTGATGAAGGAATGGCGTGCAGCCAAGCACCAGATTCCCATTTCACAACACAAATTTCTTGATTCATTTGATAGTGCATATCATTTGAAAAACAGCGCCTTCTCTCGTCCCTGGTGAGCAGTAGATGTTCCACGGGAGTTTGTAATTGTGTCGTACAGACACATCATTCAAACAGATGACGCTTAGCGACAAAAAAAAATCGCATAGTAACAAAGGTCACGTGACAGTTAGTAACAGGTAGAAAAATTCGGAGACTACCCACCTGCTATGGGTGGTGTAGGGGTATAGCACGCGTCACGGAATGACGAGGATCCGGGTTCGATTCCCGGCCATAGCTTTACTTTTCGGATTTTTCTATGTGTTCTAATTTTCATAGACATTTAGAAACGAAATAAATTCATTTATATTATATAAATTTGTAAATTCAGATGCCCAAGCCAAGTTTACTCGATTTTAGTACCGTCAAGCCCAAAGCCAACGTCAACGCCAACCAACATTTGCACAGGGCGTCCGCACCAAATATTAATATTCCGAGTTTCTTTGAGGAAGACGTCAATTTAAGTCGCTAACTAAGTTTGTTTCGGGTACTTTACTCTCCAGTTTTGTTATCTTAGTTCTTCAGCAAGCTTATTTATTTAACAGCGAGTTTAGAGTGGATTCAAATGTTTCGTTAATTGTTGTTGATTTACGCGTTGAACCAGTTATTGTAAATTAGGCGTGTCAGCCAGCGGAGCCGGGTTGAGTCCAAATCTAAGCATTGGATAATTGTTTAATATCGATATTATTTGCGCCCTTTGTTTAAGCAACTGTACCTAACACTATGGATTTTTTGGTCCAAAATAAAATAAAAATTGAATTACTAGTATGCGGATACGAAATACAAGTGTTTCCAGAATCAAAGAGAAAAACGCTCGCGTAGTACCCTCCACTTCGTTCTACTCGTGATCTTGGTCGCTAAAAGTTGACTTTATTTTCGAATTTTGTAAAACAACTGTTGGGCATACAAAAATCAATCAAATTATGCTCATAATAGCAGTTTCCCGCGACTTCGTCTGCAAAGAATTCATTGGATTGTGTATATTATCTAATAATTTTGTGTGTCTTGCAAAAAGGAATAATTTAATGTCTTCTTTCTTTCTTTATCGCTATCCCGCGGGAGCCTCGCAATTTTCCAGGATAAAAAGTAGCCTACAAATTATTTCAGACTAAGATATCTATGCCAAATATGATGCAGGTCTGTCCAGCTGTTCTGGCGTGAAAGAGTAATAAATATCCATACATCCAAACTCACAAATTTTCTCATTTATAATTAATAATACAAACATAAATCACGTCTTTATTCCGTACGAGGTAGGCTGAGCCTAAGGTAACAAAACCTTAAGGCCACGTTTAACATGATTAAGGGCGTACAGCTGGAAAAGAAAATCAAAATAGGGATGGGTTGCTAGCCACATCGCCTATAACATGATTCCAAAGACTTTCGCCCATTCCCTCGATGGGCTTTTACCATTTGCGCAGGAAGAGAAGCAACTGGTAAATTCTATGTTTTCTCTTTACTCCCAGACCAGCACCTATGATTTTTGTATCTATGCATTTATGTACATTACTGAAAAAACTATTAGGTATTAAATTTTCAACTGTTATTAGCTAATTGAGACAATAATATAACATTATATCATGTAAATTTATCTTAAAAATTTGATAATCTTTCCAAATAAGGCTTGTAATCTTTAACATAATCTAATTTGTCATTTTTATTTCCGCATTAAGGTTGAGATTTAGGGTTGATTTATAATGTTATTAATCATACTGAAATATCAGGCTGCCCAATTATCTCTTGTTGGTAATACCGCTTTTATATTCGGCCGTTCCTTTGCTGACACCCGTTCGCAATTAAAATTAATTAGGTAATTAGATTTTGGATTACTTTTAGGTCTGTGTTTTTAGTGACCAATTAATTAGAGGAGTGATAAGTATTTTGTGAGTGGACATAATTATTAGATTTTATACTAAATAAAGACCTGAAAGTAAAGCTTTATCATTGTACACAAACTTATCGCGTTGCACAAATGGACTCGTTTCGAACCAATGAGAAAAAATATGCCATAAATCGCGATATTTTTTAAGTGCCTAGATAATTATTATCCCATAAAACATTACAGTAAAATCGGCACCGAGACTTAAAAAAACAGATGCTAGGAAAAGCCAAGCCCCTAAACCCTGGCTTATACAATGCAATAGTATTTATTAGCATTAGGTACTAACATAGATATAGGTCAAATTTGTAACTAACTAACAAAATATTTACTATAAGTACAAGTTTAGTGTCTGAAATAATCTCAATTTAATTTTTATTTTATTTTGTTAAGTTCAGCTTTGCCGTTTCATACATCAATTGCATGTCACATTGAAGACCTGTGAAGTAATTTCCCGTTGTAAATAAGTCCATCGAATCAATAGAGCGATATTGGAACAAATTAAGTTTATTATGATAAGTAATTATGAATCTTAATCAAGAATAACTAAGTTAAAGAAATATACACAAACAGAAATGACGGCTATCCCTCACGGGGTAGACAGAGCCTAAGACAAGATCTAAAGGCCACTGTATTAAACTGGCCTTGATACGTACATACATAAATCACGTCTTTATCCCTTACGGGGTAGACAGAGACTAAGGTAACGTTTAGCGTGATTTATACAGAAGTAACACAGTGAAAATGACGTTTTTATACACCACAAAGCACATCGAGTTAGTCAGTACGTTTCACACCCGTGATCTGAAGTTTTGCAATCAAAATTAATCTCCACAAAGTTGTGCTCGTTTTTGCCGCTGCCCGGAGTGCAGTAATTTGTGGCAACTCAGGGGACTTGGAAGCGAACGGAGTGGGCGGTAAAAACACTAACAAATCTGATGTTAGTGCTACAAATTATATAATTGAGTACGTATATGAAACTAGTATTAGTGTAGCTTTCTGAGTTCTGATTAGTAAATTAGCAGCGGTATTAGGTACAATTTTGATAAGGAACTTTTGCGATTTGTAAATTATATTGAAAAATTTAACTCTTGAAAAATTCGAAAAGTAAAGCTATGGGCGTTAATCGAACCCGGATTTTCATTAATTAAGTAACTTTGAGTATCGCAGTACCTCACCTTTCTGAAAAAGAATTGGCAAACGTAACTTTGTAACCCTTATTTACTACTAAGTGTTGATATTTGTTTTCTTCTTTATTGCTTTAAGTAGGCAGTATAAATATCAAGTTTCATGTTTTTGGTTCAGAACTACTGAAGTTCATACAAATTTCAACCCCCGTTTTAAAGGAAATATTTTCCGAACATCAGTTTTTTTTTTCATTGAAAAGGAAACTTTCGGATAAATCCTTGCTCCGTTAACGAACAAAAAGAAACTAAAATAATGCCATTTCTATTGTTTCTCTACTCCGTCACAGCAAGTCGAAACTGCAACTTCTACCCGGATCACTATCCGAAAATCGATTGTATAGTGATTTAGGTGAATTGCTTTGCTTGGTATTTTATTAGTTTCCCAACTCAGTGTAGCTGTGGTTGCCCATTGCGAGTTGGCTGCGTCTGTCGTATTGAATAAACTCAGAATAAAATTGCTACATCAAATCCTCCTATCTACTTTCGTTGAAACTTGAGACATCATAAAAGGCTTTAAGATATCACATTTTATTCAAAAATTAACACTAAAACAAGGCACTACCTAACTGTTCCTGTCTCAGACGGTGCAGAGGGCATTACTTTCGAATATGGAATAAGATTTATTCTCACCTAAAATACCTGACCCATTGCTTAAAAGTTAACGGTAAACCGGGTGGATCGTAACCATGGACCTTCCCGGGAATGGACTGTTATTTAGGTCTAGGATTACCTTTTTTCACATAAACTATGTTAATATTTCTAACCGTTCTCAAAAAAAGCATGTTACAATCCTAGTTCAGGCCTCAAGTTTGATCATCGTCACGTGAAGACTTTTTGATAATTACAAAGTAAACGTACGTCATTATAGTCCGTGGTTTCATTCCACCCGGTATAACCCCATGAAATACATAACGTCAACCTAATAGCGCTTTATATTATTCGAGTTCGACTACTTTCCCCACTTCAAGCTACTTTTCTCTTTCATTTGCTATAAAAACAAAGCATTAAATTCTACTTCAACGGAAACAATATTACCGGAATAACCCTCCACATGCCAAAGCTATCCCTTCCAAACGTAATCACCTCTTAACGTCGAACCTTACCTTAAAATCGAAAGTGTACATTTTTATTATCCGTGAATAAGTTACGCGTCCCCCGGCCTCCCCTAACCCTTACATTAGGAGCCAATACTTATCTTTTTGTAGCGAGACCATGACGTCAATGTAATCGAAATGGGTACATGCGACGCCGAATGGGCGCCCCGGGACCGTGAGAGAGAAAGAGAACATGGAAGTGTTAAGAAATTGAATTTGTAATTGGAATGTCGATGAAAATATTTGCAGATGAAGAAATGAGAAGACTAGAGCAACTTCAAAAGATAACTATAGACCGACTGTTTAAATGAGCCCTCGCCCGCGCGGAAAAGGGGTGCAGGGTAGGACGACAAAGGGGACCGAGAGAGGTGCGGGCGGGTAGTGCGCCTGCCGCCCGCACTTCTCTCGGCCCCCGCCGACTTCACTGTTCGTATGCACCTTTGTTTGCTCCACAGTTTCAATCTACTTGATCTTGACCCACAATTTAGTACGCATTTATAGGTTGCTTGGCCAACGAGCAAGTTGGTCTTCTGATGGCAAGTAAGCCATCCATGGACACCCACAATACTAGAAGATGCATTGCCAGCATAGAGGGTTCAGATATGTGCACATGTGCTAATAATTTCACCGGCTGTCATGCCACGCCTCCTGATATAATTAGCGAGTAAGACAGTGGTAGTACCCCCATGACATCACATGACACTTGTACAACAAGGCGTATACAAATTATTACGCATTAGAAACTTATAAATGTGATTGCGCGTACAGACAAAGGCACTTCCATACTGCCCACATCACACATCGGGGGACAGAGGGATGTAGTAGAGTCGAGCAGATAAATTTCACAAATCCCTAGTACGGCCGCTGTTGATCTACACCCCAAAGCTAACCCTATCCCGCACGGTAATGCACCAGGCGAGACTGAAGCGTTGTCGGTGAGGCTTAGCGAGGTACTAGAAGGGTACTAGGTAACGATTAGTGTGCATTTGGGACCCTGTTTAGTTTTTCCCGAGCTTTAAATGGTGATTTGTGGCGATTGCGTTTTGCTCTTAGCGTGAACGTGGTTTCAGGGCATGTTTTATTAGTGCGCCCGTGTTTAATGGGTTTGCGATTTTTTCGTGTGTTTAATATTTAATAATGTTTATTTTGACCACAAGCCGATCATATGCATTTGATTTGGTGTATGCATTTGAATAAAATGAAATTCTGGCTTCGTTCTTAAAATAGTCATCGTCAGCCTATATACGTTCCACAGCTGGGCATAGGACTTCTCTCAGAATGAAAGGGCTTGAGCTACGGTTCTTATCTTATAGTAAAGTTAAAGTCTAAATTTGAACCAAAAAACAGTGCCATATGACAAACTATTCAGTTTTTTGTTTTAAAACTGGAAGGAAAGTTAAAAATCCAAAAACTCAAGTAAAATTATGTTTTAAGGAATATTCTAATGTCCCAAATATTTCTACGGGTGTGCTAAACTTTCCAACAGCGTCTTCGTATTGCCTCATTTAATGCCCGAACCATCTCATGCGCCTCTAATACACCACTTCCGCAATATTTATGATAAGAAAGTAACATATCAAAATAGCAAACAACACACTCAAGTAAAACGGAACGCGTTCCCATCACACTAAACGTAACGTCAACAAAATAACACAAGAATAATTAAGGCGCTTAATCCATAACACATTCTGCTAAAATTAACAAAGTTGAAGTCGGCGGAGGTAATCCTACAATTTGGCGTAAACAAGACACGCCGGCACATTTACCGTGAATTTACCGTGAATTTGCATAAGAGACGTGGGCCCATTAAATAGTCAGAGATTTTGACTACGCCGCCGCTTCGGGACTTAGCTTGTTACGCACTATGACAATTACAAGGCGTTGCCTTTGCGCCTTCTATTTGCGAATGTAGCACAAAAGGCGTTCGTTCTTTGAACGTAATATACGAGAGGTACCAAACCTTAGCTGTAAGCTACTAATAGGCTACACGAAGTATATTAAACGTATACATATATAGGTAAGACATGGCATTAAGCACACACCTTTTCAAATTATTGTAACACAAAAATGACAAACAATAAATAAATTTCTACTCCATTCTTTCGTAAATGAATGAAAGTTTGAATGGACAAAATGAAAGAGCAAAAGCACAAAATTACATAATTTGAAGTGACAGGCATTTGATTATCAACAGTTGAAAGCAGGTAGGTAACTACTTGGTAAAACAGCGGGAAAGATAACAGAAAAAAAAGAATTCGTTCATAGTAAAGGTGGTGTAGACGATGTACAAGTAAATGTAGACGGACCTTGTGAAAGTAGCACGAGCATTTTGTACGTCACGGATCAATATCAAAACATCTTAAAATATTTTTGTTTTCTTGATCCGACATTCGTTTGACAAATAAAATTTAGGTACCTACTCCTCCGTACTTGCTCATCTGTAAAGCTTTGATCTCAATACTCGATGTCTCATTTAATTTTGGCAAAGTATTCAAATTATTCTCGTTTTACGAGACGAAACAAGGGGAAGGAATACGATATTCTTCTGTTTTTATTTCGGGTGGAATTAGATCATTATGGAAACGTATTTCTTTGTATAACGAAGAAAGAAAACACAAGCAATCACTCACTCAATATGGATGCCAGTTAATGTGACGTTTCGTCTGATCAAACATTATGCGTAACCCACGCTTCTCTCAAAATAGCCGATTGATCAATTCCTCGCTCCTCAATATTAGAATATCCAAAATAAAAGAAACTTAATTCCAAATAGAAATATTTTTGCCTAAACGTGAAACGAGAAATATACAAAGGTCAGCTTAAAAATAACACTTCTCGCAAACATTTTCCTAGAATAAAACATTCAAATTGTTTCTTTAAATAAAACTAAAAATGCCCAAGTTCAATGTTCGTTGCGTAAAAAATTCTGGAGAAACTTTCCGAATTTACTGTACTGGAATATTTTGTCCAACCCACTTGAAAAAAATTCATAAGCTTCCACAAACAAGGATGTTCAACCCAACTTACTCCATCAGTGGCTGGAAAATCCCTAATGGACTTGATTTTAAACTGTGACTATAATTATTACCGCTAAAATCAGCCTTAGAATGCTACTTTTATGCGCTATTTCTTTACTAAAGTGACATCGTGAAAGTTACCGACACAGCAGCAATGTTAGTGTGAACCAGCAAATTGTTCCAACTTGTGCAATTGAAACTCCAATATTATAATCTGTGTACTTCCAAGGCCCGTTTTTGCCGAGGCCCGCCATTAAATGCTGTATCTTCTGCGAACACTCGCAGACTCTGGTAAGCAAGAAACATTGATTCTGTATCTTATTAATTTATGATTGTTGTTGTTTTTTAGGAATATAAAGTGCCTAAGCATCTGCTAGAGGTCTGTCTTGATAACAAATATATTGTTTTATTTATAGCGAACCTATTATCCGGCTATTGTCAATGTGAATATGTATACGGGATTCTTTCTTGACATAAGCTTGATCTATACAAAGATGTTGTTTACCAGATTTTATCCAGATGGTCAACAAGAAGGTAATTCGACATGATCTTTTATGGAGTTCCAATATTACTTGTATATATGATGTATAAGTACTGAATTTTGGTGTTCAACGAAAAATATTAAACTTAATTTGTATTGTAACGGTTTTCACTTTGCCGTGAACTTCGATTTCGAACTAGATGGCTCCAAGAATGTCTTTGTCATTTGCACACAAATGATAACAATTGATTGAATCTGATGTTATTTTGGGTTCGTCTTGTTATATAATAAAAATAGCTTCACATCCGTCGTTTCACTGAAAAACAAATTGAAATGTGTGAGTTACGCCTATACAACACTTTGGCTTGAAAAATATAATGTAACGTCAATAGGTACGACTTTTATTTGATGAACTATATGTCAACAGTTTATGCTTCTTTGTTAATCACAAAATAACGTAGGTAACCTATAAATGTCACTTTTATTACAAGGTTTTTTTTACTGACTTTACTATTTGTATACCATATTTCAGTTTAATCAGACAAACCATTGAAAAGTTCCCCTCTGTGAATAGCGGCCGGACTGGGTCCCAGAATTTCACTTCAAGATCATATTGCCAGCTTGGAGATTCTTTAAATTTGACTACTGGAAGTTGGTTAAAATTTGATTACAGATACCGGTACAGGTGAAAGTAAATAGAAGCTGTAATAATGCACTAATCATGTAACTAAACAAGGCAAAAGTTCATAGTCTAGGCAATTTTACACAAGAATTGACTTAGACTTTCCCAAACGTAGTGCCTCTCGGGAATATAAGAGCACAACAATTTTAATCCGAACCCGCGGCTCCGAATCTTTATAACGCAAATAAAATCACAACCTTTGTTACCGCACCAACTATTCAACCTACTGATAACCTATCGAAAAAAGTAGAGTAACCGTTGAAATCGCCCAATATTGCGGTTCCGTACAATCGTAAGGCGGCGCGCATGACGGTCGTAAAAAATGTGAATGGCATATTGAAATATTTCGCGCGACCCTTCTCTCCCAATTTTCTTTCTGCCCCGTCTCACTCTGATATAACTCGGCCAGCCGGTTACACCCTCGATTTGTGTATTTATGACCTCGTATTATTTTGATTCACCTAACCCAAATGTGGACAGACTCGTTTAAACAACATTTATCAAACGAAATGGCATATAATAACCACTCTTTCTTGCGAAGGTCCCGTTTGTTAAAAGCCAAACATCAAAGCCTTATGTATCCAACGGGTATTAATGAAAATATTCTTATGACTGCTAGGATAAGTATTTCTTAAAATTTCCATTTCAGACAAGATATTTTATTGACCTTACTTGCATTCCGTTTTACATTATAACGCACACCAAATTTCCAAGTTTGTTCGACAACTAAACATGAGTCAAATTTAACTTCCAAGATTTGACTTAATTAAATTAATCAATTCAAAATTCATTTTTTTTAGCCGCCAAGGGGTCTTTTACATGTTTTTTGAAAGTAGCACTGAAACTAAACTGCAAGTTAAATGACAAGTTGATAGGATAGGTCTTAGTATAGTTACAAGTGAAATTACAATAAATTACTCTATTTTACAATGACAATCATTACATAGAATGTCAATGCTGAGTATTAATCTGATATAAAGAAAAATAAACAAATAATAAAAATACGAGTCTCATCATTGTCCAGTTTATCATCTTCATTATAGGTACAGTGCTTCTAGTTTCTTAATGTATTTGACAGTTGTCGTATTTTGAATAAATATGAATGAAAAAGCACATTATAGGGATGAGAGCGACTAGTTTGGACAGAGTGATGCTCGATGCAGCTGTTGCACTTGCTCTCGATCTTAACAACATTATTTTTTATTCGTTTTTGGCAGAACACGGCAACTGTCAAGTACGTTAAGAAACTAGAAGCACTGTGGATCGTGTTCTTTATCTGGCGCATTTAGCTAAATAAAAATAAAAACCAGTGCACTCTGTTAACTTATCTATTCAACATTTTCTAAAAACTCAAACAAAATCCCGCCGAGCGTAAACCGAAAATGCAAAGTAAGGTTGTTTAAAAAAGAAAATGGGGTAATTTCGGGAACGCAATCTCATAAAATTATTTAAACGCTTAGTAATAAAACAGCCATACGACTGCTATAAAAGATCTTAATTGCGTGTGGAAATACTGTGGGAGAACGAGATTCTCCCAGCATCTAACTAAACAATGAAGCAGGTTGTAAAACATTCGGAAGACGAAATTGTATTATTCTAAACGCCTGGGCCTGATTTTTGGAAACACACCACTCGGATGTGGTACAAATAAATAAATAAAAATAAAATAAATATCTTGGGACAAATTACACCAATTGACCCAGCCCCAAACTAGGCAAAGCTTGTGCTATGGGTACCAGGCAACGGATAAACATACTTATATAATGTATATAAATACATACTTAAATACATACAACATCCGTGACTCGGGCACAAACATTCGTATTCATCATACAACTGTCTGCCCCTACCGGGATTCGAACCCAGGACCTCTAGCTTCATAGTCAGGGTCACTAACCACTAGGCTATCCGTTCGTATGACCGACCGGATGTATGTACGGCCGGGAAATCTGTTCATATCTTCAAAGCTACAGCTCGAATCAAATCTTTGACTATAGATTGCAGTAAATTGACACATCCAAATGTCATTTTACGAAATTGATACCACATTTGTTTACATAGTGCTCGACCAAGGTCACGTAGTGAATGATTTGTATATAGAACGAACGAAATATTTTATGAATGTCAAATTCATAGTTTAGTTGTACGACGGGTTGAGCTCACGGGGCGTTGCCTATAACATGCCATTAAGTATATTAACACAGTAAGGCCACCCCTAAAACTAACAAAAACATATTTCAATTAAAGATACCACTTCTTATCTTAAATGACTGAAAAATATAACTGTCCCAATTTTTTTGTTTCGTAAACATACTCCAATTCCGTGAATATTTAATAGACCACGGTTGTTATCCGTCACATGAAACGAATGATAATTTCATAATGTACACGCGATCCCTAATGTGTTCCGTTGATAAATAAACAATTATACGTTTCATTCATTAACACGCGGACAAAACTAGAAATAAAAAAGTGGTCATAGTTTATTTTATCATACATACATAATATCACATCTTTCTCCCTTACGGGGTAGACCGAGCCTAAGGTAACAAAACCTTAAGGCCACGTTTAGCAAGGGCGTATAGATGGAAAGGGAAATCAAAATGGTGATGGGTTGCCGCATCGCCTATAACATGATTCCTAAGACTTTCGCCCATCCCCTCGATGGGCTTTTACCATCTGCGCGGGAAGAGAAGCGACTGGTAAACTCTATGTTTTTTCCGTATTCCCAGACCAGCATGGAAGAATTGTTTTATGAGGGTGCTAAATCGGGATTCTTATATTTTATTCACGTTTGCTCTTAGGTTAGCTAGAATTTTAGTATCAGAAGTCTGCAATTAGGCATGGCAAAGAGAAATAATAAAAATTCGAGATATTTTTTTGATGTAATACCTACATAAAGTGTGAATGACTTTCAATTCTCGTTGTCCCTTAATATAAGTCCTTTAAAGAAGGCAGACTTGTCGGAAAAAAAGTCAATGCCGGTATTCCTTTGTGAAATATTCAAATTGTTTTCTGTATCAAGTTCACGAAGCTAAATAGTTGGTATTAGATACGTAATAATAACAAAGTTCTTCTATGCTGGTCTGGGAGCAAAGAAAAAACATAGAATATACCAGTTGCTTCTCTACCCGCGCAAATGGTAAAAGCCCATCGAGGGAATGGGCGAAAATCATTAGGAATTAAGTTATACGCGATGAGGCTATCAACCCATCGCTATTTTGATTCCATTTTCCACCAATACGCCCACAATCTTGCTAATTGTGGCCTGTAGATACCTGTTACCTTAGGCTCTGTCTGTCTAAGGATAAAAACGTGATTTGTGTATGTGTGTATGTTTAATAACACATTTTAAAATATAATATCAAGCAAGCTAACGAATAGTTGACTGAAGCTTGAAATTGAATATTTAGATATACTCAGCCTTACACTGTGTGGCCTGAAATGCGCTCTACCAGTTTTTGATGTTTAGTTTCCAACTTTCATTACGCTATGTCCACAGCGGCATCGCTTTGTATGTCACAGGAACGTCGCACTTAACCACGTTGCTGACTACATTCAAAATGCGAAAGGCAGGATTTTTATTCATGCAAGTCTTATATCAAGCTTTTTATTAGCTTCACTTCTAACCAAGTAACTGTCGAGGTAATGTATGGCGACATTCCCTTTACCTTTCACCGTTTATTAATCTTGACAGATGATTTTTTGTCGTTTTCCTGCTTAACGTGTAGGCGTTATGAAGCAATAAAATCTCCATGTTTTCACCATTTATGTATGGATGTTTCTTTGGCTACTAAAAATTAAAAGCAACAATATATTTATACCTAATCAAATGCCAAGCACAATACCAGTTCATGTAAGCACCAGCAAAAAAGTCGTGTACCTATTTAAGTATAAAACGCGTTTTGTTTTGATGTATTGACCAAAGTTTAAAGTTTTCGCATATTTGGAACATTGTTTACCCACAGTTCCTTAATTTAATACTTGCGTGAAATTTGGCCAGCGTCTAAATAGTCGATATCTGAAGGTTTAGGCAACGTCTAAACCTCCAATAACTAAATAAAATGAATAAGACAGTATGACTTTTTAACGCAACATATTATAATCATGATGTGTCGGACGCGTTGGCGTCTAATATTATAAACCGAGATTATTTTGTTGCTAATGTTCACCGCTAGGACAATCGAAACGACGCAAGCACGTTCGACATTTTATACAAAGAAATTTACACCGGAGGCTCAGTACAAACGACTTGGAATTTTGCTATAAAGGACAGTACTAACCATTGTACTCTGGTAGCGGTAGACTTGTTGACGTACACAGCAAAGAGGATTACACGGTATGACCGACCAGCCAACCAGGCTTAGCTGGTCAGGCTGACAGGGATTCTATTAAGGCTCGCCGTGAATTTAGAAAGCCGAATCGGTACATGTCATACATTATTGCGAGCGTGTTTTTTATGGACTATTTTCCGCGACAGTACGTACCGTGTTTATTTGATTTTTTACCATTTTGACCATGATACCCTAAGCCCTGAAAGAACGAAATCGATATTAAGATAACGCTAAAAGTAAAAAAAAAGTAAAAAAGGTAGAAAAGTAAAAAAAAAAACTGTCATAAAAGGTTTATGTTGATAATAATGGCGAAGAGATGACACTCCTAACCTTGTATCCTACTAATATTGTAAATGTGAAAGTTTTTGAGTATGGATGTTTGGATGTTTGTTACTCTTTCACGCCAAAACGGCTGGACAGATCTGAATGAAATTTGGAACATACATAGATTAATATAGTCTGGAATACCACATAGACTACTTTTTATCACGGAAAATTGCGTATTTCCTGCGGGATAGCGATACACGAATTCTATGCAGACGAAGTTGCGTACAACAGCTAGTTGTTCTACAAAGAAACAACCATGAGAACATTCGTCTACCGGATCTTCTTTACGTATAATTTTGTAAACGGTTTCAACAAAGCCGTAAATATACTTGGTAATTATCTGCTAAGGAAATTAGCTTTTTAAAAGGCATAAAACTGTCGTTTCGTATTAATAAAGGAAAAATAATTACCTTTCAAGTTGGGGTGGAATCGCGATCCAATTATGACGCGAGTGTTCGTTCGTAATGGAAATCACGCTTCATGTGTCTCAACGTGTATTTAATTTTCGATGTTCATTGAAATGCTTAAATTGTTGGGTTCTAAATTTAAAACGCGCCTGTTTTCAGCCAGCACGCAGCATACGCGACGGTCGCTCTTGACTTTATATTTTTTCATCACTTAAGCTCTGAAAGTAGGTTGCATTTAACTTGAAATCCGAGTTGTAAATTCGATTTACATCCTTAGGGATGTAAGTAAATTTAAAAATCGAATGGTGCTCCTTTGTATTCACGAACTGGTAAACAAGGGGATCGTAATGCGTAATACTTACCTCCAAACCTCCATGCTGGCATAATGCTGCTGCCCAGTGGCTGGCTGAATGTGCCAAAGCCAAAGAGCGCGAGGCCATTAAAAAAAACAAAAGACGGTTTGGCGCGATAAATTTTCTTCGGCTCTATTACAAATTGCATATTTTTTTTATCAATAATGACGAGTTCAAGTGACGATTTGGATTTTCCTCGCCTTTGTGATGAAAAGTAGAGTGTTCAACTCGAGTGTAAATGATCAAATTACACCCGCGAACTATAAGCACCCTCGCTCGCTTTGCTCGCTCGTGTGCCTAAATATCTTGGGTGTAATTGATCACTTACAACCCTTGTTTATCAATCTACTATAAATTACTTATTTCAATTTTCGAACACATTGTTTCGTTTCAGTTTACGTTTAAATTCTAAAATGCAATTTAGCCCCGTGACTAGATGGCGCATGAGGTTCGTACTCCATTAAAATTTATGATACATGGAGGTCGGACAGTAATTAAAAGAGCCCACAGAGGGAAATAACATACCGAAATGTGGGAAAGTTACGTTATATCGGAGTGGTGCCAGTGAGTTACTTTGGAAAGTACTGTCATTTGTTTTAGTCGGCGTCCCTAATGTTGTAAAATGAAAACTGTTAAAATAGTTTTTCATGGAGGTTTTTTGTGTAAAAAGCTGTTATTACGGCTCTTCTAATACCGTTAAATCACATTTGAAAGCCGCAAAAAATAAAGCCTTATAGGATCACTTAGGTCAAGACCATTTTACTCAGAAACGTAGAGGTATCTCATTAATCTCGCAATATTTTCTATTAAAACCAGCCAAAGATATTGTGCTTAATAAAGCATAGAATTTTAAAGGTTTTACTTTTCATTTGAAGCAAAACAAAATTTACCGGATGTTTACAAGCTTTAGTTTAACAAGCAGTGTTATATTTGTTACTTTTGTTCATTCATACATACATACATATATCACATCTTTATCCCTTTTGTTCAGATGTTGCAAATCTGATTGTATCCACTTCCAGAAACCGGATTTCCTTGGAATTCCTTATTTGTGTAGATTGGATGACGATGCAATTGTTGTCAACACTATCATTAGTCAGCAACAAAAGTTTTTACTAAAAACTCTTTTTGTAGTTTACTGGTTGAATATTATAACTTAGTTAGAATCACGAATGCTTTCAGCATTATTTATATCGAAAGTTTAAGGTTAAGGTTAAAAAGAGACGGAAATTGGGATAGTGAGTGACGTCACTACATTTAAATTTTCACGCAAAAAACGTCTTAAACGCGTTCACGTCAAGGTAACAATTGCTATAGAAAAAATTGCAGCGCTTGCGGATCAAATTGACAACAGACTCAGCTCTTAGTATTTGACATTTTAACGCAAACGCGTTCGAGATGTATTTTGTGACCAAAAAATTACACTCAGCATACTGAGTCACTACCTAGTATAAGTTTTCACACAAAAATACGCCTCGACCGCCTTCAAGTCAACGTAATACTGAAAAGTTGGCAGTTCCACTTGTGGATCGAAACGGCAGCAAACTGTTCTCATAGTGTTTTACATTTTAACGCAAACGCATTACCTCTAAATCACATTTGACAGCCGCAAGAAAGGAAAGCCTTATACGATCACTTAAGTCAAGACCACTTTTTTCAGAAACCAGGAGGTATCACTATGTCCTATAATAAGTAGGTACTTCATAGTCGTAGGGTCCTATGACCCTTCGACGACTTCGACGGATCTCGCAATAGTATTTTGTGACCGAAAATTCACACTAAACATGCTATACTAAATAAACTCTGGATCGTTCTGCAGTCAATTCTGCTACACTAGCATTATCGCCAAGGGAATCGCATGGACCGCTATAAATACGGCTCTCATTCGACTAAGCCTGGTATGCTTGTGTTTTTGTGTGTCGCAGTTGATTGGGGATCACGAGGATTACGGGGTTATGAATTTGAAATCCTGTTTTGATGACGATTTTAATTAAATCATTATTAGGGACGCATATTTGCATTATATCTTTCTGATTGGATTTGGATTTTTGAAATCACGCTCGTGAATATATCGGAGTTGCAAATAAAAGGTTACGCATCACATACCTTACGTTTATCATCAAGATCATCGACCGGTGAAAGACCGAGAAAAAATTGCGAATAGTTGCATTTATTTTTCTCATAGTGCATTTAGCATAGTGTACAATTTTGACCAAAGAATACGTACCGAACGCGTTTGCGTTAAAATGTCAAATATTATGAGAACAGATTGCTTCCATTTCGATCAACGAGTGAAACTGCCAACTTTTCAGTATTACATAGTTGACGTTAACTTGAAGGTGTTCGAGGCGTATTTTTGTGTGAAAACTTATACTAGAAACTCAGTACGCTCAGTGTAAGTTTTCGGCCAAACAATACGTCTCGGACGCGTTTGCGTTAAAATGTCAAACGCTATGAGAACAGTTTGTTGTTCTTTCGAGCCGCTAGTGGCGCTGCCAATTTTTCCATTGTAATTAAGACGTTTATGTGAACGCATTCAAGGCGTATTTTTGCGTGAAAATTTACACTACAGGCTTAGCGGTACACATACGAGAAGTAACGATATTATTTTAAGCTTCATAAGACAGGCTCCCTAAATCCAGGATATTGCCAAGTCACAACGCAGCTCCGTTTACTCTAGACCTTCTTAACTAACAATCTCCACCTGGCTACAAGTGTATTTTTGCGCTTACTCACAAGAGTATCAAGTTAATCTCTCTAGCTAACAAGCCAGTTGGTTCTACGTAATAAACCCATTCGCAGCAGATATTGCAAGCGCAGTAAGAAAGAAATTTTGCGGGTTTATTGGATAAAGACACGCCTACGCGGCGCTTACGCTGTCTTGCATGTGTGGGTGCGAAGAAGCCAGAGTTTTGTTTTGTTGTTGTTTTTGATGCACCCGTTAATGTAAGTCCGGTTATATGAGTTGTGAGTGAGCGTGTACCGTGAAAACGGAACTGTACTGTAAAATTTATGTATCATGTATTGTAGTTTTCACTCTTTGCAACCCAATAAAAAATATAAAACAAAGTTACATAATTTTCGTGTCTAGGATGACTTTTTTATCAGTCAAACAAGACACGTTACAGATTAATCCTGACCACAACTGAACTTCGAGCTAGGTCCTGCAATCGGACGCGCACCGGTAGCCTACTCCAAAGTAAAAAATTCGCAGTTTATTTCATACCGTACCGCTTACACTAATAGTCTCCAACAGGAAAGTTAAGACGGTATGAAACGAACTTCCACGGATTTCGGAGAAGCCCCCTATGTATGTATGTATGTATGTATAACTCTTTATTGTACTCTCATACGTCCATCGATTGTTTAAATAAAGGTCCTATGTTGTGTCAGCTCATATCAAGTACAGTTGCATTTCAATATGAGCTGACGGAGCTAGTGTCCTTAATTGTTTTGAGTTACGCTTACTGTTTTCACACTGTCAACTGTAACTCAGTCCCCAAACTAAGCACTAAACATAAGTGCTAGGCTACTTATCCGGACACTGGCTTATGCTGTATTAAAACTAAATTTACAGCGTAAGTGTTGCTTATTTTAGTTAAATAACGCTGTAGTAGTCCACAGGTTTGGGCTTGTTGCCGAATAGTGTTTGTTAATTTACTAGCCCCTATTAAAACTAAATTGTTAACACTTTTGTAAGTTGACTACTTTACTTTTTAAGACTTTGAAAGAGTTGGCTTTTCATGGGCAGTATAAGAAGTTAAAGGTACCTAATTTTAATCTATATAGTTATCACTATCACTACATAGTATAAAACAAAGTCGCTTTCTCTGTCCCTATGTCCCTATGTATGCTTATATCTTCAAAACTACACAACGGATTTTGATGCGGTTGTATTAATAGATAGAGTGATTTAAGAGGAAGGTTTTTATGTATAATTCTACGCACACAAAGTCGCGGGCAGAAGCTAGTATTATATAAATGAATCCCCATTTTCCTACAATTCTGTTTACTTAAGCATAAATTAATTTATTCGGTACCATATATTTTTGAATATAAGAATAATGGCAATCAAAAGAATAGTCATGTGAAAAAGAAAGATCCCGTTGGAGATGCGTGCCAGGAACTTCCACAGCCATAGCGAAAGGAACCGGTTGAGCGGACCACTGTGACAACTTAATCTTCTCTCCTCTGAAGACATGCAAAACGTACCCGAATAACATGCCGATGAAGAAGGGCAGTGACCGCACCAAAAAACTGGTACGGGGGCGATGCCGCGGGTAATAGCTAGTGATTAACTTTTAAGTTTACTACATAACATAGTGGCTAAAGTTTACTAAAAATAATAGACTGTAATATTATACTCTTGAGTTAGCTCATCTAAATATTGTAATAACCTAACGTTTTTGTCATAAATAAATAAAAATTAAAAAAATACATAAATTACTACCTACCTTGTTCTTTGTTTCTGTGTTATTTTGGACTGATTTGTGGTGTTCAATAAAGAGTATGTGTATTGTATTGTATTAAGTTGTACATAATATGTAGGTAATGGGTGGTTAGGTCTTTTAAAATAAACCTCATTATTGTGGGTACGGTAGGAGAAACTGAATCGCGTACCTCTGTGAAACCTATCCGTAGATAATAATTACAATACAATTGCCTTGCGAATATGAGGGCTGAGTCTGGAATGTCAATGTGGCAGTTGCAATAACACGATTTCAGAGTGGTTCGTAATTCAGTTTCTTTGACTGTAATACCCAGACATAATCTATGAAAAACAAAAAAATGCCAACGGGAACGGGGAAAAAACGCCATTCTGTGTTCAAAAATGTGTACTAAACTATTTACTCTCTACGCAAAAACAAATGCACACGAAAAACATATTGGTAGAAAAATGTGTTTGACCGCAGATTTGAGTGGCCAGTAACAAAAAAAGACTACAGCATAACGTGGCGTAGTTTTTGTGAAAACATGGCAACACTGCGATAACGAGCGTCAACACTAGCTTGAAACTCTAACTGAAAAATATGAAAAAACCGTATGCTTATTTACTATAATAATATTATCTTCCTACTTTTATTTAATTTTTAACCGACGAAAAAAACGGAGGAAGTTCTCATTTCGACGCATATATTTTTTACTAAAAAAACTGGCTTCTGCCCGCGACTTCATCTGCGTGGAATTATACACCTTCCTTTTGAATCACTCTATCTATTAAAAAAAAACCGCACAAAAATCCGTTGTGTAGTGTTCAAGATATGAGCATACATACACAGACAGCGGAAAATGACTTTGTCTTGTACTATGTAGTGAAATCGAACCTACATAAGTATGTATTATTGCAATTGTCACATAAAGGAGCGACCACACCGCTGCGTTTTTACGCAGCGGTGTGGTCTACACCGTCAACGTCTTTTACGCACTGAAGTGGCCGTACCTCAATACTATTGGATTATGGCTATAGGCCGACAGTTAAAACCAATAAATTGCAGGTCGTTTTTCGGACTTATCTCCATTAAGGCCTTGAAAAGAGAAGGTAATCCTTTGTCTAAACAGATTTTGCATGCAATCGGTTTGTTTTGTGAAATTAAAAAGAGGGAGGTGATCTTGATCGTATTCCTCAGCACCTTGCTGTTTTCAAAGTGCGATTAGGTAAACTTGGTTTTATAGAAATTAAACACCAAAGTGACCGAAATGGAAAATCTTGATTGTTTGTGAATGCAAATAAATTTAGTAGATTGTTTTTAATTTGTGTATTTTTTTTAGTTCAGAAGTGCACCACGCCATCGGCATCGATTCTTCTCTGTCATTACACCGAACTGCATTTACCTCCACTTCACACCAACAGTCCGATGTGTGAAGAGTGCCGCTGCTCTACAGTCATTGGCGCTTTCCAGCGTCATAACTTTCCGTTTTTATTTCATTTACACGTCAATAATTTGTGGAGGTAGATAGGAGGTAAGAGACTGAGACATCGGAATATCACTCGATTCATTTCAAGAGCTGCCTCTCAATAAAAATGTTGCTAATTTATTTCTACCCGTTCAAACCTTTACAGAAACAATCTTCGAAAGAAACTTTACACAATTTCCCTTCAATTACTCAAACTTCTCGGCGACTCATTTAACAGTGCACTGCTCCGTGAAATATTTTGAATTAAGAACAAATCTCCAACCGCCATCACCAGCTTATTCTGTCAAATGGTTTGAATTCGGCGTCGGGTTGGTTCGGCCGAGGTATCCCGAGGGAGATCGGGCGACGTCGCTACTCCCGACCGCTAGAGTACAAATTCAATTTCGTTCGTTCTCCTATTTGCCCAGTCCATTTTGGTATTGCCAGGATAGTCTGGGAGATACGGGAGTGGATTTATCCTAGTGAAATACAGCGACAACCAGTCGTCTTTAGATCGCCGCGAACGTACTATTACGGTGAGATTTAAGCTCGTACACAACACAATTTCCAACACAACTTGCCTTATTCTTATTAAAGTGTGCAGACTAATATAGCAGATGAAAATCCAGTCATCATTTTTTTATCTTTCTAGGCCGCTAAAGTAAAACCGCTCTGTTTGGTTTTGTAGTCTGTCTAAAACGGTTACCGAAACAAAGTCTTTTTTTATCAAAAATCAGACGCACATTTTATTTATGTATGAATGTATAAATGTTAGTCACTCATTCGACGCGTAACGGCTTAACAAATATGATTGAAATTGAGCATATAATTAGAGACAGCGCATGGGCTGATTTTTATCCTAAAGAACTTCGTGTTTCCCACGGGACAACGCTAAAGGAAACACGAAGTCGCGGGCAATAGCTAGCAAATTGTAAACGAGAATCGACCTTCTTTCGCTTCGGTCCCTGTTATATTCAAATGTAATTTATAAATAAAAACGTGTTAATAAAAGGAAAATTTCCTATTTGAATGTAAATAACACCAGGCATTATTTTGTCCGGCCCTCGCTTTGCAGATGACATTGAAAACAAGAAAAAAAAATAAAGAAAATCATGAAAGCCGCTGAAAACTCTGAAATACAAGCCTTTGTTCGTATATTTCACTTTGAAATTTAATTTCAATTGCGTCATTCAAGGGATAGCTTTTGTACTTACAGTAAAAGGAAATTAGAATTGATTAATAACAAAGTTAAAAATAGATACGTTTATTATTACTTCTCGGCCGTGGTTTGGGGGTGAATGACTTTGTCCCTACCAGGTATTAGCGGTACATGCACATACATACACATATCACGTCTATACCCCTTGCAGAGCAGACAGAGCTTATGGTAACAAGACCTAAAGGTCACTTTTAGGATAATTATGGGCATATAGGTGGAAAGGAGAGTGAGAATAGTGACGGGTTACTAGCCGCATCGCCTGTAACATGATTCCTACAATTTTCGCCAAATCCCTCGATGGGCTTTTACAATCTGCGCCGGCAGAGAAGCAATATGATTACACGGAAACGCAAATAAACAGAACTGGAAGATTATTTTTTGACAATGTCAAAGGTGAGAGTAGACGTAGTTTTTATTTAAATTCTAAGCTAGTCTTAGGCACGGAGCTTATCAGCCATTAAATCTCACAAAATGTCATATCGACCACTTAAAATAATATTTTTAATTTATAATAGGAAATAAAAATAAAAAAGCTGCAGTTCCTCAATTATTAAGACACGACTGTCGAAAAAAAAATTTGTACCTCTTCAAAATACTTTACTTAGCCAATTGTATTGCATGCAATGCGAGCACTGTATTTTTTCTTTAAATCAGTAAAAACCTCAAAAATCAACTACAAGATGGAATGGTTCACACGAACCTATAGCGGCCGGGTGAAACAAAAAAAACAATCAATCACGAAAATAAAGTACATTGACAAAACTTAAATTTTAGCTAAGGACACTAATTGGGAAACTCTTCTAATAGAACCATGCTCTTTGTCTATTCGGTTAATCACTGGACACCGTATTAACTTCAGTTAATTTTTGGAACGCTTCTAAAATCACACGTGTATTTACTGCTCGGATACACTGAATGCAACAAAGCATATCCATTAAGGTTCCGATTTGGAAACAAACTCTATCGGGAATGCTATTTCTAACTTTCATGGAACGCGAAATGGATAAGCACACGTAATGCATAAGTACTTCAAAGCTACGCCGTGTTTTTGAATAAAATATTTCTAAAATCACTTTAGTCGCTTCAGAAAATACTCACCATAAAATAATGACACAATCAAAGTTTATTGCTAAATTGACGACCTGATAGCCTAGTGGTTTGTGACCATGGCTATGAAGCTAGAAGTCCTGGGTTCGAATCCCAGTAGGGGCAGGCATTTGTATGAAATACGAATGTTTGTGCCCGAGTCATGGATGTTGTATGTATTTATCTACATTATATGTATAAGTATGTTTATCAGTTCCATGGTACCCATAGTACAAGCTTTGCTTAGTTTGGGACCGGGTCAATTGGTGTAATTTGTTCCATGATATTTTTTTTTTTTTATAATTACGTAATTATCACAGAAAGTACTCCTGAATATTATGCTAAATAACGTTAGCGCATTACGAATTTAACTGTAATTTTTCACTAAAACTTTAATTCATCTTCTTCAGACGTGACATACTACATTTTGGTTTCAATAGATTAGGTTTGTCGGGTAGTTTTCGCACACCGTCTACCCGTGTTGACCGATTAAAAAGTCAAACTGAAAACTAACCAGCTGCTAAAACCAAAATCATCACACACTGAACAAAAATCAAACTAGAAAAACACAATTAAAACATCGCGACGGGAAAACGAACCTAAAATTGTGAAAAGTTTTAATAACTTCTGAACGTTGCCCGCAAAAGTTTTTGTATTTTCGTATTTTCTGTGTGGGCAATATAATATTTTGTAAATCCGACCGCGGCCCAGCGGACCATGCAAAAATAATTACTTCTGCACTTAGATTAAATTAAAAGTTGTTAGTGCTGCGCCCCGGCGAAGATAGACTGTGCAATAGTCTAGTGCAATAGGGAGAAACAACAAAGATTTTTATTTACAAATATAACCGAGAAACCATATTTCTCCGAATCCTTTCATTTGCCCGAATTTCACGTAATAATCATTCGCCTTATCTCTTTTGCTCTGAAACCGTAGGTTTTTCTGGAAATTAGTAATAGTAATCTTCTACAACTATTATATAGATTACCTACTCGTAAGTTAGGTTCGTTTTATGACTATCCTGAGGCATCAACAATATCAGAAAAAAGAAGTTGTGGTAAATTATCATTATGGCATACAATACATTTATGTCATATATTATGAAATTATGGCAAACTATAGGAAATCGTATTTCTTTAGAGTGCGACAAATATACCTAAATATGGCTTGGAAAGCGTGAACCTTAAATGCGCGCTCTGATAATTCGTGGTCTGTACACAAGTTAAATGAGGGACATCCATTACAGGTCGTGTATTATTAAGTCGCGCATTCCAGGTTATACGTTGGTCGCTTTCCCTTTGGCATTTACAAAAAAAGCATTAGTGCAAAACTGCATTAGGTATTTTATTTTGCGCAATGGTATTTTTTGTTTGATTATACGAAGGTTTATATCGATTCAAGTAAATAATTCGCCTTCATTTTAATGAAAATTATATTAATTTAAACGTAAAGTGAGTAAAATGACTTTCTTGCCAACGAATATCAAGGAATATAATTTCAATACCTACTATAATATAAGTTTATCCATTAACTTGATTTTTTTCTTTGTATACCTACCAGTTATAATTATTATTTGAGCATGAAACTTTGCGAGGGTATTCACACCGAGTAACCTATACCTACAATTTGTGAAATATCGGTAATACCTACATTGACATAACACAACAAAACGCCAGCGAAAACCCTCAACTAACTTCAATAAACCTGAACATACAATATCAATTGCAACCTCGTAATACCATCATTTCAACTGACTCAAAGCACGTCATTATACCGTATTGCTTTGTGTAATAGATTAGTAAGCCGAGACTTGAGCACCTAACAATTATTGGAAATGTGCCAAAAACCTCCGCATGGTAACACCAAACCTGAACCAAATTGAATTTCGGACTCACTTGGTAACGTACTCGTGACTCCCGTACCATAGACCTATGTAATTTAACTTTTTTTTTTTAATTGCTTCAGTCAGCGACTTCGTCTACGTAGAATTAGCAATTGTCATTTTTATTGCTATCTCTCTCTATTGCTATCTCGACAAAAAGTAGCCTATAACCTGTTGCTTTCATGCTGGTCTGGAAGTGGAGACAAAACATAGAATTTACCAGTTGCTTCTCTTCCCGCGCAGATGGTAAAAGCCCATCGAGAGAATGGGCATAGCAATCATGTTATAGGTGATGTGGCAAGCAACCCATCACTATTTTGAGGCCCATCTCCGAGATCTTAAAAACACAATCAATATCAAATCTTTTATCCTCTTAAATTTTTTATCCTCTTATTTGTTTAGCCTCTTACCAGCCAGCATGATGAATACTACATTTTTTTTTTATTCGGAGGAAAAATGCTGTTACTCACTATCCACCGTGCCGTTGGGACGACACGGCGGGGTGTATAGGACTCTCCTCCTCCATTCCTTCCCTCCTATATGGCCGATGAATACTACCTAACCCTAGACTGCCCTAGCGATGCCCCTCTGGACGCCCTAGGAATGTACAGCTTCATTCATGTAGAAGCGGAGGGGAGCTGGACTTTACACGAAGACATTGCTGTGACGACTCTTGTTACAAATGAAAATTGACATTATTTTTATATTTTTTAGCTTCAATTATTGGATTCGTAGTAGCAGGCTTGATGTAAATGTCAGGACAATCCCAGCTCCCATGGTGCCAGTTAATTATAATTACAAATGTTACGCGTGTCTGAATTTCCACGCGACGCGACTACTCACGCTGAAGGAAGGTCAGTTTGTTGGTTAATTTGATTTTAGTAGCGATACATTTGTCAGCATAAAATTATACTATATTTAGTTTCTGTATTTTTTTAATTTTGATTACAAGCTTTTTTCGCTGACTGTACTTGCATTGTCATCCGTCTCATATACATGTACCAAATTTCAAGTCAATCGGACCAATCGTTGAAGAGTTCCCTGCTGTGGAGACTATTGTAACCAATTCCAAACAATCGGTTTCGTACTACCGACAGTCAGCAGCCTGCTGCTTTCTTTACCAGATCATAACATTGAGGAAGGAACTATCCGTTCTTTGCCTTTGGGCACGTCGTCAGAAGCTTACAAAGTCACCCATTTTTTATACGACAAGGAAGGCAATCGAACAAGTGCATCACCTGATGGTAACTGATCGTCACCACCCAGGGACACCAGCAACACTAGAAGAGGGCTAACACACCTCATGTGCCAGTAATTTCTGGGTTTCATCTACGGGCTGTCTCTCTCCCTAAGCCCTACGCTGTAACACAGCAGGGCAAACACTGCTGCTTAGCAGCAGAATTAGCGAGTAAGACGGTGGAGGCGATCCTGATAGGCCTTGCACGAAGTCCTACCACCCGTATCAATAGTTCTTTCTAGTCCTTCCACCCGTTCAATATTATTAAAACAAATGAAGTCTACTTAACTTCTCTGACATTCTTTTACGATCGCACAAGAATATTATGAAATAGTTTTATTCCACTTACGACTCAAACAATCGATACGTGCCCCGCTTAGCAACAACGTCCTCTCAGCGATCGCGAACTTTTATTAATATCGGGACCAAGTGTGCTTCAGCGAAATTCATCTAGAATCGTAAAGTAACTTCAATTTGTACACTAGAACATATTGATGTATGAGAAACGGTGACATAAACTAAAATATTACTTTTGACAGATTGCGTTGCCATTGTGATAATATTGATGCAGATGTCATCTTTTGAGATCTATGAAAGTACTAATGAACAAAAAATGGATCGTGAAAATTTCATTAATTTAGTTGGTTCGTTGTAAATGTACATAGGTACATATTTTTAATTTAAAGTTTGGTTAAGGTAAAAAAAAAAAACAGCTTAACGTTAAGTAAGAAATAACTTCCAGTGACTTAATGGAACTGTCAGTTTAGATGTTAAGATTAGGTTTTAATAATTTTCATAAATTATCACGAGAAATATTATTTTTCCATGCTGGTCTGGGAGTAAAGAAAAAACAGACATAGCCCATCGAGGGAATGGACAAAAATCTTGGGAATCATGTTATAGGCGATGCGGCTAGCAACCCATCACTATTTTGATTCCCCTTTCCACCTATACGCCTACAATCTTGTCTTGTTACCATGGTCTCTGTTTGCCCCGTAAGAGATAAAGACGTGATTTATGTATGTATGTATCACGCGAAAGTTTTTATTTTGGTTGTTCCCAGACAAAGTATAGAGCAATTGTTAATTTAAAGAGCATACTTATCTTACACGTGTGTTTACCCATCATTTTATTATCTCTACCCTGTAAACCATCAAATGAATTTCTAGGCAATCATAATTTCAGCTTTCATCGTCTAAATTGGTCTAGGCGTTGGTGAGTGACAGACTAAGTCGGCGATTATCTTTTAGTACCTAATATTAAGATCAAATACCTTTTTGTTACCAAATACCGCAATTTTAATCGAAAAAGCGCCCTTCATAATAATGAATGCCAAATATGCCTCATTACTCAACGCATGGAGTGGACGAAAGCGTAATCTCATTGTAATAAATTGCAACAGCCATCGTAAAATCCATGCTCGCAGCTAATATCTGTGCCAAGTGCTTAATTCGACGGATTTGTGGGCAAAGCCAGCGGGGATAATGAGTGAAATACGTATAGCATTAAAACAACAGGAGGCGCCAACCGCTTACTTCTCTGTAAAAAGTATTATTTGGTCATTCTCCAAATTTGTGCACAATTTTTTTACACTCGACATATTTACTATCTTGGAGTGCACCAAATCTGAAAAACCATAGCGATCATTTTCTCTTCCATGCTGGCATGTCTGGCAGCAAAGAAAAAATATAGAATGTACCAGTTGCTGCTTTCCCCGTGCAGATGGCAAAAGCCCATCGAGGGGAATCGAAAATCTTAGGAATCATGTTATAGGCAATACGGCAGCAACCCCTCACTATTTTGATTCACTTTTTCACCTATACGCCCACAATTGTGCAATAGTGCCTTGCCCTCATCAAAACTGATAATATAATATTAGGACAGAAATTTACGCGTGAAACTCCGGTAGGTTTATTGCTATTATGTAAAATGTAATGACTATATCGAGCCAGGGATAAAAAGTGGGCAGCCGGATCACTGACAAATGCGAATCAGAATATAAACATTTTATATACGTGCCAGTCATTTGTAATGGAGTTATTTGACGGCTTTAAGTGGAGTTGACTTTTATTGATATACGCGTCAGTCAGTGAAAACGTTTTGTTTTGAATATTTAACACATTTCCGTGTATTTTCCTGAGCTGAAATCGCCCACAAAGGCAATACATACGTACATAAATCACGGCTTTATCCCTTACGGTGTAGACAGAGCCCAAGGTAACAAGACTTAGAGACCACGTTCAGCATTATTGTGGGAGTATGGATGGAAAGGGGAATCACAACAGTGATGGGTTGCTAGCCACATCGCCTATATAACATGATCCCTAAGATTTTCGCCCAATCTCTCGACGGGCTTTTACTATCTGCACGGGAAGAGAAGCAACTGGTACATTCTATGTTTTTTCTTTGCTCCCAGACCAGTATGGAAGAATCAAGGAAGAATAGAGGAAACAGAGGCAATATACCTAACAATTATTTGTTTCAAACAAAAATCTCTTTTTAAAGTCAATCATGGCTTTAATATGAACTTTTTTATTACTAAGGTTTTGATCAATAACAGTAGCTACAAATTTTACAAACGCTTTTATGAGAAAAAACCATTTAAGTCTCCGCCGGCAACCGGTCGACCCATTTACAATTAAACAAAAAACACTCAGAGAAATATTCCATTAAAAGTCGGCCATGAAAAAAATGACCTAAGTTTTTTTCTCTTCAGATGATCCTAAAGGAAATTACATTGCTCATTTCAGTGGGAGAGTCGCGGCGACTGACGATTCCTTCATTTCCTCCTGTCGTATCGTGACCCTTTGTACAACTTCGTAGTTTTAGGGCCGCATTGCTGCGTTTTTAGGATTCCGTAGGTACGTAAAAAGGAAACATGGAACTCGTGTGAGACAGAGACGGACAGACTTGTGCGTTCGGTTAGCTGTCTGCCAAACCACTTTCAGGAAACCTAGTGCGTCTGATATCAAGGTGACATCGGATTTCTTGGTCTACGCGATCGAAAGAACAATTTCATTGGCACTACATGTTGTAAAACAAACTCCTACATCGTATATGCATAACTGTACCAAATAAATTCAAAAATGTAAACGTAGATAAAGTGATTCACGATGAAAATTTAAAATAATTTGTCAAGGTTTTGTGTAACTTACCCACTTTTAATTTAAGTACTTAATAATAATTGACGGAAGCGTTGACAGAAATCAAGCCGTCAGGGTACCAAATTTGAATTATTACATTAGATATTGATCACATATTTTGAGCCATCGATCGTTTTGCATTTATGATCTATGCGCAAATTGCGCAAAAAAAAATCAAAAAGCGACTTAAAACATGGTTTTGTGGGCACATATTCGAGCCGATCATTATTATATTAGAGCCTTTTTTATTCCGAATTCGCTACAATTTCAGTAAGTATGTTGTTGTTGTTTTTATTTTATTATGCTACTTCAAATAACCAACAAAGTTCATAAATTTGAAACGTTAATTAGTACATTTATAGCGATTCTGCCACTGTTTTACTCTATCTTGAACATTGCCGTGAACATAATGAAATTCGTGTAACAATTTCAAAGCTAATCTAAGTAATTCGATCTCCAATGATCGAAATTAACCCGATAACTATTACATAAACATTTCCCTTTCATTTCCTAATTATATTCTGTATGCTTCTAGTATTAGTCAATCAATATCGTTAGTAATATAATAACAAATACCACTGTTTGAACTAGTAGCAGCTCGGCATACAGTTGCTCTATTGAAATTGTTTCTAATTGAACTTTGTCGTATTAACTTAACTTCATTAGGTGTAATTGTATTTCACTCAAATAGTTGAGAAAACAATGTTATTCATTTCTATTAAATGCTATCTTTGTTCAAGTATTTGTTGTACATTGGTTTAATACAAATGTGCAGACTTTTCTAAGTACAAAAATGATTTGAAAATTACAAAGAATTAACATACATACATACATATATCTCGTTTTTTTCCCTTACGGGATAGACAGAGCCTAAAGTAACAAAAACTTAAAGCCACGTTTAGCATGATTAAGGGCGTATAGGTGGAAAGGGAAATCAAAATAGTGATGGGTTGCAGCCGCATCGTCTATGACCATGATTCCTAAGACTTTAGCACATTCCCTCGACGGGCTTTTACCATCAGCTTCACAGCTTATAAGAAATTATGTATATCTTATTACACATTTATTGCAATTTAAAGTCATTTCAAAAGTATCATAATATTAAAATTTGTAAGGAACCCTCAGTCGCAGTCCGACTCACACTTGACCGATTTTTCAAAATGAAGTAGCGCTCATGAAATGAGAATTTAAATCAACTGATTTCGTGAATTTTCAGTCAAATTATTAGCATAGTTACTACGTATTACAATTCAGCGAATCACAAACTCTGTGGAACATAAGCTCATTATATCAAACTACAAGTTAAGTAAAACAAAATGCCTCGTTAAAATAAAAATAGCCAGTAAAATCTGAGCAAGGCCGCATACTTTGACTTCTGTTTACGGTTGCTATTCAAATTGAAACCCTGTGCTAGTAGACTTAGCGGGCAGCTTGTGACGGCTTGTATCCAAGCGTATGTTGCCTTCATAGCAATACTTATGCATTAGATACAATAAAGATACCCATGTGGCCCTTGGAAAATAGACCCGTACATGCCGGGAGTACGTATGGTCCAAGAAACAAGCGATCTTAATTAAAATATTCTATGTCTCCTCAGATACATTGCCAGAAAGAATTGACACTTGACCGCATTCCACAAGCGGCCTCTACATGAGAATACCTCAAAGATCAATAATATTCTGATCTGATTAATTGTATGGTAATGACAGTGTCGTAAGGTTCAAGCTACATTAATACTGGTATAGATTTAATTTTCACGTGTAAAATAACCTCGTTTCTGAGTAATATTCTTCTCCTTACTTGTCAATTGTCAACCTTTACATCTATATTCACTCTAGAGTCAGCTGCATGGAACAGAAACCAAGTGCTCTCTGAACCATGGTCTTATATTTTTGAAGTCCGTCTTCTTCTAGGTTTTTCCTGAATTTTACCGTGTATAATGCGTTGGACAAGTCGGTATTTTCTTTACATATTATATTCCCAAAGTATTACAATTTTTTAGCCACGTTTTAACTTACAAATGTGAGTGAGCTTCCTTGCTGGTTTGGGAGCAAAGAAAAAACATAGAATGTACTAATTGATTCTCTTCTCGCGCAGATAGTAAAAACGCATCGAGGGAAGGGGCGAATCTTAGGAATCAGTTTTAGGCGGTGCGGCTAGCAACCATCGCTATTTTGATTCCCTTTCGTACATTTACGCCCATAATAGTAAGCAATTAAGTAAATGCTTTATTGTACAAATATAAAGAAACGGAGACAAATCACAAAAAAGACCTTAAAGATATGCACAAAGGCGAACTTATCCCCATAATCATGCTTAAGGTGGCCTTTCGATTTTACCCTATGCTCTGGTTACCCTGTAAGAGATAAAGACGAGTTTTATGTATAAATGTCTGCAAATGGAGTGAGGGCAATCTTTTGCTTTTTCGGACGTACTCAAGGACTTAGCCGGACGAGCTAATTTATCAACTTGTTTTTTAGTGTGGTTCAAAAATGTTAGATATCGCTGTTGTCTTATGACATGGGTTGTTAGGGGATACGTATAAGTTGTAGCCAGGGCACTTGCTCTCAGCAAACACTAGCTCAGCCGCTTCTGTAAAACTTGCCAAGGGACAGGTACCTTGCTCGGTCGAAGCATGTGTTTGTGTGCCAGCCTAGGTAAACGCTATTTAACGTTGCCAGTTTACAAAGCCTTGACAGTATAAGCTTTATTGATGTTTGATATTAAATTTTCTGGCTGAATAAGTAATTACTAATTGCCGTGGTAACCTACCTGACCTGTGGCCTCTCAAGCAGAGTGTGGGTTCGAATTTCGGGCTCCTAAGATTATCACCCATTCCCTCGATGAGACATTATGGTACTGTAGCTGAGCTGCCCTGATGAGGCACTTCAAACTGTACGGGAATCGAGATATAAAGTTCCTAACCAAACTGTTGTAGCAGAAGGCCGTGCTATCTCAAGTTAAAACGCAAACTTATTAATTCTTGTTTTTATTTCAATTTTAAATTATCATTACAAAATATTAATGCTTTCCGCCTATGCGGCTTTCGGTTTGAGCTGTTCTGAAGGCCGTCCCAAGTTCCAAAACAAAAAACTTAAAATATCGAACGGGTGTTCGATATTCGGAACTTGAACTATTTCAGACCAGCCAGCACCCAAAACCTGCCAGCATAAACTAGCCGAACCTATTCCTACAGTACCTACCAAATTTTAAGCCAGTCGGATCAGCTGTTGAAGAGTTCCTTCGTGTGGAGACCGCTGCAGTTGGGCCACCAGAGTTACACAATCAGATTATTGTAATGACTTACGCAAGCATACAACATTATAGCTCAATTGGTTGACGATAGAAAGAAAGAAAGAAAGAAAGAAAACATTTATTCGTGATACTAGCTGTTGCCCGCGGCTTCGCACGCGTGAACCATGAGCATTTCAAAGAAGCAAGCAATCAAGCAAGCAAGCAAGCGAAACTGCAAGCTTTCAAGCAAGCATGCAAGCATGTAAGTATGCAAGCAGGCATGCAAGCAGGCATGCAAGCAAGCATGCAAGCATGTAAGTATGCAAGCAGGCATGCAAGCAGGCATGCAAGCAGGCATGAAAGCAGGCAAAGCAAGCATGCAAGCAAGCATGCAAGCAAGCGTGCAAGCAAGCACTCAGCGAGAATGCATGAAAGCATGACATGCAAGCGTGCAAGCAAGCACGCAGTGAGCATGCAAGTAAGCATGCCAAGCAAGCGTGCAAGCAAGCATGCATGCAAGTAAGCAAGCGAACCATGAGCATTTCAAAGAAGCAAGCAATCGAGCAAGCATGTAAGTATGCAAGCAGGCATGCAAGCAGGCATGCAAGCAAGCATGCAAGCAGGCATGCAAGCAAGCAAGCAAGCAAACCTGCAAGCTTTCAAGCAAGCATGCAAGCATGTAAGTATGCAAGCAGGCATGCCAACAGGCATGCAAGCATGTAAGTATGCAAGCAAGCATGCAAGCAGGCATGCAAGCAGGCATGAAAGCAGGCAAAGCAAGCATGCAAGCAAGCATGCAAGCAAGCGTGCAAGCAAGCACGCAGTGAGCATGCAAGTAAGCATGCCAAGCAAGCTTGCAAGCAAGCATGCATGCAAGTAAGCTCGCAAGCAAGCATGCATGAAAGCAAGTATGCAATCAAGCATGCAAAGCAAGGACTCAAGCAAGCATGCAAGCAAGCCCCCGCATTGCCCCGCTGCCTTAATTTTTCTGAAACTGTAAATATTGCAGGATTTTTATAAAAAAAACCTAACCTAACCTATAGGGCTGTCCTAAAATATATCCTAAATAGCTTTTGCCCACGACTTCGTACGCGCTAAGATGTAAAACGAAAAAATAAGTTTTTCCCGTTCCCGTGGAAATTTTGGGGAGTGCTTTCGGAGTTCACTTAAAGCCTTTAAAGAAACACACGTTATAAATGTGTTGGCAATCTTTCAACTAGCGCCATCTGTGGAGAGTGCCTAATACCTCTAAGAGTCCAGGAGTCAAAAAGAAACGTCAGGAATGAAAACACGCCGCCTGCCGCCTACTGTGGAAACTAAATGTTTCCACCAATCAGCATCGAGCCCGTCCCGCCATTTCGTGTGTTTTAAAAAGAACGGTAAACGTCGGGGCGCGCTTTTTCTGTTAATGATTATTGAAGTGTGAGGTAGTTCTTGTAACTTGTATTCTCTTTATCCGACGAGTTTATAAGAAAATTAAATGTTGTGAGTTATATCAAGTGGTGTGGTTATCATTTCGTTGCTATTAATAGAGGTAAGTTAATATCAGAAGAGGAAGGAACCAACGTGACGACGAAATGGACGCTCGGAAATCCAGATCTAAACGCAGGCGTGATCGTTCACGGTCTAGATCTTTGAGTAGATCAAGGACACCGCCCCTGCCGCCTCGAAGAAAGTCTAAAGTGGCGCGGAGAACTAAAGACGGAACTACAGGCAAGCGGAAGTCTAGATCGAAACACAGGCGCCGGCACTCGCCTAGTTCTAGTTCCAGCAACTCAAGTTCCAGTTCGGCTTCTTCGAGCAACTCAAGGTCATCATCATCCCCGGTACCCCGAAAGAAATCTAAACGAACGCGTAAAACCAAAAGAAAAACTGTGAGTACTTCCGCGAGTACAAATACTTTACATAATATGATTCCCGAATTCGACCCACTTATTGATAATGCCGTGTCGTGGGTAAATGTGATCGAATCCTATGCGTCAACTTTTGTGTGGTCCGATAGTATGATTAGATATCAGGCTCTAAATAAATTAAAAGGCTCTGCAAAAATGTGGTACGATTCTCTTTTGCGTAATAATCATTCGTGGACGAGTTGGACCTGGAAAGATTGGAAGCAAACAATTATAACCACTTTCCAGGTAAAACGAAACATGTTCGAACTGCTTAAAGAGATTGTAGATAAAAAACCGGTGGAAAATCAATCCCTTTACGAATTTTTTTTCCAACAAAAAGCAAAAATTGATAGTTTACGCTTAAACTTTTCCCAAGGCGACATTATGTCTGTAATACTAGGTAATATTGCAGATAGTAATATTAGTGCGTCGGTAGAAGCTAGCAATTTTCAATCATGCGATAATCTGGCTGGGTTCCTACACAGTCGTGTTTATAAACCGAAGGTGACGAAACAATCGACGGGATTTTCCGTTAATACCCGCGAACTTAAGGAATCGAAGTCGCTAACTCAGAACCAAGCACAGCCGCAATTGAATTCTCAAACCCCTTCCGTTGTTTCGTCTGGATCGCCAGCACCGTCAACATCCAGGGCTTCGAATTCAGGCCAAATACAGAATCGTAGACCGCTCGAGTGCTTTAATTGTGGTGGTAACCACAAACGGATCAATTGTAGTGTAAAATGTGAATCTTGTGGTAAGAGAGGTCATACCGAGTCTGTTTGTTATAGTAAAAAGAAGCAGAATCCGGAGAAGCCAAAAGAATCTGTCCAAGAGACAAAATTCATATCTTCTTCTGATTCTAAAGATAAGTTTTATAAAACAGTGTCTATCAATGACTTCAAACATAGGGCATTTATTGATACGGGCAGCAGCTGCTCTCTGATTTCAGTTGATTTGGTGAACAAATTTAAACTACCTACGCACTCCCTGGCAGCTCCTGTAGTACTGCAAGGATTTTCAAAAGACAGTTTAAAGACTGTCTCGTCTTCGGTAAAAGTAAATTTGAAAATTGATTCCGTAATTATTCCAGATGTTGAGTTTTACGTGTTGCATGAGCTATCAGGCTGTGATATATTGATAGGTCGCAATGTCACGGAAAGGCCCGATATAATGTACTCTCGCATAGGAAATGCACTTAACTTTGATTATGCCTCTGAATTTGTACATTTTTGTGATTCGATGGCCGAACCCGAATTTGAACTAAATGTAGAATCACATCGCAGTGAACTGTTGATTTTGTTTGGAAAGTATAAAAAATGTGTAGCCTCATCAATCAAAGAACTTGGCAAAGTCAACAATCATGAGATGGAGATAAATTTGAGCGATTCTAAACCCATATACTTTAGACCATACAGAGCATCAGTTTCAGATAGGAAAATTATGCGAGAAATGGTTAACGAGTTGTTAGAGCACGGTATTATTCGGGAAAGCAATTCTCCCTATGCGAGTCCCGCTTTGCTTGTTAATAAGAAAAATGGAGAGAAAAGATTATGTATAGATTACCGTGCTCTCAACAAGATAACCATAAAGGATAAGTATCCGATGCCCCGAATCGAAGAATTGATAGATAGATTGCAGGGTTGTAAATATTTTACTAGTTTGGACCTTAAAAGTGGATATTATCAAATTAAAATGAAGGACGATTCAATTCATAAAACAGCTTTTATCACGGAAGATGGTCATTACGAATTTTTACGGCTCCCTTTTGGTCTAGCTAATGCACCATCCACGTTCCAACAGATGATGAATAAAGTCGTAGGAAATTTGAGATTTGGCCGAATAATCGTCTATCTCGATGATATTTTAATAATAAGTGAGACCCCTGAGGAAAATCTACAACTTTTAGAAAAAGTGTTGACTCTCTTCCGTGACAATGGTTTAACAATTAATCTTAAGAAGTGTCACTTCCTTAAGACTCAAATTGAATTCCTGGGCTATAAAATTGGGTCTGGTTGTATAATGCCTAGTGACGCAAAGGTAAGAGCGGTGAAAGAGTTTCCTACACCTAAAAACATTCACCAACTTCGCCAATTTAATGGTTTAATAAGCTATTTTCGGAAATTTATTAAAAATTGCGCTGTTATATCTAGCCCTCTTACAAAATTGACTCGAAAAGATAGCACTTGGTCTTGGGATAGTGTTCACGAAAAAGCGTTCCAAACTCTGAAAAATTCTCTGACTTCTAAAAGTGTACTTACTATTTATGACCCAAATAAAGACTGCGTATTATATACCGATGCAAGCCGGGAAGGTATAGCAGGCATTCTAATGCAGGTTACAGACGAAGGAGAGAAGCCTATACACTATTACAGCCGTCAAACCAGTGATGACGAGAAAAAATATCACTCCTTTGAACTAGAGTTGCTAGCAATTGTAGCATCACTAGAAAAATTCAGATTGTATTTACTCGGGGCGAGATTTAAAATAGTGACCGACTGTAATTCTGTAAGGTATGCTTTGACAAAAAAAGAGATTGTTCCTCGGATTGCGCGTTGGGTGCTCTCAACGCAAGAATTTACTTTTGATATAGTGCATCGCGAAGGCACGCGCATGCAGCATGTGGACGCGTTGAGCCGCAATCCGGCACAATCCGGGGGAAAATCGGAAACCGAGTTAGTTTTGTCTATTACTGAAGCTGACTGGCTTTTGTCAGTACAGTTGCAGGATTCAGAGTTAGTTAGGTTGAAGCATATTTTGGAAACGGGCGACACTGATGGAAATAAAGATATTTATAATAATTACGAGTTGTTAGGAAACAAAGTCTATAGGAGGACTGCACATGGTCGTCGCTGGGTAGTTCCAAATCAATGCATTTGGCAAGTAATTAAGTGCAACCACGACGACCTTGGGCATTTCTCAGTGGACAAAACGTACGAAAGGATTTCACATTTATATTGGTTCAAAAATATGAGACGTATTATAAAAAAATATATAAAAAATTGTTTGAACTGCGTCTACTATAAAGTAAAAGCCGGTCCTAAAGAAGGCGAGTTGCACTCCATCCCAAAATATGCACAACCATTTCATACACTGCATCTTGATCATTTGGGTCCGTTCGTACAAACAAGTAAAGGTAATAAATATCTGTTAGTGGCAGTAGATGCGTTCACGAAATTTGTCTTTATTTCACCAGTAAAAAGTACACAAACAAGTTGCGTTATAAAAGAATTAGAAAATATTTCTAAAATATTTGGCAACCCGCGTAGGCTGATTACAGATGCAGGTACAGCTTTCACTGCCTTAGCTTTTAAAGAATACTGTAGTGATAAGAATATTAGATTGCATACTATTACTGCTGGTATGCCTCGTTCAAACGGCCAGGTTGAACGATTTAACAAAACTATTTTAGACTCAATGAAAACTATGGGCGCGGAATTGACAGATGACAAATGGGACGATTGCATTAGATGTTTACAACAGGGTATCAATAGTACGTTCCACAAAACCATCAAAGCAGTGCCTAGTGAGGTAATGTTAGGGTATAGGATCCGAACGGACTGTGACAAATTAGCACCTGAGCCTGATAATAATGATACCACGGACGTTACAAAGTTGCGCAAATGGGTTGACGACAACATAAAAATTAACGCGGAGTCACAGAAAAAGAGATTCGACGGTACTCGCACAAAAGCTACGCAATATCATGAGGGTGACCTAGTCCTTGTTAAGATTTTGAGCCAAACGAATGATGGACGCAGCAAGAAGTTGCTACCCACGTATAAAGGGCCGTTCAAGGTGAATAAAGTGCTAGGTCAAGATAGATACCAGGTTACCGACATGAGAGGTAGCGAGCGAAGCCACAAGCCATACACCGGGACATCGTCAGCGGAGCATATGAAACACTGGATTAAAATTGACGACTGGGATTTCGGTAACTAATGACCGTCAAACCCGTGTTGGCAAGGTAATGTGTCATTTTATACAGTCATAATTCATGATTTAATTTATAGCTAATTTTGAATGTGATAAGTAACTGGAGACAATAACTAGGTTTATAGCTTTCGTGTTTTTTTATTCCATTATCTTAATTACCAAAAGATTCGTCTAAGGTTTACCTAAGCCTAAAGGTAAAATAACTAAGACAATCTGTAAGGAAATGTTCCCTAAGCCTAAAGGGCCATTTTGGTATTGGTAATAGATAGCGGAACACACATGTTTAACGTTACAATGATCGCCTAAGCCTAAAGGGATCAAATTTGAACTTAAACATGTAGTATTTTGTAATCACGAAGGGCCGAACGTTTAAGTATGTGTATGTACTAATCATTTACCATTAATCCGTTTCAGAGCGGCAGTATCCTGTGGATATCTTAGAGCGCCTGAGGGCATGCGCTTTGCAGAATGGCCGTGTTGGCAATCTTTCAACTAGCGCCATCTGTGGAGAGTGCCTAATACCTCTAAGAGTCCAGGAGTCAAAAAGAAACGTCAGGAATGAAAACACGCCGCCTGCCGCCTACTGTGGAAACTAAATGTTTCCACCAATCAGCATCGAGCCCGTCCCGCCATTTCGTGTGTTTTAAAAAGAACGGTAAACGTCGGGGCGCGCTTTTTCTGTTAATGATTATTGAAGTGTGAGGTAGTTCTTGTAACTTGTATTCTCTTTATCCGACGAGTTTATAAGAAAATTAAATGTTGTGAGTTATATCAAGTGGTGTGGTTATCATTTCGTTGCTATTAATAGAGGTAAGTTAATAAATGTTAAGTCTCTTTCTTCCGCTGTTTCGTCTCGAAACGTAAAATCCCGTTTTTTCTCGTCCCTGTGGGCGTTTCGGAAAATCCTTTCTTAGTGTTCCCTTACACTCCCGAATAAACCTACGTGACAAATTTCAACTTTCTGCTGTTCCCGTTTTTCCCGTTCCCGTAAGAACTGAATATATAAATCCCGATTTTTCCTTATCCCGTGGGAATCTCCAAACATCCTGAAATTAGTTTCTTAGTTTTGTAATCACTTACTTTTGTATCAAATTTGAAGAGTCTAGTTATTATAGTTACTGAGATAGCGTCACTCGGAATCGAATATAATAATTCCCGTTTTTTCCTTATCAGTGCGTCCTACCCGTCATGACCTACGGAGCTGAGACGTGGACACTCACGGTAGGGTTGGTCCACCAGTTCAAAGTCGCTCAGCGAGCTATGGAAAGAGCTATGCTCGGAGTCTCTCTGAAGGACAGGATTCGTAACGAATACATCCGACAGAGAACCAGAGTTACCGACATAGCTCAAAGAATTAGTAAGCTGAAGTGGCAGTGGGCCGGCCATATCTCGCGAAGAACCGACAACCGCTGGGGGAAACGTGTTCTTGAGTGGAGACCGCGACTTGGCAAACGTAGTGTAGGACGCCCTCCGGCCAGGTGGGATGACGATCTGCGAAAGACTGCAGGCAGATGCTGGATGCTTCAAGCTAAAGACAGGGCGCTGTGGCGCTCATTAGGGAAGGCCTATGTCCAGCAGTGGACTAACATAGGCTGATGATGATGATGATGATGATGAGATATACCCACACATTTATAAAAAAATAATTTTCCCGTAGGAAAAGGTATTTTCCCGCGGTAAAAAGTAGCCTATGTCACTCAGTGATAATGTAGCTTTCTAACGGCAAAAGAATTTTTGAAATCGGTCCAGTAGTTTCGGAGCCTATTCAATTCAAACAAACAAACAATCAAATCTTTCCTCTTTATAATATTAGTATAGATATAGATTACATGTGTAACGGTTTTGGCAGCGCACGCCAGAATAGCTCGCAGATGGTTGATTTACTTTTTATCCCGGAAAAATGAACGGTTCCCGAGGGATATATTTGTTTTTGTTTTTTTCGCTATTTACTATTACTATAATTACTATTACTACATCGCGACGTAATAGTAGTAATAGTACCCACTTAGTAGTAATATATTCATCACCATCATCATCATCATATATCCCTCGGGAACCGTTCATTTTTCCGGGATAAAAACTATCCTATGTCCTTTCCCGGGACTCAAACTATCTGTATACCAAATTTCAACTAAATCGGCCCAGCGGTTTAAGCGTGAAAAGGTAACAGACAGACAGACAGACAGACAGACAGACAGACAGAGTTACTTTCGCATTTATAATATTAGTAAGGATAATAGTGACTGGGTTACAAAAACAAAAAGAAGTAAAAAAAAATGAGTACATACATCACGAAATGGTCCAATCTCAGCATAATGCTGGCCTTACAGCCAGCGCTGGTCTTCCGATGGGACCACTGGGATAGCTGGTTTAAAATTGTTTTGTTGTATTTGTACCGAACACATGCAAAAATGCAGTGGCGTGTAATGGGGATAACCAGGATAGGATATGTCCCAAACCTGCATTGGACAGGTGCCGCGAAGAGGGAACCCCATCCCGGGGTCGTGGGGCGTCGCGGTGACACCGAGTGCTCCCGTAACGCCTCACATTACGAATAGGGAATCCGTGTAGCTTTTAGTGGGTATGCCTGCCATTGCAGGAGTGCCCGCATACCCCCGGTAAACCCGTACCGGGCGGAAGCATAAGGCGCATTATCCACTATAAAAAAACGGTAGGCAGCGGGAATGTGACGCAACTCAATTAGTAAGCGGTGCCTGCCCCCGCGACTCCCCACTGCATGCCCTAGCATTTGTGCATACATAGTCTCTCTTCTCTCTTACTCTTAGGACAACATCCAGGTTTTGGATACCAAACCAAAAAGTGTGAGTAAGATGGCAAGACTGACCCGAAGAACAGCCGAAGGTCTTTTTTTTAATACTATCACATTGTACAAATATTGCTAAAGTCTGAAAAATCGTAATACTAAACTTACCCAATCAGCTTATACCTCATTGTTCTTATGGATGTGGCTATAAAACCTCTCGTGCAGAGAGACCCTTGACTCTCTATCGCTGGATGGCACTCGAGGCTCGGAGCTGAAGGAAAACGGAACTTTATTCTGTAATTATTGATTTTATCTTCCGCGTATTACGGGCAGATAAATAAGCAGAGCTACAGTTAAACGGTTAATCTATTAAAAGCAATCTATTAATATCAAAGCCGTCTAAAATGAAGATATGTGTTATTGATTACGATAGGATAGATAGCAAATGGAACAAAGTAATCTCTTACTATCCCTATGGAAAAGGGGCGTGACGGTTTGTATGTATGTACCTTTGTTCATGCTCACGTTGCGGATAAAATTTAGAGTAAATTAGGTACCTATAATTAATCTTTTGTTAGAAGAATACGGAAAATATGTACAAAAGTTTATTTTAAAATAATTTTGGCATGTAGAAACTTTTAAAAGTCTGGCATCCGAGCCAGTTCGACTTGTTTTTTTTCCTCTTCTTAATGTTTTAAACGTAGGTCGCATGTACCATTCAGCCAGATCGTTTTTTTCTATTTAGACATATTTTAAAAGAAGTAGGTACTCGTTTTGTTCGCTTGTTTCCCGTACTTATTACATTACCAGGACATTCTAAGGTAAAATAAAGACTATTTCTAAATTAAAACAAACATGTTCGCGGCTTAGGGGTGGCCCAAGGACCACCCCCGCCGCACCTAAACCTAAACTAATCCAAATTAATCATCCTACATTGGTTTTACCAGTGCCGGTTATGTACGGGGAACAGTCTGTTGTGATACGCCGTCGAAAATACTAATTCACAAATGCCTCTAGCTCTCGGACTAAAATGTAGACCTTGGTATACAGATTCCTAAAAAAGGAATCGATAACATTTCAACGTCAGCAATGAAACAAAGAACAAACGCACGCCGCGTCGAATGCTTTCAGTGACATTTCCCTCGCGACAAGCCACGTAATTACTCCTACCTGTCGTTAGCATAAATTTTCTAAACGGTACATTAACGTACCGATTATAAGCGTTTCTATGTGTGGATTTAATAACGGGTTTTAGTGAGAATACGCCGTGGAAATGTAGCCTTTTTTGTTCGCACTTTGAACGTTGTGGAGCCAGTTTTAAATACGCAATGGCTAGCGTGCCAAACGTTTTTGTTCTTATTACAAGAACTGGCGCCCCGCCCCGGCGCCGCACGGGTGCAATGTAGACACTTTCAACATGCTGCCATAATTTTCGACATATTTCAAACTACTTTGACAAATTATCACTACATTTGACATTATAATACGGCGTAGTCTTGATTGACAATGACATGAAAGCGAGAGTAAAGATAGAGGCTGACGAGGAAGGAGGTTGCAGCTTTCAGCAAATAGATCATATCACGTCAACATAGTATGAAACAAAGTCGGTTTCCGCTGTCTGTCACTATTTGTATGCTTAGAGATTCAAGAGAAAGGTTTATATGTGTAATTCTACGCAGACAAACTCACGGGCAGAAGCCAGTATATCATGAGCATCATTAGTGAAAACTGCATGAAAATCAGTTCAGTAGTTTTGAAGTTTATTGCGAGACAGACAGGCGCGGCGAAAGACTTGGTTTTATAATAATTTAATGACAACAAACGATCAAAGGTGGCCTACGGGCAGTAAGGCGCTGGCAGATCTAAAGTTATGACCTTAAACAAGTACGTGGTATTCAGTCAATGAATATTCAGTTGGTAAAAATAATAAATACTACACGCATGATAAAATAAGTATCGTGTACCTCGTCGTGTGGTGACATTTAAGTGATTGAAACAAACAGTTTGTCAAAGGTGTTAACGACTATTCATTCTTGTCAAGTTATTTATGCAACAAATTGTATACCTAGTAAAATTGTTCGCGACATAATAATCATAGATAGGTGATTCAAAGTACATCAAAATGTTATTGTCTGTAAAATATTGTCCTTATCAAAATCCAAAAGTAAAACACTGTTTATACGACAAAAATACCGCAAGTCACTATTAGCATTACATTATTGAACTGCCAAAAGGAAATACGATCAGCCGGACAACGTCGTAAAATCGTACGAGGAAAACTTATTGGCAGAGCAACTTTATTGGTACTATCGTGACATAGCTGATCCCTCATAAAAATATGTATCGATATTGTAAGAAAAATATGAAGGCGAACTTACGTTAACGCAGCTCAGGGCCCCGGTACATGGTACACGGGAATATGAACGTTCAATTCAGTTTTTACGACGGTCGAACGGGCAAAATTGCTTGGCTTGCTGATTCAGGGATAACCAACTCTGCAGTACATTGTGCTGGGTGTGAAATACAGGAGGTGTGTCGGCGGGCGTCATAATTTTGTTGGCGAAGATGTTTCGTATCGGGTTATCTTAAGAGGGCCTTTTGTATCTATGAAATAATCATTTACATACAAAGAGTTGTGGCTATAGGCTTTATGGTGAGTGAGAGAGAGAGAGAACGTAGCTGGATTGGATAGTCATCGTTTAAACATACGTCCAAAGGACGTGATTTTCATTTTGGAATGACGGCTGTAATTTTTCTACTTGTAACGTGTTACAACCAACGAGGTGGACGGATGAGCTGGTTAAAGTCGCGGGTTCACGGTGGATGCAAGCCGCTTCCAACCGAAGCAACTGGAGGTCTTTGGGGGAGGCCTATGTCCAACAGTAGAAGTGCTACGGCTGATATGATGAACGTGTTACAAAATGCCTGCCTTAAAATGGCGGGAATCAACTCCTGCAAAATCTGCAAACAGCAGTCCCAATTGTAGGTGTCCACGGGTGCTGGCTCACATAACATTTCAGGTGTATATTATGATCGTTATTTGGCTTTAGAACAATTGCTTACAGTTACTTTTTTTTTGATTTTTAAAGCATCGCTTCGCGCTGGTGGTCAAAACGCCCAGCAAATTGCGGTCAAAGTGAATTTGGCATTTGTTTTATCGGTCCACGTATTAAATTACAAACACTTATTTTATTTTAATCCAACACAAATATAATAAATACTTACTAAATTCAAACAATGAATATTCTATACAAGTTAGTCATTATCCAATTGCAAAAGTAGTTTTAGCGAGAAAAATTAATTTTCTCCGATACACTTTAATTATAATTCTTATTTGCTTAAGGAAAGGCTATAAATCACGCTTCAAAGCAAACCTTTTAAAATTGTCATTAAAATAATACTGCGTTCCAAGCACCATCACACCAGTTTTAATTAAAGAGGATCATTAAAAATAATAACGAGACCGAGTAAAATAAGAGTCTCAATTGATTGTGAACGCTAACTATGTTTGACTGTATCATTCTTTTGTTTTTAAAAGTAAATAGCGATGAAAATATCATTGTTTTTCAAAAAAATTTTAAAAGTATCTTTTAGGTAAGAGTTTGTGTATATTTTGGCGACACCGTACAAAAAAAATTGCCGTTTTCCCGAATAGAAAAGGCTGAAACGAAATATTTCCATTAAAAATTAAGCAGTGTCTAAAAAATGAATGTGCCATTCAAAGTCTTCCTTTAAAAGACGCAACGTATGTGCCAGTACGTGTCAATGTTGCCAACAACAACAGGCTCGAACCCCTACATTCCCACTCTTGCCGTCCGGCCGAGTACTCAGTAAATATTTGAGAGATTTACAATTTACACCCATCTGGGGAACTTGAACGCTTTACGTTCTATTAAGTGTCGGAATTTTGTAATTACGAATGTTCCGACGATCGTTTAGCTGATATTGTTTACGAAAACGTTGCGAAATAATTTGCGACGCTACTCGATAGTGATGGAATTTTCATCACAGTTTTAAGCGAGTTTTGTTCCCCGAATTACGATTTAATTAATTTTGTGTTTGATTAACTACATTACGAGAGATGGGAAGTGTGAAAGTGATATTGAAAGAAGAGTGAAAGCAGGAAATATGGCCAATGGGGTGCTGCGCGCCTTTGTGAGCAGTGAGAAGGTGTCGAAGAAGGCGCGTCTGGCTGTCCACAGAGGGGTGCTTGTTCCAACATTGATGTACGGTAGCGAAACTTGGGTATGGCAAAAGAAGCATGAAAGTAGAATAAATGCAGTAGAAATGAGAGCGTTAAGGAGTATGGAAGGTGTATCACTGAAAGATAGAATAAGGAACAGTGTGATAAGAGAACGTGCTGGTGTGAAAGAGAATATAGTGACTAGGATAGAAAAAAGTATGCTTATAGTTGGTTTGGTTTGGGCATGAAAGTAAACTAACTAAGCAGATCTATATGGGGAGTGTGAATGGTTACGTTGGGAGGGGAAGGCCTAGACGGACGTTCCGAGACCAAATAGGAGACGTTTTGGAAAAAGGTCAGGTCAGGAGTACCCGAAACCGACGAGCATGTATGAAGAGATTGATGAATGTGGATAAAGCGAAAGAAGTATGTCATGATCGTAGCAAGTGGAACAAAGTAGGTAGTCTCTTTCTACCCCTGTGGGAAAGAGGCGTGACGGTATGTATGTATGTATAATACACTATATTTTAAAAGCAAAATTGAATCTGTAATGCGAAATAATGAGTAAGTTATAAATCTTCATTAGCAATGGAATATCTGAATAACAAACGGGAGATTTGCGAAACTTTGGCCTTTTGCGTAATTTATGCGTAATTTTAGTTCCGACTGACCCCCCGAGTCGATTTCGTCCGAATTTCGGAGTTCGAAATCACAAATTCACAACTCTGTTTCATGTTTACTTTGTCAAACATACAATTAAACATTTTGTTTAGCCATTCGGCCATATTGTGATGTAGCAAGGGAATTACCAATGTAAAGTTAATTTTGACATAGAGTAACACTTATTATAGTGTATCATTACTAAATCAACACAATCAATCGATTTCAATCATGACAAAGTCTACTACGCTCTTTCATAATTATGTCGTCAACGGACGTATGTAATAAGTAGTGAATCACTAATTTGTGTAGGTATTTATTACGCCTACAATCATGATAAACGCGGCCTTTAGGTCTTGTTACTTCAGGCTCTGTCTACCCCGTAAGGGATATAGACGTGATTTGTGTATGTATGTATGTATGTATTATTGTTGCTCAACAACTAAAGCATAGCTATGGTGAATAATCAAAATTAGAATTAAGTACTTACTCTACGATCATTATTATACGATCATTAAGCATTTTCAGCCTGATTAATTGATTCTACATACATACCTACATACATATACACAAATCACGTCTATATCCCTTACGAGGTAGACAGATTTTAAAGGTAACAAGACCTATAGGCCACGTTAAGCATGATTGTAGGCATATAGGTGGAAAAAGGAATCAAATAAGTGATGGGTTGCTAGCCGCATCGCCTATATAACATGATTCCTAAGAATTTCGCCCATTCCCTCGACGGGCTTTCACCATCGAGACGAGAAGCAACTGGTACATTCTATGTTTTTCCTTTGCTCCTAGACCAGCATGGAAGTGCCTAATGTCTTTTTAAAAAATGTGATAAAGAAACTTCCATATTGGTCTGGGAGAGAAAGAAAAACATAGAATGTACCAGTTAAAAGTATAGTATAGTAAAAGCCCATCGAGGGAATGGGCGACTCTTAGGAGTCATGTTATAGGCGATGCGGCTAGCAACCCATCACTATCTTGATTCCTTTTTCCACTTATACGCCTACAATCATGCTAAATGTAGCCCTTAGGTCTTGTTACCTCAGGCTCTGTCTACCCCGTAAGGGATATGGACGTGATTTATATGTGTGTATGTATGTGATAAAGAAAGTATTATGTATCTTATCTACTTACTTATTTAATCGACTCGACCCGCAATCAGATGGCAGTATTTACCAACCTTTTCACTATCACACCGGGTTAATGATTTATGTGAGGTAGCAATACGATTAGCATCGAAGAGGGCCGGTGCATTTCAATTAGCGCGGAGTCCTCGCTGAATAATGCATGGCGGCTTTTGATTGGGCTGTTCGGTGTTGTATCATTTTTGGATAATTTATAAGACGGGATTGCTCGTGAATGGGTTATTTAAAGGGATGCGTTTCTGGCTGGAGTTTTAAATAAATAATATTAGGCAAAATTAAAAAAAGACCTAGTTCAAAGGAAGCGCTAGTAAGGCTTGTGTTATTGGTCTAGTAAGTTAACTTAAGGGGGCTGCTCTTCCTTAAAAATCTTCCGTGCAGCTGCATTTCGTCTACAGGCTTATTCAATACGGTTTTTTGAGGATAGTTAGTTAGTATTGTGTGCGCAAATAAGAAAACGGAGTAAATTTTGATGCATTTTACAATTGTGCGAGTAGCTAGTGTCAAATAAAACATGGTGTAAAAACCAATTGGCTATTTCGAGCAGTCACGTGATTATAGTGTCATCTCACGAGACTTTTACAGTGAACTAACGCGTGCATCCGCCTTAAATAGGGACATCCACGACTCATGATTCGAACCCAGAACGTTTGCTTCGCAGCCACTACCAACTAGGCCAACCGCGTCTTCAAAACCATTTGCAATTAAAATCTCGTAAGGTGCTCAACTTTACTGGTCCTTAACCTTTACTCGAATGTTTGTTACATACGATAATGTTAAGCAAGGAAAGTTTTGCAAGCTTGACAGACATGGTAGTACTTAAAAAGTGGTTTAGATATTTGGTGATAATAAAGATATAGAGATAATTGTTTGTAGTTGTATATCCCAATAGACCAACAGGCAAAACAGATAATAATATATTTTTTTCGTACAAAATTATAATTAACTAGCGACCCGCCCCGGCTTCGCACTGTATATTACGCATGTATTATACATATAAACCTTCCTCTTGAATCACTTTATCTATTAAAAAAACCGCATGAAAATCCGTTGAGTAGTTTTGAAGATATAAGCATACATCGGGACACGGGGACAGAGAAAGCGACTTTATTTTATACTATGTAGTGATGATGATACATTAACTGTACTTTGACTATGCTTACGAGATTGACAAACATCAGACAGTATACCAAATTTTAAGCCAATGAGAGGGGTGTCAAGAGCTGTGGTTCGTTTTTGGATCCGTCCGAGGGGAAGAGCAGTGCTTGGTCCGGCGCACCCTGGGCATCGGTTAATGATTTCCTGGCAGATTCATAGGGATATCATTATCCGTTAGCTGAGAGCCCGACAGGGGGAGGGGCCTTTTGAGCGTGTCCTACCGTACAACGTTGCCGACATTTTTTGTCACAAGATTTTTGAATACTGTATATTTATTACTTTGACATTGGCGAAATCATCGCATCGATCGATGGGGCCATATTAGAAAAAGAAGAAGAAGAAGCCAAGTTAAAGACAAGTTACATTACTGATTGGACATTGTCATAACTACACATTACTCTTTTTACTATCAACCGCTTAGTAACGGCATCGATATTAAGAGGAAACTTTAGATAAAGGTTTAAGGCCGTGTACAAAAACCGAAAATCTTTTCAAAAATAATTCTCGTGATTAAAAGATTTGAAGCGATTCAGTGCCATTAAATATTACACGTTCCGAGCAGGTTTTATTAAAATAATACTTTTTAATCCTTTCAATATTTCTCTTCATAAAGAAAAAGACATTGTGATAAGCCGGCGAAGCAGGAAGCTCGCCGGAAGTCAGGGGTGGGGCGACAAATAGCACTTCCGGTGTTAGCGAATCCTGCGCTCTGAATTAACGCAGATAATATTTCATGATTTTTCATGATCCAAACGAAAGAACGAGGATTGTGCAGTTGGAAAATTTAGTTCTAGAAAATTCTAGCTTTGGTAACTTAGTTTTGAATGTGCTGTTGCCTGAATTTCCTCCGTGTTTTTTTATTCGTTCACTGTCCCTGAATGAAAATAGACTTAAAATTAGGAATAGTGTAGCTTTGTTAAATAGTTTTGGAATTTTCGTTCACATACAAATTTAATAAACGATTATATATCATAATATTTGCATAGATGAACATAAAGCATTTGCAATGAATAAAAAAAAATCTTGGAATAATTGACACCAATTGGGGACTATCGTTTCTTTGCTCACCAGTTGGCGCCACTGTTGACCAAGGTCCAGAGGTATAGCTGTCACAGGCGACTTTATAAGATCGGCGCCGAAACAAAGTTTTAAATCTTGAATCTCATTAAGTTTAATAATAATAGAAAACTATCTTCAGGAGTACCTACTCGAAACCGACGAGCATGTATGAAGAGATTGATGAATGTGGATGAGCGAAAGAAGCATGTCAGGATCGTAGCAAGTGAAACAAAGTAATATCTGCCTACCCCTGTGGGAAAGAGGCGTGACGGTATGTATGTATGTACTATCTTCATATCGAGTAGCTATGCCGCAATGTTGTGCAGTTCCGTTTTTTCGAAAAAAAAACCGCTTTCAAAGCGTTCACATTCATCGCCAAATAAACCATATTTGCGATAGTTTCACGAAGGAGATTACTTTTCAATAGGTAAATGAAAGAAATTATAATTAATGTTACGAAGCCCGCCAAAATCAGTGAAAAGTATGTGAATGGACCTCACGCGACACTAGCGCCTCTAGTGGCAAATTCACACGCGATAGCCCCCATTGACCCAGTCCCAAAGTAAGTGAAGCTTGTAATATTATGTATTAGACAACGGTTATACTAGTACCTATGTTTATACATAGGTACTTATATTGATTCAAGACTTGGGAACAAACTTTCGGATTTTTCATACAAATATCAGCTCCGACCGGGGCTCAAACCTTCATAGTTCAAGCCTCATAGTCATAATTATTCTAGTAAAAATCATGGTGGAGTAAAACGAGTATCTATGTCATTCACTTAATAATTAAATGTACCTAAGCTTTATTCAGAAGGATCTATTGCTAAAAATGTTTCAGCATTATTTAAGAATATGGGAATTAAGATAATCGAAATCTCTAAAAATAAACATGATGAAAAACACCATCCAAAAGCTGATACAAATTTGCCTACCAATATAAAAGGTGCAGAAATACGTCGGAAAATTCAGTTAGCAATATTCAACCCATAACTGTATCCATTTGAAATTTCAATTTACGTAAATATTTACGTTGACCATCTGTGCGGAGGCTGTATTACTTGACAAACAAAGATACGTCGCTGAAACTTCGAAATATTTTTTATTTTGTTTAGTGATTATGCTGGTTACCCAAAGGTGTGTCTAACCAAATCCATCTCTAAAAATCCCATCATAATATCTTCATTTATGTTGCATGGAGAAAAATCGTGCTTTTGCCAATAAAATGCATGCACAACAAAAATAATTATTGTCCAAAAAATCACGACAGTAAGCGTAACCTAGCGTTTTCCAGAAAAAGTCTACGCAATCTATTTTTCTATAATTTAACTGTTTTGGATTTTACTTCCTCAGAATCGTTTACCCTATCGATCATTATGTAAGAAATAACATTTCCCAAAATTTCCTTTCCAGTTCGTCACTTTTCAAATCAGGGACTCATGTTTTTTTGTATGGGAATGGACAGTTAAACGATTCTGAGTAAGAAGAATCCAAAACAATTCAATTCTGGGAAAATTTAAGATGTAGAATTTTTGTAAAGCGCTCAACCACAATTTGGTAGCTTACTTATAGATTCAACAATTAACCTAACCAATGTTGCAAGTTAAAAAAGCAATGTCAAATCCCATCAAAAATAATTCCTTGTCAAGCAAATAAGAACGAATCAACAATATTTAATTCAACTATTAAAATGCAACCATGAGCGCTAACACTCAACGAGTCGCTTTATACAGAACCCAACATTAGGCGTAATGGTTATTAGTAAACGGTCGATTTATGGTAATTATGTACCTACGTAATTGACTCCATATTTATACATAATAATAAAATATTATGTATGTATGTACGTATAAAACTTTATCCTTCTAATGATAAATGCGAAAGTTTGTGACGATGTGAGTGAGGGAGTGTGTTTGTTCCTTTTTCACGCTGAAACCACTAAACGGATCTGGATCAAATTTGGAACGAAGATAGCTGGTACCCTAGATTAAAACATAAGCTACTTTTTATCCCGGAGAATTGCATAGTTCCTGCGGGATAGCGATAAACATGTGAAAGTTTGTAGATTTATTATACACATAAGTTTGTTTCTAACATAGGTATTATTAAGAAAAAATAACTTTTGTGAATATAAAATAATGCTTAGAAAAAGTAGGTTATATTAGACCTGCGACGCAACAAAAACCAAATTCTACCAGAAAATCAGGGCTATGTTGCCTGTAAATTTATTGTCTGGCTCAAGTGAAAATAGCAACTAAATAATGAGAATTAATAATATTTCATTTGTCATTCTACTATATAAGTATTTAAATAAAAAAAAATGTTGGTCTTAAAAATCAATGAGTTGAGATTAAGTATTATGATATGAGTTTTTCATGAACTGATCTATACCTACATACACAAATTACGCGTTTATCCCTTACGAGGTAACAAGACCTAAAAAGGCCACATTTAGCACGATTGTGGGCGCATAGGTGGAAAGGGGTATTATTATTGTTTTTGATTTTGTCATTTTTGTAATATTCAATTGATTTGTATTATTAAATTTCATCTTATTTACTCTTGACGATTTCCATCTAAATTCTTCTAACTTGACAATGTACAATTTATAATGTAATTTTTATTGAATGAATAAATAATCTAAATCTAAGTAGTGATGTGTTGCTAGCCGCATCGCCAATAACATCATGATCATTCTATGAAATGAGAATATCAGAAACCATTTCTGTGAAACAAAATTCTATAAAAATATCGTCTACAATATAGTGTACAACCAATGCACTCACTAATTATAACAATGGCTTAATGCCACTATTAATAAACCATTTAGCACTACTTATTACTGAAAATACACGGTCGTAGCTAATCTCGTCGAATTAGCTGTTTATCTGTTGCGGTAAAATATCACCCCGGTAGGGAATTGATTTTACCATTTTCCAAATGACAAAGTTCCATGTTGCAATACCACGTGCCGCAAATAGAACTTTGTAGTTTTGGACGTAGAGTTTAGTTTGAGTATTTTAGAAATGCGATATAGTTTCGTTATATTTGTTTTATAGTGGACCGATTTGTCATTATGATTTAAGGTTGTCGCGTGGTTTCATACTAGCTTTAGATATTGTTATGTTGTGGAAAGCTTTTGTGGTTTTGTTTAGTTGTAAAAAGCAGTTACGGGGTCTTTGTATTTTTAAAGTTTTCTACCGTCTACTCTTAAACCCCCTTATTCAGAAACGCTCTATAGGCTTCTGCTGACTTACCAATCGTTTGTCCTTATCTGTCAAAGGTAAATGTCAAAGTGACAGATAAGGACAAGCTATTGCTAAGGTAGCAGAGGCGTACATAGCGTTTATGAATAAGGGGGTAAATCTACATAATACTTAGTAAGTGTATATATATTGTATTGCGTTTATGAACAAGGGGGAAAGTCTTTACATCATAATTTTAAATTCTAATTTAAGTCACCCCTTGGCGTCATGCACTATGAACACCCTGTAATGAAAAACAGCTAGAGGCGTGTTCGGTCAAAGTAACTTAATTATTTGCTAAAGTATAAAGTATGAATAGTGACCAGTTATTTTTGCTCGCCAGCATATTTTGGATCAATTTTAAGACACTGTGTATAAAACGAACAAAATAAAAAAAGTCACCTGCCAGTCATATATTTTGGTAGAGAAGAAACTGCGTTACAATCGTTGTTATAAAGTATTTTTTACATATTGTGGAGTGTAACATAAATAATATTTCATTTTACTTTATTTGAAACGCAATTATGAAAACAGCTAACCAGTACTGTAATATTCTGTTCTGTTTTCAAAGCAAAATGAGCCTCGATCTACAACATCTCGGAACAGCGCCATCTATGCGAAACGGGGCGAACTTCTAAGCAAGCATCGTGGGTGAGCTAGCTTCATGTTTGCAGAGCGGAATCGTATACAGATACTTTACTTCACCGTCTATAGATAGAGGTGCAAGTCTCGTTTTGTTAGAAGCGGTGAGTTAAAAGGCTTCCATTGAAACCAGGGATAAATGGTTCTCCCGTAGCTAAGATTAACGTTCTTTTAATTGGTTTACGAAACAAAGCAGTTCTCGGAGTAATTAAAGCTAATGCACTTTAATAGTTCGTAGCAAAGTATGTGTAACTCGCTACGGCACGGTTACGAACGAAAGTGCTACGAAGCATGCTACGAACGTGCTACGGGTAAAAAACGTTGGTGTTTGTTAAAATTAGCCAGATTGTTTGGCTCACTGCCATAGCGGGTCGGCTACTTGGTACTGATTAGTAATCCGCCAAGTAAAATCGTGAAAAAGTATTCTAATTATCACACTTTAAAAAAAAACTTTGTACACAACAAACCATTTATACATACACATACACAAATTACGTCTTTATCCCTTACGGGGTAGACAGAGCCTAAGGCGATAAGACCTAGAGGACACGTTTACACGTTTAGCAAGATTATGAGTGTATAGATCTGATGGAAAATGGAATCAAAATAGTGATAGGTTGCTAGCCACATCGCCTAATAACATGATTTTACCATCTGCGCATCTGCTTCTACCATTGTACAAGGTCTTATAATTATAAGATTGGCACGCAATTTGTCTAATTGCTAACAAATACCAAAGCTCATCGTATTGCTCGTTACTTTATATTTTTTAGCACTTTTTCAACTCTATAGAACAAGCTCTTAGAAGCAAAAGAGAAACAGAAAGAACTTGCCCGGAATTATTGTATTACCCTATATACATCCCAGTGTTGAGCACAAACTCAGAATAAGAAGACCGCAGTACCCACGGGTGCACATAGAATTAGGAACTAACGCGTAAAAAAAATACAAAAATAGAAATAAAAAAGCAACAAAATATAACTGAGACTTGCTACGTTTTCATCATTTATTTACTTGCTTACACTTACACAATTCACGTCTTTATCCCTTACGGGGTAGACAGAACCCAAGGTGGCAAGACCGGTGCCAAGATTGTGGGCGTATAGAACGCAAAGCAATCAAAATAGTAATGGGTGGCTAACCGCATCGCCTAGGTATAACATGATTCCTACGAGTTTCGCCCATTGCTTGGATGGGCTGTCACCACCTCTGCGCAGAAAGGGGAGCCACTGGCACACTCTCTGTTTATTATTTATTTATCTACTATTAAAGTACGCGCTATTTCCACTTCTATGCGTCAAGCGAAGCAAATTCCACGCAATAAATCAAAGTAACAAATTCTCATCCACACCGCATTGGGTTACGTTAATTTACCGTTACCATAAGCACAATGAGATTCAACTTTTTATTGCCATAAATTAATAACATTCCTGGCTCGCAGCCAGCACTACAGCATAAGACTGAAGTTGATCTGATAATGGAATGCGCCGCTAATTATTCCGAGGATTAAATTAGCGATACCGCGGTAATATCCAGACAGCTGTGGATAACGTAACGTTTACTGTGCCCAATAGCAAGGTGGGGCAGTATGGGAACGTGATAGGGTCAAGAGAAGGTTTCAGTGTGTGTTTTTGATACTCTGTACGGGAATACGAGGGAATTCTTGTTGGTTTTCCTTACATGTTTCAGACCCTCCATACCCCTAGTGCTACCCTGGGGCTACCCCCATCATAGGGTTGTAGTGCTTGTGGTTTATTAAAAGGAATCAGGAAGAGGATAGTCGACGTCACAGGGGACTAAAGCGCTGCTAGCTTTCTCAGACAAATAATTAACGTAACTTTTCAAAGAGAGAACGTTGCTTGCATCTTGGGAACCATAGCAAAGGCGTCATTTTAAAAAAAAAATCGTATAATTTTAACATACACACTACTTTTTCATTAGTTACTTTAAATTATCAATCAACGTGTTATTTTGATCTAGAAAAATATTTCTTACCATAGGATTTACCATGAGACTCTTTTAAGGCTCTTGACCCATCATACTCCTAGCACTACTCCTGGGGGTAGGGTGAGACTGAACCATACCACCATAGTAGTGCTGGGATTTGAGAAATTGAAAAAATCGACGGTGGCCTGCGTAGCGTGGCTTCTATTCCTGTGCGATTTTCCCTTCGGGCATAAGGAGCTACCTAACTAACTTAACCTTCCTAATACCCGTAGCTTACAGCACTATGGTAGTATGGTTCAGTGCCACCCTACCCCCAGGAGTAGTGCTAGGAGTATGATGGGTCAAGAGCCGTAAAAGAGTGTCATGGTAAATCCTATGGTAAGAAATATTTTTGTAGATCAAAATAATATGTCGATTGATAATTTAAAGTAACGAATGATAAAGAGTGTGTATATTAAAATTATTTAAATAAAAAGGACGCCTTGGCTATGGTTCCCAAGATGCTAGCAACGTTCTCTCTTTGAAAAGTTACGTTAGTTATTTGTCCGAGAAAGCTGCCAGCACTTTAGTCCCCTGTGACGTCGACTAGCATCTTCCTGATTTTTTTTAATGTACCACAAGCGCTACAACCCTATGATAAACTGATAGAAAACTTAATAAACAAGCAGATTGCACTATAGTTCTAAGTATATCAGGTGAGATGGGGTCAATTACGGACTGAAAGTCGAATTAATTCCAAAGATCTCATCGAAGTTATTTATTAATGATACCGTGTAATTTCATGCAGGTGATAACGCCTCTAATTACGCTTAATTATGTCAATACAACTCGCCCAATATCAACAGGACGTAACAAGCGGGCGTTCGTGCGAATAACTTTATTCATTCCCATTCAATTGTACTGCATTATCATTTTGTGTTTATAAATTTTGACATGTGATGGCCTTAATTAAAATTTGGGGATTGCGATGTTCATCATAGGGATCGCTTGCGGTTATTCTCTGTTTAATTATTTGTTTATCAATGCTTGCGTGGTCGTCAAAGCTGTTAAGCGGCAGTTGTTGTATATTGATGATATCATGCGCTTTCTATGTTTTTATAATAGTGGCTTTCAAAAAACACACAAATCACGTCTAATATCCCTTACGGGGTAGACAGAGCCTAAGGTAAACACAGGAAAACTGCAATCCCTACGTATATAATTGATGCGAAAGTAACAGTCTGTATCTCTGTCTATTACCTTTCACACTTAAACTGCTGAATGGAATTAATTGAAATTTGATATACATGTAGTTTTAGTCTTGAAGAGGATCATAGAATAGTTTTTATCCCGGGTAAACGCGGGTAACAGCTAGTAGAACAAAAAAGAGGACCACAAGGTGGAACTAAAAGCTTTAGAAATGAGATGCAACTGTCAAACGCTCTGCATCAGTCGGACGGACCAGTAGGCTTATTACCTAACTCGCTCGTAATCGCCATCGTGTTCATTTTGACAGTTCTTGTATGATGTGACAGCTGGCTGATTCCGATGCCAATTGTCAGTCCATACATGAACTGTCAAAACGAACACGATGGCGATTACGAGCGAGTTAGGTAATAAGCCTACAGGTCGATAGAACGGAGAACCTTAAACCTATGAGAAGGTAAAGCTACTCAGACAATCAAAGAGATTGTTGTCTATAGCATGTGACCATTACGATGAGCGTAGAAACATATAAGCGGAACGTATGAAGAAAGAAAATGCCATGGCTGCGAAACATCCTCGTAACCGACCGCAGAACAAAGTAACTATTCAAGGGAGCTCTAAGCATGGAAATATTTAAAAAGCGACTGCCGTCCTTCAGCAAAGAACACTGGAGGATTTTTTTGGCTTGTTCCCCGTACATAACTATTTTACATAACCAGGACATTCTAAGGTAAAATAAAGACTATTTATAAATTAAAACAAACAAATGTTCGCGGCTTAGGCTCCGCCGCACTTAAACCTAAATTAATCCAAATTAATCATCCTACATTGGTTTTACCAGTGCCGGTTACGTAACTTGGTTATGTACAGGGAACAAGCTGATTTTTTCCGTACAATGATCGAAATAATATATTAAAACGGCATTTTACTCGACATTACCGAAATTCACCTTCTAATAGACACAACCCACATTAAATTGAATGAGAGGGTAAGTCAACCAACCCCACAGTCCTCATTGCCACGCATTCAGTAACAATACTGCATTCCTTGCCCTGTTCACATCAAGTGCGGATAGATCAAGTGGTCTCGTGCAAAGAGACCCTCCTCAGTACGGTGTGGAGTGGCGGAATAAATTCGGCAATGGTTCCCAGCAGAACAATTGAATAGCGGAAAAGTGTTTCAATTACAAATCATCTATTGTTGGACTGATTTTCCTGGGGTTTAAGGGATGGATAATAAAAACTGGTTTTTAATTCAGTGCTGCAGGTGTCTAAATCCTCAGCGTAATGCTGAGCCAGCGACCGTTTCACTTATTTTTCATGTCTGTGTTATTTTGTTTCCTTTCTATGTCTTGCAAAAATGCTTTCTCTCATTCTAATTTTCAAAGTAGTTGAGAAATTATCATCAACGAAATTATTAGGCTAAGGCTACGGTAGGTTAGAAGCTTTAAAAGTCAGGGTAGGCTTAGTACTTAGGGTAGTTTTTTATCTTCGGAACCCTAAAAAACAGGGTGGCTTTACACAGGAGTTTTAAACGCGAAAACGCTCAAGGATGCTTCGAATAGAATGGGGTTGCAATAATTAAACGCTGTGATTTGTGTTTTTTTTCTATTTTCCTTTGTGCGAAAACAAAAGAATTGTGATTATCAAAGGCGAGCTTTATAGTGATTCTAGATGATTGTTTAGGCTTGTGGGAATGCGAAAGTTTGTGAGTAGGTATGGGATGTTTGTAACTCTTTCACGCTAAAACGGCTCGACAGATCTGGATCATATTTGACACAGAGATAAATTATAGTCCGGAATAACACACAGGCTACATATTATCCCGGAAAATTGCTTACTTCCCGCGGGATAGCGATAAATTAATTCTTTTCTTTGCAGACGGAGTCATGCGCAACAGCTACAGTACTGTTATTTACTTAGCTAAATAAAAAATGAGTTTTTATAAATGACAAAACTAAGTAATGTGGGACAATTTACCCAACCAACACATAAATTAGACATAAGGACCTAGAAATAAGTAGGTAAAGATTGTAAAAATGTCATTTTATATTTAATTTATATTTAATTGCGCAGATGGTAAAAGCCCACCAAGGAAATGGGCGAAAATCATAGAAATCGTGTTATAGGCGAAACGGCTAGCAAGCCATCACTATTTTGATTCCATTTTCCACCTATACGCCCACAATCTTGCTAAAGGTGGCCTGTAGGTCTTGCTATCTTAGGCTCTGTCTACCCTGTAAGGGATAAAGGCGTGATTTGTGTATGTATGTATGAATTGCTAATAAAAGTTTTTAAAAACTTTTGCCTTTCACAGCAGTTAACGTACATACATCTTCGATGGCTAAAAACCGATTTCAACGATTCCTTTTTTATTTTGTACCAATAACTGGAAGTTGGTTTCATACATTTTATTGGCATGACGTGAAGTCAAGTTGTTTCAATGTAAGGAAAAAAATGTTTCATAGACTTCTACTAATAACGTTGTTTGCCTTGTAAATCAAAAAGGAAATAATTACATCCGATAAAGCGTACTGTATGAGAAACCGACCGTTTTTCCTTCAAGCTTCTTAGAAACCTCGTACTCGGCTCGTCCGTATAATTTCTATAAAATAAGCAAACTAACGACGTCCCTTTGTAAGCATCGTGCAACTACCTACTTATTCGTGTACTAACACAGATAAAAAACAATAAAGATCGTTCTATTGTTCTTGACGCATGTCTTTTTTTATTCGGCCAGTGCTTTCGTAAACATCATTCATTGCCAAGAACTACAAATTCGCAACAAACTTAACGATGATTTTTGTAAACGTATTTTACAATTTGCGTAAGTAACTATATTCCTACTACTTTACCGTTTCTTAAATTAATATTCAAATGAACGAAGTTGATTTGGTGCCCCAACAATTTAGATGAAAACTTTAAATTGTTTAGATTATAATAACTACGTACAACGTTTTTTAAGGCAATGCGGCGACGACCCATCACTATTTTGATTCCATTTTCCTCCTCTACGCTGACACTGCTAAACGTGGCCTGTAGGTCTTGTTACCTTAGGCTCTGTCTACCCCGCAAGGAATAAAGCCGTGATTTGGGTATGTATGTATGTATTTTTTGAAGTACTCGAAATTGTAATGTAAGTTGGGCATGGCAGCAGTATGTAGTAGTCATGTGTTTTTTTCGGGGTTACAATAATTAAAACAATTCCTCTATGTAATCAGGCCATATTAAATGTTAACTTTTAACTATCCCTAAATATTATTTTTGCTTGTGAACTGGCTGCATGTAAATTTATCTATGGCTGAGAGTAAAACTTAATGTTTACTTAACACGAAGCTGATAATTTGCGTTAAATTAGATTAAAAATATATTTAAAAAAATATTTCTATTCATCGCACTTTAATAATAATAATAATAATAATAATAATAATAATAGTTTATTCAGGTAACAAAAAGTACAGCGAGTTAACAAATGGTTGATACCTCTTTTTAAGTATAAGAATACCTGTTCTAAGAGATACCATTTTTCGCGTAGGGTAATTACATTTTTGTACCTGTCAACATTAAAACCCAAGACTATAATTTAGTACGAGTTAAACTACCGACATGAAAAAGTTCGACTTTATTTTTGGTCACTGCCGTTTACCGATATCTAAAACGCGATTACATCATTTTTCAGTTTCACGCGACAAAATTGAACGTGTAATTTTAAAGAACAAATTGGAGAACAGTTTTTTTGAACTTTATTTACTTAATTGATACCATACACTTAAGGTATCCGACAAACAAAAACAACAAACTTTTGACAAATGTATCGCTTGACAACCAATTTATTTGATCACCCGTCATTATCAGTTAAAAAAAACTAAAAACCTGTTTGTGTGGCTTACAAATAGATTTGCTTTATTAACTTTTAAAAATGTTGGCAGAAAATAAAGAGTTGTCAAATGATTCAGTTGTCAAAGATACTTTTGTCGAACGTTTGTCCGTCTAAAATAGAACCGACACTTACAGGGTTCCTAGAATAATTAGTTCCATTATACGCAGGAAATCCTGTAGCTGATTTGCCGTTAGGTTTTAGTCGAATGTCATCTGGTACGTATTAATTAAAATATTAATTAAAACTAAAATCGAAACAAAGGATGGACCCACGTCGAAAATTCAATTTCGTGCTAGGGATCATAGTTAGAAATTTAAAGTAGGGTAACAAAATGCTGGTACAAGTTGTATGAATCAATTAGTTTTGTCCAATAGCCACGTAATTTGGCTATGAAATGCGTAGGATTATAATAATTCACGGTATGGTTTACAACACAAATTGATAAGTAGAGCAAAATTGATTATGCTGCTAAGTAGGTATTATTATTGGCCGAAAAAAAGTGTGAAACGCGAACGAAGAGTCTTCTTTCCAGCTTGAGCAATAATGTTCTGTTTTTCTCTACAGATTTTCTTGACCGAATTTCGTTAAATTTTGTGAACGAGTTCTATACAAAAAAAATACGATTTAGTTTTTTGGAAATGTTTCAAAACTAAAAATATGATAAGTATTATATCAGACACTACGAAAAAAAAACGTGAATGTGACTTACCGCAACGAATAACAAGTTTGAATGCACTTGAACAATATTATCATTTCCTTATAAACAATAGGCGTTAACCTGAAAACTCCACATCTGGCAAATGAATTTTATTTTGTTCTCTTATCTTATTTTAATGGATATAAATTTGATGGGCTACCTTATACCAGACTTCTTGTTAAGCCTCAGGGACGTGATTTTCTGAAACCAGGCCGAAGGTATGCTTTCACCATTTTATTAGCTTCTCGAGGTAAGGTGCCGTCCGAGGATTTAGTTTTATTTACTGCTCTATTCCAACCCCTTAAGGGCACGAAGAACATTTTTATGGCGTCTCAAAACCCTTTCTCTAAGTAAGTATCCCTGTAACGTTCAAAAACACGAAATTCAGACTGTCTTCCAGAGAAGGGAGCACCTTTTATGTAGTTAATGAACAGGTAGATACTTTTTTAATTAAAAGTGAGACATTTATTTTAAGTTATTTATCACGGGTAATATAGCAAACTTTACTTACTAACCTGTTTGTACTGACTCACAAATTTCCTTTTTGTAATGTAACTCTGTATGCTAAGAACGGATTAAGTATTTTAATTTCCAACTGGATACAGAGTTGTGAAACAATAATTTTACCTTAATACATACCTATGCCAAATAGACAAACAGATGGACAGACGAACGGATAATAAGTTCTCGTTACTTCTGGGGTATGAAACCGAAAAAAAACGCGTTACCTACTTATTAAAACTAGTATTTTCCTTAAAAATAGCGACAGTAACTAAATTAATCAGTGTATTCGTCCAATCTCTATTAGCGTTCCACCGCTCGGCTGTCGGACATCCGAATTGTTATTTGCGAACAATTATTTCAGCATTGGTTGGATTCGGCCCGAAAGCAATTGGAGGATATGTTACATCCATTCCAATTGCATTAGTTAGTAAATACGCAGAGAATAGCTGGAATATTTTAAGATCGTTCGATTAACCGCGTCATGATGGCTACTGATAAATTCTCTTACGCATTTAGATCCCCAGTCAGTAGTTTGGAATTCTATCTTTACGACAACACTTACTTTGACAAACGCATCATTTCGCAAAGTCATAATTTGGCATTATATCGATACCTTTAGGGTCAATTGGCGTAAAGGACAAAATGCCGAAAATGAGTTAAATATTCAGTTTTGTTCAGAATTTCAAGCTCTATCGAACTGTATACTCGAAATTTTGATATCTTGTAAAATTTGACCTTTACGCCCCATTTTTTTGGCTTTTTTTGTGGGTAAGTAACAAGCCTAAAATCACATGGAACGTAAAGGAAATCCTGAAGTGTAAACAACGACGTATAGTGCTAAATTTACCCATATTGTCCTTTAATACCTGCTTGTAAAGGACTTAATTTACTTATTTGCCCTTTACGACCTTTACTTCTATACATTATACTTTAATACCAAATTGAAACTACGGCGTAAAGGATGTTTATACGAATGTATATTTATATGTCTGTTAATCCGCTAACTTGATAAAAAACCGGTTAATTCGGACTCGCGCACCGAGGGTGTGCACAATTACGGCAAATGAATATTCAATCCAGTGTTAGAGCTCTGCTCTTTAACAAAATTTAGGCAGTGTGACGTCATTTTATATTAAGTTTCTTCCTGTTCTTGAAAGGGCCGGCAACGCACCTGTGATTCGCCAAGTCTTGCAGGTGTCCCTGGGCGACGCTGATTACTTTCCATCAGGCGACCCGTCTGCTCGTTTGCCCCCTCTTATATAAAAAAAATGCTTAGGTACTGTACTGATCCAAGAGGTCAGGTATTAAAAGTTTCGTATTAAATTAAGGTAAATAACAATAGGAAACCTCTTTACGTTTAACAGGGCAAGTGTCAGTTTTTAAAAAAGGAGGAAGAAAGAAAAAGACGGGGGCTGTCAAGGGAAAAAGATGGATTAAAGAAATTATTGGAGGACAGAAAAATATACAGGAATTCCAAGAGGGCCCTAGCGACGAGAGTTGTATTGCAATACACGGATAGACGAGCCCATGATTGAGGAGCGCCATACATTATTTTGGGATTACGATAGCTAACCAAAAGTTTGAACGGGTGACAGAAAGCGAGTTAGAACTGGTATTTCCAAAGCCCCTTACTAGGAGGACGGCGACGTTTCACGCCCATGCCCAGATTGGGACATCAGTAGAAATAATACTTGAAAAGGGAATCTGTGTCATATCGGTTATCAATCCCTCGGGAAACCCCACAAATAGACCTACCTAAACCCCAGTGACACGGACTAACAGCACTAACTTTATCATAACAAGTGTTTGTGTCGATATTGTGTGGTTAACCTTAGTGCAATCGAAAGTGTAGTTTAGCGTAAATAGTGAAAGTGTATGGAATATTGCCGTAAGTCCATGGTATTGCTGTTTATTATACTTTCCAGGGGAAGTATGGCTGTATGGAGGGCTACGCTGAGAGTGACATCCCACGTCACCGCGGAATATCTACGACGGGAGGCGAGGAGTGAGAGGCGAAGAGGACCCTATATAAGTTAAGTAGTGCTAAGACTCACAAGACGCTAGGCTAGTGATTTAAGTCGATTGAGAATGAATATAAGACTGCCCTATTATCCCGACTAAACCTCCTAACAAGCCATCTTCAGCTATTAAATTAACTCTAATTTATGAGGGAGTACGACTGCGGAGGAACACCTTCGAAGAACTGCACGTCAGCTGTCATCGGGCTGGTGGAGTGCCGAGGCTGAGCTTCGAGCGTCGATTGGGTAGTGGAACCTCAGTTCCTGAGATAAGTGATCGCTTTTCTATATTACGCAGAAGCGCGAAGCGCTTTACGTTTTTTGACATTTTAAAAAGCCGTCATTGTGAAATTAAACTAGATATTACAATACTCGCAAGCATTCGTGACGTTGATGACAGGCGGGAAGATTTAAATTTAAATTTTTAGGAACGCAAAAGAAACCAAATGTCGGATGAATGAAAACTGGTCATTTGAAAAACAGACGCGATTCCGAATAGATTTACAAGTTTATTTAAATATCTTTTATATTTTTTTTAATAAAATCGGACAATTCTAATTTTAAATATTTTCAAATACTTAAACCAAATCAAAATAAATCCGGGAATATAACAAGAGTTGAAAGGCAGCTGCTTGACTGAACAGTCGTGAATTTAATTTCGTTAGTTGTTAAACGCGGAGTGCGCTTACGGACGAGTGTGTTATAATATCAAGGTAATTCCACTTTGTTATTTTGTCAACAGTTTATTTAATATTTTAAACTTGATTAGATTTTATATTCCTAGAAATAGAATTCTATTTCGACATTAATACCGAAGTAAATTGATTAATTTTGTCGAGTGCCATTGGAGTCTTCGATGGGTTACGACAACTCCCAGATATCCTAGTGTTGAACTTTATGGAGATCGGACATGATTCTAGTCGAATGTACAACCTATTCCAAATTACCCATCGATATTTCTGGCCTAAACCTGACGACATATTCCGGCTCTAGTGAGGGGCAATATGTATAGTGGAAGCCAATAGGAGTTTTATTCTACGATGTGACCAAGTATTAGTGCTGAATATACAGTCGTTACGGGAGGCAATTCCGCACTCCTATAGTGACTATTGTACCCGGTTGATCTACCGAATGGAACTAGTGTGCCACAGATACGAGTACCAGTCTAGTTGATTGAGTATTAATGGTCATTATTGCTCGCAATAGACTAAACAAAGTACCCTTACAGACTTCTCAGATCTATTACAGCCCATGTTCCATATTGGAGTCTGTAGTAATGCTCTAAATTGTGCTTGGGGCGAGTGTCTCCAAAGTATATGTGGTTCGCTACGAGTGTTCCTCACCTCTGTCCATAAGAATGGTTATGGTTAAGTGTATGTTGAAAGATACAGCACGCGTGATGAAGACGATCATAGCAGGGCATATGGGGAGGGAAGGAAGGCACTTCATTTTGGTTGTAGATAACATTATGGAGTATCCTGTAATCACACATACACTCTTAGAGTTGCTTCCCCATAACGACGTATATGGGAGGTTAGAAGGGCTTCCACTAGGCTAGGGGTCACTCTGCATAAATTGGAGAGGTTTATAAATCCTGCTTCCAGAGTGACTATAACTTGCGTTACCCTCTTGTCATTTGCAGACAAAGAACAAATCGACCAGACTAAGACCTTAAACAAAGATCCCTAAAGGCTCGAAGCAGGCAGGGAGGAGGGTGACCAGTCAGGTGACGAGCCCTATCGGTTAGAGCGGGGTGTGGGCTCTACCCTTGCCTGAAACTACCCCATGTATGAGCTATATCCTAGAATCAGAACAATTATGGGTTTTAGGTTCCCATTTAAGGCTCCAATTGCCCTTCACAGCTACTACCCCCTAAATACCCTACTCTGGCTTGTGCCCTCACTAATGATCCACCTAAGTTGAACTAGGGTTATCCTAAAGACGGTCACGCAATCAAGGGGGTCCTATACTACTAACGATCACAATAAACGGCTAAAACAAATAATTATTAAAATAAATAATTATTAGAATAAATAATAAAAGTTTCTGACTCGGCCTGGGGTGCGGGAACAGTACAGTACATAGACAGAAAGACATAAAAAAAGGTTTTTAAATTAAATTCATTAGTTGTGCTATAATAGCTACTACCTCCATACCTAATTTCAAATTTCTGGAGCAAGCACGGCAATTTGTAAAACTAAACTGACGTAAAATCACAAAATTGATAACTATCCTCAAGTGCAAGTGGGACCTAATTTCCCCACTGTCCGTCAAATTCCTTATATCTTACATCTACGACAACATCTCTATCAATTTCTACGAAACAGACTGAGACGGTAAGACCTTTCAAGTTGATTTTCACCCTTATCTGTGACACCTACGAAATTCCACGCCTTTTATTCCGGCACAGCGGTGACGATTCCCAAAGCCGAGTGTTAGGGTCGGATGGTAATCAGACCGGTGTACCGAAGCGTGGTAGTGGCTATCGATCGAGGCACCACTGATGTGATTTTGAGCCATCTCTGATAATCTGCGAAGGTTTATCGAAGCTATGCATGGCTGGATGAGGCAGCTAGCGTGAACTACGAGGGGATTATTAAAAAGATATATCGTGTTTTATAGTGATTTTTATAATACTTATATGCTATGAACACCCTGGTTTAGCATAGGTTATTATACTACGAGTACGCTTTTATCATTCTATGTACTGATGAAAACTGCATTTAAATCCATTCGTAGTTCAAATATTTTCAGCATACATACATAAAGCCGAGAACGACACCCAAAAACAACACCAAATTTGAGTCTCTTCCGATTTAAAATCCTTTTTTTATAAAAATACAAAATGACTATGAAAATGATGTTGTTTTTAATCTTAATTACGAAATAAAGGATGGTTTACACAGAGATGAGACCAAACTAAATTAATTTTGCTCCCAATAACCGTTTTATCAAACACGTAGGCAGAAATTTCAGAACTTTTTAAAGTTAAAAATTGATACAGGATTACGGCTTACAGCGAAATGGACGAATGAATACCAATTATCTACTCTTCATTATGCTCTTTCTAAATATATTCGTAGTTTCAATGGTGGTACATATAGCTAGGTTATAAAGTAACAGGCTAGATGGCAGGCTTTTTTTAAAGAAAAATCTTAAACTTGCTTATTTTTACAAGGTTTTAGGGAACTAAGTAAAAGAAATTCCAATTAAAAACAACTAAAACTATCGATATAAAACATTGCAGGAACAAGTAAGTTTTTAATGGACAACCAATTTAAGTTGGGTTATTTTTACTTCATTAGAACTACAGGACTATGAAACCAATAAAGATAATTATTATTATGAATACATTATTTGTAGACACTTTTCTTGATAAGACGATTTGTCCAATGCCAAAACTATTTTATCAATATGAACTCTTCCACAAGCTCTTCAACAGACTCCACGATCTTTCGTTTATAATTATCACTTTTTGAAATCATAGCTCTTATGTACGCAGTTCTGTCTTTCCAAATTATTTCTTCGAACTGCGCTGCTTCGCTGAACATTTCCATAGTTAGATAATCATCCAATCCAACTATTTGAACCAAAGAGATATGCACGATCAGACCCCAAAGATTGTCTTCTTCAGCTGACTTTAGAAAGCTGTCTTCAGAAATTATATCCTTAATATTAACACCGCCGTTATTCCAGAGAATATTTTTCAGATCGTTTAAGTAAAATTTCAATAATTTATCCGTATTGGCTTTACGGAATTGTAGTTCCAAAGTGCAATAAAGAAGAAACATAACATCGCGTGATGGCGGTTGATAATTGATTGCTTGGAAATCAACCAGGATACAGTCATCCGGTTCTAAACTACCGTTTTCCTTTTTCTTATAATGAAACAGAAGATTATTGTTCCAAAGATCTCTGTGACAAATCACGCTTCTTTCAGAACGGTTGTAGTTTAATGCAGAGTTCCAGATGTCACTCCATCGATCTTCAATTATTTTTAACTGATGTTTATTATCTTTGTATTTTGAAAACTCCTTAACAGCTACCAGTGCTCCTAATCTGCACTGAACGAACCATTCATTAATTTCATCAAAATGGGCGTTGTTTAAATATTGCCCGTATTCCTCGTCAAGTCGATAAGGTCGGTTAAGATTTTTTGTCATTGTCTCTTCGTAAATTATGGAGCTAGCATGAAAGCGGGCTAAAGTACTCAATGCTTCTAAAGTATGTTGTATGTCGAATTTTATTTCTTTGTTGTGCATTACATATTGCAGCGACGTCAGATCTTCGAAAACTATTGCGTTTTCCAAATTTGCAACCAGTTTACTGCTCCAAGGTTTCAAGCCTGGAAAACATAGCAATTGATATATAGTACGGAAAGCATAAGGGGTGTAGGGACACTCTACTGTGAGTAACCAGACATGAACTTGCCGTTTTTTTTTCAATAATGATCGAGTTTAAAAATCTGCTATAGGATAAACAATTGCTTAAAGAACTAAACTTTTTATCAAATAAAATCTAACATAGCAATACATAGTTCCCTTCACGCCTCTTTCCCATAGACGTAGGAAGAGTCTACTTTATTCTTTTGTTCATAAAATTGTTAATGTAGTTAGATATGTATTAAATTTATTAAATACTTTTGAACTAAACTCGAAAACGTAAGCTAGTGTTGCTTGATAAAGCAAAATCCCTGAAATTAAAGATCAGCTCTACATATTATAAGCTGGTCTTTATGTAGCTACTTACCTGGTATATCCAATTTACTTTTTATAATTTTGTAAAATGCAAGTTCTATGTCGAACATATTCATCGAATTTACAAATGATGCTTTTCCTTCATTTTTAGGCAATGCCTTTATAAAAAAGTTATGCGTTTTCTGTTCATTATTTGCAATAACTTCTACTTTCAGTATCAAATGATCTGCTAGAAATCCAAGCATTTTGTTTTCACACGCTAAATTGACTTCATAATGTTTGATCCTTATTTCATCAATCACATATCCATAATTTGTGAGTATCAATTTTAGATCATTTTCTGTGATGTACTCGTACTGTGGCTTAGTCTGAACTATTTCTTGATGATTGTTCATTATTGTCTTTACAACGTTGAGGTCTTGCGGAGATATTGAAAAGTTCTGAAAAAGTAACACAGATGAATACAGGAGCTTTATTCAAGCAATTGGCATCTTTAGTGTATTGTATGTAAATGCACTCGTCAAATAGCAAGTAAATTTGGAGTCTGAATAAATCTTTGTCAGTTAGGTATGGCTTTTGACCAATTGGCAATTGCCTGTTTGTGATCCATTTTAAGACTAACTATTGTAAGCAAGTAAGTGCTTAACAATTTTTTATGTCATATTCAACCTCATCACGTTTTGCTTCGCAAATGAAAAAGGTTTATATTTAAAGTCGTACAGTAAATGTCATCGAACCTAAGCACAGGTTTTTGGATCCGTCCGGGGGGAAGAGCAGTGCTTGGTCCGGTGCACCCTGGGCATCGGCTAATGATTTCTTGGCAGTTTCTGAGGGATATCATTGACCGTTGGCTAAGAGCCCGACAGGGGGGGAGGGGGTCTTTGACCATTACCGTACGACGTTGCCGACATTTTGTCACAAGATTTTATAATTATATTTTTGTTAATTTGACATTGGCGAAGTTGTCGTCGCTATAACGACTTGATACGCCACAAAAAAGAAGAAGAAGAACCTAAGCACAGTTTGCTAATACACTATTTTTAAAAGCATAATTGTAACCTGAGCCTCTAGTGTAAGTTTTCGTATATTAAAAACGTCTCGAACGCCTTCACGTAAATGTCTCAAATACTATGGAACAATTGGCAGCGCCACTTGCGGATCGAACCGGCAACAAACTGTTCTCATACTATTTTAACGCAAACGCGTTCGGGACGTATTTTGTGACGGTTACACTAAGCACACTGGATTATTTTGACGAATGCACTCAATGCACTTAATTTTCAATGTTCGAAATAAAACTTAAAATATTTTTTTACTTACTAAGTAATGATGGAGTACGTGAGCTGCTGGTCACGTAGCCGAGTCCAAACTGGACCAAGACGATCTTGGAGATGATACTGCATGATAATGCAGAGATGTCCCCTCTCAATAGACTTATTGTAGCAATTTTATCTAAGATTACCGGCTTGAATAGACGGCAGTATCTGCACTATCATCCTGGAAGGTCAATTTGCTCCACAGTCATTTGTGTAGGCGGCTAAAAATAACGTTCTGATGATGCTTGTCCGCGGGATCTGTATCCAACCACGCTTGTGCTATGGTCGAGTATCTATATCAAGCTAGCTTGCAAAATTTCAGATGTTATGTGTTGTATCTACACAAATATTTATAAAAAAGTCATAGCAAAATACGGTGCACATTAGTTTGTTGGAATATACTGCAAATTTTCTTCTACTTTTGATGTAATGTGTTTGTTACTCCTTGCCAAATGTCATGATTTCATGTGAAAGGAGCAACTGTAGCGTGTGAAATACCTATCTACTTTAAAAAAATGTTTTGTGCGTGTTGTCATAATTAAGTCTTATCATAGTTGTTTCTAAGAACTATCATAATGTTAACAAGAAACGTACTTAACTGCCCAACACAAGTCCATAACAGCAAATATCGGTATCGTGACAACTTGACGAAGTTTGTTAGGGCACTAGTTCTGGTGGAATTACCAACGCTGTCCACTACTGGCTACGGTGGGCATATTCTGGTTAGAAAACTTTCATAGAACGTTTTGAGGACGTGTAAAGAAAGTACTAAGTAAGATTTAAAACGTTGAAAGTTTGAACATGAAACTACCGTGAGAGTCAATAATAATTACACAAACGGATAACTCACGTATAGAATTCGAGTGATGCTGCCAACGGGGCGAGCGCTTCAGAAAGAAGGACTACGAATTAGTTCGAAACATGTCGAGCATTACTCAACTTTTATAAGTGAGTTGTTTGTTTGTGTAACTATACGTTGGAAGTAATTAAAAACCATTTACCTTGGTACTCGGTTACCCACGAGCAAATGAGTGCACGCGAGTAGCGGAGAAGCAAGGTTAATGAAATAGACCTCCGCAAAGTAACGCCTGATTCAATATTCCTACCATACGTTAAATACATATACGTCATTTAATTTCAACTATTAATAATACAATTTGTGACGATACGATAGGATACTACGATATTTTCAGCAGCCCTACTCGATTACATTCATTTAGTCCTGCTCCTTAAGTAAAAATACAAATTATATTTTACTAGCGACCCGCCCCGGCTTCGCACGGTATATTATGCATGTATTATACATATAAACCTTCCTCTTGAATCACTCTATCTATTAAAAAAAACCGCATCAAAATTCGTTGCGTAGTTTTAAAGATTTAAGCATACATAGGGATATAGGGACAGAGAAAGCGACTTTGTTTTATACTATGTAGTGATTTATGTATGTGTGACGCACTTATAAAGCACAGTTGAAGCAAGAGACTCGATATCTAACAGGCAGCCACAAACTTTGAGTGTGAAATGCACACGCGCGCGCTAAAACAAATATCAATTGTCTTACGCTTGACCCCTTACGTCAATTATCAGCAGTTTGAGTGCACAGCCGGAATACGGCCACCGTCCAACAAAGACGATAACGAGAGTTGGCGATAAGTCCACGGCACATGGTCGGCACGTGACGCCAACTTGGCCAATATGCGCATCCCCCTAATGTGTTGCCTACACGGCCACTTTGAATTAGTTGCGGTCCCGCTGTGAGTACTAAGATGTAGTGTAAGTTTTTTGTCCCTATAAACGTCTCGAGCGTTGACGTCTCAACTACAGTACTGTGAAGGGTTGTAGCCAGGTCCACACTATTGACTGAATAGGAAACTCCTGGGTTCGGGCGTCTGTACGGGGTCTCAACGCTGCGCGTAATTAATAAAACTGTTAAGGTCTTCAACCATGTATTCAAACTTAGGAACTTAAATCTTTACAATACAACCATCATGCCTTCGGAGGCAGCTGTCCAGGTAATGCCCTGAAGAAACACTTTGTTTCTTTATTCCATCAAAATTCCAAATTTAAATTCCAAATAATTGCATTACCTGCCAGCACGTTGGTTTGTTTGTACAAATCTTTGTACAAACAAACTCAAGTTCCTACAGTACTGTGAATTGGCAGCGCCTTTTAGGGGCACTTCCAGCGCTCAGAACGCTTTAGTACATTTATAAATTGGTACCGTCACGCATTTCCCATAGGGGTAAGCTACCTACTAGGAACATCCACATTCTGTCATTGCTCTTCAACATTCTTTTCAATCCTGCTCCTGTGTATCTTTTCAAGCGATTTAGCTACTTGGCTGCCGGTAGCCAGCATTCGGCTACGGTCTAATACTAATCTCCTTTTAGCCTCATCTTCCAAAACTTACTCCAAATCCTTCACGGTTCGCTCTGCTAGGCTGTGGAATCGGTTACCGACCTCCATCAGGCAATCTGCCTCCGTGGCGTCGTTCAAGGAGGGCTTGAGGAAGATGTGGCTCACACCATCTCCTTCAATATTGCATGTAGTGTCTATGTATGCATGTGTGTAATGGATATTTAGTAGTTTATTTATGAATTGTTTGTTGTATTTTGAGATATACGCTCTAATGTGGCTTTCACTATATCCATATAGTGACAAAATATAAAGAAACAGAGCATTAAGCAACGGTATTTCGCTTAATGCTCTGTTTCTTTATATTTTGTACAATAAAGCATTTACTTACTTACTTACTCACTACTTTGTTCCAATCTCTACGAGCCCGAAATACTTCTTTTGCTTCTTCCAAATTCATCAATCTCTTCATACAGTTAGAAGGTATTTATCTTTCCTATAGCGGCAGGCTACCTTGTCCTATTTGCTACGATCCTAACATAATTCTCATTATCAAATGGGATTATAGATATCCATAAAAACACTTACAATTAACAGACATTGCCCGTTGTCTGTTTAAGCATCTAAGGAATCCAATTCACAAATCTATTACAAGTTTACTTACGTTACAGCTGGAACTTGCTCGGTCGTGGAATATTAACGGCCATTCCAAGAACCGACCATTTGCTATCAGCGATGGCCTAAACAGCCGCTGAAGATTGATGGGCCGAGCCCGAGCACTAGGCCTCTGGCGAGCGCTGCCCTAGGTCAGGCACTGACACAATAATACGGTTGCCGTTGTATTCGGTTTAACGTACATATCGAAAATGTTACTTTTCGATTTAAAATTTTACTAGCGACCCACCCCGGCGTCGCTCAGGTGCAATATAGATACTGAAACGACGATACCACAATCACCACCATATTTTAACCAAATTACAAAAAAACTTTGTCAAATTATATACCTAAAGCTTCCTTCGTGTATCAATATATATTTTGGTGAAAAGCGCATGAAAATCTGTTCAGTAGTTTTAAATTTATCGCGCCTAGACAGACAGATGCGGCGGATGATTTCGTTTTGTAATAGTAGTGATTTTTACGGTAGCCTAGTGGGTTGACCTGTATCAAGCAGAGGGTTGAATTAGATTGAAGATTTACAAAAAAAAACATCGCGTATAGGTGGAATAGTTTCAATATCTTTTAGAATTAGAAAATAAACATGTTTTAGTGTTGTTTATTTTATACACAACTTCTAGATGTGCACACGTTTTACAGTAAAGTTTTTACTTGGTACGAGGACACTCACACACGCCTGTATAAAGACACACACGAGTGTGTTTGTGTAAACACAGTGTTAGTAAAAACACGAATATTTTATCAGTTCTTTTATTTAGCTCACGAAATAAATTATTTTCCAAAGCAAAGTGGTGAAATGAATTCATTCTGGTAACATGATATTAAATTTTATGAAACGGGTAATGTAATTCTGAGAAAAGCTAGTGCTTCCCTATCTTACCCTTTTACAAGGTATACCTCATTGTAAGTTTAGTCAGAACCTAAAACACTTTACCAAATACTTGCCACCTTAATATACGCCTGTTGGGCTTCTTGTGTTTGTCTTTGACTTTCGCTTACACATTTAGATTTTTTAGTTCATACTTTTTCATTAATTTAGTATTCTTTCTTAAAAACATAGAATGTACCAGTTGCTTCTTTACCCGCGCAGATGGTAAAATCCCATCGGGGGAATGGGCGAAAATATTAGGAAACATGTTATAGGCGATGAGGCTAGCAACCCATCACTATTTTGATTCCATTTTCCACCTATAAGCCCACAATCTTGCTAAATGTGGCCTATAGGTACCTGTTACCTTAGGCTCTGTCTACCCCGTGAGGGATAAAGACGTGATTTGTGTCTGTCTGTCTGTCTGTCTTTCTTAAAACAAAGTGCTCAACAAACCTTCCAGACTCTTCTCCCTAAAACATTTTTTAAAAGCATTTGATCACGCTACAGCGATGGCAGAGAGATGTTTCAGGAAACATACCAAGAAAGAGGCGGACACGGAGGGTAATTACTCACAAGCGCTCAGTGAGTGAAGGATGCCCGAGGAGTCGCTGACGCGGCCGTTTTTGACGCGGAACGACTCGTGCTTGGAGTGTGCGATATCAATATTTTTTCAGAATAGTAAGTAAGTAAATCCTTTATTGTACAAATATAAAGAAACAGAGACAAATCACCAAAAATACCTTAAATATATGCACAAAGGCCACCTTATCCCTATAAAGGATCTGTGTAAGTATTTTGAATAATAATAAATTTTAGGGTTTCAACCTTTTTGGCTGTTGGTGGCTGGCTGGCGCTAGTCCATTGCCACGCGCCGCGGCACATAATAAAAAGAACAATACGGTGGCTGTCACTTGTTTCTAAATTGTTGGTGCACGGTTGGTCTTTTTATGCGGATTTATGTTTAAACTATTGTAAATGTAAGTGTAATGTTGTGTATTTACTATGCGGCGGCAGTAGCTAAAATACTCTACGGACGAACTCTATACAGCGTTGGTCGAAGGTCGATTTTTGAAAGCACATCACTCAAAAGTATCACTAGAAAGTGGTAAAAATCTGCTCATATCTTCGGACTACAGCTCGAATAAAATTTTTAGCTAGTTCACATGATGAATGACAGCTGTAATTATCTTCTAAGCTACTTACTTGTATTTATAATTCAGCACGATTTTTCACCATTTTCGAGTTCACAATATATGTGCTTTCAAAAATCGAGCCCTGGAAATTAGACATTTTAAATCACATATTCATTTGTTTCATAAGTGGTCTTTAGAACTCAATGCCATGTTAGAGCGAGAGCGCACGAGAAACGCGTCGCGCGCGATTTAGACTACCTGTCTCTTTCTAGAACGAACAGTAAGAAAAAGACGGGCAATCTATTTCGCGCGCAACCCGTCTCTTGCGCAGCTCTCGTGCTCGTATTCATACAAGCAAATATAACAGGTCACTTTCCATACAAACTAAAGAAATTATTCGATTAAACTCACCTTTTGTTCCGTCTCTTTTGTTCTGTCTATCGTTCTACATTTTCATTTGCGTCTGCAGCTGGAGTGTTATCCTAATTTTCCGTATACAGAGGCGATTTTGTTTTTAATCAACAATTAACCCACCTTGCTGTACTAAATAAACCCGCTATTTTCCTAACACGTGTGCAGGAAACATTTTCACAGAGATTAGGCCCATAATAGAAGGAACTAGTACTATTTAGGAAAATTAGGAGCCATGTACTCTTTCCTAATTCGTTTGTGTTATTACCTTGTGGCTTACCCTTACGTATAGCAATTCAAGAGCGCTACTATGTGTTCCAATCTCATTAGTTAATCGTCCTAATTGATTTTGTCTATAGCACAGCAATTAGATCAAGATTTTGGGTACACAGGGGTCACCATGACGTCTACATAAACATATCTATACATATCTACTTTAGACTAATATAATTTAAAGTTCGGGGACCTTATACATTCCTTTTATAAATGTATTTAATTTAAGTAGAATTTAAGTATTGTAGCTTAATGTATTTTATTTCGAAAAAAATACTTTTTGGCAAGTTTCATGATGGTCTACCCGAATACGCTAGTAGTTTCAAAAAAGACGTGTAGAAGAGCCCTTGACGGCCAATTTGCAAAAATAAATTCTGAATCTTGAATTCATCTATGATCGCCATCGCCTCGATGGGCTTTTACCATCTGCGCGGGAAGTGAAGCAACTGGTGCATTCTATGTTTTTCTTTACTCCCAGACCAGCATGGAAGTGATTAATGCAGATACTGCTAAATAACTACTATAGTAGGTATAAATGTAAAATGATTTCCTTTCACAAGATAACTAAGTATAATGTATAAGTAACCCAAAAAAATAATAATGCATGCTAGTATGTTAAAATTGTACAAATCGCAGAATAATCTATTGTCTCTTTACCACCTAATGACATTATTATACCTACTTATTCCTTGCAAAAAATAAAAATAAAAACAAAAAATAATAATTGAAGAATTTAGATATGTCCTAAAATTATTTTATTATCATAACTAATTTTTGCCTGCGACTTCGTCTGCGTAGAATCATACATATAAACCTTCCTATTGAATCACTCTATCTATTAAAATAAGCCGCATCAAAATCCGTTAAAGATCTAAGTATACATAGGGACAGAAATACAGCGGAATTCGACTTTGTTTTATACTATGTAGTGATGCCCAATATAGTAATAATTAAAAAAACTATTTTTTTGCAAATAAACATATTCTGTTGTATCTGTAACTATCTCGACAGCAACTCGAAACAAACAAGTTGGCCCAACACATCGCTGACACCGTAATAGCGCCGCAATAAAGGCGCACAAAGTTTGTCACGATATTACGGCACGAGTGCCATGTATTGCAATGTTTACAGCTGTTATCGGTTACGTTATATTGGTTTTGTTTGTTCCGTTGAGATTAAGGGCCTTTTAAAGGGTGTTACTTTTACCCGGACACAAAAAGAGGGCTGTTACAAGTTTAACGTCAACGTCTGTGTCTGTGTCCGTGGCATCGTCTCTCAAGCGAGTGTACCGATTTCTTCCGAAAGCCAGTTGACTTGTTCATAGCTATGTTCGGTGAAATTGGTCCAGCAATTTGAAAAGTATCATCAGCCAGTGTTGCCAACCCACGCCCAATTTTGCCCCCAAGTATTTTTACAAATCCCCCTAAAAATCCCTAAGAAATATTTTTTTCCTTATTTTCTTTTTTATGCAGTTCAAATTAAATTACCATTTTTTTTAGTATTGTAGTGCCCAAGGCCTTTACCTTTGCAAATTATCACGCAGCTATGAAAGGTTAGAACGGTATGTCTTTTTACTTATACCTACTAGCATTTCGTTTCTGTCGAAATTGATTTGTTATTTGTTTGTTCTATCTAAAAATACCCCTAAAAATGACCCCAGAATGACCCCCTATGTTAATTTTCCCCCCATAATTTAGAGGTAAAACCCCTAAATTGTCACCACATCAGCTCTTTTCCCAAAATGATAAGCTTTTATTTAACTTCCAGTATTCGCAAGTTGTCAGCTTCAAAATTTAAGATGTTTATATAAAAAGGGTGACACGAAAAATTTGTTTACCTGATGGTTAGTGACCATCGTCATCATTTCAGCCGAAAGTCGTCCATTGCTGGACATAGGCCTCCCCCAAGGCTCTCAAGGGTAAATGATCACTACCACCCACTGAACACTAGCAACGCTAAACAATCGCAGACGCGTTGCCCCGAGGGCTTAGATGGAATGCCTCTTATTCTAGTAATTTCACTGGCTGTCTTACTCTCCACGACGGAGCTAACTACCGAAGACAATGCTGCTTGGCGGAAGGGATTTGTGAGTAAGATGGCGGCACTTAGCGATCCGGGTGGAACTTGCACAAGGTCCTACATACATACATAAATCACGTCTTTATTCCTTACGGGGTAGACCGAGCCTAAGGTAACAAGACCTAAAGACCACGTTTAGCATGATTGTGGGCGTTAGGATAGAAAGGGGGATCAAAAGTGATGGGTTGCTAGCCACATTGCCTGTAACATGATTCTTAAGTTTTAGCCCATTCCCTCGATGGGCTTTTACCATCTGCGCGGGAAAAGAAGTAGAAATTCTATGTTTTTTCTTTGTTCCCAGACCAGCTTGTCCTTTGATACGCAAAAAGCTTCACAATTTTTTTCCACCTTCCAACATTCTGAAAGGCAGGCACGTAATTTATATCATTTACCATCTTGCATTGAGTTCATATTGGCTCCCATTATAACCTCTCTTCCTCAACCATAACCCAAAACTGAATGTAGGTCTCTTCTAAAGCACGCCATTCCTGATTTCCTGCCATTCCCATCCAATTCCCGGCCACTTTGACATAATTATCAACTCACCAAACATGAACTTGACCAAAAACTTAATCCCAGAGTTCTTCTAACGCAAAACATCTCAATTAACAGGAATAACAAAGACTGCAGGCTCCAAAATTAACCTGTCTCGAATCCTTATCAAGCGCTTCGGTTCATTTCCTTGTAATTAAATGGGAAACGGCGCCTAGTTACATAGTTCTATAGCGGCTGTATAGAGGTTACGTAGTGACGAGGGGAAACTTCTTAATTATAGCATGCCAACTTGCGACCGGACATGCGATGTGGGTGGTTTTTTTTAGTGTTCGATTCTGGAAAAGGTTTGGGGAATGAGTAACATACAAATTTTGAACAGGTTAGGAATCAATTCAGATTGAAAACGCTTTAATTTTTGGACTCTTTATTGCACATAAATTCCAAAAAATAATAATTATCACAACAACAAACAGAGAGACTTACTCTTCCAGCTAACCAAATTGTGAAGAGACAAATTGCTGAAATAGGTAAGCTTATATACAATTGTGTATTATAAACGATATAAACATGGGAAAAATGCAACGTAGTTAGTAACTTTGGAGATATTATGTAAATGATCAAAAATTACATGTGATCGTTGATGGGTTTGTGGGTCTTTCACTCTTTAATTTCAGACAAAACCACGTAACTGATTTCTATAATTCAAGACCAACATTTGCATAATTCCCGCTCTCAATCATCAAAGTAAAAGTCATTAATTAGATAAAAACTACAAACACCATAGAATTCCCTTCCTGTATATTGTGAATTAGCCTTCCTGTTCCTCAAAGGGCCGGCAACGCACTTGTGATTCCCCAGGTCTTGCAGGTGTCCCTGGGCGACGGCGATTGCTTTCCATCAGGTGACCCGTCTGCTCGTTTGCCCCCTCTTATACAAAAAAAAAAGAATTGGTACCTAATAACACTTTTTTATTTCCAGAGGCGCGTAACGCAACCAATTTAAAAAGTGTTGAAACTGTACTAAACCCCAATATGCAGCCTACATTTTCACCCTATTCCTTCTTTTTAGTTAGTTACCCACGTTTTCTTTGTCCGTGTTTACGCGCCGGATACAATATTAACCTTTACTTGGCGACGACGCCCTAAGAGCGTTAAGCCCGCTACCATAATCTATTTATTGACAATGCAAACCTCACCGCGATAAAATTTTATACCACCCTAACTTTGTAGAGTAGCCTCATGGAGTAACTAACCCAATAGAGAGATAATACCAATACCCCTTCATCATCACTACGTAGTATAAAATAAAGTCGCTTTCTCTGTCCTTATGTCCCTATGTATGCTTATATCTTCAAAACCACACAACGAATTTTGATGCGGTTTTTTTTAATAGATAGAGTGATTCAAGAGGAAGGTTTATTTGTATAATACATGCATAATATACCGTGCGAAGCCGGGGCGGGTCGCTAGTCTAAAATATAAAAATGAATCGAAGAATGTGTTGTTAAGCGCAAATCTCGAGAGCAGCTGAACCGATTTTTCTAATTCTTTTTTGAGAATGTTCCTTGAAGTATGGGGATGGTTCTTACGGAGAGAAAAATTTCAAAAAATAAAAGTAAATAAGGAATCGACTGTTAGGTGGCACGAAGTTCGCCGGGTCAGCTAGTAAGTGATAAATACGTCATTTATGTATGTACTCGTACCATGTTGTATGTATGTATACCATAATATTATTATACAATGTGTTTTAAAAATAATCTAGAATACTTTAGCATGTGGTTGAGTTAGTTAAACTGAAGACCTCTGTAAATGTTTTCCGGGTTTGCCAATCTGTATTTGACAAAATGATGCCGTCCGTTGCTAGTTGTTAAAGGTGTAGGAGTCAAGGGTGTGGCTTAATTGAAATAAAATTAGGATGCAAAATTTAGAGTGCAATATAATTTTAAAACACCTTGCATACAACATATACTCGAGCAAAGAAACCAGGTCACTTCCCGTAGAAAGTTGAATGAAAAGTGACCCGGTTTCTTTGCCCCCGAGTATCTATTTGTTTCATATAAATCGTATGGCCGAATTGAAATTGCTCTTTCTTATTTCCACCGACAAAAGTTTTAAAGTTTAAGAAGATAAATCATGATTTCCACTCTATTGGTTGTTTACTCGCGAGAATCCGCTTTGTCTTTGCTCCCACTTTAGTGCTATGCATAAAACTCAACAGTAATGATTTCGGGATACGCAACAGCAATTTCACAGCTTTAAGGTTCCGCGTTCCGATAAATCAATGACTTTTAGAGGCAATGATGTTTCATGATCTTGCAAACCGTCGTAGCGTCGACAATTGTCGAATTGTCAGCATCAAAAGTTGATAAATAGTCGAAGAGCTCAAAATGATCTACACACGACTAAGCCTAAGATAGCCTAGTGGTTAGTGTCCCTGACTATGAAGCTAGAGGTCCTGGGTTCGAATCCCGGTAGGGGCAGACAGTTGTATGATGAATACGAATGTTTGTGCCCGAGTCATGGATGTTGTATGTATTTAAGTACGTATTTATTGACATTATATAAGTATGTTTATCCGTTGCCTGGTACCCATAGTTACAAGCTTTGCTTAGTTTGGGGCTGGGTCAATTGGTGTAATTTGTTCCTAGATATTTATTTATTTAGGGGCCTTACCATGTTGTCTTAATGGTATTCCATTCCGACTCAGTTAAGGTTTTAGCTGTCATTTTTAGTATGGATCTGACAGCGAGTGAACCTAAACTGAATCGAAATTGAGTCGCATTAAGACGACATTACCCTTTGCGAAGCAATTCAATGGTGGGTGAAGTTCCAATCCGCACTGGATCCGCATGGGAATTATAGCATAAGCCCTCTCATTCTGAAAGCACAAATTAAGTTTAATTAAAGATTTATACTATGACTAGCTTCTGCCCGCGACTTCGTCTGCGTAGAAGTATACATAAAAACCTTCCTCTTGAAAAAAACCGCATCAAAATCCGTTGTGTAGTTTTGAAGATATAAGCATACATAGGGACATAGGGACGTAGGGACAGAGAAAGCGCCTTTATTTTATACTATGTAGTGATGATGATAGTGATTTGTAAATGCAATTCTAATACATAACAAATTGTAGCTGTGATCGTAAATAAAAATAAAATTGAGTAAGCGCAAGTGACATTAGAAGTTTAAATTCAATAAAAATGACACTAAAATACTAAAAGCAATATCGCATTAACCGTTATAAATGATGTCGTAAACGGCGGCCACGACGGGACAATAAAGAGGGTTATGTATTATCGTTACGGTATAAAGTTATTAATGGTTTAAAGGTCGATTTTAATCTCTGCGAGAAAGTATTATTAAGAGAGGTCAATTTTAAGTTGTAATTTTTTTTAATACTAATAATATTATATTTCATTCTTAAGCAATTAAGTCTATTTGATATGTTTATGTTACACATGGGTGAGCTTTTTTTTTTTCAATATGACTTTATGTAAATTTTTGAAAAAAAAAATGTTGACATAATTAGCTTTTGCCTTGAATTTCACATGTGCCTGAATATAAAGAATACATAAGAAGGAAAATTTCAAACTAAGGTTACAAAAGTTTTGCTGGCGAGGCATTGACATAGCGTAAATTTTATCTCTGAAAACAACTAATGTCGGACAAAACTTCACTGTAGCTGCTATTCCTTATGTCGGACCAAACTTCACTAGAGTCTCTATTCTTTATGTCGGACCGAACTTTACTGGAGCCCCCATTCCTCTTGCTTATATTACCGAGAAAACGAATGTATGCTTAACTGTTTATTGTATAATGTTACGGTAAAGTTTATAAGATGGGCAAAATGTCAAAAAGGGGAAAGCGAGAAAGCAAAGCAGTGAGTCAAAGTAACAAACCATCACTATTTGGTTTCCCCTTTCCACCTATACACCCACAATCATGCTAAACGTGGCCTTTAGGTCTTGTTACCTTAGGCTATGTCTACCCTGTAAGGGAAAAAGACGTGATTTATGTATGTATGTATGTATTGATAGTTTAAGTCTTATTGGTTTTCCTATAATTATGTAACTAAAGAACGGAAGACCCGTTTTGCATATTTTAATCAGAGTTTAGGGGAGAGAAGGAATGGAAAATTTTCGTTCGTAAATAACTTCAAAACTATTCAGGTATTTTCTCTTTACTGTCTTTCAATTTAACTTTGTTAATATAGGTTTATTTTTTAAATATATTGTATTTGCTGCCTAAATAAAACGCATGCTTCACTTTTAGAATATTTCGAAAGAATTTAAAATATAATACATTATTATATTGCAACAAAAATAAGCTTACCCACAAGGTAACTAAGTAAGTAACAATGTAATCTAATCTCTAGAGAGGAACAAATACAGGTATGCAAACATAGGATGCTCATCTCGTAACTATCCTTTTACCCCTACCGCAGTCGAGCGAAACAACTATATTTTCTTACTTGTGCTTTTATTCACGAGTTAAAATTACAACAGTATCATAAAGACGCTCTTTTTACTGCAGAGACAAAAGTCTATTATCAATGGTACTCGCTACTGCATCTAAAAAAATCATTATTAGATCTGCACACAGGACTGAAAGAAGTAAAAAAAGAAAGTTTTAAATTTTTGTATGATTCTGCTTTCACATGACTGTGTTTTGCTGAACAAAATACAATGAGTTTTTGAATGTGTCAAATATGGAAAAACTCTAAAGCTGTTGATTCACGTTGCTTGAAATGAATCCAAAAAGAATCCAAATATTTTTCAAGAAGGTATAATTATAGCGCTCTAATAATTCACGGAAATTTAAAAACTTGTCCTCATAGCAAAATCTTTGAAAATTTAATGATAATGTCGATTAAATTAATGATTTTTAGACATTATTAGGTACTTAATTTTAATAATGTTAATCGTGTCTACATCTAAAACTCTTACGGATACTAAACTCTAAGAATACCTTTAACGCAACTATATAGTACAGCATACTCTTATGCAACTACACTTTAAAAATCCTTTTAATATATTCTTGTTAGCTGCTATAAACCTACCTGGCCACGCGGGTGGTATAAAACCTTTCTTAGAAGCTCCAGGCTTAAAGAACTGTTTTTCGGTTGAAAGAACTCTAGATGTCCCCCGGGATGTCATGGAACGCTCTTGCAGATAAAATTAACCGCTCAGAGGACATACACCAAGACATCATTACTTTTTATTATCTAAGGTACCGTTACCTCTCAGACGAAGTAGACGACTATAATGTTTAGCTATTGCTAGTTTTCACTGAAACATTGGCAATTGTTTTTGATGTTATTGTTTCAATTTTTTTCGGATTTGGTATCGAATATACGTTGAAGTAGCACTATCTGTCATCTTGTCCATGAACCTTGTAGCTGGCTTTTTGAGGTATATTATGTACGTGTCTATTTATATCTCTATTTATTATAGATGTGTGTTTCATGTATTATGTATTTTCACTACTTAGTGTATCAATTACATTCTAAATCGCACCACCTGCTCAGATTTGTTCTTTTCTCCAGTCCATTATGGTAGCCTGGTAGAGTTCGCTGTATAGCGATAAGGCCGCCTATTGTTACCTTGTAATCTTCTGTATACCTTTTTTCTGTTTTGGTTGTTGTATGTGGTGTTCAATAAAGAGTTATTTGTATTGTATTGTATATTCTAGTGAAGACGGTACCTCATTATTGTAGAAAGTTACAAGAAACATTACAAATATCGAAGTGGCACTTGCGTAATAATGTCAAAGAAATGTTGATTTAATACGAATGTAATTAGTATTCTAAATGATTGTTTAATTGAATAAATTTATACGAGAGAAGGTTGTTGATGAATTTTTCACGTTTCCACCTGATGCAAAAGTAAAAAAAAAGTACAGGTTAAATGAACGCTAAATTCCATATGATTCCCACGATTATGATATTGATAGGTCAAATAGTTAAACTAAGTAGGTACTTCCACATCAAAAACAAAACTTACATTCCCATAAAAATCACAATAATCGAATCGCACGAGCGGCCTTAAAACAGTCAAAGAAAGACAGATTAACATAATTGCGGCCGGCCACGGGAATCATTGACGTAACTAGGTCTGATCAATCGACAGAAACGATTTGGATTGATAGACGACTCGGTCAGTGAATGGTTGCGAGATAAATAGGCGGGCCGGCCGAGCATTGAATACGTAACAAATGGTTGTAACGCCTCGACGGAGAGCCGGAGTGGTGGGATTAAACAGTAAGGCCACTTAGATGGAAATTAACTGATTAATAAAATATTATTTTCACTTATGTGGGCAGTTCTGTCGCCTATATTGAAGAAAAGCAATGCCGAACGTCAGGATCTTAAAAGAGAATAGTTACGCTGCTCTTGCGGAACAATATCAATATATTTAAATGGGGTTACCTCCGCCGAAGCTATGGGGTCGGGTTACCTCCGCGTGTGGTCAAGAGCTGCGGTTCGTTTTCGGATCCGTCCGGAGGGAATAGCAGTGCTTCCGGCGCACCCTGGGCATCAGCCAATGATTGCCAAGCAGTATCTGACGGATATTATGTGCTCTCCACGGGGGTCGGCCCCGGTGACTCCTTCGAACGTGTTACTGTTAAGGAGATTACCGAAATTATTAAGAACATGACTCGCGGTCAGTCGCCTGGACATGACGGCCTCTGTGTGGAGCATTTCCAGAACGGCGGCGAACACCTGCCGAGAGTATTAGCAATTCTTTTCAATTTTTGTATAGCACATTCATACATGCCAGAAATGATAATGAAAACAGTAGTAGTGCCTGTTACAAAAACAAGACTGGAGATGTGTCGGATAAAGATAACTACAGACCTATTTCATGGTACCATTTTGTGGTTGGAAGTTAGTGTGAATGTCATGTAGAATGTGTGTGTTTGTGTAAATTTGATTGTATGTATTGGTAGTGAAGTTGGGTTAAGGAAGCGACGTACTATAGAGCAGGTGTCTTAAACTATTGATTTTTGAAAGGGTATGAAGGTGTTGTCGTGAAGTAAGCTTCTTTTCATTTTAGTAGCAAAAGTATACACAATGCACCCAGTACTGTAAAAAGCACTAAGGGCAATTTTTTTCTCAATTTCCGTGCCAATCTAAACGTTGGCTCTGAAGGACAGACCTAGTATAATAGCCATCAATAAGCCAACGTTGGTACCAACATTGGGGCAAGCGTTGGGGCCAACGTGTGAAACCTGCCTTACTGTTTCCCTCACACTGTGCCCCCCTGTGACGTGGGACAAACGTTTTGTGCGTCAACCTGCATCAACGGCACAATGCCGGCCATCGAGCTTTCTTCTCGTTATTTATGAGGTGAATATTTCTTCGCGGGATTAAAAGTTATGTATGATTTATTACGTGCGAGATTCTGGAATATTTTAGTTTGACTCAATTTAAAGGCGCATTGTTGCGTCACCACGGAAGTGACTTCGTTAGAGTAGGTTACTGCGACTTATTTTATTATGACCATGAAGATTACAAAATTGGTCTAAGAGACACAAAGACATTTCATGCACTTTGCTTTGTTAAAAACGGATTGAGAAATGAAGCGCAATCGGTAAGCGTAGTGTAGGCGCCGTCAGATTAGGTGGAGCAATGATCTTCGCACGGTGATAGGCAAGGGTGAGAGTAGGCGAGGATCGTGCACAATGGCGTGTAGTTGGAGAGACCTATGTCCAGCAGTGGACAAGTTCTAGGCTGATAATGATGATGATAAATAAATCGGTATTCTTTACCTTCTAATATCTGGGAGCTCGGTGCCTCCGACTAGTCGAGCAAAACAAAGGCACGGCTATACCATCTTTTTCTTGAAGCCATTTAGGCCATAATATTCTACACCCATAAAACATGACGTCTTAATGCGATTCAATTCCGACTCAGTTCAGGTTTTAAGCTGTAATTTTTAGTATGGATCTGACAGCGAGCGAACCTAGACTGAATCAGCACTGAATCGCATTAAGACGTCATGGTAAGGCCCCTCCCAGCAGTGTTTATTACGTAGCTCTTGCTATCCGTTTGACAATGAAATATAAAATGTGTCAACCGACTTCTGTTGCCCGTATAGCTATGAAATGTGATAAGATATAGCCCGTGGCGATTCGATTATGGCGTCGCTCCAATGGGAGGCGTATTGTGTAGTTGTTTAGCCTCTTTTGTTGCTTTTGTGAATACTACCCTTTTTAGAGCAGACTATTTCAAGCAGATGATCGTGCGGTTTTCTATGGCCCGTTTTTGGACGCTACGAGTTGCAATTTTACTAGTCTTAAGTCAATATTGGTCAAATCCCAACCATTGATTGATTCCAATATTGTTAGTTCCCACTTGCAAAATTGGAACTTGTAGTTTCGAGGAAAGGACCACTGGGCTCGTAATTCCTCTGAGTTTTTTGCAATGCATGTGTGAAACCACATTTTAAATTTTACCTCGAGCTTCGAGACGAGATCATTGATGTTGAGTGCTAGCCGTCAACTAACCGTCACCTCACCGTAAGCGCGACGTCATCCAGCGTATACCTTGGAAAGGCTGAGCCGCTTCTGTTACATACTCACGTTTGGTTGACGTTTTGTTAATGCCGAGGTAGTGCTGATCTGGTTCAAAATCTTTTGTTGAAAAAAGTGTCTATAAATTATGTGATGATATTCTTTTTTTTTAATTTTATCACTTAATATGACATACTAGCTGTTGCCCGCGACTCTGCTTGCGATGAATTTGCTATGGCTATCCCGCGGGAACTATGCTATTTTCCGGAATAAAAACTATCTTACGTCATTCTTCGGAACTGTAACTATCTCTGTACCAAATTTCAATAAATTCGGTAAAGCCGTTTTGCCATGAAAGAGTAACAAACATCCAAATATCCAAACTTACAAACTTTCGCCTTTATAAAGATAGTATAAGATAAGAGCTTTGCATATTATGGCTGCGTTTCCTTTAAAGCCAATCAGACCGGAGCTAAATGCAGATTCGTCCAATCCCGTTAATTGAAATGTACATCGCATCTACATTATCTTGTGACGTGCTAACGCGATTCTCTTCTCAACTTTAATGAAAGCACAGCCTAAGCGGCGGTGCGTCTCTAAACTGAGAACACTTAATCTTAGCTCCCTTTACGTCAGTTTCTGTATTGTTTATCTTACTCTGACCTCAAAACTTTATCCCGAATGTTAAACATCTCGAAGAGTAATTATTTAATTACTAAAGTAAACCCCGAATTGCTCTTGACTAACTGTTCACAGGGTTCTGCGATGTATTAAATTATTTCAGTGTTACCTTAGTGTTATCGTTGCCCTCGAATATTCGGTTAGAATACACTCAACTTCTAACTTTAATAAGTAGGTCACCTACTTCACTATTGTTTAACGGCTTGCGTTCGAACCATTCTCTTTTTCGTATTTAAGTGCAAAGTTGAGAACAACTTTGATTGCGATCATCGAAACATAGCTGGATTATTCAAATTGATGGTGTAGTAAAATGTATGAGAATTGAGTGCCTGTAGGTATCTATGACATGGTTAGATAATATAATAGCCTTTCGAGCAGAGGCGCGTGGATTCGAATCCAGGCTTAGACCTGGTGAGTTTTGAAATTGACCATGAACTTTTTTGATGAGGCACCTCGTAAGGAGTGCAGCATATACCTTTGGTGCAGTTCAATAATGAGTGTGAAGTACCCGTTTGCTAGGAAACTGTAGGACAAGCCATGGTGAGAAATGGCTTTTCCACAGCATCGGGACGTATTATATTGGAGATGGCAATGATGGGAACACGGTCTTTTTCACATGTTCGTTGTGTGGTCGAAGATAACGCTTCCATATTAGCTTGTTCATACATCAAAGCAAGTGCCGCTGATATATTTCTTGAACCATCGGTCATAGATGAAAAGGGTTTTAATGATGATGGAAAACAATCGCATTATGTGTATTTAATTCAAATATGAAACGTATTGAACCAAAAACCATTGTTTTTCCAAAACAATAATTGTTACTTTGAATGCATTTGATTTGGCGCGTGCTTTGCAGTTAAATGAGGTATGCAAATGGTTAGGACATTTCCACGCTATGAAATAATGAATATATTTTGTTTTCATCGTGATTACATGAAGCTGCTCACTCACTCACTCACATTTTTATTCATTCAATCATTTTTCACGTTTTTTCACAGCCAAAATTGACTACTACAGTATTATTGTATATTGTTATTATACTCGGTATTATTTACTTCTTGATTTTTTATGTTTACTTTTACGGTTTTACGGTTCGTCACTGGTGAGCAGTAGATGTTCCACGGGAGTTTGTAATTGTGTCGTACAGACACATAATCCAAACAGATGACACTTAGCGACAAAAAATCGCATAGTAACAAGGTCACGTGACAGCTAGTAACAGATAGAAAAATTCGAAGGCTTACCCACCTGCTATGGGTGGTGTAGGGTTGGTTCGATTCCCGGCCATAGCTTTACTTTTCGGATTTTTCTATGTGTTCTAAACTTATAATCGTGAGTGACCTGTTTAATTTTACATAGATTAAATTGGCTACATTGCTAATGAAGGTGCTAAATCATTTTCCCACAGAAAATCGGGATGCGTGAACAATGCGTGAAGTCAAAATTGGACAGATAGGAACGAGATTGAGGCGGAGGAAAATGAAAGACCAAATTATCGTTTTAACATTTTTTAAATCACATTTAATAAAAAATGTTCGTCTCTTCATCATAGTTTATTTAAATGACGCAGCTATTCGGTACCAACAATCATTTCATTCGTGCATAAATCAAAGTATTGTTCCTATTATTTCATGAGCAATTGATTTCTTTTATTTTATTATTTTATACAACCAGTCTGTCCAGATGTCGTGTACCATTTTTTTTTGTAACATTATCGATTAATTTGCCTACGTTCAACCAAGTACAATGTTTCGTTTCTTTAATATTAACAATTACAGACTGGTTTATTAACAAAGAAACAGGTTAAATCGTGTTCATAAAATCTATATTTACAATAAAATTTTCTTTAATCGTTAATTTTGTACAGTAAAATATTTGTTTAGTAATGAGTGCGTTTCAAATAAAAATGGTGACGTTTCTCATTTTAATGTTTTTATTATTAATACATCATTGACTTAATTAGCTAGAAGATAAATTATAAATTAGCTTAGAGCCTTCTCGCACTTGTTCCCTCTTAGTAAACAAGTGGTTATTACGAAGAAATGCTTTTATTCGCTACCGTTTTCCCTCTATATACAATTTGAGTTCATATCAGTCATTGCCTTATTAATTTAACATTCTAATAAATAAAACAGTAATAATAAATACTTCTTTAACATTTTCTAATTAAAAAACAATTAATTTGACTTCGTTTTTCACGTATTTTTCCTAGTAAATAAGAATTTTATACAGATTTTACTAATTGATTATTAAATAAACAACATGATACTATTGCAGATATCTAAAATATTATTTACTAGTTTTTATGTATTTATAACAAGAATAAATTATGACCGCTTTTTATTTAACTTGACGATTTCACTGCAAAGAGCAGACGTGACAAAAAAAAAAGCTGTTCGGGACAATAATATTTCTGAGGTAGGTAGGTACCAACGTATCCAAATTGAGGTTATTAGTGTTATTACAAAAAACCGCTAATGCTTGAATACTGAATATACCTAGTTATAAAAATAACGGAAATAAGTTTCGATCATCAGTGTCGTTTTTTCTTTGCCAGTGTTTAACAAAATATTTTTCGAAATGTTTGTTTAGAAATTAAAAACAACCGTTATGAATAATAGTAATGAAAACATTCTTAAAACTGTGTCATTTCGAAACAAGTCCTGATAAATAATTATCCAAACCAACAGAGAATATCTAATATTTGTCGCATTATCAATTGACTATAAGGTAGCGTTAAAACCTCTAGGTAGTACATAAAAACAAAAGTTATATTATGGAAGTAAACTGGTGGTTTTAAAAAATGTATCCCATTCTCAAACGAAACAGACTCGGGTCATTAAAAAATTCTTCGATTCAGAATTCCAATTCAACGAGGTTGCAAGACATTCGTTTTGTCTATTTGACACTAAAATATTTTCCATTTGCAAAATTCATTCGTTTTGAGACAGCGGCATAACTATGGGGCATAATGATTGAATAGATTTTAATGTAGTATTTTGAACCATATCGCACAAAAATAGTAAACTTAGTAATTACTTCGAGTTTCGATGACAGGATATCCAATTATTCTTGTAATGATATGAGTCCAGAACGTTAAGTCCTCATGCGTTAAATCATAACCGTTGTCATGGCGTTCAAGGTATAATAATATAAATAAGTTCCGGAACTATTTACTACATATATTACACGCAACTCTCTTGGTGGGCTGCCAGCAACGGCGTTCTCGTGGTGACGACCTCTCGATGTGATCTCACCGCTCCATTCACGCAGCTTCGGCCGGAATCACTCTGAAAGGAACCATCACCTTTATGCCTTGTTTAATTTTCAGCCCACTTCTCAAGCAAGCGGCAAGAACATTGGCAGGAAAGTGAGCGTTACGAATATGTCAATAATTAATTTCTCCTGCTCAATACGCTCATGCTAGTAGCAGTGTATTTACTCTAACTTATGCCTGGCTTAATTTTAAACCACTCCTCCAGCAAGCGGCAAGAACATTAGGAAGTACCTAAGTGAGCATTACGAATAATAATTTCTCATGCTCCTGCCACTAGCAGCATATTTACTCTAGCTTATGCCTGGCTTAATTTTAGACCACTTCTCTAGCAAGCGGCAGAAACATGGGCAAGTAAGGCGAGTATTACGAATAATCATTTCTCATGCTCCTGCCACTAGCAGAGTATTTACTCTAGCTTACACCTCGTTTAATTTAAAACTACTTCTCATTAGAACATTAGCAGGAAAGTGAGCAGTAAATGCCTAATGGCATGATTTAGTCTCGCTTGTACTTGGTTTAGTTTTAAACTGCTCCTCCAACAAGCGGAAGAAACCTTGGCAGGAAAGTGAGCATTACGAATATATCAATAATTCACTTCTCGTGCTCCTGCCACTTGCATTCATAACTCTCGATCATACCAATGCTGTGATTTCAGTAGTCTACACTACAACAATAACATAATGCACAGTATGCACTCTGTGCTGGCAGCATTGTTAAGTACATTATGAATAGTTTCTGCTACTGAACTATTTCTACTACACAAACGGTGTAAGATGGCGATAGAAGGAGATGGTAAATGCGATCAGGTACGTTAGCCAATTATGGCCAATTATAGCTTCATAATTTTCTATCATTTTTTGACCGAACTTCACCTTAGCAAAGAATTTTAAGACTATTAGGACATCGACTTCAATTTGATACGCTCACAAAGGACTCTAGTATTGTCAAAGTACCACCCAACCACCCTCTACCCTTCTGTCAAAGTTTCGTATAAGCAATATTAGAGAAAATTTCGCGAGTTTGTTTTTAGGGTTCCGTTTACTAATGGTTGAGCGACAACCGCGAATCGGAAGACGCAGTGTTGGCAGGCCTCCCACTAAGTGGGCCAACGATATCACGAGATTTGCGGGAAACCGGTGCATGTTAGTGGCAAGTTGTCCTACATTGTAACGATCTAAGAGGGAGGCCTTTGTTCAACCGTGTTAGTCTTCCAGCTGATGATGATGATATTGATACAGACGGTGTCAAAAAGACCTTATCATTAAGGCTACCTTAGGTGGTCCTTCCAGTTCCATCCATCTAAAACTTACAGCTACCTTTCGAACCGCAACTTGAAGATGGCCACGAGTAAGTATTATGTTACAGTCACTTTAGCGAACAAAAAAATAATAAAAATTATGATAAGACTAGCTGACCCGGCGAACTTTGTTCCGCCTTAAATTTGAAAAATTCCAGTGGTTTGGGCTGTGCTATCCCGCGGGAACTATGCAATTTTCCGGGATAAAAACTATCCTATGTCCTTTCCCGGGACTCAAACTATCTGTATACCAAATTTCAACTAAATCGGCCCAGCGGTTTAAGCGTGAAAAGGTAACAGACAGACAGACAGACAGACAGACAGACAGAGTTACTTTCGCATTTATAATATTAGTAAGGATTAGAAGTAGAAAGAAGTGTGGTAAACGTAATCTGTGTTTTGATCGTCATTTATGACTATCATTCAAACAATACACTAACCTAAATATTCATGACCACAATTTTTGTAAAATGTCTTAACAAAACCAAATGATTACTGTTATTATTATTTATCAACGGTAGTTGGGAAAGCCTTCGTTTACGAGTCCAACTCGTGCTTGGCTGGTTTTCATAAACTTCGGAGAAGGTAAATTGAGTTATGATTGATTGCCGGTTCCGCTGAACACAATGGAAACAGGTTGTTACAGCGGGGATAAGCTTCCGTACAAATACGTAAGAAATGTAAAGCCTATTATTATACTAAACGACGCGTGTTGGCCGCGGTTGGTGTTAATGCATTCCCGGGCGTGGCATGGAGTCGTATTATCTTTCCAGGTGACACCGAAAAAACTATCACAATAAAACTTTATGCATTGTTTTCGGAGTTCTACCAAATGTACCGAATTCCAACTCGACTGGAAATTGGTCAAAAGTACAGCCATGTAACACGGTCGTACGGATGGTGAGCGGAGAGTTAATAACACATAGTCCTGTTGGCACCGTTTGGTACAGAAATATAAAACACCAAATAAAAAAACTAAGTCCGTAGTGTGTAACATAAAGTTTGGCTGTTTGTCTGAAACGGCCATTTGCATTTTTAAATGATTCTAGAATTAAAAAAAAAAAGAAGAATGCTAAATCACAAATGCAGCGGTCATAATTAGCTCTAGCTCCCAAGAGGGTAAGATGTCTTTCGGTAGGTTAGCATTAATTTTGTAACGATGCTAATAAAGACTCGTTCAGCATTAAAACTACACTTTCCAATTTCAAGATTTCTTCCATTAAAGAGTTAATAGCATCAAATTGGAAAATTTAAACATTTTAAGAATGTAAAGGGAAACAATTTTAAAAATAACGTCTAAAAATGTTCAACTTTTGAAAAATGTAACTAATCAAAGGACGAAATCGTGAAATTACAAAACTTGGGTCGGAGGCTGAACGACACCTTATCAGCCACATTGGAAGTTGTTGGTCATGTCTACCTGTGAGTCGGCGTAAGCGGCGTGCTGTGATAAAGGCGTGCTGGGTGACTGGGTGCGAGCGATGCTGTGCGCGCTGCTCGAATGCTTGGGCTCAGGCGTGGCGACCACCGCCGAGTATTGCGGAGGCTCGGGCTGACAGTTCATACCTAGTGCACAGAAGAAAGCGTAAGCGTCAATCCATAATGTCATCTATTTTGTGTTATTATTATTATTTTTTTACTACAAACTGACCAGTGATTGACCTCTATCTCACTTGGTGGAAGGTGCAGATGAGGCCAAAGGTGTAACTCACTGGTTCAGTAATAGCCTATTCACTCTAGCCTTGAAGAGCCCTAGGTTGTATCTGTCCGAAAATACAGACGATGGGAGCGAATTCCATTGCGAATTTCATTGCGAATTTGTGTTATGGTGGTTAATCATTGGTTCCCCTTTCCACTTATACGCCCACAATCATGCTGAACGTGGCATTTAGGTCTTGTTACCTTAAGCTTTGTAACCATAAGGGACAAAGAGGTGATTTACATTCATATCGGTACTATTCCTTAGTATCTTGTATTTCTCCTTGTTTTATGTCTACGTGTATTGAATGTGTGTGTAAATAAATGTTTCTCTCTCTCTCTCTCTCTCTCTCTCTCTCTTATGTATGTATGACTGATAGATACCGGACGATCGATCGTCGGTAAAATAGCGATATGATTAATAATACATTTAACTGTCGTTTATTGTAGCATGGTACCTAACTCAAGCTGATCAAAGAGTACTAGATGATCGATTATAGATCGATGAAAGAATTTAATTGTCGTCTATTATAAATCTATGGTAACTCAAACTTATTAATGGGTACCGGAAGATCGACTATAGATCAAATAAAAAATCAACTGGTGATCGGTTACTCATTTATCTGTTGCGCAGAATGGTAACTCAAGCTGATTGATACGAACCAGACAATCGATCATAGGTCGATGGATTGATCGATTATTATTTTTTGTTTATTGTTTTTTTAATTTTATTACATCAACATAGCTACGGATTGATTACCAAAACACGGGTACTCAGTACTCAATCGCATCAAATTGGTCTGATTATTTTGCTTGAAAGTTATACGCAGAATTTTATGCATGCTAATCCTGTGTACTAGGCGAAAGTTAGGGTTTTATAGCAAACATTTTTAGACCACAAGAAAATAGAAGTTCAATGAATCCAACTAGGTCCCATTTTCATTGGTCATAATAATCGTTAGTCATGTTTTTTTGAACTAATGGCATTGCGCATTTTTCAGGAATTTTGTTAGGTGAGTTTACTATCAATTCTAATACTTATTGTTTAAGAATTAAAACGCTTTATGACTAAAGAAAATTATGACAAAGTACATTCATAACTACAATTTTATGAGACTAAATATATAAACGTCGTCAAAATTTTGCTCGAATACAAGTATAGTACAAAAATTTTCTTTACCTTTTTTTGTGTTGTTTTGAGTGACGTGTACAATTATTGTTGTGATGTATGCTCCGTAATTTTTGTATTGGGGAATCTACTGTTTGTTATTTTATCAGCATGCATTATGTTATTGTACCTATCTATGTTGATAAAATAAAAAAAGCTCTAATAAGTAATCCTTAGACAATTTACAAAGTAAAGGGAATCGCTTACATGTCATTTATTCACTTCAGAGCATTATGTTTAAGTGTGTTCATAAATATGGGTAAGTAGGTACTTTGAGTTTGAACGTCTAAAATAAATAATGGTTTTAGTGTAAGTAAACAAAATTTCTGATTATTTAGCAAATAAGTGCGTCTTAGTTACTACGTACATAAATACTTAAATCACGTCTTTATCCCTAACGGGGTAGATAGAGCCTAAGGTAACAAGACCTAAAGGCCACGTATAGCATAATTGTGGGCATATATGTGGAAAGGAAATCCAATCTAAGTTACTAGGTTGTTCAAATAATTGTAGTCGTCTAACTAGGTAATTATGTTATGTGTGTATGTATGTATTATTTTCTTTCATTTACTTAGCTATGCATTATAATTTATGTTAGTACCTATTGTTGTTTTTATTATCCTCGCGTTTCTCCTGTTCATTTGTTTCCGCCACCTACTTAAACTGTCTCCGACTTATTTCTTTCTTTTATTGGTTGTTTGGTAGATATCGCTATTAAGCGATAAGACCGCCTCTTGTTCTATGTTTCTGTATTGTATCGTACTGATTTGTAGTGTTTAATAAAGAGTATTTGTATTGTATTGTATTGTATTGTATAATTAGGGTTTCTAATTTTACCTAACCTCGTTAAATATCGCTGAGCACGACACTACCAAGTCATTACTGCTGTTTTCGATTTTTACATTTTATATTCCGTAAACAATAAAATGTATTTATATTAAACACATAGTGCAATTAAAACGTACTCTTCAACAAGCTAATATCAAGAACTAACCCATACTAAAGCGTAACACAATTTACCGTGTATATGAGAGCTGTAACATTTTTCAAGCCCGTCCCAAGCTCAAAGCCAAAGCAAAACAACCATGAAAAGAGATTGCAGATAATTACAAGAAACCGTAGAATGGCTGGTAAAAGGGCAGAGGTAACCTCTGCGCGGCGAGTTTGCGTTATTCCCGTTTCCTTCTAATGGCCGCCACACTGGTTTGCTGAGAGTAAGTTTTTGCTTCAACACAGTAACAATCATTCTGATAGATTAAACACTTAGCTGTATTAGGTGTATTGTGGCCAATCTATTTACAAAATTGTTCGAAATGGTTAATCTTACGTGTAGAATAAATTACTAAGCCTTTAAAGCTGATATTTTGGACTGAAAGTTCTTTTGTAACGTACACACAGCAAAGCTATTCGGTAAGCAGGATAGATACGGCGCGAGCGTGCGTAGGTGCTTACCTGATTATATTGCCGTGTGTACCTAATAAGTTTCGGAAATGATCACGGAACAGAATGTACCAGTTGCTTACGATGGGCGGAATTCTTAGGGATCATGTTATAGGCGATGCGGCTAGCAACCCATCACTATTTTGATTCCTTTTTCTACCTATACTCCTACAATCATGCTAAACGTGGCCTTTAGGTTTTGTTACCTCAGGCTCTGTCTACCCCGTATGTATGTATCACGGAATATAGAGTTCCAAAAAAGAGTTTGTTAATCGTTAAATCAAATTAAATATTTTAAATGTATAACATACGATCTTCTTTAATAGGCTACCTTAGGCTCTGTCTACCCCGAAAGGGATAAAGACGTGATTTATGCATGTATATATCTTTATAGCATTCAGCAACTCTGAAAATTGTTCACACTTGCACACTATGGTGTAACGATTTAGAATTATGTGCGAAGTCTTTAGAAATCTGCTCAGAGTGGCTAAAGACTAGGGTCCACTAGATTTGAGGTGACCATGCTATGTCCCCATACCTGGCTTTAAGCGGTAACGGTGCCGATAAAGCATATACAAAATGAGAACCACCTTCTTATTTACTTATACTTCAATTAATGCGCATATCTCTAATAATTCTTCTTCTGCATCGTAAACAAAGAGGCAAAATTACAGCAAACAACTCAAACAACACTAAGTCAAAACTCGATACGAACTCTTTAGCAACAACGCAAATTCCAACATCATAGTTACCAACTAAAACAGAAACGAAATAAACTGCAGACCTAGAATTGAATAAGAAATTGCATATAAAGAGGTTGCTCGTGGAACAGTGCGCCTTGTTAGTGGACGTAATCAAATTATTCTATCGCCTGGTGGCGAGCGCAGCATCGATCCAAGCAAGGCATTAATACAAGTAAATAAACACTAAGTCACTAATCTCTTAGAGGAAAAAACCGGTCAAGTGCGAGTCGGACTCGCGCACCGAGGGTTCCGTATCATTATCTATAAATATCTAAAACCAGTGTAAGCAGAGCCCTGTTCCAAAGCAAAATGTACGCAGTGTGGGGTTACTTTATATTGGTCACTGCTATATACAGACATACATACACATTTACGGTTTTCGCAATTATTCTTTAATCTGTGCTATAAGACCTACCTTCATACCAAATTTCAAGATTCTGCGTTCACGGGAACTACCTTGTAGGTTTTGATTCCCTTGAGAGTTGAAAATTTGCGGAAATTTGCGGCATAAACGGCTGTATCTTTTGATTGCGTTGGCTTAGAAGTTTGATTTTTTCAAAGCTTCAAGGGACAGTAGACCTGAGTAATTGATATAAATTTCAGCTTCATACCTCCACGCGTTCCTGAGAAAAAGGGTCTTGGCAGACGGACAGACGGACAACAAAGTGATCCTATAAGGGTTCCGTTTTTTCCTTTTGAGGTACGGAACCCTAAAAAGCTAGCGACTCGGGAAAAGATAGTTTGTTAATAGCTAAAGTTTTAAAGTCGGCATGTCGAAGTCCTGGCGTCTAACTAAACAGCACTTTTAAGTTCTCGCATTCTACAGTTTGCTGGCAATGGCAACATCTGGCTTATACGTTAGAAGTTTTGTTGCATGGGACCATGTCTCTGAAAATTTGGTGTGTAATGCCTAAAGTTTCTATCCGGGGCTATAGTGTGCAAAGAGTTTGCATTAAAATATTTTACAAAGAAGCATACGGTTACAAAGTTATAATAATAATAGGCACCCTAGGTTAGGTTTTTATAATGTTTTTATATTTTGTATTAATATTGCTTTGTTACTTTTTATATCAATATTGTAAAAACCTAACTAGAGATGAAAGGAAATATACAGATAATAATAATAATAATATCTTGGGACAATTGACACCAATTGACCTAGCCCCAAACTAAGCAAAGCTTGTAATATGGGCACTAGACAACGGATAAACATACTTATATAGATAAATACATACCTAAATACATATTAATCATCCAAGACTCGAGAACAAACATTCGTATTTTTCATACAAATATCTGCCCCGACCGGGGATCGAACCCGGGACGTCGAGCTTCATAGTCAGGTTCACTAACCACTGGGCTATCCGGTCGTCTATATAAGTTGAATTAGAACTCGGTCTTACTTCTGTTTTTAAATGTAATGGGATACTAGTTTGGTTTACAACTTGATGAAACTCTTTAATTTTGACTTTCGAAGCAAGCATTATAATTTTATGGTAAACGCTGAGTTTGAAAATGTTGTTTCCTAGTCCGAAGTGTTTTCCTGAGTGTCCCCTTAGTGTAATTCTTTTTTAATTTTACGGAGAAAAGGTTCAAGATTGAAATAATTATAAAAAAAGTATTTTTTTATAATAAATCGCCTAAACATCAATGCTAAATTAATATAGTAAGCTATTTTTGTAGGTAATACGATTTTAGATTCCGCGGGATCAAATAATAAGAGAACACCGTTAGCCAAAAAGTGATATGATTTTCTGCTAGAACTTTCTGCTGAAAGTAATAAATAAATTTAACGACATTCGAACGAGTCCTTGGGAAATACGATATTAAATAAGTACCTAATTGAAATAAATGACGAATCTTATTACATTACGTTGTGAAATTATACCGTTTGTTTGAAATAAAATGGTTCGCTTCGTACACACATCAAGAAGCAAAATAATTTCATTGATTGACAACCCGTCGGTATTAAACGTAAACACTTCGATTAATGAAAGTACTTAGACCACGTTTTTAATCAACTGATGAGTAATGTTCATGCCATTTTGTTTTATATTGACATGGTGTTGTCACCATGTCATCAACCAACTTAAAAAGCATAATAATGAAGCGAACGAATTTAACATTGATTATTTTAGGTTTCATATTGGCATTCTGGATTGTGCATCTCCGTCCGAGAGAATTACGGCAGGTAATGATTTTTTTTTAATAAAAGATGTTGGCAAACGAGAAAGTGAGTCACCTGAAGGTAAGTGATCTCCATCAGCAGTAGAGTGCAGTGGGGGTCGCCAGAATGGGCAGGGCATAACTTATGGAGCGCCACCCTTTCGCTGTCTACCGCTGCCTACCCTAGCTAGCCCCCACTGCACGCTGCTGTCCCCATGCAACACCAAAGGATTTCAGATGCGCTGCCAGCCTCTTGAGCTAGTATAGTAGTATAATGTTAAGAAACTTGTATGTATGATTATATCAGGGTTTACAACATTCATTTAAAACAATTACAATGTATAATACATGCAGATACTAAAACTATAGTTACTACTAATTATAAAACAAATTATCTTATTTTATACTATTGGTTATAATCTTAATGTGTATCTTAAATTATCAATATTATATCGATAATTCCGAGCATGTTTTAAAAAAGAAAAAAAATATTGTGATAATTAAATTAGGGACTCGATTTGTAATTTCATTCCATTGATTTCATTCAATGTTATGACTGTGCCATACATTTTTTCGAATCACAAATAATATAGGTAATCGATTTGAAAATCGAAGTCGACTCAAATCTGGATTATCAATGAATTTTTGAAAGATATATTAATTCCAGCCATTTTATTTAACCCGAACTTTTGAAGCACATAAAAATAATGTTACCTAAACATGTATTTTGCTGTGAAAACTTATAATATGATTATGTATGAAGATAAAATGTATGCTACTGTTCATAATTAGGCATTAAACACGACTAGGGTTTTATGGAACGAACCAAATTTCTCTCCTATCATTATGCGCCATGTTATATAACACTTCAAGCTACCAAAGTGGTCCGAGTGATTTCCTGCTACATAGTGTTAAAGTTCACAAAATAATACCCGACCATTTTGTATTAAGGTAAACAGGTGCGGTTTAAAATGTCAAAGCAAGCGTAAAACTCTATTGTTTGGACGTGCGGCTCAACACATCGCACCCTTCGTGGAAGAAAGACGTAAGTCCTATTGACTTAACATGGGACTTACGTCTTTCTTCCACGAAGGGTGCGACATGCTAAACAAGCCTGCATTGTACCAGTACTCACACAGCGTGGGTAACTCGCTCCGCTCGAATATTGACCGCGCGCCCGGGAAAATTCTATATAAACTTTACTACGTGGTGTAAATTTGTAGACCGATTTTTAAAATAACGTACGACGTAATCTTTGCGGGAAACAAAGTATTTTATGCCCATATTTACAGTACACTACCGTTACATAAGAGATTAGATTGGCTTTGAGGTTACAGAGACGAGCCCAAAAATCAGTAGGTACTATAAACGCGAATGTTTGTAAGTATGGATGGATGGATGTTTGTTACTTCACGCCATAACGGCTGGAAAGATCTAGATGAAATTTATTACATAGATAGATTATAGTCAGGAATACGACATAGGCTACTTTTTATCTCGGAAAATTGCGTAATTCCTGCGGGATAGCAATAAACGAATTCTATGCAGACGGAGTTGGGGGCAACAGCTAGTACATACATAAATCACGTCTTTATCCCTTATGGGGTAGACAGAGCCTAAGGCAACAATACCTTAAGGCCACGTTTAGCATGATTGTGGGCGTATAGGTGGAAAGGGGAATCAAAATAGTCAATCAAATCAGTTTTTAAGTATGACATAAAGGGTCACAGCGTCGAAAAAGGTCTGATCCATCTATTACTCTAACATACGGGCATCATTACGCTACGGTAGTATTTTTCTTAATAAATTACTTTATATTGTAGTGTTGAAATAAGAAACTATTTGTAAACGTTTTGCGACACTTTCTGAGTGCAAATAGCAAGAAATTTCCAGTCACTCAATCAACAGTCACACACAACGCTTAATATTAGTAAGTGAAAAATGTTGAACGTACCTATTTATATAAATAAACGTCACGTGCCACTGTTAAAGTGAAGTGTGATAACTTTAATACGTCAACAATATTAAAAGCGACATTTTTACGGACAGAGAGCGTTAAATTGTCAAATGGGTTAAAATAGATTAATGTAGGAGGTATTTTGGTCGCACTTCTGGGCGGACACCGTGGTAAGCATTGGGAGTGACAGTAATTGGTATTTACCTTTACTTAGAGGTATTAAATCCGGGTTTCGATCGTCGGGGCAGAGCGGCGAGCCTCGCTTCGCTAGCGACGCTTTTTGATTCTTCGACGATGGTATAGTGACTGCGAAAAAGTGTAAAAGATTAGAATATCATTACTTAAATGAAATGATATGATCAATCGGAGCTGGACTCTGATTTTCGATAGCACATGTGAAAATACAACTTGAAAGTGAAAAATTTGGCTGAATTGAAAATGTTCTATGGTTACCGTCAGGCGTGATTGTGATCAAACGCATGTCTTTTTCTCATAAAACACATTTAAACAGAGTAGACGATAATTATAGCTCCATTCTTGTCAACTAGTCGAAAATTTTGCCGTAGTTTTGTAACAAAACACTGCTTTTCACTTTAGAGTGATATGCTTTCTAAAATCGGCCCCTGACTGCGCTCAAAGGCGAAGAACCGACCACTAGGTGTTAAGCTAGTAAATAGACAGAGGTTTCATCAATTCTTTACTTTACCTAAGCTGTGCAAGTATTTCGATTTTGAATTGTATGAAATTCGGTGTTTTACTCGCTCTGTAATAATGACCACATTCAAAATTCGTTTGATACGCGTTCCCAATCCTCAATATTTATGTAATTTTTATGCGATAGATTTTTATTACATAAAAAGTTTGAAATAACAATTTATTCTGTTAATTGAATTTAAGCCTAAAAATCACAAGGAAAGGTTCCCTAATAACCCTTTCTGTTATCTTTTTTCGCGTATCTGTCTCTTGACTGCGAGCCCCGACCCTTTCGATATCATCTCTAATTAAATTGATTGATGAATCGCCTCCTAAATTAAACATGCTTTTAACATAACGTAGTATCTTTACGGAAATGTATATCGCAAAAGCTTCTTTTGTACCCATCCCTTTTGATACTCGCGTCTTCAACTTGGAAACTTCTCCACGCGTAAAATATCTTAAGGTTAATTTCAATAAGTAGGCTTTTCTTCTCAAAACCTGGCTTTATAATGAACTCATTACGTATGTTTTCTAATAAGCGTCTAAATCCTACACAGACAAACAAAGTAAAGAAATGTTTTAGCCATTAGCCGATATTTTGTCCATAAAATATCACTCTTCAAACACTGCTAACATATTTATGACGTTGAAACAATCATAATTTATGTCATCTAAACCATTATGATTTAAACAATCATTATTATGATATTTAAACATTTGCTGTCAAAAACAACACTATTTAAACACAACCGAGTATTGTTGACGACGGAATTTAAAAACGTTTCTGCTATAATATAGTTTAAAATGGTTTAATAACACAAACTAACACAAAAACAAAGTTACTAGGAGCTTATACGGAACAGCTGTTTATGCTAGCTACTGACAGAGTTAAGAAGTACTGTCTTGAAAGTTGATGTCAGCACAATAGAAAGGTATTTGAAAACTGGAACTTAAGTAGTTAATATACAAACTATGTACTTAAAGGAGGCTCCGACCCAGCCAGTCATCAATATCCACTACAATACACATTGTAGGTGCGAGGACCCAGGCTGCTGATGGTAGCGGGTTTCCTAGCGATGTGCTTATAATGAAACTTCGATAATATTCGACTGGTATAATTTAAGGTACTGGATCTTACAAATAAAAATGCCTATTCGCTGAAGTGGTTATGAAGACAGTGGTAAAAAAGGACCGTTTAAGACGGGTACAATCCGAATATTTTTGTGTACGTGAGAAGCTCTGCTGTGATTGGTTACAGAAAAACTACGTCACGTAACGTTTCGTTTCTACGTTATAATATGATGTTATACAATACTAAATAATTTTGAATAAAAAACAGTTGCGTCCGCAACACACATCTACGTAGCCTTAATATTTTTTATAAGTACATAAATTTAGTTTTTCAGGCTAACTTCAAACAAAATCTCAAGCAACACCGCAGTGAGTATACTCGAACAATTTCAGCGCTCTTTCCCATCTCAGTATAATTGACACGTTTAAGAAAAATAAACGCTATTGAACGCTCCGTAAAAGTTGTCAGCAATTTCTTTAAGTGGCATGGCCGTAGTTTAAACGAGGCTGCCGTGGTTGTCCAAACACCGCTCAGTGCAACCGTACCGAAATGGAATAAAAACCAATGTTGACACTGCTACATTTATATCTGTGCGTGGAAATCGTTGGAGTGTAAACCAGTTTGTATGTACAATGTACTCGCAATTTTGTTCAAGTTTTTACAGATTATTGAGCCAAGTGTAGTGTGTAATACTAAGTCGGTCAATTGACATTTGTAACTGAAAGTGAAGGGCGGTTTTGCAATGTAAAGGAGTATAATTATGACGTTAAAGTTAATATTTTTTAATTTTTTTTTAATTTTTTTTTCAGGCTCGATTTTTTAAAACGAAATTCAACATTGTTTACTTGTGATCGAAATCGCCTCGATTTACCAGATTGTTGCTTAAAGTGTCGTTTTTGTAATAAATAACATGTTTGATATTAAGAGGGTATTACGCCAACGGCGCAAAGCGGATGACGTTTCGGCATAAGGTTCATAAAGAATAAATATTTTTTGTAATAAAAATAACTAACTAATTATAATCAACACGTACCTACTTTTTTCATTTATTGATTATCGATTTCCGCTTACAAATAAACAGCCATAAAAGAAAAATAAAAATACATTATGTTGTTCATTGAAACAAGAGACGGTGGTATTGCCGTCCTTGACCAGCAACGTGCCACTTCGCGGCTTATTATAAGGAACACAACATAAATATTTCATTGCAGTTCGAGAAAATACATATTTATAACGTCTAATAAAATAATTACCTTCGTAATCCCTCGCCCTCTGTCGCAACCTGGTAGCGACGAGAGCTAGGCAGAGGACTATGGCTACGGTAACGGCGGCACCCAGCACGCCCCCGAGCGCCCAGTTGACCTCCCAAGCCTCTTGAGCCTCTGTTCAAAAAAAGATTCTTTTTATTCCAAACTTAAATTCAAACTCTTTACAAAACGTGCCAGTAGCATTGCGTTGAAGAGGTCGATCGATTACTTAAATACTCGTTACCACGAAGCCATTCAATATAACTTTATGGACGATTTTTCTTATAAGCTAACTGACAATAAAATAAAAGGTCTATACATTGTGTACTTTTTCTGGCTGAAAAGTCAGTTGTTTTTAACCAGTCCTTCTATCGAAATATTCATTTATATAATAACTAGCGACCCGCCCCGTCTTCGCACGCTATATTATGCATGTATTATACATATAAACCTTCCTCTTGAATCACTCTATCTATTAAAAAAACCGCATCAAAATCCGTTGTGTGGTTTTGAAGATATAAGCATACATAGGGACATAGGGACACAGGGACAGAGAAAGCGACTTTATTTTATACTATGTAGTGATAGTCCGCAAGTAACAATAAAAATTATACGGGTATTTTTATAATCAGTGGTTGATTTTTAAATAGTCTTTTGCAACAAAAGGCAGGTCGAAAACGACTGATTATTCTACTAAAAAAACTACAGCTTCTTAATTTACCTGTTCTAGGCGACAGTCTGGGAGCAGTTTCCACGGTAAAAGTGACGTGCTCCGATCTCCCTCGAGCATTCACGGCGTACACATTCAACCGGAGCTGCCTTTTAGCTCCTAATCTTCTCAAGTTCCACACGGCTACTCCATTAGTACTATTAACTACCAGCCCTTCGCTGGCCCATACTTCGACTATATATACACACTGAAGTCCGCCTTCATACCCTAAAAGAAAGTCCAATTAAGTTATCATTTCACCTCCAATTAATTACTAGAAATACTCTTCGTTATGAACAAAACGGTCTTTCTTAATTTTAAATAAAGGAAATCTTTTAATTAAAAACGGTTTGAGCGAATATGACTTTGATTTTTTCTGTAGTAGGTACGTGAAAAAATCGCAGTTCATTCCACTTTTTCGATATCGGTAAAGTTATCGCTTTTGCGAAAATAATTCACTGGCAACAAAAAGTTTGAACTGAAATTATATCGTGCTTATAAAGCATTGTCAAAAGGTCAATTTTGTAATTCGGGCCAGCGGCAAGGTTAACGAGCCACTGGAAATCGTGGCAATTACTCTCGTAAACGTTTTTTGTAGCTTATTAAAGAGAAATAGTAAGTTTTCGATAACATTAAAACGGTTTTAACAACATAATGAGCGGTAATCAACCATTATCAGTTTAATCACGCCGCTTCTGTATTTAAGGAGTGGTTCATTCGCTTTGTTAATTCGGACCAATTTCTGAGTAATACGTTTTTAAGTAGCCAATAATTCGAAATACTTTTGTAGTACATAAGTTACTTTTCTATAGTTATATTTACACAGAGGGGTGCTTGTTCCAACATTAATGTATGTTAGCGAAACTTGGGTATGGCAAAAGAAGCATGAAAGTAGAATAAATGCAGTGGAAATGAGAGTGTTAAGCAGTATGGAAGGTGTATCACTGAAAGATAAAATAAGGAATAGTGTGACAAGGGAACGTGCTGGTGTGAAAGAGGGATAGTCACTAGGATAGAAAAAGTATGCTTAGTTGGTTTGGTCGCGTAGAGCGGATGGATGAAAGTAGACTAACTAAACAGATCCATATGGGGAGTATGAATGGTTACGTTGGGAGACCAAATAGGAGACGTTTTGGAAAAAGGTCAGGTCCGGAGTACCCGAAACCGACGAGCATGTAAGGCATGAAGGGAAAGAAGTTTGTCAGGATCGTAGCAAGTGGAACAAAGCAGTCACTGCCTACCCCTGTGGGAAAGAGGCGTGACGGTATGTATGTATGTATATTTACTGATCCTCTAATAGTTATAAATAAATAAACATCTTGGGACAATTTGCACCGATTAACCTAGCCACAAAGTAAGCAAAGCTTGCACTATGAGTACAACTGACGAACATAAATACACAATAGTTAAATAGATAAGCACACCTTAAATACTTATTAAACATCCAAGTCTCAAGAATCCGTCATCCTCACCTCCGGAACCTCAAATTTAGTAATCAAGTTCTCTAATCACAAGGCTATGCGGCCGTCGATACGTCGGTACACTTTTCATTACAGTGTCAAGCTCAAGCTCAAGCTTAAGATCAAAATGTTGTTAATAATAATAATAATAATAATAATAATAGTTTATTCAGGTAACAAAAAGTACAGTGAGTTAACAAATGGTTGATACCTCTTTTTAAGTATAAGAATACCTGTTCTAAGAGATACCATTTTTCGCGAAGGGTAATTACATTTTTGTACCTGTCAACATTAAAACCCAAGACTATAATTTATTACGAGTTAAACTACCGACATGAAAAAGTGACATAATATTAAAATTAAAACTAATGTGCGTGTGTGTGTGTGTGTGTGTGTGTGTGTCTGTGTGTGTGTGTGTGTACGTGTACGTGTGTGTGCGTGAGTGACTGAGTGAGTGCGTGTGGGTGAGTGTAGGGATGCGCGGGTATATTTGTGCAGAAATTTATTCCAGACCCCGCGACATTGACATCGAAATAGGTAAAATTCTAAATGTTTTGGAGCAGGTCTTCTATCTCACAGAACACAGCAGTTCTTACTCGCGAAATATTCATATTAAACATTGATGAGACTCACCTGCACTACAAACTAAATCCAGTGAATCATCAGTGAGGTTGTAAACAGTGCAGTTGTATGGAGCCTCGGGCCTCGTAGCTGGAAGTAATGTGTAGACGCAAGGCGAGACCTGTTGCCCTGCCAAGTTGGACGCCCGGCAGAACAATGTGCCGTAATCTACGTCTGATACTGGGGTGTATGTTAACACGGACTTGCCTTCCTTTGATTGCACCGTGTAACGTTCCTGGGGGGAAATGATGCCATCAATAAAATTATCGTCTTCATATCAAATAACACATCTAATGCTGGAGGCTTTCTCAATAATCTCCACGCTGATGACGTGCTATCTGCAAAGGCTGCCCGCGATCTTTACCAGATCGTCCCCTTTGTGAGTAGCACATCAATACTACGTGTTCTTGTACGTGGCCGCCCTACACAGTTATACTCGTACTATTGACATTATAAAACGTAAAGTATGAATGATTGTCATTGACGTACAATAAACAACTAGACTCCCAATCACGCTCAAAAACTGTCCGAAGCAAAAGTCTGCACGACGCGTCTATTGTTCAGTTGTGTTTCGACCGCGCTTTGATAACAATGTATATGTCTCTTTCGCACCGTAATCTGACTATTGAGAACAAAAGAGACAGGCAGGTTTCCAGCGCGTGGCGTCGGTCATTACTTCTCACGATCCTACGCCATTGATATTAAACATTATTGCCACGAAATAAGGTGTCAATTTGAACGAATATGTTAATGTTATCTGTCTAAGTCGATGTGTTGACACACACAACACAAAGACAAAGCAACTCGGACGTTTCTTGAGGAACCTTTGTTAGCGACTGAGAGTCTAGTTGTTTATTGTAAGTCAATGATGATTGTGTATTTATTATGAAATTTACATTATTGATATGAGTTTTTTTTATCGCAAAGCTCCCGCAGAATGACGATAGCGTTACAAAGTCACAAACTACTTAGTGTCCATAATAATCTTGAAAACTTTTGGATCTCTTATTATCTTGTTTCTCCATACAATAATAATTCGCATGTAAATCCTACAAGCAGCAGGAAAAATCTAGTCCTCCGTTGACATAATCCTAACCATTATCCCAAAATGTATATCAGTTTCTTGAAGAAAAAATGGGAAATAAAGAAGGGCTCATTTCGGCTTCCAACGAAACTCCCAGACTTCGCCGCTATTTGACAAAATTGTTCTGTTTAAACAATGTCCTGCCGGCTATTTGAATATGATTTGGAGCAGGTATTCTGTGAAATTATTCGGAATTTGAACGATTTTTTTGTTAATATTCTCCTTTCCCTGAATTTGAAATGAATAGCGGCCGTGTTTACAATTGGGGGCCCGATAAAATACCATTACTAGAGTTGACCCTTATCAACGGTATCAGCGAAAAATTCCGCTACCAATTTTTACTGATGAAATTGCAATAGTGAGTAAATAATGGCTTAGGACAGGTCACGTTGAGGGTCCACATATTTTTGTATGCAGCCGGCGTAGGGTTTGATTGCTCGGGTTATTTATATTATGGACATGAACTAGGCTTTTATGAAACAGACTCTTGACTTGTAAACAAAACTGCTCGTTTGTATATTTTATAAAAGTGTCCTTTTGTAATGTTACCATACGAAACGCACAATCGAACACAAAAAAAACATTTTACTCGTACAAGCTGCTTGATGCGTCATTTCATTTTCTTTATCAAGTCATCATCCCAATAAATAATATCCCTATAAAAATAATAAAGTCCCAAAAATTGCAACGATTATAACTAACAAGTTACGATAGGTACAACCTCATTACGAGCAATCCGCCACAAGCATCATAGACATCAGAACAATAATGTTTTTGCATCACCCAGTTCTATTCATCATTTATCGAGGGTCAAAGAGCATCACATGTCGGTGACTTCTGCATAGCGTCAAAATTTGCATGAATGTATATTTGTCGGTGTGTATTCGAAATAATTTGAATGTTCGAATATGTGCACAGGTTATTCGTTACCACAGGATGGCACTCAGGCGAATACGCTCTCCTACTGGGTATCCTGAAAGTCCCACGACAGTTTCAAACGTTTTATATTTGTTCGGTTTATTGCTTGAACCCCTCGTGAGGGCTGCGATTTCCTCCACAAAGTATATAAAAAAATACTTTTCATGAATTTTACTGTACGGATATCAAAATCAAACTTTCTGAAATACCAACATCTTTGAATATACAAAACGAATTATCACACTTCGATTTTCGATGTAACGGGAAACGGGACTTATGTCATTTAGATAATAATATAAGAGAAAATGGATCTTTTGTGATTTGGATGTGCTAGAAAACGGAGAGCGTTCGTAACAGCATTATATATGATTCAATGTATATTTTCCTTTTATGAATGCGATTGAAATTCCAAGTGCGTTCGATAGGTTGTTATGATTATGTTATGACCTTGAAACTTATGATTTGGATACAACGAAAACAGATCTTGGATTTGAACATAAAAAAAGTATCTTCAAAGACTTGGATACCAGGAAATCATTCTGGTACGATTTAGATAATATAGGAACGGGTTCTAGGATTTGGGTAGGATTTTTTTTGTTAAAATTGTATACCAAGGATTTGGATATTTTACTAAAGTTGTAAAGGCTTTTTAACTACGCCTTGACTCGATCACTTTAACGTCTCAATTGCTAGTTTTAAGCAATCGTCGGTGTAGAACCGTTGTCATAGAATCGAGTCGTTAAGGCTATGCCTTAATCGTGGAAAAAGTTACACCAACCGCGCTGAAGCAACTCTGAAAGACTGTTTAAATAATTGAGGATTCTACTTACAGGATCGACTTTGATGAAGCCGGCAGAGTTGTTAAGCGTCCACTCAAACGTAGCGGGGGGCGGGAAAGCGTCAACCTCACACACAACGCTCGAAGGCTCTTGCAAAGCCGCCCCGATCATTTTTATTTCTCTTTTCCGGCACAAAGGCCTGTCTGAGGAGGATTAATAAAAATTATACTCGAGAGTTCGTTGGAGCATTAAATCACAATCGGGACATTTAGGCTGGCAAGTGGCTCTAAATGAGCTCTGGTAACGTATTATAGTCGAAGTGTTTAACCAATTTTGATGACACTTGTTACATAAAGAAATGGTTGCCACATTGAGTTGCAAGTGTATTTAATCTAGTTTGTTCACTTGTTAGTGTTTAAGTTCTTTTTTATAATATTTGAAGTATATCTGTGTCAAATTTCTGCATAGAATTTAATGTATTTGTACTTCTTCTGTACAAGTGGTACCTACAGGACTGGTCAGCTATATTTATAATACAAGCGCCAGATTATTAACAATAAAAGTAGTTTAGGCCCGCGGCTTTGCTGCCATTGGAAAATTAAAAACAAACTAAGGTTTATAATTGGCACTATGAACAAAAACACAAATCATCACAGGCTGAATAACTGATTCAAAACCCAGCCCCCTTGGACCTAAAAAACTGCAACGTTTCGAAGTTATGATGTAGGTACACACAGAAAAGCTATTCGGTAAGCAGGATAGATACGGCGCGAGCGTGCGTAGGTGCTTACCTGATTGTATTGCCGTGTGTACCTAAACAAGGAACCATGGCTAGTTTTGCGAAATTCCCACGGGAGTAAAGTTACAGCAATAATCTACATACATACATACATAAATCACGTCTTCATCCCTTACGGGTTAGACAGAGCCTAAGGTAACAAGAAAATACCTCGTTTAGCATTATTGTGGGCGCATGGGTGGAAAGGGGAATCAAAATAGTGATGGGTTGCCAGCCACCTATAACATGATTGCTAAGATCAATAAGCTAGTTTTATAATGAAACTGATAGTGAACGATAAATACTGGCTGGTATTTTATTCTGAATGAAACGCTCCATTGAAATGAGACCGACGTATTTAAACCTGAGCGATCAAACCGCAGTATCGTCATCAAAAGTTAATAATTCAATAGCCAAATAAAGTTGGTTATTTTAAACTGGGATAGACAAATGAAAAACGCGTTTAAGCCGAGGGCTTTACTGAGGCTGTAAATACTATTAAAGGAAACAACTATCTTTGTTGCACACTATATTGAGACTGGCACTTAACTCAAAAACAAGAAGAATTCTAAAATAATGAAAAAGTATAAAAACATAAAACAATACAAAAAGGTTGTGCCTGCGGCACACGCGTTATCCACGCCAGTTTTAAATTATAAACAATAACACAACCTCTTTTGTTAAAAAAAATCGTACTCATTTTTTATACAGTCAGGTTGCAAAAATATGTACACATCGATCTTATTGCCACAATAATAGAGCACGTATACATATTTTGCGACTGTTTTGTGTATGAACACACGGCAATATAATCAGGTAAGCACCTACGCACGCTCGCGCCGTATCTATCCTGCTTACCGAATAGCTTTGCTGTGTGTACATATCGCACCTCTATTGCAACGACGTAAATGCAAAATTTTCAAAAAACGACTTAATGATAGGAAATGGTGATTACAGTGAAATAAAATTTTTAAATGCATTTTCTCAAAAAACACAAAACTTGCATTTACGTCGTTGTTGCAATAGAGGTGCGATATTGATGACCTTGACTGTACGTATCTGATGAAGGTCAATGTCAAAGTAACAGATAGACAAAAAAAATTAAGCGTTTTAGAATACAACAGCAAGTTTTTGTTTTAATTAAATTAACTAGCCAAGGACTTGTTGAACAAAAACCAGGTTAAGGAATCTTGAGTACTCTTTGGCAATTGAACTTGTCAAAGGAAGTAAAGAAAAGAGTTGGCTTTTGTTAGTATTTCAATCCTGGTTTTTCTCGAAGCTGCTATAGAAGTGGTCTCAAGTTTTTTAGCCTTCGATTTGCCATTTTCACTGACTTAATAAAATCTCAGGTAAGTATAATAAAATTAAAAGAAAATAGATAATTGATTGACATGCAAAATTATAACATCTTCGTAAGTCGAATATCGTAAATGTCATAGGAGAATTTTCACTAATTGATCTAGTCCCAAATTAAACATATATTGCGCCTTACATCCACCCTAATTTGATTCCCCTTTCCACCTATACTTTCACAATCATGTAAAACATACTGACATACATGACTTTCTGCCAAGTTTCTTGCGGCGCATTCTTCTTGGCAATGATGGTCTTTCCGAATGTGCTGGTAGTTTCAAAAGACATGTAAAAGAGCCCTTAGCGGCCAATTTGCAAAATAAATTATCTTATCTTATCTTATCTTATCTTATATCTTTTAGGTCTTGTTACTTTAAGCTCTGTCTACCCCTTAAGGGATAAAGATGTGATTTGTGTATATAACTGAGTTAAATATAACTAAGTTAGCTTCCATGCTGGTCTGGGAGTAAAAAAAATATAGAATATACCAGTTGCTTCTCTTCCGGCGCCCACAATCATGCTAAACGTGGCCTTAACGTTTTGTTACCTCAGGCTCTGTCTACCCAGTAAGGGATAAAAACGTGATATATGTAAGTGTATGTATGTATGACCTCAATTTGTTGCCTAAATAACAAAATAAAACATTTTACACGCAGTTTATACTTAAACGTGGCCTTTTAGTCTTGTTACCTTCGGCTCTCTCTACCCCATAAAGGAAAAATACCTGTTCAGACCTGTTCTGTTCTCCAGTCCATTATGGTTGCTTGGAGATCGCTCTGTAGCGATAAGGCCTATTGTTACCATGTAATATTCTGTATACCTTTTCTGTTTTGGTTGTTATATGTGGTGTTCAATAAAGAGTTATTGTATTGTATTGTGTTGTGATTTATGTATGTTTATACTTACAAACGACTTGCATATGCAGCGGCGGCGACCGTCCGTCCCCTTCCACGTTGGACGCAGTGCACGTGTACTTGCCAGCTTGATGGCGGGACACGTTGCGAAGTGCCAAGTTTGTGTTGCCCGTTAGTATCACCCCGCTCATAGCGTTGTGCTGCAGAATGGTGTCCTAAGACAATTGAGCCCGGTTTAGTATGTAACCATAGAGACCACCTAATAGAGAGGAAATGCCATGTGTAACACGGGCTTTACACCGTTTCCGAACGCATCCGCGCCACCTCTCTCGCTCGCTCCGCATCGCTTTCTCGCTCTCTTTTCTCCAGGCTACCGAGCCGAACGCGTGTGTGCGAGTGGTTTTGCTATAATATTTCTGTTAGAACCTACTTACTTTTAAGTTTTAAACTGTAAAACGATGATTATACTTTCTGAAGATTTCCGTGCATGGCGGGAAGAACTTGATAACTCCAAAATGGCAATTTTACAGGGCAGCGATTTTAAAGTTTGTCATTTTCTCCAAAATCCGTTTTTATCTCGAACTCATCTCTATAGCTTGATTTATGGATAATTTTATGTAATCTTTCAAATTATGTTACGTATTCTCGTAAATTCTGCTTATTTTGTAAGATATTAGACTTATCAACATACTACCCAGAGACTTATCAACTTATTACCCATACATTAGTGCTCAAACCAGTGAAAACATTATTTAATTTAATTCCTAAAAATCAGTTTTTCAGTGTAATTGAAATGTCTAAATTGATTTAAGAGTAATTTTAGATGGTTTTTCAAATATGGTTATGTTTATCTTTCTTACTATCTTATTATTCATAATAATTGACTTATCAACATGTTCACCGATCATGATCACCGAACATGTTAACTTATTCACCATAGAATTGGTATAGTGTAAGTATAAATTGACATATCAAGTTACGTTCGTTTTATCAGTAGTTGAATATAAGTAGATAAAACGATATATTTATTTGTTAACGTAATAGTGTATTAGTCGACTTTTATTTGATATCTTGTTTTGTCAATTTACGTACGTTAGATCGGTTTTTGAGCATAAGTTAAAAAAGTTAAAAAAAAGCCGTGGTAGCCTAGTGGTTTGACCTGTGGCCTCTCATGCAGAGCGTCGTGGGTTCAAATCCCGGGCGCGCACCTCTGAGTTTTTCGGAATTTATGTGCGCAAATTACATTTGGAATTTGCCATGAGCTTTTCGGTGAAGGAAAACATCGTGAGGAAACCTGCACACATCTGCGAAGAAATTCAATGGTGTGTGTTAAGTTCCCAATCCGCACTGGGCGCGCGTGGGAACTATAGCCTAAACCCTCCAATACACGGAGGAGGCCTATGCCATGAGGCACGCCGAATTACGCGACAATTTAATAAGAAAACAATAAAATAAAAAAAACAACAACAACAACATACCTACTACTGAAATTGTAGCGAATTCGGAATAAAAAGGCTATAATAATAAAATAATAATGGATATATTCAAATACTCACGAGGCAATATCTCTAAAAGTATCGTAGATATCGAGTTGTCAATTTTTTTCCTACAAAACCAATGCTGTAGGAAGCCATTGCAACGGTAAAAAAAAAAATCATGTAAGTCTAGTTATCAAGTTCTTCCCGCCATGCACGGATTTATATGACATCAAAATAATAAAACCAAGCCGAACAGGTCACTAGAGTTAAGCAAGCAGCTATTATATAGGTTATTGTTTAGCTGTGAGTGATACTTGATTGATATTGGTAAAACTGAAATTAGAACGTAAATATAAAATCAAAATTCTAATTAAATAAATGACTTTGATCCGCGTAGAAAATAAAAAAACGATTCGCGAAAAATAAGTGTTAGTACGGTATATGACGAAAGTCAGATGTGTTGCCATAACTGTATAGCCGTATTTCGTCTATGGTATTAACTAATCTAAACCGAAGTAAATGGGTTTATACACTATCCCATTTACTTTACTATATAGTAAATGGGATAGGTTTACGTCGAATTAACTTGTTTTTTGTGGTTGCTTAAGATTATCCCTAAGTATTTATTTAATAGCAATTTTATTTTAATAACTTAGCGCGTTTTGTTTTAAAGTCTCCCAAAATCATGTTTTATCCCAAGATTCGTTGTGATGAAAAGGAATTATAAAATTACTAATTTATATGTTATGTGAGTTTCGTAAAATTAATTAGCAGCTGTCTGAAATGAGAGCTTTATAATTAATTATTCGTGAGTTTCGGATGTATCTACGTTTTCTCAGAAAGACTCCTTTTTAATTGGCATACATTTAGGAAAAACTTTACTAATGGCGGCGTTCTACAAACGCATTTTTGAAACATTTCATAAAACATTTATTATGCAATCGAGGCTTTGTTTAAACATTAAATAGACAGAGCTCATGTTGCCATTGAAAAAAATCTCACGCTTTTATTTAAAATTCAAGTTATTCACGTTTATTTTTTATTGAAATCGTCATGAGCTGACGTGGCTTGCGTGCTGAATGCCTCGAATACATCAAATGCATGGTCTATTGACACACTGCCAGTTGCAAACAGAACCAGCTTTTGAATTTATTTATGCTTTCCCACTATCGCTGTGACTAACTTTTTGAACGTCAGTTCCAATTTGGATGACTGTGTTTTGTTTTCAACGTTTACATTCGCCGCAAAAGCAGTCGGTATACACGAGACACTACTCAAAAACGCCAATCCAATGCAGTCAAGAGAAACCGCCACAATCTCAGCCTGATATGACATTGTAAACTAACAAGTCACGTTCCGGTTTTATGCACCCAAAATAACGAAGATGCACTCACGTCGTGTTCCCACACCACTTTATAAGCCGGCGGATTTGCGTCCACCTCGCACCCGAAGTACACGTCGTCTCCCTCCTCTATGTCGTTCGGGTTTATCTTAGCGCCGAGATGCATTGTCGCCACGGGCACATCTGTGAACAGAACCAGTGTACATTTCACCGTTCTCGGATACAGTTTACTTTAAACCGGAGGTCTTGAAGCGGTGGCCTCCTTCCGAGATATGAACTCCTGGTAGAAATTAAGAGTATGGCCTTCGTTTTAAGACGCCTATCGGAGTGAGTTTAAAATGTTGGTAGTTGTTTTTTTGTCGTACTCTTTTAGGTCATAAAAACGTTAATTAGATTTCTGTGAATACATTGTACAGTTGATAAGGTTCCTCGAATGTTGTTTTTCTAGAAGAGGTCAGACAGATTGCGAATACATAAAAGTCCAAGTAACTACGTAAATTTGCATTTTGTACATACAATACATATTTTCAGGTAATACGCTTCGGAATTTAAAGACGACCACACTTTTCTAGATAAATTAAAAATCAGGTGTATGAACTTACACGCTGTACCTAAAATCAATTATATTATTTACACCAACATGAACAATATTAATCAACTTTCCTTGTAACACTACATCGATCCGAACTAAAATTAATACAGTAATGGTTAACTTATGAAACTATTAAGTTTTTTGGTCAAGGTTGTCCGTAACGGTGACCTTTTAGCAACTGAATCGTTAAATGGATATGATCACAAACATTTCCCAAATAATATACCATTATTTTTAGTTCCTGATATCACTCAAGATATTCCACATAATGGAGACCACTATACAATACAAATATTACTAAATGAACCTTAAATTAACGTAGTATCATTACAAAAGTAAAAGGCAAAGCAAAAGATTGTGTCGAAATAATAGTAGCAACTTTATTGAGAGAGAGCGAGAGAGAGAGAGAGAGGGAGATAATGCAAGCAAAATGGAAAATAGCTCCCTGAGGAAACTATGAGCGTAATATTATTGATTTAAATTATCTAAATATATCCCAATCACTTAATCGTTGGGATTAGTTAGGGAGGTTAGACTTGTCAAATTACAAGTTTATAGCTTCGAGAAACGGGACGCGAAAGAAAACGGTTTTCAAAGCGGCTTTAAGGCCTAATTATGTACAGTTGCATACAATACAATACAATACAGAATCAAATAACAAAGTAGACAATAGGCGGTCTTATCGCTTAATAGCGATCTCTACCAGACAACCAATAAGAGAACTAAGTTGGAGACAGTTTAAGTAGGTGGCGGAAACAAATAGGATAAACGCAGGGATAATAAAAACAACAATACCAACATAAATATAGTACATAGATAAATAAATAAAATAAAATAATTCATACATATTCACATAACATTACTGTATAATACCTACTTAAGATAAAATAAATATGAGAATGTAACAATGAAAGATTTGAAGGCCATATAACAGAAAAGACATAAGTTACAACATTACAACATACAAACACACACTCATAAAAGACATTACTTTATCCACACACATTGTCATAATCATAAGTACTATAAGATATGTAGCAATAGGGAAATGACCAGCATTAATATAACCAATTATACTAGGTCCGTATGGGATAAGGACGTGATTAATGCAATTACTTTCTTGTCTGTGGTTGTAGGGAAAATCTGTACTTTAATGTTATTACAGTATAGATTTTTTCAAGGGTGTAATAATGCTAGTAATTCTCTACGGTTTCTGAACGCATTTTAGAGCACAAATGATATAGAATAGAATAGAATAGAATAGAATTTTATTACCACAAATAGAGTATATACATACATTTATATAAAGTAAATCAAACTACCTATATGCGTAGATAAATTTATTCATAGTGGTGTTTAGCGCAACCCGATCTTCTTCTGGAATATTCTGCAACAGTTCTGAGAGGACTTGTAGATGCGAAATCCTTACTATATTATAAATGCGAAAGTAACTCTGTCTGTCTGTCTGTTACCTTTTCACGCTTAAACCGCTGGGACGATTTAGTTGAAATTTGGTATACAGATAGTTTGAGTCCCGGGAAAGGACATAGGATAGTTTTTATCCCGGAAAATTGCATAGTTCCCGCGGGATAGCACAGCCCAAACCACTGGAATTTTTCAAATTTAAGGCGGAACAAAATTCGCCGGGTCAGCTAGTTGTTAAATATGCTGGAAGACTCACAGTAAATATTGAGTGGCAGCTTGCTCTCGATAGTGGAATGGTTGAACTTGGGATGCTCGGAGCGGCAAGTGAGCGTCTGCCCATTGTGGGTTTTTAGTGGAGTCCATTGCAGCAGCGATTGCGTCTCGTTGCCGTCTTCCGAATCCTGTACCAAAATATTAGCTTTAACATTTTTTTATTACTAGGCAAACAGGTTAAAACTGAATAATTTCGTTAACGCCGTTTACTCAGGTAAGGAGCCCAAAAGGACGACGAGGCCTCTTTAAATATCATTGCGTTACCTTGGAAACCACCAGACCTTGGGCCAACTGTATTTTTTGTAACTGTAATAAGTAATGTTCAGTTGTAAATAATTTCTTAAAATTAAATAAAGAAACTGCGTGGTTCGATTCCTTACTTTTAGCTTCTTTCTCATATTAAAATTACATTACATTACATAAATCACGTCTTTATCCCTTACGGGGTAGACAAAGCCTAAGTTTACAGGACCTGGCCACGTTTGGCATGATTGTGGGCGTATAGGTGGAAAGGGGACTCAAAATAGTGATGGGCTGCTAGCCGCGTCGCCTATAACATGATTCCTAAGGTTTGCACCCATTCCCTCGATGGGTTTTTTCTTTACTCCCAGACCAGCTTGGAAGAAATTAGGGGCTCAATTTTTAACAACATGCTCGAAAGTATGTACTAATACTTCAATTTGAAATACTAATAGATTAGAACAAAATTACAGCTTTAACATTAACCTGATCTACTAGACTTAAAAACTCGAGCTGTAGACTTGTAATACACTAATTTGTACCACGATCGAATGATTATGCTTTCATAATAGGCCCCTATGTCAGATACCTGACGTAGCGTCCAAAAATACAAAGTCACTACGCCTTATTTAGGGCTTAAATTGTGCGTATATATTATGGCACAGATTTGTGTAATTTGGCATTAAAGCATTAAATGGGTCTCAGTTGGGTCACGCGTTAGCAGAAACATTATCCTAAAAATTATGTTGAACAATTTTTCCGCTTCCAAAGTTATCTTGATGAAATTACGCAATTTTGGTTTCATCCAGGAAAGCAGTTTCAAAAATGCTGCGCAAAATAATTATACTAACAAAGAAAATAAATTAGAAGTTACTTTATTAGGTAGTTACTTAATTATTTAATTTGATTACGATATTTACAAAGAAAAAATTGGGATCTAAGTTAATGTTTATTGTTATGACAGCCTTGGTTTTTCTCCATTCCACTTTTTATAAAGAAAATTTATTTTTTTTCCTTTCATAATGAGTTATTCATTCATTGCTTAGAATGATTGTCGTAAGGTAGTTATTTTATTACGCCGTACCAACAAATAAAACATCCGACTTTTCAGACTAAATACGATTCCGCTTACAAATAGCAAGAAATGGCACCGCCGAAAATGTTTTTTTTTTTAAGTCCGCAACGGGTAACAGCCAGCATTTTCATAAATATCTGTCAATCTATTTATACACCGCTACCTCCTTTGAGAAGTTGAGTAGCTGACTCCCTTGGGACATGTACGAACAATGTCCATAGCTTTTCTCAACTTCACTTAAGACACTACAGAGCCAGTGACGCTTGAGCGAGCAGAGTGCCTCAAGGTGTAACCGCCCCACGATCAAAGTGATCGTAATAGGTTAAGATCATAAATCGGCCTAACTTGCCGCTGAATTACGAAGTCTAGTTGATTTTGGAAGTTTGACAAAGATGCCTGAGGTACAGAATATTAAACAGGATTTGCCGTAGGCTGTCTGGAATATAGCGCATAATTCACGCGTGTTTTGACTTGATTGTTGATATTAAAAACAGTAGTAATAATAATATTATTATATAGAAACTTGACAAATGTAAAATTTCTAACATTACAAGGCTCTGATTAGGTTTCATTCATTCGATTTTGAAAGATTTTAAATTAGGTACTTCCATGCTGGTCTGGGAGCAAAGAAAAAACATAGAATGTACTAGTTGCTTCTCTACCCACGCAGATGGTAAAAGCCCATCAAGGGAATGGGCGATTATAATAGGAATCATGTCATAGGCGATGAGGTTAGCAACCCATCACTATTTTGATTCCATTTTCCACCTATACGCCCACATTCTTGCTAAATGTGGCATGTAGGTACCTGTTACCTTAGGCTCTGTCTACCCCGTAAGGGATGAAGACGTGATTTGTGTGTGTGTGTGTGTGTTAAATTAGGTACTACGAATGCATCATAATATGATAAATATTATTTTTAACAAATAGTGTAAGTATGAGGTGTTACACACTTATTAATAAAAGGTTAAATTTAACATTGGTTTTACTTTATTTGTCAGTTTGACACCAAATAAACTTAACTTCGCGTGCGAATCCAATAACTTTCTCATATATTCAACATTCTCAATTCACTCTAGGCAGGAAAACAAAAGTTTCGGCCACTGCACTTTGGGCAACAACGGTGAACTAATTTATTATAAAAGCTAGCTAACGTTTGATTAGGTTTGATTTTTTTGCCGCACAATCAATGGCCGACATAACTTAAAATTATCTTCTATTCGATATTGGTGAAATTTCCCTGTTACGGATAGTTTACATCATCAAATATTCGAATAATTGTTTAGGTCGTCTAACAATGCTTACTCGACTGATTGTTTGATCTAAACTGAATGCATATAGTCAAACAATCGAAATTTTAGGATAATCATAAAAAAAATCTAAATCAATTTTAGTACAGAAATTTTAGACAAACGAAAATTCAACGAAACAAAATATTAGTCTAATAATTCAACCAAGCAAAGAGTACCCTTTTATTACATTGTAGCTTTTCATCAATAAGGAAGTTACAGCTAGTGGGCTTCTAGAACGACAGGGCCTCGGATAAACCCATAAGAGTGAGTAAGATAGCTAGACAACCCGAAGGTCTTTTTAAATACCATCGCAGTCATCATCATCATCATCATCAGCCTATGTTAGTCCACTGCTGGACATAGGACTCCCCTAATGAGCGCCATAGCGCCCTGTCTTTAGTTTGACGCATCCAGCATCTGCCTGCAGTTTTACGCAGATCGTCATCCCACCTGGCCGGAGGGCGTCCTACACTACGTTTGCCAAGTCGCGGTCTCCACTCAAGAACACGTTTACCCCAGCACGTTTATCGCAGTGTACGTTTCCAATTTTACCTATCCCTTACCCGCTGCTTGGTGACTGAGTTGAGAAGTCTCCCGCCAAGCCACCACGTGATCTTGGCTGGTGGCCTCGCTCCCGTACTCTTGCACCATAGCTCTGTCAGCCTCCCGACGGACAGAGGATGCTCTCGGGACAGGATCTCCACGGTAAGCGGCCTTACTGTTGACAAGAATTACACTATGTATGAAGTGTCCATTCATTAGCGGGCTGGAAATAGTGGGGTATCAATTTGTTAGCATCAAAAGAGTACAAGATATTGTGCTTGCTATGGATGGATGACAATGGAAGTAAAAATAGTTAGCTAATACTGTTGTACGTATTTTTCAGTATAACAATCACAATCTCTACATAGTATGAAACAAAGTCGCTTTCCACTGTCTGTCTGTCCCTATGTATGCTTAGATCTTTAAAAATATGATGGGGTTTTCAAGAGGAAGGTTTAAATGTAAAATTCTACGCAGACGAAGACAGAAGCTGAGTATCAGAATAAATTAATAAAACATACATACATTACATTACATTACATTATACATTATACATTACACATTGTACATTATATTACATTTAATGGATTCTTACACATTTAAAGGACGTTTAAAAACATTACCTGGATGACCGAGACTGCTCTGTATTTTTATTGGTAAGTTTTCTAAAAATGGAATCTAGCTAGATCGATTAATCGCCCCTGGAAACCCCAACATACCAAATTTCATGAAAATCGTTGGAGCCATTTCCGAGATTCAGATTAATATATTCAAGAATTGCTCGTTTAACCTTTTCGGCGCCACGTCAAATACAAGAGACGTCACCCATACGCCAGACGTCTTTATTGCGATGCCTTAAATTGAATCTAAACCCAATTGAACGAAGGTTGCTTTTGCATTGAAGTAATGGACGTGTATATAGGTCGTTGGCGTTGAACCTGCGGCGGTGCTGATATATGTGTAGTTGGCGTTGAAAAGGTTAAAGTAGATGTTAAAAATTAGAATTTTTCACTCTATCTTCGTTTGCTTAACGTATATAAATCACATTTTGGACCTACATAATGTTTAACGTAACATAGTAACGTGTCTTACATATAAAGCGTAGCCATAACCTCTGGACATTTTGCCGTAAGTATCATAAAAGTGCACTAAAAAGGCATTATCAGATATTCTTGCCGGATAGGGAAGTAAGCTGCTATTTATCGCCCACGGGGGCAAAGCGGGCATTACCTAGTCTTTCCAAGAAGCCATGTTTGAAAAATATCCGTCATACGTGACTTGGGGCGTACTCGCGATATTAAAATATGGAAGATTTAAAAGGAAGCTGTGATTGAGCGCCGCTTTGACATGACAGAAGTGAGATTGAGCATGAAGCTGCAATATTTGACGAATAAAGCCGTCTACTAGGAAAGTGCATTACATTCACGCAAAAAACTTTTAATAAAAATTCAAAGGAATTTTCTCGAAGCACGACCCTGTTGGTAAGAGGCTAGGTACTTGAGAAAAGGGACAAACGTACTGTTTCATCTCATCCTAAGTTTTTGTGATTTCAGACCACAAAAGTAAAAACTGGACCTAAGGCTCGATATTGTATCTCCGCCCGTCTGTCATATCCTACTAATATTATAAACGCAAAAGTTTGTAAGTATGGATGCATGGATAGATGGATGGATGTTTGTTACTCTTTCACGCCAGAACGGCTGGACAGATCTGGATGTAATTTGGAACGTAGATAGATCATAGTCTGGAATAACACATAGGCTACTTTTATCCCAGAAAATTACGTAATTCTTGCGGGATAACGATAAATGAATGCAGACGAAGTTGCGGGCAACAGTTAGTTTGCTCTAAATCTAACGCATCGATTAAATTGAAATGTGGTAGGTATGCAGTTGACGTTGCAAACAAATCCTTATATTTAGTTTGGTGTGTTGGGAATCCTCAGTGTTATGTTCAGTTTTGCTCACAGTTGACTAGTATTTAATACACCTACAATTAGCATGACTTTCAAGCATTTCAGTTCTATAGAATATTGTTTCCAACTTCATCTTTATTAAAAATTTAACACTATAAAACGACTGTAAAAAGATCGCTAAAAGATTCAGTTTCACCAATTTTACGAAATTTTGGTCCAACTTTACTTCTGCTAATCTCAAACGATTCAGATAAATAAAACTACCTATTCAAGTTCCCGTACAAAAATGGCTTAATCGGTCGCCAAATTGTCTGCGGTAATCTCAAAACTCACTTCCTCAACTTGGCCACTGAGATTTTATCTCACCATCTCATAAGTGCTTAATTTTTTGTCACACGACTCTGCACTGCGATATGTAACGAGGAATGTAATGGGAAGAAAAAAGACAAGAACACGCTCTCGCGAGTACAGTAAAAACAAGGGCATTAAACAATGAAAATGATTCAAGCGCCACTTTGTGGAGGTCTACTTATGATAAACTACTTCTTCTTCTTCTTCTTATTTGTGGCGTTTCAAGTCGTTATAGCGACGACAACTTCGCCAATGTCAAAGTAACAAAAATATAATTAAAAAATCTTGTGACAAAATGTCGACAACGTTGTACGGTAATGGTCAAAGACCCCCCTCCCCCCTGTCGGGCTCTTAGCCAACGGTCAATGATATCCCTCAGAAACTGCCAGGAAATCATTAGCAGATGCCCAGGGTGCACCGGATCAAGCACTGCTCTTCCCCCCCGACGGATCCAAAAAGGAACCGCAGCTCTTGACCACACGTGAAGGTAACCCGACTCGCACCCCTATGATAAACTGAATGGATAGCTTATTTTGCTACTCAGCGAAATAGTGAAGTCAAGTCATGCAAAGTACTAAAGCTGCGCTCACCTACAGTTTTTTTATTTACGCAGTTAACCCTGGCTCCGCTTTAGAAATTGAAATAATCAACACAAATGCAACTAAGCGAACAATACTTCGGACTCCAGACCTACCCCTTGATAATGCTGATACTTGAGAACTGCATTGTTTAGTTCCACTTCTTGTCTTTTATGGTTGTCTGCTTAAAATTACGTATTTGACGCTTTAACGCCAGCGTATTTGAGACGTTAGTTAGGACAACAAACTTACTCTAAGAATTCAGGCCATCGATGTAACACGTGTAGAGAAACTACACTATATTATCAAGTATTCATGAAGAGGTAGAAATTAAGAGTATGTAGCCTTCGAAATCATACACAGATAACTTTCAATAAAAATTAAATCGATTTAAAATGATAATCAACTAAATTATTTCAATGAAATTTTTATGTACCAATCTGAAAGTAAATTTTTCATAATAAAAGAATAAGTTTCATGTTAGTTTGTAGGTTTTAAAAAAAATCTGTTGGTTGTAAACAGATGTTACTGCTTTCCAAGAGGCCGTCAAAAAGACCTTACTTTTGTATTACAAAGAAGCTGAGGGTATTACATCTTATCAATTCAGATAGGAACGCCCTAGAAAAAGGTATACGGGAAAGTGTTTAAGGCTTGAAAAATATGTATGAGACGATTTATAGTTCGGCCGGAGGTGAAACAGGCGTGTTAAGATCGTAAAAAGTGATTTCAGCCAATCCCCAAGGGAATTTATGCGAAGGGCAGGTAAGTGTACTAAACGTTTTTGAAATACGTTTACGTTTTATTAAATTTGGGAATTATGGTTTCGCGTATTAAGTGTGACTTATTGTGGGAGCTCTAAATAATAGCGAGGGATAAGATTTGACAATGTATTTGCTCCAGGTGTAATTTTGAGAACTTGACAATAAAGTTTAAAATTTTGTTGGTAAAAATCGCGTCGCGTCACATAGAGGTTATTTAAAATATACTTTTACTGTAATTGGAATGAAATTTGCGAAAGTTTATATCATAGTAGTAAGAGTTAATAGGTACGTAACACAAGAAGTCGATGTTAAAACAGTTACGAACATAATATTAATAATGATGCTATCTTGCCTGATTCAACACGTGTCGTTTAGTTTGGTACATAATAGGAGTCTTTGAGGCAGGCACAGTACAGAACGATACCATTTTTATTCGTCTATGAAGTAGTTCCTCTTGGTGAAACCTATCGTTTATATTTAACTAGCTGTTGCCCGCGACTTCGTCTGCGCAGAATTCGCTTATTGCTATCCCGCGGGAACTATGCAATTTTCGGGGACAGAAACTATCCTATGTCCTTCCTCGGGACGCAAAACTATCTATATACCAAATTTCAACTAAATCGGTCGAATGGTTTAAGCGTGAAAAGGTATGTATGTATGTATGTATGTAAACTCTTTATTGCACATAAAAAATATAAAAATACAGTAATACAGAGAAAATAGTACAAAGGCGAACTTATCCCTAAGAAGGGAAAGGAAAAGGAAGAAGGAAGAAAGGAAGGAGGAAGGGGAAGGGAAAGGTAACAGATAGACAGACAGACAGACAGACAGACAGACAGAGTTACTTTCGCATTTATAATATTATAAGTAAGGAGAAAGTATACTTACAGTAAATATCAACTTTCACAGAAGTTGCCTGAGGCTTTGACAACAGCGTGTTATCAGCCGTGCACGTGTACACCGAAGACACATGCGCACGAGTGGCATTCTTGATCACCAAGGTCAACGTCCTTGGAAGACCGGCCGGCTGAAGCGAACTCGGGTCCATTGTCTCGAGAACCACGTCGCCTTGAAGCCATTGGATCTTGGGCACAGGGTTACCTGTTACATGAAAACACTATTAATTTAATAACTAAATATAAAAAAAAACTTCAGCTGTCACCTATCGTAATCAGCATCATCATCGGCCAAAAAACGTCTACTGCTGAACGTAGGGGAACCCAAACAGCGCCACAGAGACCGGTCTTATGCGGACTGTGTGTGGTCAGTTGTCAGTCAAATAGTTGTAATATTTAGGCTATAACACTTTTCAAAGTAAAACTGGACTAAAAAAACTTTGCATAATATATGCGCCATGCGCTGATGAATCCGGAGATGTTTTTTTTGTATCTCATATGCAGAGTGAGGCAATTATAATCATTCGATCTAATTTAAATCCGTTTCCAAAATCACCTCAATTCTGGAAAAATGTATTTTAACAAAATGTTTCTCTTCGCTTTCCATGCCGCATAAGTAAGGAAATGAATGCAAATTTACCTAAGCAAAACACATTTAAACATGAGCGAAATTGCTTCAATAAAAATATACCACCGAAGTGCTCTCATTCTATTTGCCGTTTTAAATTTATATGCCATCTTTTACCTTGCTTTCTCTTGCGAGTACGAGAACACATGCGAGCTATCAGCTTTTAGCATAAAATCTCTCGACGAAACGTTGCCGGTAGCGAGGAATGCTTTTACGTCAGTGTATCCAACTAAAGGTTTTATTTACTAAGCAAAAATAATAAAATCACATCACAAAAGGCCCCTAGTTTTATTATGATGAAAGACAATATACGGAGCAGAAGGAAAAATGATGATGCGCTTTCTTTCATTGACAAATTGTTCCACATAAGAGCTGAATGGCACCCGTCGACGTTTGGCCTGCCCCAATCATACCTATTTGTTCCCCTTTCGAGTACCGTGGTAGACTAACAGGGAAAAAATGCGGTAGAAACATACACTTACCCCTGTTCACTGAGCAAAGAAGCTTGAAATCTCCCCCTTCGTTATAAGGACCCGCGATCCCGGATATCTCTTTGCCGAATTCGTCAAAGATCACCGGCTTATTCGGTAGCTCTGAAAGGAACGAGAATTAGAAAACGACAGTTTTATTATATGATTCGGAATGAAAGAGCTTGTCAATGAATGTCGCCGCTGGCTTATCGGGCGATTGACGGGTGAGATGGAAAAGGCGAGGAACGCGAGCGATCTATCGTCGGCGGTGACTCTTGTATGCCCGTATTGTAGTAGAAGAATATTCTTCACTTGCGAATCCAATTTTAAAGTAGATTATGTAGTATTTCATTTAATTAAACGACTTCGTTGTACTATTTGTGTATGATTTTTCATAAAACGTACTTGAAATTAATGAAAATTTCAGAAGCAAATACTTTTGTTCCATTTGAAGAAATCCACTAGAAATTCAGTTTATTCTAACAATGCTCCAGTATCAGCGTGAAAATATTCAAATTCCAAATCAGAACTCGTAGAATTGCAAAAGGCGTCGAACGCGTCCCAAATATCCTCAAATTGAGGATAAACAAACTACGAACAGGGCTAGAATGTGGCCGAGGAAATGAAAATGTTTTCGTTGACTCGAAACAAAAGGTTCCACTATATGAGTATTCAGAGGAGGATCTCTGCAATCATGCGGAGCTTTCATATCCATTCCCGCAACGTTGCTATCGCTTACTGAAATGAACAGCTGCCACCCGTTCATTGTTTCGTACGCTCGCATAAGTGGGGCCGGCCTAAAATGAGTATTACGCCGCCGTTCGAAAAATGCGGACGGTACTGCAAAGTGGCATATGCCAGGATTTGATAATATTGAAAATAGTTCGTTGCTTTGCGCGGCGATAGTTTTTTTTTTATTTTAAATCAACACGGTTTTTTTTCTGTAGTGACAGAGGTTGGGTAGCGTTTAGGATAGAAAACATTCTGTTACGATTCTTAAGAAATATGTTATTTTCATTTTTCTATTGGTTGCCTGGTAAAGCCGTTTTTTCCTTAGGTGTGTTACGAATTCTATAGATATTTACACGACATATTTTTTTGTCTATTTTTAGTACCGTTTTACCATTATCTATGTTTGGTAGGTAACCGCTTCGATTTCAATTTCGTCGAATAAATAAAACACAAAAACGTATTACAAATAATGTACAGAACCGATACAGGATGTTGAATTCAGTAAAAAAACAAGGTAAATGACGGATAAAACAAAAATTTAATTGAATCACCTTCTATAAACACGATTAACATCGCACAGGCTTCGTGTTATTCCAATAGCTATTTGAAATGGACAGTTTAGTCAAAAGATTCCATGGCATATTTTTTCAGTCCGATCTTAATTAAGGTCAAAAAGTAAATACAAGCATGATGGAATTTGCCAGCGATTCTATAAAAAGAAAAATGGTATGCTCCTAGGAAGTTGGAAGCAGGAGTTATTTAATAAATATTTATTGAACTTTTTAAATACTTTGCACCCCTATCAGCTAAGTTTCTTGCGGCGCATTCTTCTTAGCAATGATGGGCTTTCCGAATGCGCTAGTAGTTTCAAAAAGACATGTAAAAGAGCCCTTGGCGGCCAATTTGCAAAAATAAAATTTTCATTTTCATTTTCATTTTCAATCGATTAGCAAATATCATCATTATACACAAGATATGTTTGTTGTATTGACTGTGTGCTGTAAATACTATTGTTTGTGTTTATTTTATCGTTTCAATTCAATTTTATTTTTATTTCAAATTATACCACCTAAATCAATATTTTGAGCCAGTTACTAACGTTAAAGACTTTTTCCTTATATTTATTTAGACGTTCAATCATTTATTCATTTTCTCAATTCTTAAAGTAAAATAAACTAAGTACGAAGCTTATTAAAACAATGTCATTCATAATTTCGTCGTAAACTTGTTTATATGCCGTTTATACGCAAAATGTTCTTAAGTAATGCCTAGCAGCTGCGACAAAGTTTCGCCAAACAAGTTAAAACCTTACACTCTTGCTTTGATAGTTTAGAATCGACAAAGCTTCGGCAATGTCATTATGAAAAGTCGGTCTGCTTTCTGTGCGTGAACAGTTAGAAATTAGGTCGACTAAGCGACACAGTCGTCTTTCATTCAGTTTTCTGTACCTATTAGGGAGATTATGAACCTCTAAATATATTTTTTTTATTTCTTCTTATTCTTCTTTCTTCGATCACTCATTGTTTGCCATAGGCAGGTAGCGAAACTTCGGTACCGATGACAGCCATAATATGACGTCAAGCTACATACCGACTGTTTTTATCTACATTTTACATCATCAGCATCATCACTGGTATTTTTAAAATTCTCATATGAATGTGACAGCTGATTCCGATGCCAATTGTCAGCCCATACATGAACTGTCAAAATGAACACGATGGCGACTGCGAGCGAGTTAGTCAATAAGCCTACTGTAGTCTTCTGTAGTCAAAATTATAAATTCCTTAAAAAAATATATTTTTGCTCAAACTTGGATAACTTGTTAAAAAAAATATCGCCTGAAAAAAAATGGCATCATTATCACACCACAATTCACCATCGCATCAGAAAGTTCCTACTGAAAAAACGCGATGCATCATTTTAAAAATACCCGCCGCCCGAGGACACAGACAATTTTAGACTAAAAGAGGCGCATTACCTCGCCTGTCAATAAAAAAGTTTCCTTAACAAAAAAGTTTCATCCGAGCTTTTCGTGAAAGTTTCGTGTTGATTTTCGTGTGGATAAAAGAGTGGAGTTCGGCCGGTTTGGCGGGTACGCTTATCAAGATCACCGGAAACACTGTTCGAATGTAACTATACCGGAGCTGAAAATTGTTACTTTATAGCGGGGATTTTGAATCAAATTAACTATCAGGAAGGAACTCTACCTCGTATCGAACTGATAATAGAAGTTTTTATCACCGCACCTTAATAAATTACGTAAACAGCGTGGGTATCCATTGCTAGCAAAGAATTAAACCAGATATGGTTTAGTAACGTAATCATTAATTAAGTTATACTTAATTGAAAGCCTGTTATTAGTTGTTGAAAAATTGCCGAGCAGCAATGTAACGCAAACATGAGGTAACTATCATAACAGAATATTCAAACAGCTGACAAGTAACTGTCAACGAGCCTCACTTAACATGAATAGTAACTTTACATTGCGGGCTGAATTATTTTGCATGGCAAATTTTTACGTTGTAATTTTTCCATGCTGTGGGAGTAAAGAAAAAACATAAAATGTACTAGTTGCTTCTTTACCCGCGCAGATGGTAAAAGTCCATCGAGGGAATGGGTGAAAATCATAGGAATTATGTTATAAGAGATACGGCTAGCAACCCATCACTATTTTGATTCCATTTTCCATGTTTTTTCTTTACTCCCAGACCAGCATGGAAGATTTCCCCTTTCCACCTGTACGCCGACAATCATACTAAACGTGGTCTTGTTTCATTAGGCTCTGTCTATCCTGTAAGGGATTAAGACGTGATTTATGTATGTATGTATAAGTATTTTAGATGTACTCAGGTAATTATTTTCTCTTCCATTTATCGGGCGAGTAAAGAGATAAAATTTAATATTTAAATGGTAGAGAGAAAGTACCGGCGTAAAGGGACGTTATTTATTGCTCCTATGCTTGACTAGTGTGTTCCCTAAATACTATACAGCCCGTGACTATGTCTTGCTCTCTCACTCACTCTTATGGGTCTGATTCTTGAATCGGCTGATGGTACAGTCGAGGGCATGAATATCTATACAGCCATCATGTCAAATACATATGTCACCGATCTTATTGTTTGTGGACCAAGAAGTTTTTGACGTCTAGGTAACGTACATAATAGACTACAGGCCCATGTCCAAAAAATGTGGGTCATATGAACCACCAGGCGACGTATATAAGACGATATAAGAGCATAAAATAATAAGATTCAGCACTATGCCGTCGCTTGTAAGCTTGCCCACTGAGTGCTGGTGAGAATTCAAAAGTGCAACCCTCGATTTTTTCCCCCTGTCGCATGATGCCGCAGTATGAAACTGATGCCGTACAGAATGAAATGACCAAATTTACCCTGGATATTGTCAGAAAAAAAAATACCGACTTTGTGGCGCACCAATTTGTACGGCATCAGTTTCAATACAGCTTCTAATCCATTATTCCGCAACGCCGTACAAAAATCATGCGACAAGGGGAAAAAATCGAGGGTCGCACTTTTGAATTCTCACCAGCACTCAGTTGGACAGCTTACAAGTGACGGCATACAGAACTCGATTCCCACCGGCTTGCCTATTAAGGCAGTTGGGCACTTTTATTGTGCAGAATTAGAGGAAAAGGCTAGTTAAATTCCCTTGCTTGCCTTCTGATATACTTGACGCCACGCAACTGATATATAATATGCTGCAATAAGAATAATCCCGTCTTAAATCTTCATACTGACTCCCAACTACTGGCATGCACCTAATTTGCATCGCAGGCGTCTTACGACGAACTTAATTAAAACTAATTAGCAAGACGCAATCGTTTCATTTGAATATGTTACCCTTACCCGAATTGAAACAAAAGTTACAAGAATTAATAAGGATTCATGAACATAATTTAATATAGGATAAACTGCTCTCGTGGGTACCATAAAGCGTCTTTAAAAGTTAATTGTGTTCTGTTCTTAAGAGCGTAATATTTATATACTCACGAGCAAAAATAACGGGTCGCCTTTCATAGAACTTTGTATGAAAAGTAACACATTATTTATGCTCGTCAGTGTAGATCGGCCTAGTGGTTAGGGAACCTGACTGTGAATCTTGAGGTCCCGGGTTAAACCCCCGGTTGGAGCAGATATTTGTAATACAAAATATATGAATATTCGTTCATTAATCTTGGATATTTAGTGTGTATTTATACATAATTATTTAATACCCATAAGTTGCTTTTGTAGCTTCATAGCTGTTTGGAGGACACTATCTTTACTTTCCAGTTGCTCTGAGCATGTCTCTTTAGGATAATCTTTTTCTCTTCACATACACACGTATATACATAAATCACGTCTTATTACCTTACAGGATAGACAGAGCCCAAGTTAACAAGACCTACAAGCCACGTTCAATAAGACTGGTGGGCGTACGTGGAAAATGGAATCAAAATAGTGCTGGGCTGCTAGCCGCATCATCTGCATGATTCTTAAAATTTTCGCCGATTTCCTCGATGGTATTTTAACATCTGCGCGGGAAGAGAAGCACTGATAATTTCTATTTTTTTCTTTGCTACCAGACCAACATGGAAGAAAAGGACTGCTTGATTAAATAAAACTACTCTCACAGTCAGCAATTGTAACAACAAAACCTGTCATCGTCGATGTTAATCAGAGCAACCCTGTACTGTATATTCAGCTATAATTATACTTTTGTGTATGTATGTGGCATGTCAACGGAAATGGGGTCTTGTCGAATATAATGTGTTTCTAAGTAAGGGTGACGTAAGCGGATATCATAGAGTACGTAATTGGCGGAGTTATTAATGTACGGCATCCTTTGGACAGAGCTTCCTGATTTAATGCGACCCGGCATAGTTTATCTCTCCATATTAACTGTAACGATATCGGGTATTATTTCATAAAGCGCTTAATTTGGTGAAATACGATCACGAAAACTTCGAAGAACGTGGTGATATTTTCTGTGGCTCATTTGGTTTTGAACTTGTTTCAACTTGTTGTTTCTCGGTTGGTGTCATTAAAATCATCATTAATGAAGGTTCGCAGTACACTACAGACCTTGCTGGTCTAGGAGCAAAGATAAAGCATGGAATGTACCCCCGCAGATGATAAAAGCACATTGAGGGAATGGGCTAAAATCTTACGAATCATGGTATGTGATGCGGCTAGCAACCCATCACTATTTAGATTCCACATTCCACCTGTACGCCCACAGTCTTCCTGAATGTGCCCTGGGTCTTGTTACCTTAGCTTCCGTCTACACTGTAAGGGATAAAGGCGTGATTTATGTAATGTATGTCTCAGTTTAATAGTAAGCCAAGTTATTGCGGCGCATTCTTCTTGGCAATGGTGGTATTTCCGAATGCGCTGGTAGTTTCAAAAAAGACACGTAAAACAGCCCTTGGCGGCCTTTTATTTGAGCTAACTTAGCGCTGATCTAATTGAATGTAGTTTGTACGTATATCTATACTACAGCTACGGACCAAACAGATTTATCAATATCATAATCAGATATCAGATGAAAAAAAAACAATAGTGCCAATACGGTAAAAGTTTAGCTACAAATCTCTCATGTGTATTATTGTGAAGTTACACTACTGTGTTTGTTAATTCCGCTGGCAATGTATCCGAAATTAACTGAAACCAATTGAATTGCTACTCCCAACTTAATTATTCACGTAAGTATGAAATATAATAACATCATCTTTTGTTCAGAGCTCGCGTGACAAGTAACAATGTTACAAATATGTGAATAAATGTGCGTGTTTCAGATTATGAAACACCAGCATACTCAATAAATGCTTCTGAAACGAAAGAAAACAAATTACGATAAAAAGCAAATATTTTCATGACGCGTAAGGATTTAAGATCCGCTGCGCTGTTAGGTATATCGATTATAAAGTGACGAGATATAGAATTTGTATGTGCTTCCTGAACGTGCACTTAGAATTATACGATCCGACTTTATTAGGTACGATAAGAATTTACTACTAAAGACACTAGTTGCTCCGGCGATCGTAAAGGCAGATCCGATCATAGTTTCCCGACTACCCAACAGATCCGGGAATCAGTAAAATTTTAATTTGGTAACTGACCCACATTTTTACTGTCAGAAAACGCGACCGAACGTAAATCATCCCTCGGCGTGTACGAGCGTTCCTTAAAGTTTTCGTGCTGATTCTGCCCGGATAAGGGAGGGTCAAGTTTACGATCGCACGAGTTTTATCGAGATTGCCCGACGGTACGACGACGACTTTTCATAGCTTTTGTTACCCCACTGTTTCGGGGTGAATTATTTTATTAAAACACAAAAAGGGGAGAGCAGATACCAGAGCCAGATTAGGTGAGAATATAAAGTTTCACCTTGGCTTTTTCCAGATCAATGTTGCGATAGGTCGAGTTTTTTGTTAGAGTTTTTTTAGTGGCTTAGATTAGTTTTATTGCATCAAGAAGTCTTTTTTATCGTGCCTGTTGTCTGATACTTAAAGAGATTTAGGAGCTGAGAGATTTCTGTTGATAATCTCGTGGATTTTTCCTTTGTTGAATATTTCGAGGATAACAGATGCAAAGACAATGAAATTCACAACATCGTTAAAAAACTCGGGGTTTGCAATTACACGAATAAACTTCAAGTATACATAAGTCTTAGAATTAGCCTAATTTTATCCGTCAACTTGCGGAGTCCTGCTAAAAATATTTACGACTGTGCTATCAAAAGTATATTTTATTCAACAAAGCTATAGGCACGTGCCTAGTGAAATCTGATTAGTTAAAGCACTTTAATACCCGCAAGACTGTATTGAATTAGTACAGAGGCTACATTAGGGTTATCACGATTTGGCTTGAATAAATAATAAACTCATGTACAGCCGCAGTACGCAGCCCCAGAGCCTCAAGGCCGTGCAACAGAACACAATTCAGAGAAAGAGTTTCCGAATCATTTTCCTTATTAAAGAATTGTTTTTAAGATGATTGTTTTGTACCATTCTGAATGAAGTTGTAAAATTATTTTTGGGGCAAACAGAAAGTTACCAGTTACCCTTTACCAAATTTAATGACACTCGACTTTATCTAAATATTGATCACGGCATCACGCGTGAACGATTGGACCGATTTTGCTAATTCTTCTTTCGTCATGTTTGTTACTGTCAGGAGAAGGATTCAAAATTGGAACGGGGATGAAGCCGCGGGCAACAGCCAGTGTTACAATAAAGATTTTCATCTTTACCTTCAGGAGGTGCGGGTGGTAGGGCCTTGTGCAAGGTCCGTCCGGATCGCTACCACCATCTTACTCGCTAATCCTGCCGCTAAGTAGCAGTGCTTGCACTGCTGTGTTCCGGTGTGGAGAGTAAGACAGCCGGGGAAATTACGGGCACAAGAGGCATTTCATCTTAGTCCTCTAGGTTGGCAACGCATCTGCAATCCCTCCGGGGTTGCGGGTGTCTATGGGCAGTGGTGATCACTTACCATCAGGTGACCCACTTGCTCGTTTGCCTTCCTATTCATATAAAAAAAAAAAGGAACAAATGATCGTGTTTGTACATTGGCCAATGATATATACGAAGTTAAAATGGAGCAACTTATTTTGCAAGGATAACGAGAACTGTATTTTAACAGTAAACCGTAGTCTCTTTACAAACGAGCAATCAATAACTTAATGATGTTATTTATCACCGGCAATCAAGGCAACAATACAATGTTTAAGTGACTGTCGTACATTATTCATCATTACATAACTAGATATTTGGTAACCGTTCCAGTATTGATTCAATGATTATGTGCCGTGTGTACTATTGATGCCAATATTGTTCACTATCAGCTTAATTTTGATTGATTACAAACAGAATGGTGGTAGGTTTGGAGTTAGAGCGTCGAACTAAATTGTACAAACGTATGTTAATAATTTAAACAGGTGATTTCGCATCAAACATTGATACAAGAACGTTAGTTTAGTTGTAGTTTAATTAATTTATCTTGTAATACATTTATATTTTTATATTTAAGTGATTACACATTAAGTTTATAAGTATTTTGTAACTAAAAATAAATACGTATGAAAGAACGTTAGGTGTAGTCTTTATTTTTCAGTAAATGGTTAAACATGAACACTATTAACAGAGTTACGTAAAAAAAACATTTGTAAGACTTCAAGAAACATTAACAATACTTTTTAATGATTCCTACCCTAATTGCAGACCTTGTTTAAAGTCCGTCTGGATCCTGAATCTTACAAAAGTAGCAGGGCTTTTGTTGCTGTGTTCCAGAGTTTAAAGAGTACCTAAAGCAGCGGTGAAATTAATGGCACATGAGATATTCTATTTGAGCCCTCAAGGCTGACAAGGCCACAGCAATTCTCTGACGTGACCGCTGCTCATAACCATCATTAAACTTCCACTTTCATTAAAAAACCCTCTCACCCGTCAATTGCCGATATATCGGGCTGTTCACTATAAAAAGTTACAAACCAGTTATAAAAAAAATATCTGGTAAAGGCATTACGTCAAAGAGACAGATAAAGTCAAAAGTATAAAGAGAAGGGTTAGTTTTGAAGCTTTTACAGGCTGGTATGAAAGTAACGGACGATCGACTCACCAACAACATCAAGGGCAACCCTGAAATTCCTCGTCGGTGAAACTTGGTAGTCGACTCTGCAGCGGTACGTCGCTCGATCCCTAGCTTGCACATTATGAATGTGAAGAGCTGACTGCAGGCTGTTCCAGCGCGCCCGGTCTTTGAAAGGATCCTCCATCCAATGGCCGGTGTCGTCTGGTGCCCTGGTGTCATAGCTGGGGACAAAGAAATATACAATGCTATACACATAATCTTTATTGAACATGACAAAGCAGAACAGTGAGTTTACAAATAATCTTAACAGGATAGTCATCATCAACATCCTTTCAGCCATAGGACATCGACTGTTGGACGAAGGTCTCCCCAATAGACCTCCAGTTGCCACTTCCAAGTGGCTTACATCCCCGAGAACCCGCGACTTTAACCAAATCCGTCCTCGTTGGTGGGGTACTTAACAGGCAGTCAATATCTATATAATTAGATGCGATTGAAGTGGGTTATATCGCCTGCTGAATGCAAAAAGGGCCGAAATCAAAATTTTCGGTTTTTGAGTTTATCCCGGAATCGTGTTCTAATTTGATCGTTTTACCGTATACATTAAAGACTATTTTCAAAAGTTAACCCTAACGGAATATAGAGGGCATAAATGCCCTTTTTACATGTGACGAAATGGCCTACCCTGTTTATGCGATAAAGGCATTTCTTAGTTGTGCCCTTATTGCACAATCATTTGAGTTGAATTTTAAGTTGTGTCTTGTGATATTATATTTATATGACACTTATGAACATTGATTGTGCATAATTAATTCACGAAAATATACAAGAAAAACAATGAGCCAGATATTATATGACTCACAGAAACTTTAATTAAATCTGGAAATGAAACAAATATAAAAGTTCACAATAATTACGCATTGGCGCTGGCCAATTCCCGAGACCAAAATAGAGGCGGAGTTTGTATCTTGGCAAAGCCAGAGGTAACTTTTAAGGAACTCGATTTTTTGCAGAAAATGTCGGTATCGAGGATCTTTGAGTGCTGTGGTATTGAGGTACCCAAACATAATGCTGTAGTCATTTGTTTGTAAAGAAATCCAAATTCATCCGCTTACTTATTTCTTGACAAGCTAGATATTTTACTACACGAATTGAACACTAAATCTAAATTTAAAAAAATAATCGTATGTGGTGACTTCAATATTAATACACTAGCAATTAGTAACGACTGTAACAGACTAATAGGCATTTCATCTTAGTCCTCTAGTTTGGCAACGCATCTGCAATCCCTCCGGGGTTGCAGGTGTCCATGGGCAGTGGTGAGCACTTACCATCAAGTGACCCACTTGCTCTTTTGCCTTCCTATTTATATAAAAAAAATATATAAAAAAATAATTATAATTTAACAAATCATTTAAAAGAATCAACAAGGGATAAAACCTGCATAGACAATATATTGAGCAATGTAAAAATAAAAATGGCCTATAATGCCATTTTACTTCACGGCATTTCTGATCATGACACAGCACAAAATATAAATAAATTTCAGAAATGTTTGACAAGTATCTTTTTCAGATATATGTTTAGAAAGTGATTTTAATGTCGCATTCAATCAGTTTCACGACTTGATCGTATTGTTTTAGGTATAAGCTATGTTTTCTAGTTATGCGGAAAAAATAAACAATACAAATCATAATTCTCCAAAATGGATGACAACAGGAGTAAAAATTAGCTGCAAAAGAAAAGATTACTTCGTTTTCGATATTATAAAAAACAAAGAACCGAACAAAATAAACATGAATATTACAGATACACTAAATTATAAAAAAAATGCCGAGCCTCGTGGCAAATAATAAAAAATTAAACTAATAGTACTATAAACACACCGCAATATACATAATTAATAAACTGGTAATAAAAAATAAAATGATAACGGACCCCTTTGAAATAGCATCAAATTTTAATACTTACTACACTTGAACTAACAGGTTCAGTCAACCTCAAACACCCCGAATGCACATACATGGTAATGCACGAAATAATAGCATCTTCATAACACCAGTGTCAGAAAAATAAATGAATAGGATGTCATTAAAACAATACGAAATCTGTAGGGTACGACGAAATTAATACTGATATTATAAAAACATGTGTAGAAAACAATTGATACCAATCCTAACCTATTTGGTTAGGAACCGGTCTTTTGAAAGTGGGATTTGATTTGATTTTATATTATTAGCATTTTCTTTAATTTGACATTAATTTATTGCATTTGTATTATTGATTATGCATATGATAATTAGCATGACTTCAGGCACATCACGAAATTGCATAAAATACTTTCTGCAACAAAGGCACAACACTAAGTACCCATGTTTAGGCCCTTACAATTTCAAATGTATATTATTATAAATTAAATTAACCGATTCATCCGAAGCTATCTATGATAAAGAAAAAGAAAATTTCATGAACAGATACGTTTTTCTAAAATAAAAAAAAAATAGCCAATTTGGTGATCATACACCTGTTTCTCAAAACTTTAACTGGCCGTTTCTCGAATTATTGGTTTTATGACTTGTGCCCTTATTGCATTCGGCAGGCGATATAGTGACTTAGGAATAAAAGAACACAGTTGGAACGGTCCTCGTTCCTAATTTGTATCATCGAGAACTTTAAATTGGTATACATGCAAGGAACGCTGTCATAGTGAGTGTTATCAAGCACTTAGGCATTGATGTTATTAAAACAGCGTTCTACGTAGTGGCTCATCAATTAATCTCCGTGACCGCACTTGTTGACACCAACACATTAGCGATGAGCGTCTGATGTCTCAACAAAGTATAGTTTTTTGTTCTCAACTAATATCACGTATACTGTTGACGACGGAATTTAAAAACGTTTCCGCTGTGGTTTAAATGGTTTAATAACACAGACTAACACACAAACAAATTAACTAGAAGCCTAAATACGGAACACCTGTTTATGCTAGCAACCTGACGGAGCAACTGTCTTCGAAGTTGATGTCAACACAAATGAAAGGTATTTTTAAATTGGAATATACAACATGAAACTACCGTGAGACTTAATCATAATTACACATAAACGACTCACGAGTCGAGCATCGCTCGACTTTTTATACGGATATAAAAGGAGGCTCCAACCCAGCCAGTCGCCAACATATTATACATCACAATAGAATTTGACACCTATTGAACTAAGCGAAGACAACGGATACACATACTTAAATAGATACATGAATACATATTGAACAACAATAATCGAGAATTAACATTTGTACATGAACCATTATTAAATTAATTCATGAAAACCAATGATTTACTTGATATAAGTACAACAAAAAACAATAGTTTCTCGTGAATTGTTGCTGCCAAGCGTCAACAAAATACCAGGAGGCTTACCAAACAGAACAAAACAACAATATAATATCTAACGCTGGCAGAAGCTCTGTGTATTTACTTAGGAAACTGCAGGTGCATATAAGTCACGTTTGGACAATTAACCAAAGTCAAATTCAGCATTCTGAGGCAATTTATAGCGCAATAATATGCATACAACCATCCCTTGGGGACTTAAAAGCTCACGTTTGCAATTAACACTAGAGTCGTAAACGACATGTAAACATTAATTAAAAATTCACAGCCCTTGCGCAAAGATCGCAGCAGAGCTCCATACAATCCATTCACATAAGTGTACATGCTAAGTTATAGCCTTGATACACGAGTAAGGACTACAAATGCAGTCGTCTACGTACAATTAGTACTGCCGGTGCGTCGTGGCCGGCCGGTAATCGAAATTTTTACCGACTTGTTTCTTTTGCCTGAATCAAATGGTAGTTTTACATTAAACTTCGTACCAAATTAACTCAACAAAAAGCACAGCATGAACATTTCCTACGTCATGATAAGATCTTGCTCCGAAACCCAATTCGGACCCGATATAAAGTGGTTCCATATTATCAATTTATTTGGTCGACAAACGAGCTAATTTACTTCAAATTAGTATGGATTGCGTGCAATGCTTACTGATTACAATTGAAATTCTTACTTACAGAAATAAATGATGGTACCTTACGAAACTAAATTGTAATTAAATTAAAACTGGTTATCTGGATGACGCCATTGACGGGCTTGGAAATATTTATCAGAATTGTATTTAAGACATTAAACTTTTTAGCTAACAGTTTGAGCTAATGCCTCCCGCCTGCGCTCCAGCCGCGCGCACATGAATGATGGGTGCTAACCAACATAAAATCGTTATACCAGGTGGGCCCTATAACAGCAAAAATTTAAACATAGGTTCTCTTACACAAGTACTTTAGTTCTGCAACTTTCAAAAAGAGGTAATTATATCATTATGGCATCCAATAGCCTAAATGAAATCGCCTGTCACATAACTAAATGACGGATTTAGCAATACGTTGCTTGTCCAATTAAACTTTAAACTATAAAAATGGACAAAAAATATTTACCTTGCTACTTACTCTGTTACTCACGTGCAAGATAACCTTTTGCTTCAGGGCCCACCCTGTAGATCCTAAATGACCTTTTAAAATTAAAAATGACCAGAAAATCTTGAAATGGTTATCGAAAACCTATTTAGTGATACTCCACTTGACACAATAAAATTCATCTACTATTTAAATCATTTTTTATACATTTTACAATTAAATATTTGTGAAATATCCTGTTATTTTAATCTGGTTTCCCTCTACTTATAAAGTCAACATAGATAAATAACGCAAACCAATACCACTACCCCAAAAAATAATACTGCGGATAGTCCGGATTTGTGTTTCGCCTCTCTCCGGTTTAAGCAAATGAGGAGTAATTCTGCCGTTTATTTCAACATGCACTTTGGCAAACATAGGCCTGAATCTATAGAATACGGGCTGGTCTACATCCTTAACTTTTCAATTTCAACAGGAAACATTAACACCTAAATCGGTGCGCCGTATATTCTCCAAATCGGCTTTCAAATGGTCAAATGCCGAGCAATATGGAGCTCTATTGTCTGTCCTTGTTATGAACAGTAACCAACCAGATCGATAGGGGTTCGTGCGTTGTAAACTGCAATGTAGATTAGCTTAGGCCTGACCACAATACGGGAACATTCAGTTTGGCTATGATCAATTCGGGCAGGGCCTTTGTGGCTGAACGGTATGTGAATAGATTTGTTGATGATTGAGATTACTCGTGAAGGAACTTAATCGGCTGTTCTGGAATAGTTTTAAGGGGTTGTCGTACAATGGCATAGTTGCGTTGGATTCGGTCGAAGTAGAGTTTAGCCGGTCTCTGGTTTGAGAATTTGTGACAGGAATTGATGACGCTGAGACAAGTGTATGAAAAGTCCATTGTAACCCTAGAATCTGCATTAAATTATGAAATAATGGATCTAAAACATGGCAAGCGCCAAAAAAGAAACAATAGCTACGTTGTCGGTTTATAAGATGAAATGATACACAAAGTTGAAGAAACTGTTGTTTACTTAGTATTTTTTTTGTTCTTCGAAGGTGTGATTACTATCAAATAACTGAGCAGACTCAAGCCGTAAGAAAGTTTATTCGAGTGTTCATCACTCAGAGAAAGAGCGTAACTTGCGCCCAATTATGCAAAGCAGCCCTTTGCAACCAAGTTCGGTGCCTTACAAAATTGCAGACACATCTCAGCATGATCAAATATTTTAATTCAATTACAATGAATTGCATAAGTTTTGCTGCCTTGCTCGGAATTTTAATTGCTCATTGGCTTGATTTGCATGCCCAGTAAATGGTAGTGAGTTTACGAAAATGTTTCATATTTTATTGAATCAGGCGTTACTTTGCGGAGGTCCATTTTAATGAACAAAAAATTTACCTTGCTACTCCGCAATTCACGTGCAAGATAACCAAGCCTGTGTGAAATATATATGTTTGTCATGTAAATCCCTCCACTACTGCCAATAAAACACACATAAATCCCACAAACTTAATTATCCCTGACACCACACAAACACTGACGCGTTTCGATCCCTCTACGGGAGCATTATCAAAGTTTAATGAGCACAACTGTTACACATGCAAACCAACGTCGTACTCACACAGATGAAAAACATTATATATTTCACACAGGCTTGGTTATCTTGCACGCGAGTAGCGGAGTAGCAAGGTATAGAGCCAAAGACTGATAAGAGTACCCGAACGAACATGCTTACATTTTCAACATAATCAACAAAAAAGAAGATATTGTAAATACAATGGGATTAATAAACATATTACATTCGAACATTCGCTCGTTATGATAACATAAAAATAATTTCTTTATAATAATTCTGTTATTTTGTTACTCCAATTCCTAATTGACTGTTTCTTATCCCCAACCTACGGGTTTCTAGAAATAACTGAAATAACATCGAATTTTTAAAAATTATCCTGAAATCACTGAGTGAAATATGATCTTTGTTTGTTAAGATTACTTTTTGTACTGTTACCATCCATTCCAAAATATTTTAACTGCATAAGCATTGTGTGAGGTATATTTTGTTCAGTGTTAGTGATTCAGGCAACACAATAACACGGGTAGTATGAGTTCCGCATAAGTCTTAAGCTGCTATTCGAATGCAAATTCACTTTCCGACTGTCTTGCGAGGGGAAAGATTGGTTTTCATTACCCGTTCCTCCGGCGAGTGCATAAAAGGCAAGTTTCGTGGATTAACACGAAATTATTTAATGAATTGAAGCTTTTAGTGCTAAGAGTTTGGATTTCGAAAAGTGAAGTTTTAGAAGAACTAGACATGAATGGAATGTTGTACTTTTGAATATCTTTTCGGTCGGTTCTTCTAGTATAATAGTGTGCAGTGTTAGAACAAAAGCAGTACCTAACATCATCAATTAGGCTCTAGTCTCCTTTGTTATTCTAAAAAGGAATACATCTTTTAGAAAACGTTTCTTTATTTATTACTTAAATTTAGTCATTTCGTTTTCTTAATTATAAATCGTTTGCGATCTGCTTTTGCTTAAGAATCTACTTTAATATTAAATTTGATTTTTATCATAAGTTCAGCAGTTCTGGTTAAGGGTAGTAATTTTAATTAGAAACAGATTAAAACTTATGAGGACAAACTAATTCGTTTGTTTTGCTCAAGACGCGAACTCCAAAAGTAATCTGAACTATCGTTTCGACAATCCTGTTAACCCAAGTTCATATTGCTAGCAAAAACTAATTTAATAGCAGTCACGCTCAGACCAAGCTATGTTTTCAGCTCGACAAATCTAGATATTCGTTGCGACAAACAGAGTTCGCTGGGGAACTCTTGATAATGATGTTTTTCGAGTGAAAAAATAAGTTGGTTATCGCTTTGGTAATTTCATAGTGATATGTGTGACTTTATTTAATTTAATCTAACCAAACTAAAGTAGGTACCCAAAAGTAAATCGAATGTGTCAAAATAAACTTGCTGTGTCAATGATACCTGCATTATTGTAATCAATAATTATTACATTTATTGTTCTATTAGTGGATAAACCTAGATTTTTTGCCATTCCTTTTTTTTCACGTATTTATAAAAGCTTGGTAAATTTATTCTCGTAATTTTATCTGTTATTTTTCATTGGCTTTTCCGCACAACAACATGTTTTGTTATCAACACACGCTATATGGACCCTCAATCATTTACATTTCGCCGAATTTTAAAATTGTAGACATTTTTAAATAAACATTATAATCTTCATCTTATAGCCTGTCGGCGCTAGCTTAGACTTGGGGTAATCACAGCTTTTTAGCCAAAACACGACGCTGCGTCGTATTTTCAACCAGTCGTGTTATTTATACATTTGGAAATACCTGAAACAAGTTGGCAACGTTTTAATTACGCGGCACGCGGCTGTCACATTGCGACGGCTGAGTAATTTTGACGTCACATCCAAGTCCCAATTAACCATACATTTTCATATTACACAAGTAATTCTAAGCTCATTTTGTTTTGTGCCTCTCGGTTCATTATGATGTTAATTACAATTTGATAATGTGGCAAAGGGTTTCCGTGTCCCATTTTATGTGGAATCGTAAATTTTACGATACCACTTGATAAACACGAGGCGATGAAGTCGTCAATAAAAAGGTATATTCATTTGGAATCAGTCAGGTGACATTAACATTATCTTTATTTTTATGTACGGTCAAAGAACCTGAATCGTGTACCTCTGTAGCACCTTTTCTTGGACAATTTTGCAATAATTCCTTTGGCCGGTGTATGATATCATTACGATATTTGAAGTGAAAAGGTTTCACAGTGGTACGTGTAGCTGTAACGAACGAAATCACATCGGAAAACTTCAAATTCTCATATTTAGAAGGCTTTAAAAATGTCATATTAGCAGAAACCGTATGTACCTTTAACGCTGAAACTATTATTTCAACTCTATAGAAATAACTGACGTCAGAGTTATAACTCGAGAGCTGCGGTCTGGGCACAACACAATGTAAGCCAAATTTGTTCGTAGCCATAAGCTCTCGCGTAATCAAGGCAATATTTGCTTGCGAAAAAACTGCCACAACGCCGAATATTTCGCGGGATTTGCAGTCCGGCAGGTTTAGCACTTAACTCTTGCTATCTGCTTTATGAGAACACGGACACGTGAATTTGGCAAGCTGAGTGAGGTACTTTTTTGGACATTTGAGATTGGATTTTGACGATGCTCGGTACGGAATTTTATTATGAGATTGTAACATTATCAACATGAAACTCAATCATAATTACACAAACGGATAGCTCACGTATAAAAGTCGAGTAACGCTCGCCATGTTTCGGACTATTCGTAGTCTTTCATCTTGGAGCGGTCGCCCCAGGCGCGCGAGCAGAGCGCTGGCGCGCAATGTTCGTTCCGCTGCCGCCGGGGCGAGCGCTCCAAGAGGAAGGACTGCGATCTAGTCCGAAACATGTTAAGCATTACTCGACTTTTATACGTGAGATATCCGTTTGTCTGGTTAAGAACCCTTTGTCTAATTAAAAACCCGAAAGGCATTCTAAGAGGTTATGGACTGTAACACAGTTAACATACATCCACATAAATCACGTCTTTATCCTTTACGGGGTATACAAAGCCTAAGGTAAACTTAAAGTAACGTTTAGCACGATTACACTATTTACAGCAGGTTGCTATCAGTGAAATTATAATTCCACATTCTCAACTATAAAATGAAATCGTACCGCCAACTCTCATATAAAATGTACTTACACGATACAAAATGCATGCAAACGGGATCCGACTGACTGAACTGCGGCAGAAATTCACTTTGAACTTTGAACGAGTCTCGACTGTATTGAAAATAGCAGTAGACCTTGTATGTTTTCCTAGTTTATACCTACGTACCTGACGTACCTTATAAATTCTTATACCTACGTTCTTATTAGCTAGGACTCTACACAGAATCACGATTAACTGCATATCGAATTGAATCAATCGATTAAGTCTAATTTGGAGCATACTTGCATGGGAATAATGAAAACATTGGATTTTGAATATAGGGATTTTGGAAGGTAAATTAGAAAATTAGAATATAAAGTTTCTTGAACTGTTCATCTTGACATAGACCAAGCCCTCATATTTTGTGAGGAGAGGAGGGACGCATATAGGCCGGAGACGATGATGTGATATTTCAAATGTAGGGGCTTTTTGTGAGAGTCTAATATATGTTTTGACAATAAATGGTAAAATATTTTCCTTTTAATTTTATACTTTACTTTACCGTCTTGAAGTTACTCGTATACGCATAACCTGCATTCATTCAGGATAAAATTTCATATTTACGTCACAGAAATGCATGTCCGAAATATAACTTTTAACCGGTTACCGGTTTTAACTGGACCGAAGAATTTGCTCCGTTTAATTACTAAACTAGGGGTTCCTTTTAAGTTGTGAAATCCTAAAAAAGGGACAGTCAGTTTTATGATTACAATAGAATGAGTTTTTTTTACGAAATGAGTTTTTTACTTAAAAAAAAAACCATACAGGCATTAGTCTTAACTTTCTGTTCTAAATCATTCAACATGGTTATTTCCCCCACACAGAACACAAAAAAACGGTATGTAACCGAAAATTCAAGCCATTACAAACACACACACACACACACACGCGCGCGCTTTGCATGTTAGTAACTGATAACCTTATTTTTAAGCTAGTATAATTTAATTTATAAACTTTTATTTTCTAAACTGTGGACCTTTTGTTAAAATGTGCTATTATTGGAAGAGCGAGACTTCTCAATACAGGTACATAATATATACCTACTAAGAAGCCTCAACCTTGGCTTGTTTGTAACCACTTTGTTGAAATGAATAAATGAATTTTGAATTTGAATTTGAATTTTGAATAACGTTCTTTCCAACTGACCGAATTGAATAATCAGCATGCTGCTATATTATTATTTTGTATCATTAGCAGCTTGTTATTTATTATATAACCCCAAATACAATCCCTAGCTAAGCCCTTGTATTTGATTAAAACCTTTATATATCCCAATTAGCGTACGGAGTAAACAACCCTTCAAGTTCTATTTTAATTACTCGAGTTGCGATGTTAACGAAGATACAGAAATACCTACAGGTTGGGTCAATGCAAGTCAAACAGGATCACAAAGGGCCGGTCCCAATATTTGCATGGCCTGCCACGAACTTGCTTCATTAAGTTACGTGGAAAACGTCAGGATCGCTGTCCAAAACGTATATGTACAGCGTTATATATTAGGTACGCTACATTTATCACGTTCAATTCGTGAGACTAAACTTTATAAAAAGTAAACGGAATTCTGTGGAATACAACATACACCTCGCCGCGTGCAATCAAATCAAGCAAATACTAAATCTCTAGTGTCAATTTTAATGCAACAAAATGGAAAATAGATAGCGCTACCAGCAGCACGTTTCGAAAAAGCTATTCTAAAAACAAAATGCGTTTTGTGACCGATAAATAATACTAAAAATAGTACACGTGCAGTTACTCTGCCTCATTATTTGTATATAGTTTTTTTTGTTGATCTGAGCATGCAATACTGATATCATGCTCAGAGCGTCTTTTCGGGGAGCAGACTTAGCGTTAGAGCTTAGAATTAGGCTGAGATTAAATTTCGTAAGTTACTAAGAGTACCAGATCAGCTAAGTAACTATACTAAAAAAAAAAATTGTACCTTAGAACAGAAAATTACGATTTTTCAGTACAGCAAGAACACTCGAAAGAGGTGTAAATATATCAATGTGTTAGTTCAGTTTAGCTGTGTCAAAAATTCGCGGGAACAAGAGACAAAATGCAATTTTACCAAAAAGTTGATGCCAAACATAATTATTTTATCGAAATGCCCTAATAATTGCTAAAAATAATTGGGTTAGTTCAGTTTGAGCGAATGGGTAAACGAATGGAAATATTTAGTTTAATAATTTAGTACTGAATTAACAATAGCAATTTTCAGCCTATACAAAATAATTGAACTCCAAATAACTTGAACAAGCTTAAGCCAAAGCTTTTCAATTATACTTCGCAATAAAACAATCTTCAGTTAATCACCAGACGCAATAAAGGTAAAACACGTACCGGATCGGCATCCGGTAAAAATCACGGCGCAGTTACCGGCTAAGCACATTAAGCTTTGTTTGGTAAAAGGTATTTTTATCGCAGAAAGCCACTCGCCTTATTCACCCGCATAGGTTATAACCAGAGATCGGACAGATTTGCGTCATCGTTCGCAATAAAGTGGACATGACTCAAAAATTAATCAAATAATTATTAATTTAATTAATTTCTCGAAATAAAATTTGAACTCCCGGAGATAAAAATTTACACATGCATAAAATTATTAGCAAATTGTTAATTAAAGTGGCAGTTGTCGTTCTCGTAATTTTTTTATTTAATAAAGAAATCACGATCCTGCTAGATATGATTATTATTTCTGACAAAAAAGTTTTCAAAGCCGTTCTTGACAGAAATCCCGATTTTGAGGTTATCGCCCACAACTTAGACCAGAAAATAAACTCTGAATTATACTGGAATAATAATATTCCTATAAAACTACTTAAGTTTGCCCCATTAACATCAGTGGAGTGCGAACGGAGTTTTTCAGCACTTAACTATATTTTTGATGTAAAAAAAAATAGACTGACTGCAGAGCAGAAAATTTGGAAAAATACCGATTATTTTCTTTAATAAATCTATACTTTAACAAACTTTTGTATTTATTGACTAGGAATTAAAATTTAAGTCAAGACTTAGTAAGAAATTAATTAAATGATTACATATTTGATTAATTCTGGAGTCATATCCACATTATTACGAGCAATGACGCAAATGTCCGATCTCTGGTTATAACAATTAAACGTACCGTGCACAAAGTTCGGTAAACAAAACATTTACGAAATAACGGTACCGCTAATTCAGTTTGATGTTTTCTCGTTACTGGAAGGATGCATTGGCCTAGAGGGAGCACTGAGGCCTGTCGGCTTCAGTACGTACGTGTGCCGATAATAAACAACGCCTGGCTTAGTTTTATTAACAGCCAGTGATATATTTTTATTGTATTTCGTAGGTATCTACAGATATTTATTATTAACTAGCTGTTGCCCGCAACTTCGTCTGCATAGAATTTGTTTATCGCTCACCTGCAGAAATTACGCAATTTTCCGGGATAAAAAGTAGCCTATGTGTTATTCCAGACTATAATCTATCTATGTTCCAAATTTCATCCAGATCTGTCCACCCGTTCTGGCGTGAGAGAGTAACAAACATCCAAACATCCATACTCACAAACTTTCACATTTATAATATTAGTAGGATAAAAAGTAGCCTACGAGTATGTGTTATTCCAGACAGTTATCTATTGTGACCACTCTCATACGTCCATCAATTGTTTAAATAAATGGTCCTACTAATGTTCCAAATTTCATCCAGATCTGTCCACCCGTTCTGGCGTGAGAAAGTAACAAACATCCAAACAGCCATACTCACAAACTTTCACATCACTACATAGTACAAAATAAAGTAGCTTTCTCTGTCCCTATGTCCCTATGTCCCTCTGTCCCTCTGTCCCTCTGTCCCTCTGTCCCTCTGTCCCTATGTCCCTATGTCTCTATGTCGCTATGTATGCTTATATCATCAAAACTACACAACGGATTTTGATGCGATTTTTTTTAATAGATAGAGTGATTCAAGAGGAATGTTTTTATCTATAATTCTACGCAGACGAAGTCGCGGGCAGAAGGTAGTTTATAATATTAGTAGGACTATACGTGAACACTGAATCTTTATAGGGATCTTAGTGTATTGGGTGTTGAAATATGCATTCGGCACTCCGGGATATTCGTACGTTCGAACATTGGGTGTGACAAGGGCGCACAAGGTTATAATGTTGTCAAACAATAGTTCTGTTTTCAATATGTTCGAAGATATTGACGTATGGCCGTGCGTGGGAACTACAGCAGGCGCTCTCTTTCTGAGGGGAGGGCTATGCCCAGCAGTGGGAAGTATATGGCTGGAGATCATGACAGTGTTAGATTATAACGACATTGTAATACAGACCTACCTACCGTGCGTTTTATACCTTCCGTGCTGGTCTGGGAGCAAAGAAAAAACTTAAAAGGTACCAGTTGCTTCTCTACCCGCGCAGATGGTAAAAGCCCATCGAGGGAATGGGCGAAAATATTAGGAATCATGTTATAGGCGATGAGGCTAGCAACCCATCACTATTTTGATTCCATTTTCCACCTATACGCTCACAATCTTGCTAAATGTGGCATGTAGGTACCTGTTAGGTACCTTAGGCTCTGTCTACCCCGTAAGGGATAAAAACGTGATTTGTGTATGTATGTATGTATGTATGTATGTGTATGTAATACAGAACACAATATTTTGGCGACTGGCTGGGTTGGAGCCTTCTTTTAGTATATAGTTCCGCATAGTCCACTGGGGTCTTCCCATCGAGTTACGATCTGGGTGCCTTTAAGAGGCGAGTGTACAATTTTCTGCAGGGCCGACAACGCACTGGCATCGCTTAAGGCGCTGCGGGTGTCTATGGACAGTGGTGATCATTTAACATCAGGCGACCCACTAGTTCGTTTGGACTCTCTAACATAAAAAAAAAGTTTGTATATTAACTACTTAAGTTCCAATTTTAAAATACCTTTCTCTTGTGCTGACATCAACTTCAAGACAGTTGCTCTGTCAGTAGCTAGCATAAACAGCTGTTCCGTATAAGCTCCTAGTAACTTTGTTTTTGTGTTAGTTTGTGTTATTAAACCATTTAAACCATAGCGGAAACGTATTTAAATTCCGTCGTCAACACAATACTTATATTTCTTTCTAATTCTACGTTTTTTATGAGTTTATAATATAATGTAATTACGTATTCTGCTCTACGTCGCTTCGGCCCGTAAGAAGCAATTTACGGCCCGCTACACGAGCGGAAATTTCCTCTTCCTAACCAGGGGAAGACGTAAAATTGTGTACACACCTCGAGCGGTCATAAAGAAAGCCTCCGCATGTTTATCGCCCTCGCCTTTGGCTCGTGCGGCAAGTTCCTGCGATGTGAGACATTCTTTATTTCAGCACCATCGATTTATTGAAAATGTAATTAGTGCTGAGCTTAATAAATAAATTTAATCAATGGGATTTTTTGGGGCATGTTTCATCGATTTCGTAATATTTTTACGCTGCTCCATATTTATTAGCTACGTCAACCAATTCCAACAAATTTATTTATATTCCTTCCGAGGTCAAGAAGTAAAAGTACATTAATATCCGGCTCGTAACACATAATAAGCTTTTAATTTAATATTATCACGGCTGGTATTCAAAATTCAAGCGCTATTTTACAGGTCAATGACGACGTACCTACTTGGTATTAATTTCATCCTTATACCTACCTTTATGCGTTCCTGAGAAAAAGGGTTTTTACAGACGGACGGACCACAAAGTGCCACTATAATATACACATACATATACATATCACGTCTATATCCCTTACGGGGTAGACAGAGCCTATGGTAACAAGACCTAACGGCCACGGTTAGCATAGTTGTGAGCTTTTAGGTGGAAAGGGGAATCATTATAGTGATGAGTTGCTAGCCGCATCGCCTATAACATGATTCCCAAGATTTTAGAGAGAGAGAGAGAGAGAGAGAGAGAGAGAGAAACATTTATTTACACACATTCGATACACGTACAATTATAATAGGAAGAAATACAATATACTTAGGAATAGTACCGATATGGTGTAAAATGGGCCCCACTCAGCGTAATGTTGCGGCAAGCCGCAACGCTGTTTTTCAGTAGGACCCAGATGAGGCCATAATTTTAGGCCAATCTCCTCGAGGCTTTTACCATCTGCGCGGGCAGAGAAGCAACTGCGGTTCTATGTTATTTCTTTGCTCCCAGAACAGTATAGAACTGACAGAACCCTATAAAAATATACCAAGCATTCATGTCTCAGCTCACGAACACATTCGTCGATTTTCGGAACAGCCTAGCCTTACCCAGTGGGTGCTCGCTGGCACTCCCGTCGAAAGTACTCAAAGGTTCGGCCCGACATTTCATTAGCACTTCCGTTCCATTCATTTGCCAATTTTAATGAGCCAACCAAACCGCCTAACGAACGATCTAATATCTGGAAGGAAATTTTCTCACTCCGCTGTAATTGCTCAACTTGTAACTAAACTCGACGCTCCATTCCGGTGGCTCAGAGAAACGCCTCTGTCACAATATTCGTGCCGCATTGCGCATTGGGATGCCCTGAAATTTTTTCGTAGCCAAATATTTAAAAGTTGGCTAAATATCTACGGGTTAATAAATATTTTGTTGGGGCTTTTGAGGATTCAAGATCAAAAATAGACTTCTGAGATTGGCGCGATGCTTTTTCATTATAATATTGTGACAGAATTTGTTACCTTTATAGTCCAATATCATTATCATTAATGTACTGTAGTGAATGAAAGCCAAACCACTAATGTCTTTCCACTTATCATGTTGCTTAATTAAAGAAACACTCTTTTGCTCTGTGCGAAACAGTGCTCGAGTCTGAAAGAAACTAACAGAGATACGAGGCAATTTCGTTACGTTATACTTATAACTTTACGAGTATGACGTGGAAAACAAAAATAAACACACACTACATTAACTAAGCATTAGGCATCGCAACTCACAGATACTGCCATGCGAGGATAGGAAAGCATGTAAAAAATGTTCTCGTGTAATATATTTTATGTTGACGTGAGTGGGCCCCATTTTGCGCGAGCACTTTTTGGTATGTTACGCAATTTCCCGTCGTATGTGTTACATAACCATCGCAGGAGGCATGATATTTTTATTGTAAATGCCTTCGATAACATTGTGACATAGTTTTGTTACGCCGTAAGGTTTGGTTTCTAGCGTCGTTGGAGTTTATTTCAATAATGCCATGCGTCAGAGGTCGAAGGGCGTGACCGTTAAAGTTAAATTATTTACGTTAAGTGTGGACTGAATATTTAATTAATTTTAAAGATAGTTTCAATATATAGTAGGCATACTAATATCACATAAAATCAAGTCTTTATCTATTACGGGGTAGAGCTTCAGGTAGCAAGACCTATTGGCCACGTTGAGCGCGATTGCGGGCGTATAGGTGGAAAGGGGAATCAAAATAGTGATGGGTTGCGTCACTTATAAAATGATTCCTTAGATTCTCGGCCACTCCTTCGTTGGGTTTTTATCATCAGCGATGGAAGAGAAGCTACTGGTACATTCTATTTTTTTCAAATTTGTCATGAAATTCCAATCGAACGATGAGAGTGCTAATCATTAAACATAATTTTTTATAGATAAAACCTTTACTGGGTGTAAAAACTAAAACCATAAAACTAGAAACGTGTAAGACCAGAGCCCGATAAAAACTTCAATTCTATGAACATCTGTTACGGCCCTGCCAATAAAACCTATCCTATTTCTTGGAACAGTGGAACTTTAAAATTCAACTCGAGAATCACTGCTACAAATTTATAGGAAAGCAACGATGTTACTCGGCAATTCCGTCGAAATAACTTTTCATTGCTCCGGTACCAGATTTTCGAAGTTGTCGTTAAAGTTACACTCACACTTGGCTGATTTTATTGGGCCCGGAGTGCTGTGTCAAATGTTACCGCCATGCCAAGTTTTAAGGCTGGTTCCATTCAAGCCACTCTTGCTTCAAAATTTTGACAACTTATACTAAAATGCTTTTTTTAACGCGCGTTTTAGTGGCATAATCTTGCTTTAAATAGAGTTAAGTTTTCTCTGCAAGGCGGCAATAAAGTACTATATAGGTAAGGATGATTGATATTAACGTAATGTAGTTTTAAGTAAAATACGTTATTTGTTTTGATAAAGTGTATATATCGCATTTTATCCTGCAAAATCTTGCGTAAATCCTCTCGATTTATGTATAAATTAAAACTATTTTACCCTCGCCTACAATTACAAATCACGCGTTTATGTACTGTTCGTTGTGACAAACATTTTTGTGGAAACAAAAATGTAACAAAATCATGCAAAGCTCAATACTGTACGTATTGTATAAACTGCAATTTAACTGTTTGAAATGTTAACCAAACATGTAGTTCCGTACGTGATAGCGTTCACATCGATTTGAGCGAAACGCAAGACCTGGATTGTCTATTATTAGCCCATGAATGTAATATTTAGAAAGTGGTACTTTCGAGCTGCAAGACAAACAAAAGGAATCAGTAAATAGTGTCGGTTGTTTCCATAGAGGAAATATTCATTAGAGTAGAAATGTTATACAATTCGTTTGAAAAATCGCTGCAATATGGCCGACAAACGACAAACAGACGATTAATATCGATAATAAAGTCAACTTTTGTTTTCATTGCAAGGTAAACTAAATGAAATTAACTTACAAGCATTTTGGGATAAAAAAATATCTAAAATTTGTGCCAGTACGGAGAGAGAGGGTCGCAAATGTTTTAGAAAAAGTACCAGATGCCGGCAAAACATCGATATTTCAGAAACTTGAAAAGCTGCAGATTTGGCGAACGTGCAGTATTTGGGTTCAAAAAAAAAAGACTATTATTTGGTTTGCGCTATTTAATAACTATTCGATCTTATTTGTAATTAAAATCATTTTTGCGAGGAACTTAAAGAGCTACAACTGAACCTTCGAAGAGACGCACGTAGTTTGCCTACCCTTGGTTTAAAAACAAAAACCACGCAGAATCAGATAGCCGTATTACTCTATTGGCGGATTCATGTATGGTCATTGTATTTCATGTTGTTTCGGCCAGTGGTTTCCCAGTGGACAGGTGATACGTTAGTTAATTAGTCGGAAACATTGCTCAGTTGTCGAGCTAGTAGCATGACATTGCTCCAAACATCACTGGCATCAACGCTATTCAAAATATCACTGTTCAAAGGTCCGTTTAAATGTGCCTAAGGGCAAATGTTCTTTTCAATAATACCCGATGCCGTAGGGTCGCTGTTGTTTATAGGAATATATTTTTATTTTTTCATTCTCTAAGCAAAGGCAAAGGTAAGGTCTGCACAGACGTGTCTGTTTTTCATTTAGTATTTTAATTGATAATGTTTTTAAGGTCGAAACCAAGTCAGTATTAAAAAATAAACATAAAATGGTATTAATGATCATTATTATCGTTATTCAATGTAGCCAAGAGCTATTTTTTTCCTTTGAATGCCAAAGCATTCAGAATACACGTAAAGCATAAAACAAAAGGAACTACTGCCTGCTAGTTAAGGCTTCTTCCATGCTGGTCTGGGAGCAAAGAAAAAACATAGAATGTACCAGTTGCTTCTCTACCCGCGCAGATGTTAAAAGCCCATCGAGGGAATGTGCGAAAATTGTAGGAATCATGTTATAAGCGATGAGGCTAGAAACCCATCACTATTTTGATTCCATTTTTCACCTATAGGTACGCCCACAATCTTGCTAAACGTGGCCTGTAGGGACCTGTTACCTTAGGGTGTGTCTACCCCGTAAGGGATACAGACGTGATTTGTGTATGTGTATTGTGTAGTTAAGGTTTCCACTTGGTTATATTGGACGTTTTCTAACGGCGTCGAGTTATATTAAATTAAAAACTTCTCAACAAATATTAATTTTACATTACAACCAAACGAATAGAGCCACGAAAAATAACTTCGCAGTAAAAGCAAAAAGTTTTAGTACCTACCTATATTTCGGTTTTTAATTCTGTTGGCGGCAGAAAACCCTCCTACGCATAAAACCAGTTTCTTAGTTTCTTGTTGTTAAGTCTACATTTCATTTGCTCATCCATTATTGCCTTTTAAAAATCATAAGCTATGTTTATCGAATATTGCTGTTTAAAGTTTTGTCATTTAACATGTACGATAGGTACTGTAAAGACTCCTTATTTACTCTCTGTCGAATTCGAATCAATTCAAAACAAAAAGAAAGTCAGAGTCTGCTTAAGGCTTCCACTAGAAACAGATATATTGATTTAATAAGCTAAGAAAATGCAGTTTAATTAAAGGAATAAAATGGTATATTGTGCTATCTGAGCTACATCATCCCGTCGTAGAGTGAGTGCCTCCTCAAGGCAGCTCTACAGTACCGTAATTTAATTATCATTTTAATTCCACACTAAATTAGGAATCACTCTCTAAACGTTCTTTTAAGAAAAGATAAGAATCATAAATCGAAAAGTCTTTTGATAAAGGTAGCAAAATAGTTGAGACGATAACAATTCTGCCTCAAAACTTCCAGTGGCTTGAATAACCAATAAGATCTCAAATTTCGTATCGTGAAACACAGAGAGCTCTAAAATTTGTAATGAGTTTGAAAGTTTTCAAATTTATTGATGTGAAACAACACAACCACGCATTATAATAATTTCGGATTTCGTACGATTGTTGAATTTAACCAAATGAGTAGGTACTTTGAGATTAGGTTTCATGACAAAATGCCTTATTAGATTGATTAGGGATAGTAAAATTAAATACGAGTATTAATTAATTATTTTATTTACTTAGCTATGTGTTATATTAATGTTAGTTTTGTTGTTTTTATTGTCCTTGTGTTTCTCCTGTCTATTTGTTTCCGCCACCTACTTAAACTGTCTCCGACTTATTTCTTTCTTTTATAGGTTTGGTAGAGATCGCTATGAAGCGATAAGACCGCCTATTGTCTACCTTGTTCTTTGTTTCTGTATTGTTTTGTATTGTAACCTTTTTGTCACTTAATGATCGCTTAACCAACTTTGTGCAATGTGTAATCAATTATAATAATACTAGCTTCTGCCCAGCTGTTTTATACATGTTAACCATCCTCTTGAATCATGCTATCTATAAGTTTTAAAGAAAGCATACACATAGGGACAGACAGGCAGTGAAGGCGACTGTTTTACACTATGTAGTGAAGTGAGAGTGCAAGAAACTTCGGCTTAACAGCAAAATGATTACGTAGTCAAGCAACCGACCGTCGAATTTCAAACTAGAAAATTTCAAACCCAAGTGTCGTTTGAAGTCGAAATTTTAATAAACAGAACGCCCGCTCCGACCGCATAGCGCGTCATTTCCAGCCTTCTGCTGGCTTTTTGCAGGCAAATTTCATTTTCTATGAACCTGCCTAGCGCTGAAATGTCAATTTGGTGGTTATGTTGTTCCACGGTAGAAATTGGATATTGAATTAGCTACTTCGGAACCAGCATTCGATTTGTTCACGTGCTTTCGAAATTGCGGGTAGCTTGATTGCATCGCGGCAGTCTTTCAAACGGGATTGATTTTTGTACTTAATTTAGAGAGAGTACATACATACGTACGCAAATCACGTCTATGCGTGTGTATTAGTTTGTGTGTACGTGTTGTATGTGTAGCGACCCTAGCGCCACCTAGTTGGCCTCTACATAACTACTAGCGCCATTTCTAATGACAGCTGTCACATCGTTCTACATGCCGCTTACGAAGTTTCTCAATGCGGCTGCATAAATACAACTTGCAACTCTCCTCCTTCGGACTTCGGTCCCCAGGCATAACATCTGCCTGGAGAGAGATCTCTCTATTGTGGCACTCCCCACATATGTATTTCAGTATGTATTTATCAACGTTATGTAAGTATATTTATCCGTTGCCTGGTAGCCATAGTACAATCTTTCCTTAGTTTGGGTTAGTTTTGTCAATTGGTGTAATTTGTCCCATGATATTTATTTTATTTATTTATATCCCTTACGGGATAGACAGAGCCTGAAGTAACAAGACCTAAAAAGGCCAATCTTAGCATGATTGTGGGCGTACGGTAGGGTATAGGTGGAAAGGGTAATCAAAATAGTGATGGTTTGCTAGCCGCATCGCCTATAACATGATTTCTAAGAATTTCACCCATTCCCTGGATGGGCTTTTACCATCTGCGCGGGACGAGCAGCAACTGGTACGTTCTATGTTTTGTTGTGTTGTTCTTTGCTAATTCAGTACCCCGCTATAAATTGCAAATCGGTCTTCTCGGCTAATTTCGGCTTCGTAGAGCGTTGTCTCGCTCCTTACCATGTCAATTGTCTCTTTCCAAAGGCCGAAGTGCGATCTTTATATATCTCGTTGAATCCGTGTATTTCGTTTACGTAACAATTCAGATCATTATTTCAGTGATTTTCAAAATGCTGTTGATTAATTCACTCAGTAATAATCATGAAATTTTCGTAACATTATAAATGTTTCATGAACATGCACCTTTTGAGCAATATTACCCGCGTTTTCCATAAACGAAATTTAATGGAAGGTTAATTATTAAAATACAACCTATTAAGAACTAAACAACAATAAAGAACACTAAAACTAGGAAAGTTGATTTAATGTAAATAATAACCTAAACCTAAATTTCTAAATGTCACTGAAAATTAGAACACGGAAAAATCCGTTAAGAAAAGATTGCTATGGCCGGGAATCAAACCCGGATCCTCGTCATCCTGTGACGCGTGCTATACCCCTACACCACCCATAGCAGACCTAAACCTAATAACCTAACCTAAAAAAAATCCCCCTGTTCGTGCCTGGCTCAAATTCAATTGTACATTTTATCATACGTAGTTTTAATGAAATGTAGTTTTGAGCGCCCAAAATAGCCATTTGTTAAATAGGTATATTTTATTGAAGCTCACGCAAGCATCACACCCAAGAGGAAACTATTTTATCATAAAAGATACCGGTTACGCAATTACATTCAGCGTGGTTGAACACGATAGCACTTTCTAGGTCCCTAACCAGTTTGTTTCCATTTCAGGACATGCAATAGCGTTGAAAACATTCCGCTGCATGCAACGAAAAGCCTTGTTACTTAAGAATGTTAGGTGAAACGTCGAAGTTTATTGAAGTGAAGTAGCTGCTATGCCATTTGACTTTGTATAAGATAAATAACCGAGTGTTGAATTGCATATGTAGCGGTTTTGTGTTTATAAGCATAAAATAAAAGTATAAAATATATTTAAAATTTCGTATTTGCCGTACCTACTATCAGCATAAACAGAGGTTTTTAATAATTATATCGAAGAAAAAAGTTCCAAAATAATGTCAGTGTCAAATTCTAAATATTATTGAAGTTGCGGGTATATTTTGACGGTTGATTTTATTGTATTCTCACAATTTTCGCAATAATAATTTCTGGGTTCGTACGTCTGTAAGATACACAGTGTTTGAAAACTATGGCAGAACATTATTTTGGTCCAATGGAGAGCCAAGTTAGCAAATTATTTTGTCTTGAACTGATGAAAAATTTTAAGTCGCCTTTTACCGCTTTATTATTCTTTTCATACGAACCGTGTAACCACTACACAGATGCAATTTCAAGCTCTCGCTAATTCAACTATTCGAATATTTTACTTTTTAATAGTCACTCAGAAAACTCTCATATCTTATTGTAACGTTGTGTTTTACGGTTCGCCATTAAATATTACAAATTTGGAGGTTTTATTAAAGCCTCGAATAGCTCCTGTCAAATGGTGATATGACAGTCGAAAAGTAAACAAACGTCAAAAATTAGTGACAGCTTGACAGGTCGTATTAGGGTTACCATTGAGAGTATAATCGCCTGTTTGGTGGGAGATAAATGGTTTGAATTTCAGGAATAAGAATTACTGAAACTATAGATAGAAATATAAACCATTTTGGAAAATTTAGAGATTTAATAATCGGATGGTCTGACATTTGTTCTTGAACTAGAAACAAGGGTTATTCTTTGTCATAACATAACCATGGTGGTTAGTTGCATCTTCTGATACTGGTATCACGGCTCAGGGCTTCAATTCCGCTGGTCATCGTAGCCCGTGGTACTCCCGAGCATCTTTGGGTTCGCCATTAAAAATGCCTGCTACTCGAAGAGAAGAGGAGATTAGTTGTGGCTTTTGGAGCCGACTGTGGTGGCTCAACAAGTGGAAGGAGCAGAGGAGTTTCAGCGGGTTGCGTCGGCGAAAGAGTAAGTTTTCTGGTTAAATCTTTTAACCTAAAATACTTCGTTATTCCTTGAACTGTGCCTAGCACCTTGACAGTGTTCTGACTGCTTGATTTATTCCCAGTTTGGTCTGCTGAAGCATCCTTCGGTTGGGGTGGGTGCGTTGGCTGAAGTCCTGCGGTAGCCGCGGCTTCGCTGGTAAGAGAACAGATTCATTCCGATCCTCCTTGTATTCTGCTTTGCGAGACAAGACACTAATGACACCAATTTATTTCTTTACAGACGTTGGGTTTTCTTTCCTTTATTTAATGTTTTTGCCTTTTTCCCGTGTTCGCTTCGGCGCTATTTAATTTCTCCAGTACCTCATTCATGAGTGCTTAATTTTGCTCCTTCCACTTCATCTCTCCTGTTTGGGGAATTTAATAATAACCGAAGCTTCCAACTTCTCCAATTTCCATACTTTAGAACTTCTAAGTTCCGACTTACAAGTTACATTCCCTCTAATTTCATTTATCTGCCAGTGTACCTTTCGCCTGAGTTTTACTCATAGTCCCAACTACCTTATGTAGTTGAAACTCCTTAGGATTATTTCTCGGTCCTTGGATTTGTTCTTTCCGTCATTTCAACAACCGGAAGGTTCCACGGACAACTGTGGCCCGATCGATCAGCATTCCGGACCATTCCACCTGCTGTGCAGCCCGTGATACGTGGCAGGCTCCTGGCGCTCCAGCACCATCTCCCTGGAAGAACTTGGCGGTAAATGCTTTGGAGTGAAGGTCGGTCAAACTTTAGTTGTTTAATTTTATTAGGGAAGTAGGATTTAGGTCGCGTTGATACACCTTTGTATCAACGTTAGCAAGTAGTTTCAAGTATACCTTTAATGTTGGCACAATAAACCCTTAGGGACTAATATTTAGAGTAGCCTTGGTGAGGCACAAGTCACATAAAAGAACTCTTGGTACGCCCAGTTCTAGCGCTGAGCTTTGGTTGGAAATTTAGCCAATAAGTATTTCTATGTTAATTTAAACCTGAAATTGTGATCAAAGTGTTTCACCAAATAACTGATGTTATCTTAGGAAATAAAAACCAGTCTTAAGAAACTAACTCTTTCCTTTATCTCCTACATTTTGTTCCCTGGAATTGCAGACAAGCCTAGTTTTCATAGTCGGTTTGGCTAAGTTTATTGTTTTTTTTCTGACGCCCCGCCGGTTGTAAATTTAGTCGGGCCAATTTGGTGGGGTGTGACAGTGGCGCCCACGTTTATTCAGGATTTTCAGGCCTTTTCTGCAATTTTAGGTCATTTTTTTGTGCCATCATCTTTAGGAATTATTTTTTAACACTTACATGATATTCCAAGCTAGAAACTCTGTTCCTGGTGTTTTGAACTCCTCTTTAAGCTTTGCCACAGTGCTTTTGTACATTTTGTAGTGTTTGTAATCACTTTTGAACACTAAATTGATAAGTTTTGTGAACTTGGGAAAATTCAGTGTAATAAAATTTAATTACAGGTAGTTGTCATTTTGGTCTTGTAGGAAGTTAAAAGTTTAACAACTAATTTTGCCTATTTTGCTTTTGTGTAAAGTTAATATTCTATTTAATTACATCAACAATAATTCAAATTTCATTAATTTCAAGATAGTTTAGTATTATTAACTTCAAATTGGTAAAAATTTTGGTTGCACAGTATACAACTGATAGTATAAAAAATTTATTAGCAGATCAATTGATAAGCTGAGTGTGACCAATTTCACAGCTGAAAATTAAGTGGCAGCTGAATTTTGTGTTGGAATTTCCAACAAGTTTCAACAAATAACTTTAATTTTTTCAATAATTTCATATAGTTTTTCCATAATAAGAAAACATTACCTGACTTTCAGTTGTGTTAAAAAACATTGTTATTAACTGTGTGTACTCAAACCTACATAATTAGATATTGTCTGAATTAACTACATTTGTGTCTGAAACAACATTTACATTCCATTCTAAAACTAGCACTTTACAGGTGACTTTGACATTCCTAGTTATAAGCATTCACAATTGTACACCAAGATTACACAAAAAGCTACAGTTAGTTAAGTTAACACTTAGTTACTGGCTGTGACCATCGGTATTTAATATTTAATATTTGTGTTCATGTCATAAAGGGTTTGAAAATAATTAAAAACACAGTGTATTTAAAACAATTGTAATTTAATTTGTGCCAAGTAAAGAGTTCACATACATAAAACATTGTACTTTTGCCATCACTAAAGGTTTAAATAATAATTTAAAATGGGGAGTACTTTGCAGTTTCACTCCTTATTGCGCGATGAGTTAGTTTATGAGGTAAAGATTCGATCAGAAACACCATTACAAACAGTTGAAGGGTTGAGGAAGCAGTTGAGAAATTTATTGCCAGAGTGTCCTCCGGAGGCTATTTTAGAAACTGATTTAGTTCCAGCCTCTGAACTTAAAACTATTTCAGAGAAATTGAATGAGCTGTCTGTTCTAGTGGAAAAGTTTGTTTCTACCAAGGATAGGTATTCAGGTAGCCGGTCAAGAGCTTTAGGTAGTCATCTGTTTCATAGGTTGATTCGAGTTGTTGTCGAAGACGACCCGGTGAAATTGTCAAAGAAGTCAGATCTTTCGAACAAGTTGGATGTGTTATTAGCCAAGATGGATACAGTGGGTCAATCTTCTTCAGGCGATGTAGAGAACCTTTTAGCAGCACAACCAGCAGTTTCACAGATTGTTTGTTCAGGTGACAGGAACATTGCGAAGTGGGGGTTGAAATTTAACGGCCGTACTGATCCTAGGTCTTTCTTGGAGCGTGTCGAGGAATTAAAGCTGGCTTTTGGTGTTAGTGATGTTGTTCTGTTTAATTCGGCAGCACAGTTGTTTGTCGAGGAAGCACTTCTTTGGTACAGAGGAAATAGGTGGCAGTTTTCTACTTGGAATGAGTTATCAAGCACTTTGTTACTGGAATTTGATCCAGTAGATTATGATTATCGGTTGTTAGGCGAAATTAGGCAACGTACACAGGGTTTGGAGGAACCAATCCACATTTACTTTTCGGTCATGGCGTGTATGTTCGCACGGCTTAAATCCCCTTTGTCCGAGGAAACAAAACTGGAAATCCTCATGCATAACATTAGGCCGAGCTTATCTCAACACTTAGCATTGGTAAACATCGTGTCAATTACGGATTTGAAGGAAAAATGTCGTAAACTTGAAGCGGCAAGACAGCGAGCAGAATTTTTCTCAGAGCCAGGCAAATCAAGCTCACACACACTTAGCGCTGATTTTGCGTATAAAACCAGGTCCAAGCAGGCAAACACTGTAAGTTTTGTTAGTCAAAAAGGTCCCGCAACCTTTGATAGGGCAACGACACCAAAGACTTCATTTTCACACAAAGCTGGAGCGAATTTTCATTCCAGCGGAAAGTCTGCTCACAAACATACATCTTCAAGTGAGCTCATTTGTTATAAATGCGGCCGTGGTAACCATAATTTTAGGACATGCAGTGTTAAGCCGCCTAAAGAAAACATTCGTTGCTTTGGATGTAATAAAAGTGGGGTTATTAGGTCGAACTGTCAGAATTGTCAGCAGATGCGTTCCAATTCACGTTCAAAAAACTAGTTGCGCCGAACCGTAGCAGTATTTTCTTAGATAAATTAAGTGCCACAATAAAGGAAAATTGCAATTATGATACAATTGCTGCGGTTCTGTTTGCACCGAACGAAAATGATATTCGTCCGTACTTAAAGATAAAAGTATCTGATTTTGAGGTTTATGCGTTGGCCGACAGCGGCGCATCGCTATCGATACTTGGTAACGGCTCACATTTAGATTTTATTAAATTCGGTTTTCGAATGCATAACTCTGAGTCTTCTTCATGTAATGTTGCAAACGGCGTAGTAGTCCAGTCAATTGGGTGTATTTTTGTGCCCGTAACATTTAATAAAATTACACGTGTAATTAAGTTTTTTGTAATGCCTAACATCATTACAGACGTTATTTTAGGCGTCGATTTTTGGCATGCGTTTAGTTTAGCACCAGAAATATTTGAAAACATCTCATTTATGAAGCCTCCGGTTAAATATTTTGATGTATGTCACATAAACGGTTCAAAGCGAGTACATTCCATTCAGTCATTCGAGCATTTAACAATAGCGCAGCAAGAGCTTGCAAATGATGTAGTGGGGAAATTTAAGGACATTTCGTCGGATGTTAAAGGGTTAGGTAGGACGTCTTTAGTAGAACATGTCATAGACACAGGTGACGCACTACCTATTAAAACAAAGCAGTACCCACTCTCACCTGAAAAGAGAGCTATTTTGAGTTCCGAATTAGACCGAATGCTGGAATTAGACGTTGTTACTCCGTGTGAAAGCCCATGGAATAATCCGGCATTATTGGTTCAAAAGGCAAATGGGGATTGGCGATTCTGCTTGGATTGTAGAAAATTGAACGCGATATCGAAGGGGGACTCATATTCTATACCGTACATTCCACAAATACTGGATAGTTTGAAGGAAGCGAAATACCTGTCATCTATCGATTTGAGTTCATCATTCTGGCAGATACCTTTAAGTGAGAGCTCGCAGGAAAAAACCAGTTTTAATGTAATGGGTAGAGGAGTCTACAAGTTTAAAGTTATGCCCTTCGGATTGTGTGGTGCTCCTGCTAGGCAGCAGCGTCTTATGGACATGCTTATTGACCATAACATGACCAGCGATATTGAAAATGGTTTTGTTTTTTGCTATATAGACGATATTGTCATTTGTTCTGCCGATTTTCAGACCCATTTGGTCCTTTTAAATCGCGTTTTAGCGAAGCTTAGAATGGCAAATTTAACTATAAACCTGGCAAAGTCTAAGTTCTTTAGGAAGTCAATAAAGTATCTGGGGTACGTTGTAGATGAATTTGGGCTGCGTACAGACCCAGACAAGGTTTCAGCCATTTTAAATTTTCCAACTCCTTCAACTCCTCGCGAGGTTAAGATATTTTTGGGTACCTGCTCGTGGTATCGCCGGTTTATTAGGAATTTTTCAACCATAGCGGCGCCCCTGAATGTCTTAACGTCGAAAGGAAAGAAAGCGCCTATTTTCCGATGGTCTGAGGAGGCCGAGCACGCCTTCAACGCCTTGAAGAACGCACTAGTGTCGGCGCCAATATTAGCGGTTCCAGATTTTGGTAAAACTTTCGCGGTGCACGCAGATGCGTCTTCCTATGGTATTGGTGGAATGCTTTCTCAGACTTTTGATGGACAAGAGCATCCCATTGCGTATGTAAGTCGTTCTTTAAACAAGAGTGAACGCAACTACAGTGCTACGGAACGGGAGGCTCTTGCTGTTCTTTTTTCGGTGGAAAAATTTCAGGCTTACTTAGGCTCGCGACGATTTAAAGTGATAACTGATCATTCGTCTCTCAAGTGGTTCATGCGGCTGGAGAATCCATCGGGTAGATTGGCACGTTGGGGTTGCAGACTGTCTCAATTTAATTTTGATATTGAGCACAGGAAGGGCACCGACAATGTCGTCCCCGATGCCTTGTCCAGGCTTATGAAGGTGGACGCAGTGAATGGCGGAAGCGTTGACGCAGTGAGTGACGAATGGTATGAAAAAACGTTAAGTGGATGTAGGTCTTTTCCCGCAAATTTTCCAAATTTTTGTATTCGGGAGGGAAAATTATTTAGGCTAAGCAAAGCCAAATACAGCCTGTTACGAGAGTTTGATTGGAAGGGAGTCGTGCGTAAAGGTGAGCGTAAACAAGTGCTGGAGGCGAACCATTGCGAACCAACCGCAGCTCATTTCGGTGTATTTAAGACACATAGGCGGTTGTCGTTGACATACTATTGGCCTGGAATGTTTAAGGATGTAGTGGAATTTGTGAAGGCTTGCGACGTTTGTGCAGCGTATAAACATTCACAAAAACTCACTCCGGGGTTAATGGGACAGCCAAAAGTATGCCAACGACCTATGCAAGTGCTTAGCATTGATTTAGTCGGTCCTCTTCCGCGGTCTCGTGCTGGGTATACCTTTCTTTTCGTGGTTACATGCTGTTTCTCAAAATTTACATTGCTTTTTCCGCTACGACGCGCAACTAGTGCGCTAGTGGCGAAACATTTCGAACACCATGTCATTTTGGAGCATGGGGTGCCTGAAACCGTGATTACTGACAATGGAGTTCAGTTCACGGGATCGGAATTTAAGCAGTTAATGAGACGGTATAATGTGCCAAAGGTTTTTTATGGTCCTAGATACACAGCACAAGTAAATTTGGTAGAACGCTACAACAAAACTTTAATGACGGCCGTAGCATCGTATGTAGAGGAGAATCACCGGACATGGGACGAAAAACTGCATCAAATTCGGTTTGCAATCAACAGTGCTGTAAATGAGTCCACGGGATTTTCTCCGTTCTTTTTGGTACATGCTAGGGAACCGGTTATAAATGGCGCGTTCTACAAGGATGTCGATCAGGATTATACACCAGCAATGCCCAGAGAGGAATATGCGGGCGAATTTGGTTGCTTGAGAGAGATTTTCCAGCAGGTTAGGTCACGTTTATTAAAAGCACATGAAACAAATTCCAGACACTACAACTTAAGGCGTCGTCCGGCGAAATTTGCCGTTGGTGACATAGTGTGGAAACGTTCATATGTTCAGAGCGATGCTCAAAAATTTAAAATGGCGAAACTCGCGCCAAAATACGAGAAATGTAGGGTTAAGGAGGTGTTGTCTCCGCTAGTCTACGTACTAGAAAGGATGGATGGTCATCCTATAGGGTCGTGGCACATTAAAGACCTAAAAGTGTAGGTTACGTAGGTTGGCTGATGAACAATGGACGTGCGGCCCGCACGTCGTGCACTGCTCGCCGCACCACCATTGTTGATCATGCATTAAAGCTGCGTGACATAACACTTAGGCAAGGTTGTTTAGCAACAGTGTTAAGTATTGCAAAGTCATATTTAATCACAAACTGCAAGGCACGGGGTGTACAGATCACACTGCTACATCACTAAAAATTGTTAGACGAAGCATGAGTATATTAAAAAGGGGATGAATGATTGGTGCGATGCAACCTTAACCTATTAACAGCAGGGTTAGTCTTTAATGTGAGACATACTTAAAAAAAAATATATTTACGTGTATAGCTTTTGTGGAACTGTGTTTTCGGTCTACGAGCTAAATTGCGCTGGTGTAGTGCGTGTCATATTATTTTGTTGATGCAGAGGAACCAGATTTTGTTTCCTTGGACATTGGTTGGTGGCCATGTCATGAACGAGAAGTTTAAGTTGTTGGAATAATTCGGAGGGAAGGCAGTCATTTTGACAGTCAGATATGTGAGTTCTGGAAGTTTATTAAATTAAACTACAGAAAAATTTATTTTTTCAAATTTCAATTTTATTTGCCCGGTCTAGGAGAGTTTTATTTAGGTATGCTGAACATCTGTCCTGGCGGTTGGATTAACTTTTTCAACACAGCTTATGTTGTGTTGGGAAAGTTAAGGTTGGTTTGATACAAATTGAGTTGGATTTAATTTTCTTTTTACCTTTAACTTACAGTTTTGGTATAGGGTGTATTTCAAATATCCAGTTAGTCTTGGATGTGTTTTTTTTTTATTTTTTGTTAGGTGGTTGTTGTTGTGGGTTCGGTTAGGGCGAATAATTGTTTTGCATAAATCGGGGAATATGAATTTGGCATTAGGGTCGAAATTAATAGATAGAGTTTTCAGGGATAAGATCGCTTCAGCTGAGTTCACAACAAGGCATTTGGTGATGGGTATTGGTTATATTTTTTTGTAATGCGTTAAAGATTTTTTTTTCTTTTCTTGACTGGTTGGTTTGAGGAATCGCTGAGGGCAGCGAGCGGTCCACCTGTGGTGAACCTTTTCATCGGGGAGGGGGGTATTGTAACGTTGTGTTTTACGGTTCGCCATTAAATATTACAAATTTGGAGGTTTTATTAAAGCCTCGAATAGCTCCTGTCAAATGGTGATATGACAGTCGAAAAGTAAACAAACGTCAAAAATTAGTGACAGCTTGACAGGTCGTATTAGGGTTACCATTGAGAGTATAATCGCCTGTTTGGTGGGAGATAAATGGTTTGAATTTCAGGAATAAGAATTACTGAAACTATAGATAGAAATATAAACCATTTTGGAAAATTTAGAGATTTAATAATCGGATGGTCTGACATTTGTTCTTGAACTAGAAACAAGGGTTATTCTTTGTCATAACATAACCATGGTGGTTAGTTGCATCTTCTGATACTGGTATCACGGCTCAGGGCTTCAATTCCGCTGGTCATCGTAGCCCGTGGTACTCCCGAGCATCTTTGGGTTCGCCATTAAAAATGCCTGCTACTCGAAGAGAAGAGGAGATTAGTTGTGGCTTTTGGAGCCGACTGTGGTGGCTCAACAAGTGGAAGGAGCAGAGGAGTTTCAGCGGGTTGCGTCGGCGAAAGAGTAAGTTTTCTGGTTAAATCTTTTAACCTAAAATACTTCGTTATTCCTTGAACTGTGCCTAGCACCTTGACAGTGTTCTGACTGCTTGATTTATTCCCAGTTTGGTCTGCTGAAGCATCCTTCGGTTGGGGTGGGTGCGTTGGCTGAAGTCCTGCGGTAGCCGCGGCTTCGCTGGTAAGAGAACAGATTCATTCCGATCCTCCTTGTATTCTGCTTTGCGAGACAAGACACTAATGACACCAATTTATTTCTTTACAGACGTTGGGTTTTCTTTCCTTTATTTAATGTTTTTGCCTTTTTCCCGTGTTCGCTTCGGCGCTATTTAATTTCTCCAGTACCTCATTCATGAGTGCTTAATTTTGCTCCTTCCACTTCATCTCTCCTGTTTGGGGAATTTAATAATAACCGAAGCTTCCAACTTCTCCAATTTCCATACTTTAGAACTTCTAAGTTCCGACTTACAAGTTACATTCCCTCTAATTTCATTTATCTGCCAGTGTACCTTTCGCCTGAGTTTTACTCATAGTCCCAACTACCTTATGTAGTTGAAACTCCTTAGGATTATTTCTCGGTCCTTGGATTTGTTCTTTCCGTCATTTCAACAACCGGAAGGTTCCACGGACAACTGTGGCCCGATCGATCAGCATTCCGGACCATTCCACCTGCTGTGCAGCCCGTGATACGTGGCAGGCTCCTGGCGCTCCAGCACCATCTCCCTGGAAGAACTTGGCGGTAAATGCTTTGGAGTGAAGGTCGGTCAAACTTTAGTTGTTTAATTTTATTAGGGAAGTAGGATTTAGGTCGCGTTGATACACCTTTGTATCAACGTTAGCAAGTAGTTTCAAGTATACCTTTAATGTTGGCACAATAAACCCTTAGGGACTAATATTTAGAGTAGCCTTGGTGAGGCACAAGTCACATAAAAGAACTCTTGGTACGCCCAGTTCTAGCGCTGAGCTTTGGTTGGAAATTTAGCCAATAAGTATTTCTATGTTAATTTAAACCTGAAATTGTGATCAAAGTGTTTCACCAAATAACTGATGTTATCTTAGGAAATAAAAACCAGTCTTAAGAAACTAACTCTTTCCTTTATCTCCTACATTTTGTTCCCTGGAATTGCAGACAAGCCTAGTTTTCATAGTCGGTTTGGCTAAGTTTATTGTTTTTTTTCTGACGCCCCGCCGGTTGTAAATTTAGTCGGGCCAATTTGGTGGGGTGTGACATTATTAATAAACACAGAACCTAACACAATTTGCGGGAGACATCCGTTAAGTCACGACATGAGACAGTAATTTACAAGAACAAAACCCCCATGCCAGTCAGCGTATTTCATGTGACGCAAATGCTTAATTAAATCAGCGCTCTAATACGCGAACAAGACACTGAAACTGCCTTAAAACACGTTTATGCGAAAATTTGTTCGGAATTTTGAATCACGAGCTGCGCCGCCTAGCGAATACCATTAAACGTATATCAGGGTTTGTGATTCACGCTCAGTATTATGCATGTGTCTCGTTAAAACGCCTACCGCAGCACCATTGAACTTGATCCATAAATCTCTGTCTAATGAGGATTTGTTGCTATGTTGCCGAGTACAAAGTCCTGTATTAAAATGTATTGGATTGTAGATTTATTTATTATGAGTGTAATCTCAGCGCTGTATTGTCTGATGGAAGGTTGGTTATGTGGATTAAGATGTAATTGGCCGTAAGCTGATGCGTACACAATCGAATTACTGAACACTGTTCATAGCGTTTGTAGTTTCTGCTATCGCACACTAGCGTCCCGTCCCAGTTTTGCACTAAGTGTCAAACTACGTCTAAATCTTCCTCTTGAATAACTTTATCTGTCGATGAAAACCGCATTCAAATCCGATCCGCAGTTAAAAAAATTAAGGATTGCAGGAAGTAACTTAAGTTTAATAATATCAAAAAATATAAAATTACAATTTGGCCGCCAAAGGCTCTTTTACATGTCTCTTTTGAAACTACCAGCGCATTCGGAAAGACCATCATTGCCAAGAAGAATGCGCCGCAAGAAACTTGGCAGAAAGTTATTATAACTAGTAGGTATATCGTGATATAAATATGACTGGTCATAAGTTATTTGAACGTTTTTATTCGTGATACGTAATATAAATGCAAGCTCATTTGACCTCAATCCTGGCATGGTGGTAAGCCAAGATGTGGTCTAATATAGAACAAGCTGGCCTAGTAAATGCCCATTCACCCTTAATTTGAAGGTACCCGGATTGTAGCGTTCAGGGAACACAGGCGCAGACAGGGAATTCCACTTCTCAGCTGTCTACGTAATAAAGGGCAAACATAAATGCTTTGTGTGACTATACTTAGTGGAAATTTGGTTAATTATTTTTGTTACCTATACTTTTCGAAGTCGAAGAGGCAAAGTTCGATTTGCAAGTCCCAGACATTTCGTTCAACTAGAGTCAAATAAAGGCTTGTAATAGTAGTTATATAAATGTCAAGAAACTTGTTATTGTTTCTTTAATTTGTACAGCGCTCTTCTGTCGGTAAAACAGTAACGCTGTATCTATGCACGACATAGATGGCGCTGCCAGTGTTGACAGTCTACCTACACGGTTGCTAAAGCAGCTTATGTTTGGATTGTATAGAGCTACCGTGATTGAGCCTATTTTTAGGTTATATCAAAATTATTTCCAAAGGATTTGACAAATGTATTAATAGACTTTAAATGTCGTTTCTTTGTTTTCAGGTAAAATATTGCATATTATTTAAGCGTAATTTAAGTTTAACAGTGTAATAACATTTACTAAAATAAAACTTTGTTTCAGAGCAACGCAATAGTTTATTTCATTTGCAATTCTTCATAGTTATAGAAAGATTGTCTTATATAAATATAAATTGTCTTCTTATCCGTGGCTAAACACAAGGTTTATATGCAAACTAGCTGTGCTGTAGTGTTGTGTATTGCTATTACCTTGCAGGCAATTTGCCTGCAGTCCTTGCGTCCGAATTCATTATGGATACACAGGCAATATAATCCTTTGTTAGAAAGACGGTGAGCTTACTGACTTTACATTTACGGTATCTTTTATAGATTTTATAGACGTCTGTGACGTTAGGTAGGCTTTTGAAAGTGTTTTGTTTTTAATCACGCACATTACAATCATCATGACTTACGTGAATGTCAAGTCTGAATGTATACCTATTTAAATTTTCACAGTGAACACAAATAAAACATGAAATCGTTATGTTTGATATGAGACTAATGAAGTACGACGGCCTCATATTAGTAAAGCGAATGAGAGTAAAATGTCTACACGCAAAATGTTTCCACCAGTTACATGCCATTTACGTGCAAAATTAGGTCGCCAAATGGTTATTTTGTACAAAAAGCTGGGTCACAGAAATAATATCGAGTATAACGAGTCCGCTCGGTCGAACCTTAATATCGATTTTCACGTACATTTCGAATAGCCTTCATTATACGAATCGAAAAGGGATAAATATCATGTACTACATGACATGATGGATATTACTCCATATGATTTAGGGTAAGGGAATAAAAGGGCTCTAAACTTGGCGACGTTTCTTTCTACGACCCGACAGGGTAAGTACAATTTAGAAATAATATATTATGTATGAAGACCGTTTTATTTGTACTGAGAAATGTTTTTGTTAGTAATGGGCGTTGTCGGCATTGTTCGAGTTACCTTATATTAGGATTCATGTCTTCTTATTACATGTTAACTTTATTAACTTGATAGACTGTATCACGGTTACTTAGGCACTCTTTATAGAAATATGTGGTTTATTGACGGAAAAAGCGCCTTTACATGCTACAAAAGCGAATCAACGAAAACGGTATTTTTTTAGGTTTTATCAATATTCAGCGTTAACTGAGCCTATGAGATATTAGAACTTCTTGAATTATGACAATTATTAACCACCACCACTTATAGTACCCAGCTCGGCTAGTTTCGGATTCGTAGATCGTCGTCTTCTTGTCTCGCTCTAACTTGTGCGACGCCAATTGTCACTTTCCAAAGACCGAAGTGCAATCTTTACGACCGGGTACTGCCTGAGTTCTACGCATTTTGCTTTAATCTAAATCACCAGGAAAATATAAAACCAACACGACCAATCCCCGCGAGAATGTCTGATCCCTTATTTAATTTTGTATAATGCATTATGTTTTTAAGGGTGTGATACGGGTACGTGCTGGTGTACAAGAAGATATAGTGACTAGGATAGAAAAAAGTATGCTTAGTTGGTTTGGTCACGTAGAGAGGATGGATGTGGATGAAAGAAGATTAACATCAGATATATATGGGGAGTGTGAATGGCTGCGTTGGGAGGGGAAGGCCTAGACGGACGTTCCGTGGCCAAATAGAGTCAGGAGTACCGGAAACCGACGAGCATGTATGAAAAGAATGATGAATGTCGATGAAGCGAAAGAGGTATGTCATGATCGTAGCAAGTGGAACAAAGAGTAGTCTGTCTACCCATGTGGGAAAGAGACGTGATTAATGAATAAAATTGAGTTACGAGTGCGTTCGATGAAATAATTTCAGGAGATATCGATTAACAAATTCTGCGCAAAAGTCAAGGGTACTGAACAGTTAGTAGAAGATAACTTTAAGTCTTAATACTCCTTAAGAGAATGATTGATCTTGATTGGTATGCCAAGTGTCTGACCTCTTGTGTTAACTGAAGTTAGGGATTTGTTGGGCAAACGGTAAGCCCAACAGTCGAAGTATCGTTCTGGCCTTTGACAAGCTAAACGATCGCCAAGTCTCTGAAATTTCTGTTTAGTTAACTTCAGACAGCTGTTATTGTATTGTATCGTTTAATACCTGCAGCTAATTTAGGCTATTGTTTTAAGAGGTCCCAACTTTCAGTTTCGTTTCAATGAATGCTAAAGTTTCATGAGCTACTGTGTAATTTTTTTAAAAGTATAATACAGATATGTCTGACACAGCACAGCCAAGCGGGCAGGCCATATAGCACGGAGAACAGATGATCGTTGGGGCCGTACTCTTGATAACCAGAGTAGACCGTGGATCGGCAAGAGCCATAGGACGTGTCCACCAAACAGGGGGGAACTATGACCTGGTTAAAGTCGCCGGTTAGAGCATCAGCTGATTTCCAAACTAATATCAAGCAATCTGCCTCCGTGGCGTCGTTCAAGGAGGGATTGAAGAAGATGCGGCGCACACCATCTCCTTACATATTGTATGTGTGTACTCATATTGTTTGTAGCGTGTGTGTAATGATAGATAGTAGTTTATTTATGAATTGTTTGTTGTATTTTGAGATGTGCGCTCTATTGCTTTCACTATATGGATATTTTAAGCTCACTCTTTGTCGGTGTCGCTTAATACTCCTCTCATTTACTCAAAGGTTAACGTTGAGATCCCTTATAGGGACAAGTTCACCTTTGTGTATATATTTCAGGCCTTTTTTGTGATTTGTTTCTGTTTCTTTACTAACTTACTAATGTAAAGCATTTACGTATGGTTACTCGATTAATGCGGAGGGGGGTTTCATATCATTATGTCATTAGACGTTTTGCATACCTGTAAACTGGATCGTCGTCCCGATACCAAACGACGAGCAGCAAACTGTCGTTTCGCATCGGCGGCCGCGAGTCGCAGGGCAAGTCTGCGTCGCCGCCGACCACCGCCGCTATCGGAGTCACCTTTCCCGTCACCGAGGACAGGGGACTTCCACCTGAGGGAGAGAGAGAAGAGATGTTAGAATGCCTTTCAGAGAATTTTTACACCATATTGTTACTATTCTTACTTAGGGTGATGACACCAGTGTTGGACACTTTAAGCTGTCAAGCACCAGTAATGGACACTTCATTCTTAATTTTATGATAATACGGTTTAAAATTGACTGTTGTAAAATCAATGACTATGTCTTAGTGTCTTTTAAATAAGAGTTATTGTCCATTATTGGGCCCATGTCCATTACTGGTGCTGTCACCCTATATTGTATCTATTCCTTTTGTATATATACGTGTATCGAATGTGTGTTTCTCCATCTCTCTTATAAAATGTCGTTTGTGCGTCGTAGCGACATGGATCCTACTGATATTATAAATGGGAATTGAAAGCTAGGATCAGTCTGATCTATTCGGACCTTTTCCTTTCATACTTTAGCTTGCTCATCTCTAAGTGTTATATGCTAAGCTAAGCTTTGAATCTAAGCTAACTAATGCTAAAAATGCATAAGCTTGTGACTGTGTCGCTGTACTATTCTTTCTTACACACGGCTAGTCCAAGGCCGCGCAAGGGCTGTCTTTCGCTAGATGTACTGCCCGTATCTTTCTAGAAAGCACTATATGAAAAAGATGGCTCAGCTCTCCAGCACACTTGTGGCAGTCATGCTGCGATAGCAATACACAACACTATAGCACAGCTAGTTTGCATATAAACCTTGTGTTTAGTCACGGATGATAATACAATTTATATTTATATAACTACTATTTAGTACAAGGCTTTATTTGACTCTAGTTAAACGAAATGTCTGCCTTGACTTGCAAATCGAACTTTGCTTCTTCGACTTTGAAAAGTATAGCTAATAAAATGAACTTGAGTATTATGATATCTAGCAAAATAATGCAAATTAACCAAATTTCCGCTAAATTAGTATAGTCACACAAATACCCTTTCACGCTGTAACGGAGCTACAAATTTGATTTAGCTTTAGTACTACGAAGACAGTTCTATATCTGGAAAAATACATTTTCTACTTTTTATCTCTATATTCACATAGGACCTGGATTTAAGCAAGCAAAATTCAGAAAACTATTTATCTATATATACATGAAATTTATCACGAACTGTTTTGATGCAATAAATACCAGTTAAAACGTATTTCAGCAAAAATAGAACATACGAGTATGTATGCTCGGTCAAGAATCGATTTGCTACTTATAACAGCCATGGTAATTTCTAGGAAAAGCTGACATTGTAATTGTACGTTTGATACAATCTCAGGAAGTAAAGCCGAGTCTATTGGCGCACGGTATCGAAGAGAAGTGTTAATTACATGTAAGAGTTTAATCAAAAAATTTCTACTTTTTATCTCTATATTCACATAGGACCTGGATTTAAGCAAGCAAAATTCAGAAAACTATTTATCTATATATACATGAAATTTATCACGAACTGTTTTGATGCAATAAATACCAGTTAAAACGTATTTCAGCAAAAATAGAACATACGAGTATGTATGCTCGGTCAAGAATCGATTTGCTACTTATAACAGCCATGGTAATTTCTAGGAAAAGCTGACATTGTAATTGTACGTTTGATACAATCTCAGGAAGTAAAGCCGAGTCTATTGGCGCACGGTATCGAAGAGAAGTGTTAATTACATGTAAGAGTTTAATCAAAAAATTCGTTGTAAATAGCTAAGTAAACCTTTTGTTTTTAGTAGGCAATAATTTGTCAATTTACAAGGGTAAAATAAAAATCACGATATATTTACATATTCGGCAGGTAAGTCCGATTTTTGTTGATATATCGGACTCTAACTCGCTTAGTGAGAATTTTAATTAAAAGAATTAGCACGAATGAAAATTAAAAGAAATTCCGAGCTGTAACTAGCGCGTAATTGATGAAAATATAAGCAATTAGTGATTCCAATATTGTACCAAATCATTTTAAACAAACTGTTGAAATATTAGTTGTAACCAATAAATACCCAACCCTTGACAGTATTTTGACAAACTGAGAGCATTAAGATAGCTTCCGGGCTTATATTGTAACTCAAATCTCAGACTGTCATTTCGTTTGACAGTTGGGGTATGGTTGAAATGCGGAAGTTAGGCTATCGCAGGTTCAAACGAAACATTCCTTTCGTTCGTAGCTACCAAAGAGTTACCCCGTTACATGAACCCGACAGGCGACTAAGACAATTCGAAATACATTGCTTGAGAAGTTTCGTCATGAACCGGATTTGATATCGGCTACCAATGTAAAGTAAAATGTCAGTGTTACCTGTCGCCTGTCACGTTTATGAAATAGGAGCCAGTGGAGGCGAAATGTCTTGTAATTTGTTTAGTAAAAAACCGTCAAAGCGTTCTGGCCAATGCATGATCGAGGAGTCGGGTAGGCAGATACTACATTATAATCCATATTATTCGCGTTTTTAGCCCTACGAAATGTCTAATCATTGTCTGAAATAGATAATTAGGTAGTGAATAATATATTCAATTAGGTACGGTTATTTTAATTTTTGTGGTAATGATCTCCTGGCAGATTTATCCGTTGGCTAAGAATCCGACAGGGGGGGAGGGGTGTTTTGACCGTGTTCTACCGTACAACATTGCCGCCATTTTTGTCACAACATTTTTGAATACTGTGTAAACTTTGACATTGGCGAAATCATCGCATCGATTGATAAGGCCATATTAGGAAAGAAGAAGAAGATAAAGTTATGTATGCGTCTGTACATAATTAGGCATTATGCACCAGCTACATAAATAACTATTAATATTTAACGTATTGCCATAAAATATCTGTTCCTGAGAAGTCAAGAATTTCATTACAACTTAATTTAATTACTTACCTACCTAATTCAATGAACAAGACGACGTAGATTTTCTCATAGGATATGGCAAGATTAATTACTTTTCATATGCTTTTTTACATATTACAATAGGTATTCATTATGTCTAAATTTTGTAGACAAATCGAGTTCTTTTTTGGTGAGTATTTTTTTCTCTTCCATTACTATTTTCTTGTTACCTCAGGCTCTGCCTACCTCGTCTTTATCCCTATAAAGATGTGATTCATGTACCCGTAGGTAAAGTATGTATTTTTTTTTAATTTCTAGTTTTATCTGTAGTAGCAGTAGTAGTAACATATACCGCGTCAGATATCAGTGTCGAGTGTATCAAAAAAGTGTTCTCTCTTGTCATCACAACAAAGAAAAAACAAAACACTTCTTTTCCATAAACACGCATTTCCAAGGATTCAAAAATGACCATCACTCAAGCTTACAGAAATACCTCGACGGAGTCCAGTAACTCTTAATGTAGAAAAACATAATGCATCGTATCATTCCGAGGCTCGGCAAAGCCTGTCTTTATCCTGTAAAGCCTTTCCAAGGACAGTTATACCTGAAAAGGCGGACGAAACCGTGTTGTGGTGCCCCGCTAGCCTACGTGTGAAAACGGATGAGGGTTTACGAACACTTAAAGTTGTTTTTTTTTAAACAAGAATTACTCATTCTAACACTGGCATGCTGGTCTGGGAGTAAAGAAAAAATATAGACCCGCGCAGCTGGCAAAAGTCCATCGAGGGAATGGGCGAAAGTCTTAGGAATCATAATTATAGGCGATGCGGCTAGCAAACCATCAGTACTTGTATTTAACTTTCCACCTATATGCCCTTAATCATCCTAAATGTGGCCTTAAGGTTTTGTTGCCGTAGGTTCTGTGTTGTAAGGGATAAAGACGTGATACATCTATGTATGTATGTACACTGGCTAGAATTTTTTGGCGAGGCGAAACTGCCATTGCTTTTTTTTTAACTATGTAGATTTGTTTTTAATGTTTTTGCGGAACAAAATAAAAATAAATCATTTTTACGTTTTATATAAGCATGGATTTTTTTTAATGAATCTGAAGTTTTGTATTGTCATCCGACTTGTGCGTAAAATTTCAGCTCAATCGGTTATAGATACTTGTATCAAAAATAAGTAGTAAGATTCTACCCGGACAAACATATATGCAATTTAAATAGAAGCTTATAAACAGCATTAGGTTCGTGGTTGTTTCGTATCATTTGTCAAAATGAATCAGAAAGCAAAGGTAAATGCAGATGGCGGCACTAGCAAAGGTAGAATGATGTTTATTTGTTTTACTTGTACAATTGCCACTGCGCCGTGCAGAGCGTAATAAATTGGCAGTTGTGTTTTTCATTTGAGAAATGAATATACAGGGCTGTCTGCCAGGTACAATCTTCGCCATTGTGTACTTAAAAGAGTTACATTTAAACCATCTTCTGTCTGGGAGCAAAAAAAACATTGAATGCACCAGTTGCTTGTCTTCCTGCGCAGATGTGGTTAGCAACTCATCACTATGTTGATTCCCCTTTTCGCTTATACGCCCACAATTATGCTAAACGTGGCCTTTAGCTCTTGCTACCTTAGGCTTTGTCTGCCCCGTAAAGGATAAAGACGTGATTAATGAATGAATAAATGAAATTTAAACCTCTGATCAAATAACTTAGATATCAGGTAAAGGTGAATTAAATTCAGTTGAAACTAAGCCTCGCTTCGTGCGTGTGTGCGTACCTCAACTAGTTTGCTCGGTAAGGCGGCGTGCTACTGAATAGTAAGGCGTAGTTTAAGAGGACCTCACTGGGCCTGTAAAATTTACAGAATTGTCTTTATGTTTTATATCGAGCCACTTACGTTAAAAATGTCACAGTTACGGATGAAATTAAGCCTTCGTTCAATTAATCTTTGCAATTAGAGTTTGTCTAGGTACCAGTGGCGTGCAGTGGATATATGGTGCAGCGGTAAGGTGACGCAACACAATTTGTACTCGCTGCCTGTACTGACGACCCTCCATTCTTATTCCATTCCTAGAACGAAATTCGGGTTTCGAGGACGTCATTGAAACATCAATCCTATATGAGTGAGTGAGATAGCAAGATAGTTTCAAAAGTCTTTTTAAATACTATCACACTGTAGGCACAGTCACCACCAAAAGTTGATATACAGTCGAAGACTCACGCCTCTATCGCCAGCGTAATAAGAGGGTGTCGATCATTTTGAGTTCCACGAATGTTTATCAACTCGTGACTGTACAGCTTTTCCTGTGTTTATTCCAACATTGTCAATCCGTTTACTTTCTCATCTCGTGGCTGGAGACTGAAAAACAAGGAAATAGCTGTCCGGGGAAGGGCTCGGCCGGACTCACGTACACGTTCACGGCGCACCTGTCCGGGGAAAAACCGCAATTTTGTCACAATGCCGCGTGACAGCTCTGCATGTCTCATAGGGATGGGCCAACAAAAAACTGTTTCGGTATTAAAGTATCGATACTTTTAAACAATGTCAACTGGTGTCGATTAATGGGGATAAAAAATGTCGATATTTTATATAATATTGATATTTTTGTTCAAAGGCGCGATTACCTAACTAAAGTATTGTCCAAAAGATATTTGGTAACGTAAAGTCGAAATTACTAGTAAACTGAAAACAATATAATAATGGTTTTGCATTTAAATATTAATCAAATGTTTTTAAAATAATTATATTCAAGAACTTATTACAAACTAGCTTCTGCCTGCGCCTTTTTCTGCATAGAGTTATACATAATAAACCTTCCTCTTAAATCCCTCTACCTATTACAAAAAATCGCATCAAAATCCGTTACGTATATTTAAAGATTAAACATACATAATATACGTTTACAACATATAATGTACCAGCTGCTTCTCTGCCCGCGCAGATGGTAAAAGCCCATCGAGGGAATCGGGCGAAAATCTCCGTTTCCATCTATATGCCCACAATTATGCTACCCGTGGCCTTTAGGTCTTGTTACCTTGGGCTCTGTCTACCTCGAAAGGGATAAAAGACGTGATTTATGTATATATGTTTACAAAAATATCGATATTTCTACCCAAACCTGACTGTCCCAGCCTTTCAAATGTAACGCAGCTCAAATGAAAGTGCCTTTGGTGCTTTACGCGACTCGTGCGTTTTGAACGAACAACAAAGAACTTAGCGTTAGTTTTTTTTTCGCAAAAAGCGTCTCGGATGCGTTTAAGTTAATGTATATTTATTTTTTACACAAATTAGGTTTTTACAATATTCATATAAAATTTAATAAAACAATATTAATACAAAATATCGAAACATTATAAAAACCTAACCTAGGGTGCCGCCGGCAGCGAGGCGGGCCCTAAGCTACCCGCGACAGAGAGAGGAACCTTTTGAATAACCGTGCCGTGTCCAGGAGTACCGCCTTCTGTATCTGACCCAAGCACCTAGCGAGAGCCTTTTAAGGTGATGGTCAAGGCTCTTCGCTATTAGACCGTTCTTATAATTTATTATTATTAGAAGAATAAATGCAGTAGAAATGAGAGCGTTAGGAAGTATGGAAGGTGTATCACTGGAAGATAGAATTAGGAATAGTGTGATAACGGAACGTGCTGGTGTGAAAGGGGATATAGTGACTAGGATAGAAAAAAGTATGCTTAGTTGGTTTGGTCACGTAGATCGGATGTATAAAAGTGGCCTAACTAAACAGATCTATATGGGGAGTGTCAATGGTTGCGTTGGGAGACGAAGGCCTAGACGGACGTTCTGAGATCAAACAGGAGACGTTTTGGAAAAAGGTCAGGTCAGGAGTACCCGAAACCGACGAGCATGTATGAAGAGCTTGATGAATGTGGGTGAAGCGAAAGAAGTATATCAGATTCGTAGCAAGTGACTGACGGTATGTATGTATGTATCAAATATTATGGGAAAGCCCCGTTTAAATCCCGAGTGATAGTTATAGTTGGAGTTATTGGAGATTTTGTTTTCTTTTCAGGCATATGAGAATAAGAGATTTCTATTTCGCAGAAGCATACCTTACACAGTAATGTTAATGTTAGAAATAATGCAAAATAGAAGTAGAAATAAAGTGAAAACGCGAAAAAGGAGTCCACGCAACACTTGTCGGGTCACTAAAAGTGCCTCGACGCTGATATCACGTGGATCCTGTAATTGTAATTATACATTCTATTTCAACAAATTCAAATTATAACAAACCGTTGTTATGCAACACGTAACAAGTAATAACGTTATCTAAAATGTAACTAAATCACAGGGTATTAATGTGAGTTCAGATGCCGTTAGCGCACGAAGTTTGGTATGCGGTGAACAGTATTCGATTGAAATGGAACTAATTTCAACTCTGTCAGTAACGTGTGACACAGTTCAGCGTGTTAATAATATACATCACGCGTTATTTACACAGTGGTGTGTACACGGTGTTACTCGGGTCATGACTGCGAGCGACCGGTAACGCTGTGAGCGTACATTGCGTGGTTACCGGCTTGTTACGGCTAAATTTAATAGCCAATGTGAGAGCAAACAGCCATGGTATGCATTGTTTTGATTGTTAAAGTACTTAGCTTTAAAAAGTCAGTCACTTTGACGATTCGGAACGAGCTGCTGTTTTGGCAGTCTCACCAAATATGTCAGAGGCCACACGTGCACACTGACTGATCTCAAACATGCCTGACATTCCTTGTAATTTCTTTGATACTTTCATGGTGTATCCACGTATTTATCTCTTTCCGATTTCTTTCTTTATTTTGATTTTATCTGAAACATTCTTGGTTGGAATTGAGAACCTGCCTACTCCGTTTGTATTCTTCGGTTAAAAATGACAAATATTTAAGAAATAACAAAATGTCTTTCATAAGTTGATAGGCCTTTGTTCAACCAGTGGACATCTTCTAGCTCATGATGATGATAATGATATTTTTGATTAAAAACTGTTTTTTGTGTTTACGGGCCCATAGTGTCTCAGAACTATATAAAGACTCTCCTCATCCATTTTCGATCAGGTCACGTGTCCTGAGGGTCACGAGACCTGACGTGAGTCCCATCCCAAAAAGTGCACAACGCCGCTGAATAAGTTTTCACTTCAACTGGATTTAGTTGAATTGAACTACTTAAACAGTCTCCAACTTATTTCTCTGTCTTGTTGCTAGTCTAGTAGAGATCGCTATTAAGCAATAAGATCGCCGATTGTCTACCTTGTTCTTCGTTTATGTATTATTTTGTTTTCAATAAAGAGTATCTGTATTGTATTAAAACATTCAGGCATCTAAAAGTACACACAGCAAAGCGAATCGGTGGGCACCCTAGTTATCCACGTGTGTCATTCTATACACACATCCGCACTTATCCGCTGCCTTATTACGCACACAACAAAATGCCCTATCTGTGCTAATTGTGTTTTCTGACTACCTTCACGCATAGTTATTCAAACCTGCTGGTATTTTGTTCAATGGAAGCATAATTTTGCCACCAGTATTATAAGCGCGGTGGCTCAGGTGTATTGACCTAGGGTTATGAAACCTAAAGAACCGGGTTCGAATCCTGCACAAGTGTATCTTTTTTGTTTTCAATTTTAAATTACTAATCTCAAAATAAACTCATGTTTACCTAAAACAAGAAAAAAAGGACGTAAAAGAATAAAACAATAAAATGCAATTATTGGTTCAAATTGTTTATTGCAACATTTAATTTTTATTGTATTAGCCTCTATTTGTGTTATTATTATTATTACCAAAAGTAATTAAATTAGCTAAATAAAACTGCACACTTTTCCTTATAGAATAATATTCATAAAATAACACACACTTTAGAGGCCAGTATGATTTTATGTTTACTAAAAAGTCTTATGTCACTAACATAATAATTATCTTGCAAATTGAATACACAACCATAATAGGGCTATTTTTAAGATGACACATAATTAATATCTTAAATTCTGGTTTATTAGGTTTAAGTCTGATAAAGATGAACGAAACGTTTTATTTGCGGACGTGTAAGTCAGTGGTGAAATGAATAGACATGTTAAATGACAGCCATTAACAATAACATCATTTCACACTGGGTTATAATCTCCACTTTGAAGCGACTAAGCTACCTAAGCTATCTCGATTTGGTTTGGATTTGGACACCAGGGCCCATCGATGAGATCCAACCCCATAGCCTAAAGTAACACTGCCACTCGTTCTGCACTGTAAAACATTACTGTGTTTATATATTTAATTAAGTTAATATATTTCGTCTTCATCACTAAAAATCACTACATTTGACTTTGATTGATGTAATAATCAAAGTCAAGATATTCACGAGCAAAGGTTTCTTCTATGCTGGTCCGTTAAAGCATGTTTTTTGCTGGTCTACGGCAATGCAATCCTGCAGCATGCAGATGGTTTCGCACAGGTTGCAACGTAGCATTGTGTCTTGTTGCTGTGAAATGGGTCACTAGCGGGTGCGGCAACTACATAATGTCCAAATCAAATGGCAGGAGATGAGGCTTCAGGTTTAGGCCCAGAACGAATATTTTTATCGTGTCCGAAGTCTGCGTAAGGGTGAATCCATAATGGCACAGTCTTCCGCTGCAAAATAAATGAAGTTTAAATAAAAACATTTTTCGTCAAAGAAAGTTGTTTAAAACATTACCGATAAAATAATAAGTCATTGTTTTTAACACCGTTTGTCTACTTACCCATATCAAAAAACGCCTAGCGATTCCTTATATAAATAGTTATATTGTTTTGCTCTTTTCAACAAAGATAAATGAAAATTTAATCCATGTTTTGCAAATCACAAGGTATTCGAAAGGCAAAATTAAACAGTTCGTAAGTATAACACACGGTTCATCCCGCAGCTAATAATGGCTGCCAGCGGTGACAGTTGTTGTTTGTTCACAAAATCATATTATTAGAAATTTGAGGGTAGAAAACACTTTATATTGTTTAAGACGATAACGACCAAAATAGCCATCAGCTAGCAACTTTTAAACTCCAGTAAAAAGAGTCATACCTATTAATAATTATATTAAAAGAAAACACAATGCGTTTGCGTTTTTAACATATTATATAAGAGTAAAATTAAACATACAATAGACTGCAACCACCATAAAATTAAATAGTTAGTACGGAAAAAAATAAATTATAATTTCAACCTTATTTCAAAGCCCATAAAACAGCTATTTACACAAATTGCAATACAGTAGTCGCAGATTGAACATAATTCATACATTCACCATGTAACTTGCATACCTCGGTGGCCTAGCGGTCAAAGACAGGTCGAAGATTTGACTTCTGCTTTAGTGAACCGGGTTCGTATCCGAAGAAAACGGAATATAAAATAGTAATAATAAAATGACATTTTTGGATGTTATTTCGATGGCCGTGCTGGTTGTGAGGAATATTGCTTTGGAATTGGAATCTCAGACTTGTTGAGAAATAATAATATAACATCGTCGCATCAGTGAGATGGTAACTACTCTTCGCTAGTAATAATAGTTCAATGCGTGGGATTGCATAAATTTGAAGATTCAAGGTCGAAGGAAGCTTCGATTCGGTTCTCTCGCTTACACTGGGGATGACAATATCCAATGTAAGATTAGGTAAAATATTTTTAGGACAGTCTAAATAAAAAAAATACTTTTACATTATTTTTGTAGAAGTAACTGAAACCGGAGATATTGCATTTTCAGCCTTTGAGTGTGACACGATACCGGCGGGGATTATTTTCATTTAATTTGTAATTATTTTTTACTTAATTTATTATAAACTAACTTAAATAGTTGTAACTTTCTTCATTGTTATTTTATAGTTAGTTGTTGTTTATTCAATAAACAGGTAATTTACAGTGACATTGCTCATTCATCTTGTTGCTAAAAAATCTGTACTTAGGGGGTAGATTTTATGATCGAACTCACTCACACATTCACATGTCATAGATTCTACTTAACGTTCATGTCGATACTCAACACGCATAGACGTGTGCGTGGCTGTGCTAACCGCATTATTTTGCTGTGTGTACATGTTTTACCCTCATTTTAGATTTAATAATGGTTCGTCAACATTTTTAAAGTAAAAAGCGTTTTAGCATTTTATTTCCCAAGCTATTTGAAACAGAGCGATGTCGGTTAATCTATCACTCAAGTTAGTTTGGGTTCAATTTAGTTTGATTTATGTACAGTTCGTTCGTTTGCCGTTCCTTTGGGAACTATGTAATTTGGCGGGATAAGAAACATATTATTAAACTAGATTCTGCCTGCGACTTCGTCCGCGTAGATGTAGACTTAAGAACTGATATTGATAGTATATTCTGCAATGATTTCTAAACGACAGAGAAAATTAGAACACATGGAAAATATGAAAAGTAAATCTATGGCCGGGAATCGAACCCGGATCCTCGTCATTCCGCGACGCGTGTTAACACCACCCATAGCAGGTGATTGCCGGCCATAGCTTTACTTTTCGTATTTTTGTGTTCTAATTTTCAGTGTCGTTTAGAAATTTAAGGTCGTTATGATAATGTTTTGTGCGTCCGTTTATTATAGGAAAACTCAATTGCTATTGTTACCACCGTCATCATATTTTGGTAACCAAAACAACGAGGTTACGTTGGTAAACCTGGCGACGGTGCGTGTTCCCATTTTGTCACGACATTGTTAATATTTAATCGTCCGGCTAGTTTAATCGAGTTGACCTAAAGATAATTGAGAGATAAGATTTTAAATATATTTTTACCTGATATTATAATTAAAGCTAAATTACTGATAAACGGTGACATAAATAAATATTCATCGTGTTATTAATAAATTTGCCTATTTTATTTTAACTGTGACTTAACGTGACTGTACTTTCTTGTAATCTTATTAAATACATACATACATACACATACACAAATCACGTGTCGTCTTTATCCCTTACGGGGTAGACAGAGCCTGAGGTAACAGGTACCAACAGGCCACATTTAGCAAGATTGTGGGCGTATAGGTGGAAAATGGAATCAAAATAGTGATGGTCATCGTCTATAATATGATTCCTATTATTTCCGCCCATTCCGTCGATAGTCTTTTACCATCTGCGCGGGTAGAGAAGCAACTGGTACATTCTATGTTATTTCTTTGCTCCCAGACCAGCATGGAAGATGGAGATTAAATATGTTTATAATAATACGTTAATTTGCTAAATGCAATTAAAAAGAAAAAGCACGATAAATAAAAACAAACTGTTTACGTTATCAGTACTACCTATGCTAGTACTATTATTAAAACACCCCGAAAATATCGCCAAAATTAGAGGCGTTGGCAAAATAAGAGAAACACACCAAAAAAGGAGTAAAATAACTTCGTGTGATAACATTCTAAGAGTAGGTCTGTGTCCAGGAGTGGGACGTCCGTACGCTGTGGATATGAAGATGTAGAACTTCTTCAAACAATTCAGAAAACCAATCGGTAGGTATCCTAAAAAAAACTTACCTATCATCATTTCGTAAACAAACTCCGACTAAGTCAATGCCGAACAAAACAACGGAAACGTTCCGGCGCGAGCTAAAGTCGCATATCGCATGTCGCTCAGAAATTAATGAAAAGTAGCTTATGCGTTGTCAAAACACACCCCCAAGTCCATTTACAAGGTATTATTGATGATGCAAGGCGGGACCGAAAGCAATTTAGAGTTTAATGAAAAATGGAACGTTGTGCAACAAACGCGTAGGAATAGTATTAACGGCTTGCCGACGTGGAAATATCCTTGGCGTTTCTAATGCTGGCTACTCACGGAGAGGCGTGGCTTGCAGGCTTCGAATGAAGGCCACATTCATTTGACCAAATCTCAAGTGTGTAATATCAAATGTTGCCTTTAGTTTCGAGATTATAAGATAAGGTACATTTAAGAGATTTTGCTGGATAAATTTGACTTTCAGTTGAAGTCTTCCGTGAGTTGACAGCTTAAACCAGATAAAGTGTGCGCTCAGACAAAAACTGCCGACAGAGTTTACATTTAGGTACTGCTATTTAGACTGTAAACATAAAACTTGGTGTGAACTTAATATGACTTTGTTTTTATTGTGTCCAATTGTTATATTTATTACTGTGTTAAGATTATGATACCTCATATATTTCGATCTTACTCGTAGTGTGTTCCACTGCCTTTGCCAAAATGCGGCCCAAAATCGAAAGGTATATATGTTTTTTGCCTGTTCTCGTCGCAGTTGGAATTTTAAAAATATTCATCGTATAAAAGAAAAAGAGCTGATAACCTTGAAATGGCTGAACAATTAGTTTAAAAATTACGGTGTCACAGATAGACAACATAGCGGTCAATTTTATATCACCGTCTTGCGTGGTGTCGGGAGGTGAATATAACTCACTAGCTTCTGCCCGCGACTTCGTCTGCATGTAACTATACATAAAAACCTTCCATTTGAATCACTCTATCTATTAAAAAAAACCGCATCAAAATGCGTTGTGCAGTTTTGAAGATATAAGCATACATAGGGACATAGAGACATAGGGACAGAGAAAGCGACTTTATTTTATACTATGTAGTGATAGTGACTATGACGTAGGTATTTAACGGCTTTACATAAGTTGTTAAGTTGTTATAAAACATTCGTGCTCGGTGATGGTGATGATAGATTATTGTCGTTATTTTAATCGACCAGTCACATAAAAAATAATTATTGCTATTGTTGATCGCCGGTTACATAGTACAAAACAAAGTCGCTTTCCACTGTTTGTCTGTCTGTCCCTATGTATGCTTAGAACTTTCAAACTACGCAATGGATTTTGATGTTCGTTTTTAATAGATAAAGTGCTTCAAGAGGAAGGTGTAAATGTATGATTCTACGCAGACGAAGTCACAGCCAGAAGATAGTTCTACGTAATGTAAACTAATTTTCAAATCAATCGAACCAGTTGAAGAGCATTTCACTACCAGATTGTATTGTCATTGACATCCAACTTACGCAAGTATGCAAAATTTCAGCTCAAGCGGTTAGGTTAACTGGTTTCAAATTGAATATACTTCATTTATTTTAGGATGAGAAACCACAACAACATTATAGTGCGTCTGGTCAACTATTTCTTACCTAGCAAATAGTACAGTGCAATAGTCGGGGAGCCGCAAAATAAAGTTGTTTTAATGCCACTTTATTTTCGTGTCGTTTACAATTACTCTAGTACAAATTGTAAAGACAGTACACTTCAAGAGCCGCAATATAATGTTGTTGTGGTTTCTCATCCTAAATTAAATGAAGTATAGCAAGATCCGTGTCAAACGCACACAATACGTGCAAACGTACGTACAAAATATTAAAGTTACGTAATAAAATGCCTATATAGATTTGGACTTTCATGCCGGTCTGGGAAGAAAAAACATAGAATGTACCAGTTGCTTCTCTTCCCGGGCAGGTGGCACAAATACATCGAGGGAATCGGCGAAAATCATAGAAATCATGTTACAGGCGATGCGGCTAGCAACCCATTACTATTTTGATTCCATTTTCCATCTATAGCCCACAATCTTGCTAAACGTAGCCTGTAAGTCTTGTCTACCTCGTGAGGGATAAAGACGTGATTTCTGTATCGTGTATATAGATTTGGAATGGCATAAGACATCTAAAATAGAAAAAACAATTTATTTGACTGTCTTATTTCAAGAAAACGCTTGCAAAGTTCACAGGTTGCTAAGTTTGGCATTGAAATACGTCTATCTGCCTGTCAATTTGTGAATTGTCAGAATTTCACTGAGATAAAATAGTAATTTAAGTGTCATTTCCGTAATTGTTCTCTTCTATATTACTAGAACGATCACTTCTTACTCAAACTAAGGTTCTACCTAAAGCCGCCCGTAGCTTTAATAATTTGCTAACTCACCATTAGCCATATAAATCAAGCCAGTAGGCGTATTACCTAACTCGCTCGCAATCGCCATCGTGTTCATTTTGACAGTTCATGGACTGACAATTGGCATCGGAATCAGCTAGCTGTCACATTCATACAAGAACTGTCAAAATTAACACGATGGCGATGGCGAGCGAGTAAGACAATAAGGCTACACTGATCTTCCAATAAAAGTATGATTTAATATTTAAATCAAACTAACCGCACTAAAATACCCCAAAACTAACTTTAAATATTTGAAATATTCTATAGGAATAACAATAATAAAAAAAATAATAAAAAAAAAAACAATAATAATAAAAAACAACAACATACTTACTGAAATTGTAGCGAATTCGGAATAAAAAGGCTATAATAATAATAATAGGAATAACATGGGTAAAAGAAACCGCCCGGCTGAAATGGGACTGGGCTGGCCACGTCTGCCGTATGGACTCAGAGCGGTGGTCACGTGTTACCACGCAGTGGATACCCCAGGATGGTTATCGGCGCCGCGGCCGAGGCGGAGATGGCGGGGTGACCTAGACACGTTCTCGAGCAACTTGCCAGACGTAAGTAAAGAAAGAAAGAAAAGAAAGAAAGAAAAGAAAGAAAGAAAGAAAAGAAAGAAAGAAAATAAAGAAAGAAAGAAAGAAAATACCTTTATTTGACGCATAGGACAACAACAGCCCCAACTAAAAATAAACAGAACAAAAAAAAAAGGAAAAATAACAATTAGTGCGGACAGGGTGCGTTGGAAATTAAGGGGAGAGTTTGCCTAGCAGTTGGGGCACTATTACAGGCTACAAAAAAGCATCGGTGCAAATAGATTTTTTTTAAATAGAAATATTTTTGAAAACTTGAAGCTATGGCAGGTTTCTGGTAAGAGTTTTACAGGCTGTTCTTGTTTTGATACCCCAGCAATCATTGGAATAGATACCTACCATTTTTTTTTCAATATAATTCAATAATATATTCGGATGATAGGATGGCAATCGTAAAGCGGTCTATTGACCGCAAACTGGGCTACTAATCAAACCCGATACATACACATAATGTCTTTATCCCTTACGGGGTAGACAGAGCCTAAGGTAAGAAAACCTTAAGGCCACATTTAGCATGATTAAGGGCGTATAGCTGGAAAGGGAAATCTAAATAGTGATGAGTTGCTAGCCGCATCGCCCATAACATGATTCCCAAGACTTTCGCCCATTCCTTCGACGGGCTTTTACCATCTGCGCGGGAAGAGAAGCAACTGGTAAATTCTATGATTTTTCTTTACTCCCAGACCAGCATGGAAGATCAAACCCGATATACAAAGTTTAATTAAAGTGAGGGATTGAAAAGATAGAAACTTTGTAAAATAGAAAAATAGAAAAAGAATATAAAAGATAGATGCTATGAATCGTAGGTAATATAAACGAGATACTGAATAATAATATTACACTGCACTGTATCACTCGGAGTATAAGTGTTTTCTTGCAACAAATGCTTCGAACGTGTTCGCGTTAAAATGTCAATTACTATGGGAGCAGGTGGAGCGTACTTTGTTGCAGATATGCGCCGCTGGAGGCGCTGTCTATATTCTCATAATAATTGAGATGCGTCGACGTACTCGTGACGATTGCATTTTCTAACCACCTTGTTCATAAACGGTAACTATCCTCATGTTTAGATATTTAATTATTCGTTTGTTTTTATCTGTCATTTGACAGATGCGCGAGCAAACACATTGTTTGACTGTAAATGGATTGTAACTTTTTTTAAATAAGGGAATAATGCTTTATGAAAAACCACACATTCTGCGTGAATATGAATAATTACATCGAATAATTCTTAAGATCTTTAAAGTTGATGGATTTAAGGTGCGACCATAGCGGTGCGTAAAAGACGACGGTGCGTTTACACAATAAAATGTATGGAAAAACGGTGAGAAAAAGTGACGCCTACGATACGTCACTGCTTGTACGCGGCGGTGTAATCGCTCCTTTATTCCACATGGTCCTGATGTATAATGTGGTCATTGCACTACGAAATTTATTAAAATACCGCTGGCTTAGTTCTCAATTTTCTACCGTGTAAACTTTACGTAACCTACCAATTGTACCAAAGTTATATCTGTTCATAAAATTCAAATCAGTCATAGAGATAATAAAAGAATAACAACGAAAGCGAATAATTTCTTTTTCCTTCTCAAAAATAGATCAGACACACGAAAGCGGGAATCGTATTCAAATGAATAATAAAACAGCAATCGATTCATCGTAAATTTAAATCAAGCTGAAAGTTGTCAAGCTGGAACCGGATGGATATTTCTGTGTTCTGTTAAAATCCTATTTAAATATCAAGTGATATTTAAGTACCTATTTAAGGTAGGTACTTATAACTGATAAGCATTTACAAAATACTACACAAAGTAATATGATGCGGGGCGAGTTGTTGAGTTAGGTAGGTAATGTAAGGTAGCTGATAGGTTATTAAAAATTTTGGTTGTATTTTTTTTATTTAACTGTATGTTTATTTTTTTATTTAAATAAATCTAGTGCATGGATGTTTTAGATTGGACGAATATTAAAGGAAATCTTCAGATTGGTTGATACTGGTCTGCTCAATATTTAGTACACAAAGAAATAGAAAATTGTTTAATGTTACAAAATAAGCTGTAGAATTGAATTTTCGACTGGTTGACGATAGCGTCAACTCATAGGATTTAGAGCTGTAATTCTACTACTCTATTCGTATTTGGAATTCAAGTTTTTTTACCACTATCAAGGGATATTTTCTATTTTGATAGCTATAGAAAAGAATATAATATTTTGGTGAACATGATTTGCCGTTAGGCGTATTTTATTCTAGTCAGAATACTATGGTTAAAACGAATTTAAGGCATACATTTATAATACCTAATAAAAATTTATAAAATTTGAGGAAGAAGTCATGAAACACATTTGCAAGAGTATTGTATTATATAAGTTACAGATAATTTAACATTGAGAAATTTGTTATAAGAGCAAAAATAACGGAACACTCTTTATACAACTTTCTAGGGAAGTCACCCGTTATATTTGGTCGTCAGTGTAGTATATAGTGCATAGTGCGGGAATAATAATTACTGGATTAAATTAACGTGTTTTAAACCTTACAAGTTAAGGTCGCTAATTTTGGAAACAAGCAGTTTTAAATTTATTCTCCAATATTATGTTCATTTGAGGAACCAGAAGAACCCTAAACCGGTACCGCCAATATGAAGAAAGATATTCCATTATTTTTTGGTGCTTCTTATTACAACTTCAAATAACTAACTATAAATTTAAATTATTTCTTTCTGTATTAATTTCTATGCCATACTTAGTAAAATTACATAACCCCTTGGTTATAAACAAATTTAATTATAGGCTTTCCTCGAAATCGTGTTTTGATTTGTTTCATACTAGTCGTTTTTCTCGTACTTTATATCACAAAATACGAAACGGCAAAAAACAACATTCAGCATACAAATGATAACAAATATAAAATCTGAATTAACGACTCGTATCATGTGCTTAGCATAAATTATTTAGCGCACTCACCTTTTTTTATCGCTGTTGCGTTTTCACACGTTCTTTTGTTTTTATTTTTATTCTTTATTTAAATATGAAAAACCACGAAAGTAGTATATACAATCTGATTAATGATAATAGGTTCCCATGGTAGATATCCTATCCATAACAGGTCACTAAAAATAACGACGGGTAGCTTTTTATACAAGTGTTTTTGTCTCTTTCATGAATATAAGAGTTGGTCTTACAGGACATAATTGTAACTGCAGTGCGGCAATAATGTTTTAGCTATCAGTCACGACTTTTTTTTGTCACATTAAAGAAGTCTTCGAGGGCATAAATATTTATACTTCGATATCATTTGCCTTCTTGCATCCAAGGCCTCATCTTTACCTTCCATCCAGCCAGATTGAGGTCAAACGTAAGCCTATTTTATGTAAAAAAAAAATACAGCCAACATGTCAAATAATTGTGTCACCGATCTTATTGTTTATGACATAAAGGTGTATAGATGTTTTTGACGTTTTGTCATCGTTCATATTATGCCCTTGACTGTTGTACCTATCAACGATGTTTTATAAGGTTTTTCTTTATTATCCATGCACATAATGCTAGACGTCAATTTACAAATGCTTCTATGAAATGGCACGCTATAAAATATTCCTACAATTTGAATCAGAATCAGCGGAATAATACAAGGGTGTTCATGTTATGAATATAAATACGCTGTTTCTGTAGTAAAATTGGTTGTATAATATCGACATTGTGTGGCGTTTCCCGAAGTCAGGAGCGTTAAAAATATTTGGGCAGTTACGAGTTTTACTAAATTACTACGTTTTTTAAAACTTTTTTTTTTATTAATTTCCGTGCTGCGCTTGCGTAAGCATAGTCCAAAATATCTCCTTTTGAGAGAATATTCTATTGTCCAGATGAACGACTTAAGTACCCACAAACTAGGAGACGACAGCTGCGACAAACTTTAAGAAACGAAATTTACGTTGATACTCAGATAAATTTATTCCAATTACAATAACACAACATTTCATTACCTCCACTTATAAAAGTAATAAAGTATGTTTTAAAAGCAAAACAAAAAGTACAATAAGTAAAATAAACTAACCCTAAGGGCTAACTACAAAGACCGAATTACATTTGTACTCCAACCATCCTCTCACTTGTATTGGCACCTAAATAAATACAGCTAGTAACAGGTGAAATTCCGTGACCCCTAGTTAACCTAATATCTTTCTATCGGACTAAATGAAAACAAGGGAAAAACCGTTACGTCCTCAAAAGGGTTTGCCGAGGCGGAAATTTGTCCTACGTCACATGGGCACCCTTCGAGGGCCGAAAGAGGTTGCCGTGTGTAAGTATTTTGAGAGTCTCTTACCTTTTCTGCAGAATATATAAAGGTTAAGTTAAGTTACAAAGTGAGAGGGCAAACTATTTGGATGAGAGAACAGATAGAGCAAGTTTTTATAGAATTGTTTTCGGAATAATGTGGAATTTCTTGAGTAATCGATAACTTTGTCACGAATATAGAGTTGTTTACAAGTCAATAACGAGGTACTCGAATCACAGGTAATTAATATAATACAATGAAACGCAAATAAGAAATTTAAATAGGTGTTGCTGGTCTTGTTACCTTAGGCTCCGTCTACCCTGTAAGGGATATAAAGACGTGATTTATGTATGTATGTAGTATAACTATTAAATTTAAATGGCATCAATATAGACTTTTAGTCTAATTACAGTCCGGGATCATGTAGACATGCTTTTAAATTATTTTTACTCAATTTTTTTTTGGTAAAAGTCCAACAAAGAAAACCAATCACTCAATTCAGTGAAGTCCCTTATTGGCACTGAGCCAATACCAATCTAGATTGCGAGAGGAGATCTATGACTAGTAGTGAAATGTTTTTAAGCTGTGTAACTTAGTAGCTGAAAAGAAAACCAATACATTTAAAATAAAAGAATAGAATAACTTTATTTCACCACAGAAGTTACAGAGTGCATAATAGTTTATAAAGGACACATTGTTACATAGAGATAGGTAGATGACATTCCATGCTTTAAGTGAAACGGCGGCCTTCGCACTAGACTCTGGGTCTGTATCGCGAGTGCCAAGCGAAGCACTCAAAACACAAGAATAATACAAAAAAAGAGAAGAAATAGTTAGAAAGTGTGTGTGTGTGTCTGCGCGTGCGTGTGTGGCTACACTTTACGATTAGTAAAAGTAAGTTGATTTGAATGCACTTAAATGTAAAAGCCTATTCCATGATTCCAAGGGCTCATTATTTTTGGAAACATGAAATGTGTACAATAACAAAGATTTAAATAGGAACTTCATTTGTCATGCAATATCAAATAGGTTTATCATTGCAAATCACAAAGCGTGATCAAATCTATTTGTAAAATCAACGTTCGTGCTCCAAAATAAATTCTTAGAATTGTGTTCGATCTATCGAGGTTGAATATTAACGTCAAACGCTGATAGAATCGGGACAGTGAAAATACTGAGGAACATTTTGAGTACGGAATCGGAATTGAAACTTCTCAGTTATTAAATTTTTAAGGTCGATCTGATCCAGAGCCACTGACGTGGATGACATAAGTGATTACACTGTTTAAATTATTTTGTAAACTCACTGCACTCTTTTGTGGTGTTTAAAGAGTATATTTGTATTGTAATGGTGATGAAGCGAGATAAAACAATCCTTAAAAATCATAAAAAAACACAAATTAAACATTACAAGAAAAACCTAAAGACTAACAAATGATAAGTTACCATTATGCTCAACAAGCATTAGTGAAAAGGAGAGTAGCAATATAATTTAATCAACACTAATGCGATAGTCAGAGAGCTGGTGGACATTTTAAAAAGCGCTTTTCCGAATATATGATAAAATTTGGCAAGGGGATACTTTTTATCCCAGAAATTCCAAAGCTTCCACGGGACAGCAATAAACGAATTATTTGCAGACGAAGTCGTGGCCAATAGCTAGTGATATCATAATACAAAACCACGTCATGAACAAAAGGTAGTGAGGCTAAACTAAACCGAAAATCCTTAACTTTTTCTATATTTTTTTATTTTTTTGAAGCATACTGAAAATAAATAGGTTAAAAAGCAAGCACATTTCTGTAGGACATAAGCGAAGGGTCGGTTTAATCCCGCTGCTCTTTAACCCGATCTGTGTTTTATTTAAAAAGGAATCGGGTTTTACGCTACCTCAAATACCTACACTAAAATGTCTACTAGCTCTTTGAATATGAGAATTAACTCGCGAGTTAACAATGTCCCATAGAAAAAAGTTTTAAATTACCCTTAACTTTCAGTACAATACTCATTATAATCAATGTCGATTTCTAAAGTCTGTAACGAACGGACACTGTTAAGGTATTTTAATTTCCATTGGCAAAGGCAAGCGTTCGTTCAGAAAGTTTCCTAGCGACCTAATTATCAATTGAACGGTTAAGCATACAGTACATAATTTATCAAGTTGGGCCTTTGCATGCTTAGGCCTTTCTTAAGACTTGAGCGGCAACAATGGCATCTTAAACACTTATTAGCCTTAAACGAGTATTCTGACCTTTATAAAATTTAGCAATGCTTGATAAAATAACACTTGGAGGTTGATTGTATTACACATTATTACCTACTTGTGTGTGAGTGTTTATAATAATAATGTCTACAATAGTATTTATTACAGTAAAGAAAAGTCAAACTTTGATCTTTCTTCCAAGTTGTTACACTCTCGACAGAGTCGTAGTCGTGTTTTGTTTGAATCATTATCATCATAATCAGCCGAGAGAATATAGGCATAGGGTTTCTCCCAGGATTTCCACGATGATACGTTTTGTGCTACTCACAATCAATGACTTCCCGCGGTCTTAACTAGTGTTAAAACCTTCTTGTCTCCTATGCTCATAGTAATCACCCTGGCCATTTTTACTACTATTGATATATAATTTTGAATACGTTTTACTGGGGTGCGTAACGATGTATATAAAAATTTTTGGTATAATATTAGTAGCAATAACGCTCATTTGATATAATTATTAAATCATATAACAACACTTAATATATTTACATATGACATAATTATCATTTCTTATAATGATCATTTGATATAATATCATTTAATATAACATTCTTTAAGTATAATGCTTATTTCCTATAATGAACTTATGGCATAACGTTATTTTTATAAAAAGTAGGTTAGGTTAGGTTTGAACTGCGTCCCCCAACAAAAACGAACTGCTATTATATATTATGATTTGTATATAAAATGAGCGTTATACCATATAATCGTTATAAGAAATAAGCGTTATACCGAACGATAAATATACGAAATAAATTTATATATTTTAAAATTATACCAAACGTTTATTATACACAATGAGTGATTATACCCTTTGAAATTATATCAAATGTTGATATATCGATAGAAAATATATTAAATATTTTTATATCAATCATTACACACCCGTTTTACTGTGTTATATTGTGTCACTTAACTTGTCTTTGTACTCTCTTGCATACTGTTACAACTAATATATATTTTTTATCCCTGCTCTGCTTATTTTACTTCAAGAACTAGATCGTAGGTCCACCTTGCGGGAGGTCTGGATCTTCGTCCAAAATTGTTTTGGAAAAATACTGTGGTGTACCTTCTTGCAGTTTGCAGTAACTTGCAGTCTAGGATTCATTACTTTAATGTAATTGTTGGACGTACAATACAATACAGTACAATACAATACAAATACTCTTTATTGAACACCACAAATCAGTACAAAACAATACAGAAACAAAGAACAAAGTAGACAATTAGACGGTCTTATCGCTTAATAGCGATCTCTTCCAGACAACCAATAATAGAAATAAGTACATTTAACACGTACATTAAGTACGTACATTTCAATTAGTCTTATCATAAAACAAAAATAACCAAATAGGTACATAAAAACTTTACTCTACACCCAAAATAATAGTAGGCACTTGGCAGAATCCAAAGGAGCCCCGTTTGAATTACGCATTTCCATATATAATTTCTCGATACATTCCTCTTTTGGTCAATGTAACTTTAATGTATTCATCCATTCGGATTCATGGAGGTATACGGACCGTCCTTACCTTCTCATTTTGTACTGTGTGACTGGGCCGTCGAAGCGTAAATTTACTTTGTTGGATCTTATACCTACATTTCCAGAACAATGGCCACTGAGAGTCTCGTTTGAATTTCTAAGCCTTTACCGGAATGATTAAAATTCTTTTGTACTGAGCAGTAATTTCGACGGAAAATCTTGTAGTATTTTTTTATACGGATCGGTATCGCAGTAAGCGATTGCTTAAAATTGGACGCTTTGTTTTAACGAAGTTTATGGGAGTTCTATAAGAATATAACGAAGTCTACGAACTGAGCTCATAAAGGCGATCTCTTACTACACAGTTTAGCTTGTATCTGGTAAAGTTAAACGTCAAAGTGGCAGAAAGAGATACACAAATAGAACACAATAACATACCAAGTGTTTATAAGGAGGTAGAATAAAAAGTCACACGGAGAAATGAAGTGCCAGGGTTATAATCTAACCACTTAGTGACTATGTTCGAGCCAAGTAAAAGTCGGTAAGTGCTATAAAATCAAAACAAGATGAAACGGCGAAAGGAAAAATAAATTTGATGCTTACATTGTCGGCGGGAGACACTAAAACTCTCAGAATATGGGAAAAAAGCATATTTGGTGTACTTTCGTGGGTCATTATCCTTAAATTGTATTCGCACAGCGAGTTTTGACATTTTAGTATGTTAATAAAAGAGTAGCATTACATTTTGTGCAAAGGTTTTACGTTCTGAAGACTCTTTTACTCCTTTTAGTGTCGTGTCTAAAGTTGTCAAAGCTTACGTGAGAACGTTTCGAACAAAAACCTGGACTTTGTTCGATGAAATAAGTACATTTTACAGTCTCTTAAAACTGTTGTCGTTGTGTTGTGTTAAATCTGTTGTCTTGTCCATGCTGATCTGGGAGCAAAAAAAACATAGAATGTACCAATTGCTTCTCTACCGCGCAGATGGTAAAACGCCCAGCTATTTTGATTCCATTTTCCACCAATACGCCCACAATCTTGCAAAATGTGACCTGTAGATACCTGTCACATTAGGCTCTGTCTACCCCGTAAGGGATAAAGACGTGATTTGAGTATGTGTGTGTATGTATGTATTAAAACTGTTCCGGATTATTTCAGCAAGAGATTGGGTTAAATTGACTAAGTAGGTCTGTACCTAAATATTTTCCAACATTTTTGGACCATAATTGACAAATGGTTGACATTGATCGATGTTCAAAGTGAAACGCATTAACATACATACAAGCGTATATCACGTCTTTATCCCTTACGGGGTAGACAGAGCCTAAGGTAATAAAACCTTAAGGTAATGTTGAGCATGATAGTGGGCGTATAGGTGGAAAGAGGAATCAAAATGATGAGTGTATTAGGTACATAATTGCCAAAGTAACAACAATAAGCAGAATAATAAGTTTCTAAGTGCAACACGGACCGGAAAGCTGCATATTTACAAAGACTATCTTTACACGGAATCGAAGAGGTAACCAATCAACACTAAATCGTAATAAAACTCCAACGTACAATCGAACAGCAATCGCCGCAGTTTCGAGGGAAAAATAAACGTTGCATTCGGCTATTTGTAACCTACTGGAGTTAAAGTAAAAACCTACATCGGAATTAACTGAGCCACGATTTCAACATTAAATTGCAGCACTTAATTGTTTTCTCTCCGCGCTATTCGTTTCTTTTTGTTTTGCCTGCAGGTAATTAATATCTTTTTAAGTACTACAGGGCTATTCAATTATGTCTTGAGGCGCTTAATGTAAGCGGAGTCAGGGCTTCTACGGTGAAAATATGGGCAAAGTTTTTTAAACGGTTCAAAGAAGCATCTTTGCTTAGACTTCGGGTTTTTCATTTTTGTAACATCGTTCAGAGAATTGTTTTAATACTACGAGTCTATTAGTGTTAAAAACAATTAAGTATACATAAATACATACCGTCACACCTATCCCATGAGGTAAACAGAGACTTTGTTTCACTTGCTACAATCCTGACATACTTCTTTCGCTTCATCAATCGCCTCAGACAAGCATCAATTAAGTCATCATCATCATCATCATCTCAGCCATTACAAGTCCACTGCTGGACATAAGCATCTCCTTTAGATCTCCAATAAGAGCGGTTGGAAGCGGCTTGCATCCAGCGCGATCCTCCGATCTTATAATAATAATAATAAAGATATAGTACGCCTAGTTATTTCTTTATGTCGTGCAATGTATGCATGGTTCACAGATTCCCTGAAATTGTAACAATTTCAACTTTAGGAACAGACGATTTCCGAGAAGATCGCAGACTTAATGTTGCCTACGCTATCTTTGCAAATATGCTTCTGTACCCAAAACTATAAGACCCTGCCGCTTAAATCCAAAATAAAACATTCAACGTGCGCCATCACGAAAATTAGAGAAGAAAACATTTGTAACGTAAAACACAATGTTTGGCCGCAGAGCTCAGAATGTTGAATTATTTATTTTGAACCAAGACGTTTGCTCCAAACGCGAGTAATTGAATGTTTGTGTGTTAGGGGCTGTGGGAGGTACACGCTCTAATTAACCACGGTAATGATGTGTCTGGAATATTACGAAATTACCGACGATGAGAATTCGATATTAAACACGTGGTGAAATTTGAAGACGCGGCGCTGGCACATCAAGGTAGTAAATATGGGAGTATGGCCGAGTTTGATAACGATTATATTTTTCATTATAATGCCATTAACTAAACAGATCTATATGGGGAGTGTGAATGGTAACGTTAGGAGGGGAAGGCCTAGACGGACGTTTCGAGACAAATAGGAGACGTTTTGGAAAAAGGTCAGGTCAGGAGTACCCGAAACCGACGAGCATGTATGAAGAGATTGATGAATGTGAATGACGCGAAAGAAGTATGTCAGGATCGTAGCAAGTGGAACAAAGTAGTCTCTGCCTACCCCTATGGGAAAGAGGCGTGACTGTATGTATGTATGTATGTATGCCATGCGTAGGCTAGTGGGACAAACTTAATTAAATGACCGTGTTCTACCGTACAACGTTGCCGGCATTTTTGTCAAAAGATTTTTAAATACTGTATTTATTACTTTGACATTGGCGAAATCATCGCATCGATCGATGGGGCCATATTAAAAAGAAATGAATAACCATGGATCTGACAGCGAGCCAAACTAAACTGAAATGGAATTGAATCGCATTAAGACGGCATGGTAAGGCCTCTGAGATGTATGTGTGAGTAATGTGTGCGAATAGGCAAATTGACGATCCAAATTAGAAAAATGACTGAAGTTCCATAATTATTTTTAGGCTTTAATTCGTTAATATGTCCACCCGTCCCTTGAAAACCACAGAGAATGCATCTTAATTTTTTTTTATAACAGGTCTCTAACTTTGTCAAATAAAAAGGATCTCAGAGTAGTTTTATGTTAATTGTGTATGCAAAAGGGAATTGATATTTTTAGTTCGGTTTAAAACGTTGCAATTTTTTTATACTTATTTAAATTTACCGCAATTATAAGACTTTCTATGCTGGTTTGGGAGCAAAGAAAATCGTAGAATGTACCACTTGCTTCTCTTTCCGCGCAGATGGTAAAATCCCATCGAGGGAATGGGCAAAAATCATAAGAATCATGTTATAGGCGATGCGGCTCAACCCATCACTATTTTTATTCCTTTATCCACCTTTACGCCCACAATCTTGCTAAACGTGGCCAGTAGGTCTTACCACCTTAGGCTCTGCCTACCCCGTAAGGGATAAAGACGTGGTTTGTGTATGTATGTATGTGTATAAGACTTTGTATGGGCTCTAGACGTACCTATCTGAAGTTAATTAATCGTCATACCCTGTAACTTTTTCTTTCCTCTAAGACCCTTGAAGATTTTAACAAAAACAAAAAGTCCATTATAAAGATTCGCTTTGTTCAACTCAGATTCACAAGAATGAATTTCAACCTACGCTGTTACTGAAAATTCAGTTCCAACGTAGATCGTCTTGTATGACACGGACCGTTTCTCCGAGCCATCGCATTCTCTCAGGGTGCATAGTTTTATCACAATATTCAGGGATCCGTGCATTCGCTCTAGAATTTTTCATTATTAAAGCAACTTACGACGGCTACTTTCGAGTCATATAACAAAATGATTTGTTCCTAAATCAAGTTTTGAAGCAGATAGTGTTTTGTTTTAATCAAACTTATAGTTGTGAAGAATAATTTTCAGAACCAATATTGACGCGTTTCGATCTCTAAGGGATTATTATCAAAATTTAATGAGCACAACTGTTACACATCGTAACGTCGTACTGCGAATGTCGGAAAAATAAGTCAAAGACTAAGATCCTAATATTTCAATGCTGTTTAACCTGTTTTTAGTTGGAGTCGCCTTAAATTACGTTCTTCATCATATATATATATATATATCTTCCAATACGCTTAACAGAGTAAACCCACCGAATAGTGATCTAAACACACGCAAGCTTCTAGTTCTGCCATTTTCTGTTCGGAATTGTGGTCAGGTTCAAACATAGTGTCAACAAACTCTGCAAACAACCAAGCTTTACTTTGCATAACGAGACAAAATAGTAAAATCATATTCCAATTTGTTCGGTAGAAAACAAATATTTTGTTATAGTTCTGTATTCGACGTGTTGTAACGTGTTTTGAAACAACTCCGAAAAAAAACTTTGTTCTCGTCCTGCCTCCACAAATTGTTGTACGAATGTTATTAAAATTGGTTTATAACTATAATTTAATTCGCAAATGGCCCTAATTAGCTCGTTTATGTTCATGAAAAAGGTGTTTAGTTCAAACAATAAAATTTTCCTAAACAACTGGTAGATTATTTTAATCATTTTCATGTCCAATAATTAAAAAAAACGAAATTATTTTGGCAAAATCACGATTCACGTGACATCCTATACGATAAAATTATGTTTTGTACCCTTAATAGACAGTCACCTGCTAGCAATGTCGAATATTTTGTTTAATTTCGTTCTGAAGATAAATTAAACCCTACCTCATTTTCTCGGAAACTCAGCTTAATATATATTATCTTAGAATTATTATTAATTATATTATCTCATGTCATATGCGATGCGGCTAGCAACCCATCAATCACTATTATGATCCTCCTTTCCACCTATATGTCCACAATTATGCTAACCGTGGCCTTTAGGTCTTGTTACCATAGGCTCTGTCTACCCCGTAAGGGACGTGACGCGTATGTATCTTAGAATTAAATTGCGTTTTTATTATGCTTAGCCTATTACATTATAAAAAATACGACATTGTAAAAGATGTTTCAAACCTAGTTATTTTAAACATTGGTCTTACCTTTTTATAACAAATTTTAGACTTCATTATTAAAATGAGAAGAATAAGTCAATATTTAATTTCAGAGAATTCGAAAATCCTACAAGGTTTTATTAATGTAGTACCAAGGTTCATTGCCCTCTAACCTTTTAGTGTCAAAAGAATTTCATATCACTTTGGCTTTGGCTGAGTTCACAAAATTACTCTTTAGAATATACAACAACCCTTTTGAATAAGTATTTAATTATGACATTGCTGAAGTATAAAGGAAGTGAAACTTTTGCCGTTGCCACAGTATTTTTCACTTAATTCTTTTTGAGTGCTAGACTACGAAAAATCTGTAGGAGTAATTCAATTACACTAACCCAGCCACTAGCTGAAAAAGATGAAACCAAGTTTTTTTTTTTAAAGACGTGTAACGGCGGTTACGAGAGTGTGGTCTGGACTTTGGTTCCTGGTCATTCCTGGCGCAGAGATTGTCCATCGCCGTTCAAGGCGGCAACGCAGCGAGCGTAATGGCCACCTTTGCACCCGGAATGACGCGGGGCAGGATGTTTAGTTAGGTAGGTAATGAGAGGTAGTTGATTGATAGTAATTAAAAATATTGATTCTGCATTTTTAAAATTTTAACTTTGGGGAATCTCATTGATAGACAATGATATCAAAAACGACCTCATTAAGATCGGAGGATCGCGCTGCATGCAAGCCGCTTCCAACTGGTCTTATTGGAGATCTAAAGGAGAGGCCTATGTCCAGCAGTGGACTTGTAATGGCTGAGATGATGATGATGATGATTTTCGTCGAGAAAAAATCTAGCCATTATAATCGGAAGATGAATCATAAACCGTCGAGTATCTAGGTAGTCCTTCGGGGAGATATGCTGAAATATTTCCCATCCCGCTTTTCATTCGACAGATTCATTCTGCCAACTCGGCCAGAAATAATTGGCAAACAGTCTGTGAAAAGGAAAACCATTATTTCACCGCAAGAAACGCATTTCATTCTTACCTGAGCGTTCACTGATTCATCGTTAGACATTCGTAATTAATTCATTAGACAGGAGTCCGCAAGCGACATTGTTCACATAATAATGTTCATTATTATTATTAATGCGGTGCGATTAGCTTTTGTTTGATACTTTTTAAGATTCCGTGGCAAAAATTGCTTCAATTGAATACAAATTTCGGTATAAATATAATGGTACTAATCTACAAGCTTTTGGATTCCGATTTCGTAAAATTTTCTTATGGTGTTTTTGCACCCGATTGCGAGGTATATAAAAATAAATAAACAAATAAGTTTTCCCTACAATATTATTATTATATGACGTAGGCATAGTTCTCAAGTAACCTAAGTATTTGTTTGTTGAATGAAAATAGGTTTACGTTTTTTGTTAAATAGTTTTTCGAAGTCATTGCTAATTTAACACTTAATAATATTTAACACAAAATTTAAAACTTAAAATACTTTTTCATTACTATTTCAAGAATGAGAAAATACGTTTGACTCTAAAAGTGTTGTTTGATTCTATAATACGTTGGAATCACATAAAGTCCATTTTTAAGCATCAAATTGTCATATAGATTTCTTAGATATTATAATTAGAATTGAAATTAACAAAATGCTCGTTCAAAAGAACCGACTCGAACGGTGTTAATTTAATAAGTAATATGCAGACGGCTTCTCGTAGGCAATATAAAAACATGTTTAAGATTGAAAGCGGAGGCTTAAGTTGTATACTTTTTAATAAAACTTCAAGAACCCGTTTGACTTGGCAAATTAAATTTCAGAACGAAACTGTAATTAAATCATTGTGTTATTATTTTTCGTAGTAAAAAATCCAATGTCTTTTATTTAACAGTCTATTTTCAATATTATAAAGTGTAGCTGCCATTTAAGGTTTATGAACTTTCCGTTATTATTGTTTTTACATAAGTGCCATTTATCATAGGTACTGTAATTTATAAACGATTGTCAAGACTGCCACTTTCACATTTCAAAATTTAAAATTCAATAGTTTATTTTGCAAATAGGCCGCCAAGGGCTCTTTTACAGGTCTTTTTTTTAAACTACCAGCGCATTTGGAAGGACCATCATTACCACAGTGTTATGTCCTTACCAGGGACTCATAACTAACAGTATACTAAATTTCAGCTAAATCAGTCCGGCAGTTTAAGCGTGCAAAGGTAAAAGACAGACAGACAGACGGAGTTATTTTCGCATTTGTAATGTTAGTAGGGATTATGAAAGCGATGTATAAGGTCCCCAAGATAAGTAGGGTCCTTTAATTATATTATATTATATTCTTTTTGACTTTACATAGACAAAATAATAATAATTTGATGTTGAGGTATCTTATGTATAGATGTGTAACTTACAATGAAAATAGGAAAAAGTACTGCTGTAATTATCTCTTTATCACAATAATTATTATTCGTATTGTATAAATGAACACTACAGTAGCAAAAAAACTCGACCAAAAAAAATTGTACGTATGTACTTACTTATGTTGTTACAAGAGTCACTAATAAATTACAAGGAAACCGCACACTGCGTTATTTACCGTAAAACCGGACAAAACTTTGGCTCAAGAAAATCGTCAGAAATGGGAAATCCGTTGATAGAGACGTAAAATGGAATACGGGGTCGCTTCTAAGATTAAGATAAACCGCGGTAACGCCTCCGTTATAAATCTTTTAGGGGGTAGATTAGAGTCGGTCACGTGGCTCTTGATTATTTTAGAGGAAATGTTGTGTCGCACCTTGACTGGTAAGATATTTACGATGTATGTAAGGGACAGAAGATGGAAGGAATATGCTTAATGAAGTGGACATCTGTTCACTTGTTTTTTGTAAATTGGATGGTAAACGAGAAAATAGGTCGTCTTAATGTTGATGAGCAAACCTACGAACACTCGCAACATTTGAGGAATAATAGTCAAGTGCATATATCACTCATGCTGACCGGTAATTTCATCAGCTGGTTTACCATCCACGCCGTAATAAGGCAGACCAAACATAGCTGTTTGGCGGCAGAATTAACGAGTAATATGAGACTTGATTTCGCTAAACACAAAAATACAATTTTTAGTATAGCAGTGGCTGTTTCTAGTTCACTTTTTACAAATAAGTGGATGCATTGGTCATTATGGGATAGGATATTCTTTCTGATCTGATCCTTTAATTTTCCAATCCATTATGATTCCTTTTTCACTTATATGCCCACAATCATCCTAAACGTGGCATTAAGCCTTGTAACCTTAGGCTCTGTCGTAAGACGTGATTTATACATACGTATGTTAAGATTCCTATGGAGTATGTTTTTATAAACTTCAATAAACTTCAATGAACGCGAGAAAAATAGTTGACATAAGAATCAGTTTTGAACGTATAAAGCCTTTTAGGGTCTTAACTTGTTTGCATTCTTATATGCTGATACATCGGAGGAAAAGCAACAATAACAACAATGTATTGTAACACTATAGTAACGCAAATAGTGTACTATCTGTTTAATAATAAATCTTAGCGGAATCGCACATCACGTTGCTCTTTTGTTTGTTCTAAATTCGTCGATATTTTTCCCAGGCCGAGGTGCCCCAGCCCATTGGCCGCATCTGACGTGGCCTAAAGATTTATACCCCCATAATCCCGTCTAAACAATAAGCTTAGTATATTTTATCAATAGGAACAAATTTAGCTTTTACCTCAACAGGCATTACAATAAACGGTAAAGGTAGGAAAATGTATTGCTTCCCTTTATTTTGCGCAGCTGTTCCATAATGGTTTTAGACAAAGTATGTTTGTACGGAAAATTCTTTTATTATGGTCATCGTGAGATGGGATTCGAGGGGCTTAATGCCTTTTTACGTTGATCGGGTTTTGTTATGTGATGGGTATTTGAAGTATTTTCGCTATGAACCACTTGTAGGATATTCATCATCATCATCATGTTCTCCTTGTCGTATCCGTTAACGGCAATCCTGCTAACTCCGAAGGTGAGACCGAAAATGGCTGGAGAAACCAAATTTGGTCGCGTGGTGACCAGTTAAAAAAAATATATAGTGACGCTGATCTTGATATTAAATAAGGTACTTTTTCATCAAATAGTAATTTTTAATTTTGTGTTCCTTAATTCGTTTCTGAGCAAACAAAATATTTAAAAGAAACATTGTTAGAAAATTTATATTCCGTTGGCAAAGAGATTAACTTTTAGAATATTAATTGGTCTCCTTGGTCTATGAAGGAAAATTATATTGAATTGGATACGGTAAATCTTTAAGCATTGTTTAAAAAAAAAGAACACGTAAAAAATATTCTCGAAGCAAATTAAATACTCTACCTTTTTACTCAATGCCATGTTTGACAGTAAACAAAGATTTTTACTTTAAAAAAAATAAAAAATAAACCTGGATTCAATCATTTTGCAGCTTTGTTCAACAATTACATTTTAAAGCTCAGCCGTTAGCCGATTGTCCTTTGAAAAAACATTGTAAATGACATTCTAGAGGATTCCTTTATAGCTTTTTATGGGCGTTTTAGCTACACAATTCAGTTTAAAATTAATGAGGAAATCCTTCAAGCCCCCCGGCCTCGGCTCCTGCGATTATAAACAGAAGGAAAAAAACAATTGCGTTTCGTCTCAACGAGAATGTTTCAAGCCTTCTGTTTTAATTAAAACTTGGTTTTTATTTTTCTCCTCGAAACACGAGTTAGGAAAATACAACGCTCCATTATTAGGTGTTCCGTTATACTTAATGTTAATTAAAACTTTTTTCGATTATTGTTTTGATAGGACGAAAAACAATCTCAAAGAAATCTCGAAATTTTCGAACTGCGCAAATACAAACAATAGAAAACTAGCTGCTAAAGTGGCTGTTTGTGAACTAAGCAGCTGTCTAAGATATCCCTAACCAAAGGTTCGGACCACAATGCGGTTAAAGAGGTCGGGGGTGGTCGCTCCACATTTCAATCCTCAACCGGACAAATTAAACGAGAGCGCTTTAAAACTCCTCCTAATTTTTGAACCTGAGTTTGAAGGAGTGATACTAACTTTTTAAAGTTTTTTTTTAATTGCAGGTTGACAGTATTGCGGGCTTGACGAGACAGCTGAGAGTTACTTCACAATTACTTAGTTGTTACACTACTGTAAGACACTCACTGTGGCCACCCTTCAAGCGTCACTTAATAATAAAATTAACCCTATGCCATCCTTTGCTTTAAACCCATGCCCTACTTTCAGACACGTCATAACACTGTCGCAGCAATCCATTGTATTATAAGAAGCAAAATAATGAGGGTCACAATTCAGAGACAGATACCTCCATTCTAGAGTAAATATTTGCTATGCCCTTGGCCCCTTTGCATGGCTCTCAAAACCACAGGACAGAATGTAATTCAGTGTCAACAGTGCTAAGGAATTGAAGGCAACTTGTGATATGAGGCGTTCTGTATGGAGCTTTCCTGCAAAGCCAGCCAGCAGTATCGAACCATACAAAAAATGACATAAGTCCCATAATATATCAGTTCTGTACACTAACTGCAACGAACAATACGTTTACTTAGGTTTTTCACCTATAACGGGGCAAAGTACATACAAAAGCAAACCTTAATGAAAATGAAATAAAACGACATTTCCTCAAAGTGCGAGAATTAGGAAGTGAGCGTTTTCCAAAAAAAATCCATATAGTATTTTTTCTAGAATTTAATTATTTTGGGTTTTTCTTACTCAGAATCGTTTACCCTATCGATCCTTAAACAAAAAAACATGTGTCTTAAAATTTCCATTTCAGTTCGTCACTTTTTTTCATAATATAGTTATGTGTGGAACATGACGAACAGGAAAATAAAATCCATAGTAAAGTCTGGGAAACACTTTTTCTAGTCAATTGTGAGAATTGAAAAATTAGTATTTTTAAAGTTCATTCACCATAACAGAGTGTTCAATACAAAATGACGACTCGTTGCTAAACTCTAATAATTCGCGATCTCTCCTTTTCCCTTTTAAATCGCTATAAAATATCTTTTGCGTGACTTAAACATAGTAATACTCTTAACTCAGAACGATTTTATATTATCGAATCGGATATTGGCGTCGAACGCCGATACAATATCAAGGCAAGTAAAATGTATAAAATATGCAGATTGTCCGACCCGATTCCGGATCCGATATCATTTTATTATATTTGATCCGATGTATCAGCGTCCGACATCATTATTGAATCGGATAATGTGAGATTGGTCTTACACTTCGTCATCTTTTGAAGTCATCGTGGCCTCTGATTGTGACTCTTAATAGAATATGGATTATCATTGTCCTTATATAAACGGCTAGTAAAAGTATATTATGCTTCTAACCTTACGATGAGTCAGGCAGGAAAGAGACTCAAGAAAAAAATATGAATATATGAAAAAAGTTATTTTCAAGCTGTTTTAAATAAGACCACGTTTCCGTCTGTACTCTTATTTTAACCGAGCAATTTATTGTATTGTGCGATGATTCATTTCATTAATTTATTCTAAATACATTTCATGCGGGAAGGTCAACTCTTTGGTTAGGTTACAAGCTGCGGGCGTGGAATTGTTTGAATGCTCGCTGCAGCGTTATAATGTTCATTGAGAAGAATCATGTTTAATTTGGACATTTATGATTTATTTCATTGGTGTTAATAGCGTACTTTTGAACAGTTGATGTTGTCTACCGTTGGAGTTGTTGGAGTTGTTGTATTTACGTATTGTTTTAACAGTTAAAGTAAACAAACATTTCTGTATGCTCAAGTGCTTGTTTTTAATCACAATTTTCGTTTCGAACCCGTTTGCGTTAAAATGTCAAATACTTACTACGAGAACAGGGCCATACCATCTTGATGCGATTTTAATTCCGCCTCAGTTCAAGTTTTGATCTGACAGCCAGCGAGCCTAAACTGAGTCGGAGTTGAATCGCATTAAGATTCATGTGAATAGAGACGTTTACGTAAACGAGTTTGAGAAGTGTTTTATTATTATTACAAGCTTTTTATTAACATGCAACGTATGTATATAGGTGAAAACCTAAATATAATGACCTGTTGTATGTGTGAGTAATGTGTGCGAATAGACAAATTGACGTTGCAAATTAGAAAAATGACTTATCCCTATCAGTTCTGTACACTACTACATACAACAGGTAATTTACTTAAGTAATTCACCTACCTGTATGTATGTGAGCATATTCGTCCGGCTGAAATCTTGTAACTCAATTTTCAAGCAGATATCTTCAACGGATTGAGTTGAAATTTTGCATACTTATGAGAGTCAGATGACAATACAATAATCTATTAATGGAGTTCTGGTGACCCAGCCAGAACCACCTCCGCAGGAGGGAACTCTTCAGCGGTTGGTACACACATGGCAATGCAAGTACAGTCAGCAATAAAAGGTTGCATCGAAAATGAAATTTTAAGGTTAGGGTATTTTGTGTGTAAACTTACACCAGAAGCTTTGAAACGAAACGTTTGGTTACTTTGGTTACATTACTGTGTTGCAAGTAAAACCGTGTGTATAATTTTAATCTAAAATATTACAGTTGCCGCACAGTTCACGGAACTGAGATAAACAGACCTGAAGTACGGGAAATCAGACTACTTAAGGAAGTTTATCGGCCTTACCAGAGCTTAGCGGCTTAGCAACGAGTTGCAAGCTGAGATGACTCAAACTTGTACATATTTACTTTATCTGACTTAGGCATTAGTTGAAAGAGCGAGAAATTGCAGCTACGCTCTGAGCGATTTTAAGTTACAGCCGAGGTTTATCCCTACGAAGATTTCTTTAAGCACCAGATATAATTCTATTAATGTAAGTAGTTTTGCTGCGAGTATGACGACAGGAATAGCTAGGCTAGGAATAGGAAGATTCATTAAAATTAAAAAAAACAAGAGGCTGATAAATTTTGCGCAAAACAAGAAGACTTACAATACAATACAATACAAATATCTTTATTGAACACCACAAAACAGTACAAAACAATTCAGAATCAAAGAACAAAGTAGACAATAGGCGGTCTTATCGCTTAATAGCGATCTCTACCAGACAACCAATAAGAGAAATAAGTTGGAGACAGTTTTATTAAGTAGGTGGCGGAAACAAATAGACAGGATAAACGCAGGGATAATAAAAACAACAATACCAACATAAACATAATAGGTACATAGCTAAATAAATAAAATAAAATAATACATACATACAGACATAACATTACTGTATAATACTTAAGATAAAATAAATGTTATGTAACAATGAAAAATAAGAAGGCCATAACATAAAAGGATTTGATCAGAAGCAAAAAGAAAAGATAAGGTACTAAAGACAGGGAGTGGATTAAATTAGTGATGAATAATGAGATTTGAGTTGGTTTTTAAAAATAGGTAGAGTTTCACCTCGTCGTAGGGCTACAGGAAAGGATAATTATTATTAAAAAAACCCGACTTCGTCAATACATATTTTTTTATAATTTTGATGCACCCAATGTCACTCTTATGACTCTAGCTCTAGAGCGTGCCAAAGAAATATACATACATCTATTCATTCGAACAACATAATCCTTCTTCTGGCGCAGTCGGGTAAAAATGAAGACTAAGTACTCTTACATATGAAACCAGAAGTTAATTTGATTTAATTTCGTGAAACATCTTCAAAATTACATTTAGTTCGTCCAACAAACAAGTCTTCAAACGGACGGAATCTTCAAAGTTTCCCTAATAGTGAAATAAAGAGACTGTCCTTCGTCAACCAAAGCAGCATGACAGCTACTCAGTTGTCACTTTCCACCCACCCCCGAATTAGCAAGGAACAAATGCAACATTGTTGTCAAATGTAACTCTGGAAAGATCAAAGAATGGTCAGGAATCCTCCATCAAACCAAATGCTTCACTGTGGATCTTTGCTAAGTTTACTACTCATATTTATCCATGACAATCTGTTGCTTATATTATTTTCATTTTATTAACCAATATTATACGAGCCATGTTCGAATAACTGATAGAATCAGAAACACCAATCTGCACTCCATGACTCGAATTGTCGATGTAGGGGTGAAATCCGCGAAACTCATGTGGCACTGTGCGGGATAAGTCTGCCGAATGCATCCGTATCGCTGGGCAAAAGTTACCACCGACTTCCAGTCTCTTGAGCCGGACTGGGGAAACCTTGCAACAGACAAAGACGGGTGGAAAGAGAAAGGGGAGGCCTTTGCCTAGCAGTGGGACACCAAATAGGCTATACAAAAAAAACAATATTATCTTGAAGTTATTGTTATTAATTTATGTATTTTTTGAGTTACACATAAGTCAGGTTCTATTTATTGCTTTGTTTACGTAAAAGTTTATGGATTATGTAGTATATTTTATCTGTGTATCGTTTCGTGAGTCATAGACGGTTCTGGCTGAAAATCAGTGCTGCAGGTCTAACACCTCAGCGTAATTCTGAGCCAGCGACCGTTTCACTTTTGCAAATACACTCAAAACGCTGATGATATATTTCTCATGTCTGTGCTTTGTTTTCTTGTTTATTTTCTATAAGATTGTGTATATTCTCTTATATTTGTGTGTCTTATATTTGTGTGTCTTGTCTTCTTTCTTTCTTTGCTACTCAGCTACCACATGAGACATGACACTACAACTATAAGCGTTGTGGTTGTTGAATAGTTAGACTAATTAAGGCGTTATTGGTTAGACAATAGATTTGTGGGTAGTAACCTCGTGCAAGGTCCGTTCGGACTGGTACTATCGTCTTACTAGTTAATCTAGCCACAAAACACAGGCGCTTGAGTTGCCTCTGTCCTGGTTTGGCAAATAATAATGCCGTTGCAATTACTGGCTCGTAAGGTACACGATCAAAACCCTCGAGGTAGATATCTCTCGATGTTTATGTTAACTAAAGCATTAAGTTACCCAACTAGCTCGTTTGCCTCGGTGTCCCATAAAGTTGGTTACAAACGCTTTGCTTTTTAATACAACTTCAAGATGGCTTTCGACAGACTATTGTAATTATTAAAACAAATCAAATAAAACACATTGACACAAAAACACTGCAGATGGCGCTAGTATTGAAAGGAGTTTCTTTTGATACACATTTATAACATCCCCTCGTAACAAAATAAACAGCTTACCATTAACAAACAAAATAATAAAACAAAACTATGTTGTAACACTTGCAACGTAAGCATATTTTATAAAGACTCAACATATATCATGTTATTTTGATGTGTTGAAGGATCGTGCTAGGTACATAAATACATGTACCTAATATAGTTTCAAAGCTAACGTAAGCTTCGACGAAGATTATCGGGAAAATGTGTTCTGATTCAAAAATAGGCCAACCCGAACAATATTATATTCCGACAGCAAGCGTAAAAAAAAAATCATGACTCGAAACAAAATGAGCACGGAACAGCAAGGGATGGCAGAAGTAAGGAATGAGAACTATCTCTGTTGTTCGTTTCTATTATTTTTATCTGGATCGCTTTATTGTGCTCCAGTACGAGCCTTTCTTCGGATCGGGCCCTTATCTGTCGCTAAGAGATTTATTTGCACGCCTCGAGTTTCACATAAGGCCTCTTCCATATTGGCATCTCGCCCAGTGTAAAGTTTCGTCAACATGCTTCTGTTACAACAAAGACAAAAGTCAGGATCAACGGCAGTATTGTAATAATAATTATCTTTATTCATAACAACGAACAAAAATATTTACCTTGCTACTCCGCTACTACAATTTAGTTTAGCTTTGTGGCGGGTTTAATGTCCCTTATTCATTCATAATATGTTTTATTCGTAAAATAGCCCTTTCGGACCCACCATACCCCTAGTACTAACCCTGGGGGTAGGGTGGGATTGAACCATACCACCATAGTAGTGCTGGGATTTGAAAAAATGATGGTTTGCTCTTCAGGCATAAGGAAGCTACCTAACTAACCTAACCTACCTAATACCCGTAGCTTACAGCAATACGGTGGTATGGTTCAGTCCTACTCTACCCCCAGGGGCAGTGCCAGGGGTATAGTGGGTCTTAACCAAAATAGTCATGGTAGCCAAACCAATAGGTTTGGCGTATGTCTTCTAAAGTTCTAAATAGTGGCTCACCCAGGCTGAATTAATCGTTTTTTTTTTTACTACGAACTGACCAGTGATTGACCCCTATCTCACTTGGTGGAAGGTGCAGATGAGGCCAAAGGTGCAACCCACTGGTTCAGTAATAGCCTATTCACTCTAGCCTTGAAGAGCCCTAGGTTGTATCTGTCCGGAAATACAGACGATGGGAGCGAATTCCATTCCCTAGCAGTTCGCATTATGAAGGATGAAGCAAACCGCCTCGTGCTGTAATCGTAATTTGTGTTTGTAATCAACAAGGCATAGTTAAAGCCGGCATTGTTTTATTGGTCATTTTATAGAACTCCTAGTTTCATACAACTCAAACCTATCTTTGCGTTTTACGTAATAAAATTACAGTATGACTACATCTTTAGGAAAGTATTTTCTACTTCTAAAAGGGAAACTTGTGTTGACTATGGGATTTCAGAAAAGGGCCGTGCTTATTTATCCGCTAAGCACACGCCCTGCGGATGTAGAATATCTTATTATGTTAGACGTTTGGAAGGCAATTAGGTTACGTAGACATTGGTTTTCTTTAAATAAATCCAATGTATTTGGAAGAAGATTTAAAAAGAATAAGAACGTTTTATACTTCAGTAGGCTTATTGTCTAACTCGCTCGCAATCGCCATCGCGTTCATTTTGGCAGTTCTTGTATGGATGTGACAGCTAGCCGATTCCGATGCCAAATGTCAGCCCATACATGAACTGTCAAAATGAACACGATGGCGATTGCGAGCGAGTTAGACAATAAGCCTACAGATTAGCGTAAGTGCTATAATAGTAAAAATCTGTGTATTTCTAAAAAAACTACAGCTCAAATTATGTTTTTGACTACTTTACACAATTAAAACATCATTTTTGTTTTTTTTCTAATTGTAAATTCGTCACAATTCTTTCCAATAATCCCAAATTGGCTCTACACAAAACCAAAACAAGCTCTCAGACATGTAACTTAGCCTTTGAATTTGAAGCCGTTCACAAGTCCCATATCTAACTATTTAATGATACCTATTCATATTATTTATTTTCTTCTCGCTAGGTTTGAATCTTATTAAACTAATCAAGTGATCCTTGAATTTATAATACCTACATTTTAAACTGTAAAGTAAAGATGGCTGTAAAATATTTCTATTCAGGTCTTAAAGTAAGGTTTCTGTATAATCTCAGCTTTCATCCACTGACATTTGGACAGGTATTAAGCATCGAAACCGTGCGGTCTGGAATTATATAGACTTTAGTACCAAATCAATCATCTAGTGCGGTAATATTGTGGTAGTAATAAAAAGCATTCGTGATAAATAAATAAGTGAATTTTAAAAATAATGATTATGAAAATAAATCATAAAACAGCTGAGTTTAATCAGACTGTGACGCTGAATTTCGTAACTAATACCAATGGGATATCATCATCACTACTCACTACATAGTATAAAAAAATAAAGTCGCTTTCTCTGTCCCCGTGTCCCGATGTATGTTTATATCTTCAAAACTACACAACTGATTTTAATGCGGTTTTTTTAATAGATAGAGTGATTCAAGAGGAAGGTTTATATGTATAATACATGCATAATATACCGTGCGAAGCCGGGGCGGTTGCTAGTTTAAAATAATTTACTTTTTCTATTGAAACATTGAATGTATTTGGTCTCAACATGACTTTCAAGACCACATCAGGTCTTTCTGTAAAATAAATCGCAGCAACAAGTAAGCAATTTCTTGGCCATGGCTTTTTTCCAAAAAGAACAGAAAGCATGCCACAATTGTCCTAAGAGTTCTCTCGAAAATTTAATGTTTAATGAGGTCAAAATGGGCAGAAGGGAACCTCTCAAGACCCCGTTAATTGGAGGTATTACGAAGTTTAACAATTGCTTTATGATTTACCGGCGGGGCAATCATTTCTATTATGCTCCGGATTGCGATAAGATCGTTTAGTTTTATGGTTCCGTTGAAAACGGCCATTTATGTTTCTAAAATTGCTGATTGCTCTGAGTTGACGAGGGAAAATATACCTGTGGTAGTAAGATACGTGGGTTTTGTCTGTGTAAAAGGTGTAAGTGATAGATGAAAAGAAAATAATGTCAAGTAAACATAAATTTGAGAGCGCGAACGAGATAAACTCCCACTTACAGCTTGGACCACAACGGCAACTCGTTTATTTGATCCGACGTGGACAATGACCGACATTGTATGAAGCTGTATTTTACTCCGACGAAATTATCATTAGACATAATTATTAGAAAAATAAAAATAATAAGATAAACAAGGAGAATAAATAAGTAACTAGTAAATGCTAGAGGGGCAGGGCAGTTAAACTACAAATTATGGTTAAGCATTGGGGAGCTTTTCTTTGCAGGTAATCTTGAAAACATAATTTATTGTTATGTATTTGAAGCAACCGCAATAGAACGCCATGTATTCGCGTTGCTATTTAAGCCAATAATTTGAATAAAACTGACAGGATTTGAAGTTTTGAAAACAAACTAAGCATGTGGCAAGAAAAAACGCTTGAAAGTGAGAAGATGGAACTGCCTTTATATGGGACAAAAATAATTCTAGGGAGAACGCATCAAATCAAAAGTGCGCTTCATGGAGAACACTGGGCATCATATAGTTCCTTTAAAATTGCTTAGGCAGGATGAGGTTAAAGCAGTTATTCTGTTTCATTCCTGCAACTACTAGCTTAAGTTTTTCTCCTACACAACAGATGACGTCCTTGAGAAATGAGTCGTTTACCCACTGGATGTACGTGGCCTTATTTGATTCAAGCAACCATCGAACACGTCAAAAAACATGCCAAATTCCCAACACGCGGTCGTGACGTGTATGTATTTTGGTTCGAAATAAACGATGTCGTTCTGCCGGCCAATTTGTCACTATAAAACGTTGCATGGCATATTCCTAATAGAATTTGTTTTGCTGCAGTCGGAAATGGATTTAGTAAAACGGCGTTGAACTACACAGCTTTATCAAACTTTTTTAACTGGCAACATATTCTTGTAGAATTTAACAGTGTAAATACTCTTTCGAAAATGAAACGCTTTATGACTAACGAAAATTATGTCAAACTACACATTCGGAACTTCAACAAAATTGTACGAGACGAAGTATAGACCTAGGGCCTTACCATGACGTCTTAATGCCTCCTTAATGAACCGCCTCCTTTTTTTGAAGTCGGTTAAAAATGACAGCAAAACGCAAAGTTGAATCGGAATTGAGTCGCATTAAGATGTCATGGTGCTTACCCTGCTCGGTCCTGTTTAATGACGGTAATTATACTGTGGTTCCAACCACCAACCTACAATTGGCCGGTTTTTTTTTCATTTTTAGTTTATTTAGTTTAATATATAGATATATATAGATTTTTAAGCTTCAATTGTTTGTTTAAAACGATTGAAAAATTGCAAAAATAGTATCAAAAACTTTTGTTAAAAATCACATTTAAATTGCTTGTGTTACTTCACTATTGCATTTTCATTGCAAGCTTAGAAGTATGTTAAATTAGTTTTAAGATTTGATTGCATTGATTCTTAGACTGTTTGTTTAAAAATAGTGATATACAAGTAACGCTGATTTATGAGGGTAATAAAAACTTACTACCTAACGCTAGAATTAAATTATTAACTACTAGCTTCTGCCCGCGACTTCGTCTGCGTAGAATTATACATAAAAACCTTCCTCTTGAATCACTCTATCTATTAAAAAAACCGCATCAAAATCCGTTATGTAGTTTTGAAGATATAAGCATACATAGGGACATAGGGACAGAGAAAGCGACTTTATTTTATACTATGTAGTGATGATGATGACTACTACTAGGTAGGTAACTAATACCTAACGAACTCGAAAGACAAATAATAAAACATTATATCCAACAAAGAAAGATCACATTTCGTGCCCACGGGACTTCGCCACAAAGTATCTAATAAACTCAGCCTCATCTGCGAAGATGCCAGACGCGTCACTAACATTATGTCGGCCTTGAAACTTTGTCATAACTCGTACACAAGGCTTTGGACATAACCGTTATGCTGTTCATGTATATTAGGTACTTTATGACACGCCATTACTACACAGATCCTTACTAATATTATAAATGCGAAAGTAACTCTGTCTGTCTGTCTGTTACCTTTTCACGCTTAAACCGCTGGGCCGATTTAGTTGAAATTTGGTAAACAGATAGTTTGAGTCCCGGGAAAGGACATAGGATAGTTTTTATCCCGGAAAATTGCATAGTTCCCGCGGGATAGCACAGCCCAAACCACTGGAATTTTTCAAATTTAAGGCGGAACAAAGTTCGCCGGGTCAGCTAGTACTTTATAAATTTGGTTGTAATGTTACTGGGGTGCGACCTCGGAAACCTCGAGAGCTCTAGCGTTACAGTTCCCTTCTAACACAAGCTCTTGGCCTCACTGGGGGGGAGGGTAACGCTTCGGCCGATGCATCCTGGACAGCAACGGTTAATTAATTAATTTAGTCAGTTGCTTAACTGTTGACAAATATCCGACTGGAGGGTGGTAAGGTGGTAAGGCGCATTTTCCACGCAATAACAAAAAAGGTCCTGTCTACCCCGTAAAGGATAGAGACGTGATATATATTTAAGTATGTATGTTATGTATGTATTCCTTGTACCAGACTTTCAGCAGCGTACTTAACTTACTAATTTACTACACCATTAGTCATGAAAAACGAGGGAAAAATAGCAGTGTACTTTTACCTTAACTAGCACTATAATTGACCAAAGTAGTGCCAATTGCAAGTTAAAAGTTGGTAAGTTATAAATATACTGTAACGACCGTTCACAGAATTGTAGTTTGAATGATGTAATCACTCTTGAAAATAGTGCTAAGTTTTACTAATTCAATATTACAACGTTTTTAGTACTAAGCTAAAAAGTTGGTTAGTGTCGATTCACATGCATGCTTTTTACCTCTACTGTTAACAAAATTTTGTACTTTTATGGCAAAATGTACAGAACAAAACGGAAACTGATAGAACTAATTAAACTATAAATTTTTCAGCAGCTCTAAGCGGTTTTAAACGAACTTCGTTTCTTATTTCTGTAGCAGAATACACAGCCGTAAAGATCGGCGATGCAAGAGAAAAGGCGTTAGTTTAAGCTTATGTAAGAGCAAGATAAATAGACGAGACCATTTTCCTTGCACGCTATGATTCTGAAAATACCCAGTGATACTTTTACACGAAAGGAAAAAAAAATGATTTTCTTACCAACGTGCTAAAAACTGTATTTTTTAGTTGTAGTCTAAATTAATTCAGAGGCGATCTAATCTAACATTAGCATTATTTAATCTAGACATGTGGGAGCGTGTCAGCCAAGTTCAACGTAAAAGGAACCATTTCAAGCTACTTTTGACCCCTTCAAAACTTCTTTCAACAAAGATGCATTAATATGGAACTTGGCTATCATTTCAAATTTATTTTTTTGATGGTATTGTAAATAAATAGCTTCCCACATCGTTCCCACAGCGCTGCCACAATTTTCGTCATATTTCAACCAATTTATACAAAAACCTTGACAAAAATATTTTCCCGGCCATAGCTTTACTTTTCGGATTTGTCTATGTGTTCTTATTTTCAGTGACATTTAGAAATTCAAATAATATACGTTTACCTTCCTTATAAATTACTCTACTTATTAGCAAATGCTCCATGAAAATCCATCCAAAAGTTTTCGAGTTTATCGTAAACAGACAGACAATCAGTCACAGCAGATGAATTTGTTTAACAATATGCACGAGTAGTGTAGTGATAATAAGGTTATTTTTCCCCATTTAAACAAGTTATAATATTTTAGGCATTCTCATGTAATTTTCTAGTACCATATTTTATACTTTACGGATGTATAGCGGAGGAGGTTACAAGACATTGATAGCAAATTTTAAAGTTAACTTTAAATTATAGAGTTAACTAAGTTAGTAAAGTAAGTTAAAAATAATTGAACTAAGTTTATATGCGTGATACAAAGTATTATACAGGTTATGAAAACTTAGCAAGTATCCCAACAGGCATAACCGTAACAAGGTCGTATAATGCAGATACTTCTCCGGGCTAACTAAAATTTCTGAGTCGTAAAACGAGACGGCGGGCGTAAACACCCGGACGGAAACAGATGTTTACATGAGATGTCGTAAATTCTAAATCAATAATAGTAAAATACTCGTGACTTAAGTGCTGCCGATGAACAAGTTTTTGGATATTTTAGGAAAACATACATACATACATACACATACACATAAGCAAAGTTATAAATACACACAAAAATCACGTCTATATCCCTAAAGGGGTAGAGAGAGCCTGAGGTAACAATACCTAATTGTTACAAAATGTCATTAGATATCAAGTATGATCCTTCAACATTCCATTGGACATGTATCTGATGTAATTGGTAGAAGTAAATATTGAGATTTACCTCAATTTCGCCGAATTATTTTCATCAATTAAGAATTCTGAGAAAGCTAAAATTGACTCATAATCCCGTCTCAGAATACATTTTGATATTTTTACTCAGAATTTAAAGGTTTTTAACTAGCTGTTAACCTGTGACTTTGTCTGCGACCTTCGGAAAAGTTAGTTAGACTTATAATAAGAATAACATATAATAATAATAATATAGCCCCTTTTGTTTCGTTTCGCTTCAATTTTACTACATTGTGTAGTCTTTCTTTTTGTTTTTTATAAATTATCGCGTAATTCGGCGTGCCTTATAGCATAGGTCTCCTCCATTTATTGGAGGGTTTGGGCTATAGTTCCCACTCGGACCCAGCGGATTGGGAACTTCACACACACCGATGTTTTCCTTCACCGAAAAGCTCATGGCAAATTTCAAATGTAATTTTGCACATAAATTCCAAAAAACTCAGAGGCGCGAACTCAGGATTCGAACCCACGCTTCTGCTTGAGAGGCCACAGGTCAAACCACTAGGCTGCCACGGCTTAATAATAATAATAATAGTAGGTATAGTTTTATTAATTAGCTCATTTTTATAATCATTCCGTGTGGCTGGTCAAGTTTCTACACTCTCCGTTTTACCGTTGTCGATTTAACCAAAGTCACACGGCGTGTATTGTAACGTCTGTATATTTTTTTATATCTACATAAGAGGCGGATTGTCACATTAGTTTGTAGTTTAAAGGATGTTGGTCGGTTGTACAGTATTCCATACTTATCTAACCCCGTGGTCAAAAGTGGAACTAATAACACGTGTTACGTAACTTGTAACAAGTTTTATGTAACTACCTACAGCACCTACAGAAATTGACTTCATATCCAGAGCCTGATATATTACAAAAAAGTTTATCTCTACATTTTCTTTAAAGTGGAGGGATAATAAATGTTGAAGCTGAAATTTAGGTGTTTTAAAATGGTTACTTAAATATTATTACTTGTCTTGCCTTTTAATTTGTTGAAAAGTTTAATAGTTTCAGTTTCACCAAAATGTTGTCACAACACGATAATTACTCCAGCCATGACATTAACTCATAAAACAAATGTATAAACTGACAGTATTAATAAAACTTTCCGGCATCCGCGGGCCGTTGGCGAAAGTCAAATAATATGCTTTATTCAGTTCATTTTGAATTCAGGACATGCTCTTATCTGTCCTCCCTTTTGTTATGGTCATATAAGAGTTATATATGAATTGTATAAGGGTACAGCTGAAATATTAGGTACTTAGATAATAATACCCGGTGTGGTTTTGAAGACAGAGCGGGTGCCGGCTCACCGGCTTATTTAGGCAGTTGATAGAATAGTTTTAAGAGAGCCTTTAGAGGAAGTTAAATTGCGCGGTGTTTTAGCTGCTTAGCTCGGCGTTAATTTAACGTAAAGGGGATCCGAAGATTGAAAATTAATTGCTGATTTGCAGCTTCTTGCTATCGCATTTTCTAATGAAAAGTTTGGCAAGCTGAAATGGCAGTGGGTAGGGGCCGATTTTGAAACGCAGTATGTGCAACACCACTTGAAAGTGGTGAAAAATCGTACTGAATTTGAACACAAGTAGCTCAGAAGACAGCTCTCATTAATCTTGAGAACTAGTTAAAAAATTTGATTTTAACCACTCTCGGGTCATGTGTACTCAAAAATCGGTCTCCCCAGGTCACATTATGACGTAGAGCTGATGGACGTTGGCAGACTGCTTCTTGAGAGGAGACCGCGTGTCGGCAAACGTAGTATGAGGTGTCCTGGGGTGTTACCATGGCGTCTTAATGCGATTCAGTTTAGGTTCGCTCGCTGTCAGATTCATACTAAAAATTACAGCTAAACCTGAACTGAGTCGGAATTGAATCGCATTAAGACGTCATGGTAAGGCTCCTGTAGGCAGGGACTAGAGAGCTGAAAATCGAGTTCAGAGGCGTGCCATGGGAGAGGCTTATGGCCAGGAGTGGTCTGACATGGGCTGATGATGATGATGACGATGAATGTAAAGCTTAAATAATGCGCTTTTTAAGTATCGATGTTCTCCTCCGCGAGTTTACATACATACTTTACCCGTTACAGGGTTGACATAGCCCAGGGTAAGTCAAAATTCAAAATTCAATTTTTTTTATTGCTAATTGGCCGCCAAGGGCTATTTTGAGACTACCAACGCATTCGGAAAGACCATCATTTCCAAGAAAAATGCGCCGCAAGAAACTTGGCAGAAAATCACTTTTTTAAATAAAATACATTAAGCTACTACGAGTACTTAAATTAAATACATTTATAAAAGGGATGTATAAGGTCCCTGAGCCTTAAATTATATTATATTATAACAAGACCTAATTCCACGTTTAGCATGATCGTGGGCGTTTAGGTGGAAAGGCGATTCAGAATACTTTGTATGGGTTGCCAGCCGCATCGCCTATAATTATGATTCCTCCGATTTTCGCCCATTCCCTCGAAGGGCTTTTACCAACTGCGCGGGAAGAGAAACAACTGGTATATTGTACGTTTTTCTTAGCTCCTTGACCAGCGGCCTTACTATGCCTTCTTAATGCGATTCTTCTTCTTCTTCGTTTTCTAATGTAGCCCCATCGATCGATGCGATGATTTCGCCAATGTCAAAGTAATAAATACAATATTCAAAAATATTGTGACAAAAAATGTCGGCAACTGTACGGTAGAACACGGTCAAAAGACCCCTCCCACCCCTGTCGGGCTCTTAGCCAACGGAGAATGGTATCCCTCTGAATCTGCCAGGAAATCATTAACCGATGCCCAGGGTGCACCGGACTAAGCACTGCTCTTCCCCTCGGACGGATCCAAAAACGAACCACAGGTCCTTACCCCTTTAATTCCGACTCAGTTCAGGTTTTAATTGTCATTTTTAGTATGGATCTGAAAGCAAGCGAACTTTAACTAAATAGAAACTGAATCGCATTAAGACGTCATGGTAAGGCCTAAGCATGAAGAGTATTGTCAACACGCGAAGCGGAATGAAGCTTCTGTTTTATTTTGAACGCTGGAGCCACACCCCCCGAGTAAAGGTCACTTCACAACGGCCGCTGCCCTTTCAGGCTAAACTTGTGGCCATTAAAATATCACTGCTATAGCTCAATCAACAACAAACAATGTCGACAATAAACAGTAGAAAATACAATACAATAGAATAACTCTTTATTGAACACCAAATATAACAACCGAAACAGAAAAATGGTATACAGAATATTACAAGGTAACAATAGGCCTTATCGCTACAGAGCGACCAGTCAATCATAAGTACTGGAGAACAGAACAGATCTGAGTAGGTGCAATTTAGAATATATATTAATATACTAAGTACTAAAAATACATAATATATTATACAAGAAACACACATTTAATAAAATTGGTCAAGAGGAAGGTTTATATGTATAATTCTACGCAGACGAATTCGCGGGTAGAAGCTAGTGTATGTATGTAAGTATGTTGGTGGAAATTTGCGACTCAATTTTGAAGCAGATTTATCTTTATCTGATTGAGCGGAAATTTTGTATACATAAGTAAGTCAGATAAAAATACAATATTCTGTAGTAGAATTCTGGTGGTCCAGCCAGGACCGTCTTCACAGGAGGGAACTCTTCGACGGTTAATCCGATTGACTTGAAATTTGGTTCACATATGCATGACGCATGGCAATGCAATCGTCATTAAAAATACAGTCAGCAAGAAAGCTTGTATCAATATTTTTTTAGGTTAGGTTATTTGAACACACAGTAACCAACCGTCATGGAGTGTTATTAAGCAAGCAAATTACTGTTACGTAATATGTTTCAAGTGAGGTTCTTGATTACTCTTATTAAGCTCGAACTTGTACAAGATGTCGTGCCTCTATTATTTCACCAAAGCGACAATTGTCTCTGACAAATGACAATTCTGGTTACATTACAAACTCGACGAGAATCTGCGCCAGTTGGCTTCGTATTGACTACGCGTTGCATTTCGAATTGTCACTTGTCACCGACAATTGTCAAGTTGGTGGAATAGGAGCCTGAAATCATCATCATCATCTCCAGCTTATCAGAATAAGAGCTTCACACACACCATTGAATTGCTTCGCAGGTATGTGTGCAGGTTTCCTCGCGAAGTATTCGTTCACCGAAAAGCTCATGGTAAGTTTGAAATGTAATTTCGCATATAAAATTCATATAAGGTGCGAAGCCCGCGATTTGAACCCACGACTCTCAGCTTGACAGGCCACAGGTCAAACCACTAGGCTACCACGGCTTCCTACTAAAACATTTTGGTTTATATGGACCAGTTTATATTCCACCTTCAAGACAAATTTATAATGTCGAATTTCTTTGTTTACTTGTTTGGCAATATTTATTGAATCAGAATTTAGATAATTCTTCCCGGAAATTTCCTATAAATATTTAATTCGCGTCTAAGAACAATTTCAAGGAGATATACGATTTCCTCTTACGATTATCAGAGACGGAAACACGATTCTTAAGGCTCGGTTCCGAAAACGGCCTGTATTTTTAAACACTGCTGCTACAGTTTCAAAAAGTGAAACAACCTCTTTTTAAGTAACAGATGTAGATGTAGTTTGATGATGTTTGTTGTAGAGAGGATAGATAAAAGTGGACTAACATAATCAGATCTAAATGTGAAATGTGTGTGATGTGGGGCAGACTATTCCTGGTACCCGAAACCGGCGAGCATGCATGAAGAGATTGATAAATGGGGATGAAATCGACACCTCCTAAGTATACTGAGGCAACTGCAAAATCTTGATTTTACAGGGGAGCCATGCAAAGGTAAAATCATTTGTAACTTTTTTATCTGTAAAGCCCATTCCATAAAACTTTGGATTCGCTGGAACAAAAGTACCTCTTTTCAGTCTACATATATGGAATTCTGAAATTAATGTTACTTTTTGAGAAAATGGTAAATACACCAGTGTACGCGTATTTTACGTGTTCTGATTTGTGGTATACTGAGGTAACTACCCCTTGATCCAGTATACACCGTACTAAGTTAATTGTTATTTTTTTCTATTTTTCATTTAATAATTAGATAAATATGTTACATAAATCCATACTGTTTAAAAATAAATACGTAGCTCATGCTCAAATGCCCTTTATCATTATTTGGTCGACATATTAGTCACTTGCACCAGTATACGCTTAAATTAAGTTCGCTTACACCTGTATTCTGTTAAAAATATTTAATGTTTTGCTGTTTAAAACGAGAAATAATATATATTTTTATTAATAATAATAGAAAAAAATTTTTTTTTAAATAAACAAACGTAAATTTCAAATAAAAACTGCTTTTATTATGTTTGTAAATCTTTTAGTCATAGTTTCACATTCTTAAAAGTAACTTATTCAACAACCACGGTTTGAGCAATATTCGTTTTAGTTTAAAAAATCTATCCAAAATAGTCTTCTTTTCTTAATTATTGAGACTGTACTATTAAGTACTTATAAAAAATCTAAAAACTTAACTGGCTTCTTCTAAAGGTTCGATTTATCATTAGCAAGGATTCATTCTTTATTTTTAACGCCTTAGTAGGATTTATCATTGCACCTTTATTCTTAACTTTTAAAATTAAAAATTACTTATTTAAAAATTACAATATTATTATGAGATCACTACTTGTTCCTCTTTGCAAAAAAAAATAAACTTAATATTTATAAACTTTTCTTGACAAGTTATTCAACTGACCTTAACAAATTGATACAAATTAAAAAAAACTGTCTTAATCGTTTACTCTCTTAATTATAATGACACTAGAATATTTATCATTTAATATCAAAATCACAATTAACTACGAGTAAAAGCCTTTATTCCGAATTGACAAGGTACTATTTTCTTTAGCCATCGTTTGTGACCAACCTGTTGTAAAATTCAGTGTGTTGCGACGGTATTATACCACAATTGTGGAGGGCAAAACTGTAACCGGATTGTATTTCTCATGTACATGTACGCTTGTTGGAAGTATATAACAATTACACATCGTTTTTTAGTAGTTGGACACACCCAACGAAGGTGATAGCATGCATGCTCTAATTGAAAAAAATAACGAAAATTTTAATATATACACGCCTGAACAGTGGTACATGGCTATTCGTATGGCAAAAACTGACAAACCCTATGAAGTCACAGAAGTATCCCAAGAATTGATATTTGACTTTAAAGCTTGCTTGCCTCTGTTTCAAAACTGGAAAAAGGGTACTAATGGAGAAACCGTAATGTGGAATCAAATATGTGAAATACATGTATCACGCGAAGACCCATCACTATCATCACTACATAGTATAAAATAAAGTCGCTTTTTCTGTCCCTATGTCCCTATGTCCCTATGTATGCTTATATCTCCAAAACTACACAATGGATGTTCTTTCAATAAAAAATTAAGGAGTCGCGAAAATGACCTCATAATTGGCTTAAGAAACATTAAAGTAGCGTATGTACCACGAACGTTTGCCAATTGACAAACAAAAATTTAAAGATCTTAAGATCATTAATGATCTTTGTCGAAGTGGTATAATACCATCTCAACACACTGAATTTTACAACAGGTTGGTCACCAAAAACGATGACTAAAGAAAAATAATAGTACCTTGTCAATTCGGAATAAAGGTTTTTACTCATAATTGTGATTTAGATATTAAATTATAAATATTCTAGTGCCATTATAATTAAGAGAGAAACGATTTAGACAGTTTTTTTAATTTGTATCAATTTGTTAAGGTCAGTTGAATAACTTGTCAAGAAAAGCTTCATTTTGCAAGGTTACAAGTATAATAACCATAAATTTTACGGAAATAACAGTGCATTAGAAAATAAGTGGTTGTATCTTGGACAAAATAATTTAATTTCTATCGTAAAAGGTAAATTCGACGTACGCCGCGTCGTTGGTCTATCGCGTATACTGAGGCAACGTCAGGTTACACCACACTTATGCCGCCCCTCCGCAATATCTGTGCCGCGTACACTGGTGCAAGCGACTTGCCTCAGTATACAACGTACTGATTTACAAAGTTGTGTTGTATACATTTATATACGTCACTTTATTTTCGAAACAAACAGGAATTTTACCACGAAATTTTTGTGGCAAGTAGATATTAGTATTTTAGTCAAAATTATGTAAAAAACCGAAAATGTCAAAATGGTCACTTGCCTCAGTATACTTAGGAGGTGTCGAAATGAAACAGGTAAGTCAGGATTGTAGCAAGTGGAACAAAGTAGTCTATGCCTACCCCTATGGGAAAGAAGCGTGACGGTATGCATGTATGTTCTCTAGGTCATGAATTGAGATTGCCACAAGGTTACAAATTTTGACATGACACTAGCAAATGTATACCATTGGCCATGCCCAATGGCTCTTTTTTATGTTCAAACTTTCAAGATTTTTCACTCACAATTACCATAACTCTCGTGATTTAAATGTCGGGTTTGTGTTTTAAAATTACCTTACAAACTATTCTTTTTTTAATTGTAAATCTAATTATCCCTACTTCCCTACTAATATTATAAATGTGAAAGTAACTCTGTCTGTCTGTTACCTTTTCACGCTTAAACCGTTCGACCGATTTAGTTGAAATTTGGTATATAGATAGTTTGAGTCCCGAGGAAGGTCGTAGGATAGTTTCTGTCCCGGAAAATTGCATAGTTCCCGCGGGATAGCGATAAGCGAATTCTGCCAGACGAAGTCGCGGGCAACAGCTAGTTACCTATAAATGTAATAACCACGCTTAAGGTGTGCTCGGGACCGCGGCTGCTGTAATTGTGCGTGATGAAAAGCCGTGGACGCGAGCTAGTATAATTATATGAATTTTAATTCAAAGGTAAATATTAAATACTAAATTGTTCGTCATAATATCAAACACAGTCCTCGGAACCCTACTCTAACTACAGAGTACAGGGTACGATTAGAAACGCCTTAATTTATATCCCCGGGAAAACTTGAGGAAAAATCGTTTTAATTTTTGTTACTTCGATAGCTTCGACGCGTTTGATGTTCGAAGAGTATTTCGCTGATTGTACAAAATTACAATATTCCTTGTAATCAAACGTGAGCCGTAATCGATGAATTTGATTACAGGCCGCTTTTACATTTTACAAAATAATGTTTGAAGGCAGTGAAGTGCAGTCAAATAAACGGACTCGCATAGTATAACTGAGAAATAGCTGGAACATTCTATGTTTTTTCTTTGCTCCCAGACCAGCCAAAAAAAGCGAATTTATAATTTTTTTACGACATTAAAGAATTGCCACTTGGTTTATTTAAATCTAGACTGATAAAGTGGTTGATACACGAATGTTTTTACGGTATCAATGATTATCCTACTAATATTATAAATGTGAAAGTGTGTGAGTTTGGATGTTTGTTACTCTTTCACGCGAGAACGGTTGGACAGATCTGGATGAAATTTGGAACATAGATAGATTATAGTCTGAAATAACACATAGGCTACTTTTTATTCCGGAAAATTGCGTAATTTCTGCGGGATAGCAATAAACGAATTCTATGCAGAGGAAGTTGCGGGCAACAGCTAGTTTCCAATATATGAATCATAAAAATTGTATTTATAGGTACGAGTTGTGAGTGGTATTTGTTATTTTTATTGTAATTGGTATGCTGGTGATACGGGAACTAACTTCAGCTATATTAGATGACGGGTAATCGTGAGGTTGGCGAAGAATTAGGCTTACCTGAAATAACTGTGTTCTGTGTAGCCGTCGGTGTGGAAACAGCCAGTAGCAGGAAAGCGATCAGAGTCCTCCCCGCACACTTGACACTATACATTGCGTATCTACCTAACTATAAGCCTAACAATATTTACAACACCCGATTATTTCTGTATACGTCTGTTATCCGTTCCATACTAGGGTGCCGCGATTTCAGCCAAATCTGAAACAAGGAGGACTAATTAGATTTTGTAATAACGTCTTAAGCCGGGTGTTGGGGGGAGATTACTTAGCTGAATTGTACGTAAGACTATGAAATATTAGGGAGAAATTATTAGGTTGCCTGTCTCCAGCTGTGGATAATTTTTCTGATAAAGATGAATACAGAGACGGGGAATTTTATTTGATTAGATGACTCAAATGGCGACGTAAATGGCGTTGCATGATTGGGTAAGCTAACCCCGCATAACTAGATAAATGGTGAGGCTGAAGAAAAAGAAGAAATCAAGTATACATTTCTTCCTATTATATATCTACGTGTATCGAATGTGTGTAAATAAATGTTTTTCTCTCTCTCTCTCTCTTTCTCTCAAATGCCAAGTCATGATCTTACATAAAATGAAAAGACCTGACCGACCGACTCATCAACGCACAACCAACTTAGACTTATATCTATTAATTACTAACTGTTACCTCCGACTGTTACTGTGGATGTTTTCTCTTTACATTATTATTATAGATATTAGGATCATGATGCAACAGTAGCGATACGATTTAGATAGGTAGGTACTTAAAGAACAACCATCAATATCAGCGTAGTCGGGGTACAGTGTAACGTAGGTACGTACCGTAAAATGGGATGAGTTTGATGTTGGTGCAACTTTGATAGTTGAAAAATTGCTATAAAACCAATATAGTCCATACATTGTGAGCTCGAGTATGTAGATGAAGAGAAAACCAATAACGAGACCAATCGAGAGGTGCAAATGCAAATAAATAAACATGATATAGTTTGACTTCCAACAACTTTTTTAGTGTCATTATCCGTTCCAAGTCACCCCTGATGTCAAAAGACAGCAAACGGCAACTTGTCACTAATGCCAACGTAAAAGTCTTGGACTAGGACTAGAATTTTAGAGTCAGCAAAAACAACGATTCGTTTAAGAATTTTGACAGCTTGACTTGTCATGTTTTCATTGAGTATCTATAATTATTATTGCAGGTACCTGACATGAATAGCCAAATCTAGTTAATTTTATAGAAGATACATGTTCCATAGGTGTACTTGTAATACGTAGAATAGAGTGTGCAAATGATAAGCATCAAAATACCCGCCCGAATCCTCAATTACCTTGTTTAATGTAATGTCCCGAGGCTAAAGCCAAAACAACAGCGAGTGACCGCATCAAATCCGAGAAAGTCGTAAAAACTGGCAATAATACGGAAGAAAAGAATGACTTTTCTAAGCATAATCTGTTTTAATTTGATAGCCAACGTGTGCCCATCTCGCCACCCCAGAGGCTCAAAGTTATGAGCTTATTCAATTTTTTTATTGAGCTGTGTAAACTCAAGAATTTTATCCCCCCAAAGGCTGAAGTTATGCCAAAATTTAATCCTCGTGGAAAACGGATAAAATTGGACCGAGGTCTTTTCGCAATATTTGGACTTTAAGTAAGGGAATAATTTAATTAAGTCGTATTTTCGGGTTCTTTTCCTTAATAGATTTATATAAGGAGCAAACGGTGTCAATAGGTAGAGGATCTTGGAAGTTAAATGCCTACAGTTTAGTATAAAGTCGAAAACTCTTGAAGAATAAGGCGCTGCCTTTCCCTGCTGCTAAAGATTTTTACACAAACACGGTTCGAGTCGTTTTCGTGTCAAAACTTATACTGTAGACGCTCCTTTCTCGTAGTTATTGATAATTTAAAGCAATGCACTCGAAATTATTGTTACAACAAGTGCTTACTAAATATCTTGTATTTAACTTTTTTACATCTTTCATGAACATGATTAAGCACAATAAAATACCAATAAAATATTCTTCTGTAAACATTAAAAACCAGTACAATGAGATTACAAAAGAAAAATCTAAAGTTTTGATAAATTTTAGCCAATTTAGTTAGTAGCGTAGGCTAGTAAACTGGTTTGCAATACGAAACTCCCGGCTTATATGGAAAACAGAACTTAGTGCTATTACTAACACTCCCTGCCGAGATTTTCCCGAGGGGATGGAGTTGTTTAAGAAAGTGAAGGGTCGGCAACACTCATGCAGTTTCCCAGAATAGGTGTCCATAGTCTACATGATTCGCTTATCACCAGATGGGTTCAAAGCTTGGTTGGCATCGACGTAGTAAAAAAAACTTGTTATTTGCTGTCGTATATTTTAATCTCTCTTCACCTTATTCAATATTACATTCGTGAAAATGTTTTTTTTTTTCCTGTAAACGCGACTGCTATGGTGCTCGACTTGTTATGCGCTTAAATATTTACATAGCACAAAGGAAATTCCAGCAAATACTTTTACCTTCAAAATTACGCATACATAATAATTATTACGGGAGGGATAACGTTTTTGTAAAGCGGAATATGTTAATTTAGCGTAGTCAAAGGTCAGTGAGTCGTGACACGGTTTGAAAATGTGGAGTAATATTGTGGAGAATATTGCGAGGTGTTTTTGCTTGTTCAGTCTAATGCCTGCTCACTTCTCACTTCATTTGATTATGCTTTTCTGCGGTAAGAGAAGCGTTTATTTTTCCTTCCTTGAAGTTATGTTTAGCATCAATATTTTTTTCTATTTCTGCTTATACGTGTAGTGCTTTATGCGGCACACATTGTTTACCACTCTAACTTGACCTCTTTAATTAATGGGTTTATATAGCGCTATATAACTGGTTCTTTTCATTGTTCTACAAGGTATTTATGAAAATAGAATACAGGAGTCATTCACGTACCTACCTATTTGCTGTCAGGATCTCCCCGACATACAGTAACCGAATCCGATATAAAAGTTTTGGATAGTTTCGGATAGGGCGGAGTCTAACTAAATACTACTTAGTAAATATGACACGTCGTGACAAGTTTTTGTTTTTGCCCGGCCGGCAGACCAGCCGCGCGCGCGTTTAGTCGTATTGTATTTCATATTACAGTTCCTTAAAATGTTCGCTCACAATCATGCTAAACGTGGCCTTTAGGTCTTGTTACCTTAAGCTCTGTCGACCCTGTAAGAGAGACGTGATTATGTGTGTGTGTGTGTGTGTTGAAAATATAATATCCGTAACCGATTTTACCAATATCCATATCCATATATGGATCCGAAAATATATATCCGTAACATCCCTGGTCAGTGTAGCACCTTACTTACTGAAAAATACTTTAAAAAACATTTCGTTAAACCGTATAACTCAAGCCGGTAAAATGCGCAAATGTTTTCAGTCATTATTCTGTACACTTCGGGCTGTTAGCTCGTCATTTCCAATTCGAACGAAATTTGAATAATTTCATATCGCAATTCTTTAAGTAAATACGCGGTATGTCCTAAATGCTCAGTCACCGTATAATTTTTCCTCAAAACTCGGCTGAGTGACCCGCAATTTTGTTTAATTCAAAGCCAAATACCTATGGGAAATGAAAAAGTTGGCTAAGCGCACGACGGTGTGGATCTCTGAATTCTCCGTCATCCGGGATAAAGAACAAACAATTGTGGATTACGTTCTGAAATTTGACGTCAATTGACTCGAAGATCGGTGCAAAATTGAGGTGGAGTGATATGAAAAGGGGTTGCTTTGGCGTTTAGTTTTAGGATTTGTTTTAATCACATACAATTCATGCATACCTACTCAGCGTTTTAATTATGAAAACTAGAGATGTTATTGATTTAGTTTAGTTGGAAGTTGTTGCAACTTTTCCTTCTGTATTGGTTAATAAAACGTGACTGGATCATTGAACCAAGCGTTCGAAACACTCGAATATTCACCCAAACGCATACATACATATGCACGCACGCACACGCAAGCACACACACAATCGCACGGACTAATATTCAGTGGCTGAATTAATATAAATTTATTTACATTAGCAAATAACAATAATTATGAAGTCTTCATTCGTAATTTAATTTTAAAAGCACAAAAAAACTTGGATGGAACATAATAGAATCAACACACGTACAACCACTGCTGAATGCAATATCAAATCGATTTAAAATCTCCGAAGATTTTACGTGCACACGTATATTTAATTCTCGAGGGGCTATTCTCATATAGGTCGAAAAAGTAATAACAAACAAAACGTTTACAAACATCGCCCCCTGGGCGGTCGTGTAGAGTTTGCTATAAACCGATTTGGAACTGATTTGGAAAATCGAATGATAAAAAAATACTGTCACGTCCGAATCTTACTTTTAGAATTTAATGTCGGGCATTCTATTTGTGGATAATCTTTTCTGGCATCTGAATCATATTTTTGTGGCTATCATTCGATAACTAAACTTGTTTAAGCGCTGGTAATGCGGATGTCAATCAATGAGTGTTTGTGATCACTTACATGATAATGATACACATACATACGTCATACATACATAAATACATACATAAATAACGTCTAACTAGAGGTAACAAAACTTACAGGACACGAATTGCAAGACTGTGGGCGTAAAGGTGGAAAGGGGAATCAAAATAGTGATGGGTTGCTAGCCGCATGCCTATAATATTATGATTAATAAGATTTTCGCTCATTTCCGCGATGGACTTTTACCCTATGCGCGGGAAGAGAAGCAACTGGTACGTTCTATGTTTTTTCCTTTGCTCCCAGACAGCATGGAAATGATCACTTACTATCTGGTAACCCAGTTATTCGTATGCCAACCTTATTTTTGAGGTACGCAATTCTTAAAAGCTACTTTGTAGACTCGGATGGACCCTTAAAATGGCAATCGATCAAATGGTATTAAAATAATGTGTCCAAAGCACATCTCCATTGAATTTATGGCTCCAATCTGTTGAGCGATGCGTAAAGACTTGATCTTTGGCAGCGATAGTTCATTGTTTAATCCACGCTTTAGTGATTTGTGAGGAAGATAATGCATAAAAGCTGAGCCGCCAGCGTCTCCTACAGCCATGAGAGCCGGCGGCCTGACGTGTCCGAAATGTTCACTAATGATGATGACTAATGATGATTTTTAGACCAATCTTTGCAATTCTTTTCTATCAAGCCAATTTCGTCCAATCATGCATTGTACCTATATACACCCACAGTCATGCTAAACGTGGCCTTTAGTTTTTGTAGCCTTAGATGAGATTTTTCCCTACTAGTATCCCTATAATATTATAAATGTGATCCCTACTAATATTATAAATGTGAAAGTAACTCTGTCTGTCTGTTACCTTTTCACGCTTAAACCGTTCGACCGATTTAGTTGAAATTTGGTATATAGATAGTTTGAGTCCCGAGGAAGGATATAGGATAGTTTCTGTCCCGGAAAATTGCATAGTTCCCGCGGGATAGCGATAAGCGTATTCTGCGCAGACGAAGTCGCGGGCAACAGCTAGTGTAGATATAAAAATCTTTCATCATTATAAATATGACGTGTATAATAATTAAAGTCGAGTGATGCTCGAAACGTTAAAAAAACGTTACACCATAGTATAAATCGAAGTATGCAGTTTCAAAAACGGAACGTGTTGTTTAATTTCGAAGTTTTAATCGTATTGAAACGACCTTTCGTTAGACTGATTTTTGTATGAAAAGCGACTTTTGTGAGGACGAAATGATAATGATTGAAGTACGTGTCGTCTTTTTGAACTAAATGCTTAATCTATGGCTCCGCGCTTTCAACTTGAAGCTAAGTGTTCTATCGCTATGATAAAACTAAAAAATAATAAGTGAAGTCTTTAAACTCTTAAACTGGAAATGAAGTGAAACTAAATAAAGTATTGGCTTAAAGGACTTGCATTCAGGCCATAATCTTAACAAAAACAGCAGCGGCTGACACTAATTGTTACACCATTCCTAGCATTTTCCAAAAAAAGTTTTGTTTTTGTTCAAAATTCGAACAACGAAATTGCAAACTGTGCGCTTGAAATCACACAAACCCGCAAAGATATCCAACAAGGACAACAAAAATAAGTGTTGAGCAGTGTCATAATTCACGTACAGAAAATAAGTTTTCCACTACAGTGCTAAGTTCAGATGTAATAAAATATCATCCTAGACAAAAACCCGTAACCATTCGGCTTCCGTGCCAGCCGTTTCTCTACCTTGCACGGAAAATAATAAAATGTGTAGCCCAACCAAATGGAAAATTGAATGAATAAGCATTGTTTAGCTAGTACAGTCTGCAATATTTAAGAATAAATATTGAGAATTTTCAGGTTACCTATGTTTAAGTATGCTGTGATAATCGTTTGCATTTATGAAATGAGCAGCATTAAATCAGGCTTCGTATTCCTCTTCCCCGTTTTCTCAGTGCTGCGTCTTCACCACATAATCCTTACTTAATATTATAAATGCGAAAGTAACTCTGTCTGTCTGTCTGTCTGTCTGTTACCTTTTCACGCTTAAACCGCTGGGCCGATTTAGTTGAAATATGGTATACAGAGTCCCGGGAAAGGACATAGGATAGTTTTTATCCCGGAAAATTGCAAAGTTCCCGCGGGATAGCACAGCCCAAACCACTGGAATTTTTCAAATTTAAGGCGGAACAAAGTTCGCCGGGTCAGCTAGTAATATTATATTATAGTCAGTGCCCAGCCTATTTGGTATGGTCTCATGCGAAAGATGCAAATGGTGCAAGCAGACGCCCACTATCATTTTAAATGCTTCAGACCACGTTGTAGATGCAGCGCTGATCACGTCTGTCATCTATTTTGTCCAAGGTTTTGTCTATTTCTAGACAGGGCTTTGAAGATGTAAATGTGTCCAAAGAAGCTAAGGGCTATTTGTCGGTACATCCTCTTTGTCGGCATTCTGCGTGGGCTACGAAAATGAATGGAACTGAAACTGAATTGTAATGCCGTGTCGCCTGTTACTTTTATTAATTTGGGTCTAACATTATAATTGTTACTATGTCAATTCACCAAACGCTAATGACAAAAGAAATAATTAGGCACATTTATTGGATAAAATATCCGGGAATGGACTGGAATCACAAGTACAGCGGAGCTTTTCAACCTGGCCAGGGACCTTGTAAAGTATGCGGAGCTGACTGCCAACCTTCACTAGGTGGAGAGGCACCATAAGAAGAAGATAGAATCGACGTAAAATTTAAAACCTCAATCATAATTATACTTGAAGTTTAAACAAACAAACTTTCAGCATAATAGTGTACTGCCGCAGTGCTAGTTTGAACGCGACCAATAGCTTTTCAACTGAACCTAAACAAGTATTCCGTGACGACACGAACGTCACAAGCAAAAAAGAAAACAAGATGAATAAAAGAAAGGTTTCCATCAAAAATTAATCTACCTTTGTATGAAAACATTTGCGTGGTCAAATCGTTTAAATACAGATGGGTGGATCAACTATTTATTGCTGTTATTCTATCCCATCAGCAAGGGGACAAATTAGTGCAGTTTGTTAGAAGAAATGTTGTGTCTCATTATACTAACAAGCTTAATAGGAGACCAATTACGGAAGAGGCTTAAATGCAACGCGAAAATAAATGTTTGGCAAATATTAAATCTTTAAACTTATAATACGAGTATGTTTTACAGTGTGAGCAAGAAAAACGTAACACAGCAACGATCGAACAACGAAAAAGTTGATCCACCCAGTAATATTCCACAAAGCAGCCAGCTGTTAAGTTTCTTTAATCTGGAGATTAAGAATGAGAGGATATTGTTAAGAAACATGACGGGTAATATTATTGGTCTTAGGTCGTGTTAAGTGGTGTTATTTTACATTTGCTAGACGATTTCATTGTTATGTGTCTTGGGAACTGATTAGAAAAAAGTTTATTCGAATTTGAGAAATACTCGTATAATGCCTACATTGAAATCTCATATATTTCTCAATCATCATATCAGCCACAGGACGTCCACTGTTGGACATAGACCTCCCCCATAGACCTCCAGTTGCCTCAGAAGCGGCTAGCATCCACCGTGAACCCGCGACTTTAACCAGGTCATCCGTCACCTCGTTGGTGGACGTCCTACGCTGCGCTTGCCGATCCGCGGTCTCCACTCGAGAACTTTTCGGCCTAACCGACCTGTTCTCTGTGCTATTATGGCCTGCCTATTTCCATTTCAAAGAGCTAATTCGCTTGGCTATGTCGGTGACCATTGTTATTTGTATCTCCTCTGTATGTTACATTCGTCTTCAAATAAAATTTGAAAACATTAAGAAGCTCTATGATGCCGAAAAACATTAAGGAAGAGACGCACTGTAGATATATTCTCAGCGTTAAGGTGTCCAAGCGACTTGACTGGTTCCAGAATGACGCTGTGCCTATCAAAAATGCTATGACTTAGGTTTCAATGCGTTTCTCAAGGCTGTACAGAAAAAGTTTTTAAATGTGATTGCTTATTTTAAACATTTTCATCATCATAATCATCAGACAAAGGCTTCCACTGTTGAACATAGACCTCCCCCAAAGAGCACTTTAAAATCGATCCTGCGCGGCCCTCATCCAGGGGGCATATTACATCGATGTTATTTTAAAATGAAAGTAATTTCTCAATCTTACACCGACTGTATCAAAGCTAAATTTATTCAACAATTTCGTTCGAAAACCGATTCGGAGCGCTCGAGCGGAGCTCGAATCGGCACAACTAAGAATGATGTAGCACGCTGTATATGACACGCCATTTTCTCGAAATCCGGTACCCGTAAACTTTGGAGTACTCAACGACCCGGATTTGCGGACCCCCATTTACTCTATACGACACTTCAACGGCATCCCTCCTCAAATAGAAACAACGGCAAAATGTTTTTGACGGGTTTCCGCCGTTTTTTCTGTCGGACTTTTTCTAGGATGTTCTTTACCTTTTTGGGGTTCCTTGCGTAATGAGAATTGCTACAGACATTTCGCTGCAATGCGTTGTATAGAAAGTGATGTTCAAGATGTAAAGTTGATGGTTTGTAGGTTTAGTAACGATATATGAATATTTAATGTTATGCAATATTTGGTCTGGTCAACTTCGCTTCCCGTTTATCGAAGGTTGTGTTGTGTTCTCTTTATTGCATTTAGTAAGAAAGAGCATAACATAATTACGGGTCTGGTAACACGTTACATGTTTGAGTTACGGGGAAGAACATAGGATAGTTTTTATCCCGGTATTTTGGATAGTTCCCGCGGGATATAGCGATAACCACGCGGCTTATCGCTTCAATTCTGTGCAGACGGAGTAGGGGGCAACTGCTAGTATCATTATACAAACAACATTGAAAGCACGTGGTTGTAGAATGACGTAATATATTGTAACAATGGGAGCAATCAATTACAAACGGTTTGTTTAGTTCAATAAAGCACTTGTCTTGACATTCTTAATGACTAAATACATGACTGGAATTCCCAAGATTCTTCAATCACCAATTAAAGAGAAACAAACATTCTTTTTTTGAAGTCGGTTAACAAAAGTATATTAACGAAACAAATCTATATGGAGAGTATGAAAAGATGCGTTGGGAGGAAGGCCTAGAGGGGACCAAATAGGAGACGTTTTGATAAAGGTCCGGTTAGAAGTACCCGAAACCGACGAGCATGTATAAAGAGATTGATGGATGTGGACGAAGCGAAGTATGACAGGATCGTAGCAAGTGGAACAAAGTAGTATCTGCCTACCCTTGTGGGAAAGAGGCGTGACGGTATGTATGTAGTTTAATATCGAAATGCACTGTTGTAATTATATTAACTGAGGATAGCCCTGTGGCGATATGACTCGTATAAAAAACAAGTTAGGAACCGACCTAATTGACTGGTGGTATAAGACCTTGACTACATTTGAGATCCCGGATTCGAACCCCAAGGTTTAGTTTAAACACATACACACATACACAAATCACGTCTTTATTCCTTACGTTATAGACAGAGCCTTTTTTTTTAACAGAGAGGAAATCTTTACTAATTCCCTAGGCACGGGGATGCCTAGGGTTATGTGGGACTCCCCCCCGAAGGGGTATACCCGAACTAGAAACTCTCCGGCGTTGCCTCAATCCGGTGTGATGGGGACGCAGTGGGATGCCACTAGGGTTTCAACCACAAACGCCCCCCCAGTGGCCCCGGCTTTCGCCAGGACCGCGCCAAGAAGGGGAGGGCCCGTACGCTGGGCCCCCATCCCTTAGACAATAAGACCGTGCAATGCAGGTAGGTAATGGCGGGACAGACAGAGCCTAAGGTAACAGGTACACACAGGCCACATTTAGCAAGATTGTGGGCGTATACACGGAAAAAAAAACTTAGCTGTGGTAACTAGGAATTAGTTGGCGCAGCTAAATTCCTTCGAAACTATAGGGACATCGAAGTATTTAGCTATCGTTGCAAAGAGTTTTTCGCTACCGAAACTTGGCTGTGATAGCAAATATTCTTAGTTGTGATCACTTTGAAGTTTGGGAAACTTAGCAGTGACTGCTAATCATATTAGCTAAAATTAGTTGTGGCTGCTAAGTATATTAGCTATATTTAGCAGTGACAGCTAATTTAATTAGCAATATTTAGCGGTAGCTGCAAACAAATTTGCCGTAGCTGCTAATTACTTTAGATGTGACAATCAAAATAATTCGTTGCATCGGCGAAAGTGTTGGCTGTAGCAACTAAGTTAGTTTGATACTCTATCGCATTTCTTTAGCGGTATTCGACAACGAGTTTAGCTGCAGCTGCTAAAAGGGTTTGTTACTATAAGAAAGACTTAGTTGTGAGATGTAATCAAGTTAGTTGTAGCTGCTAATTAAGTTTGTTACAGTTACTAAGAGTCTTAGTTGTGGGATGTAATCAGTTTGGCTGTAAGTACTAATTGGGTTTGTTACTGTAACCAAGAGTCATAGTTGTGGGATGTAATCAATTTAGCTGTAGCCTCTAATTGGGTTTGTTACTTTAACTAAGAGTCTTAGTTGTGGGATGTAATCTGTTTAGCTATAAGTGCTAATTGGGTTTGTTACTGTAACTAAGAGTCTTAGTTGTGAGATGTAATCAGGTTAGCTGGAGCTGCTAATTAAGTTTGTTACAGTTACCAAGAGTCTTAGTTGTGGGATGTAATCAATTTGTGGCCCGAGGAAGCGACCGCCACTGCGATACGGCAACCCGTGCACACACCTGCAAAGTCTGATAGACCGGGCCCGTTAACGTCCTAACGAATTAGAAGCAGTAACGTGCACACTAGGCTACTCAGACTCGCTTCCTGTGTCTGTTACAAGATAATCATTCAAAATCATCTCGGGTATATATGGACGCTCGGTCAACCAAACGATAGCGCGATGTAACTTGCGCGCAGCGCCATCTGTTGGCGTATTTCGTAAGCTCAGTTGCTGTTGGCCTTAATACTTATCGTTACTTATAGTCAAAGCTGCAAAAAGTTCTTGGCTGCCACACTTAAGTCTGATTTGCTACGACTGCTAATATAATATTGCTGTTCATTGCAAAGTAAATTTGTTGGTGCGACTAAGATTCTTAGCAACATTAGCAAAAAAATATTTAGCAGTTGCAGCAAATAATATTAGCTACAGTTTGTGAATAAGTTAGTCAAAGCTGCAAAAAGTTCTTGACTGCCACACTTAAGTCTGATTTGCTACGACTGCTAATATAATATTGCTGTTCATTGCAAAGTAAATTTGTTGGTGCGACTAAGATTCTTAGCAACATTAGCAAAAAAATATTTAGCAGTTGCAGCAAATAATATTAGCTACAGTTTGTGAATAAGTTAGTCAAAGCTGCAAAAAGTTCTTGGCTGCAACACTTAAGTCTGATTTGCTACGACTGCTAATATAATATTGCTGTTCATTGCAAAGTAAATTTGTTGGTGCGGCTAAGATTCTTAGCAACATTAGCAAAAAATTATTTAGCAGATGCAGCAAAGAATATTAGCTACAGTTTGTGAATAAGTTAGTCAAAGCTGCAAAAAGTTCTTGGCTGCCACACTTAAGTCTGATTTGCTACGACTGCTAATATAATATTGCTGCTCATTGCAAAGTAAATTTGTTGGTGCGACTAAGATTCTTAGCAACATTAGCAAAAAAATATTTAGCAGTTGCAGCAAATAATATTAGCTACAGTTTGTGAATAAGTTAGTCAAAGCTGCAAAAAGTTCTTGGCTGCCACACATAAGTCTGATTTGCTACGACTGCTAATATAATATTGCTGTTCATTGCAAAGTAAATTTGTTGGTGCGACTAAGATTCTTAGCAACATTAGCGAAGGATATATTAGTAGATGAATCAGAAAAAAATTAGCAGCCGTTGCAAAAATGTTATTAGTGATTGCAAAATGTATTTATCAAACGTATCAAAGATATTATCTGCTGTCTAACACATGTAAAATTAGTAATAGTAACGAAATTTTTATCCACTATAACTAAGAATTATTAACGGTTACAACTAACAGCAATTACTAAATTATTTTGTTGATAAATTAGCTATAGTTGCTAATCAATTAGTACTGTTAGCAAATTATTTGAAATTCGTTTAGCTAAATATCGTTATCAGTGGTAGCTAACTGGTTTTAGTTGCTATAGACATGGCCTTGTTACAGTTGCAAACAAATTGTATGCCACAGCAAAGAAAATTTCAGCAAAGAGAGCTTAGCTATCACGGCTAATTCATTTCTCTCCGTGTAGGTGAAAAATGAAATCAAAATAGTGATGGGTTGCTAGCCTCATCGCCTATAACAAATGGTTCCTATGATTTTCGTCCATTCCCTCGATGGCCTTTTACCATCTGCGCGGGTAGAGAAGCAACTGGTATATTCTGTTTTTCCTTTGCTCTCAGCATGGAAGACATAGTTTAAACAAGTTTTGAGTTTTTTTTTTTTTCTTTTTTTTATATGAATAGGAAGGCAAATGAGCAAGTGGATCACCTGATGGTAAGTGATCACCACTGCCTATAGACAACCGCAACCCCAGAGGGATTGCAGATGCGTTGCCAACCTAGAGGACTAAGATGAAATGCCTCTTGTGCCCGTAATTTCCCCGGCTGTTCTACTCTCCACACCGGAACACAGCAGTGCAAGCACTGCTACTTAGCGGCAGGATTAGCGAGTAAGATGGTGGTAGCGATCCGGACGGACCTTGCACAAGGCACTACCACCCGCATATTTTTGATGTTTTCTAGCTTTATACAGCTTGCCATATAAATGTCAATGTCAGCATAAACATTCGCTCATTAAAAATAAAAAGCCAATGTTGAATAAATGCCGTAAGGCGTTCTTTAGCAGAACCTTTATTTACCTATCTGAATGATTATTTTTCTTCCATTTAAAAGGGAATGGAAATGTTTCTGTTGTTTTATTTTTTCAATAGTTAGCATTTGTCGATCTCGTTTTTAAGATTCCGTAACTCAATTATAAAAAAGAACTCTAATGGGATCATTTTCTTCCGTCACTATGTCTTTGTGAGTTGTGTGAACAGGACCGTTTTCATCACGTTTTCGCCATTGCTATTTGTATTGGAAGCAGACAATTCCGTGGAGGAAAATTACTGGTCTTCATTTGGCACCATAAATTTCGAAAACTCAAAGGGCCCGGCCTTGAACCTACAAACCTCTGCTTCAAAGGACCTTATACCACTTGGATATCACGGTTTATGCGATTTTTTAGCATCACGAGATTCCCATTTAGTACTTGTATCTTAGGACCCGGGAGAACCAATCGCCAATGTACTTTACAGGTTTACTATTAAAAAAATTAATAGACTAAACACGCGACAAACATGATATTTACACTAGCTTCTGCCCGCGACTTCGTCCGCGTAGAATTAGCAATCCTTTTACAATTTATCTATGCTACGCCCTTTGACATGTTTATCGCTATCCCGGGGGAACTATACAATTTTTCAAGATAAAAAGTTGCCTTTGTTTTAATTTTGGTTACCAGCTACCTTCGTTCCAAATTTTATCCAAATCTGTCCAGTCGTTTTAGCGTGAAGAAGGAACAAACATACTCACTGACATCGTCATAATGACGTCAATAACAAACGCTTCAATAACCTAATATCAACTATGCTATTAATCCTACGGTAGTATTGAAAATTCTTCAATGCTGGTCTGGGAGTAAAGAAAAAACACAGAATGTACCAGTTGCTTCTCTTCCCGCGCATATGATAAAAGTCTATCGAGGGAATGGGCAAAAACTTAGGAATCATGTTATAGGCGATGTGGCTAGCAACCACCCATCATTTTGATTCCCCTTTCCATCCTTACGCCTACAATCATGCTAAACGTAGTCTTTAGGTCTTGTTACCAGCTCTGTCTACCCCGTAAGGGATAAAGACGTGATTTATGTATGTATGTAGAGTATTAAAAATGCAAGAGTGATTGAAAACGTATTTGTGGATGTTTGTTTTGCCTGAATAGCTGAACAAACCAGGATGAAATTTGACATTGAGATATTCTGGTCTGACACAAGCTATTTTTATCCCGGTGAGGATAGTTATTCCGGGATAGCAATAAACTTTTTTTCGCAGGCGAAGTCGCGAGTAAAGGACAGTTTAACATAAAACACCTAACCATTAATCCCAGCCTCGAGTATCGAGGCTGCCGTCCCTCATTATTTTTAGTTCTAAATTGGTACCAAAGGATTATACCCGTAGTTAGGACTTGGGATATTTTGTGCGTGTCAGGATGTTATAATGATGGGTTAGTAAATAAAATCTTTATACATACATAAATCACGTCTTTATCCCTTACGGGGTAGACAGAGCCTAAGGTAACAAGACCCAAGACCACGTTTAGCATGATTGTGGGCGTATGGATGGAAAGGGGGGAAAACAGTGATGGGTTGCTAGCCACATCGCCTATAACATGATCCCTAAGATTTTCGCCCAATCCCTCAATGGATGGCCTTTTACCATCTGCGCGGAAAGAAACTGGTACATTCTATGTTTTTTCTTTGCTCCCAGACCAGCGTAGAAACTTTTATAAAGATTATAATTAGTGTCAGCCACCTTAAGTAAGTAAGTAAGTAAATGCTTTATTGTACAAAATATAAAGAAACATATAAAATTCACAAAAAAATAAAAATAACTAAATAAATAAACAAATAAATAACATTATTATATGCACGAAGGCGAACTTATCCCTATAAGGGAGCACTACCAGTTAACCTTTGAGTAGATGAGAGGAGCATTAAACGAGGGACCGACAAAGTGTAAGAAATAAGAAATAAGGAACGTTTATTGTAGATTATAGATACATTTTATTGTGGTGAGCACTGAGTCCGCGTGAAAACTACTTTCTCATGTTCCCTCATTCTGACAATATCGAATAAAAATGAGACAGTATATAGTATAAAGTGAAATTCAGGTTGAATCCGACGCAGTGCCATATTTTCAAGCTTTTATCGTGATATTGAAACTGACAGAAAAGGTGAGAAAAAACGCTTTGTTTGATTGTTTGATTATACTAACCTCTAATGAAAAGGTTTTAGCCTGAAATTTATGTTTGAACTTCTATTATTTTAAAATTCGTGTGCATGAAAGTATTAGGAAGAAATCTGAGTGAAATCGAAATTTAAAATGATCGTGAATGAACCGTCCTTTATTGAAGATAAAGTTGCCAATCTATTGGATCCGCGCAGTGCTGAGCTTACAAGATATTACTAAGAAAGTTAGAAATTAGAAGCCTCTAAAGACAAGAACAATATCCACCTGCGATTAAGATTCCTTCCAGCCTCCCAAACTTTGAAAAAACATCAAAATGTTAATTTAGCGCAGTCGAGAGTCAAGTCTGCAATAAAGATTAACGGATTAGTTCAAGGCTTCAGACCTGACGAGCCCAGGCAGTGGCGGATTATTATAAATGGTCTTTCACGATAACTTTTGAAGAAGTCATCTTGGATTTCCCAGATTTTCCTCCTTTCCCGGCCTCGCAGCAACGCTGTGTATGCTTGATAAACAAATGATCTCGACTCGGGAATAAATTACTTTGTATCTTTATTTTTCTTTTTTGGGGCAATCATAATGTGAATATATAAGTTAATGTCAATGTTTGTATTGTTACGGGTTCAAATGAAGAAGCTCATTATTTTTTCGCCGCGCTTTTTGTAAATGGTTTTGATTTGCAAACGTGAAGTTGTTTTTTTTATAAATACGTAGCTGCGTACATTTTTAATCTGACTGAAAATTAGGTTTGTTCTCAATTCCACTTTTCAAACATACAAGGTCCCTTAGAATAGAAGCTTTGCGGTGAAGGGAAATATCGTGAGGAACCCTGCACACATCTGCGATGCAATTGAATTGCTACAAAACAGACAGAGACAACATCATAGATAACCGACACTTAAAATGTCAGGGTCTGAGAGTGGTGACACAGGCTCTAAGTTTCATTAACTTTTAATTAAATTTTAATTTATATTTTCATTAATAAGTTGTTAAAGTAATAGAATCTATATTATAATATTTATGACATCGTAGCTCCTGAACGGATAGATTAACTTGTAAGTGTTTTAAGAAGATTGATTAGTGGCATTGGTACTTTCTTAGTTCATTTTCATTAAGAAACCGTTTTTGAGAAACCGGCCTTAAAAAAAATAACGACGGTTTTTCAACTTCTCTGAGTAGCCAGGTATAAAAATCCAGCGCATAAACTCAGTAACACCAAAAGTCCACTGAAAACTAAAAATAGCATGTTTACGTCTTGTTATAATTAAATTTCATTCATTAATAATATTCTTCCCACTCTGAACGCCTACAAACTATTTACTTCGATTCATTTCGGTTCTATACTTCCCGAACTTTCTTGTATATTTCCATGTAAACAGAACACTCTATGTAACAAGTTCAAGCCAGACCTATGCAAGTTCCATAAACTTATTAGGCCAACTTTACCCATGCCGGGGCTTAATGAGTTGCGACCACGTTGTCGAATATACTGTAATTACAAAAACAAATAACAGATGTCGTGATAACGGAATTGTTGAATATTTGAATTTAAATTTCGAATGTCAACTCCTTCCTACACTTCTGTTTTTGTATCCTTTTATTTTTGTCTGTGGTCATCTTTCAATATAGAAACATAAAACCAAAATTTGCTCCGTTTAGTTTTTCTAAAGTTAACAAACAAGCTTTTGCCCGTGACAAATTATACAAATAAACCTTTATCAGGAATCACTATATCTAATAAAAATACCGCATCAAAATCCGTTGCGTAGTTTTAAAGATCTAAGCATACCTAGGGACAGACAGTGAAAAGCGACTTTGTTTTATAGGTACTATGCAGTAATTAAAGAAAAGTGTCGTTTCTCTGTTACTCGCGTGTTAATGCATCGAGTAGGTTAGTGACCTGACCATGTTAGATATTCCGGGTTCGAATCTGGATAGGGGCAGGGATTTGTATAGTATAGTAACTTTTATCTCAAAAAAATGTATAGTTCCAGTTGAACGTATAGATAAACGTATTAGGTATCTGCAGACAAAGTCGCGGGCAACTGTTACCAAAGAATTAAAATAAAAAAAATATATTGACAGAGATAGTAAACAGGCAAACATGTCCCTAGAAAGCGATATCTTCACGTTAAAATAAGTTATTTTTAACTAATGATTATTTTTGAAAGTGCGGATTTTACCTTAAGCATTGGTGTGCCCTTCTAGAGAGAGTCAGTAGTACAGCAGGCTGAACTAACAGTTAGGTAGTCAGGTAATATTTTTTTTAACATTTCGAATAAATTAACGTACGGGATTTAAGTGAATGAACGAAGCATCCTCGTCCACGATAGATTCCAAGCCTTTTCAAAAACAGAATATTTATTTCAGTCGCCAACGAATTTTCAGTCATAATCCAATAATATTACCACGACAATTTTCAAAGTTGATTTGTAAAAATGCTGCACAGAACATCATAGCTCATTTGATTCAGTTATACCATTTTTGTGGCGTTTACACAGTTTTTAAGAATTTTCCGTAAAATGTTGTTTGTAAAAATAAACATGATGTAACTCAAGGTACTTGAGTTATAAAGTAAAACGTATGCTCAGTAAGTTTGTACCTCTGCACTTCAATTTTCCTCGTTATAAGTAGAAGCGGTAATCTCACAAGTTGAAAGATTTATTATTATAAGGCTTATACGCGAGTCGGGAGCTCGAGTGCTCGGAATTTCTCATAATAACTTTTTATCGGTCCTTATTTTTTGTTTCGACTTTTAAAGCGTGATTGAAGGCATTAATTATAATTTTTGGAAAATCAAAGTTAACAGGATATTGAATAAGGAGATTGTATGAAAGAAAAACCCGGCTCATGAAATCGAACGTTAATGTATCGACGATCAAAAATTACATTCCCTTTCTAAAGAAGCATAATTTTATCATGATATTCTTTATCAAAATTATCTTACTATAATGTACACTCTATAACGACAGTCACGTAACATTAAAACGGAATAAAATGTCCTTATTTTCATTCAAAAATTCATTTACAGTGTGAGTACCGAAGAAACCGCCACATCCGCATAGTGCCGTAACAGCAAGATAAACAAAACCGAGCGAAACACAAATCGTCCGCGCGATAAAACACTTAAGCTTCGCACTCACCGTAACCCGGGATAAACTTCGCTCGTTCATCATGAACACCGTTCACAGACACTACAACAAACACAGCCAAAAAACACGGTAACTCTTTAAAATTCGACTTCCGAATCATAACGTACGCAACCGCGGCGCCGCCGTCCGTTCGGCATTCTTAATTCATGTTCACGCAACGTTTTTAATTCACAAAAACCGTTAGAGTTCAAATTCGAAATGTATTCCACAGATTAGTGACGCGCCAATGCTCGACGCGTCGGCCGCTCGTGTGCACTGCCCGAAAGCCGCGCTCACACTACCTAAGGGCGTATCTTGACAGATCCTTATTGCGCTTGCGTGAAACGAAGTGACTCTTTGGCCTGACGGACTTATTCACGAGTTAATTAATATATCAACTTTTCTCCGCCTCTGAAGGTATAAAGTGACTCCTTTAATAAAATATTTGGCTTAGTGTCTCTTTCCTTGCGGCCGTAGCGGGAAAGTTTTGACGTGGCCGACTTAACCTCCACAATTTCTCCTTTCCTCGGCTAAGTAACCAATTAAGGTGTTAATAAATTAATTTTCCGAGTCCGCTGTCTGTGTGGACTAGGCACTTATATCCACTAATTTCTATCTTTGCTTACTAATTGCAGCGCTAATTACTTAAGTTTTTAAATTTGAATTCGCTTCCTGAGCGAGAAGGCGTTTTTGGAATTACGAATTTTATTTAACCTTTTGAAAGATAAGCAGGATTCGAAATTCTTTTCAGTTAAATTCGAAATAAATTATGCCCTGACTATTCCATTAAATATAAAATTTACTTATAGTAGAAAAGGAGTTTTGGATGAAAGCATTTTAGTCTAAAATCTGATAAAAAATTGTAAAACAAATAATGTTCAGCCTTGTTCAGTTGATAAGCCTTTTCATTAAAATTCGGAATTAACTTCTTAACATAATTTTATATACAATCATTAACTATTATTCGCCGACAGAATATTTGAAAAGTTTCTGAAATTATACATTTTTAATCGATACTTAATAAACAAGCAAAGGCATCACTACGTAGTATTCTTTTTTCAAAAATCCACAACCATATCACACGTGATTACATCGTACGACTTGCGATACATTGCCGTCAACGATAGATCACTTTCAAATCCATTCCCACGCCGCTCCGCAATGTACAATCCGCACAAAATTTCTCCCACCGTCTAAAATGGCCTAGGTTACACCGCAATGTTCCATCGTAGCACAACGTGCAAATCTATAAGGGTCGATACACACCAAAGTTGCAGATGTCCTCGGTTACCCCGACGGAAGCGGGCCGTTTGCGGTCGCGGTCAAACTCAAGATGGTGTAATTGTGTGACGGGAGTGAATCGGAGTGGCATGGTAAGTAATAGGCTGGGTGCTTTGTCCGAAATAATTGGCTCATTTATGCCCATATTAGAATTTCAATGAGCGGGTGGTTAAGTTTTACACCTGTAGGCTTATAACCCAACTCGCTCGCAATCGCCATCGTGTTCATTTCGACAGTTTTTTATGAATGTGTCAGCTAGCTGATTCTGATGCCAATTGTCAGCCAATACTTGAACTGTCAAAATGAACATGATGGCGATTGCGAGCGAGTTAAGTAATAAGCCTACTGAACTGGATTGGCGTACGGCTATTGTGACCTACATACACAATACATGTCATACATAAACCATTCATAAATGCGAAAGTTTGTAAGTATGGATGGATGGATGTTTGTTACTCTTTCACGCCAGAACGGCTATACAGATCTGGATGAAATTTGGAACATAGATAGATTATAGTCTGGAATAACACATAGGCTACTTTTTATGCCGGAAAATTGCGTAATTCCTGCGGGATAGCGAAAAACTATTTTTTTGCAGACGAAGTCGCGGGCTGGAGCTAGTCATACATAAATCACGTCTTTATCCGTTACGGGTTAGACAGAGCCTGAGGTAACAAGATCTAAAGGTCACGTGAAGCATGATTACATTAAGAGTATAGTAAGTGGGAGAGTTTTTTCTTGTGGTAGAACTTTTCAGTGTCGTTTTAAGGGTTTAGTGCTTAGGGACACAGTTCCTCATTCTCTTTGTATGTTCGTCTGTCATATGCGGCACAGTGGTTTATTGTTTAGTACGGTTTTTCTAAAAATATAATTTTAAGACGTTCCTGACATTCTGTGTTAAAACTTTTAAAAATTCAAATTAGAATATTATTATATTTTAATAGGGTTAAAGGTTACATATTTTTTTACTAGAACACGATAATTATGACGGGCTTAAATGCCCCCAAAACCAACCTACACAAATCTTTGTGTGTAATTCTTCCCAGAAATTCTGTGAAGTTTGCAAACAAAACGAATTAGGAACGAAATTTAACTTAATGCTATCCCTTCTGTCTTTACGTAATTTAATATCTATAACTTTGAATTGATGGGTATTGGAGGGTAATTTAGTTACCGCGCCTTAACGATAGGAAGCGCCAAATTCGAATTGAATATACATAGTTGAATACATTATATGAATTAATTTGAAATGGATACGAGCTGCCAACGCCGGTCCGGAATATAGTTCGGGAAAGAATATAATTCCATTTTCATAAAGCAATTTCAAACCCGACAATTATTTTGTTTATGGTGGTAATTTACTTAGAATATTTTTCAGAGATAAGTAATTTCTATCAATCAATACTCAATCACGGTCATGAAATGCTAAATACAGCTTTCCAACGAAACGGGTTTTCCATACGAATACAACGGTAGTAGACATAAATGTTTGATACACATACATACAGTCACGCTTTCCCACAGGGGTAGGCAGAGACTACTTTGTTCCACTTGCTACGATCCGGGCACTTCTTTCGCTTCAACCACACTCATCTTACTCGTCATACATGCTCCTCGGTTTCGGGTGCTCCCTTTTTCCAAAACGTCCTTCACTTCATGGAAGAAAAATCATGTTAAATAGTGTAGGTATCTAATAATAAATCCATGCTGATAATATTCTCCCATGCTGGTGTGGGAGCAAAGAAAAAACATAGAATGTACCAGTTGCTTCTCTTCCCGCGCAGATGGTAAACGCCCATCGAGGGAATGGGAGAAAAGTGGCTAGCAACCCATCACTATTTTGATTCTCCTTTCGATCCATACACCGACAATAATTCTGAACGCGGTCTTTTTAGGTTTCGTTACCTCGGGCTCTGATTACCCCGTAAGGGATAAAGACGTGATTTATGTATACGATTATGTTGTGTAGAATGTACCTGTTGCTTCTCTTCCCGCGCAGATGGTGAAAGCCCATCGAGGGAATAGACAAAATCTTAGGAGTCATGTTATGGGCGATGCGGTTAGCAACCCATCACTACTTTGATTACCCTTTCCACCTATACGCCCTCAATCATGCTAAATGTGGCCTTAACGTTTTGTTAGCTTAGGGCCTGTCTACCCCGTAAGGGATAAAGACGTGATATATGTATGTATGTATTCCATTTAGAATTAGGTACAGTGGAAAACTTATACGAGTGCACCAAATTACGCTTACACGTGAAAATGTACGAGGTCTATCGATTTCGTTAACCCTGCTTAGTTCATAACATCGTATTAATTTTATTACATAAGGAATAATTAATATTGATGATAAACAAGAAAGAGCGGCGTAGGGTCCCCCGGGTGCGGTCGCGCCCAGCACGCCCAATCAATTACGTCACACAATGTAACAATGATCCTTTGTTGTTTTCAACTTAAAATCATAAGCAGCACTTTGAGCCGCGGCTACGCTTGCCTTATCATCATCATCATTTGCCCGAAGACGTCCGCTGTTGAACGAAGGCTACAGAACGCTATATGCCAATGCATTTGGTCTCACCTCTGTAGCAACGTAAACGCCAATGAATCATTGACAGGTCAGCATGGTTAGTGTAGGTTTTCCGTCACAAAATATTCCTTGAACGCATTTGCATTAAAATGTCTAATAGAACAGTTGGTTGCCATTTCGATCCGCAAGTGACGTGAATGAATTAAGACGTTTACGTGAACGCGTTTGAGACGTTTTTAAATGCGAAACCTTACACTAGAGGGTGTTATGAGTTTCACGTTGATTTCTGTCTGTCTCTGTGTGAGTGGAGTTTATTTTTTTATTTAATGTTATTATTTTTTATACAAATCATGCTAAACGTGTCGTTATGGTATTTTTAGCTTAAAGGATGTCCCCCTTATTCATAAACGCTTTAGGCTTCTGCTAACTTAGCAATCGTTTGTCCTTATCTGTGAAAGGTAAATGTCAAAATGACAGATAAGGACAAAACATTGCTAAGTTAGCAGAAGCCTACAGAGCGTTTATGAATAAGGGGATACCCCCTTCCCGAAGACATACGTCTTCCCCGTGAGGAATAAAGATGTGATTATGTATGAAAAGGGCGCCTGAGTGGACGCTCGAAGCGGAGCGTTTAGCGGGGCGTGTAGCGTGGCGGACAGCGGCAAAGGGCTCTGTGCAGCGTCGACTCAGGACATCAGTATATGATGTTCTTTTGTTTAAAATGCACGCCGCACGCCCCGCCCCGCCGTACGCTCAACTTGAGCGTCCACCCTCACACGAATTTTCACTCTATTGATTACATATTCAGTAGTCTGATACTACCCAGATTAGCTATCTAGTTTTAGATAGTTAGTTGATTATAATGATAGATTTCAATTATATTCTCTGTAGCAGGCGGTGATTTATTACTAGTAATACAAACTAGCGTGTAATTGAGATGTTTAGCTAATCACCATAATAAATTTTCTGGTAATCCCTAAAGGCAAATGTTAATTATTAACGCTTACTTATTTATCAGGCAATTTGATGCTGATGGGTATCAGTTAACATTTAGCTATCATTTTAATTAGTAATTAATGAGTACACTGTAGACATGAAAGATGCTGAGTTGGCCTTGGGATTTAACCTATTGCCTCTTCAGCAGTAGGTTATGACTTTTAACTCAGCCTCTTATTTCAGTTTTTAGAATTTCTATGCGAAAGTTAACATTGAATTAGAAGCAAAAAATACGATAATATCAGACATTTTGCTTTATAGTTGCTTTGCAATTGAGTAATTTTCCTTCTTAGTGTTATTGCGTTTTAGGTAACTCGTTAAAGTAATTTTGCTTTTTAGGCATTGGTACCATAAAATAAATTGTTGCCTGATGGAAATTAATTCCCGCCGTCCAATGACACCCATAACACGAGACAGCTTCTGGTGCGTTGCCAGCCATTTGGGCACCGGCCTCTCATAATGAGACGTCTCAATTAGGGGTTCTTTTACTATTGTATTACGCGCCTTCTTTCTATAAAAAGAGATTATACCGCTCACCACTCCTCACCGCTCGTGGACCGTTCTTGCGCCCCCCTTGGGGTGGCGCGCCCCCCACGGTAAAAATCCGTGACTCAATTATTATTGACATTGATAAACAAAGCCGTTTCTGGTTTAACTCACTTCACATTCCACATAACAAATTAGACCAAGCTTCCGCAATAGAAGAATCCAAAATCAAAACGAAAACCCTTTATTTCTCCAAAACGACTCCGCTAATTGTTATTTCCATAAATAAATTATAAGGATCTGTACATTATTTCTTTGAAGACATAACCCGATGAAATGGGTTCCCCCCCTCCACTTATCAAACGGTCAAAGTCTTCCTAATGGCTCTGAGGGAATAAAGTTATACTCATTTGCATACATTACCTTTTCTCTCCTAAGAAACTTGGAACATAAGATGTATTCCGCTTGATGCCTGTTAGCTTTGAAAATACTGCAAAAATGTAGCGGCAAGACGATGTTGTCTAATTTTACAAAATACTTCTGATGATGGCTCGTGCATAGCGTGAAACGCTTAGAACCTAATGTAAGTGACGGTGGCTAATTATAGTTCAGTTACTACGTTGTTTGACCTATGGCCTCTCAAGAAGATCTCGGATTTGAAGCTCGTGAGTTTTTTTAATTGAATTGTTTCAATTTTATCAAAAACTTACTACTTATGAGGTTTTCAGTGAAACATTAGCCTTAACCCTCTTATTTTACTGTCAAGATAGCAACCATTTTGTGCTTTTTTTACATAGAATTATGCAGTGGTTTGAACGTATACTATACGCATAAGATGTTAGCAGCAAGAGAGCAAGTAAAATCAGCGTAAAAACCTTTTAATTTTAACAAACTAATTTTATGTAACTCGCCCCAAAAGGATTCTTAATTAAAAGGCATCAATTGAAGATCCCCTGAGCACCGGAAGTGAGGCTGTTAACCTTCAAACGAAGCTCAATTTGAACTTCACTAAACTCAAACATCCGAAAAATAGTAAATAGCGAAACTTTCACTCTTTCTGTAGTCGTCATAATTCAACATGTGCAACCCGCAACCCTTAAAAAACAAGTCGATTGTGGACTTAGAATCATTGACGTACAATAAACAACTAGACTCCCAATCACGCTCAAAAACTGTCCGAAGCAAAAGTCTGAACGACGCGTCTATTGTTCAGAGTTTTGGTTCAGTTGTGTTTCGACCGCGCTTTGATAACAATGTATATGGCTCTTTCGCACCGTAATCTTACTATTGAGAACAAAAGAGACAGGCAGGTTTCCAGCGCGTGGCGTCGTGTCATTACTTCTCACGATCCTACGCCATTGATATTAAACATTACTGCCACGAAAAAAGGTATCAATTTGAACGAATATGTTAATGTTATCTGTCTAAGTCGATGTGTTGACACACACAACACATAGACAAAGCAACTCGGACGTTTCTTGAGGAACCTTTGTTAGCGACTGAAAGTCTAGTTGTTTATTGTAAGTCAATGCTTAGAATAGACCAAAAACTATGTCGGCGTGTGTTATTGGGGCGATTAACATTTCCCGCAAAGAGGGTAGTATTCTAACTAGCGACCCACCTCGGCTTTGCACAACACAGCAATGTTTGTATGCTCAATTTCAAATTGTGTGTGTGCTCTTATATTTGTGTGTCTTGCAAAAAGGAATAAATGTCTTCTTTCTTTCCTTTCTTTCTTTCCTTTCTTTCTTTTTTTCTTTCTTACCTACCGTCCTTCCATCCATGCATTTAAAAGTTGGACTCTGACTCATTTCGGTGGAGTAATTGCCCCGTTCTCCCGCCAGTCATTTGACGTCTCCATAAGACGTAGACTTTCTCCAATTTTAGTAGAAATAATCTAATCTAGGTCTTCCCGTAAAAACGTATCATGCCGAATTAAGTGCCGTAGCGTTCTTCCTCTTCTCATCAACATCTACTAAAGTATACTGGATTATTTTTACCCTAGTTCTTTATACATAACCAAGTTACATTACTAGGACATTCTTAGGTAAAATAAAGACTTTTTCTAAAGTAAAAGAAACATGTTCGTGTCTTAAAGGTGGCCCAAGTGCCACTCCGTCACACCTAAACTTAAATTAATCCAAATTAATCATCCAACGTTGGTTTAACCAGTGCTGGTAATGTAACTAAGTTATGTACGAAGAACAAGCTTATTTGTAGGATACAGTGTATAGGCACTTTTATCATATAAGTATGTACTAATCCTATATCCAGTGATACGACGGCCGTATAGGCATTAGTCTCGGTCGCAGATCAAAGATCCGTGTTTTCCATTTAATACATGTTTTTCCTTAATGCCTCAAAGGATTTTACCGAACGGTGCTGTTATTTGGAGAAGGAATTTCGGTAGTAAAGACTAGCAATAAAGTGTTGGTTTTATAACTTAACAATACTTCGGTTTTGACCATGTATTTAAATTGAAAAACAGCTTAACAAAATAAATAAAAACAACTAAAAATTAAGGTATTTTATAGTTATTTTTAGGATAGATATGTGGTTTTTAGGATTAGTGTTTGTATAGAAAATAATTGAGTATTAAAATAAAAATAAAAAAATTAAAAAATTAAAATCCGAAATATCGTGTTGTTTTATCATCACTACATTATTATAAAACAAATTCGCTTTTTCTGTCCCCAAATCCGTATGTATGCCTATATCTTCAAAACTACACAACGGATTTTGATGCGGTTTTTTATAATAGATAGAGTGATTCAAGAAGAAGGTTTATAATGTATAATACATGCATGATATACCGTTCGAAGCCGGGGCCGGTCGCTAGTTATACACTACAATACAATACACAAATCGCGTCTTTATCTTTGTTTTAGTACCTATGTATGGTTTTATATTTTCCAGTTACCGATTTTTCGAAAGTGTATTTCAGTTAGTATTGGAAAGTTTACGTTCTTTCTAATAAAAAAATCGAAATATAAGTAAACAAATTCGTCTGATGTCCAATTATGTAATTACGATAGACCAGATGTTGCCCGTGAGTCCCTCTGCAAAATATTAATTTATTGCTACCCCGCGGAAACTACGCAATTTTCCGGGATAAAAATTAGCCTATATGATAACATGTTCAGACGAAATATTCTAGTCTGAAATAATTCAGACCAGAATATTTCGTCTGTATTTCCGGACAGATACAACCTAGGGCTCTTCAAGGCTAGAGTAAATAGGCTATTACTGAACCAGTGAGTTACACCTTTGGCCTCATCTGCACCTTCCACCAATTGAGATAGAGGTCAATCACTGGTCAGTTCGTAGTAAAAAAAAAACAATCTACCTATGTCTATCCCAAATATGATCCAGATCTGTCCAGCTGTTGATAACAAACATCCAGACTATCAAACTTTCGCATTCTATAAATTATTAGGATAAGATATTCATGTCAAGTAGTTAATAAGCATTTAAGCTTTTGGATTTCGAAGGTAAGCTTGCACCTGGTGGCCCCGTGTTAGCTCTCATACTAATTAATTAATAATCACATAATTAATTCGGTTGAATTGCGTACATACATAAATCACTTCTTTATCCCTCACGGGGTAGACAGTGCCTAAGGCCTAAAGGCCACGCTTAGCATGATTGTGGACGTATTTTTTTTTTTTTTTTATATGAATGAAGGCAAACGAGCAAGTGTGTCACCTGATGGTAAGTGATCACCACGGCCCATAGACACTCGCAACCCCGGAGGATTGCAGATGCGTTGCCAACCTAGAGGACTAAGATGCAATGCCTCTTGTGCCCGTAATTAACGTATAAGTGGAAAGAGGAACAAAACTATCCTACGTCCTTCCCCGCCGTGGAAAGCCGTGGTGGCCTAGTGGTTTGACCTGTGGCCTCTCAAGCAGAGGGTCGTGGGTTCAAATCCTGGGCGCACCTCTGAGTTTTTCGGAATTTATGTGCGAAATTACGAATTTGCCATGAGCTTTTCGGTGTAGGAAAATATCGCGAGGAAACCTGCACACATCTGCGAAGCAATTTAATTGTGTGTGTGTGAAGTTCCTAATCCGCACTGGGTCCGCGTGGGAACTATAGCCCACACCCTCCAATAAATGGAGGAGGCCTATGCCATGAGGCACGCTGAATTACGCGATAACTTATAAAAAACAAAAAACAACACAATATACTGAAGTTGTAGCGAAACGGGACTGAAGCTACTTTTTTTTTACTAAATTTCATTAAAATCAACAGACAGACAGATAGAGTTACTTTCGCATTTATGATATTGGCAGAGATAGGATGCAATACGGGAGAGCGTAGAAGAACAAACCAACACAAACATTGTACGCAACGTGAAATAAATTCGACGAAGTTCGAGATGTTCTAACACTCTATGGTGATTATATAATACTCGTATAAAGTTTAAGATAACCGTTCCTTCTGGAACGTTCTACGCGAAGTTGAATAGACTGCCGCTGATTTAATGCTAACAAAATAATCATGATCTGTACTAAACTTTAAACTTTTTCATGTCATACCCGTCGGAAATGCAATAAAGTATCGATATATATCGTATCGATGTTTTGAAAATATCAATATCGATATTGATATTTTTATTAAAAAATATCGATATATCGATATATCGGTATGATTTGACAGAGAACATTCGTGCTCTAAAAATTAGTAATTAAATGTTAAAATTAAAATTAATTAAAGGATTTTTTAATCTAAAAACTTATAAATGTTTTTTGGTCTGAAAAAAATTTTGATTTTCATAACTTTTCGATACTTAGAATTTTATATCGATACATCGATATATCGAACTATTAAATATCGCTCAAAAATATCGATATATTGAAAAAATAATATCGATATATCCATGTATCGATATTTTTTCAACAACAAAGCTTCTCACAGTAAAGTTTACGGTATGATACCCGTGACTGTTCGAGGTTATTATTTAGCAGTATTTTTTACATATAAAAGTTGGAGCGATGATCTTGGTTGGCAAAAGGTGGATGAATGTAGTGTGCGATGTGCAGTTGGAGAAGGCTAGTGTAGGCTAATAACGATGATAATGTCCGTTAGATAATTTTGCCAGTGCCAAAGAAAACAGGACAGTATTAATACTCATTATACGATAACGCGGTCAAAAAACTCATTCACGCGTTAGGCTCTTAGACCGGTCAATGATATCCCTCAGAATCTGCCGTCAACCGAAATCATTAACCGATGCCTAGGGTGCACCAGACCAAGCAATGCTCCTTCGAAGTGAAACACGGCGGATACGTGCATCGGCTTTATACATCTTTTATACATATCTCCAATACATTTATTACTTAAACTTAACACCACATTATTATAAGATTTTGCAAAACGAAACAAGCTTTTTTGCCGACTGTAACCTACTTTTACCTATTTATATTAACCTTATATATCTATTGATGTAAATCATTAAAATCCGTTACGAAGTTTAAAAGAACTAACCATACATGCAGACAGTGGGAAGTGACTCTGTTTACTATGTAAAGATTTTCTTAGTTGTATGTACGTATAACTCCTTATTGTGCATAAATACATTAAATTTTATAGGTATTGAGAAAAACAGATGTACAAAAATCTCTTCCAGCTTACCTTTGAACGATTGACAGTGCAAAAGAAACCAGAGTATAGAGAGTAGATATACTAAAAAGCTAAGACCGAAGACCCTAACTTAACCTAAACAAATAAAGCAAACTGAATGGGGTCCTGTAGACCCATTAGCGACTACTCAAGTGTTAAAATAATAATAACAAGAATACACCTAAACAACAATACAGGTACACCATAGTAAAATAAAATAAAAATAAAATAAAATCCCTTTATTTCGTGTAACTAAGTGACACATAAGTTGTTAGTACTATACTTACACTAAGGGGTTAGTTACAATTACACAACACATACAATAAACGTAAGATGGGGGCACAGCAAAGTACATACAATCTTACCACATTATTACACTGGTGGGGGCATGTAGTTCCCCACAATGTGTCATATAGGCACAATCCATCCTGCCCGCGATCATACTTAAGAAAAATATATTATACAAAAAAGAATAGGAATAATGTACAATCTTTGTGCCTATCTTAATATTAGTAATTAGTTGTCCTACCGACTGCGCCATGTAATATACTTGAAATAAAACCTTGTTCTTGGTTAATGCAGGTTTGTTTATTATCTTGTGACTTAGTAATAATGTACAGTCTTTGTACCTATCTTAATATTAGTAATTAGTTATTAGTTGTTCATGTCCTTGCAGCAGCTGCAGCAGCAACAGGACCAAGAGAGAGAGAAGGAAAAGGAAGGGACGCCATCTTGACGTTTGCTTTTATATTATATGTCAGTCCGATGACAGATGACAGGAAGGTTTATGGAAGTTAAGATAAACTAATTTGTAGAGCCTGCTACGACATAGATATAATACAGAATATATTATATATATAATACGATGAACTAATATATGTCATAGTAATAGTTGTCATAGTAACGCTGAAACAATTCAGTACCTACGAGCCGCTTTCATTCATTATACGCACATTAAACACATGCCGTACGTAACAGTACCCTAAAAGCTAGAGTTACGCAAAACGCTGGAGTAATGATGTTGCCAGTCTTCTAGATGCGGGCTAAATTGCTACCGAGTAAATATGCACGTATGTACATGATTGTATGAATTTGCAATAATTTACCTGGCAACATTGAAGCGGAACAAGCGTTTACTGGGAAATTGCGGAAAACCGTTGCTAATGTATGTAGTTACGCGAAGAATGCGACAGATAGGTTCTTAATGATTACGATTTGGAATGAGCCAAAAATGGAGTTACCTGTAAATTAGCTTTAAACACACACAACGCTGATGATCTATTTTTCATGTCTGTGTTTTTTTTCTTGATTTTTTTTTTTTGCTATAAAATTGTGTATATTCTCTTATATTTGCGTGTCTGGCAATAAGGAATAAGTGTCTTCTTTTTTCTTTCTTAAACAGTCGACCAAGAATATAAAGAGAGGAGCTGTATGCCGCGACTCCGTTTGCGATGAATTCGCTTATTGCGATATTTTGTGATAACTATCCTATGTCCTTTCCCGGTACTAGTAACTATCACTTTACCAAACCTTAATAAAATCGACTTATCAGATTTGCCACGAAAGAGTAACACACCTATACCCAAAGATCCAAACCTACAAACTTTCGCCTTTATAATATTAGTTAGATTTCAATCTAGATTCTTCTAACTTGAAATACATACATTATATAGACACAAATCCCTTACGGGGTACACAAAGCCTGAGGTAACAAAACCTAAAGGCCACGTTTAGCATGATTGTAGACGGAAAAAAGACAAGGAGTTCTCCTAACTTGACAATGTATACAATTTATAATGTATTTTTTATTGAATGAATAAATAATTTAATCTAATCTAATCTAATCAAGGGATTCATTTATCGCCCAAATAGGTTTAGGTTCAATAGATAATAGAGCTGAAACTTAAAACACACAATATATTTTGCAAGATTTTGTACTTTATTTGCCGTTTTGGTGTATTGTATGTTTGTGTAGGTAAGGCAAGTCTGACCCATTTCAAGTGATCGGATTAACTTAAAATTTCGTTTACATGGATGACGATACAAGTGCAGCCAACAAAAGACCAATTAAACTATAACTATATAAAAAAAGGAAAATACGGACGGGTAGCCGGGTGTGCCGGCAGAAGTGAAAACTACACACACGCACCTCTTACTATAGGCTGGTGTCCTGGTACTTCCTTCAAGACGCGATTATTCTTTATTGAAAACGTGGGAGGCGTTCCAAATTTAAATAAATTAAAATCAAAGTTCGGAAGCACATACAAAGAAGCTCGGATCACAAAACCTCCAACACTCTCTTTGTGGACAAACTTCTAACAATGTGCTGATGTCCTGGCACTTTTTCTCTTTTAAACAAAAAAAACACTTCAAAAATCGAACGCGACTCTAGCTTCATTCGTATTTCAAAATAAGCTCTTAGAGGATCTGCGATCCTGGTACTTTAACTCTCCCTCAGTGTCACCTGACGCGAGTTAAACATTGTTTACCTATCCCAAAAAAAGTGCACAATGGCGCTAAAGAAGTTTTCACTTATAAAATTGAATTAAAAACTGAACCTAAAATAAATCATTTTAAGAAGCCCCCTGGCATGGTACCGCAGCCGCAGATGGATACATTTTTACAATAGCATAATATTCAAATAAAAAAAAAGTTTATTGTAAAAAAATAATTACAGCTATGAATCTGTGGCTCTGGATACTGAGCGAGAAGTTCCTGTGGTACAGGATCCCGGTTATTTTTTATATTGTAAGAAAAAAAAGTAATTCTAATCTCTTGAAATAATCAAACAGATTTTAAAGTACATAGAATGCGTGGGTTACCCAAGAAAGATGGGAAGGATGTAAATCGTTTTCAGCCTCATGAACCAAGTACCGCAATGACAGGGCCCACGATTCCAAATAACATTAGTGTTGAGGAAGTAAACAAACTTCCCCGGGGTAAAAGTTTCCAACCAAGGGTTTCGTTAGGGCTGGCAAGAGTTGAAATATTAAATATTAAATATTTTGAAGTAATTTTCTAATGACTTCAGCTTAGTTATTTGTAAGATGAGGCTAGCGCACTAGGCCGCGTTTCATATTTCTTAAAAAAAAACAAGAAATTTCTTTTTTTTGATAAGTTCATCTTGTGTGTGTGTTGCGTAATTAAGAGTTACTATAAAATAAATACCACAGACAACAACACAACATGAAATTAAAAAAAAATGAAACCATATGAAATTTATGCCATAAATGCCTTACATCCTTATGAAAAAGAGCTGAACTCTTCAGACTGCTGAACCGATTTTTACCAAACATGGCTAAGAATCACCGCAAGGAAACTGGCTTTCGAACTGGCTGGCATTTTTTGTATCGGGGGGTAAAATCTGCCCGTCATGATCGGGTTGTCCGTTTCGTAAACGCGCGACAGCATCGCTAGAAAAAGTAGCCGTGGGCGAGCGACCTCAAGTACTTATAGAAGCGCGACGGTATCACATTTGCGTCGCGACAGAAACGCGACGGTATCGCGTTTGCATTGCGACTGAATCGTGCTATGTGGGCGAGGGAACACAGCTAGCGACCGCATCGCGACTGCACTATGCGAACGCGCGACAGCATCCCTAGAAAAAGTAGCCGTGGGCGAGCGACCTCAAGTTCTTATAGAAGCGCGACGGTACCACGTTTGCGCCGCGACAGTATTGCATTTGCATCGCGACTAAATCGTGCTATTTGGACGAGGGCACACAGCTAGCGACTGCATCGCGACTGCACTATGCGAACGCGCCACAGCATCGCTACAAAAAGTCGCCGTGGGCGAGCGACCTCAATTACTTATAGAAGCGCGACGGTATCACGTTTGCGTCGCGACAGAAACGCGACGGTATTGCATTTGCATCGCGACTGAATCGTGCTATGTGGGCGAGGGCACACAGCTAGCGACCGCATCGCGACTGTATCTATGCGAACGCGCGACAGCATCGCTACTGCATCGCTAGAAATAGTCGCCGTGGGCGAGCGACCTCAAGTACTTTTAGAAGCGCGACGGTATCACGTTTGCGTCGCGACAGAAACGCGACGGTATCGCATTTGCATCGCGACTGAATCGTGCTATTTGGGCGAGGGCACACAGCTAGCGACCGCATCGCGACTGTATCTATGCGAACGCGCGACAGCATCGCTACTGCATCGCTACAAAAAGTCGCCGTGGGCGAGCGGCCTGAGACGAAGTTTTTTTGGGGTGATACACTGATTTTGTTTTTGTTTGAAGATTCCAGCGCATGTTGGAAGGTGAATCTAACGGTAGGTACTAGAAATTATGCTGGATCAAATGTTAAGCTTTCTCACAATGATCACAGTTGTACAGTTCTTAGTTACTTAGGTACAAAAATTAAGCACTTATCTAGATTTATTTTTTTACTACTTAATTATCACTGTTCGAGTGACCAACAACATGAGTCCTTTAAAGTTCAAAAGAACTTTATTCCTTTAACTGAATTTCGAATCTGCGAATTCGTATTGTGCCGTTTATGAACTTGTTGTGTTCACCGTCAACCCTCAACGTAGTAATGGAATTTAATTTTTGCGTTTCATCCGTTGATTGATGTGACGTTACTTTGTGATCCCCGGCGATTCCTTTCGCTCGTAAGTTTGAGTTCAGCATTAATTCAGCTTCCTTTGTTAAGAGAAATTCTCTTTTTAAATCAATCTATTGGGATTTATGAATAACTTTTTAACAACGTCAAAAGTTTGTGATGAGATTTTTTAAGTAGGAAAAAGTGAATGTTTTAAGAAACTTAACTGTATCTAGTCATACTTACTAATATAATTTTTTCGATTATTCGATTATTATGAGTTATGAATGGTGAAGATTGTATGCTTAAAAGTTTTTTACTTAATCATAGAAAAACTGTTGTATGAGTAGATTTGGATGAAACTTGGCATGCGGAGGGAAATTGCCTTTATTTCACCAGATAGATATAAAGAGCGTTAGTCAGTGACGTCATGGCAAATAAGAAAATGGCACCTATTGAAAAAACAGACATAGTTTTCTTCCAACTTGGTAATATTCTGAGTGATATTTACTCGGAATAACCAATAACAAATAAATAACTTCATAGAAATCGGAGGGCACGCTCTATAGTCGGGAACAATCGGTATGTTTATGATATTGCTGGTTTTTGTCAATTGACGATTGTGTGATTGTGTTTATCCTTTGGAATGCGATATCATTAGGGTTCAGTAGCTCCAAAGGAAAATAACTGATGCCTAATAGGACAACTACGTTGTTCGTCTTTTTGTCTTAACTATTAAGACAAGTATTGCCAGTTGCAAATAACTAAAATTCCACTTCGTATAAACTTAAAGTAATGAGTTTTGAAAGCAACGTCTTACCGAATAAAAAGAGAGAAGAATTACATAATCAGTACCTACCTAATGTGTACTGCGTGTATTCATAATATTTTCGGTAAATTTTAAAGGGGAAGAAAATGTTGCAATTACATATTTACTTGATACTGATTACCGTCAACCGAAAACTTTGGTAATTTTGGAGCTCCTTTGATCGTTTTAAAATTGCAATAAAATCAGTATTATCCATATGTGGTGAATGTTTGGCATGTAGATGTAAAAGCGATCGATGAAGAGATTGATTGGATCCATAACGCAAAAAAAATGTTTTGTCACTATAACTACTTTTTAAAGTCACCCCGGTTGACGGTACTGAATATTACATAAGGCTAGTAACACTAGCTGTTTCATATTAAAAAGTATTAGATTTACATATAAAAATACATTAAGCAGCCTAGTGAGTTAGGATCCGTATAAATTTTTTTACTTGTCAAAATAACAAGAATGCAAAATCAGTAATTTTTTCCTCTTTGCTAATTTCATAATTCTATGACAACGAGAAAGTACCCTGTAGGTTTTGATTGAACTCCCACAGCTTTTGTATACAATACACTTTTAAATTTCCTTATTGTTTTCCAAATAGTTCGATACATTTCAACAAATCTCACGACCCGTATGGTTGTAATCCTAAACAAACACAATCATAAAGCAAATAATAACTATGATCTCGTTAATTCAAGCCATTGTTATTTATATTTTCGTGATCAACAGACCATTATTTTCCCAATAATCATTTCAACTTTCATGATTATCTAACAAATTATAATCAAAATGTTATTTGTCCCGCTTCCTTGTTTTGAAATATAAGAAATTTAATTTTGTGAGTCTTCTCTGAGTTGTATTTTGTTATAGCGAACCAATTTCAAATTCGCCAAAGAAATGCAAACACTCCATATTGTATCGTCATGTTTTAGTCTCAGGGTTTTAGAATTTATACTAAACTTAGGCTAACATTATCTAGACTACCAGAGATTAAGTAAAACTTTAGTAAATTTTTATTACTTACTTCTTTAAAAATTGGAAAATAATTCTCAATGGACTTGATAAAAACATTTTTTTTTTTAATTTAAAATAACCACTAAAAAAATGTCTTAACTGTATACTCACTAGTCGGTCTCCTGTTCAAACAGTTCCAAGTATCACATAAAAAAACGACGATCTTTCAAACTCAAAGACACTGGCCACTAACGTCACTATTTCGACGGCGCACGCACAAAACTAAACTCAAGATTATGACAGGGCATTCGTAAAAGTAATTTCAATGGACCCCTTTTGGCCAATTAAGGGCTAATTGTATTGACCTAAGCCAACCCGGGTGATCTAATTCGGTGGCATGATGCATCGGCTGGCTGATTATGGTTATCGTGGAAGTGGCTGTTAACGCGCTCGTGTGCGGTGTGTTTAACAAGGCAGATGTGGATTTGATGAGCGTTGAAATTCTTAACGTCGTAGACTATGATCGCATTACTTAGTCACTTTATACCTAGTTGCGTAAAGCCGCGTTTTGCTAGATTTTGCGCTATATGTTCTTCTCGACGTTAAGAGCGTATGTATAAATAGATTAGCTATATAGCTTCTTAAACCACTTTAATCCGACACAAATTATGTCTTTATAACTTACGGGGTAGACAAAGCCTAAGGTAACAAACCAAAGTCCACGTAAAGCATGATTGTGGGCATATAGGTGGAAAGGGAATTAAAATAGAGATGGGTTCCTAGCCGCATCGCTTATAACATGATTTCTAAGATTTTAGTCCTCTGCGATAGGCTTTTTTCCATCCTATGTTTTTTCTTTGCTTCCAGACCGGCATAAAAGGATCCAAATCTTATATTTTAAAACTTTGGCTTGCCTTTCGGGGAAAAGATTGAACTGATAAATCGATCGAGCCTTAAGTGCTTCATCATCACTTCACTACATAGTATAAAACAAAGTCGCTTTCTCTGTCCCTATATCCCTATGTCCCTATGTATGCTTATATCTTCAAAACTATACAACGGATTTTGATGCGGTTTTTTTTAATAGATAGAGTGATTCAAGAGGAAGGTTTTTATGTATAATTCTACGCAGACGAAGTCGCGGGCAGAAGCTAGTGAACAATAAATACTTGGGTAAGGCCGTTAACCAGGAACAAACGTTGCTCTAACGTCACCCAGGAATTTCCTAACTGTCGGAATAGTGTTTAGCCCACGTGTTCAGCGCTCGATTGGAATTCGTGCCGCTGCGCGACACAAAGCTGTTCAAAGGTTGGTGCTAATGAAAGTAACAAGAGCACTATTTGACACTTACTCCCGCTTTTAATTCGATATCGTCCCACCTTTAGCGTGATCTTGTGAAGTACCTAAGAGAGTTTATATTTACTGCATGCTTTTAAAAAGGATGGAACATGAACAAAGAGTTGCTAACGTAGAGGATTATGTTAGAATACCTCATGAGCCAATAATTTCTTCAGTTGTCCTACTCTCGTATTAGGTGTAGCTTGGGCTCTGTCTACCCCTTAATTGATATAGACGTGATTTGTGTGTGTGTCCTACATTCCAAGCCGGAACACAGCAGAGCAAGCATTGGGTGAATATGTTTTAGGAATTCCTTCTCTGATGAATTAAATTAGGTCTTTACCTTTACTCGTTTAGGCCTTTGCAATAAATAGTTCATTTTAATAGTTAATTAAACCTACAATCAAGCTAAACCTGGTCAATAGCTCTTGTTACAACCTTAGACTTTGTCTACCCCGTAAGGGATAAAGACGTGAGTATATACAACTGTCCCTAAATCAGTTTAGGCAATGTTAGACTCTGGCGAAGTTGCAGCAATATTACGGAATTTTAAAGGCAAAGTTTCCAGTTTTCATTTTATTTACATCATTGATTGACTATTTCAGTACTAAGCGGTAGCCGAAAATTCTACATCGGAGTCATATTATAACTTCCCCCACGTTTGGAGATTTGATGCAAAATTCATGGCTATTCGAAAGTTTTGGCAGTCCGCGGCTAGCTTGTGAGCAAGGAACGTGCTTAATTTGTGCCTGTTATTTTGGATCTTTGATAGGGATTAACATTTTCGTATAACAATGAAGCTTAGTAAATTAGTAAGGGATAAAGACGTGATTTATGTATGTATGTATATGTATGTGCCAAATGTGAGAAGAATCACTTCTTGGGAAGTGAGCACCAATACCCATGGACACCCGCAATAAGTGGTTAAGAACGCAGGAAGCCATTTGTGGAGATTTTTGGGAAGGTCAATTTACTATGGCGTATGCCTGTAATTAGTATGGGGTATGCCTGTAATTACTATGGCGTATGCTTGTAATTACTATTGCGTATGCCTGTAATTACTATGGCGTATGTCTGTAATTACTAAGGCGTATGCCTGTAATTACTATGGCGTATGCCTGTAATTAGTATGGTGTATGCCTGTAATCACCATGGTGTATGCCAGTCTGATGTATTTATTATTACCTTGGAATATTACAAAGTTCTATCGGGATAACGATGAACGAACACTTCACAGACAAAATCGCGGGCAACAGCCAGTACACACAAATAAAATCGCAATTTCAGATTTCAGGGAAACTCAACATTTCAAATGTTGAATTCACGTCCTTAACAAAGAACCACATTAGAATTTCATTCGGCTCCAACAATTCTATTCTACGCAAACTCGGGCAATGGAAAAGGAAGGTAAACAGAAGTATCACTCGAAGCGCCTAACATTGTGGATTACTCGGATAGTTTTCCTCCCACAAGCCGGGATGAGTCGTATGTTGAAGAATGTGGAAGTTTCTCCGTTTCTCTATACGAATAACGTTTGCTGTTTGCTCTGGAGTTACGGGCGCCCAAATAAAATTGCGGATAAGAATTTAGTTTATTAAACCAGGTGTTGCTTCGCGGCGATCCATATGTGTGCACTAAAAATAACTTTTTTCTTTAGATTATAACTGACTTCATTCTGTAAACGTGGCCTTTAGGAAGACCTAAAGACAAACCGAAATAACAAAGCGTAGTGTTGCGTGTTCCGCTAGGTTCTGTCTGTCCCGTATGGAATGTATATTTGCATTACTTACTAATTTTGATACATAGGATCACATAGGCCACGGAACCCGGAACTATTTCCTTTTTTTCCATATTTTAACCCAAGTTTTAAAAACAAGAGAACATAAATTAAAAAAAAAATTTACTGTAGACCCCACATGTTATTACTTCACATATCATCGTAGTTATGCTTCAATTATTTTCTTCTTTATTCGTATTGTTTACAAATGATTATGTATTTCATGGCTACTTATACCAGGAGTTGCTTTGAACAATTAAGAAAAATATCGACGAAAAACTGTCATTCTATTACAAACACTTTTGGCTTTGACGAGCTGACGACCGTCGCCGTAACTTCATTTCAACTGCGAAACCTTTCGGTATTTACATTGGGAGATACAGTCACCATCCATGAATGTTGAGCCACTTGCCACTTGTCTCTATTTAGCCATATAATGCAATTCCTTGTGAGATTTGTGCCTGAAGTACACCCGATTTGCAGTATACGGCTAAATTGAGACAAGTGGCAAGTGGCTCAACATTCCCTTGCAGTGACTGACGACTTGACCGATTTTTGACATAATTTAAACTCATATCCTTTATCTGATTCCCTATATATTGTGGTACATTCTCAGGTTTCTAGAGTCAAGTTTTAATTACTTCTAAATAGGTCGAGACAAGAAACGGATCCCTGGTTCTAATGTCAAATAAATGATGCAATGTCAAAGCTAACCAAGAACGAGTAAAGAATCTAAATAACTTTATTCAATTTGTATGTCTCGAACAATTCGTTGCTAACATCATTTTGGTAGTTAGTTTTATGCTTACTAATATTGTTTAAGTCTCTCTCAAACTCTGTTTCACTATCTATTTAATCTGTCAGTTTGATACCACTTCAAGGTAAATCCGCTTTGGTCATCAAGGAATAAAGTAGGCTACTTTTTATTCCGGAAAACTCCTCTTCTTCTTCAGATTAGCACGGTAAATGTTTTGTTTAATCAACAACAGTTAATAGTAAAGTGTATATGCTTAGTCATAATATTTTAACTATAACGTATAATAATGACAGAATTTCTTGGCGAATTCAAACATAAAGACGACCAAATTAATTTTGCAAAGGAACTTGCAAGTAGGTTTCACTAATTTGGCACACTCTGGTGTAATCTATTCATATAAACTAACAATGCTAAGTTTGTACGCGGTATGTGAACTATTCAGGTCACCGGAATAACGAAGTTAAGATTTAGTATACCTACGTACGTTGTTTCATTAGGTACATACGTACATACATAAATCATGTCTTTATCCCTTACGGGTAGATAAAGCCTAGACCTAAAGGCCACGTTTAGCATGATTGTGGGCGTATAGGTGAAAAGGGGAATCAAAATAGTGATGGGTTGCTAGCCGCATCGCCTGTAACATGCGCGGGAAGAAAAGAAACTGGTACATTCTATGTTTTTCCTTAGCTCCCAGACCAGCACGGAGACAATTTTCATCAGGAATCTGTTAAAATTGAAGTGTTTCATGAGATTTCCATAAAATAATATATTAATTCATTTAGTTACTCACAAAACAGGTCCATAACTAGGTTAGACACATACAATAAAATAACAATTAGAATCACAAACAATATAAAGTCCAAAAACAACATCTAAAATTGTATATATAAATGAAATTTTGATATAAAGTAATACAATTTACGATTTGATTACTCGATATAATGTTTTTATATTTATGTCTTATTAGTTTATTCTCACATAAATCTGCATGCAGTGATTCATGTATGAACAGTCAAATCTATCAGCAAGTATGGAGAGAATGGTGTTGCGGCTCCCGCGCTAAATCAGGTTAGGAAAGAGTTAAGAGATATTTTCGACTGTACGAGTACCCTTGCTTTCTTGTTTTTGTTCGATCTTTCTCTTTATCACGGCCTTCGCATATTTTCCACGTAAGACCAAAGGGCAAAACAGGATGTTTGCTGCCCCAGGTTAACCTGAGCTCTTAGTGATTGTTTGACGCAAAAGCTGAAGTGTCAAATAATTTTAGATTATTTTGTTGCCGTTATACACCGCTAGTGGCGCTGCCATTTTATTCATATTAAAATAAATTCACATTAAATGATCACAAAATGTCTAAAACGCAAAATGTCGAGAAATAATACCTAAAACGCCATAGGATTAACAAGCAAAATGACTTAATTACAAAATGTTTACCACGAAGGAATCAATGATATTTCGTATTTAAAAAAAATACACAGAATTGATCGGTCTTCATATCGAGACCTTGACATGTTTTTTTCCTAGAATTTTCACCAACAGTCAATTTATAACTAGCTTCTAGGTTATTTGTGATTGTAGAACACAATTAGTCTTACTGTAGTCAATTAATCATGCAGCAAATTGAGGGTCAACGGAAAGCGAACGGCACGCCATCGGGTTCAATATACTGTATACTGATTTGATAGAATACGAACTTTATTGGCAATGATACATTAGCCATAGGAAAAACTTGACAACGTAATTCTCCATTCCAAATTATTTTAACGCTTTTGTAAACAACACACCGTTGACATAATGGTAGCGAATGGCAACCAGCTGGCGAGTCTTCTAACTACAGCCATTATCCGTCCACTGCTGGACGTAGGCCTCCTTCATATTGCGCCAACTTTCGCGATTCTGGGCTTCCCTCATCCAGCCACTGCCAACTGTCTTCCTAAGGTCATCCGTCCAACGCGTCGCAGGGCGTCCCACACTACGCTTTCCCAAACGTGGTCTCCACTCTAGGATACGTTTGCTCAGTTACGTTTGTTGTCTGTTCTACGGCAAACGTGACCAGCCCATTGCCAATTCAACGTACTAACCCGAAGGGGCTATGTCGACGACTTTCGTCTTTTGTTTGTCGAGTCTTCAGTTAAAATATATTGGAATGGACAATAATTTATAGTGATCTTCTTCTAAGCTGTTAAATTTTTTACAAAGTAGTCGTGGTCTTTGAGTGCACGATTGCATAAAAAACAAAGCTCAAATTGAGCTCTATTTTGTCCACACGTTTCGAGCAACTGTATAGTAAGTTATACTTAAGTATAATGTACTTTATACTTAGCATGTTTATGTGTTATACTTTAAATCTGATTAGATAAAATAAATACCTAGGTATAGCTTAATAGTTGCGACACGCTTTTAACGAAAGTATTTTAAGAGGCGATTCAAGTTTAAGAACATGACTATGAATGCACCAGTGGCAATTTTAAATATACGTTAAAACTGAGTAAGATTTACAAAAAACTAATTAGATATAGAAATAATGCTACCCACTTTAGGCTCAATCGTACTTTTATCGAAGTAAGTAGAGTTTTTGATATCGGAGGAGGGCTACCACGATGCATACTTAGCTCTAAATATTTATATGATATTACCTTCATAAAAATATAAAATTATTATTATTTTTTATTAGGGACCTCAAATTTTGTAGCCAGGTTTTCTAGCTATCTGGTTGCTAATTTTCAGTGTGTTAATAGAATGAGAGGTGGTGGGAACCTCACCTCGTGCGTTTTTTAGCACAGTTTATGAATATAAATTATTGACATAACATGTGTGTCACTTTAAATTATAACAAATAGCGATACTACAAAATAGACAAACGTTTGTGGCAGGTAAAAGCTAGTTTTAAATATTTAAAAACAGGTCTTCTATTAGCGGCAGATGTAAATAAACATAATGAATTTCTCCTTTAAAATTATAGAGAGAAACGCAATCCAATCCTAAATAATGGCCCCTGATTATACTAACACCGCCATAAAGCTGGGAGAAGTTTAAAAATATTGCGTATTCTGAAAGGAACGAGGTGGGAAAAAAATTAAAATGCACCCCCTGTTAAAGACGATGGTTCTCGATCCGCTGTTACCTTGGAAAAGTTAAGGCCGGCCAAACTTCCGTATAAAAAGGGATGGTTTAATATTTAAAGGTGAGTCAAGTTGTTTCATAATGACGCTGGAAAATCTGTTGTGTTCACAACAATGAAATTTTTGGGTTTGAATTAAAAACGTGCCATTTTGCTCGCTAATTCTGCTGCTTTGTTGCTGTTTTTGCGCTCTTCCATCCTAATGTACTAACGAAATGAGCATGTATCAAGCAACACTGTTGCTGCGTCACTGACGCTACAGCCGCTTTGCTCGGAAGTCTAGCGTTATTATGGCTTCTCAGACAACCTTGGCTTCGAACCCGGCCCAAAACTCGGAGTTTCCATTCGATTCCAAATTTGCCATGACCATTTTTGTACAGGAAAACCCCACAAGGAAACATGATGACGTGAGAAAGCAGTTCAATCAAAGGGTATGTGTGTAATTCTCAGTTTACACCGGGCTTGTATGGAAATTACAGCCCAACCCTTCTTACTGTGAGAGAAAACCCGTAGCATTGGGACGTTTATTAGTTGGAGATGTTGTTGATGATGGGTAGCACTGTGTACGGTCGAAGAAAGTGAATACAATTTCGCGGTAACTTCTTTGGCAAGCGTAAGGTAAGTCATGATGACATTTACAGTGACAAGGTTGCATAGAGGTACGCGATTCAGTTTATTTGACTGTATAAAACTGTCCCATGCGCAGGTGATGATCGAATGGGCCTTCAAGTAAGGTAGTCGAGCTCACACTCTATAAATAGTATAAAAGCACTCATTACTGACGTTCGTACTTCGAAGAAAAAAAACTACGGTTGGTATGGTAATTGAAGGTACCTTGGTATAACCTGTTTCTTAATAGCTACAGAACAAAAAGCAAGTATATTATTTAAAATTTTGTCGTCCTCGTAAAGATAGGCTGTACTTTGGAAAAAGTATAATTGCAAGCTCGGTCACAACAGTAAATACTATTATAGCCCATAGTATGAAGTGTCCGGTCACTGGTTCCGGAGTGGTTCAAAAACGACTGAGAAACTGCTGACACAAGAGACTGTCCCCTCTTAGCCTCACTTACCATAAGATGTGCTGTTGGATCGATCCCGTTGTCCTTTAAATTATTAACTACAAATTATTTAAAAATCTTCTAAATTTTCAATTTAATAAGTCCATTTCAAAAAAGTTAAATATAATACACTATAAACTTAAGACGTTACGAAAAGTTAAAATCACATTTACACGTAATTTTAAACAAGCAAGTACCGACATAAATGCTCTGTTATTCCTTATTAAGATAAGAATGCGGTGTTCATATTCCCTAGAAACAAATAAACCTGAAATTTCATTTCAGACGCCTACCGGGTCAAAATTATGAACACGTATACCACTGTCCAGGTAAAACACAGTAAGTGTACAAAAACAGTACGAATGCGCAGCTGGCTCTTCGTAAACTTCACTAGTAAAAGCAACTCTTTAGTTCTAGATCGCGTGGCGTTTTGTTGCTGCTCCTTCTATAGCGTCCAAGCTGAATGGACAGCAAAACAACAATCGGAGGCAGGCCACCGTTTGCATCTTATATTTTACTAGCGACCCGCCCCGGCTTCGCACGGTATATTATGCATGTGTTATACATAATAAACCTTCCTCTTGAATCACTCTATCTATTAAAAAAACCCGCATCAAAATCCGTTGTGTTGTTTTGAAGATATAAGCATACATACGGACTTGGGGACAGAAAAAGCGACTTTGTTTTATACTATGTAGTGATTTTGGATGTATCTATTTTTTTTTATAACTTTCCTTTCACAGCGCTAAGAACAGATAAGTCAGACAGGTACAGACCAAAAAAAAAAACAAAAAAGACCGAAAGAGAGAAAGGTCTAGAAGAACATTTATGGACCAGGGTGAAAGAGAGGGTAAAAGTCGTGTCGTATCAAGAAGTCAAAGGAAAAGCCCTTGAAAGGACCGCATAGAAATTCCTCCACAAATAAGAGCCTAGCTCTTGAGTTTAAGAAGGAGATCTCGCGTGCTCTCGTGCTTAGCCGTGTAATAATTTAGAAATCTGTGTACTGCGGCAACGGCCACGGGGCCCCCGGGACTCAGAACTTGTCAACTAATTTGCATACATCGCCCCGCCCGGGATTTGACCGTCTCATTTTGCAGGTTCTAATGGACGCCGCTTTTATACCGCCGGTGAAAATAAATGAAAAGCCAGATTTTCATTAGCAATATGCTGTGGATTGGGCGACGGCGTGATTGGATGTAGGATGAGTGTCCAATGTAATTAAAATGGATGGTGAAGTTGTACAAAACCTTGCACACAACATATTTTGCGACAAGGCTCTGAAGAAAACAAATGTTGGATTTTTAATAGCTGCTGCCCGGAACTTCACGTGAACATATCAATTGACATGTTTATCGCTATTCCGAGAGAACTTTGAAATCGTCCGAGATAAAAAAGTAGCCTATGTTTTAATCTAGGGTACCAGCTATCTTCGTTCCAAACTCTATTTAAAACCGTCCAGTCGTTTCAGTGTGAAGAAGGAACAAACATACACACTCACTTACTCACATTGTCACAATATTTCGCATATATTCCTTCCGCAAATCTTCTCTTTTGTCTTTTATCTTCTTCTTCTCTTTGATTTTGTGGGGGCTATTGTTCGAGTCATTGTTACACCCCGGAATTTATTTCTATGTTTTGGCAAACATTTAATGTCCGATTCTGCCAAAAAACCCGATCGATAGGTCAAACATAGGTCAAAAATACTTTTACAAAAATATCTGCAATCGGAAAGTATTTTTGGAATCGAACAAGATAAATCGTATAATTGGTCGTTTTCCTCCAAATGGTTTTCGAATTGGAGCATACTAAAAAAAAGTAAACAATGACAATTATCAAATAAATCCTCCTCAATACGAAGGGTAGGGTACGTTAAAATCGGCGGAGTTTAAAAAAAAAACATTTCGACGTCTGACTGACCAGTGATTGACCTTTATCTCTGGAGTCAATTCCACTCCATGGCAATAAGCACGACGAGTTCATACCTACATTACATTATAGATGGCATGGTGCAACTTTTCTTATACAACGTATAGAAGATAATTGGTTTTCTTCGTTAAAACAGAAGCCTGAGTAAATTTAAATGAACAGCGAATATCTAATAATGCCAATTAATTCATGTTATCTAGAGCTATAAATACAGGGGATGCAAATGACCGGGAGGAATTACATTGCGTTTGCAATCAGTTGCCAATAGCTGTGAAATTGAGTGTAATTATTTCGACTATTGAATTAAGTTTTAGGATAGGTTCCTATTTTTTTTTTGTTATTTAAATGCTAGCTTAATTGTTGAATAGTTTCACACACACATACAAATCACGTCTTTATCCCTTACGGGGTAGATAGAGCGTAAGGTAACCAGACCTAAAGGCCACATTCCCGTTTAGGATTTTCATTGTAATTTTGGAATGAAAATGAAGTCGCCTTTTTGACGCCGTAAATTTTCGACAGCAACCAATTGGGAATGGTTGATTATTTTAAAAATGTTTGATGATTTTTTTATTGACAGTAATAACCATCCTTAGCTACAGAAAAAAGTTAGAGATTTTTCCGTTGAGCCATATATATTTTACAAAAATAAAAACGTTTGACTCAGTCTCTTGTCGGCCCCATAGCGGCTGATAAGAGGTGCGTCCATAACATCACAAATTAAAAAAATGGCTGCTTTAATCTGTGGTACAAAGTGACATTTTGTCACTGACGTTGAGCCAGCTCTCTGGGCAACGGATAAGAGCCCTCTGTAACCAATCGGTGGTACTACTAAGATACAGGAGGTATTTCAATAAAACAGTCAAACGAATCTATTCACCAGCTAACTCTAGCTGGCTCTAGCTCTGGGATACTCATCCCAGATTTATTTTAAGAAACAGTGTAGAATTATCGTGCTCTTTTTCCCACGATATTTTGAAATCAATATTTTTTTAACACAATTTTGCTATGACTAAGAATGAAGATAATGCCACAAAAACGTTTACCTCAATTGCATTGTATCGTATCTTATTTCACGCTGAGTTTATGCTCTACAAACTCGACATACTGTAGAGAGCAGACAATTCTAAGTTACATACCACATCCACACCCATTGGAGCACAAATCTCATTTATGTGCTGATTCGAGACTAGCTCGTGAATACCTAAGCCACACTAAAGCTGTGTCAAAATCTAACCGCAGAAGACACTCCGTTGCTATGCTGAGTACAGTTTACAATGCAAAAATAGTAAAGTAGATAAGAGCCAAGTTCGACAAAAAGGTTATAGTTGCAACCAAAGCCAAATAGACCCAAAAAATAGTTTATTATTATTTCACAAAGTGAGAACTTGGCATTATATTTTATGTTGATTTTATTGATTTACGAATTGGTGCAATTGATGCATTTTGCCAAATGTTAGCTATTAAAATTATTTCACTATCCTTAGCAGGTACAGGGTACGTGCAACGTACGTCTAGCCATCACGACCCCCATCGGGCAATCTGCCTCTGTGGCGTCGTTCAAGGAGGGCTTGAAGAAAATGTAGCTCACACCATCTCCTTAAATATTGTATGTGTGTACTCATATTGTATGTAGTGTGTATGTATGCATGTGTTTCATGATATTTAGTAGTTTATGAATTGTTTGTTGTATTTTGAGATGTACGCTCTATTGTGGCTTTCACTATATGGATATTTTAAACTCGCTCTTTGTCGGTCTCATGCTTAATTATAGGGATAAGTTCACCTTTGTGCATTTAAGGTCTTTTTTGTGATTTGTCTCTGCTTCTTTATATTTGTATTATTTTTTTATTTTTTTTATTTTTATTTTTTTATTAGCATTTACTTACTTACGATTGATGGTGGCAGACAGACGGACAGTGGAGTCTTAGATTAGATTTAGATTTAAAGTATTGTGACGCATTAGCCCCGTTTGACTTTACCCCTTTTTTCAAACTTGGCGTGACCTACCTAGGCTGTTTGATAAGTACCCGTTTTCTAAATATATTAATATCACTGGCCGAAAATAAGTATACCACATTGTTAAGCCATTTTTCAGAGGCGGGAAAACTAAAAAAAAAATGGCATTCTTTTGTTTATTTTTCTCCTTTGACCGATTTAGTGAAAGCGTGAACTTAAAATTGTTCAAATGGAGAAAGAACAGTATCGGTCTGTAATTAGATTCGTGTTTTTGGATGGAAAAACATGTGATGAAATAAAAGTAAGAATGCAAGCGGTTTACCATGAATGTGCTCCTTCTATGACAACCGTCAGATATGGTATAACGAGTTTAAGCGGGGGAGAACAACCGTCTTTGATGAGGATCGCCCAGGCTGGCCAATTGAGGTGACTACAGACGATATGGTTAAGAAAATTGAAAATATCGTTTTAGCCAACCGCCGAATTAAACTTTGAGAAATCGTTGATGGTGTAAACGTTGCAATCGAGAGGGTACAACACATATTAGAAGAAAAATTGGGTATGAAGAAAGTATCGGCGAGGTGGGTGCCGCGTTTACTCACGGAGGAGCAAAAACGGAACCGACTGACTACTTCGGAGCAGTGTTTCGCCGTGTTCAAATATAACCCGAAGGAGTTTCTGCGTCGTTTCGTGACCGTGAACGAACCGTGGGTTCACCACTACACCCCAGAAATGAAAGAGCAGTCGAAGCAGTGGATTTTACCGGGTGAACCTGCTCCAAAGAAAGCATAAACCGTCCCATCGGCTGGAAAGGTCATGGCGACTGTTTTTTGGGATTCGCAGGGTATTATACATATTGACTACTTATAAAAGGGGAAAACGATAACAGGGCTGTACTATGCCAATTTATTGGATGAATTTGACGCCGTGTTGAACGAGAAACGACCCCATTTAAAAAAGAAAAAATACTGTTTCATCACGACAACGCCCCGGCTCATTCGTCCAGAGTTGTGACGGCTAAATTAAGACAGTTACGCTAAGAACTATTGCCTCACCCCCCGTATTCTCCAGATTTGGCCCCATGCGATTTCTTTTTGTTTCCCAACCTAAAAAAATGGCTCGGTGGTAAGCGATTTGGATCAAATGACGAAGTCATTGCCGCCACAGAGGCCTATTTTAATGACTTTCCAAAATCATATTTTTTGGATGGTTTATTGAAGCTTGAGTATAGGTGGAACAAGTGTATAGAGTTAAAAGGTGACTACGTAGAAAAATAAATGCATATATACAAAAAAATATGGTTTTTTTTTCCATAAACGGGTACTTATCAAACAGCCCTCGTAACTGCAGTTTCCCAAAATGATGTTCAAGATTGCATTAAAACCGCGATACATTGCATGGCATTTAAACGGAACACCAGGCCGTATTATGTAGAATAAAGTTCACAAATTTGGCCGTAGTGCTGAGTGGAATGTTCTACGCCCCATCACACTTATACTGAGTGTAGTGGAAACTCTTATTAATGCTTACTGCGGTGAGAGAACGTTGTGGTCACAGAGTAGTGTTGATGACAGTTATTCTGTGCTTACAGGCAGTACTTTGGTGGCTAAATTTGGCGGTAGGGGCAGACAGTTGTATGATGAATACGAATGTTTGTGCCCGAGTCATGGATGTCGTATGTATTTAAGTATGTATTTATCTACATTATATAAGTATGTCTATCCGTTGCCTGGTACCCATAGTACAAGCTTTGCTTAGTTTGGGGCTGGGTCAATTGGTGTAATTTGTCCGAAGATATTTATTTATTTATTTAAATTAAGTAGGTACCTAAGTAAATGCTTTATTGTACAAATATAAAGAAAAACAGATACAATTCACAAAAGTCGAACTTATCCCTATAAGGGATCTCCTTTGGATGTAGTGAGTACACGAACAAACATACATTTAGATTAATCAAGTCTTTATCCCTTACGTGGTAAACAGAGCCTAGAGTAACAATACCTAAAGGACACGTTTGTCATGATTGTGGGGGTCAAAATAGTGATGGTAGCAGCCGCACAGGCTACAAATGTGAATCTTACGCTCTCCTATTCCCTCGATGACTTAGTAAAATACAAAGTAACGCTAAATTCAATCGTCCAGCAGGTGTTGACGCTGTTAGTGATTCAGACAACCGGCTGACACTTCAATTGGAGTTAAGTAAAGCCGGGGTAATTACCCATTCACGTAATTAGGAGGACAAGCAGATGCGCGCCCGCCAAAGCGTACGTGTTTGTACGCTGGCGATTTGAAAGCCGACGGCTGAACGGCAGTCGTAAACTGTTGAATATTGAATAAATAGCCGTTGGAACTAGTGTCGCTGCCTGTTAGTCAACTATCGATAGTGTTTCGACTAGTAGACTTTATACATCTCTACTATAGACTAATATAATTTAAGGCTTGGCTAAAATGTATTTAATTTAAGTATTCTTACTGTATTTAATTTTGAAAAAATGACATTCTGCCAAATTTCTTGCGGCGCATTCTTCTTGGCGATGATGGTCTTTCTAAATGCGCTGGTAGTTTAAAAAAAAACATGTAAAAGAGCCCTTGGCAAAAAAATTTGAACAATCGATTGTCACATTTTTCAGTAGTATCAATGGTTTTCAAGTAGTATCAAGGTGGACCGATGACCTCATTAAGATCGGAGGATCGCGCTGGATGCAAGCCGCTTCCAACCGGTCTTATTGGAGGTCTAAAGGAGAGGCCTATGTTCAGCAGTGGACTTGTAATGGCTGAGATGATGATGATGATGATGAATGGTTTTCGTAATTTTCTGTACAATATTATCTATAGATAATATTGATACTGTCGATAGTAAGTAAGTAAATGTTTTATTGTACAAATATAAAGAAACAGACACAAATCACAAAAAAACAACTATGCATTGTTTTAAATAAGCGATCGATAGGATGGACATTACGAGTATGGCATTTTTCAATTAAAACTATCGATAAGGAAACCATCGATTTTGCGGCAACACTAGTTGGAACAGTTGACAATTGATTTTCGGGTACGCTAAATAGTGTTAAATTTAAAACGTAGTGCAATGACTGTCTGGATTTGCCGACCTGGCTATCTTTTCGGCCAGTAATTTTCGGATCTTGTTTTTTTATTTTTAAAAAAAACAGCACTATTGGAAAATTCCTGTATAAGTAGACGATACAACCATTGCAAGTTGTATATAATATAATCTTGTAAAAACAAAACTTAGGCTACCTATCTACAAGATACAGTTAACTTCAGGCAGTTCCGAACGTAAGTTTTTTAATCGCCTTCGTTAAAATACCTTACTATTTAAAAACCTTCTTTTTCATTCTCTCACAGGCCAAGTGAAAAAAAAGTTGAACACTGTTAAACCATTTGCACACTAATTAACAACGGTCCTTATCTCCAGAAAACATCTACTCTGTTACGGCTCCTTTTACGCTCTAGTTGAACAATTTACTATTTTTCACATTATTTTAGTTTAAGCTTTGTGAGCGTCTGCAAGACGGCATTCCACTCTGTCTTCGTAAATCCTTTAAATACTTAACTAATATTTAAAGAAAAATAGGTATATTCAACGTGGAATAACGTTATGCGAACTTTATGCTCCGAGTGCCCGAGAACTGGATAGTTCTGATCGTGACTTTTTATTACAATCTTTTGCTCTTGGATTATCTTCTCTATGAATTTTTATTCTTGAGAAAGTGTCCGCGGAATGGCGCACAATGAAGTGGTTTTAGATAATCGCTAGGCTATTACGTGGAATATCTTCAAGGGAATAGGTGGTCCGTGAGTGCTGTTTTGACAGATGAGGTAATAAAATTTTAGAGGGCGGAAAACTGCTTATTATGACATTATGAGACCGGGAGTGTCTTTGGAAGGAAATCAATGTCAACCTTTTTCGACCGAGGTTGTGTCTGAAAATTAAAATAGTTCGGATTGACTGACCGATTCATCAATGACCGGCCCAAACCCAAATATAGGAAGCTTAAATTTTGAATAAATAGGTGTTATTTAGGATGGAAGTAGACAAAAAATGAGGACGAACTTTTCAGTAATTCTGAGGCAGTCACGGGCACAAGCTACTATATACCTAGCTCAAGTTTATGTTATTCTTTCATGCTGGTCTGGGAGTAAAGAAAAAACATAGAATTTACCAGTTGCTTCTCTTTCCCATCGAGGGAATGGGCGACAGTCTTAGGAATCATGTTATAGGCGATGCGGCTAGCAACTCATCACTATTTTGATTTCCTTTTCCACCTATACGCCCTTAGTCATGCTAGACGTGGCCTTAAGGTTTTGTTACCTTAGGCTCTGTCTACCCCGTAAGGGATAAAGACGTGATATATGTTTGTATGTATTATGGGTCTCAAATATCATGGCACTTCTTTTAGAAAGCCACGTCGTTAGTAATTACGATCTAGGTATGAATAAAACGTAATCAAGTACTTATTGGCGGTTAAGCATTTGCAACAATAAAACGCAAACAAGAAGCCGTTTAAGCAGCTGAATAAACGCCTACTTTATATTATTTATAGACATTACGGCTCTCACAAACGAAAGCGCTGAGCAAAGAAAATTGCTTCCAAAATCAAACCATTATCACGTACCGCCGTTTAATAAACACGCACACAGCGAACAAAGGCGTCTCAAGTCGATCCCGTTATCATTCGAACACAGGTTTGTTTCAAGTATTAATCCTTCTGAAATTCATTAAAATTTTCGAGCGACAAAGATTAACGGCGCCCGCTGTACAATGCAGAGCAACCAAATTAAACAATTCCAATTTATCTACCGAATACCTGGCTAGTTGAGCTACGCTACAGCTAATTGCTCGAAACTTTTCTAATTAAAATTTACTTTAAGCTGTAAATGCTGGGTCTTTGCCGTTTACTTTGACGGGATGCATCGGTTGGGATGCAAATTCACGCTTCAGATACGCTACGCTGCCAAAATTATTGCTCTGAAAAGGGGTGCAGAATTAAGACTGTGTTTTCATTTTGAAAGCCAACGCTTCATTACAAAACTTCCAGCAAGGTAGAACGGTGCATTAACTTTAATCACCCACTTAAAATAAAATGAAACAATTGAGCACCTTAAAAACTTACGCCTTTAATATAATGAACGGTTCCATCAAAAATAATGCCTAAATGTTATCAACGAACATCCAAGTCGATACAAAATGAACGGTCATATCTGTTCCAATATTGGTAAGCCGTGACAACATTCGGAGTGTTCCAACGAGTAAATGACCAATATTGCAAGCGTGATAAAGTTGACAGTGGGCGATATTATGGCAATTCTCATTATTGCCAGATTTAACGGCCATGTTATTGTCATGATATCTTCGATGTGTTGTTTTCGTGGTGAGGGGTGTCGGAGAGAACTTCTCTGGATCTTTGGAGGAGCTGTAAATCAAAAGTTATTGTGACCTGGCTTTTTTCGAAGTCTGTAATCGGAATGAACAATGTAATTAAAGTTACAGAGATAGACTAATTAACGAGCCCGCTTTATAAAAAGTTAGAGACCATGTTGCCTTACGATTTTTTGTCTGATTGGGGCATTGTAGTAGTAGAAGGTAATGATGTATTTTTTTTAATTAACAGACTGGCCTCTCAAGTAGAGCGTGGTTTCAAACCTGAGACTGAGCTCGCACAACTAAGATATAGAAATTTAAGTGACACATATTTTAAATTAATTATGAGCATCCTACAAAGCGGTTGAGGGATGTAGTATAAAAAGTTCCCGGTCCGTACTAGGCCTGCGTGAAAACTATAGCCCAAGCCCTTTCCTACTGGGACTAGGCCTGTACCCAGAAATGTAACTTATATAGGCTAGATTTAGGATTGGTTTCGTTTCGAAGTCATTTTTCACTAAAAATCTCTTGGTAATTTTTTCACTTTTGTTCACATAAATAAATAATAAATAAATATCTTGGGACAAATTACACCAATTGACCCAGCCCCAAACTAAGCAAAGCTTGTACTATGGGTACCAGGCAACGGATAAACATACTTATATAATGTAGATAAATACATACTTAAATACATACAACATCCATGACTCGGGCACAAACATTCGTATTCATCATACAATTGTCTGCCCCTACCGGGATTCGAACCCAGGACCTCTAGCTTCATAGTCAGGGTCACTAACCACTAGGCTACCCGGTCGTCCGCCTAGGCGATTAGGCGGCTGGGGTGTCCGGTCGACATAAATCTAGATTTTTTTTATTATTTAACAGTAAACAAATTCATGCCCCTAAAGCTCGTAGTGTCGATTGTGAGACGTCAATTTTGCAATTTGAAAAATGTTTTCTCTCTTATAACAACAATGTATTTTCTCGACGACAATGCGAGTATTTGAGTGGCATTTAAGCACGCAATAACCGCATACTTAACCAGAAGTCGGCTGTAGAACTTTAAACCGCTCATTCAATTTAATATCAAACTCGTTTGGTTAATAAGGTGCTCCGAGAATTATCAACCGTGTCAGTTAGAATTAAAACAGCACTCTGTGGTGAGAAAACTCCAGTGGTTGATTTGTTGGGCACACGCACGCACTGTATTAACTTAGTAGAACTTTCTAGAAATCCGATGTAAATTAGCTTACCTTCCTACTCCGCAAACTGGTGGTTTTATCGCGGAGTAGGTAATGAATTAGTTTTGGTTTGTTAATGGAACTCCGTATACTAACGCCTTATGATTAACCCGTGTTATCGCCTAGCTTAGGATACCTATTATTTTAATTTTAGATACAAGCTTTTTTGCTGACGGTACTTTTGTGGACTGTACTTGCATTGCCATCCGTCCTTCATACGTGAACCAAATATCAAGTCAATTGGACCAACCGTTGAAGAGTTCCCTTCTGCGGAGACGGTCCTGGTTGGACCACCACAATTCTACTACCAGATTATTGTATTGTCATCTGACTTACACAATTATGGAAAATTTTAGCTTAATCAAATGAAGACATCTGCTTCAAAATTGAGTCACAAAATTCCAGCCAGACGAACATAATATAAATTTGTAAGGTAATATAAAACTTGTAAGTAATAATACAAATAAACAAAAGTGGTCCTAATCAGTCGAGAGAAGTAATAATGTAAACAAATGTAACTTGAAAGTAATATCTTGTAATATCTGTGACTTGAGTTTAATTGTACCACGGCCAACGTAAAGGTTATTAAAAATTAAATAATTACGCGATTAAGTCCCGAGTGGGATAATTATAGTAAAGTATCTGTGTTGTTATAAACTTGGATGTATTTTACTTTTGTTAATTACGCATTGGTAGGAAACTGCTAGTCCGTACTAATACATATTATACATGCGAAAGTGTATGTCTGTTTCTGGAACTGTGGCTGGAATTTGGTACAGATATAGTTCAGTCTCGAAAAGGGCATAGGATAATTATTATCCCGGGAAATTGCATAGTTTATTGAATGAGGCGTTACTGTGCGGAGCTCCATTATCAATGAACTTTAATAATACGTTTATCTGGCTACTCCGCCTCCGCTAACACACGCGTCGTGCGTTGAGTTGTTGCTGTGGCGCTGTGGATTGTGGCGTTGTTGCTGTGGCGTTGTGGATTGTGGCGTTGTGGGTTGTGGCGTTATGCGATGTGGTTGTGGCGTTGTGGCAGAGTACCAAGATAAATGTTTTTTGTATATCTATATTGCTCCGTTCCCGCGGGATAGCTTAAAGTGAATTCTTTCGGAGCAATACTGAGATGTAGTCGCGGGCAACAGCCTAGTCGTTGATACAAAATGTTTTCCTCAAAAACAGGGCCTGATTGTGTAAATTGTTCTGCAACTTCGCGCCTACTACGTCTATCCCGACATTCTGCGGTATTGCGTGATCAAACCGAATCCAGAGTATCTATTAAACTTAGTGTGGAGGAGTCATTAAGTGTTGAAATTGTTTCCTCCGTATCGTTCCCTTTACGCATACGCAATCGGATGGGGTGAGACGCAGTCGTATTATTAACAGTAAGTTGACACGTAATAAAATGTTAATTAGCTTTGTATAATCACAGTCGTCTAATGATTTGGAGGACATAATTGAGTGACGTTGTCTCATTTATAGTCGTCTCAATTTTGAGTATGGATTACTAGATTATTATTTCACTTGGTGGTGAAACTTGTGAGTTGGTCAGCAGATGTTACGTATTTCAATAATACCCACCCTAGACACCGGCAATATTTTACTTTGATTTTTTGTGCTATAATTTTATTTTAACGTGTTTTTCTTTGTTAGATATTTATTTGACATATCACACCGTATCGTAATTTTTCTTATAATCCTTATTTTTTATTGTTATTCAGAAGTTGACGATGCTTTCGTGAACTACTGTATCTTTCGTGTTGTGTATAAAAGGACATAAAAATCTATTTATATATCACTATTTTGAAACAGTGAAATTCAATGGCGTGTATGAAGTTCTCAATCCTCACTGGGTCCGCGTGGTAACTAAAGCCCAAGCCCTCTCATTCTAAGAAGCATGTGCCCAGCAGTGGGACTTAGTGATAATAATAGTAAATAAAAAATTGTAACACATAGAATGTACCCGTTGCTTCTTGTCCCGCGCAGATGGCTAAAGCGCATCGAGGGAATAGGCGAAATTCTTAGGAATCATGTTATAGGCGATGCGGCTAGATCACTATTTTGATTCCTTTTTCCACCTATACGCCTACAATTATGTTAAACGTAGCCTTTAGGTCTTGTTACCTCAGGCTCTGTCTACCCCGTAAGGTATATAGACGAGAAAACCAGTACCACTGTTTTAAGACTTTATTTCACAGCCTATTGCAGTCTGTTTCAACGAGCGAGTCAAGCACGCTATTTAGGAATTTAGTTCATTTCCGAAGACTTAATTTGTTTCAAACACTGGATAGAATTCAAGGGAACCAATAGCCTTTCGAATATAAAGTTAGTTACGACATTTCCAAATAACATAAATACCGCAATTAAACTATTCGTATTGTGTTGTGCTGTAACTCTGTAATTGTTTCTCCGAGATTACAGCTTCAGCAGTAAAAGAACTATTACGGTTCGATAGTTGCAGGAACTTGGACAGTTGGCTGTGTAAGTACTTTTGAAACAATTGAACTTTATGATTGCTTTTAAAATAAGACCACACACACACACACACAAATCACGTCTTTACCCCTTACCTTACGGGGTAGACAAAGTCTAATGTAACAAGACCTACAGGCCATGTTTAGCAAGATTGTATGCGTATAGGTGGAAAATGGAATCAATATATAGTGATGGGTTGCCCGCATCACGTATAACATGATTCCTATGATTTTCACCCATTCCCTCGATGGACTTTTACCATCTGCGCGGGAAGAGGAGCAACTGATACATTCTATGTTTTTTTTTGCTCTCAGACCAGCATGGAAGTTAAGGAAGGTAACGTATATAATATACGTATGCCCTTGGATGTATATTCGTGGAGTAAGAACGTCGGATTTGGTTCACATTGGCGCAGCCAGTACGCTTGCTACCCTATCCTTACTATAAAACTAGGAAAGCTCTTAGATAATTTTAATAATGCATAAACGTTTTCTAGTCTGCCCTGTTCTTCGGGTTTAATGTAAAAGCTATTCCTCTGTAACAGCGCACCTGTTAATAATTAATTAACATTCTTGTTTGAAAACTTTAATATTTATCCAGAAATAACTTTTGCTAGTGACTTCGTCCAAGTAGAATTACCGGTGAAAATGCTAGGAGATGAGGTATTCTGTCTTAGCCCTATGGTTCCACATACGGACAACTCACGTATAAAAGTCGAATAGTGTTAGTTTCGCTGCCGGGCAAGCGCTCTAGGAGGAAGGACTACGAATTAGTCGGAAACATTTCGAGCATTACTTGACTTTTATACGTGAGTTATCCGTTTGCGGTAACTGTGATTGAGTCTCACGGTAGTTTCATGTTGAAAGTATCTTAGCCCTCTAGAAATGCACCTGCAGTCCTCCGTGTGTGCTCATTTTGTATGTATCTTTGTATACATGTCAAACTCTACACATACCTACATAATTACATAATTTCTGAATAAATATTCATTCAGGATTGGCATTCGTATATTTCATTCAAATACAGGGCGGCATTTTATCGCCATCCAAATGTGATAAAACGATACATACATACATTAATCACGTCTTTTTCTTTACGGGGTAGACAAAACCTAAGGTAGCATGATTAATGAATACAACGATCTTAGATTAAAATAACAAAATATCTGGAGGCAAGGCAGCCTCCGCTAAGACGAAAAAAAAAGGCAGGGCACTACCAACCTTTTCTCGAACCGTTTCATCTTTTTTTCTTTTCCTAATAGGTACGAGTACATATCACAAAAAGTTGTTCAAAAAACATGTAAGTTTGTGGACACCACGCGTACGCACTGAGGCGCCGCCGGGTTCAGTGAACTGCGAGCAGCTGTTTGATAACATTCGTTGCCTTTTTGCATGATTTTCAAAGGCGTAAGTGCGTGTTCAGATATTTTTGCTCACCAAACAAGCTCCTATGTATCTAATGCAGTACTCAACAGGCTAAAATGACCAAAAAATTTCAAATTATATTCTATTAAGTCCATCAGTTACAATATCTAAAAATATTGGACACGTATTTTTTCTTACGTCAATCGAATAAAAAATTACTAAGATAAAGTGCTTCAAAGTTCGGAAGTCGGAGCTTGTGACGTCACTTCTATTTAAAAATCGGACCAATACCTGACGTCATACCAGCACGCAACGTTTCATCTTAATCGTACCTACCTCCGTAATCTTTTGATCGTGTGAAAAATTAAAAAATACGTGTCCAATACTTTTTGATAATCTATTAAAAAGTGTTTAATCTAAACAACGTTATCCCAAAGGTGAAGGTCAGTGGTTTCAAACAGCCAGTGAAAACAATGAGGTTAGTAAACAGAGCTTTGACAATAAATTAATTTCCCTTCATTCGGCGGCGTATATTGTTCGCTATGTTAAGGGCCTCCGTCCCAGCGGTAAACAACAATAGATAAAGTTTGTTGTAGACCAATTCATATAACAGTTGTTGGGCTCAACTAGTCCTGGCACTGATATGTACACGAACCGACGAGTCGGCCATTGAATGTGTTGTAATTTCATTTGTCTATGTTAGGCTACATTCAATTTTCACCGCTTAGAGTGTGACTTTAAAGTCGTGAACAGAAACTACGTTTCCCGATAAAGCTGCCCAAGATTAACACAGAGCACTAGTAGTGTTCGCAGTTAGTCAATTAATTAAAACAAAAAAGAATATCAATCCCTATTTGTCGTCATCATCTGGTCACTATACTCGGCCCTTTTCAATCCAATCAGATTTTAACGTGTATCAGATTGTCATCGTATTTATCAATTTCACCTGCTAATTGGTGGTGTAGCACGCATCACGGAATAATGATGATCCAGGTTCGATTGCCGGCCATAGCTTACTATTAGCGACTAGCTGCGGACTTTACCTTTGTTATTCTTTTATTTTTGATTTTGTCTTGTCTTTGATTGCTTTTGTTGTGTCATTCGTTACATATGGCCGCTAAAGCCTCTGTAAAAACTAAATTATATTTTATTGCTCCAAAATACCGTGTTTCCGTCATCACCACGCATCTTAAAGTCCTGCAGTCCACCACTCCATTATACTTACTATTCGGATTTTACTGTGTTCTAATTTTCAGTGTCGTTCAGAAATTATAGGGATAGACGTTAAAATATTTTTTCAGTATTTCCCGTTTATAGACGTAAAGTACATCTCAAATTAGGTGAACAAAGCATCGTCGACAGCCTGCTATCACGCTTCTCTGCAGCCTACATTATACGAAAGAAAACATCACCCTGTTTGCTACTTCATTAAGTAAAACAAACACTTTTACGTACTGCAACCGCGGTGATACGAGAGCTTGTTGTCAGAAAAAACATTTCGGTCTAACAGAACGCTATCCGCAAATACGGGTGTGTAATGATTGATATAAAAATATTTAATATATTTTCTATCGATATATCAACATTTGATATAATTTCAAAGGGTATAATCACTCATTGTGTATAATAAACGTTTGGTATAATTTTAAAATATATAAATTTATTTCGTATATTTATCGTTCGGTATAACGCTTATTTCTTATAACGATTATATGGTATAACGCTCATTTTATATACAAAAATATTTTTTATAGCAGTTCGTTTTTGTTGGGGGACGCAGTTTAAACCTAACCTAACCTACTTTTTGATAGCAGTTCGTTTTGTGATTATGTCTCTAATACATTATATCAATAATGGTTATGCCAATTGTTGTATTTTATATAAAAATAACGTTATACCATAAGTTCATTATAGGAAATAAGCATTATACTTAAAGAATGTTATATTAAATGATATTATATCAAATGATCATTATAAGAAATGATAATTATGTCATATGTAAATATATTAAGCGTTGTTATATGATTTAATAATTATATCAAATGAGCGTTATTGCTACTAATATTATACCAAAAAAATTTATATACATCGTTACGCACCCCGCAAATACACCTAAGTCTCAGGATGCTTAAACATTTTTTGGATTCTTGTTCTAGGTAAGGTACACATATTTTTTTTATTACTGTATACGTTACTATCAAATGAATCAAGAATTTTTACTTCTTAATTTTTTACGTTTACTTTTACGGTTGTGCCGTTAGAAATTAAATTTCTATCCGAGACTGAAAATTAGAAAACATAAAAATCCGAAAAGTAAAGCTATGGCCCGAAATTGAACTCGGATCCTCGTCATTCCGTGACGCGTGCTATACCCATACAACACCCATAGCAAGTGATCAAGAATGATTAAAAAAAAAACATAATTTCAGGCATGACTTTGTGCAGGGGCCGTACCATGACGTCTTAATGCGATTCAACGCAAACTCAGTTCAGGTTTTAGCCGTCATTTTTAGTATGGATCTGACAGCGAGCGAACCTAAACTGAATCGGAAATGAATCGCATTAAGAAGTCATGTTAAGGCCCCATGTCCGTGATAAACTAAATGGATAACTAAACATTGCTACCAGATTAACAACCGTCGAGGACGATTCCGACCATAAGCAAACAAAACGAAAAAGGCAAGGAAAACATGACTAAAAAACTTCCTGGTGAAATTGTCAAGGAGCTTCTTTAATCAAAAATAACTGGCAGGGTATCGTAAATGCCGGTAAGCAATGCACTCGCGTACCCAAGAGCCTCCGCAACCTTTCGAGGGGATTTTTAAAAATTCAATTCGTCAACCTGTCAAAAACGGGAAAGCCGAGTGCCGTGCTCAGAACAAAGCATGTATAAAATAAATTGGATCTTTGTTTCCTATGTGTATCGAAAATTCCGTTTACCTATTTATCTACTCGAGATGTGTTTTAATAGAATAGGAGTTGAAAACATTTGCAATAAAGTCTCTATCCTAGTATTTTAGTAACAATGAAAGTTTGAAATAGAAACATACATACATACATACATACCGTCACGCCTCTTTCCCACAAGGGTAGACAGATACTACTTTATTCCACTTGCTACGATCCTGACTTACTTCTTTCGCTTCATCCACATTCATCAATCTCTTCATACTCGGTACTCTTGACCTGACATTTTTCAAAAACGTCTAAACGTGAAACAGAAACACTTCTGAATTCCGACGAAATTATTTTAGAGTTCTTTGGAAATCAACATATTAGAAAAAAAGTGTGTAGTTTTGTAGAACTTTTATGTTTCTAGACGTTAGTTAGAGATGTCTCTCAGAACCATTTCAGAAATTGAAAAAATATCTGGATGTCCCAATAGCCCAAGCCCTCTCATTCTATGAGGATATTAAAAAAAAATCATCGAACAATCATTATGATACATTGTTAAGCCCCATTTGTTAACTTGAATGAAGATATTTTTGTCGGCTCCCCATAACACTCAATAACTGTCATGCTTTTGTCGGCAAATTCGACAACTTTTTATGGTGATTTTTATACGACCTGCCTAATATACGGCGCCATGCCCCCGGCAAAGTTTGAGGACTTCTGACCATTAATCAAAACCGCATGGGAACCGTAAGTAGGGAAAGTAAAGTAATTGTAATCCTTCCATCTCTTAATTATATTAATGCTTCATTTGTTTAGGTTTAAGTTAGGATCATTGCTCTTTTAGCTTTTTATTATGTCAACTCTCTATAACTCGGTTTCTGTTGTCCTGTCAATCGTTCGAAGGTTAACTAAATGAAATCCCTTTAAGGGATAAGTTTGCGTTTGTACTTTTGTCTATCTCATTACCTGTAAAATTAATGTATTTTATGCACAATAAAGAGTTATATATACATACACTATGAGAGAATGAACCTGAAACGACAAATCATTGGATATATTATTATCACAGTCTAGTGTTCTTTATAAAATCGAAGTAAGTACAATACTTAGTATAATTTCAGCAACAAGTTACAGTAATTTTGAAATGTAATTTACGTACTTCGAAAGACATAAAGTCACACATGAGAAGTTATGAACTTATGAAGCACTATGCGAAAGACGAAGCGAGCAAGCAAATTGCTAGCGAGCGATATGACTGTCAAGTGCACGTACTGCCTTTTATGGAGTGCACGTAAAAAGTGCAGTAACAAAAATTGCAAATTTCATTCATAGCGTACGCTTTTGTTTAGTCTGAAACTGAGTAAACATGACTTTTTGAAATGATTCATAAATGTTTTCAGTGTTACTTTTCAAAACAGAGTCGACTTTTGCATACAAAGCATTTGACACAAATTACTAAAAGGGTTTAATTTGCGCTTGATAATAGACCTATGGGATCAGAAACAAGGGCCCTCGAGAAGGGACTCTGGATAAGCAATCAAAGTATCTATACCATTCAGAAGATAATGCTTATTCGCTGTGATGGAATTAGGAACGAGAAAATATTTAGCAGATCCGAAATATTCGACTGTTGCAGGCTGCAATTTCAAAGTGCCAATGTATTAAGCACAATTACTGCTTTTATAAGGCTGCATAATAATGTAATAGTACTCCATAACATTTTGGGAAGCAGCCAAATAAGGCAAACAGTTTTTGCTGTTTTAACTGTGTTATAAATCTGCTTTAGGCTTATTCTAGTACTCTTGTGGCTATTAAACAAAGCAGTATGGAGATAACAGAGTCCTTGCAATAAAGCGACAAAAGCCACGCTTGTTTTTATGATTAATCTCAGGAACAATCTGAAATGGCGCATAGAAATTTTACCACTATCAAACAAATTTGAAACTCATACTAGGAACGCTATGGAACAGCTATGGACTTAATTTAAAGTAAACTTCTATATTCAGTTAGCCCGAAAGTCGCTTTCCACTGTCTGTCTGTTCCTATGTGTGCTTATATCTTTAAAACAACTACGCAAAGGATATTGATGCGGTTTTTTTTTAATAGATAGAGTGATTTAAGAGGAAGGTTTATAATTGTGTATGATTCTACGCAGACAAAGTCGCCGGTAGAAAGAAGGTCGTGTCATTAAAACGTCAAAGCAACATTAAGTGACACACACGCTCTACTACTGTTACTGCATTTTCAGATGGTTTTCAATCTTTTTCTGCAATTTTTTCAATACACTTACTTTTCTAGTTTAAGCTTTATTCTTGTTAACCATCAATTCTGGTGTGTCTCCAAACATCTATGAGATACATACATACATACATAAATCACGTCTTTATCCCTTACGGCGTAGGCAGAAATCTATGAGAATTCTTGCTTAAGTTGCATGAAGAATATCCGTTTAAAATTTCAGAACTTAGACTAAACCGTTAACATTTCGGGACTTTGTAAACTCACTTGAGAACATCGGGATAAAAATTAACCAATATATTAATTCAAGTATCCGTCTCCTTAGAAACATACAGACAGACATGCAAACTTTCGTTAGGATAATTATTTTTTCTCAAAAATGTCCGTTAAAGTCGTCATTGTTAACTACATATCAGAACAGGAAGTTAACTGTTGCCGGTTAGTCCAAAATTAAAAAAAAAAAACATTACTGTCGCGCTAAAGTCGACAGTAATGTTGCATACAAATTCCATTACTGTCTAGTTATTAACTTTTTAAAAATGCAAATCACCATTATAAAATAAAGGCACAAGACTTAAAACATCAAATAAAAAAAAAAAAGCTAGTACGACAACGTGTTTATCTGTGTCGTGACGTGACGTGCTTTAGGTGTTCTGGGTAGAAAAATACACTCTTCAAATGCCATTGATAGAAAAACGCGGCAAAGCAAAACAATTTTCACTATTTTATTTTCATTTATTTTTGTTGTTGTTTTATTTTCAATTTTTGAGAAAAGCACTATACTTGCCTCGGCCAGAATAGCATTGCTGGCTTCGTATTATTAAACGGACTCGCAAGCTCGTCCGTTCAAACCAATACTCAGCCAGCAATTGCCTACTTCCTGGCCTAGACAGTAATGTACTAATTCAAGTCTCCCAGCTACTCACGCATTTAGACTCGAGAATAGTCGAACATGTTCAAACATGTTACGTGAGTTACCCGTATGTTTCCAATGTGTCGATCTCACGGTAGTTTTTTGTTAAAAATTCTTCCAATAGCTACTTCAACACGTTTTTGTAGTAGACATTCTCTCCAATCACGCTGTTGTTTTGGCTATATGTTTGTACTGCAAGGTATTACACATTGACCTTGTCATCGATCCGGATTACTGGGAACGTGTGCCACATACGATCACCGCGCAACACAGACGAAACAACCAAATAGAGTGGCAATACGGGCGGTTACCGACATAGCGAAGAACCGACAACCGCTGGGGTAAACGTGTTCTTGAGTGGAGACCGCGACTCGGCAAACGTAGTGTAGGACGCCCTCCGGCCAGGTGGGATGACGATCTGCGAAAGACTGCAGGCAGATGCTGGATGCGTCAAGCTAAAGACAGGGCGCTATGGCGCTCATTAGGGGAGGCCTATGTCCAGCAGTGGACTAATATAGGCTGATGATGATGATGATGATGACGGGCGGTCTAATTCTGCAATACATAAGGAATTATCCTTGACGTCTAACAAACATTTTTCGCAAACTGATTTTGTTATATGAATTTTTATTTAACGTCATGCAACGACTGAGAATTAACTACTTTTCTGGATGGAATACGAGAAAACGGGTCACCTGATAGTAACCAAACACTACCTCCTTTGACACCCGCACCACCAAAGATTGCTGATGGGTTCACAGCCTAGAAGATAAGATGGAATACATCATGTGCAAAATTTTGCCGGTTGCCTTACTCTCCTCGCCGGAATACAGCGGCGCAAGCTCTGCCGCTTGCCGGCAGGACTAGTGAATAAGATGGTGATAGCGTTCCAGTCGAATCCTGCGCAAGATTCTAGTTCTTGTAAAAACAATTCATATACCGATCATAATAGCAGCTAGCCCAAATCTAATGACCAGTAACTAGGCTAAGTATTAAGCCTACTGCTTGCCATTTGCCGGACTATGTGCACACTGGTTCGGCGAAATGATATTGTATATAAATTGTACAATTTCCTCTCTATCAGTAATTCCTCTATGGCGCGCAATCACACCCCGCACACACTCACGTACTCTCAACGTATCACGACACAATGTCACTTACGCCACCGAATAACCTATTAGACACTGAGAACGGATGGTAATTTCAAGACAACTTTAACGTACCTACTGATGGGTTTCTAGGTTATAGAATAGACTGAGTAGGTAGTCTGGAAAGCTTTTCTCCAAGATTTTGCGGCGCATTCTTCTTGGCAATGATGGTCTTTCCGAATGCGCTGGTAGTTTCAAAGAAGACATGTAAAGAAGCCTTTGGCGGCCAATTCGTAAAAATAAATTTTGAATTTTTGATTAGTGGAGTAAAGGGCACCGTATAACTAAGTTATGTCTAAAATTACGTCACATATTTTACTGCCTTTTAGATATACATGCACACATACTCATATCACGGTAACAAGACCTCATGGCCACGTTTAGCATAACTGTAGGCGTATAGGTATAAAAAGGGAATCAAAATAGTGATAGGTAGCTTCCGCATCGCCTAGCCTTTTAGATATGGCTCTGTATTTCATTCTTATGTGTTTTATAGGTACGACCTAGGTACGTGTAGGAGCCACATGTTGATTATGATATGCTTTGTCAGTATAAATGAGACGTCAGATACAAAAGATTGAATTATTTTCTTTTTTAATTTATGTTTTGACTAGCTTCTGCCTGCGACTTCGTCTGCGTAGAATTATACATAAAAACCTTCCTCTTGAATCACTCTATCTATGAAAAAAACCGCATCAAAATCCGTTGTGTAGGTTTGAATATATAAGCATACACAGGGACATAGGGAGATAGGGACATGGGGACAGAGAAAGCGACTTTGTTTTATACTATGTAGTGATGATGATAGTGATTACCTTGTCAGTCAGAAGACAGCAACAGGCTGGATATAGCCTTCCGCAAAGATGCTCTCGATTGGTTTTGAGCTACTCGCAGCCACCGACTTCCTGTGGTATTCGCTAGACCTTCAGCCTAACACAATTCTGTAACGACAATGTATTAAATTCCCTCTCTTTTTTCTAACTAGCTATTATACCAATCATTACAGTAGTTACGCTGTGGCAAGCTGCTTATTTCAAATGCATGGAAAAGGCAGGTAGACCAAGCGTCGCCTTCTACACGCTTGCCAGCGCACGAGACATTTTGTTGTGGGCACCCCAGAATAGCAACACTGAGATTACCGAGACGGTTAACATAATTAAAGTTGTTCAAAATGAATGCGGAAGATTCCTTTTTTGATACAGATTTTATAAATTTGGTGCTTTATCAGACTTTTTTACAGAAGAGGTAACGCCTGACGCGCTAACCTGTTTTTGTAAATTGAATACTGGCCGCTTAGAATGGCATCAGCCACAGCGCCCACTGAAGAAGGAGCGAACTGCTTTTGTTTTTTTCTTTTACAGAGAGAGCTACGAAGACCTATTACGACCAAAATTAGCCATTCATTCATTAAAAATTAGACACTGTTAAAGTACTATAAATAAGTACGTAATACAGGATCTGAACAAAGGTGAGTATTGTATATTTTCCAAGTATAAAAAATAACTTCAAAAATATACTCATTGCCACAGAATTTGGCCCCGTCTCCATAAAAAAACATAATCCTACTATATTATAAACGTGAAAGTTTGTAAGTATGGATGGATGGATGGATGTTTGTTAATATTTCACACCAGAACGGCTGGACAGATTTGGATAAAATTTGAAACAAAGATAGATTATAGTCTAGAATAACACTTAGGCTACTTTTTATCCCGAAAATTTGCGTAAATCCTGCGGGATTCTATGCATACGAAGTTGCGATATTACATATACAGGAGGGCCATATTTTTACCGCTGATTATAGCTTTAAGGTTCTACATAGTACAATCTCGGAATTATTCCGAAGTAAGTGATTGGGGGAATTTTACAGGTACCCTTGTTAATGTTTTTCAGGCCCCTATATCTGATCTGGACATGAAGTGTGACGCCCTCTAACCTAAACCTGCAGCCGTCTTATATACTGCTACGTCAATAATGTCCGACATGCTGCCACTGTTTGCACTCGTTTAATCGGCCATCATGGCCACACTTAAGAGCATATGAATCGAAGCCCTCGTGGAATTAGTCTAGCAGTCGCTGTAGCCGAAATCACCAGGAGAAATAAATAATGTATCAAGTTAAGACGACAATAGTTCTAATACAACTCTCAGTTTATTAGTCAACAAGCAATCACTTCCCGTTGCCGCGTTGTGTTCGCCATAAAATTCAGGCCCAGCGATTTCTCATACAGAACCTTCTGCTTCGAATAACCAGACGAGTGTGCAGGAATATCAACAACAAATTGTTGAATAATTCAACAAAATATCTACCGGGAAAATAGTAAGCGCTCTTCTTGACAGCGTTGGAATAAACCGACCATTGTCATATATTATTATCGAATAAAATTTATGAGGACTCAAACGATTTTGGGGACCATTTTGTTGATAACGTCCCTGAATAGGTGCCGGGATAAATTATAGCACGTTTTATATGGAATCTATTGAGATCGGAAAATATTGGTATAAATTTTGAAATTTGTTGCTAGTGTTCTAGATTATTCATGAAGGCAGATGAAAAAAGAATGAAATGTGGTGAGAGATTGATGAATGTGGATGAAGCGATCGTAGCAAGCGGAACAAAGTAGTCCCTGTAGTGGGAAAGAGTGACAGTATGTATGTATCCATGGTTAAAAGCAAACACAGTACGAATAGAATTACTGAAATTTGTACGAATTTTGAATACCTTTATCTTATTATAAACAATTGAATGAACCAGGCGAAGGCGATTTTTCGGAACGACATTAAGGTCCGGCCACACCAGTGCGTAAAAGACGTCGACGGTGCGTTTACGCAACAAAATGTATGAATAAACGGTGAGAGAACGTGACGCATGCGGCACGTCACTGCCTTTACGCAGCGGTGTGGTCGCTCCTTTAATGATCAAAAAACAAGAGTAGTAGTAAGCTTTATTTTGTGTTCATAGTCATATTTTACAAAAAAAAACAATTTAAACGATGTTATCATCAATTATGTACAGAAGTCGTCCGTATATCACCCTCGCATTGTTTGTTTGCTACCTATTTAATAATCAATGTACAGCAGCAAAATATCAAATAATTAAGTTGCTAACTTTTTAAAACACCAATCAATGTAATATAACTACCACGAAAAACCAGAAACTATTACAGTCTAAACTAAAGTAAAATGCAGCTAAAACGACGACGAATGAATTTCAATCCATTCGACATCCGATACCAATCGCATTCATTCATTCATTCCTAAGCTTAATAACGACTAAAACATTCCCAGACGCTGCTCAGAACGAATGTTAATTTAACAAGGTGAAAGACCTGACATTGGAACATAGAGTAATTAACCAAATAGAGTGTAATAATGGCTATCCAATTATGGCAACACATCAGTTTATTTCCACTAACACCATACTAACACTGAGTTTGAATTTTTTTCTCCTCTATTATCGTATTTAATTCAATATGCCACAACGACTAAATATTAAACTTCTTCTTTATAAACGCTCTATAGGCATCTGGTAACTTAGCAATCGTTTGCCCTTACCTGTGAAAGATAAATGTCAAAATAACAGATAAGGACAAACGATTGCTAAGTTAGCACAAGCCTACAGAGCTTTTGTGAATAAGGTAAAACTATCTATATCGATCGTTATAGCTGCTTCATCAACATCACTACATAGTATAAAATAAAGTCGCTTTTTCTGTCCCCGTGTCCCGATGTATGCTTATATCTTCAAAACTACACAACGGATTTTAATGCGGTTTTTTTTAATAGATAGAGTTATTCAAGAGGAAGGTTTATATGTATAATACATGCATAATATACCGTGCGAAGCGAAGAAACCGGTCGCTAGTTACTGATAAATGTTAGAACTTCGGCTGACCAACCAGAGGGTAGTAATTGCCGATTTCGGCTTGATATATAAGTAATTATACTTCACATGAACTATATGACAATTCCACTCTATTAAGTTGTGTGCTCTATGTATTCAAACTTTATTTTTGACAGATGCAAATAACGCCTTGAAATTAAAACGACCTAACTCAAAATATTACTAGTTCAAATTGTAAGCCGTACCTAATGCATTATAAATAAGTCTGTGCTTGTATTTGAAACTGCAATTTATTCATCAAAATTTTCCTTCATTTAGCTTCTAGCTTGTTGTCGCTTCAAAAGGTAGAAGTCCGCTTTATGGATATTTGAGGAGTATTATTTTTGATACGATATTATGAGGTCCGATTCCACTTGAAAATTGGAATTATTTTGAAGGGCAGTGTAACAAAAAAAAGTTCCAAAATCACTGCAATAAGTGGAAACTAGAATAACATAGAAAACCACTTAGATTTTCTTATAACTTACTATCAACAATTGAGATTGAGTAGAGTATTTTGTCTAGCCGTAGCCTTTTGAGACTTCGTAAAGCAATTTATTTAATTGTTAGTCAAACATCAAATTAATCCTGACCCCACGATATCCCCAAGTTAACCTTTCAAACTTATAATTAAACAACGCTTTTATAAGACTCGTTATAAATTGCCTTCTTGCAACCAAAATTCAAATTAAATTTATTCATCAACGTCATTTTAGTCAGCTGTACCTACTTTAAAAATGTCTGTTTTCAACACAGATTCAAAGAAGTATAAACAATGTCAGACATATTTTGTCATAACCATAAAGAATATAAACTCATGCTGGTCTGGGAGTAAAGAAAAAACATAGAATTTACCAGTTGCTTCTCTTCCCGCGCAGATGGTAAAAGCCCATAAAGGGAATAGGCGAACGTCTCAGGAGTCAAGTTATAGGCGATGCGGCTAGCATCCCATCATTATTTTGATTTCCTTCTCCACCTATAAGCCCTTAATCATGCTAAACGTGGCCTTTAGGTGTTATTACCTTAGGCTCAGTCTACCCCGTAAGGGATAAAGACGTGATATACAGGGTGGAAAGTTGAAATGGGGCAGCAAGGGCACCTACTAGATCCCTTGCTGCTACGCGAAAATGCTCTTAGGAGACCTTTACTAACTTTTTGAGTGATGACAATCGACATTCACAGATTTTTGATAAAATGTACAGTCAGCGAAAAAATCGTCAGTTTTGACTTTTTTTTTAAATGCCAATCGGTCCCATTTCTATCAAGGATTAAAACACTCTTTGAGACCAACCGAGGTTACAGTCTCTTAAGGTCAGTTAAGGTCTGGCGTATGATTGACGTCTCTTGTATTTGACGTAGCGGCGAAAAGGTTAATTTTGATGTCAAAAAACCTTGAACCGTAATGGCAGTCAGGTGAACCTAATGCCTTATTAAGTCCAACGCACTTGAGATCGCAAACACATCCGCCATTTTATTTCTCTCAAACTGAACAGAATGAGGATACGACTTACAAGGAACCAGAAAGAGATGGTGAATGCCAAAGCGCCAACGCATAAGACCGTGAATACAGTTTGCCGCTTGTACATTTTGTGCAAGAAGTTTGCGCCATTGGCATGAAGTTTGACATTCGATACGTGAGCTAAGTGTAAGCTACAAGCATGTTTACTCCCTGCCTTTGACAACATGGCCTCAGTTAAGATTGCTAAACGGATGAAGTCACAAAGTAAGGTAGGGAACGCGAGCAAAACAGGATCTCGTCAGAAATCGTTGCCTCTCGCAAACATTTTGTTCTTATAATCACCGAACATCGTCGTCTGCGGTAATAAAATTATTTCACAGTAAACATTTTGTGAATTAAATTTTAAGGAGTTCTCGCTGAGAGTAATAGCCCGCTCCGAGCAATAAAACGTTTCTACACAAAACCTCATTTCTCCTTACCTGTAAATAAAACGAAAAGATTCATAGGGAAAATCGCGTTTCCTTTTTATTTATTATCATTGTTAATTATGAAAGGTTTTATGTAAGATTTGCTAAGTAAGACATACTGGCTGTTGTTCGCGATTTTGTCTGTCATCGACGGAAACTATGCAGTATCCCAGATGAAAATTGGTCTATCAGGGATATAGGTTCAGTGGTTTCTAAAACCTTTCATTATAATGTGTGTATATAAACTCTCCTTTCATCATCATTATTATCATCTTTGGCATACGTCCCACTGTTGCACACAGGCTTCCTCTTAGAATGAGAGAGCTTGGGTTATAGTTAGGGAACTTCACACAAACCATTGAATTGCTTCGCAAATGTATGCAGATTTCCACGGCTCTTCTTTATTGCACACAAAACGTGTAAATCTCTCTCTCTCGCTCTCTTACTATCTATCTCTCAAAATAAAAAAGAACACAATGAAAAACAGAAATCAGCACAAAAGCGAACACCTATAGAAGATCTTACCTATTGCTGTAAGATTGTTATTGTAATGTATAAAAAAAGCCAAAAATACTAATATGTTGGAAACAACAGAATTCTCTAATCCGATTTGACTTACTTCTTCGCTGTCTCATCGCTATCTCTTGTCCTTGTCCTGTGTCTGTTTTTGAGCTTATTCTATAACAAGGCAAGTTTGGAAACACTAAACTAAAGCAAACTTAAAAAAATGTACGCTACACTGACATCCTTGAAAATTTCGTGTAAACTGCGAACAAGTTTTATTCTGTTAGTATTTTACTCAAACTTGAGACAAGACTATCGGCTTACTAAAAACTGTACCTATAAAAGTAAAGCTTAAACTAATAAAAAGTCTGAAACATCAACCTTTATTATTTAAAAACCTAGCCTACTATTATTACCACAAATATTTATATTTTGATCGAAGGAATGGGCGAAAAAAACAAGGAATCATGTTATAGGCGATGAGGCTAACAACCCATCACTAAATTGATTCCACTTTCCACCTATACGCCCACAATCTTGCTAAATGTGGCCTGTAGGTACCTGTTACCTTAGGCTCTGTCTACTCCGTAAGGGTTAAAGACGTGGTTTGTGTATGTATGTTTATATTTCTAAACGACACTGAAAATTAGAACACAGAAAAATCCGAAAAGTAAAGCTATGGCCGAGAATCGAACCCCGATCCTCGTCGTTTCGTGACGCGTGCTATACCCCTACACTAACCATAGCAGGTAAAAAAGTAAAGCTATGGCCGGGAATCGAACCCGGATCATCGTCGTTCCGTGACGCGTGCTATACCCCTACACCACCCAGAGCTGGTAGAAAAGTAAAGCTATGTCCGGGAATCGAACCCGGATCCTCGTCGTTCCGTGACGCGTGCTGCCCTACACCACCCATAGCAAGTGGGTAAACCTTCAAATGTTTCTATCTGTTACTAGCTGTCACCGTGACCTTGTTACTTTGCGATTTTTTGTTGCCAAACGTCATCTGTTTGAATGATGTGTCTAAACGATATAATGTTTATAATAATAATTTAAATTGAAGCCAAGGACTTTTCTAAATTACATTTCTAAAAACAGAGGCCTAATTGTTATAATATTGTTTGTGTTTAGTATCACTAAATTTTGACACTAATTTATTTATGTGGAAAATTCCTTTTTTGATGCCAGAAACCACAAAATGGCAGGATCACGAGGGTTCAAGGTAAAGTTTCTCGAAAGAGAAACATTTGACACGAAAAAAAACCACATTTATTCAAAATGGCACAAGAAAAATTGAATTACCTTTGCACTGATACGAAAAAAGCATTTGCTTGAACATAGACCTCGCTTATAATACGAAATTGAAAAGTTATTTCGAAATCAATGTACCTTAAAATTAAATAATTCAAAGTTTGATTTTCCAATTTACTTTTTAACTTAAAATTGGATGTTTAAATAATTTCAATTACAAAACTTTTAAAGGCTTCGTACCTTCCAAAGTTAAGGTTTGGCTTTGACCAAGCAATTGGGTTTATTCATCAAGGGCACCTAGTCATATTATTTTATAGATATTCTGAGTCTAATTATTCGGCATTGATAGTTTTAGCTTAACATTTAAGGTGCTTATTGTATTAAAGCTACTAAATTATTCTCATTGCCAGTTTGCTGCAAAACGGGTTTCATGATTTTCAAGTTGTTAATTTACTTTCATTGCATAGACTTCTTAAGAGTATTTTTCATTAAATACTCTTTAATATTATCTTTATTTATATCTTATATTTTGCCATTCCAGCAATTATTAAAATTGTTGTTTCAGAATCACAAAACAACAGTTACGTCACCTTTCGAAATATCCTTTTTAAACGGGAAAAAGGGAAAAGTTAACGTCACTAAGTCGCTTAAATGAATATACCAGAAATAGACAAGCCATATAAAGTCGTTTGAATGATTTTCTAGCGAGCGTTTACAAAATTTGATGTCGCTTCAATGTTTCTTCTGGGAATATGTTTGGGGAAATTTCACTTAAGCGACATTTATCTCAGAAGTTTCTATGTTTCGAAGAATAACGTTATAATTGGTGATTAGCTGTTAGAAACTAAAATAGTACTTGCATACAACGCAATATTCTAAACTGGCTCGAAAATAAGTTATGATTTTTTTTCTAAAAAAAAAAAAATTGAAATGCCCTGCATAATTCAAAAAAGGTCGTTTAAAGGGTTTCTCCTTTCCACCGTCGATATGCTTCCAACGGGGAACAAGTTTTGAAACCATCTCAAAGACTTGAAACACAAACCTTACTCACAAGCAAACATCGCCTCAAGCAATTAGTTAAACTTCAGTCAAGTACAACTTAAATGAACACTCACCTCAGTGAACTATGCACGCTGTAGAATAAGATAAGACAAAAGCTATTAAGTACGTGTTCACGTGTTTTTACTGAAAACAACGTCAAGTCAAGGGAAAGAGACAAATAAGATTCAATTATTTCAGTTCCCGGAATAGTCTTTGAAGTCAGAGTTCTGTTTGTTCTGTTCTGAATGCAAGCCTCGTTCACACCAATGTGGTAAGTGAGTACGCCAGTAATTACAATTTGCAAGTGGCCGGTCAAGCTCTTGACGTTTCAAGAAGAGTATACACAAATCACGTCTTTATCCCTTACGGGGTAGACAGAGCCTTAGGTAACAGGTACCTACAGGCCACATTTAGCAAGATTGTAGGCGTATAGGTGGAAAATGGAATCAAAAGTAATGGGTTTCTAGCCTCATCGCCTATAACACGATTCCTATTATTTTCGCCCGTTCCCTCGATGGTCTTTTACCATCTGCGCGGGTAGAGAAGCAACTGGTACATTCTATGTTTTTTCTTTGCTTCCAGACCAGCATGGAAGAGTATCGTGTGAATAAACTTCAGACTATCAGTTTGAATTAATAGAGTTGAGAACAGTCAGACTTTACTGATGTTATTGTAACGAAAATGTGCTCTTAATGGTTTAGGTGAAAATCTGCTGTTACAAGTTATTTATTTAGGTCTAGGAATCGTTTTGTCAAGATCTTATCTTCGAGAAAAAAATATTGTTTAATTCTCTTATACGTACGTATAGGTACAACTTTTAGGCTTTCCACGGTTCCCTAATAGTTGGACTAGCTAAAAGAACACCTAGCCAAACTCATGCCCAGTTATTGTTATTTTAGATACTGTAAAATTAAATTTTAATATCGTTTTGTTATACCAGTAGAGAATCGACGCTGGCGACGATTAAAACTATCACTTTCAATTAACTCGCTGGTTATTCAAGCAATTTAACTTAATCGATGCACGTGAACGAAGCATTAGTTTAATAATGATAGAATAACACGGATCTGTGTATTCAGGGGCAATTTGTGGTGAAACAAGTCAGGCCGTGGCTTGCGAAAATTCGTTATCCAATAAAGCGGAATCAAAATACTGTAGTGAACCGTATTTAGCCGAGCATTCCTCGTTTGACAATCAGTTATTTTAACTAAGAATCCATGTCGGTTGTTGTTCAGCTTGTATAATGTATAGGACGGTGCAGCTATGCGCCGACAGATGGCGCTGTGCTAGTTTTAAACGTGGTATCGAAGTGTCGTTCTACAAAGCATATGAGCGACCAGTTTTATTTCTATTGTGAGAATTTAATTGCATATCGAAGGAAAGTGACTGTTTTGGAAGTTTAATATAGTTTGGTATATAGTACGACTTTCATTCAGATACCCTTAGACCATTCTCAAACATTTGAATTATGTAACATGCGAAATAACATTTGAATTAAGTAGGACGGGTATTTCGAGTATCAGGTAGCGTTGTATTAAGAAGAGCGTTGACCCCGAAGACTCGTTAGTACAGGGTGCGTTTTCCAAAAAAAACCACACGTATATTTTTTCCAGAATTTAAATATTCTGGATTTTTATTACTAAGAATCGTTTACCCTATCGATTCTCATACAAGAAAAAATGTGTCCCAGATTTTACTCCGGGCTTTTTTTCCTGTTCGTCACGTTCCAAACTAGGTATATTAAAAAAGTGACGAATTGGAATGGAAATTTTGGGACACATTTTTTCTTGTAAAAAAAAACCAAAATAGTTAAATAATCGGACATGGCAATAATTAAAAATTGTGTGTTGTGAGTAGTACTGTTCATAAAATTCAAGCTTTTTTTCTAAACAGAGCGGCAAACAAGCATTACCTAAAGGTATGCGTCTTTCATAGATTCTCGCTACACCAAGAAAGTTTCAGATAACACGTCATAATAAATAAAAATAAATTTGTTACTGAACCAATCTTGGATATTTTGACGAAGACTACAAGTGAAAATAACAGCTTGTAAGTACCAACCATAGATCGTTTATTTACTTTATTTAATAAAAAAACGTATTAATTTTGTTGCTCTATAAGTATAGGTACTAAACAGAAACTCCTCATCCATTAATTATCCCAGTTAGTCAAATATACATACACATACACATGCACAAATCACGTCTTTATCCCTTACGGGGTAGACAGAGCCTAAGGAAACAAGACCTACAGGCCACGTTTAGCAAGACACTGTGGGCGTAGAGGTGGAAAGTGGAATCAAAATAGCGATGGGTTGCTAGCCGCATTGCATATAACATGATTCCTATGCCCATTCCCTTGATGGGCTTTTACTATCTGCGCGGGAGGAGAAACAACTGGTGCATTCTACGTTTTTTCTATACTCCCAGACCAGCATGGAAACGATATATAAAAATTTAATAAATAAAAAAACGTATTATTTTTGTTGCTCTATAAGGTACTAAACAGAAATTCCTCATCCATTAGTTATCCCAGTTCAAAATATTCAAGACAAAAAATATCTCGAATGGTTTTCAAATAGCGGATGGCTCACACCTCACCATTTCGAAGTTCCAAAAAGTTTTCCATCTATCAAGCACCTTCCATTCCTATCATTCTGAAACTTTGAACTTCTTCAGATTTTGTGTGCCTACTTACTGGTTCACGTATGCGCTGAATGCAAATTTTCTTGCTACCTTTAATTTAAATACCTAATTGAATCCGGCGTAACTTAGCGAAGCTTTTTACTAAATTAACAAAAAATCTGCGGTTTGGTAGCGGAATAGCAAGGTAAATGTTTCTTGTTCACATTTAATTTTGATTACCAGACAATTTTTTTTTATCATCTTACATACTTACATACATAAATCACGTCCTTATCCCTTACGGGTTAAACAGAGCTTAGAGTAACAAGACCTAAAAGCCACGTTTAGCATAATTATGGGCGTATAGGTGGAAATAGAAATCAAAATAGTGATGGATTGCTAGCCGCGTCGCATATGACATGGTTCTATTGAATCAGGTGTTACTTTGCGGGGGTCCATTTAAATGAACAAAAGTTATTTTCCCTTGCTACTCCGCTACTCACGTGCAAGATAACCAAGCCTGTGTGAAATATATATATAAAATAACGTCGTACATACCAATACGACGACGTTGTGCTCATTAAACTTTGATAATGATCCCGTAGAGGGATCGAAACGCGTCAGCGTTTGTTTGGTGTAAGGGTTTAAGTTTGTTGGATTTATATGTGTTTTATGAGGCAGTAGTAGAGAGAGGGATTGCATGAAAAACATATATTTCACACAGGATTGGTTATCTTGCACGTTAGTAGCGGAGTAACAAGGTAAAAAATTTTTGTTCATTATGACATGATTCCTATTTTCGCCCGTTCCCTAAATGAGGTACTATCTGTGCGGGAGAAGCAACTGGTACATTCTGTTTTTTTCTCCCCAAACCAGCATGGAAGAACAAATGGCATCTTACAGAATGATGTAATAAAACAGCTTGATAAGCCACTCGATCAAAATAGGGAAAACCTGTGATATTTACTCTGCTAACATAACACGCTGGCACTGATTGTCTAGTGCTGACTCATATGAATAGACACGCACGAAAATATGAGACACCAATTGGGCACTTCGATGGCAGTTCTGGGGCCCGATTTTCGAAAGCACATCACTCGGAAGTGCCACTCGAAAGCGGTGTAAATCAGCTCCAAAACTACAGCTCTAATCAAAGTTTTGACAAGTTCACAAGATTAATGAGAGCTGTGATTGTCTTCTATGCTACTCGTATTTTTAATTTAATACAATTTTTCACCACTTTCGAGTGGTATTTTTTTACATTGTGCATTCAAAAATCGGGCCCCTGATCAGAATCACTAGCAATATTGATTTTAGTCAAAGGCAAAAAATTACTGAAAGTTTTCATACAATTTTCAACTTTCCATTTTGTTACTCTCATACAAGACAAGTGTCTATGAAGAAGAACGGAAAATATTTTTTTCAATGGTTTAGCTTTGGTTAAGTTTTTAATTAAGTTAAAGTCATTATTCTTGTTAAATAAATTATTTTGTCATATACTATGATATAAAGAAGAAAATGAAAGAAATAAATGTAAACTGATCCCTTAAAGGGATAAGTCCGCCATTGTGCATATATTTCAGTGTTTCTCAATTGTATTTGTTTTTTGTTTATTTTGCACAATAAAGAATTGACATACATAACATACCTACATTATTTCGAAATAAACAATAAAGCTTCAGATATCTTTTTTTTCAACAAGGAAGATGAACAAGAATTGATATCCGCAACACTAGAGGATTGCAAATGCGTTGCCAACCTAGAGGGCAGGGATATAATATACCTCTTGTGTCAGTTATTTCACCGGCTGCCTTACTCTCCACGCCGGAATACAGCAGTACAAGCACTGCTGGTTGGCGGCAGGATTAGCGAGTAGGTAAGACGGTAATTAGCGATCTGGACCTTGCTCGAGGTCCTCTCACCCGCAAGATTTGCGGTCACATTGAACATTTTAAGGGGCTTGCACACTCCATTGTAGCAAATTAATGGTGCAATGACACGTGGAATTTTTAGACGCTTTTATTCGGCTGTTGTGAAAACATGGGATTTTCGCTGTTATTAACACAATCATTTAATACCGGCAGAAAAGAAATAGCGTTAATGTGACTCCTAAAAGATTTGTCTACATAAATTTGATACTTATCTTATCTTCTTAGATATTGTATGCATGTACTCTTATTGTATTTTGTATGTATGCATGTGTGTAGTAATGATTTAGTAGTTTATTTTATGTTTTTTTATTGTACTTAGATATGTATGCTCTATATTGTGGCTTTCATGATCTGGAATTTTAAAATTACACTTCGTCGGTCCCTCGTTTAATGCTCCTCTCAAAGGTTTTGTATGTTTTTTTATATTTGTACAATAAAGCATTTACTTACTTACTTATTGTTATAAACTGTCTCTAGTCTCCGCGACACAGGCCCTGAGTCTAATGCGGAGGTTGCCGAACAAACATGTAACCTTTTGCATATTATAAATAAATACTTTTTTAATTTTTTTACTTATAACCAGACACAGATCCTAATGAAACAGTTCTTGAAAACCAGTTTTTCTGGCACTAGCAGAACGAAGCGCTGAAACTGACTTATTACTGAAACACGCCTTATGTGAACTCTACCAAGATAATCGGGGGATCCTCCAGCTGAAAGCCTTTCACAGGTTGTAATTTACGAGAACCGGTCACGTGCTCCACTTAGCCCGGGAACGGAATCGTAAAACTTTATACAGACTTTAGCCAGATTCATTGTCGGCTGTGAGAGGGTACACCGATAAAGATATACCAGGTGAGCTCTTAGAAACAGATCGTCGAATGTAAAATTTAGATTAGACATGTTTTCTACGGGATATAGCCAGCCATTACCTTTTATGAGCTGCCGATATGTCGACGCAGTTGCAAGCATTATGATCAGTTTTACGATCATTTACATTCATACATACCGTCACGCCTCTTTCCCACAGGGGTAGGCAGAGACTACTTTATTCCACTTGCTACGGTCCTGACATATTTCTTTCGCTTCATCCACAGTCATCAATCTCTTCATACATGCTCATCGGTTTCGGGTACTGCTGACCTGACCTTTTTCCAAAACGTCTCCTATTTGGTCTCGGAACGTCCGTCTAGGCCTTCTCGTCCCAACGTAACCATTCACACTCTCCATATATCTGTTTAGTTAGTCTACTTTCATCCATCCGCTCTACATGCCAACTAAGCATACTTTTTTCTATCCTAGTCACTATCCTCTTTCACACCGGCACGTTCCCTTATCACACTGTTCCTTATTCTATCTTTCAGTGATACACCTTCCATACTCCTTAACGCTCTCATTTTTACTGCATTTATTACCGTACATTGATGTCGGAACAAGCACCCCTCTGTGTCGATTATTTACCGTGAATATCTTTAAATGGTTATCTATTGCAAAAATGTTGTGTCAGTAAAAATATGACAAGAAAGCGGATTTTAGGAGCATAAAATCAGGTGACTGCCACGCTATTTTTTTAAAGGCATGGGACGCTGGTTACGAGACCGTGGCCTGGACTCTCGTTTCGGATCATTCCTGGCGTAGAGGTTGTCCATCGACGTTCATCGCTTCAACGCAGCGAGCATGATGGGCACCGTTGCGCCCGGAATGATGCAGGGCGGATTATTTAGTTAGTTAGGCAGGTGTAACTACTCCATAAGGGAGCTGTATGAAAGGTGTGAATCTAGAGGAGTTGAGTTGAGTTGTAATGTTGTTGATAGGTAATTGAATGTTGGTTCCGTTTTTTTTTTAAATTTATCTTTGTCTGTTAAAATCTACTGGACATTATTGTCATTTTTTTATCTCTGAGATCAAATTGTGGATAATATGAATCCCGTACCAAAATAGCCACCAATTTTGAACAGTTTTAACAATTTCTCCATTCCATTTATCTTCATCGTCATCATATCAGCAATTGGGCGTCCACTGTTGGACATTGGCCTCCCCCATAGACCTCCAGTTGCCTCGGTTAGAAGTTGCTTGCATTCACCGTGAACCCACGACTTTAACCAGGTCATCCGTTCATCTCATTGGTGGATGTCCTACGCTGCGCTCGCCGACCCGCGGTCCCCAACGACCATCAGATCTGTTCTCTGAGCTATATGGCCTCTCATTGCCACTTCAACGAGCTAATTCGTTTGGCTATATCGGTGACTTTTATTCTTCTGATTCGATCCCGTACAGAAACCTCAAGTAAAGCTCTCTCCATAGCTCGCTGAGCAAATCTGAGCCTAATGATTCTATTGTTATTTATTAAATGAGTATGAGTAAATTATATTAGTACAATGTTCAAAATGACGATGACATTAACTTAGCTATTAAACCGGTAAGTAGCAAAGCCCGCGCCTCCAAGGATTACCGAGGTTCCTTCCTAACACACCCTTAGCTTAATCTAGATATTGAACAAGATATAGCTTAAGACGCATTGACACGCCAAATAGGACTTGTCGACAACTATCTACGTAAAGTTTAAGATTCAGGTCGTCGTGTGATAGTCATCTTATTAAAGTGTATCTACTTTGCCAGCAAGGATCATAATCTTAGGATATTGAAGGAAAGAATGATCTTTCTCGACTAATGGTGTATTTATAGCTTTTGTTGGCGCAAATAATTACGTCCAAGAACACTTATTGCGTTTCGTCTCTGTTTGCAAGGCGTGTGATGTTTTTGATACTGACACCCGGAAGTCTTAAATAACAGTAAATTAAAACATACCTACAATAAGGAAATAGTCACATAATTACCACAGCTCTGCTAGCTCGTCTTACGGTGGTAGCTAAATACAGCGTCTCTCCACAGGGTGTGACTATATAAATTTAGATTACTAACAGGTTTAGCTCACACCTGTAAAATATTCAAGCACCTAATGAAACTAGTCTGGAAACTTTGACACGAAGCCAAAAAGACATTTTTCCAAAATATATTGGTGACTAAAATCAGCACTGCGTCTTCCTTTTACCTGAGCTAAGCGAGCTGAGGCAAGTCAAAACGGCATGTGTAAACTTGTCGGTGCGAGTTTGGGTTAGTAATAAAGATGAAGCTAGTTCGCTGTGCGATCCACTGTTCCCTATGATCCAATGTTACCCACGCTCTCCTGGTTCAGAAAAATAATCATTTGTTGTTCAAATAGGATGTTTTTCAACATACATTTCTGTGTTATTACATTTATCAAAGGGATTCTACATGGCCACCTACTGAAACTGTATACATTACGATATTGGGTCGAGGTCTTAACGAGAATCCTTATTAATTATAATTAATGAGTGAGGTCCAGAGGTCTTTCGTGTCACGCGAGGGATATTCACCTTCTGTTATTATCAAATGACATTGTTATATTTTAATGCCATGACCAATTAACGGAAACAGACTGTTATCGGAAAAGACGAATATTGAGAATGACCATTATTTGCGTGTCTATGGAAAATAATGAACAACCTTGTAACGGTTATTCTTAGAAACTGTATAATGATTTATTGAATCAGGCGTTTCTTTATGAAGGTCCTTGTAAATGAAAAAAACAGAACGTGCACCGTACATGTTTATTGTTCATCCAGCTGTTTTTTTTTATTATTTGATATAATCTTTACCACATTAACTATACTATAATAACAAACTATGCGCTTACGGACGTATACTTTATTTCGATGCTATACATCTCTACTATAGACTAATATAATTTAAGGCTCGGGGACCTTATATCCCTTTTATAAATGTATTTAATTTAAATAGACTTTAAGTAGGTATTCTTACTGTATTTTATTTTGAAAAAATGACTTTCAGACAAGTTTCTTGCGGCGCATTCTTCTTAGCAATGATGGTCTTTCCCAATGCGCTGGTAGTTTAAAAAAAGACATGTAAAAGAGCCCTTAGCGGCCAATTTGCAAAAATAAAATTTTGATTTTAGATTTTTTCATTTGTATGCTTTTTTACTCCCTACTGACGTGATCCACTACATTGCTGCTTTAATACTACTAAATATACGTAAACGTAAATTGAATGGATTCAATGGACTGGAAAATTCCTCAGACTAAGAAAACAAAATACATGAACATTTATTACCTATTAACGTGGAAGAATTCGACACGCACGTGAATTCCGAGTTGAGAAGTCAATACACCGAACAATCAAAACTTAAGCACTTTAACTTTGTTCCTTACATGCGAATGGGACGGAACTGCTCTTTTTGCTAAGTCGGTTAAAACAGATTTCTCCATTGATAGTACGTTTGACCTACATCGCTTGGAAACTGAACCCGGAAATTCGATTTGAACTTTTCTCGCGGTCTTTGATGAGGTAAAGTGGAAGTTTCTTCGTATTGTCTGCCTAACTGGCGACAACGAGAACTGAAATTGTTTTTAATTTTAAGATTTTGCGCCTAAAAAATGCTACAAGACCCATATATTAAGCCTATGTGTTAATAATAAGAAAGTAGTTCAAATGTACGGTCGGCGTTCGCAACATTTATAGATTTCTTCTGAAATAGTACATTACATTCCGAGGGTGTTGAAATAAAGAAATGTCTCAGATCGCAGGAACTTGTTGCACGAGCCAAAAGCGAGGGCAATAAACATGCGACCTGAAGCTTTCTTTATCACCGCCCGAGGTTTGTACACAATTTTACGTCTTCCCCTGGCCAGGAAACAGAAATACAGCCCGGGGTGACGTAAAAAAAAATTAAGTTAAAATTACTGAAAAGCGAAATCACTGAAGAAAAAGCAATATTTTCGAAACCGTTAGCAATGATTCATAGGTATTAAATGAACCCATAATTAATAACCAGAACATTTCCTTACTTCTTTTACCTGTTACACCAACAGTGGCAATTTTAACGCTTCTCATGTTAACAAAACGTTTGGATAATACGCTTTACGTCAACAAGTCATACAAAACGAAGCTTATTTCGTCATACAGATTCTGTTGATGTAATTAACTAAGGCCCTGTGAGATCAAAGCGATTTTGCTTGATTATTAAAGAACATTTTACGAGATGAAAGACTTATCAAATGACGGAACGTGAATGGTTTTGTTGAAGGTTCCACGTATTTTTATTGTGACGTGGAAACCTGTAAAACGTTTTATAATTTCATTTTAACTTTTTTTTTGTATTTTTTCCTATTTCTGGCAAGAACACTTAAAAGGTTAAGCGTCGGGAAGGTCGGGCAAATGAGTCTTCTTCTTCTTTTTTAATATGGCCCCATCGATCGATGCGATGATTTCGCCAATGTCAAAGTAATAAATACAGTATCCAAAAATCTTATGACAAAAATGTCGGCAACGTTGTACGGTAGAACACGGTCAAAAGACCCCCCCCCCCCCTGTCGGGCTCTTAGCCAACGGTCAATGATATCCCTCGGAGACCGCCAGGAAATCATTAGCCGATGCCCAGGATGCACCGGACCAATCACTGTTCTTCCCTCGGACGGATCCAAAAAGGAACCGCAGCTCTTGACCACACGCGGAGGTAGCCCGACTCGCACCCCGGTGAAATAAGTCATTTGACTACAAATGAATATGTCGCTACAGTCGAACTTTCAAGTGGACAGCTGAAACTCATCGGCATCATAATAATATATATTTTATGATGTGCAAATAATTTTCAGCCACAAATGGCACACCACATATTTGACTGATGCATGATGCGGTGTTTCATTAATGTTTTCAATTAATTTTACTTTTATTTAAAAAGAACTTAGTACCTATACGTTTTTATTAGAAAGAGATCTGATGTATGCTGTAAAATCACCACAAATGCTGGTGCCTGCTTTATATATTATATTGGGCCAATGTCAAACAATCTTAAAGACATGAATATGGGTTCAAAAAATACACGGTACTCTGTAATAATACATTTGAATAGGTATAGAAAAAGAATACTTTTGTTTTTTAATTTTTTTTGCGATTGGGATTTTGCTGTCTTAAATTAAGGTCTAATAGGTTGTTTTGAACAGAATGTTTCTTTTTTTCCAAAAAACTGTTATGATAAAAAGTAACATATTTCTACACTTTTATTCGTGTAAAAAACCTGCTAAATCGTCTCATACCTAAGTCAGAATCTGTGAAAGCACTTGAACATTCGTATCAAAACCATTTCCAACAATGAAAACCAGAACAGTAGGGTAAGTGGCGACAAACAGATGCTCTTTGTAAGTAAATAGGAAAAAGTTCCGGCTATGGATGCAGTTTCAAGGCGGTTCCGGTGGCCGCGAGGGAGTTATATTCTTGAGTGCACCTATCCATCTTTGTTTGTTAATATTTAACAGCTTGGCTATAGTGTTTTCCGTTAAGGAAAATTGGTACAGAAAGGCAGTAACTTGAAGATGTTTTGAAAAATGTTGTCTATCTCTGTTGTCTTTTATATTTTGTTTCTGAAGTTCCTGTGTTTATTTTTATGGAATGTGAAAGAAAAATATTTTTCTTTATCACGGAATTCTAAGGAAGGTTCTCAATTCGACTGCATTTTGTTTTGTATGTCCACAACTTCGCCGTCTTTGCTTTTTTTTATTTGTAAGTTTTTTACGTTGTAATTTTTTTAAAAACCTACGTTCTTTTTGTGTTATTGTAGCACCCCTTGTTTTGAGATTGCGTCACAGACAATAATTGTACCGTAATTTAGATATTTAACATCCAGCCTAATTTGCCCACTGCCGAGCAGGCCTCTTCTCAGAACGAGATGGCTTACATTTTTGTTATCTTCTTTTAAGAAGCGTAAACGTTTATCAGAGATCATCTAGATTTGATAAGCTAAGGCTATTCATGCATATGGACTGCAAGCAGAACGGTATATAATCCACGATGTTCGTATTACACTCATGGTTTATCTCCATGGAGTAATATTTTTACTCGTTTCCTGAGGGAACGACTAGGGCGAGAAATATGTGTCGCGGTAAAAATTTGAAACGTTTCAGAATGGAGCGAAATTTGTTTGCATTTTGTGATTTAATGTTGTTTGAAACTTTTTTTTCCGCTTTATTGCGTGCGTTTTTCACATAACGTTTAATTGGGTCAATGTCCGACTCGTATTTGGACTAATTCAAATTGATTTCATTCCTATATTATTGCATCATATACGTTGGGATTTAACTTTAAAAAAAAACCGTTTTCACTAAATCCCGAGTTCAGGTTCTATTTAATTAAATATTAAACTAAGCACTTTATTGTATTCGGTTTGGTTTTTTTAGAATCGGCAAAAATATCGATAGCGTTTTAGGCAACTAAAAATGAGAGTTGTTCAGTATCAAGGCTATAATCATAAGTGTGACTATAACAAAAAAGTCATAAATACGTGGACACAATACACTTAAACCTAAAGAAATTAAGTTAATACTTCAACATTCAGTCTTTCTCTTTCCACCCAATATTACGTGTCCCTTTTAAGCGGTCAGAAATCGACACCGATTAAGGCACACCAGAGTGCAAGAACTAAAAGACAAATAGACCCACCATTTCACTTCTAGCTCTAGGTTTTTTGGCCGATACGTTGTAGATACGGGCTCTTAGAAATACAAACTCCTGATGTGCTAAATAAAGCAACTGAGTTGAATTCGGCTTTTTCAAGGGTTAGAGGCTTGAATAAACTTTGTTTTTTTTCTGAATCGTAATAAACTTTCATAGTTATAATTTTTGGTAATGTCCTAAAATATTTCCATTGTATAATTTTTCTTTGTTAATCACTACATAGTCACTACATAGTATAAAACAAAGTCGCTTTTTCTGTCCCTAAATCCCTATGTATGCTTAAATCTTTAAAACTACGCAACGGATTTTGATGCGGTTTTTTTTAGTAGATAGAGTAATTCAAGAGGAAGGTTTGTATGTATAATACATGCATAATATACCGTGCGAAGCCGGGGCGGGTCGCTAGTATCTTAATAATCGAAAGCCCAGACGAACGATCTAAAAGTTCCACTTACGGCCACGAGGGATTGCGAAGTGCGAACTATTTATTTTTCTTTGGCGGAAGAATATTGATATAACGTTATTTGTAATCGACGTGACAATAACTTTTATCGAATGCAATAAACTTAGCCTAACTTTTACGAGACAACGTGTCAAAGATTATCTTTAGGGGATTGAAGGTCAGTTTGTCCGTAGCTTGAAAAAATATATGACAAAGGCGTTGTAGTGTACGTCACGCTTCCTTATATGTTTAGCATAAGATCATATATATTATGTTACGTGTAGTAGGTAATAGATTCAGTATTAAAGAAGTGTATTCGAAACAACTTGTCTTTTCTGTTACCCCCAAATCCCCACATCGCATGGCGACCCTGCCAGTGGTCTACAGACACATTTTTTATGGCAGAAGACGTTGAGTACGTGCCTATTAAAACACAAGGTTCCAAATATTTTGCAACTTTCTCTGAAAGTGTCAACTTAACAGGATTGTTATAAATAACAGACGTGATTTGTGTATGTATGTATATCACTACATAGTATAAAACAAAGTCGCTTTCTCTGCCCCTATGTCCTTATGTATGCTTATATCTTTAAAACTACACAACGGATTTTGATGCGGTTTTTTTTAATAGATAGAGCGATTCAAGAGGAAGGTTTTTATGTATAATTCTACGCAGACGAAGTCGCGGGCAGAAGCTAGTATAAAATAAACGTATTGTCTTCAGCCTATATACCTCCCAATGCTGTGCGCAGCAATCAAACAATCAAACAATCTCTCGCTCAATGTAGCTAATAGGTAATACGTTTACCTAAATAGAACAACTCACTAGAGATTGGTTAGGTTAGGTAGAAAGTGGTGGGAACATCCGAGTGCGTGCTGTCAGTTTTTACCTATACGCGTTTCACCCAAGGATCATGCTGGTGACAGCTGTCAATACAATATGCCTAGGGATGTGTGTTACCGGTAGAGTTTCTAAGAAAAAAAAACATTGGGTAAACAATCTTGTGGGCAGTTCTCCGAGACAAGCTGTTTTAGGTGACTTCGGTGGTAAATTTTTATTGTATCACCTCAAGATCTAAATACAGGCCTAAATTTAAAAAATATTGGTACTAAAGGCCTTCTAGTAAACCTGTTAGTTAGTAAGATATTTAAATTTAAACAATCACCGAAATCAAACATACTCACCGAAATCAAAATTCAAAAGACAGTGCCACTGAAATCAACTTGATAATAATAAAACGCATTTTAATTATACCAAACACGCTTTAATTACAAAAAATTATATTAAAAAAATAAAACAGTAATTCTTACATAATTGCGAAAATTGGGATGGTTTCAAAAAACACATTCTTACTTAACTTGCTTAAATGCCTCCAGCTTTCAATGTGCCAGAGTAACTAAATAAGTAAGAGATAAGTAAAGAATAATGATTTTTGAAGTCTCATTGCACCATAGTTTCAAACAATAAAAAGACATTCAAAGAAATTTAAGAATTAGGATAACAAAATTCCACAATAATCAGTTTTAAAATGCTGGAATAATTAAAATCTCAACTTTTCTTCAAAAGAAAATAATTCGTCTATCCTATCTAGGCACTTCGATAATGGTAATCAGGGAATCATTAAAGGGAATATTTATAAATAATCGCAAAATTTCTTTCATCTCTTCTGGGATATCTTTCCCTATTTTTCGCTTTGTATGCCTCGTAGAGTTCTGGATCACTTTTCATCTTTGCTTTTCGAGCCCGCTCAGCTAGCTTTTTTTGTAATTTTTCCTCTTTCGTCAATTTTGCCATTTTTGTATCTAAAAACGCAATGAGAATTAGTTTTATATCTCTACTAGCACTTGAACTATACTACAGCATAAATTATTTCGATAGCACTAAGATTTTTACTTACATTATTTAAGAAAAAATGCAGCTTTAATGTAATTTTAATGACTTGTCTTTATCTGTGACTACGTCAGCGTTAACTTTATTTATTTTTTCTGGGATGAAACGTATATTTTAATCTTTCTGGAGCACATACTATATTAATTTTCATATAAATCGATTCAACCGTTTAAAAAGCGTAAACAAGCGACAACTTGACTGAGAGATGGACAGACATACTTTTTTAATTTTATTATGTGCGTGCAATAAGTATTCGTGCAAAAATAAAGAATACTTTAACGTTTTTCTAAAATAAATATTGATAGCTATGGCGGCTTTATTGATTTCGGTAGCAGTTTTATTGATTTCAGAGGCAGTTTTCTTGATTTCGGTGGCCCAAAACCCCACCGAATCCACGGAGATCATTGCCACCGAATTCAAAATTAAACGTTTTTTCCAAATAACAGAAAATATAGGAATAGTACTTACAAGAGTCACTTAATAATGAAATCACATACCCCTAGAGATGACTTACTTACTATCAAACTACCAATAGAATTAACACTGAAAAAATTAATTGCTTCACCGAATTCAACAAAACACGAAACCAAACCCACCGAACGACGAATATTACCTCGAAAAATTTGGTGCTGAATTGTGAATCGACTTCTACTCTCGCCAGCAAACACGGCACATCTGAGGCTACCTACACGCGCGTAGCGAGATTTCTGGTATGTTTCTTTGTTAGGATGCCGGCGCGTTTCGTAAACTCCACCGAGTTCAGACGTTACCCTCGGACATGGCGAAAAATTGTTTTAATTGAATGAATTTAAATTATATTTTTTATTTGTGTGTATTATATGAGTTATAAACAAGTTTTGTACATAGGAACCCATTTGAGACCTGGAAATAAAATTCGTATCTTAAGATATAATTTTTTTTCTCCGCTCATCTGCGTAGGGGACACTACCACCGAATGTCAATTTTCAAATGTAATATTTTTTTCTTCAGAGGTGTAAATAACTATGGAGTATTTTAATAGTTCTCTAAGCGGAACTGAGCCTAAAGTATATGTCTGATTTTTTTCAGTATTATCTAGCGACGAAATCTATTATTTTTGCCCCGGACACGTAAAAATGCCACTCCGGAGAACTGCCCTTGTAATCGTAAGAGTATCAGTTTATTTAGTGTACTGTCGGCCAAATATAATGGTCCAGCATGTTTTATCCAACTTCTTATCAAATTAATTATGTCGCTAAAATATGTAGAACTTTTAAGTAAACAGTCACGTCTTATCGTCTTTGTCCGCAAAATTTATCTCAAAATTCCTAAACCTTTTCGCCGCCACGTCAAATACAAGAGACGTCACCCATACGCCACACTTCTTTAATGCGATGCCTTAAGTTGAACCTAAACCCAATTTTATTGAACGAAGGGTGCTTTTGCGTTGCAGTATTGGACTTATATATAAGTCGTTGGCGTTGAACCTGCGGTGCTGATATGTGTCGTTGGCGTCAAAAAGGTTAAACCACCTTAATTCGGCCCTGCCCCTAAATCCTTTCTTTACGTCATAATAACTATCCGTGGAACAAATTTCAGTACAATTCGTTCAGTGGTTTGATCAGACCAGTCACGCTTGACTTTTATCATTTTACAGATGGCGTGCAAAAGGATTTTTAACCTGAGAGTGTCAGACGACGTATTTGCATAATTTAAAGGCAGGCTTTATAGTTACTATCAATGAATTAAGAATTTTTACTTTTTGATTTTTTATGTTTACTTCTACGGTTTCTAAACGACACTGAAAATTAGAACACAGAAAAATCCGAAAAGTAAAGTTATGGTCGGGATTCCAACCCGGATCGTCGTCATTCCGTGACGCGTGTTATACCCCTACACCCAGGTATGTGTAATTGTGTCGTGTAGACACATTATTCAAGCAGATGACGCTCAGCGGCAAAAACTCGCATAGTAACAAGGTCACGTGTCAGCTAGTAACAGATAGAAAATTTCAAAGGCTTACCCACCTGCTGCTATGGGTGGTGTAGGGGTGTCACGGAATGACTAGTAGAGACTTTATACATCTCTACTATAGATAAATTATAATTGAAGGCTCGGGGACCTTATACATCCCTTTTGTAAATATATGTCGAAAAGACATGTAAAAGAGCCCTTGGCAGCCAATTTGCAAAAATAAAATTTCGTATTTTTTTTACGAGTGGGTTCGATTCCCGGCCATAGCTTTACTTTACCTGCTACGGGTAGTGTAGGTGTATAGCACGCGTCACGGAATGACGAGGATCCAGGTTCGATTCCCGGCCGTAGCTTGTGCTTTTGATGTAGCCATATAAGCAGTAGCGGTGTAATAATTATTAATAGCAGGGTAGTTATTGATCTCTGTACTATTCTACTATTGCTCGCATAGTACATTAGTTCCTTAAATATTTAACAAGGTGCGAACTAGGTCACAGCTTTCAATAACATATTCAACTTCATTTCATTTTAATTACTCAAGTCATTAGCTCTATGTTCCCTGCCCACTGGCACTGAGAACTGTCTTTGCTTTATGTAAGTAAGGATTAGAGGAATTTCCGGTAAAAAAAACTGTTGTATTATCAATTTCTTGCTTGTATTCAACCCAAAGGACGGATTTTTTAAAACGCATTTCTTAAAAAACATAGAATGTACAGTTGCTTCTCTTCCCGCGCAGATGGTAAAAGCCCATCGAGGGAATGGGCATAGGAATCATGACATTTTATAGGCGATGCGGCTAGCAACCCATCAGTATTTTGATTCCCCTTTCCACCTATACGCCCTTAATCATGCAAAACGAGGCCTTAAGGTTTTAACTTAGGCTCTGTCTACCTCGTAAGGGATAAAGACGTGATATATGTATGTATGTATTGTTACCATTTTATTTAACTTGAAATGTGTGTATGTAATAATCATCTTCAACCGATTGAGTTGACATTAGGCACAGTAGTGTAAGTCGGGTGATACAACAATCTGGCAATGACATTCTGATGTCCCATCTTGGTGATTGGTCCATCTGGTAGGTGGCCCAAGATCATTACCTACCTGCATTGCACGGTCTTATTGTCTAAGGGATGCGGGCCCAGCGTACGGGCCCTCCCCTTCTTGGCGCGGTCCTGGCGACAGCCGGGGCCACCGGGGGGGCGTTTGTGGTTGAAACCCTAGTGGCATCCCACTGCGTCCCCATCACACCGGATTGAGCCAACGCCGGAGAGTTTTTAGTTCGGGTGTATCCCTTCGGGAGGGAGTCTCACCTAACCCTAGGCATCCCCGTGCCTAGGGCATCCATAAAGATTTCCTCTCCGATAAAAAAAAAGGTGGCCCAAAATGGGAAAATTAAAACACTTCGGGGCCAGACCCAAAAACGCTTCCTTACAATTTGGTAACTCCAGATCATTTTGTAATAGGTATCATTTTTTAGCGTGGGCAATGATGAATCAACCTTTTACGCCATCACTTACGCCCACACCGCCGAGAACCTAAGTAAACGGTTTTTAATGCCACGCTATTTTTCTAAAAAGCATTTTATAGCGATCTTGTTGAAGTTAGCGCGAGCGTAATGTATTTGTAACCGACTTCAAAAAAGAGGTTATTATCGATTTGCTTAAACTGTGCGCGCATGATGGGTAGGTATTACGTGCCTCAAATTTCATAATCAAAGCAAATAAAAAACATAGAATGTAGCAGTTGCTTCCCTTCCCGAGCAGATGGTAAAAGCCCATCGAGGGTTTCGGCGAAAATCTTAGGAATCATGTCATACACACTTTCCAAACAAACTTATTTGTGCTGATTCCGGTCCAACGCGTTTGATGCAAGGATGTGAAGGGTTTGACTGAAAATCAGCGCTGTAGTAGGCGCCTACTGCAGCACAATGCTGAGTCGAATACCTTTTCGGCATCATCAACTTAATATGTTTTTGTATTACTTTAAGAGTCTGTGTATTTTTGATGTCGAATAAAGTTATGTCTATGTCTATGTCATATAGGCGATGTGGATTTCCATTCATACGCCCACAATCATGCTAAACGTGGTCTTTAAGTCTAACCTTAAGCTCAGTCTACCCCGTAAGGGATAAAGAAGTGATTTATGTATGTAAATTTCATAATTATTGTACCTACAGTAGCACTGTACTGTCATAAATAACTAAACAACATGCGTTGAAAAAAAAGTAAGACTACTGCGACGATTGGTTCAGTTTGATTCTACGGTTCCCAATTTTTGGTTACAAGTATAATTTTCCTTTAAAATGTTCACGTGCCGCCCAAATGTAGCCGTCTCGCACGTGTGATCGCAAAACGGGAGGACAATCAACATTTCGCTGCTTAAATACAAAAGCGACACATTTCAAAATCGGACACTGTTGCATATGAAACCTTATAACTGCCGACTTTTGTTTCTAAATGCAATGGCGAATTAGTTTGGAATGCGTCCGTTTTGTATTTAATCAACGATTTGTTCATGAACCAAATGACGGAATCAACTTGCACGCTTATCCTTTACACTTTCCAAACCCCCGTATCTAAAAATGGCATCGTTAGGATTTCTCACATTACACACGCTGAGTAGGCACATTTACAACGTGTCTGGCACGTAGAGCCACCTTTACGTGACGTAGGGTCCCCAGGGCAGGTAAAACACGAAGTTTATTTTACCGTAAACTCAGCTGCACCCGGCATGCGTTAACGTCACAGAGCAAACAACGTTATAGATCGGAAATCCCTACTAATACTACTACTACTAACACTAATACTAATACTACTACTTTGTTCTTTGTTTCTGTATTGTTTTGTACTGATTAGTGGTGTTCAATAAAGAGTATTTGTATTGTATTGTATTGTAATAAATGCGAAAGTAACTCTGTCCCTCTGATACCTTACTACGTTCAAACTAATCTGATTTAGTTGGAATTTAGTATACAAAATATTGTCATTCCGGGGAAGGACGTAGGATTCTTTTTATCCCAAAAAATAGCATAGATTTCGCGGGATAGCGATAAGCAAGAGTTGAGCAGACGGAGTCGCGGGCAACAGCTATTGTCATATAATTTAACAAGCTTCTGCCCGCGACTTTGATTGCGTATTATACGTACATAAAACCTTCCTCTCGAATTACTCTATCTATTAAAAAGACTGCATCAAAATCCGTTGCGTAGTTTTAAAGATCTAAGCATACATAGGGACTATGTAGTGATATGAAATATAATTAAGCTAAGCCGAAAAGGGCGATAACTGCACACTGTGATTGGCCAGTTTTAGTTCAAGCAGTTTTATTACTCGCTCGCAATCGCCGTCGTATTAATTTTGACAGTTCTTGTATGAATGTGACAGCTAACTAATTCGGATGCCAATTGTCAGCCCATACATGGACTTTCAAAATGAAAGGCCTACAGGTCACTAAAGTAAGGTTGATCTAGTACCTATAATGATCGATATAGAAAGATAATGTTTAGTCGTTGTGTGGCATAGTCAATAACACTCGCTTAATTTTTATAAAAACCAAAAAGTAATTTTATTTACTTAAAATGGCTTTGATCCATGTAAAAGATAAAGGAAAAATAATCGCGACAAATTTGTATTATGGTGTTAGTTGAAATGATCTGATGTGTTGCCATAATTTGATAGGCTAGTCCTTAAATCGTTGTCTAGGACCCATAACACAAGCCTTACTAGGTAGCGGTTACTGTGGGACTAGGTAAATTGTGTGAATTGTTTCCTAATATTTATTTATTTTTTGCTACTCTATTTGGTTATTTCCTCTATGGTTGTCGTGAAAGCAGAACTTGACTTTTATCTTAAAACAAAATGTTGGCTGACTACGTGGAACGTTTTTATCAGTCTCATGCACGTTACTATATTTTTATACTTTAACGTAACGTACCTCTGAATGATGATCTGGTAATGATCGCGGGCAGCCATTGACTGAGGACACAAAACCGATCGTTGCGGATATCCGTCTGTCCTTCCATCCTCAACATCTTGATGGTTGGCAGTCAAGTACCGTGCGTTTTAAACGCAATTTCTTTCCTCGTACGGTAAAGATCTGGAACCAACTTCCTGCTGCAACATTCCCTGAGCGGTACAATTTAGGGATTTTTAAAAAGCGAGCCTTCCTGTTCCTCGGGGCTGGCAACGCACTTGTGATTCCCCAGGTCTTGCAGGTGTCTTTGGGCGTCGGTGATTGCTTTCCATCAGGTGACCCGTCTGCTCGTTTTCCCCCTCTTATATAAAAAAAATAATAATATATATATATCCTTGGTCGACCCAAATGGACGACTGCTGATATGATGACGATAATGTACTTGTAAAGAAAAAGGGAACTCTTATGAGAATAAGAGTCTGTCCGTCTGTGTTTGTCCTTCAAGATCCTTCTTCGCAAGAACGCGTAAAGGTGTAAAATTGAAATTAATACCAAGAATTGTCGTCTACGGTTCCTTTTAGCAGAGATGTGAGCAACTTAACACTAGAAATCAACGCAATGAAAATGAAAATGAAAACATATTTTTGCAAATTGGCCGCCAAGGGCTCTTTTACGTCTTTTTGAAACTACCAGCGCATTCGGAAAGACCATCATTGCCAAGAATGCGCCGCAAGAAACTTGGCAGAAAGTCATTTTTTCAAAATGAAATACAGTAAGAATACTTAAATTCTACTTAAATTAAACAGGTACATTTATAAAAGGGATATATCAATCTGTAGTAGAGATGTATAGTCTCTACTAGTCAAAACAAAAAATATTAAGTTCAGTGGAGGTGTAAAACGCCTCCACCGTCAAATAAATTAATTGGAGATGTCTCCAATGTCGAAGAGAAAAAAATAAAATAAAAAATATAACAAAATTATGAAATACCTATAGATTTCATGTCAATAAGCTTTAATTTAACAATCAAAAGATAAAGCCGTTTATGGCGCATTTACCTTACATTAGTCTAACACTTCAAGAAAACCATTCTCAGCACTAACTCACCAGTCAATAATGTCCAATAAGATTTCCAAAGTATACGTAAGAAATCCTTTTTGTTCGAAGGAACGGGAAACGGTTTAAAAGGTCTTATTGTGTCTTACGGCGAGTTCCCTTATCTCATGAACAAACTTAAATTTATGTTTTCCTTGAGGCTTTGGAAATACAAGGTGAAAATGTTTAAATATTCTCTTAAAATGTTTGGAAAAGAACGCTCTACAGCGATGCCAAAGCAGCTCAGGTATTTTGGTAAGAATATTTATTGGGTTATATTTACTTATACTACAATAATACTGAGCGTGGTCTTTAGGTATTGTTGCCTTAGGCTCCGTCTACCCCGTAAGGGATAAAGATGTGATTTATGTATGTATGTAATACTTTGAAGATAGAGGTTTATGATATTCACATACGTGATATATTTATATTATTACAATAAATGGTTATTCAAAATGAAAACTTACCTAAAAAAAGAAAACTGGGACTGGAGCGAAGTCGCGAACACAAGGTAATAATAAATAAATAAACATCATGGGAAATTAATTAATGGAAAAAAGTGTAGTCCTAAACTAAGCATAGCTTGTTCTGTAGTTACGAGATGGGCGACGGGATAAACGTGTAGATAATAATAAATACATGAATAAACACATATTTGACTGACAATTACTTCGATGCTAGTGTAGACGTACAATGTACCAACTGCTTCTCTTCCCGTTCAGATGGTAAAAGCCTATCGAGGGAATGGGCGAAAATCTTAGGAATCATATTATAGGCGATGCGGCTGGCAACCCTTCACTGTTTTGATTCCCATTTATTTTTGACAATCTCAACAAAAATACTTACCTATATTTGTGATATTCATGTTTACATAAGTAATTTTTTGTTGATGATTAAATAAATCTAAATCTAAATCACCTATAAAACCACAGTCATGCTAAACGTGGTCTTTGGGTCTTCTTACCTAGGGCTCTAGGATACAGCCGCCATCCAAGACTCGAAAGCAAACACTGTAACCCTTTTCTTTTCTTCAGTATGCTGTCCGTACAGTTTCGAAAAGCGTATATTTTGTTGCTTACTTTTGCTGAAGCCCCAACGGCTGTCACTTGCAGCTCATTTTGAATTTCCCTCCGCAACCGCATACTGCGGTTACATAGATGTCTAAGTGCATGCAACGACTCTAATATGCGGTGCGATACATAGTTTACTGCAAGATCTGAAATAGGGTCACAGTTTCCGCAGCGTTTTCAGACTTTCTGATTCCTGTCGACTTATTTTTAGGGTAGTCTCTGATTGCAATTAGCTTAATTAGTCAGTTTTCTAAATTAGACTCAGTTTCGAACAGTTTTATCTCCAAAAAACAGTTAGGACGTGGAGGGTACTAAAAACGTTGATAGAACCCATTTCAATTGTTTTTAAATTGCTTGTCTTTTTTGATGCAACAACAACTAGAACTACCGTCCAGTTGCGTATCTTCGCCTGTGCTACCTATCTTCGCCCAATTTGACATAAGTTAACACTACCGAAATGTTTTTAGTGCTAGCCTTACATAAAACTGCTAAATACAAAGTATTTTTCATGGCGGTCAACATTCTTCGAACGATCTGCGACTAACTTCTCACAATTGATGTTCAGTGAGATTTTTTCGCGACGCCGACCACGTGTTTTTTTTTACCAGCGTTTTAACTTTGGTTTTAAACAGTGATATAGACCAGATAATGTTAAGCTTTTTACATGATTATATCGTATAACTATTTCTTTTTCATGTGACACTAGTATTTAATGGCTAACTTACGTCTAGAAATCACAATTGGATAAAACGTTGGGGAGGGTATTTATCGTTCAACTTGTTGCCAAATTTCGCCTGCCCCTAGGGTTGTCAAATTTATTGTAGCACATTAATTAGTGGATGATATTACTTGTTTGCCAATTTAAATATTTTCTTTTGTTTTGTTTTACGGAAATGGCTTTAACGATTTGGAGGAAAGTTAATAAGTAGATTAAATTATATAAATATTTTATAGGCATAGGTTGATTGGATTTCAATTAAAAACACATTATAGCAGAAAAACATACGTTTTGTTTAAGTAATAAAAAAAAGTTTAAAAAATATTTTTTTATTGTAAACCATTACTCCCCTTTGTTTGGCATGTTGGGTAATTTTTGGCAGCCCTAGCATCGTTTTAGAAAATGTATGAAACAACTTCAAACTGCAGCCAATCTTCGCCTACCACACATTTTCTTTAAAATATGCCTAGTCCGGTGTAGTTAAGCTTCATATTGTATTAACACAGTCCAAGTAGATAAGACTTAACATGTGTAAGTCATGGAAAAGTTTAGTATTAGCGGTAAGGCATGCCATAGGCGAAGATAGGGAAAAGTACCCATACTTCGCCTATTGCCTTTGGGGCCATTTATTACCAAGTTAACGTGTGAAATTCAAAGCTTTAGTGATTTATACTGATAGCCAGGAGTACTAAAAAAGGTTTTTTTGCGACAATGGACTAAAATTCTTTCAAATATGAAAGATATTTTGGAAAAAGTGTCAAAATCCAGGCGAAGATACGCAACTGGACGGTACGAGATGCATGTCGATAGCCTGTTTTCACCGTTGGCCTCTCCCGGAATTTCACATTTACTCCTGCTCACAATTACGATGATTATCAGATGTCTCTAATAATAATAACACGTCCAGTCAAATTCTCGAAAACTATCTCAAAACTCCATCAAACTTCATGATAAACGATAATCCGATCACACCACTTCCATTCGCCGACATCTGCGCCATCGCTTCCAAAGACGCCGTTTCACTGTTGCCTAACTCTTTTCAATTGCTGAAATGCATGCGTTGCACGTGACGTACGACGGTTGCACAGTACATTTGAAAGGCAAGATCGAAGTGGCAATGCGTGAAACGGAGCTATCATTTGTTTGCACTTTTAAACTTCAGTTAGCGCGGCATGGCGAAGTAGATCAAAAATTCTGAATTCATCTATTGAAGGGAATATAAGTGGTTGCGTACTTAATTTGTTTGAATTATTGAGGCATTTCAGTTATTGTTTAAAGGCAATAAATAAATAGATATACTGGCGTGTGCCAGAGAATGTTAACGACGACGAGACAGACTTTTAAGGTTAACAACTGATAGAGATCCCTGATAGGGATTAGTTCGCCTTTGTGCATATATTAATGGTTTTTTTTTAAATTGTATCTGTTTCTTTATATTTGTATAATAAAGCATTTACTTACTTACTTAAGAAGGCAATGGCGGGATGATTTGGACGCGTATATGGTGGACTAACCTTACCTTGCATGGGACTGGGAGTTGTGGAGGCTGAGGGGAGAACTTTGCCTAGCATAGGGACATTATAATAAGTTAATAACAAAAAAGTGAAGCATTCCCCTAAGAACGCCACGATGAACGACAACTTGCTACCTGCATCCGATTGCCCACAACTCTCGCAATGTCATCGGTCCATCTAGGTAGAAGCTGCCATCGCGGTCACCTCTCCAACTTTATCCCTCAATTGGTTAATGATCCCAAACTTGGCACCTGCATCCACCGGTTGCCCGTGATTTTTGCAATGTCGTGAAGCTACAAACTGAAAGAACCTTTCCCCAACAGTAACGGAACCCAGAAATAGCAACGCAAGCAGTAATACCGCTAGCCAAGACAACTTTGTTTATTCTCCAACAAAACTATCACGAAACTGTTATTTTGCGAAACAAATACTCGTGAAATAGGACTGCGGCGTCTTTAGAATTGCTAAAGCCAATACTAGGCTGACCTAGGAGGAAATTGGGTGAAAAAGTTCGCCTCATTTCTTTGCTACGAAAGTTTTATATTAAATCCTAGCTAGGGCATGAATGCCGTTATGGCGCCGGTTGAAATGGCGTGTGAGAAACGAATTGAGAAAATTAACCACGACTGTTAGGTATTCGGGGCGTGAATGTGTTAAACTATAGAAAACGTATGGAGTAAAATTGCAAACGACCCTTCAGAGCTTCAATCCAATTTTAGGTAAGTTTTTTTTTATATGAATAGGAAGGCAAACGAGCAAGTCATCACCACTGATGGTAAGTGATCACCACTGCCCATAGACACCCGCAACCCCGTAGGGATTGCAGATGCGTTGCCAACCTAGAGGATTAAGATGAAATGCCTCTTGTGCCCGTAATATCCCCGGCTGTCTTACTCTCCACACCGGAACACAGCAGTGCAAGCACTGCTACTTAGCGGCAGGATTAGCGAGTAAGATGGTGGTAGCGAACCGGACGGACCTAAGTAAAATGATGTAAGTAAAGTAAAATGATGACTTTTAACTGATTTCAAAAACAGACCACTCATGTGCCATTATTTTCACGGTCTGTGTTCTTCTCGTCAGTATGAAGCAGATGAAGCACTGCAAAAACTAAAGTTAATACAGAGTAAGTGACAAATCACTAAGAGAATAGATCAAAAAAATATTTATTTCTTTATCATCATCATCATCATATCAGCCATTACAAGTCCACTGCTGGACATAGGCGTCTCCTTTAGACCTCCAATAAGAGCGGTTGGAAGCGGCTTGCATCTAGCGCGATCCTCCGATCTTAATGAGGTCATCGGTCCACCTTATATTATTTATTTCTTGCACATATAAAATACAACACAATTACAAAATTGATACCTACCTATAAATACAAGGATTGCAGAATTGGTTTTCTCCAATGCGACCACAACCTGAGTTTCTTGTCGTTTCTTCTCAATCAGGCTTAACGAATTCCTCCCGAAACGATGGTAGTATTAAATCCGTTTGCTTGCATAAGTCTCCCTTAGCATCCAAAGTCCGAGGTCGGCTCAATAGGAGCACCCTTTGGCATGCTAAGTAAAAACCCTTTGCTGAGCTGCCCGTCTGGCGGCTCGCCCTCTCTCCGGTAAGCTGTAAAAGCCGTCTGAAGCTAACCGGTAAGCTAGTCCGTTCGAAAAAAAATATTGGATAGCATATTCACATTCTATTGGTTATCCAAGCTTTTTTTTTTTTTATGAATAGGAAGGCAAACGAGTAAATGGGTCACCTGATGGTAAGTGATCACCACTGCCCATAGACACCCGCAACCCCGGAGGGATTGCAGATGCGTTGCCAACCTAGAGGATTAAGATGAAATGCCTCTTGTGCCCGTAATTTCCCCGGCTGTCTTACTCTCCACACCGGAACACAGCAGTGCAAACACTGCTACTTAGCGGCAGGATTAGTGAGTAAGATGGTGGTAGTGATCCGGACGGACCTTGCACAAGGCCCTACCACCCGCTTGGTGCCATAGTTGGTGATCCATGCTGGTCTGGAAGCAAAGAAAAAGATACAATGTACCAGTTACTCTGCCCGCGCAGATGATAAAAGCGCATCGAAGGAAGGGGGAAAAATCTTAGGAATAAGGTTATACGCCTGAGGGCAACGGACGACCCTCGCGCCGGCAGTTTTCTCGCACAAAGACTCGCAATTGCGATACAACGCGGGAATGCTGCCTGCGCCCTACCTAAGGGTCCAAATTTTAACTGGTAGAGACTTTATACATCTCTACTATAGACTTATATAGTTTAAGGCTTGAGGACCTTATACATCCTGTTTATAAATGTATTTAATGTAAGTATTGTAGTAGCTTAGTGAATTTTATTTTGAAAAAATGTCTTTATTCCAAGTTTCTTGCGGCACATTCTTGGCAATGATGGTTTTTTCGAATGCGCTGGCAGTTTCAAAAAGACATGTAAAAGAGCCCTTGGCGGCCAATTTGCACAAATGAATTTTGTTATAGCATAAGTTTTATTTTTATTAAGTTATTTTTAAGGTAGCTTTAGCTTATACTTGTATCAATACTTTTGTAATCATTTACAAAATAAGAGTTCATAATTATAAAGGCCGTACAGTATTGACAATTGATGTGTACGTAACCAAATGTCACTGTAAAAAGCTGGGCATTAGAGTTATAGGTTATAGGTGATGCGGCTATCAACCCATCACTATTTTGATTCCCCTTTCCATCTATACGCCCACAATCATGTTCAACGTGGCCTGGTCTGGTTACCTTAGTCTTAATCTACCCGTAAGGAATATAGACGTGATTTGTGATTGGTTAATTCTTCGGAATCTTTAAACAAGATAGTAGGAAAGCCGCAATAATCCTACTTCACGGGCGATTTTATATAAGCTGGAATCTGTCTAACGAGATCATTGATAAGAGATAAGCCTTACTTTGATGAATAACATCGCGGAATATCGCCAGAGCGCCTTAAGATGAGTTCAAAAGTCTTTCGGATTGCCTTTAATTTAAGTAGGTACCTACCTACTTATCATGGATTGACACTGTCAATAACATTTTATTTTTTATTTTATGTTATGTTAATAAAGGAGTGAACGTTGAGCATTACTTTACAAACATATTAAACTTTATGATTTTATTTTTTTAATATCGCTCGTATCGGTCGTATCGTTTTGATGTTGGCAGCACTGTGTTGTAGGTGCCTGCGTTTCGTTATTCCATTTTTAAAAGCGTTTAGATCGTATCTGAATTTCAATCTCAATCTATCAAAAGAAAACATTTTTGACAGAAACACTGATCACATCGCTAGTTCAATAAAAATAGGGAACAATTTCTAAAAACACATTGTCATAAAACTATGAGTTATCACGCCTAAAAGCAGCATATTCTAAACCACTCGACAACCCCAAAATCGGTGCACGATAGGACGCACAAGACGTTTCGCATCAAACGATTTCCATAAGCAATATTTACGAGAACGCAGAACCTCTGTAATGTAGGATCAAGCAGTTAAAATCTCTGCCTTGGTAACCATATCATATAGGTTCCGACGTGATACGATTTACATAATAGACCCCGACCTTCGCCTATGTAGATCCGTGAGCACTTCTTTCACGTACCGAAAGGTATTAAGTGTGAAGACTCCAGATGATTGATACGGTCAGGGTGAGGGAAGATGTATGGCTACCATCAATATCAATAAACGCCAGTGAAAATAGGAATTATTTTTTGTATACTTGTTTTGTTTTTATTGTCACGTGGCGGAATTATCAAATGTTTTTAGGTTTGAATTGTTCGAAGTGATTTTGTTTTTGGCGAATCAGAGGGCACACAATCGCTTCCATATCCCCTACGAGCAGACAGAGCCTAAGGTAACAAGACCTATAGGCCACGTTCAGCATGATTACCGCATCGCCTTTAATCAGAGGGCGGGTTTTTTTTAAAAGACTTAAGCCGGACACTCATCTGCGAGGTTTTACTCATTACAGTTTTTGGTTACTGTAACATTGCCTGTTACTGATAAACAGAACTTAGAACAAAATCGGCCCTGACAAATTGTTTTTTTGTTCCGCTGGCGGTCGAGACGACAGGGTGTTGGTGCTCGGAGGACAAGCTTTTTTTTAAAGTGGGACGCCGGTTACGAGAGTGTGGTCTGGACTCTCGTTCGGGATCATTCCTGGCGCAGAGATTGTCCATCGCCGTTCAAGGCGGCAACGCGGCAACGCGGCGAGCGCGATGGCCACCTTTGCACCCGGAATGATGCGGGGCGGGTTGTTTAGTTAGTTAGGTAGGTATTGGAAGGTAGTTGATAGGTAATTCAAAATTTTGGCTCTGTAATTTTTCATTTTAACTTTGTCTGTTTATCACTAGGTACATCGTATAAAACAAGATCGCTATGGCTGTCCCTATGTGTATGCTTAAATCTTTAAAACTACGCAACGGATTTTGATGCGGTTTTTTTTAAAGATAAAGTGATTCAAGAGGAAGGTTTATATATATAATTCTACGTAGACAAAGTCGCGGGCAGAAGCTAGTTTATATATATTTAGTCATCTAGTGGTAGGTATAATTGCTGGTGATAATTATAAGTCTGTGGCAGGTTAGTGTTTAAAATGAAACGACTAACTGAACAGAGAGTGGAATAGATTTTACTAAAGGAATAAACAACGGCATCAAAAACATAACCTTTTAAATTTAACTAATTCCGAACAACTGCAATTAAAGTGAAATGGAATCGCACCAACTCCGTTTTACGACTGACTTCCAAGTTGAAAATATCTTTGATACGCTTAGCTTATATTTTCCTTGACACAGAGGTCATTTTGGCTCAAACTTCGCTCTCAATTGTTGAACCTCTGATGTAAACACCTCCAACGGAAGGCCGGTTCCGTCCCTTAGGGATTAAACTCTAATTTGACAAAAGGTCTTTATACCACGGGTGTGTGACATAATCAAGAAGAGATGGTTTGATGCCGCTGTCTCACACAAATAAAAGTAGATTATTTTCTTACAAGTGAATATTTGAATACTAAATTATATTTTTAACCTTTACGACGGCAACGACACATATCAGCACCGCAGGTTCAACGCCAACGACCTATTTATACGTCCATTACTTAATGCAAAAGCAACCTTCGTTCAATTGGGTTTTACGTCAACTTAAGGCATCGCAATAAAGAAGTCTGGCGTACGCGTAACGTCTCTTGTATTTGACGTGGCGGCGAAAAGGTTAAGAATAAAATTGTGTGCAAATCAATCAGAGGACCGTTAGGTTAAACCCAGGCTGACACCTTAGCTTTAAGAGATAAATCTGCAATTTAAATTACATTTTGAAACTTGGAATGAGATTTTTTAGAGAAAAAAAACACTACGAAGCAATGAACAAAATATATATACCATGCTACTCCGCCACACGTTTTTTGTTCATTGATATGGACCTTTGCAACATAACGCCTGATTCAATGAATTAGGTACCTAAGAAGCATTTAACTGTGTGATTTAAGTTTCTAATAAGCATTGCGCCCGCGTGGAACCTGAAACCTAAGCGAAGCCTAAGTCTTTCTAAGACAAATTCTGTGCCTACCAGCTCCCACTGCTAGAGTGAATAGGCTAGAGACTATGATGATTTAACCATGCAAGGGATAAACACTCGCCAAGCCAGATTGCAAAAACGTTGCCAATGTAAAATTGACTCCTATCTCACTCTCCAAGATTTTACTCTCCAAGCCAAAACACCAGCTGCAAAATAATAATATAAAGTGGGTAAAAAGAAGAACACTCAAAAACAACAGCTAGTAAAGCTTTTCATAGAAAATTATGAATTAATACCTATTCTGGCAGCTTCTAACTTCACGAACATTTACCTCGTATATTATTACATATAGCATTATCACAGACACTTTATCAAGGGTGCTCTAACTTAGTTTGGAACATAACTTCGCGGTCTAAGTTTAGGTATTAGATAATTTAACTTGATACTTGACGTATAAGTGAAACCCGCAAAGATTTGTGTTCTGATCGCTTGTGGTTGCTACGCTTTGCCAAAAAGTTACGATAATAAAAAAATGATGATAAAAGATGCAGATTATAAAAGCGCATGAAGGGAATGGACGGAAAGATCTTCGCGGGAAGAGAAGCAAATGTAGTAGTTGCAGGATTCATTTTGATAGTTCTAATATGGACGTAAGCCTGGCAATAAAAACATTTGATTTCATTTTTAATTTTATTTCATTTTCATTTTCATTTTCTTTTTCATTTTCATTTTCATTTTCATTTCATTTCATTTTCGTTCATGTCATTTCATTTTCATTCATGTCATTTCACTTTCATTCATGTCATATCGTTTTCATTCATTTCATTCAATTGCAAGTTAAATAAAGGCTTGTAAAATTGGAATATTTTTTCTCGTCGATACAGAAATAAACGCGACGATCTTTTCCTAGATAACTTGGTAAATTAAGGGTTGTGTGTCGCCAACGGCGATACCGTCTCATATTACATGATGAATTAGGCCTCAAGAAGTTCAGCTCCATCGATAACGGGTAAGTAATTAATCAAGAATTAAAATACAGAATGATTATCGGCGGCTGCTTCACTTAGATTTGTTTTTGGGAGTACCTTCTTCTTCCGTCTTGTATTTGGCGTATTAAGTCGTTATAGCGACGACAACTTCGCCAATGTCATAGTTATAAAAAGATAATACAAAAATCTTGTGACAAAATGTCGGCAACGTTGTACGGTAATACGGTCAAGAGGCTCCCTCACCAAATGTCGGGCTCTTAGCCAACGGTCAATGATATCCCTCAGAAACTGCCAAGAAATCATTAGCTGATGCCCAGGGTGCACCGGACCAAGCACTGCTCTTCCCCCAGGATGGATCCTAAAGCGAACCGCAGTTTTTAACCACACGCGGAGGTAGCCCGACTCGCACCGCGGGGTTACCTTTAAAGATTTAATAATAAAAAAAATATTTTATATATCTATACATATATACATATAATAAAATCGTTGAGACCAAAAAATCTGTACATTGAAGATTAAAAAAAAAAACCGACCAGGGTGACTTAAAATCGGTAATTGAACATAATAAAACAATTTTTAAAATTTTTGTTTGTTTGTTTGTTTGTTTGTTTGACTGAGCATCACGTAAAAACTACTGAACGGATATTGTTGAAATGTTCACAAATCTATTTCAATAAGTTCAGAATAGGATATAGGCTACAGATATTTTGGAATTTTTTGGAAAAAGGGGGTGAAAAGGGGGTGAGGTGGTATAACATAGTATAGATATAATTAATACTTAAGCTCTATTGTTCAATTACACTGCAGTAGTAATAAACTATATCTTGTCGAGTACACTCGTGTTTTCGTTGCTCATCGACCCCCCTCCGCACACCTCATGGCGACCCTGCCATGCGGCGCCGGTGTGGAACCGGGGCGCCGCGTCGGTTCTGCTGACGGCACACATTCCGGCACGTAGCCCAGTGCCACTTGCACTAAGTTACCTTTTTTTAATTAATAAAGTTATAACCTTGACGGACATGGCAACCGCGCCTCAAGAAATAAAGGACATAAGTGAGACAGTGCTAAAGCGACTAGAGGACAAAATAGTGAGCGTTTCTGTGGACACTCTAATTATTTTCGGAGTTGTGTTTTTACTTGTCACATTTTACGTACTTTGTCGCGCTCTTCGTCAAAGAAAAGGTCTTCGTCATGGGAAAGCCATATTCAAAAATTGAGGATAAAGAAATAATAATAGCCCAAACTACCGGAGCAGGCAAGAACTCTGCGAGTGCGAACGAGTCGGACACCCAGATTTTTACTAACAACATACTGCTCGGTGCTACTCTGACTATAATTGCAGTATTCATTTTGTATTCAATCTACAAGAAATATAAAAAGAATCAACACGAATGGATGCGTAAAACTATACGAGAGGAGTTTGTACGACGATTGCAGCTACGCCTGTCGGGGCGAGGCCAGCCGCAGGCTCCAGGAGACGAGGAACAAGGCTGAACAACGAGTTCTCCGTAAGTGATCGTGAGTAAAGTGCAGTGAAACCGGAAATGTGCGTTTAGATAAGTAATGGGTACATAGTTAAGATTAGTGAATAATTAGTAAATAATTACTTATTTCAGTAAATGGCATGTCATGTGAACTAGAGTTAATATATTCAAGGCTTTCTGAAATTCAGATAAATTTGAGGAAACTTGGCCCAAATAAAAGGGAAAAATATAAGGAATTAATAAGTAAGAAATTAGAGCTAGCGGAAACTTATTTTAAGGATTATCAAACAATTGTTAAATGCTATGAGCAAGGTACATCTGAATTATCGGGTTATATACTAGAACTCGTCTCTGAAAAATAGAAAATACTTACAGTAAAATAAAATATTATACAAATAAAAATATAGAAACAAGTAAAACAGTAATCATGGATAAATTTGACATTAAAACAGCGGCTAGTCTGGTAATGGTAATGGACGGGAAGGAAGAAACGACGGAAAAAATTATAGAAGGAATAGACATGTACAATAATTACCTAAAAGATGCGGATAGCAAAGCATTACTGATATCTTTTGTCTTAAAAACTCGTCTTACAAAAGTAGCAAAATTAAAATTAAAAAACAAATATGAAAATTGCAAAGATTTAATCGCAGACATGAAACAAAAATTATTAACACGAAAATCAGCTAATTCTTTGCTAACCCAATTAAATTCCATCAGTCAAAAAGATATGACTATTTCCGAATACGCAACAAAAATTGAGGAACTATTCGTGGATCTCACAATTTCTCAAGCCGGTCAAAACGATCAAGCTTTTGAAATTTTGAGACCTATAAATGAAAAGCTCGCAATCAAAAGATTTTCAGATGGACTCAGAAACCGAAGGCTGAGTACTATCATTTCCGCCCGAGATTACCAAGACCTCAAGGACGCAGCACGCGCGGCAGAGGACGAGGAGCTAGCACAACCGTCTTCCTCGAACGTGGTCCTAAGTTATAGAGGTAAGCCAAATAGCTCAGTATATTACAGAGGCAATAGGGGTCGAGCAAATAATAGTTATAGATCGCATGGAAATTACCATCACGCTCAAGGTCATACCAGAGGAAGTACCACGTACACCTCAATGTATAATGGTAGACGACCATATGGTAACTCTAGGGGTTACTCCAGAGGATACAGCTCAAGGCCGAGCCGTAACAATAATCGTTACCCAAGAAGTAACCAGCGCAATGTATTCATGGCACAGCAATCAAGTGCAGACACTGTATTGCCAAGGTCAGAAACAACTAACATCGACATAGGAAGAAGTCAGTTTTTTCGTGACTAAAAATTATATGTTTGCGTGTGACAATGATATTAAATATATATCTTTGAATCTCGAAAATAAAAAGTGTTCATGGTTATTAGACACGGGTGCATCCTTATCAGCTATAAATAGACTAGTATTGACATCACCCAACACGCAAATATATTTTGATAACATTGTCATAAATGGTATAGGTGGAAAAATATATTCCGAAGGCTATGTTATTCTGACGTTAACAACACAGGATAACATAAGTTTCGACCATAAATTTTATATATTTGATTATCTGCCGTGTAAAGCTGATGGTATTTTAGGATTGGACTTTTTAAATACTTATAAAGCTAAAATAAATTTAGAATATTCAACTATCACGCTGGATAACAGTTATTTAAAATCACATTGTACGCTAACGTTACACAGTTTACCAAGCGTAACCGTTGACTTTCTGACTTTGCCCCCGCGAAGCGAATCAGTGCATTATATAAAATTAGATGAAAACATCATCGAAGATTGTGTTGTACTGCCAAAAGAGTTGCAAAAAGATGTATTTTTAGCTAGCCTCATAGTTACACCTATAAATAGTGTTGTACCTATTCGTATATTGAATATTAGCGAACAAACAATAAAATTACCAGTCTTTAAACCAGAAATTTGCTTATTAGGAGAGTACGAAATATGTACATTTGATAAAGATAATGCGAACGTAGAACGAGCTAGAACATTGTTGTCACTTTTGAAACTTGACCACTTACATTCACGAGAACGTGACGCGATAGAATCCATTTGTGCAAAGTATGCAGACATATTCTACTTACCGGGTGATAAGCTTACGACTACAAACGTTTATAAACAGTCTATTAAACTAAAATCGGATGCTACTCCTACCTATGTAAAGCCATACAGGTTACCACAAAGTTTAAAGCCAGAAATAGATAAACAGGTACGCCAAATGTTGGAAGATGATATTATAGAAGAGGCCAACAGTGAATGGTCTAGCCCAATTCTTTTAGTCTCTAAAAAGGTAGATCAGACAGGTAAAAAGGGTTGGAGATTAGTAATAGACTACAGAAAATTAAATAACACTATTCAAGAAGATAGATTCCCGTTACCAAATATTTGTGACATTTTAGACTCTCTATCAGGATCCATATACTTTTCTCATTTAGATTTGAGCCAATCATACTACCAAGTAGCGTTAACACCAGAATCTCGTAAACTTACAGCATTTACTACAAGTACAGGCCAGTACCAGATGAAACGTTTACCAATGGGGTTGAAGACGAGCCCCAGTGCATTTTCAAGAGTGATGACTGTTGCAATGTCCGGCCTTACGTATGAGAAATGTTTTATTTATTTAGACGATCTTGTCGTCTTCGGTAGAAACCTAGAAATCCATAATAAAAATCTAATTGATATTCTTGAAAGGCTAAGGAAGGTAAATTTAAAATTAAATCCGAATAAATGCCAATTTTTAAAAACAGAAATTTTATACCTGGGACACGTTGTGTCATCAAATGGCATTTTGCCAGATCCAGAAAAGGTATCAGCTATTCGTAAATATCCAAAACCTACAACGTCTGATGAAGTGCGGCGATTTGTAGCATTTTGCAATTATTATCGTAAATTCATTCCAAATTTTGCCGAAGTAACTTTACCTCTCAATAAATTGTGTAGAAAGAATGTAGATTTTAATTGGACACAAGACTGTGAAAATTCATTTCAGTTTCTAAAAACAGCTATTATGTCACCACCAGTACTACAATTTCCAAATTTCTCTGATGATAATGAATTTATTCTTCAAACAGACGCGTCAGGTATTGCTGTAGGATCTGTCCTTTGTAACAGCGACATGAAACCCATAGCGTACGCCAGTAGGCCTTTAAACAAGGCAGAAAGAAATTATCCCACCATACAAAAAGAATTAGTCGCAATAGTGTGGGCTATCAAGTATTTCAGACCATATTTATTCGGTAGGAAATTTACAGTTATGACAGATCACAAGCCACTGGTATATCTTTTTGGTATGAAAGACCCTTCGAGCAGATTGTTGAAATTTAGATTAACACTTGAGGAATACGATTTTAAAATAACATACGTAAAAGGCAAAGAAAACGTAGTAGCCGATGCGCTATCGAGAATGTATATCTCATCAAACGAATTAAAAGAACTAAATACGAATATAGTGTCAGTCATGACAAGGGCACAAACAAAACGTCTCAGTCAAAAAAGAGACACAGATGTTACACAAATCCCTAATAAACCCATAGACAATTGGAATGATCAACCAAGAATCGTGGAGATATTACGGATTCCGTGTGGATCAGTGGAAATGAGACTAGTAGATGGTATAACGATTAATAAATTAAAGAGCGCGCAGAAAACAGTCGAATCAGAGTGTTTTATATACATATCAAGTAATAATATGCTATACATTAATCTTGATTTCAAATCGCAATTTACTCGAGAAGAATTTGTGATGAAATTAAGTGAATTTTGTAAAAAAATAAATGTCGACACAGTTTGTATAATTAAAGAAGACGATAACGAGTTATTTATAAAAGATGTCATAAATGAAGTAAGAAAAATTAAAGTATGGACCGGTCCGCGAATATGTGTTCTAAGAGGAGTAAAAAGAGTTTATGACAAAAATGAAATGAAATTAATTTTAAATGACTACCATTTACTGCCAACAGCTGGACATGCCGGTGTTCGCAGGATGGTAAATAACGTAAAAAGAAATTTCTACTGGCCAGAAATAGAACGTGACGTTAGAAACTACATTAGTAAGTGTGACAAATGTCAAAGGATGAAGTATGGGCGTAACACTATACAGCCAATGGTTGTAACGCCAACGGCATCCCATGCCTTTGAAAAAAATTTTATAGACATAGTAGGGCCCTTAGATAGAGATATAGATAATAATTCGTACATATTAACCGTCCAATGTGACTTAAGTAAGTTCATTGAAGCGTACCCACTTCAAAATAAGGATACGGTAAGTGTTGCTAGGACTTTAGTTACTAAGTGTATTTTAAGATACGGTTTTCCAAAAAGCATAGTGTCAGATAGAGGCACTGAATTCATGTCATCCACGATGACAGAAATATGTAAGTTGCTAGAAATAAACAAAATAAACTCATCTGCCTATCATCATCAATCCATAGGTGCTTTAGAAAATTCGCACAAGCATCTGGGCGCTTTTCTGCGTATTCAGTGTGAAAAACACCCAGAAACTTGGAGCCATTGGATACCATTTTGGTGTTTCACATATAATAATACTGTACATTCCATTACCAAATACACACCGTTTGAATTAGTTTTTGGAAGAGAAAGTAAAATACCTTGTAGTGTTAACAGAGACGTAGAACCTTTGTATAACCCAGATAATTATTATTTAGAACTTAAGTACAGATTGCAAGTAGCTTGTAAGGATGCCAGAGATAATCTGATAAGAAGCAAAAACATACGTAAAGAAACATACGACATAGCAATGCATCCAATCACTTATAAAAAGGGTGATAAAATATTAATTAAGAATGAAAATGTAAACAAATTAAATCCTGTGTTTATTGGTCCTTTTATTGTAATAGAAGATATGGAACCGAATGTGAAAATTCTAAAAAACAACAAAGAAGACATAGTTCATAAAAATCGTACAAAATTGTTTACAGGTAGTACGTAAGGGATAATAATGAAAAAAAAAAAAACTGTATAATTTTTTTTTTCTCTCTCCCCCGGAGATGAGGTGGTATAACATAGTATAGATATAATTAATACTTAAGCTCTATTGTTCAATTACACTGCAGTAGTAATAAACTATATCTTGTCGAGTACACTCGTGTTTTCGTTGCTCATCGACCCCCCTCCGCACACCTCAGGGGGTTAAAGTTTGTATGAAAAAATAAAATTAGATTGTTCTAGAATCATGAAACTCAGAATAAATACTTAGTAATAAAAATAAAGAAATACCTGTTTTAGCATTTTTAAAAAATCTCACCCAGAGGCGCAAAAAAGAGGGTTTTGTGTTTAAAATTAATTAACTTCATACACCTTTACAATAAAAACCAATGAAGTGTAACCTTTTAAAATTGCTAAATAATACTTCCAATTTAATACAGGTAAATATAATTTCTCAGTTTTCTTGAAACTTAATTTTTGAGGTGATTACGCACAAAATAGCGGAACTCAAGAAAATCAGCTTTCCTCGGTATAAGTAGTTGGTAATAATTACAAACAAAATAATACTACGGAGAAAATAGATAGATACGAATGTACCTACATAAGACATAAAGCCGGAAAACTGTGTCAATTGTGAAAAAACATTAATAAAATAATTACATGCTGTACAGGTATTTTTCAACGAAGACATTTTTGTCAAACCTAAATCAACCTAAATTGGCGTCCTAAATTGTGTTCTTTACCTAACACCTAAAGTTCAATATGCAATACCGTTACTTTGTTTTTATTTATGTGCTATTATTCACAACGCGTTCGGTTTTTGAACGCACTCTTATTTGAAAACCTGATATATTATGAGGGCGGCGTGAAACGCTTGGCTGTATGCTCTTAATATCTTTGCCTAAAAAATCAAAATCAAAAGGCGCGTTTACGTCTGCGCTACGAACATGTCAGAATTTTATTGTGAAAAAAGTTTGTGCTTGTAGTATGAATCTGACAGCGAGCGAATCTTAACTGAATCGCATTACGACGTCATGGTAAGGCCTCTGTAGGTAATTAATTTGTAGATAAAGATAATAAGTGTTAATAATCTGTAGCTACCTACTTAAACCAAGAAAATAAATAAAAAAACTTCTGCTAGAAAAAATTGAGTCACAAAATATTAATTAAAACGGATTAGTAAATGAATTGTTAGTCGTAAGGTAAAAACAGGTAAACATTTATGTACCTATTATTTGATTAGAATATATTTATTTTTTTAAATTAATCAGGGTACAAATATCGTTAAAGTGAGCGCAGTATTCGCCAATAAGCGTCATAGTTCGGCGAAATTAATAGTGATGTAGGTAACTAAAACTGTACTTAGCTTTTTTTGAATAAAGAAACTATAAATTAAACTATTTTGTAAAATAAGGCATAAATAAATGTGATGAGTCATTAACCAGTTCACACCTGATTTTTTTTTCAAGATTCCGTGTCACAAATTATTATTTTTATGACGTTATTCTAAAAGTATAGTTTCGTACACACTTTCAGTGGTTCACGTGACGAAGTTAATAGTCATAATAATAATAATTTTGATATCGAGAAAAGCCGTAAGTATCACAAAAACACACGCGGACGAAGTCGCGGGCAACAGCTAGTATAATATAAAATAGTGACACCGTTTTTAGCAAAATACGGCTACGTCGCATACTATATGGTTTTTTGAATGAGGAGCTACTCTGCGGAGGTGCATTCCAATGTCTGTTTCCGCTAGCGAGGTACCAAGTTAAATGTATTTTGTTCATCTGTTTACGGGCTTATTTTTAAAGGTTTTTACAGTAAAAAATTACACCATTCTTAACATAATTATATTTCTATGCTAGTCTATAAGATTTATTTTCAACTAAATAAAAAAAAGGAGGTACTTTTTACGTAAGGTACCAACTACAGGTAGAATTAATGATTTCAGCCGCATTTAAAGTTAATGTTTTAGTTTAAATATTATTATTTCCTATATCCAAACAATATACAAACAAAGGTTACAGAAATCATAACTATAACCAAAAGCTGTCAAAGTAGCCGGAATTTCATCAACTCTGTTATTTTTTAAGTACATAATTAAGTTTTAAAGAGGCCGATTTGTGTATAAAAAATCAGCCTTTCTTTACAATAAAACACGAATAAAAAACACAGATTTTTAGAGTGAAGCAACTGTTTACCATTTGTGTTGTTTCGCAAGTTTTCCCTTCACTAACACGTCGGGTAGTATGAGGTATCCTTTACCTTTCACTCTGGGTAATTGGGACATACATTGAATAAGAAACTAAAGAGGTTTGTTCATACAAAGCTGCCAACTTGCCGTTTGTCACACAGTTTATAAAAATTGCAATTACTTTGTTCGTGTGTCACAAATTTTTACACATTCCGCCCTCTAAATGTGTCAAGTAATATAACTAAAATTCCATTTATAACAACCTTCAACTAAATGAACAAAAAAAAATTACCTTGATACTCCGCTACTTAACTCACGTGCAAGATAACCAAACCTGTGTGAAATATTATATAATAATATGTTTTACATGCAGTCCTCCACTAATGCCACATAAAACACATATAAATCCCACAAACTTAATTTTCCCTTACACCACACAAACACTGACGCGTTTCGACACTCTACGGGATCATTATCAAAGTTTAATAAGCACAACTGTTACACACGCAAACCAACGTCATACTGATTTTAGTTATGATTTTTATTGTACACAAAGAACTACCTTCAAAAAAAATCTGACTACACCAAAAACAATAAAATACCTTTTAGTATGAGAAATTATAATTAATGCACACGCTGAGCATTTGAACAATACGCACTCACATTTTCCACACGCTCAACATCACACTTCGCACACAAAAAATTATAAAATCTAACAGTTTGCGTGATTCACAATTTAACTGCACTCCTTGTTTAACACCGCATCAATTTCATGAAATACGTATGAATAAATAAAATGCACGTGATATTAGTATTTCTGTCGAGTTCTCCATGAATATGCAAGTGGCGATGCTGTGATGTAGCATAAATTTAGAGGCGTACCGTCAGACGGGCGTGATATTGCGACAAGTAATAATTCATGTATTATATTTCATATTAAAATTAAACTGAGGCTTGCGGGTTAAGCGCGGTGTCAGCTGGAGGACACTAAGGCATCGTCCTAAAACGCGAATATGCGCGATCATTGCGCGAGTAAGCGACGCGACCATCGCGTATTCGCGCGATGCCAAAACTAGGTCCTAAAAGTACGCGAACGATCATCGCGCGAATAGATTTACAAACATTGGAGTCGCGCGACGACGTCGTGCGATTGTCAGTTAGGACACTTATTCGAGTTCAATACGTTTGATCGCGCGTTCGTACGAACTAAGTTCGCGCGAATAGATATACAAACATTTGAGTCGCGCGACCGCGTCGTGCGATTGTCAGTTAGGACACCCATTCGAGTTCAATATGTTTGATCGCTCGTTCGTACGAGCTAAGTTCGCGCGAATAGATTTACTAACATTTGAGTCGCGCGACCGCGTCGTGCGATTGTCAGTTAGGACACTTATTCGAGTTCAATATGTTTGATCGCGCGTTCGTACGAACCAAGTTCGCGCGAATATATTTACAAACATTGGAATCGCGTGACCGCGTCGTGCGTTTGTCAGTTAGGACACCCATTCGAGTTCAATATGTTTGATCGCTCGTTCGTACGAGCTAAGTTCGCGCGAATAGATTTACTAACATTTGAGTCGCGCGACCGCGTCGTGCGATTGTCAGTTAGGACACTTATTCGAGTTCGATATGTTTGATCGCGCGTTCGTACGAACCAAGTTCGCGCGAATATATTTACAAACATTTGAATCGCGTGACCGCGTCGTGCGTTTGTCAGTTAGGACACCCATTCGAGTTCAATATGTTTGATCGCGCGTTCGTACAAGCCAAGTTCGCGCGAATAGATTTACAGACCTTTGAGTCGCGCGACGACGTCGTGCGATGTCAGTTAGGACACCTATTCGAGTTCAATATGTTTTATCGCGCGTTCGTACGAACTAAGTTCGCGGGAATATATTTACAAACCTTTGAATCACGCGACGACGTCGTGCGATTGTCAGTTAGGACACCTATATTCGAGTTCAATATGTTCTATCGCGCGTTCGTACGAACTCAGTTCGCACGACTAGATTTACAAGCATTTGAGTCGCGCGACCGCGTTGTGCGATTGTCATATACTGACCGCACCGACTGATATACTGACCGCATTCCAATATCATCACCTTACAAATGTGCTATGAAACAAAAGATCACTGAAAACATGACAGACAGAGTCTAAGTTAACAAGACCCACAGGCCACGCTTAGCTTAAGGTATGTATGTATAAACATTTTAATTCAGTCTACAACTACATATTTACCAAACAGAAGACTAAACGCTTACACTGCCTCTCGGTAGCTTATAAACAGCCGTGGGACGCACATAGGTCTGGAGCTCTGATAATGAAACGAAGCATTAAAACATCACAATTTCAAACAAGAACATTTGTAATGAACCAACGTGATATATTCGTTTAATTTGCTCCATGCAAATCTATTTTAAGGACGGGTTTTATTTAACAAAAGCATATTTGACTCCACAACTCCACGGCTGCTCATTATATTTTGCCCCACGTTGTGCATGTAAAAGTCTATTTCGAAATAACTGTGCGAAAAGCGGTTTTCAAATACGTTACCTCATGCGGAATACATTATGAAATATTGTTACAGACGGTTTGTGACGGGCACTTTGTGAAAAGCAAATTGCTACCACGTTTTTTAATAAGGTGGCCAACGTACATGAAAATACTTACAGTGACGCGATGTAAGAAACTTGGTTATGATGAAGTGTCTAGGGGACTTTTGTATTCTTTTATTATTATTATTATTAGCCCAATTGAGTATCCTTATAAATTTAGGAAATTAAATAGGTACTACATCAAAAATAACTTTATGGATGTCGTATCCTGTGATTTGAGAAGTTGAATATCGACGGGAAGGACTAAGATCTCCTATCTAACAAATTTTAATTATTGTAGTTTGAATTTTATTGAGAGAACCAATAGCTCCTATCTTACATTAATCCGAAATTACAAGATAGGAGGTCTTGCTTCTTCACCGTCGATATGTACTCAATAAGTACTTGTTGGAGGTTGCATTACTCTATAGTAACCTGGCTGATTCCACCAATGATTATGTCACTTTTATTGACTGACAAGTTTATGTCGTACTCTTGTTTTAACCCTTGTGCTGATTATATCTGCTATACATGAAAATGTGTTTAAATTAATATTATAAAAGTACTACACCAGTTGGTACAGGATTATTTGAATTCAGACTAAATTAATACAGTTTACGCAACAAAAATACACAAGTGTTACTCCCGGAAAGTCGTTAAAAAGCGGCGATAAAAATTCTTTTGGAAATTAAAGTATCGTTTCTCAAAACATTTAAGCAGGTCGAACAAGAAACATAAAACCGCGTGGAGCCTACATAAATAAAGTAAACTTCCCCGCTTGAGCATTACACGGTGAAAAATGTCCCAGTCTCGAATCATAAAGCTGAGGCCAGATTTATACACGCCGCAAACAATACCAATACTGCCAGATTTAAGGAATCGGTAAATATCTAAGTTTGACCGTTTGTATAAACTGCTTTTGCTTTTGTGGACTCGGCCCTGGCTTTGTTTTTTCTTGTACTTATTGAGAAGATATGTAGGTGAACAAAAGATACCGGCATGTGCCTTATCCACTGCCACTTTTGGATTGCCACAGTGGATTTTTTGCTGAGCTACCTATATTATAGGTATGTTGTAGTTGCAAACCTTCACAATTTAATAGCTCTATAGTGGCCACATGCAATTGGTATCAAGTCATTCTTTTTGTACGAATGATTAAACCAACCTAAAAAATCCATTTTAGATAAAAGTTTTTTGCTGACTGTACTTGCATTGTCATACGGCCTATGTGAACCAAATATCAAGTCAATCGGACCAACCGTTGAAGAGTTCTCTCCTGCAGAGACGGTCCTGGCTGGCCCACCAGAATTCTACTACGAGATTATTATATTGTCATCTGATTTACACAAGTCTGCAAAATTTCAGCTCAATCGAATGAACATATTATTATCTGCTTCAAAATTGAGTCGCAAGATTTCACCCGGACAAACGTACGGTCAAGTGCAAAAATAAGTATCGATATGAACTTCTCAAAAATATGTCCCACGACCTTATTACGCTGGTGTAAGAGCTAACGATACTTATTTTTGAAACTTTGACTAGATACATATTATTACACTTGACTGTACATGCGTATACGTTGCAAGTTAATATAAAGCTCGTAACTTGTAAAAGTTGAAGCAAAACTAAGGTTAAAATCGGATAAAAAGAGAATAATTTCGCAATCCTCTAAACTTCTCTTCCATAAATTTGAACTCGAGTACCCGCTATGCGTTAAGACGGTGGATGAGGGTTCATTTCGCGAGGATAATAAAAATGATAAAAAACATGACGATGAAAACAAAAGATAAGTTAACACTACCAGCCTTCGATACTCGCACGCAAATACTAACCCCCTAATTCATAAACGCTCTATAGGCTTGTGCTAACTTAGCAATCGTTTGTCTTTATCTATGAAAGGTAAATTTCAAAGTGACAGAATAAGGACAAACGATTGCCAGGGGTGCGAGTCTGGTTACCTCCACGTGTGGTCAAGAGCTGCGGTTCGTTTTTGGATCAATCCGGGGGGAAGAGCAGTGCTTGGTCCGGTGCACCCTGGACATCGGCTAATGATTTCCTGGCAGTTTCTGAGGGATATCATTGACCGTTCGGTTGGCTAAGAACCCAACAGGGGGGGACGGGGGTCTTTGACCATTACCGTGCAACGTTGCCGACATTTTGTCACAAGATTTTTTTCATTATATTTTTGTTACTTTGACATTGCCGAAGTTGTTGTCGCTATAACGACTTGATACTCCACAAATAAGAAGGAGAAGAAACGATTGCTAAGTTAGCAGAAGCCTACAGAGCGTTTATGAATAAGGGGGTAAAGGATTGCAGAACTCAACAAGGATTCAATTTCTTAAGGTAAAGTAAGGTACGGTCAAGTCACTTGATTCAAGTGCAAAAATAAGTATCGATAGGAGCTTCTCAAAAATATGTCCCACGACCTTATTACGCTGGCGTAAGAGCGTATGGTACTTATTTTTGAAACTTTGTCTAGATACATATATTATTACACTTGACTGTACGTAGACATCGTTACATAACAAGTTTTGGTAAAAAGATTCCTTTATAACGCAAGTTTTTTAGCGGGCTAAACGGACTTTTGATAAATGTACTAGCAAATCATTCTTTCCATATTATGTGTATCACCAAAAGTGAGCCAAGTTTGATTTGCAAGTTTTGGCCCAAAATTCATCAACAAACCAGGTCAGGTTCAACAAAACCTTCTAAAAATCACAACCCACGCTTATGTTTTCATTAAACTTACCTTAATTGCATTTCAAAGATTTCTTGCCAAGCTTCAAGTATCAGGTTTAAAATTACTTAGCGAAGAATCGAGAACTTTAAGATGCATAAGAAAACTTTGTATAAACTGATGGATACCTGAACAAACCTTGCCCTTACTAACATTCTGTTCGAGTCTCAACCACAAAGAAAGATGGTCCACCGCGGTGTTATCTTTATGTTTATTTTATTGCAATGTATAACAGACTGCTGCATGCGTCAAGCTGAAGACAGGGCGCTATGGCGCTCATTAGGGGAGGCCTATGTCCAGCAGTGGATTAATATAGGCTGATGATGATGATGTATAACAGACTTCCATACTGGTCTGGGAGCAAAGAACATAATGTACCAGTTTCTCCTCTGCCCACGCAGATGGTAGCCCAACGAGGGAATAGGCAAAAATCTTAGGAATCATGTTACAGCCGATGCGGCTAACAACCCATTACTATTTTGGTTCCCCTTTCCACCTATACGCCCACAAACTTGTTAACACAGGCTCTGACTACCCCGTAGATGACCATGATGATGTACCCCGTGATTTGTGTATGTATGTATAACAGAAAGAGAGAGTAAGAGTTGTTTTTACAGAAAGGGGCTCAAATAGCCCGACAGACATGCCAAAATTGTTTTTTTTGCGTCACATAACTAAAGCCTGGAACCAACTTCCAACAACAACATGCTGTGAGATACAACTTAAGAATCTTCTTAAACCGAGGCTATTTCTCTTAAAAGGTGAGCAACGCTAAGATCATTTCCCTCTCATAACAAGACTGTTTATGTCTGCTGTCTAGCAGTGATGGTTTCCGATCAAGTGTCTCGCTGTCTCTTTCACTTGTAATATAAAAAAAGACTAACTATCTAGTTAGTGTAAGCGAAAGCCGTTGCGGCTTGAATGCCATTCCCTTGATGTTTGCTAGTATAATTTTATTACGGGGGACTGTTTCGCAGTGCTATTAGGATGACAAATGTTCTGTGGGCGGGACCAGCGCTGATCTGGATATAACTAGAAAAAACTGGACTGAACAGCTTTTTCTTTCAGCCATTTTAGTTGTACAAAGATAGTGTTTTCGAATGTGGTAAAATCTGTTCATTAGTTATATGAAAAATGGAATTTCCTACCAATCTAACAGTAAAATAAGTCTGCATATTTCTAATGCTTAATTTACGTAAGCTAATAAAAACATGCAAAAATAAATAGAAAGCAAAAATGTATAACAGACTCCAATATTCCTTTTAGGCAAACAATAAAAAATCTTTTATGAAAATCTAAACAACTCCCGCAGCGTTAACGCATATTAAAGGGATCCGAATAAACACAGAAGTAATCAGTAATGATCCAATAAGAGCATCGTACAAGCGTACGCGAATATTACAAGTCCCAAGGACCCGCTAGAATAATCTATGCATAAAAATAAAGGCTCAAACTTCCGTTACGTCCAAGAAAATGAGGAAGCTATTAACATAAATAGGAAAATATTTGTAGCCAATCGTATTATGCCACGCATACCAATAAAAAAGAAAAAAACCTAAAAAAAAAAATTTTTTTGGTAGTTGTGCTGCTTGTTAACTTGCGATGTTATCCTGTGTTATTTATTGTTGAACAGTACCCTCTTTCGGAGACGTCAACTAACTCACATAAGTGTTCCAAATTTAACATTAAACGGACCTCAGGAGGTGTTGTAACTGCCCTCCCTATTATACTAAGCTATCTAACGACTAACTTATTACTAACCTAACCTACCTCTTAACAACTCTACCTATCTAATAGAAAATAATAATGGCTGCGTGATTCGTCTAAAACTGATGGACCAACATTGTGATTATTGTAGTAACCCGAGAATCTTTGCATGGAAAATAAGAATGGATTCCTAACTTGTAACTAATGTCTACTCTATCAATAATTACTTAAAAAATAATGTAGAAAATTAGCAAATTAATTATATACTAAATTCTTAAGGAAATAATTATTAAAAGGGAGTTTGAAAACAAGATATAATTTCAAGTAATTTTATATTTGTACTTCAGATATGTGAACCCCCAAAATGGGGTGAATCCGCTACCACCTTCCCCTTCGGATTCTACTTACGCCACCCTATAACTATAAACATCCCCTTGAGGCTGCATATAGTTAGAAAATTAAGCATTAACTTTGATGCTATTAAAAGATCTTTAGTACAAATACAAAGCTTTACTTTCACTACCTATAGTCAACATCTAAGACTATATTTAACTTTCATGAATACAAATTACTTCAATCTTTAAGCAATAATACTTTCAAGCACTCTATATTTCTGAGCCAAGATTCTGATATCAAAGAAAAGGTAGTTTTAACATGACGAAGTATAATATTATTTAACATATTATTGAATGATACAAAAGGTTGATATTTCCTTCGTTTATCCTTTATCTTTTAGGATAGAAGATGAGCATTATTTACTCAGAAAACCCCCTTAAATTTCATTCTGAACTTTATTGTTCATTAAATTTGTAAACTGCTTTAGTTTTAATTATCTAGATTAAAATAAATATTTGAAAATGAAGTGCTTTATGAAATATTTCTCTTCAGATTAAAACTAAAAATGTATTCATTTTGATACTAGCTACCCCATTATCTATCACTGAACTATACTGAAGTTAAATTAATCCTATTAAACCTAGCTGCTCTACCAACTAAACTGCACGTATCAACAAACTAGAAAAACCCGGTTTTCTTATTTAAATTACTCGCGATCCCATTCATAATGCAATGAATGAGTCCTGAACTAAATTACTCCTAAATGAGAGGGTCAGTCTCCAAGATCTAACCATAAGACCCGTGTGCTCAGCGATAAAGACGGTTTGGACTGGGATTGTCAAGTATCGCTGTGACGAATAAGCCGTGTGAATAAATAAATAGATAAATAAGGTGACAGAACGATGTTGAATTTGAAACACCAATAGGCATAACAAACCCTACACAATTCTGGGAGAAATTGGTCTGTCTCTTCTGGTATAATACAAGACCCCACTTTTACTCCATAAGTGGTTATTTTATTAAAATTGCGTATCTGAGGAAAGCTACCCTGTCAGTTGACACCGTTGAGGTAACCCGGGTATCAATCCACAGATATCAGCTTTCACTAGCTGAAAACTCGATACAGTTCTCATTATTTACTTCCAAAAATCAAAGCATCACATCCCAAGCAATGAATATACTAGCATTATAAACACTAGCATACGCAAGGCCAAGAAATAACACATCGATCTCCACAAGCAACAAACCCAAAATTAAATAATCTCAGGAGAACTTCACGAATCCGCTGACGTAAACAAAAGACCCATATTCACGTAATGCCTCTCCTTATATAGCAAGTGACACAACGCCGCTACCATTCACATTGACCACAACGTCGACACTGGCTACAATTTCTACATTGTCCACATCCTTCACATGAACTACAAAATCAATATACAATTTTATAACTTTTTATTTTACTTAATTCTTAGATAGCTTATTTACTATTTCTAAGAATATATCCAAACATATCTCTAAATTTAGCTCTAAACGATAACTTTCTTTTAATTTATATATGCGTATTTAAAAAGCTTATATTTTCCTCTTTAAAATTTTCATCGCCATTTTGTATGCAACTAATTTTCCCAAGCCATTTTTAATAACTCTTTTCTACTGAACTACTAACCGGAATCTGATGAAACTTAGACAAACAGACCCTTATAACATAAAGTTTCTTGTCATATAATCTAATTCCTTGCATTTTAATCATTCGTCTTATAATAATAATAAACTTGTACTTTTCTCATATTTTTGACACAAGCAAAACCCCGAAGACTTTGTAATCATATTATGACTTATTTACTACACCAAAGTTAGTGAAACTTGGACACTATAAATCTAATGAATCATACATCTTATTCCAATAAGCATTTTCCTTGCATTTTGAGATTTTCTCTGGTAAAAACCATATTCCCAGTACATATATTGTTTCTCTATTTTTTAATCAATTTTTTCCGCTGAAAGTTCCTGAAACTAATACTACATACTTAGTAAAATATTTAAATCATTCCTACACCTCATTATCCAATAATTAACCTAATTTTAATTAAAATACCTGAAATAATTTTACTAGCGTCATCTGATGGCGAAAATTGAAACTATAGAAAACTATGACTTTTGTTTCAGTATCCATCATAAAATTAGCCGGCCTAAGTACTTCTAGTTGTTCACGACTTCCCGTAAGATGGCATTATAATTAATATTCTTAAATTATACTAGCTCTCAATGTATGAAATATATTCATGATCTTGCGAGTTCATGCTTACTCAAGCCTGATCCGTTACAGTGTTCTAAAATTTGCTTGTAAAATTTCATACTTAACATAAACTTTGCAAGTTCATAGAAAGCTATAATAATCTTTTGACGTAGAGATAAATTTTCCGATAATATTTTAAATAGCATCTTCATTTAGAATACATCAACGTAAAAGGTAAGTCTGACTGCGACCGAATTGAAACTGGCTGCAAAGAAAACCTTTCAAGCATCCTCAGCAACTCTTTAATTAAGAAAACGAATGAGAACTGCAAGGATTCGCGGAACGGTACTTTTATTAATGCATTTTAAATGTATTCCCGCTATAAATGAGCGCAATAAACCGTTATTTATCTAAACCTAAGCTACTACATTCTCATTTGTCTTACCTGACCTACTGGGTAAATTACTACCACAACGGAGGAACCAGTCAAAATAACTTAGATCAAATGAGACTCAACATCCGTATTGTATGGGTCTCTCGTTTTAATTTCTTTTTCGTGATCTCTAGCCCATATCCGTTCTATAGCTGGTCACAGGCCCCGTCTAATAATTAGGGCTAGGGACATAGTTCCCACGCAGGCCCAGTATGGGTTAAGGAACTTCACACACACCATTGAATTGCCTCGCAGGCGTCCTTAGGTTTTGTCACGACATGAGGTGGTTATGTGTGGAAGGAAGTTCCCTAAAACTCATGACAAATATCTAAATGAAATTTCACACATAATATTTTTTTGCAGGTGGAAAAATATAAAAAAATAGCATCATTCTAAACATAAATGGATTGTTTTCGAACAACTTCTTTGAAACTTTTCTGACAGACAAACAGAAAGGTTACAAAATGATCTTACGAGGATCCCTTTTCTTGTTAAGGTACGAAACCGTGAATAACGTCACAAACTAGACTAGACTCAACATCCACTAGACTCTGATCTAGTTAAAAGTAACCACAGTAACCAACACAGCTGCACTTAACAACAAAATACTGTTCGTTCCCATCACCAAGTATCACAAAACAGACGTCAACAAAACCAATCTTCAGCTTTACTCACAAAGCAACCACGGAAACCCGTTATTTCTTCAAGCGAAGAAATAATTAACCGAAAGCGTGGCTCGTCGCACCTAGTGCGGCAATATGCGAAAATGAAACCCCGCATATTATATTATAAGGGATTCAATAACGGCCCATGGGAACATCTGCGAGGAGAAATTGATCCACCGCGTTCGTCAGTGCAGATGTCTTAAAACGACGATAACATAAAAAGTCACTTACGTTAAATCGCTTTTTGGCGTAGAGCGTCTGTTTCTCTACGTATAATAATAGATGCTGACGTGGCTTTGATGCCTGCGCCTAGGTGAAATCAGATTGGAAAAGCAGCGAGCAGGTGGAGAAAGAAATAGTAAATTACCTTATTTGCACTTAACATACACATACATAAATACAGTCACGCCTCTTTCCCACAGGGGTAGGCAGAGACTACCTTTATTCTGCTTGCTACGATCCTGATATAGTTCTTTCGCTTCATCCACATTCATCAATCTCTTTAAACATGCTCCTCGGTTTCGGGTACTCCTGACCTTGCCTTATTTGGTTTCGGAACGTCCGTCTAGGCCCCGTCCTCCCAACGTCTTTTTTTGCCGTTTTATAGATAATGGCGAAGAGTCGAACTCATGCACATAGTGTTCCGGTGCGCGAGTCCGAGTCGCACTTGGCCGGTTTTTATTACCATAACGTTATTATACGTTATGGCTTTCTTCTGGCACCAGATAAGTAGTTAATATTACGGGAGGGATTGAAGTTAAAGAAAAAAGTTTTCATTATGACTGTATTTTATTACGATATCTCCAGACACTTGCCTGCCCAACTATCCAGTGCTATTATACTCAGCAGCAAAAAATGTGACTCCCATGATATGCAACATGAGGGTAATTTTTTTAATGGGACTGGGAGAAACTTTGAGCCGCTCGGCTGAGTATTAAATTCATCGAATCACTCACATCGCGCAGATTTTTATCCACATATGCAAGAAAGTTACGTTGGTGTTTTATAGTACATTATTGTCTAGGCCAGGAAGTAGACAATTGCTGGCTGAGTAATGGTTTGAACGACGAGCTTGCGAGTCCGTTTAATAATACGAAGCCAGCAATGCTATTCTGGCCGAGGCAAGTATAGTGCTTTTCTCAAAAATCGAAAATAAAACAACAAAAAAATAAATGAAAGCAAAATAGTGAAAATTGTTTTGCTTTGCCCATGCTTTGCCGCCTTTTTCTATCAATGGCACTTGAAGAGTGTATTCTTCTACCCAGAACACCTAAAGCTATTTCAGACACAGATAAACACGTTGTCGTATTTGCTTTTTTTTTTAATTTGATGTTTTAAGTCTTGTGCCTTTATTTTATAATGGTGATTTGCATTCTTTTAAAGTTAATAACTAGACAGTAATGGAATTTGTATGCAACATTACTGGAGAGATTTGTGCGACAGTAATATATTTTTTTTTAATTTTGGACTGACCGGCAACAATTAACTTCCTGTTATGATATGTAGTTAACAATGACGACTTTACCGGACATTTTTGAGAAAAGTATATTTTAACACTGAACAACTTCATTTTAACTTTACCAGCGATTATGATTCTACAAAAGCCACCTCGAGACTCCATTTCCGCTTTTTAAAAGGTATTTAAAACCAGTTGAGCGCAATCTCTAACGACCGAATAAACTAAAGTGAAGTAGATGCGAACGATTACTTCGCGACGGCCTGCAATTACTTTTAACGTACAAACAAAATGAACTCTGAAAAACAATTCCACCCAATAGATGTTAAGTACCTTAATATCTTCCGTTGTAATCGATGTCTCAATACAACTAAGCCGAGCTTATCCTTTAAGAGTCCTTTACAAATTGGACAATTTTAATTAGACGCGAGGAGGAAAGGTCCGTTCTCAGGGTCCAGAGGCACCTTTATCTTTTTTAAGGGCTGTTAAAAAGATTAATAGAAGGGACGACTAGGTCATTGGATTGTATTTAGTAGCCTCCTGGGTTGAATAAAGCAATGTCTTTATTCGTAACGTTTCTGAAGTTAACAGTTACGCTCGATTAGGTACCGCGTTGGACTGCTTAATGGATATTGGAAGAAGCATCTGGGTAGGTTCTTTGTAGGGTTCTGATAGGGAGTAATGGAGCCGCTTTTTCACATGTTTCGTACCCGTACTAATTAGAAAACTGATAGTTAATTAGTGAGGCTTCGGTAATTAAATTGAAACGCGTTACGCTGTCTTGTGTGATGTCGTGTGGCATAATTATAATAAATATTTTTGATATTTCACGTTTCTGAATTACTCAAGAATTCTACCGCGAGCTAATGTCTAATATGATAATAAGCAAAATATTGATATTTATCGTACAACTTAATTTGGCCATGATTTTGCAAAAGTAACCTTATTGTACCTACTATTAAATCTGCTTTGAGTAAAGACTATTTAATTTATTGCGTTCCTTTTCCTTTTATTAAAATCGTTTGGAATGAAGTTGTGTTAATACAATCTTTAAATACATTTTTTTCAAGGAACCAAGTAAAGGATCTTTATATTAAGCTAAGCTATTCGTTAAGCTGTTCATGTAGTCTCTTTCTCATTCCCGTTAAAAATGTCTGAATCAGATAATTCCCCTTTGTAATTTACAAACGCCTGATCTTATTTTCTTGGTGTTTCTCTTAGAAAAATCGTTTAAGATAATTGAAGCGATATTTTTGTTTATTGTATTTATTAGGACTAAATATATCTCGGCAAATAATTAAAATATCGGTGGAAAATAAAAGCAAAGCTAAAATAAAATGCAATTTATTATGATGTTGTGCTTAGTAAGTATACTTAACAGAAAAAATAATGTTTTGCCGAAAGACAATCAAAAAGTAAATAAAAAGAAACCAAGGTTTATTGACCTAAAAGCTTAATAATCGTTTACGAAAAAAAGTTTTACAAAGCCACCGCATAAAGACGAACGAATAGGCTTTACAGTTGTGTGTCATACATGTCGTAGTATCTGTTAAACGTATACTCCTATTTTAAATATAACAACAAATAAAATATCCCGGAAGTTAAGTATGTCTAACTATTTGAGTAAAAAACAAAGCAATCAAAATCTTACAACTCGATTTAACTTCTAATTCCAATAAACAATAACTTTCGAGTACCGTAAAAAAATAATCAAGTTCAAAAAGATATTCACAATTTTCAGCAAACACGCTCTAGTAATTTTAATATGTCCCAACCTTCGACAAAATAACAAAACTTACGGATTGCGACCCACCATCGACCGAAAACACCATGATAACAAAAGGATACAATTCGGATACTTCCTTCCCGGGCCGGGTCAGCCCAGGTTAATGCACTGCGCTGTATCACCCTCGCAGGGATACAGACAGGTAACTACGGCATTAAATACAATTGAGGACAACAAAAGTAGTTCTAATACGAGCTCTCTTAAATTCTTTCAAGACTGGTCTGGACTAGTCTGGGAGCTAAAAAAATAGAATGTACCAGTTGCTTCCCTACCCGCGCAGTTGGTCAAAGCCCATGGGGAACGACTCGAAATCTAAAGAATCATGTTATCACTGTTTTGATTCCCCTTTCCACCTATACGCTCACAATCATGCTAAACGTGGCCTTTAGGCCTTATTACCTTAGATTCTGTCTACCCTGTAATGTATGGATGTCTGTTAAAATCGTTACGGAATATTTCAGTAGTTGTTGTTAGTTTGACATATACCTTTGAATTTTGAAGCAGATATCTTCATTCGATTGAGCTGAAATTTTGCATACTAAACTTGTGTAAGGTCAGAAGACAATCTGATAGTAGAATTCTGGTGGGCCAGGCCGGGACCGTCTCCACAGGAGGAAACTCTTCAACGGTTGGTCTATGTCTATGTCAAAAAATACTCATACTCATACATAACTTGTTAGTTCTAATGACCCTTGAATTGAGTACACTTGTTTCGACTCGCGAAGAAAAGAAATTTACTAAAGATAATATAACATCAGTCTCTCAAAAGTGTGCCGGCAAAACAGTTTTAAAAGGCACTTTGAGAACAGAATTCAACGCAGTCGGATATTAAAATTGTTGGTGAACTTACACAAATAATTTCAAGTTAAATTGAAAAGTCTTATCTTCAGATAGTATGTGATAATTTTAACTCGTAATGATTATAACCAGACGTGTTGTCTTTAGTAGAAATAGTTCTTTGAATGTCGTTGAGGACAGGTCACATCAAAATTCCTGCACTAAGTTTTCAAGTCGTCTTGCAGAAATTAATTACGACCAGTTTTAGTTCTCTAACCTGGTTTAAATTTAATCGTGTCGTACACACTACGATTTAAACTGCGCATTAAACTAAATGCAGTATTTTTTTGCTGCAAAAAACAGCTGTCTTCATCAATACTAGTTTTACGATAAATAGAAGCGATTTTTCTTTTGTTTCTGTTAAGTTATTCAATCACTTAATTAGATGGTGCATAAAATTAAGTTTGTATGTAATTTCAAAACCCGCGTCAAACATTCAACAAAACTTCACAACTCGCGTCTATCAAACTAATGCAATTTTCATGTTCCATTTCTAATATTGTCCTCAATTGCAGAGAAAGCCAAAATGAATGTCGCCTGCGGGACCATAAATCCTTAAATATTAAAACTGTGCGGCACTGACCATAGAGCCGGCAAGGGGGGAAATAATGAAGACATTCATATTGTTTCAAAAGGGGTTTCTTTCGCGGTGATTTTGTAAATAAAATAAGTTTTTAGTCCATTTCGAAGAATTTGAGAATTTGGGGCGTCTAATGAAGAGTTGTTTCGTTTAGCTCGTGGCCGTTTGTGAATGGTTACTTTTGTAAAATGTTGCTGGTTAAATGAAAAGATAATATGTTTTGTTTCTGTCTGACACAGGTAGATTGATAGTACATATAATTAATTTGTAGCTAGACAAGGTGTCGTATGAAAAAAATTGACTCTTAAATTAATTTTCTAAACGACACTGAAAATTAGAACACACAACAATCCGAAATGTAAAGCTAACACCCTACAGCGCCTATAGCAGGTGGGCAAGCCTTCAAATTTTTCTATCTGTTACTAGCGCTGTCACGTGACCTTGTTACTATGCGAGTTTTGTCGCCAGGCGTCATCTGTTTGAATGATGTATCTGTACGACACTATTACAAACTCCGGTGGAACATCAGAGTAATAAGTAAATTAATAACTTCATAATATTTGAAAGAAAGAAAAACATTTATTTGACGCATAAGTCAACAATAATGCAAGAATTTGCGAGTGTATAGACAATTGTTTCAAGATTTATTTGTTAAGTTTTATTAAGTTCAGGTTTTCGTGTAGATACTTAAGAAAATGATTTCAAAGAGTAGACTTTTTGTTTATTTATTCAAAAAGTTCCCAGATACCATCCAAAAGTCATATTGTAATATTAAAATTAAGAAAACAATACAATACATACCAATACAAATATAAAAGTTTGGGTATCGGTACTGCAACATTTACGCAATTTTTTGTTGCTTCACGTTGGTTAGCTTTACTTCAATTTCTCAACCCATTGTCAATTCAGAAACAAAATTTCATTACTTACAAAAGAAACCTCCAGTCCCAAATGAAACCAACTGAAATCTCGTCGCAAATTTTTATTTTTCGAACTTCATCACCTTAACGAGAGTTCAAAGGGAAACAAATTAAGAGCAATCCCTACTCCTTTGTTCGTTTCAGTAACACAGTGCAAGTTGATGAATTAAGAAAATCATTTAGCCGAACAAACGACGCAAACGTGATCCAGTCTCATGTAACAGGAATTAATAAGTGCCTTTTGTACGGGATTAAATCGTCCACGTATGCTAAAGGGTTGTTAGTGAGTTCGCTACAATCATGTATGCATTATAGACTTTTCTTCAGAGGGGAGTTGGATAGATGTGTCACTATTGTATGAAGACAATTTTTTATTTCTATGAAATGAAATGTTTATTTATTCACAATGAACATTATGGTTACATAAGGTAAGAGAAGTAGTATTGCTGCCCATAACATGTTCAGACAAGTTAGGCATGTGAAAATCTGAGGTCAGCGATTTCGTCGCTCGGTCGATAATAGTAACATTATCCTTGATAGACATAACATTTTTATAAGGATGAATGTCAGAATGAATTTAGATGAATGTTTAATTTATATAATGTCATTGTAAATTTGTAACGATAAAATTATTAATGTCATTGAATATAATGTCAAATAATTTTTCTTAAGATAAACCAAACAATAATATTATCTTGTGTCATGCAATGCATATCTTCAAATTTGTGGTTTAACAATGTGTCTATAATGTAGTGTAGATTGTGAAAAAAATTAGGTACGTAGGTCTTTTCCTTTTTTCACACAATCAAAACATTAGAGATGTATTATTGAGTCGAAATGCCGCATGACGTCATGTCATACTACCATTATTAACCCCCGAAGCCAAAAAGAAGGGTGTTATATGTTTGAGGTCGATGTCTGTGTGTGTGTGCGTATCTGTGGCATCGTAGCTCTCAAACGAGTGGACAATTTCTTTGCGGCAATTCTTAGCCATGTTCTGCAGTTTAAAGAGTATCAGCTATTTTCCAAATCATTCTTTACGTTTGATTAATCAATTAATGCGTCAGCCGTTTTTTTTTTTTTATTACTGAGAAGTGACGACACAAACCCTTACTCCCGAACTTTGACGGACCTTTATCAATGTTATTTTTTGTTTGGTTGACGAAAGAAAACGTGTTCAATATTTTTTGACGATAATGTAGTAAAATGATTGATTAAAATCGTTTTTTCTCATCTCTATTCTGATACGGATGTAATGTACCACGTCCAGTTGTGACACGAACAAAATATATATAAATAAGACAAGTGCCGTTCACTACCGCACCTAGTCACCGTCCCTCGAACATAATAATATTCTGCAGCAAAAACCATTTCAGACATTTTTCACACTAAACTTTTCAAATAAAATAACGAGTAACGCGTTGAAAGCCTCAACAGAAAAGCAATAAAAGGATATTAAATCTTCAATGCTACTCGCATTATGACAGCCCATAATGCAGGAATGCTGGCACAGAAACATTTTTAGGTAAACATAATACTGTTGACTGTTTTTTTTAACAGTTTACACGCCAAAATATATTTTTAAATTATAGGCAACACTACCAAATAATGTGTTTTCTATTGGTAAAAGAATTTTGAAAATCGATTTTGTAGATCCACAGATTTCCCCCTACAAGCTCGCAAACTTTACCTCTATTATATTAGTAAAGATAATAATATTAATGGTAAAACCTAAACGAAAAAGAGCAATTTATTCTTTCTTTTCGACAGGCAATAGAGCGTTCTCCGAAAAAAGTCTGTATGAACATTTTTTCCAGAATTTAACTATGTTGGGTTTTTCTTACTCAGAATCGTTTGCTCTATCGATCCTTATACAAGAAAAAATGTGTCCCAAAATTTCCATTCCGGTTGGTCACTTTTTTTTAAATAAAGGTAGGCATGGAACGTGACGAACAGAAAAAAAATCCATAGTAAAATCTGGGACACATTTTTTCTTGTATGAGAATCGATAGGGCAAACGATTCTGAGTAAGAAAAACGCAAAATAATTAAATTCTGGAAAAAATGTTGTGCACTTTTTTTTTAAAACGCTCAATAACACCCCTTGTTACTCGTTAGTTACTAAGTTAGATAACTGGTAATCTACTAGAAAAAAATATTCTTCCTAGCTACCTCGGTTATAAAATGGATTTTTTTTCCTTGTAGAAACGAACCGAAGCGTACACAATCAAGGACTACGAAGTACTGGATGAACGCGGAACCTCCCCTAGTGTACACTTAAAATGATAATGCAAGTTTTTTTCACATACTAAACAACAGAATTTAATCTGGTAGCCCTCGCGTTCACCAATCTAACTCAGTCAGGAAATTACGCCGTAGAAGCGCTATCGCCGTACATGAACGCTTCAAGCGAGACGGGAAAGTTATGCACTTTTTCAGCATCGCAAACCATTACTATGTTTAGCGAAATAGCTTAGGCTATCTTACTGCAACAACTCTGTATAGATTTACCCCCCTATAATATTCATAAACGGTCCATAGGCTTCTGCTGACTAAACAATCGTTTGTCCTTATCTGTGAAAGGTAATGTCAAAGTGACAGATAAGGACAAACGATTGCTAAGTTAGCAGAAGCCTACAGAGGGTTTATAAATAAGGGGGTTAATGCTCAAGTTCAAAGATTAGGGTCACTGTGACATCTTTAGTATAATTTATGTAAAACAAGATCCTTGTAAAGTATAATTTATACTTATATCAATTATTTTCCAAGTTCTTTTATGTTAGTCTGGGAGTAAACAATAACATAGAATGTACCAGTTGCTTCTCTGGTATGGTAAAAGCCCATCGAGGGAATGGGCGAAAATTTTAGGAATCATGTTATAGGCGATGCGGCTAGCATCCCATCACTATTTTGATTCCCCTTTCCACCTATACGACCACAATCATGCTAAACGTGGCCCTAAGGTTTCGTTACCTTAGACTGACGTGACGTGATATAATATCGTATGTATGTATTCTAAGTTCGAGACGGCTATTACATATTTAAGAAGTAGAACAACATCTTCTAACCTTGTCTAAGTCTCAGAGTCCATCTGTTTGCTTCATGTTAAAATCAATGATCACGATGAATGGCATGGAGATACTTTGAACATTAAGGATTAGAAAGGGCTATTTTCATCCTGGAAAATTGCATTGTTTCCGTGGGACAGCGTTAATCGAATTTTATGTAGACGACGTCGTAGCTAACAGCTAACTATTTGTAAGAAATATTTGAAAGTTGTGTTGTTAACTCAACATAACAATTGTATGAACCCATGGAATAGTCTAGTACAAGCAAAATTTAGCAAAGTTGGCTCACCACATTGGCACAGACTCGTTGTTCCACAGTTTTGGCGCAACACCAATACATAGTCTGGCAATGTATAGCTAAGATGTATAGCTTCACAAAATGCTAAGGAACTGCAACAGGTGGTGAAAATGCAGAGTGATAACTGGGACCTTACAATGACATTTTAATGCAATTCAATTCTGACTCAGATAAGGTTTTAGCTGTCATTTTTAGTATGGATATAGATAAACTGAGTGGGAATTGAATTGCATCAAAACGTCACGGTAACCCCCTAGTGTTAATAAAGAAGTAATACATTTTTAAACGTGTATTTTATTTAAATGCAGTTCGTAAGTTACCTTCGGTGCATTTTTTTTACGAGAAAAAATAATGGGTCACTTTTCATTTCATACAATTTTCTATGGAAAGTGGCCCGTTATTTTTGCTCGCCAGTGTGTATTGACATTTTTTCCAAAAAATTGGTCATGTTTCTTAAAAACATGTTTTTTTGTCATATTACTTGCGGCGCGTTCTTCATGCGCATAAATTTACGACGTTATTACAATACCATACATACATAAATCACTTATCCCTCACGGGGTAGACACACCCTAGGACCTAAAGGCCACGTTTAGCATTGAGGGCGTATAGGTGGAAAGGGAAATCAAAATAGTGATAGGTTGAATGTTTGACAGTATAGTTAAACGTCCCATTCTTTGTGCACAGCCCAAAAACTAAAAACACGAAGCAGAAATGAACTGATGCTCTGCTATAAAAATGAAAACAATACACTCGTTAAATGCAGTGAAACATTGTTAGTCTGCAGCTGTGCATTAAATTTTATTAAACCAAGTTATGGATTTACGCTTGAAGAGGAAATCGAGATTGATATAAACACGTTAAAATGGTACATTATCTCTCAGATTATATATTTTCTTTGGTTATTTTAAATTAATAAATCTGGTACTTTTTATTTTTTCTCTTCAAGGTAAAACCGTAATTATTTTAAAATGAAATTTGGCAGATAAAGTTGTATGTTTTCACTGAATAATAAAATAGGCTACTTTGTATCCGAGATTATTGCTAACTTCCCGCAGATTAGCTTAAACAAATTCCACGCAGACAAAGTCGCGGTTACAACTAGTGTATTGTCCTCGTCTTCAAAATATACAGCAATTGCCTACTTTAATGATTGGCAGTTATCCATTCTCTAACTCGTATTTGAAGTAATAAATGAAATGAAACTCTCGTTATTTTTCTCTGTTCCACATACAAAGTGTAACAAAATATTTAATGATCTAGGCACAAACTTTGTAATACTCTGATAGATAAAATTGCTATAACCTTAAGGTAAAACGTAAAGTTATTGACATCTTAATGAAACGTACGTCTATTTTATTTATTTAATATAATATATGGATATTTATAAAACCGCTTATCCTCACTGACTGCAACGCTAAAAGCTAGTTGCTTAAGAAACCTGAAAATTTTGATATTATTTGATACTAGCTGTTGCCCGCAACTTCCTCTGCATAGAATTCGTTTATCGCTATCCCGCAGGCATTGGTAAATTTTCCGGGATAAAAAGTAGCCTATGTGTTATTCCAGACTATAATCTATGTTCCAAATTTCAGCTGTTCAGCCGTTCTGGCGTGAAAGAGTAACAAACATCCATCCATCCATACTTACAAACTTTCGCGTTTATAATATTAGTAGGATAATTTGGAATATTGAACTGAAAACATTTACCTTGTTACTAAAATGGACCTCTGCAATGTTACGCCTGATTCAATAAATTACGAGTATACTACGATATATGAGACTCTACAACAGGAGGGAAGCCGCAGGCATAGTCTAGTATGTAATTTAGCATAATCTTTGCGGACTTAATGCCATCAAACTGGAAGAAAGCAATTCTTAGAGTACAACATTTATCAAATCAAATGTAACCTAACAAAACGTTCATTCTGGCGAACAAAAATATCAGCTCGCTTTACTATAGAGAGTTTCAAAGCGGTTCTTTATTTTTGTTCGTCAGTAAAATTATATTAAGGTTCTGCTGACAAGATTGCCTTGAGACGGTGATGAAAATTTATTCTTACTCACAACGCAAAGGATAAAGGTAATGCGTAAACCACTCCTGGTTGATGGCACGATATCTATCAGGAGTTCAAGTAATGGGAGGGAGTTTGCCGCAGCTCACGGGTACGTCTTTTTTGTTTACTATTATAGCATGTCAGGTCAATGAACTGGCACCCTGAACTGCTGCACTTGACGAGAAATACAGAAAGAAAGAAGGATTGATTTCTCAAAAACAACAATAATTATAAGTACAGTTTGTATTCAAAAGAGCTTCATCTGTATATAAAAAAAGAAAGTCGTGTTAGTTACACAATTTATAACTCGAGAACGGCTGAACCGATTTGGCTGAAAATTGGTAGAGAGCTAGCTTAGAACCAGGAGACGGACATAGGATACTTTTTATCCCGATTTTCCCACGGGATTGGAAAATTTCGAATTGTTGTACTAATAAAGCTACCGACATTAAATTTAGCATGCCTACGCATTATTCCTTTATTAGTATAAAGATGCACTTACAAGGGAATTTTTCAAATTGAAGGCGGAACAAAGTTTGCCGGGTCAGCAAGTATCTGATAGATAGCAAAATTGTTAATAGTTTCAAAATAGAATTCCAACTCAGCATGTGTCGGAGCACACGGTGCAACGACGCTGTTTTTCAGTGGATCCTTTAAACAACACAAAACATTCAATTACTTAACCTAAGCAACTCAAACCAAAAGCAGCACGAAAACTGAATACATCAAATTTTTATTTATATAAACACGTGCCAGCGAGAACCAAACATAAATACGTCAATTTATTACCGGTAGACACAGTTGGATGGATCGAAGAAGTTTGTTCCATAAGTAGATGGAGTTTTAATTTGCTCTTAAAAGCAGTCAATGAAGTGGAATTTCTTATAGGTGGTGGAATGTTATTCAGCGTACCGGAAGCTGCTGCGAAATCTAGCCGATTTGAGTCGTGGGCACGCAAGAGGGAGGGTTTGTCTTACGATACGGGAAAAAAACAATTTGTCAAACAGGTATGAGGGTTGTTTGCTGTGTATTATCCCAAACAATAAGGAAGTAAAGGGCTGTGACCTACGAACTTCCATCTGGAGTAATATAAACACAGGTTTGCAACAAGGGTTCGAAAAAAACAATGTACCTACGGTAGGTACGTGGCATTTTTTGCGATAGAAAAACTTAGTCGCTCACCATTTTGTGTTCAAATAATTAATATTATTATGTATGTATTAAGAAAGTAAAAATTTTGTGGGTGGGATTTCATACAGGATCCGTCTGGATTGCTACTACCCGCTCAAGCTTGCGCTGCTGTGTTCCAGCGCGGAGAATAAGACAGCTGGATGAAATTATTGGACATGACTCACTTGCTCGTTTTACTTCCTAGTCGAGTATAAAAAAAAATCTATAGTTGCTTATCCATTAGAAGCAGCCTCGGGTCGAGTCGCTGCCTCGAACCGAGGCCGCGCAAGTGGAGACGCTGCCTCAACGCTGCTTTAATGTCTTAGGCAGCGTCTTCACTTGCGCGGCCTCGGTGCGAGGCAGCCGCTCGACCCGAGGCTGTTTCTAGTGAATAAGCACTTTGACGACCGGATGGCCCAGTGGTTAGAGAACCTGACTATGAAGCTTGAGGTCCCGGGTTCGATTCCCGGTCGGGGCAGATATTTGTATGAAAAATACGAATGTTTGTTCTCGAGTCTTGGATGTTTAATATGTATTTAAGTATGTATTTATCTATAATAAAAGTAAACGTGTTAAACAGATAGATGATATTTCCAGGGCGGATTACTCATCCATTTAATAAAATAAAATTTAGACGATTATGGCATGCTATGCGTTATTTTTTTCTGAACCTAACTGCATTAAAAAGTGAAAAACGTCCAAAACGTTAGTTAGACGGTATTGATTCTTAAGCGTCGATTATCCGTTGTCTAGTGCCCATATTACAAGCTTTGTTTAGTTTAGGCTAGGTCAATCGGTGTCAATTGTCCTAAGATATTATTATTATTACCTACTTAATGGACATAAATCGTATCCACGATGTTGGATTCGACAAAGCTACAAAACTTCGGAGTCACTTAGGAATCTGAACGAACCTTGCACATAGCCTATCACCCATAAGTATCAACAATAACGTAATCTCTTTAACATCAATCTCAAACCAAGTGAAACGTACACTCGACTAAACAGCAATATTTCAAAATGTTGCTTGACAGTTAATTTATCATACTCGTACGGAGTGCACTCAAGTGCAGGCACGTAAAAGTACGGGAAAAATCACAAATATAAAATATTTTCTCACACGCAGAGACTAGTTCCAGCCAGGATTTTGCGTGATACAGTGCATAGCATTTGACGAATAGAAAATACACGTAAGTACTATACGAATTATGAAGTCAACGGCAAAATCTACAGCCTTCACATGTGTACAATACATTGGGCTTGAAAGAAATCTCTTTTAAAATGGCGCGTTCAAATTTTCGCGCGCAACTACGCGGCCAGTGACCTTACCAGCTAGAAAACTTCCAATCCCGCCACGTGATGGCGCCACTGCTCGCTCCATCTTTAATATACAAGCCGGCCGGCGTGAGCTCTCAATTTATAATATTCAAAACTCTGAGAAAAGCTGTGAATTTGTGTGAAAGTATGGCGGATGTGTCCCCGGACTGAAGGAGCACCCTAAACCTATGGAACTGTAAGTGAGGATCCAAGATCCCTAACTTTTGCCCAATTGTCGAATTTTCTGGGTCAACATTGTCTTAGTTCAACCAACATGTATTCTATATAGCTGCTGCCCGCAACTTCGTCTGCAAAAAATTAGTTTTTCGCTATCCCGCGGAAACTACGCAATTTTTCGGGATAAAAAATAGCCTATGTGGTAATCTAGGGTATCAGCTATCTCCATTCCAAATTTTATCCAAATCCATTCAGTAGTTTTTACGTGGAAGAGTAACAAACATCCATCCATCCATACTTACAAACTGTCGCGTTTATAATATTAGTAGGATAGGCTAATTTGTATGGACGCTCGGCCATATTTCAAGGCGAGTAATTAGGTAGGTACAGTATATTCTGTATCTTCAAATTAACCAGGAACCCATCAATAGGTTATTGAGTTAACTAAACTGAACGCCCCTGCAAAAATTTTACATCATCACTACATAGTATAAAATAAAGTCGTTTTCTCTGTCCCTATGTCCCTATGTATGATTATATCTTCAAAACTACACAACGGATTTTGATGCGGTTTTTTTAATAGATAAAGTGGTTTTTATGTATAATTCTATGCAGACGAAGTCGCGGGCAGAAGCTAGTTAATTATAATTGTATTGTCACCAGACTTACAATAATAGTGCAAAATTGTATGTCCATCCGGCTGCTGAAAGTAGGTCAAAATTTACTTACAAGACTTGACCTCTCACACAAACATAAAAAACATTGCAAGATAGTAAACAGCTTGAAAAAACGACCTTTATTTTCAACTACATAAGATCCATTGCAGTAAGATATATAATTTTCTAATGGGAGCAATAAAAGCCATAATAAGCAGCTGGCTCGAGGCTCAATCGACATTTAACGCAATAAAAATGGTATTCAAGTAGCGAAAAAGTTCATTTTAGATGTTGTACTATATCTGTGCTAGTGTTTTAATTGTACGTCATTTTTGAAAAATCCATCCTTATTCGAGATAAGAAAAGGAATTTACAGTAAAGGAAAATACAGTTTTCTATCACAAAGACTGACTGGCGTTGATGAGTACCTTTGTCAGTCAGTCACACGGGACTTTTCCATTAAGTTTTATTAGATGAAAAATATTATTAACACTTGAGTTTTTGCAGACAATCTCGGTAAATTTATACGAATATTCATACTAAACAAATGAAAGTGCTTCAAAATTTACTCGTGAGATGGACAGACGAACTTTGGTACCAAAAGATAACATTGAACATTTTAGCCACTGGAAACAGCTACATGTGAAATGTGTTGTGGTAGGATACTGTATTTTTACCCGTAAGCCTATTTCTTATTCCTGAGTCAATCGAAGGTACTGCCTTGCACTCGCCGTCTTACAAGTCCCCCATAAAATACTTCGAACCAACATCCGGAATATTTTCTTGAAACTCAACGTCGATTCGAAAATATGCTTTCATCGTATTTTAA